>OX454420.1:9217186-10612370 GCA_949715475.1 Microchrysa polita
AATTTGTAATAATATTTAAAATATTTAAAATCAGCAAAACGAACCGCTCTTTAGGCGCCGGATGACTTTTGCTAAGTAACCTCAATGAGTTCTTGCAGTTTCAAAATTCTTTGTCCTTTTTTACAGTAATAGATCTCTCGAAAGCGTTAATAGCACCAGACAGCGGAAACCGCAAAAATAGTACTAGATTGTTCGAAACCCCTAGATGAAGTCAAAGTGTCTTCCAAATTTGGCCTAAACTGTCGTAATATTGGAGTTCTCAATGTAAGAAAGAATAGGAAGATTCTAAAAAAAAATGGTATTAAGGTTTTGTGACGCCAATCGCAAATTTAATTTATTCGGGTCGTTCGTTACACCTCAGAAATTACGAGAGCGGTTCAAATATGATCGAGACAAATGCTCTGACACGTGTATTTATTGAAGAACAAAATTACTAGTTACACATTTTTTCCACCTCTCCAGAAGATTGTTCATGCCGGTATCGAAAAATTCCGTGGGCAAATCGGACAGCCACGTGCGCACAAACTCCTCTTCCTCGTCGTTTGTGTTGAATTTTTGACCTCTTTCAGTGGTCCAAAGATATTTTAGTCGCAGGGTGATAAATCCTGACTGTAGGGGAGGTGTTCCAGTACCTCTCACCCCAATTCCGACAGAGTATCGAGAGTGTGACGCGCGGTATGAGGACGCGCGATATCCTGGGGAAATTCAACAGTTGGGTTCCCACATCGCGCCGTTATTTTGCGATATTGAAGGTGTTCGTGGATGAGAGACTCTACACTACCAATACTGATGTCGAGTTCAGCCGAAATGTCTCGAACATTCATCCTACGGTTCTGAGTTGTTCTACGCGGCGAATGTTTGTCTGGTGTGATGCTGATTCGCAGTCGACGATCGTGTGGCTCATTCTGCACGGTTTCTCGGCACTCCTTAAATGCTTTGGCCCATTTAAACACAGCAGCTCTACTACCGAACTGATTTCGCAAACGCAGAAAAATTTCCGTATTTTTAACGCCTTCCCTCACTAAAAACGAATGACAATACGTTGCGCAAAGGCGGTCGGCACTTGATGTTCACTCATGGTAGTAGCACGAGCTTAAAACATCCCTTCGCGACGAAAACTATGCCACACTGTTCGTAAGGGACCCAGCTATCATATACTCAAGCCGCGATTTTCAACACATACATGCGCGTCATCTACAACTTCTCAAAGAGGTAACGTCGGTAGGTAGACCCTCTTGTTGGATCAACACTTTTAAATTGGTTTTAGTTTTACCGTCGATACATGTATACTTTTGGGAGCATTATACATATATGCAAGATACAAACGTACGCTGTCATAGTATGATCTCTGAATCTGGATAGTAGATATCTAGAGTCAAGATCATCAATTGAGTTCTTAGTAAGCTTTACGACAGGTGGTATCAGTGGATCAGGGAATTTCGGAGACGATGGTTGTACAGGAATATGCGTCGAACCTGATCTAGATGGAATCAAAGGGTCACCGCGAATGAAATTTGTATATTTAGGAGTTTTATCAGCATTGGTTAAGGAGATAGCATGAGAATTACTCGGAGGGTTAAAAGTTGAAGGTTGTGTTTTTTGTTTTTCAAAAATTGGAATTGGAGTTTTTTATATTTAGTTTAGCTTTGGCGGAAGAAAGATTGTCTAGGGACTTATGTGGCGTAGTTTCTAGATTAGCGGCAGCAACATTTTGTGGGATTCTGTTGGAAGTTGAGTTAGGTTTTGATATTGAGGCATATTTAAAATTATTAGTAGAAGATCTATGATTTTGGGATATAGGGTGGATGGAATTACCTGAATACATATTTTTTCTTACATTTAAATTTTTGACTGTAGATATTTTGGATGATGTGGCCCGTTTGTTTCTCCATGAATTGAAAGTCATACCCTTCCACGAGAATACTCTTCCTCCATTCTGTTCATACTTACAAAACAGCCAATCGTACCGTGCTGGTATAGATAATTTGAAGCTGCGACGACGGGATGGTAATATTTCACGCTTACAGCCTTCCATGAAAAAATCATCTCTCATGATTTTGCATAACCGCAGGCTCCATCGGCAAAGCTAGGAGCACCTTGGACCAGGAAAGTTGCGCTACGCGGGTTGTGGTTAGTTTTTACGGACGCTTCATATTTTTGAATGTTGTCAGTAGGTGTTTTGATCTTGGAGATACGTTGCTTCCACTCTTCCTTAGACCATAAAGTACCAAAGTGTAATATAGGTTTCTCAGGCGATTTTTGTATGGTCGCAGGTAGCGGTAGATGCTGTTGGTTCAAATAGGGACCGCTTACCGGAGAAGAGCTGATGACAGTGTTGGTGTTTGCATTTGAGTTCATTTCAGGTGGACAGGTATATTCGAGTCACTATTGGATGTCGGCATAACTAGGTTGTTGATTTGGTCTAACATCACGTGCAAAAATTTTTCATGGTTACTGAATTTCTCGAATAACTGGATGAAATGCTCTGTTGGATTATTCAGGGAATTTTTGTGGGCGATTGTTGGATACCTTCAGTGATATGTGAATTATATAGGACTACTAGTCCGTTTAGTAATAATAAATAAATAAAATAAATAAATAAATATAGTGTTGACCAAACCATCGAAGCTCCTGGCCATTTCGGTGAAACTGTCGCGGCTAGCTTTAGAGTGTGCAAGATGCTTAGCCACCAAATCATCCTTGTCAGTATTCAAGTTATCGATATGTTCCATTACGCTTCTAAACATATCTCGGAGAATCGCTTTCGTATCTTCACAATCCGAACAAATAAAATGTTCGGCCAGGTATGGCGAATTTAGAAAACATTCTGAATGCATTCTGAAGAAAATGTACCGTCATTAGAATTTCAAACTGTTTTTTGAAACAATTTCGGTGTCAATGTTGCTGGCAAGCATAATTTTTTCCAGACAAAACACTCGTATATTGGTTACTCGTATAAAAAATACAAAATTTTCATATTACATACCACAGCTGACTTTTCGCCGACCATGCGTATGCGACTGCTACTATGTATGATGTACTTCCAAGTTCTTAACCAGTGGCGGAGGTCGGCAATTTGTCTTCTGCCCAGGGACGCCTAAAAGGCTAAATCACTGCGCTGGGCATGAGGCTGCCTATGTCGTTGCTGAAATTATCCTATAACAGATATTTTAGTGGATGCACAATGGCAACCTGAACAAAACAGCGAAAACCAATAAAATCGTAAAAGAGGAAAAGAGTTGGAACGAGCTGTTAACAAGTAACTAGATTGTCTAAACTGCAATGGATTTCCGGAAGATTCAAAATATGTCTTCTTCAAATACCCTAGAATTGAAGCTAACTATACAATGAGCTAAAAGCTAACGAGTATAAGGGTAAGGGTATATAAGACATCAAAATTTGCTGTCAGTGTATGTAAATGTCCGAGGAAGAAATCTGATTTAATCGCATTTATCTTATGACTTATGACAAATATGGTCCGAGGTACGAGAGTTAATTTGATAAAAATTCTGCAAAGAATCATTTTGGGTTTGGGCTTTGAAAGGTTGCTGTAGGTGTAAGGCACCTAATGTTGGAGCCTATGCCTATACTTTCCTGGAGAGTGTTGCCTATTCTCAATGATAAAATTTATTTGTACTGTGGTGCTAAAAAAATGGACGTAAGTAGGCCTGTTCGGTACCGAGATTTCAGTACTTTTTTTTTCAATATACCCGGTACCACAAGCGGTTTCCCTGACTCAGGTTTTTTTTCCAGTACCAACGGTTTTTTTTTAACCATAAGCCGGTTTTTTGAGTACCGGGTTAGAAACCGACTCAGGTTTTTTTTCAGTACCGACGGTTTTTTTGAGTACCGGGTTAAAAACCGGTACCAAAAACCCTGAAAAAACCGGCTCATGGTTGAAATGAATCGTTCTTTTTAACTCGGTACCAAAAAACCGACTCGTCGGTCGGTTTTTTTTAACTCGGTACCAAAAAAACCGGGATATCGGTACTTTAGAATATCGGGTCCGGTACCAAGTGAACACCGGTTCTGTACCGGGATCCCGGTTTTTGGTACAGGCCTAGACGTAAGGATCAAAAGGTTCAGAGGATCGAAACCCATTGATGTAGGTACCAAGTTGGATATACATTATAGGCAAAAATATTCGAGAGGATTCACTTGACTGTCAAAGTCCGTGATTCATCAACGTATCTAATAAAATACCAAATATTGAAGACGCAATGCAGCCTTAAACAGCTCTGGTCAATAAGCGCAAAAGACAACTGATTGGAACTTCTTGTAGATGGAACCGGAGAGAATACTTTGTCGTCGAAACACTTGCATTTATCTGAGTCATCTTATCTTGTTATAGTCGTTTATTTTATGTACTGATCAATTAACCGGTGAAAGTGTGTGTAACAATCAAAGCAACAAAAATGCAGCCTCGCATAAACCGTAGAGCTACAAGTTTATTGAAATAGTACATGACAAAACTTACCAATAGGCCGCAGTTTTATCCATTGAACATTTATCAGAATTTCACCGATTAAAATTCCGTTCACGGCGTAGCACGACACCAAACAATATGATTTTTTTTTGCACAATATTTTCAATTCGTTTCAAAGGCACGTGCTTCTAAAATCTAAATCCTACATACACCCACGAATAATTTTTCAGCGAATGAAAAGTTCACAACGCGCACATACGCAACGATAGATATGGTTTGACCTTATTTGCATTGAATCGCTGAAAAATGCCAATAGGCCATCATCATAATTTAAAGAGGTCGAGTCGCAGGCCTATTATTCGTATGGGAGTGCACAAGGAAGTTCTATTCAAAAATTGCATACGATGGATAGAGAACCGACAATTTCATTCAGCATTCACCATACAATAATAATCACGCAAAATAGTGATGTATAGATAAAAAGATTAAAAGATATCACTGCATGCAGTAGGTATGCACCGGGTACACAAGTGCACGGTGTGTACGAGGAAAACTTGTTACTCTTGCGATCAAGATAATCACTTGGAAAAAAATGCATGAAACATGAAAACGAAGGGGTTCGCGACAAGTTGAGCAACAAGTCGTCACATCTTAACATGGGCTAAAAAATGCACATCATGTACACCACTCTGGATACATGCACATTTTTCAGTGTTTTCGAGAAAATCACTAGACTTCTTAGATAGGTACAGAGGGGGTCCAGGCTCTCCAAAGTTGTTAAATCACTTGCCCAAGTCGGTTCTGTGCATACCTACATATAGACATACATAGTAGGCAACTCTGCCGAATTGACCCCGTTGCTTAGTCGATTGATCGTATTGTGAGCTAACACGTAAAGAAGTTGTTTAGGCGCCCATTAACTCGACAAGATTATACCTTGCAGCTCCAAACACCGAGCCTAGGTAGAGCCAAGACAGAGGTATTTATCATAAAGTGTCTTGGCGGTATTTCATACATGGCCAAGTGCTATTGCACGCGACACTCGCTTTTCCTTTGATCGATAGTATCAATCTGGGCAATTACCAACGACATTTACAGATTGTACTCTCGTATGTAGTTCCCATATCGAACAAGCCTCTGTTTTCAGTACCGCCTGAAAATTCCAAAAAGCCTGATTTAAGCAATTGAATGGTGTTCCACTTGATTCCAGTTTAGGACCTTTACTTTTTGGACTATGCGTATTGCATTTTAGTGAAACTATTTTGACTCTAACAGGCTGATGGCATGTTATTGCATTGCTTTTGGCATTTTTCAACAATTTCCCGGCGTAAAAGTCGATTAAGAATGCATTTCGTTTCGATATTCACATTATTCAGCACAGATGGTGTGTGATCTATATGCATAGGTATAGGCCGAAACATTCGAACACAATCCGCAAAAACCGCAAAAACCATAAGTACGCGATAATAAAAAAAACAAAGATGAAAAATGATTAAACACCCGTGACGCGACACTATGATCCAACTCTATCAGCCGAACCCAAGAAGTATGATCCAATCGAACTTGGTGAATAATAAAACACAAAACCAACAAAAACAACACTAAACAACAACAACAACAACAACAAAGATAGCAACTACAGCAGCGGCAACAGCAGCAATTATTATAGCAACAATTCACTAATTGGCAACAATAATAGTAGCGATAATAACACAATTCTCACAGAGGGTACATACATACAGAATATGCGCGCATACACGAAACAAATGAAAAATCGACCGATTTACGCGGAAATACCAGCTAAAACAACAACAACAGCACCAGCAAAAACCGCGGCAACAACAACCAACAAAAAAAAGTCGCGTACATTTAAATTGCTGTAATAAAGGTGAGCCCCGTCTCGCGATCGCGAAGCTGGTTGAATCGCCCGAAAAGAAGTGTTAGCGCAGCTCTAGAGCGAGCTACTCTAGCCAGCTAGCTGGTGTGGGCTCAATCATAATGGTGGGCGGGTAAATTAATTCCGGTCAGACGAGGTTTGTGTATTTTATGTTTTTTCAGAAAAGATACTCCTCAATGAAAATGTAATTTAGGTACGTAGGTTCAACAGCTGTTGAAATGGATCTTAAGTGCAGAGGTTTCAGGGTCTGTCGCGGAGATAATGTGTGACACTTGAATTTCAATTATTAAATTAGCAACTTCACTGCGGAATCCTTGGACACTATTCTTAATTGCAACTCTGCACAATTCCACCTACGCACACATAAATCACAAAATCATCGCAGGCATTAATCAAATCCTTTGTCGAAGCTGAGCATTTATATCCTATACGCGACATCAAACAGCTTTTCGGCTGCTTTCAATCATATTTCGCCAAGGATATAACTTTACCGGCTAAGTGGATTCTTTTCAGCCACCCACTCGCGAGATACGTGCATATGCAGAATGTGTACCGAAAACACCGACGACTAACCGAACAGGCGATATATTCGTGTCAACTTCATATACGCTCGCGGTCGTAAGTATGCAAAATGCATCTATGCAATAGCACCACCACGTACTGTACCGTCCGATACTCTTTAGCTCGCGTACTACTGATGGAACTGCTGATGGATTACCACCAAGCACTTGATTGGGATCACGTCGAAAGCTAAAAACTAAAACTCCCAACCCAACTATACGCAGTCAGCCAGCCACACGACAAATTGTAAGCTACTTCTATGTCAGCGCGGAGCTCTATGTTAGCTTGAATTGTGTTTTGTATTATATGGCATGGCACATCACACATATGGAAATAGATACACTGGTGGAAAGATGATTGTTGGCAGATTGAAATGAATGAACTATGAGCAAATGAACCGGTGAGTTCAAGAACATACGAGGATTATGGACTGAGCAGGAGAAAGCAGGAATTAAATAAGGTCTCCTTTCTTGTCGATTTTTTAACATAGAACCTTTCAGGATGACACGCATTGCCTAATTGTACTAAAACCTTTTCAAGCTATGGCACACTGATATCGGGCAGTCAATAGCGAAAGTGTACCTTAGGATAGGCGAGCCAAGAAAACCATGATTTTAAATCATGGCATTGGACTCGAGATGCACCTAGCATATAGACTAAATTTGAAACCCCAGGGGTGGATTTTTGATGCCCTGCATGAAAAAAATCTTCAATTGGCTTCGTGCCCAAAGATCATCGAATATATATAAACTCCTCAAACGGTGGTCCCGTAGATAACATAGGGATCCAGGTTTCTTCTACGTACAGGCTTGACTAGGAAACTCAGTCAGTAACAGTCAGTCAGTACCCATCCTTTCATGGTAACTTTTTAATTCGCTTATGAGGAAACTTTAAATGAAAGTGTGGAAGTTCCATGGACTATCTGAAAAAAGTCAGGTGTATAGCCGTGGCCAGTGGTATTTTTAAGTGCATCTTATTTCGAGGGGCACATTTTCGGCGGCAAACCATTTTTTTTGCACATGCAGAATTTACAGGTATATTTAGATATTCTGTCCTAATTTTAGAATGCATATCGAGAGCCTTTCATTAATAATCATTAATAATAATAAATAAATAGCGTTAACACGTAACGATAAGTAGACCAACTTTGGCATTCCAACGTTCCCACGAAGTGATAAGTTCTTCAACCTTTAAGCGACTCAACTTGTCGGCCCAAATATCGCTAGGTGTAAAGTAAGGCAGTTTTCAAGTTGATAATGGACATGAACGTTAAAAACGCGTAACTTCACTCCAAAAAAAAAGCTCAGGGACGTAGCCAGGAATTTGTTTCGGGAGGGGTCCAAATTTCGATTTCAGAAATTTAATTTTAAATCAATCTTTTTTCGTGTTGCTACTGGAGAACTGTTTTATTGTGTTTTTGATGATACAGAAAAAATACATCACTAAAAAATTTGTTGACATTCATGCCTTTTTATTCGGTGTATACCGATTGATTTCATCCGCTCCAATTACATAGGGGATTTAAGTAGTTTCTGAATATCTAAAAAGAATTGAAAACAAAAGTGGATCAACGTATCTGATCCCTGAGGAACGCCTGATGTTGGTGGAAATCGATTTGAATTAGTTATGGTTACAATCACGGAACGGTATTGTCTAGTTATTCTGTTAATGAGGGGCCACCGAAGTGAAAGTTTTTTAGTTTAACTATAGTAAAAGGTTAGATTTAAATTTCTGAATCGGTTTGGTAAAGTGGGACCAATTTTTGAGAGACTTTAATGTGTAATTTTAATATAAGATTTGTAGTAGTAGATTTACCTCTGAAAAAACATAATTATTAGTGGTCGAACTAGAGGTGTAAAGGATGTAACCCTGGTCATCCTCCAGGTCAAATAATTGAAGGATTGACGAGGGAATGCTAGTTCGTAGATAATTTTCAGTCTCAGCTTTGTCGCCATTTTTAAGTGTGGACACGAGGCAAGACATAGCTTAAATTCCAGTGTTGAGAATAGAGTGATTGGTTAAATAAAAGGATAAAGAAAGGGGATACCTTATTTTTTTCTGCAAATTTCTTTAAACAAATCGGAGAAAAATCATCTGGCCTGGTGTCATTAAAGATGTCAAATTAATTTATGTATTTTTTTAGAATCTTGGTCTTGGTCTTTTTTAAATTAATCAGAGGGGAAAAAACTTGGAGACTTGAGAACTAAACAAATTGGAGGAATATTATATCAGCGAAAAATTAACGCACATAACGTTTTCATTTCAGTTGGTTAGAAAGAACAGCGGTTGATCAAACACCTTGAGTGATAAAACATGAAGCTGTTCTTGAAAACCAATACTTTCAGCAAAATCGGATTCAATGTAGATTTTCTCGGGTTTGTCCTCCGGGTATTGTACAAATTTAACAAAATTTATCACTGACATAGGAACAACTTTAGCATATCTAAAATAAATTAACTGTGAGAGAACTCAGAGAAGAGGTTACTTTCCAAAACGGGGTAATTTATTGATAGAGCTAATTAGGACAATAAAATCTAATGTTAACTGAAAGGTGACTCAAATAAACTCATTCCTAATTTCTAACACACGTTGACTTCTTTGCAGCTATCGCTTCTAACGCGATTCATAGCCAATATCCCTTAGAAAACGTATTTCCAGCTAACCCAACGTTTTGACATGTTCATTATAACAGTTTTTCTGTTATTATCATGACTGAAATTTCAAAGCCCATTGAAAACATTTCGGGAGGGGTCCGGACCCCATGGACCCCTCTCCTGGCTACGTCCCTGAAAAAGCTGCTCGCCCAGTTCCGTAACAACTAGTGGGCTAACTCGTGAAAGTTTCGCAATTTTCCTTAAAACTTAAGCGCGACTTCTGTCTGCACTAGTAGAAATAAACACAAAAAGATTGGACATTTTACTGTAACGTGTAAGCGTTGCATTTGGCAGAGCAATCTGAACATACATTTCTGCATATTTGGATGATGCAACTCGGTAGATGTGTTAGGTTCGTGTCCATTTGGTGGTAAGATTATTAT
The DNA here is from genome assembly GCA_949715475.1 of Microchrysa polita. Taxonomy (NCBI): domain Eukaryota; kingdom Metazoa; phylum Arthropoda; class Insecta; order Diptera; family Stratiomyidae; genus Microchrysa; species Microchrysa polita. The sequence continues at coordinate 9,227,108 of OX454420.1, forward strand.
TATTGTTGGCAGATTGAAATGGATGAGTTTTTAAAATCCCGGTTCTTACATTATCCCGACATAACTAAATAATAATTTAGTACACACGCACGCGCGATTTATGAAAGAATAGTTACCTTCTATGACGGGATATTTAAAAGCGGTATTTTGAATTAGCGGGTTATTGAAATATTAAATTGGCGGGATTTTGATTAGACGGGATTTCAATTGAGCGGGATTTTAAACTGGCGGGATATTGAAATGGATTTTGAACATCGGGAATATGATGGGCGGGATATCGTATCCAATCCATTAGAAACTACACCTCAGAGTATGGTGGGATACCTACATAATCCCTTTTGTTCATAATCCCGCTTTTTACAAAAATACCGTTTTATATTATCCCGACATATCTAAATCCACTCATTAAAAATCCCGTCATTATAAAATCCTGCTACCCGTCATTATAAAATCCTGCTACATCAAAATCCCGCACGCTAAAACCCCCGCCGTTTTAAAATCCCCAATAGTAAAATAATCCAGTCAAAATACCGCCAAAATTATTTTCATTGTTTTAAACAATCAATAGTTAGGTTATGTGATTTCCAGCAGTTAATGCGATACTTTCTCTTATCATAAATCCGTGGTAGTATTTGCTAATTTGCCCTACAAAACAAGACTGTCATACAGGGGATACTTAAGTCTCTACTACCGAAAGACAAGATCCCCTATTTTTCAAATTAATTGACCTGGTCCGTGGCTCTCCGAAAAATTAAGTATTAACGGTAAATATGGTGGCGGTATTTTGAATTAGCGGGGTATTGAAATGGCGGGATTTTGATTGGACGGAACTTCAATTAAGCGGGATTTTAAACTGGCGGGATAATGAATGTCGGGATTTGGAAAAACGGGAATATGATATGGCGGTATGTCGCATCCAACTCGCAAAATTACAAACTCATAGCAATCAAAATGTATTTAAGAAAAATTAAACTAATCTATCCATCAAACTTCAATTTATGATTTAAAAAATGTAAATTTCAAATCAACCATTGGTCAAAGGGCCGAAATTAATTATTTTTATTCCCTCGGACATTTACCCTTGAAACCTCATCAATCTATTTATTAGTTTATTATTGAATCACGGACGTTTAAGTCTTCCGAACCATCAAAACTGACAAATAACAAGTATAGACAATCCCAAGCCACAACCCTCAATAGTCAATAATTTATTTTTGGATTTCGGTGTAATCTTTTGTACACATGAGACATCACATCAAACATTTTCCATCATTACACAGCAACGAGTTGACTGTATTTATTTTTTCAGTTGCAGTTTTAGTTCTAATCCCGAGATACTTTTAAGTTTTTATAATTTGAGTGAGAAGATTTTAAATAAAACTAAAATACAGTAGAGCGTTGATTATCCCAAACCGAATATTTGATTAACCGAACCGGGGCCTCATCTTTCTCAAAATGAAATGCATCGAATAAATAAAAAAATCAAGTGTCTGAAGGAAGTGATCTCTCATCAGCAGCACTCAATTGCTTCGAATTTAATATTTTTGTTCAGTGCTAGTCGTTTGACACATTTCCAAGTTGTCGCTTTTATTAATTTTTGGGCAATACTTCCATTTTTCTATGGAAACTGGATTGACCGAACTTTCAGTTATCCGAACCACCCCTTGTCGACATTAGTTAGGAATTAAAAAACTGCCTTTTTATACAAATATTTTGTAAATAAAATAAATCTTGCATGTTGTAAAATATCAGTAAAAATTTGTAAAATAAAATGTTGTAAAATATTTTAAAATTTTTAAAACCCATTTTTTTAAGAATTGAAAAAAGAGAGATTACATTTTGCAGCTATTTTCAGACGTACCAAAAATATTTCAATTGCTAACATATTTTATTAAAAACAAATAAGTTAATTTTAAATTTTAAATTAATTTTTTTTCAAAATTTTATTTCACAGATACATTATAAAAGCGTTTTTTCATGTTTTTCACATATGTTTTAATAAATTTCTCTCTTATTAGTTTTCGCACGTATACAGTTACAGACATTTATTTATTTATTAAGTTTAAAAAATTATGAGGAATAAATAAGCTTTAAGAGTAGTAGTAACATGGTTAATAAAAATGGACCGAAAAAAATGTATAGTAATTCATCAATTGAGAGCGGCTGGACCGATTTGGTTCAAATTTTTTTTTCAGTTGCTTGCAATTGTTAGGAGGAGATTTTTACGAAAGAAAATTTTGGAAAAACCCTCCGGAAAAGTCGGAAAATTGGAAAAATCGAAGTAATTCATCAATTGAGAACGGCTGGACCGATTTGGTTCATTTTTTTTCAGTTGCTTGCAATTACCAGAAGAAGGTTTTTAGGAAAGAACATTTTTAAAAACCCTCCGGAAAAGTCGGAAAATTGGAAAAATCTAAGTAATTCATTGAGAGATGAATGAAAGATGAATTGAGAGCGGCTGGACCGATTTGGTTCAAATTTTTTTATTCAGTTGTTTGCAATTACCAGGAGAAGGTTTTTACGAAAGAAAATTTTGGAAAAACCCTCCGGTTCCTGTTAACCCCTTGTGGGGCATAGGGCATCAACTACGCCTACTTTCCACCTCGTTCTATTCTATGCCATCGTCTTTAGGTCTGACCACTGTTTGTTTAATGAAGCAGCCTGGCTATTAACCGATCTTCTCCACGTGTTTCTTGGTCGTCCAACACTGCGTCCAGCATTGGCTCCCTGAGGGTTCCAATCTAGGGCCTGCTTTGCAATATTTGTTGGCCCTCTTCGGAGAGTATGACCTTTCCATTGCCACTTTCGCCCCTTGACAGAAGTGCCTATCCAATCCAGGCCTGTGATACTCAGGAAATCATCATTGGAAATAATCTCCAGCCAGCGGATTTGTAGGATGCGCCGTAGGCACTGGTTTACGAAAGTTTGCAGCTTAGTTGTTATCTCGTTGGTCACCTTCCAAGTTGAACAGCCATAAAGAAGCACAGATATTACAATAGAATTGAAGATTCGGATTTTGGTGCGCCTGGAAATGTTGTTATTTTGCCAGAAAGGAGTCAAAGTGAAGAAGGCTGCCCTAGCCTTATTGATACGCGATTGTACATCAGCGTCCGCGCCGCCATCTGCTGTGACTATGCTTCCGAGGTAGCAGAATTCGTCAACTTTTTCGACCGCCGGGCCCGAAACACAAATTTCGCTTTGTCCCCCAGGATGGGAGCTCAAGTACTTGGTCTTGGCAGCGTTTATCTTGAGCCCAGCATGACGACTTTCGCAATGCAGAGCATCGGCCATTTGAGCTACATCCTCCTTTTTATTTGAAAGCGCAGACAAATATCTTCAGCATAGTCCATGTGTTGCAGGTAATCAAATATTTTCCATCTGATACCTTTCCTCTGGTTTTGAAGCGCGCTCATTAGTACATCGTTAATGGCTATGAGGAAAAGAATAGGTGATAAAATGCAACCTTGTCTCACTCCACTGTGCACCTCAAAAGGATCTGAAAGCTTACCCTTGTGCAAAACGTGACATTGGGCTCCCTGATAAGATTCCTTGATGATGGAAATTATTTTATCTGGTATGTCCCTCCTACGAAGAGCTCTCCAAATATACTCCCGATCAACACTATCGAACTATCGAAATTTTCCCTATGTTATAATAAATCTATGTTAAACTGAATTTGCTGTAAAAATATTGAATTGAATTGAGTTTTGAAAATTAAATGAAAGAGTCATTGGGGGTCACCAACTATATTGTCTATGGCCTTACACAATGAGGGCTCTTGTCTCGCTGTCTGATGCATGCCTGTCAGTTCACAAGAAAATGCTCATTCAAATGAATTTGGCAATCTGAAATTTTAATTAAATAATTGTTGAAAATAGTCTGACTTAACCAAGAGGATCACCTTTATCTATTCGTACGAGAACAAAGGACACTTCCTTTTTGTTGAAAGCAGAAATTCGTCATAGCTTCGCTGCTCTGAGCTTCACGAAAACGGGAACTTCAAGAAGTTTCTTCATGTATTCTATTGTAATTTTTCGATTAAAACTACCAAGGAATGATAGGTGTTCGGATGTTTCCCTGGATTTTTTTTTTTTGAAAACATCACTCAACATAGAATACGAGCACGTCCAATTCAATGTATGTACTTAAATTCGGTAGTCGTAGCTCAGTGATATTCCTGTTTCCAGCTGATTTTTACTCAAAGTCAGGTTAGTGTTAGAGATTCAGCTTATGATGGCTTTTAAATGGAAACCGTGTTGACGAACTATGATCTCACTTAACAAATGTGTGCCCATCCAGGCCATGTTGGACTGTCCCGCCAATTTATTTATTTATGTATTTGCTACTGAAAAAACTCAGCTACAATCGTAATTCCTCCAGTGTACATTGCATATAAAGCTTGCTTGCTCACAAATGTACATGTGTGATTGCATTTTCTAAACTCAAGCCTCTAATACTAGAAAGAGCCTATCGTTTGGAATTTGTCGTGTGTGGAGATTTAACAGATTTATAGCAATTCACGATAAATATCGCTGAATGAGACATTGAAAAAGCTACCATCTTATGGGATCACCATACTCATACTCGTAGTATGGAGATTGGAGATCGCCAGACTCTCGATGTTGTTGTCATCTATAACTGGTGGCTGGTATAAAGTTGTTTGGCGCACATGCCCATTCACGGAAGAGAGTGAAAAAAGCCCACCACCATCAGCCTAGCCGTAGTATGGAGGTATAGATCTACAGAGGTGGCAGCTCCAGCTGCATGTCGCGTCACGGCCCCTATCGAAACGCTTCAACATTCACGTTCAATTCCAAAATAAGTAAAGCCAACACCGCCAACGTTTCGTATACGTTTAAAATACTATATAATCCGATAAAACCAAATTGTTGTGTTATGTACAAAATTGTGTATGCATCATTTTATCTTTTGTTAAAATATTCTTCAAGATTGTGGTGATATATGAAAAATGTCTATAGGAACCGGCAACAATTTTTCTTTTATAGCATTATACTGAGCTTAAAGAGATTTTTGTCTTGACAAAATTTTTATATACGAGAAGACTCATGTCATATCTAACAATATTTGCATGTATGTATGTATCATAAAATTACAAATGTAAGTAATACTAAAGAATCTAATACATAATTTCGATTTTTTATATAGAAGATAGAAGAACTTTTTAAGCTATTATGTATGTATAAGAGTAAAAGTAAGTAATCATGATAGTGTGTGACAAGTAAAATTTTGTTCAAATATTTGACACCAAAATTTTGCAGAAATATTCCTACTAAATTTTCTATGCATTCTTGTACAAAAATTCCCTCAGATTTGTAAATTTGTGTACAAAATGTCCTTTTGCCCAAACATTTTTAGAAAAATCAGCACTCACCATAGTCAATTGATTCTGCAAGTTCAGTCTGATGGACATAATCCTGGTGTTTATGACTTTTTCGGTTGAATAAACAAAATGTCATTGAATAATAAATTGGTCGATACTTATTAGGAGACATATCCATGTTTCAAGCACAATTAATTTTATTCATTACATTCAAAACATAATAACTAAAGAAACCTCTTTTGATTGCATATGCGTTGGGATTTCGAATCATGAATAAATCTTTTATCTGAAGCCTACATTTAGTCACTTTCAAGTTCAACGAGCATTAACATATTCAGCATATGTTTGCATAGAAGCATATAACGACGACAATATACGCATTCGAATGCTCATTTTAATTATTCATAATTTCAACGAAAACCCATCACACATTTAAGGTAATCCATAATTAACTTGAGTATACATCATACATATTTAAATACGTCTGGAATAGTTTAGTTACTAAAATACGAAACGCAGATTTTATTTTGTATTTGATTGTATCCCCATCGGGTTTGAGCATAAGCGAAAATATGCATATACAGTGCTGGAAAAAAAAGTTGCTCAAACCTTTTTATGGCAATTTGCGCTAATGTTCTTAAAAGTAATTAGGATTAGAACTTTTTAGTGGGACAGGTAAAAACAAAGGACACATAAATGACCTATAAATAGTTGGAATTTTATGAATGAAGTTCATTCACTTGGTGAAATTAGTGTTTTTTTTTTACAAAGAGGCCGAATTTAAGGAAAAAGGTTAGTGCAGAAGTAAAGAGTAATATTTTAGTTTTAGCGCAAGAAAATCTAACCACTCGTGAAATAGGCCAAAGGCTGGATATATTTCTCGTCGACTGTGGCGTGGCATTTAAAGAATTTTTGAGAACGGGGCACCACTGAACGGAAATAAGGATCTGAACGACCTAGGAAAACTACGCCTTTGTAAGATCGCTTCATCGTTTTACAAAGCCGTCGAAGCCGATTTAAGATGTCGTCGGACATTAGGAACGATCTAGTTCCAGCAACTGGGAAGGACTGGTAAGAAGTAGGCCAGACTGGCAAGAAGTAGGCTCGTAAAAGCTGCGCTGAAACCTGTGCATAAACCGGAATTTCCTTTAACCCTAGAGAGATAACCTACGTCGAATCGACGTACAGAAATTTTTCTTTTTATTATATCTCATAAGTGAAGCTTTATAATTTGTTGATTCCAAGATTTAACTCAATTCATGTCTGTAGGCATAAATACGTGGCAAAATTATTGGCTGGGGTGCCACACAACCTAAGATATTGGGGGGTCATAAGTCAAATATACGTCGAATTGACGTATGATTATCTTTAATGTCAGTAAAAACTGTAGAACAAATTTGTACTGGAAAATATTTTAATTGCCCCGAATTGACATTTTTATAAATCTTCATAATGTGGATGTGTATTTACTTGGATTCAGGGCCGGATTTAACCTGTATGCCGCCCCTGGGCAGTACGCAAATGGCCGCCCTCTGCCAGTAGTCATTTTTTTTTCCAGTAACCCATGTCTATGTTTTGCTGATTGCGAACGTTACCAGAGGTCCTTTCAGAAAGTATTTAAAAAAGCATTCTCATTGTCACACCTCGTAGTATTTTTGAGATGTCCTTTGTCTAATGTAATTAACCTAAGTTCCGATTTCGAGATTTTTTCAATTTTTGGGATAAAAAATAAATTTAACAAAAATTTTTAAAATGCAAGTTCGGAATGTTATTCAGCAAAAGTTATTACAGGCCAAATATGTACACCTGCAACTTGGTTGCCAACCTAGGTTGCAGGTACGTTACTACACACTTGCAACATTCCGGCAACCACGCCATTCACGTTCTTGCAACCTGCAATATGCCTACAAATCACTTAATTTCCGGTTTTTTGCGTGTTGCCAACTTAGGTTGGCAACCAAGTTGCAGGTGTATAAGGGCTGTTAGGTATCGCTTTTATATGCTTTGCTTATTTTTTGTAATCTTAAACGATTTATTGTAAGTGGAATTTTTAATTTTTCTACACTGACAACGTGACAATTTAAACCTAAAATTTGTGTAAAATTCACGTCACTGTTGCTTCTCATCCAATTTAATGTGGGGAAAAACTGAATGGACGTGTTACTTTTTCTAAACATCTGACGGGTTTAACAATTTAAAAAGTGAAGCATTTTTTGCGGGATGAAGAAATTAAACTGTGTCAATGCAGCTAAAGACTTACAATGTTTACATTTTTTCATTGTTTCCGTTCAAAAAATAAAAACTACTTATAAGCTCTATCTGAAATTTTTTTAAATAGAACCATGACTGGATCCTATCAAATTACGCTCTTTCCACCCGATCCATCGGACTGCTTTGACATACGGCATTTGATTGACAGGATCTAATTGTTAAATTGGGATTTCCTCGTGCGATGCATACACTCACCTTCTGAAATCCAACCCCGGGCCGCAACTCTAGTTTGGGTAACAACCTCCAGTCATCTCGAGATAGGAAGGTACCGTGGTCGCCTGGGCTAACCCATCGCCGAGGTACACTATTTGGTAGAGACTTCCCAATAGCAGGTGTGACCGATTTTCCGTCGGTCTCTTAAAGGTTAACCCTCACACTGAATTCAGACGTGCATACCCCGGTTTCGTTTAACCATCAGCTTGAAGCGATTTGTAGTGCTGCTTTTCACATCCTGATGAGGGTCCTTCAGCATACTAGTCAGCAATGCGACTCGGGCCGAGTGGTCAATGCACAAAATACTAAGGGCTTCCCTATGCTGCTCGGGTCCGTTGTATCACACCTCACCAAAAATCCGTGTACCATGCCACACAGATATCCTGGGTCACATGGACACAGACTCCGTGGTCGGATGTAAAATTCAACAGTGACATCTGTGTCCTTGTTCAAAGTAAAGCCGCAATGCTATCTAGGCCACTTCTAGTTCTACCAAATTACCCCTTTCGGAATGAACGCTTTTAGTAGAATTTTGCGTGAAGGATAAAAATTTCAAGGCGAAGTATCATAACATTTGGCGCCCTGGATTAAGGCGTCACCTAACTAGAATAAATTAGAAAGCAATTAACAATTTTTCCTAATTATGTCAACTGCTCCTTGAGTCAAAGTCCATCTTTCATAGAATTTAAAACCAAAAGAAAAGTTCAAAAATTTGCCGCCCCCGGCCAGCTGCCCAGGTTGCCCATATGGGGAATCCTGCCCTGCTTGGATTTCACCACTAAAAGCCTGTTTTGATAAAGATATCCTTTATTTTAATCTATTGAGAGGACAGCCCACTTTCTCCTAGAACCACTTTTTTAAAATTAATATTATATAAACAAACAAATTTTTTGCAAAATCATGAGTTTAACAGATTAATAATTAATACAAATGATTTTATATCTACCTTTTAACAAGATGTTTCTCTTAACAAAAAAGTTACAAGGATGTTAATTAGCAACACGTCGAATCGACGTATGATTATCTTTTCAAGGGTAAAAAATATGATTATCTCTCTAGGGTTAAAAGTCAGGCAAAAACGTTTAAAGTGGTCTCAAGACCACATTCAATGTACTCAATAGATGTGGGATAGAGTAATTTTTTCAGACGACTCGAAATTTAAGTTATATTTAGGCGAAGGAAGGATTCTAGTTCAGCGGGAACCTCCAGAAAGCCTTAGTGCACTGCCATCTAGATAGACAGGCCGGATTATCAGCTGATCTGTCAGTAGTCATGCAACACTAGTAGTGCCATGGTTGGTCATGGTCCGCGCTTAGTACTGCCAAAGTACCGCTCAGTACAATCCACAAACTGTCCACAATCCAAATATCAGTGGCTGTCAGCCTGTCATTTCGTGTGACTTGCTATGATATACACATGCCAGTGCGTTGATTTTTGAGATAAATATGGTAAGTACGATGTTGATTTTTACTATTTTACCACTTGCACATCAAAAACACATTAAAGCAAACCATAACCTTTGTTTCGTAATAAACGCTCGGCATATTTAAACTTTTGGGTTCAGAAGCACTGGAGGTTGTGGGCTTTACGAATGTCAACTGTCACTGGTCACGAACGCACTTTGTCCACTTGTAGACGAACAAGTTTCTGCAGTTCGGCCTGTCTATCTAGATGGCAGTGCTTAGTGATAAATGCCTGCGAAGACATCCTCCAGAGTCAGCTGGAGCATTCACACTGCGGGCGATGCGATAAGAAGCGATAAGCTTCACATCGCAAGAAAAAAATTTCTTAGCATTTAAATAGGAACCAGCACGAACCTGCTTGCACCATTGAGACTGCTTGCGATGCGACGTTGGGTTGTACGATGGAGAACTTTTCCATGGTGAATCACTGTGCCGTTTCAGGCGATGTAATGCGCATTGTCGCCGAGGAAAGCGACATGGAGGATACGATTTGTGTTTGGATCGGGTTCGTAGTGGCATGGCGTATTGTATGTATGTACGTATAAATAGAAAGATTGGTTTCGTGCTGTTTGATGCTGATCGGCTTCCATTACTATTGGGAATTTTTACGTGTCGGATATTGTATGTATAGTGTTATAGATTTGTAGATATTAAATGAATGGATAACAGTATGTAGGTAATGTAGTAATGGATTGGTCTACTAAATAGCCTTTGTGGAAATTTACAGTTCTGTCCAACCCAGTTCGTAGCGTGCGCGTACATCCAAAAAAGAGCGGTATTCGGATTTGACAGTTGTTGTTGTATAAATCTATGAATGGGTCGAAGAAAAATTAAAAATATTGGAAATATGCAGTGCAGCACAACCCGGTTTGTAGCGTACGCTTACGTATAAGAACATTTCGGACAGTGCATGTATTTGCAATGAATTATTGAAGGTAGCGGTAGATAGGTTACCTGTGGGAATATGCGGTGTCGAGAAAACTGGACAAATTGGACAAATATTTCCCCGAGAAATCATTTTAGGACGGCCAACTACACCATTTTTTTCTTATTTTTGACCTCAAATTCGGAATCAGGGGCCTATAATTCTTCTATTGTACCATTTTGGGGCGGGCAACCCAAAAAAAAATTTCTTATTTTTGATCTCAAATTCGGAAATCTCTCTAGTTCCTGTCAACCCCTTGTGGGGCATAGGGCATTAACCACGCCTACTCTCCACCTCGTTCTGTTTTGCGACAACGGCGCTAGCTGCGACCATGTAAGATTTAGTGTTTTCGCTTCGCTAGTTACCGATCTTCTCCATGTGTTCCTTGGCCGCCCAACACGGCGTCTTGCTCCTGTGTCCTGTGGATTCCAGTTTAGAGCCTTTTTTGCGACGTTTTTGGGCCCTCTTCGGAAGGTGTGACCTATCCATTGCCACTTAAGTCTTTTGATCGAAGTGCCTATCCTTTCCTGGCCAGTTATAGTAAGGAGATCCTCGTTCGAAATCATCTTCGGCCAACGAATATTTAGGATGCGCCGTAGACACTGATTAACAAAAGTTTGCAACTTATCAGTGATCTCTTTAGTCACCTTCCAGGTTGAACAGCCATATACCAGAATGGATTTCACATTAGAATTGAAAACACGTATTTTGGTACGTCTGGAAATATTGTTGTTTAGCCAGAAAGGAGTCAAATTGAAGAAAGCCGCCCTAGCCTTGTTTATCCGTGATTTTACATCAGCATCCGCTCCACCATCTGCTGTAACTACACTTCCGAGATAGCAAAATTCATCAACTTTTTCCACTGCCTGTCCTGAAATACAAATTTCGCTTTGCCCACCTGGATATGTGCTCAAGAACTTAGTCTTGGCAGCATTGATTTTCAGCCCCGCATTACGACTCGTGCAATTTAGAGCTTCTGTCATTTGAGCGACATCATCCGTGTTTGTCGATAGAAGGCAAATGTCGTCAGCGTAGTCAAGATGTTGAAGGTGATCGAACAATTTCCATCTGATACCTTTGTTACGATGTAATTGAAGTGCGGAGCCGAGTACATCACTAATGGCAACAAGGAAGAGAATAGGTGACAAAATGCAGCCTTGCCTCACTCCACTGTGCACCTCAAAAGGATCTGAAAGCTTGCCCTTATGCAGGACGTGACATTGGGCTCCATTGTAGGATTCCTTGATGATGGAGATTATCTTATCTGGGATATTTCGTCTCCGTAATGCATTCCAGATGTAGAGACGATCAACGCTATCGAAGGCTTTCTCAAAATCGATGAACATGAGATGTAATGGGGATCTCCATTCCGCGGATTGCTCAATGATAATACGGAGGGTGTTAATGTGGTCGCTACAGGAAAACCCTTCGCGAAAGCCAGCTTGTTCATCATTCAATGTACTATCGACTTTTTCCTTGATTCGTCCTAAAACAATCTTAGCCATGAGCTTGGAAACAGCAGGAAGTAGGCAGATCCCACGCCAATTATTGCAATTCTTCAGGTCACCTTCTTCGGAATCTTAATAATTACGCCCTTTTTCCACTCACTGGGAAGAGTTTCAGTTTCCCAACACTCTTGGATTAAGGGAAGGAGAATATCCGCTGAAGCGATAATATCCGCTTTCAAGAATTCAGACGGAATTACATCAATCCCAGGGGCTTTACCAGACCAGCGTCCATTGATTTAGTAGCGTCTATTAGTTCCTTTTTGGATGGTGGACCAGAACTAATGCCGTCTATTCGAGGGACGTCTTCTGCTGGCAATGAAGATGCACTTGCAGGCCCGAAGGTGTTATTAAGGACCTCTAAAAAGTGTTCTCTCCATCTTTGCAGCTGTTGTTCTTCGGTAACGAGCAGAACACCTTCCTTATCTTTCACAGGAAATATTCGGAAATAGCGGCCCATAATTCTCTTAGTGTTTCTTCCTACGCCGATTGGACGAATATTTCCCCGAGAAAACAAGGGTACCATTGTGGGCGGAACACCTAAAATGTTGTTTCTTTTTATTTTAAATTTGGATTCGGTGCCCCAAATTTACGCGTATTTCCCCGAGAAAACAGGGATGCCATTTTGGGGCCGGCAGCCTCAAAAGGATGCGCGTACGCTACAAACTGGGTTTCATTGCACTGCATGTTTTCATAAATTACTTACATACTTCACCCATTCATATATATGTGAACAACAATTAACACCAAATCCAAATGCCGCCCGAATATTATTTCGAAACGCGTAATTTCTAGAAAGCTTACCAACCTCTTTCAGTCATTCATCATTACATTACCTACCTACAATTTATCTACAACACTACATAGACATACCGACAAGTACGTATGTATATAGAAAATACCAATGGTACTACATTACATTATTACCTACGACAATCCATTCATTAATACCCACAATTATCTACAACACTACATAAATATACCGACACTACATAAATATCAATGGTAGAACACTCGAAGCGCTATGTCACGAAGTCGATCTGAAATCATAGCCATATCAGCAGCAAATCGTACGAGCCAGCGCCGTATGAAATCCCCTTGCCATAGAAAGAAATCGCGTCGGCTCGCAACAAATCGCATCGCATCGCCCGGCCCGGAAAAGCTCGGCGTCGCACTGTATGTGTACGCGGCCTAAATCTTTATGAAGACTGTCCCATCGGCCGGAAAGGATTTGACCAGCGTTTTCTGGGATTCACAAGATGTGATCCACATCGACTACCTGCAGAAGGGCAAAACGGTCATAGAGCGCTGTACTATGCCGAATTATTGGGCCGATTCGACGCTGAATTGAAGAAAAAACGACTCCACTTAGCAAAGAAAAAAGTGTTCTTCTACCATGATAATGCACCGACCGACTCGCACCTCCGCCCTCGCCAAATTGGTCGAATTGGGCTACGAACTGCTGCCCCATCCACCATTTTCTCTAGATTTGGCGCCGTGCCACTTCTTTTTGTTTCCAAACTTGAAAAAGTCACTCGCCGGGGCAGAAATTTCAGTCGAATGAGGAGATCCTTGCCGTCACGGAGGCCTACTTTGCAGACCTCGAGAAAACGTATTTTTCAGACGGGTTAAAGAAGTTGGAGCATCGCTGGATATAAATGTTTATGAAGAAAATTTCGAAAAACAAATTAAAGAAAAATAATATCCTAATGGTATGTCAATTTTCGTGTAAACGACAGAGTCCTTGTCGCATACATAATTGCCTTTTTTCTAAAATTCTCATTATCCTCTTGATTTGACACTACATATTTATATGATTCTTACCATCATCTATGTTGTGTTTGCCATCTCTTATCTCATTTAATAACTTCAAAGACATTCCATTACTTCACCTAAACGACTCGTATTTCTCAATTTTCAAATCCCAAGAAAATGTACATCAAGTCCTTTGACAATATATTATACGAGCAAAGAGACTCAAATAAAATTCCCATCGAAATTGAGCTTCATGACTTTATTGAGATCCTCTCGTACATGAACCGTGTAGGATATATTGCGGGTTATAGAACCTTCAACTTTTTGTTTAAAATATACGAAAGGAAGGATCCTTGCTTTACGACTGCTCTTGCTCTACATCTGCAGTCCAATATACAGCATCAGTTCGGGAGAACTGTTGTCATAGGGAAGTGAGGACGAACTGGGGCTCATCCAGCTTCAGTAGCGCACAGAGTACATGTATGCATTGAAAGTTCAATTAACAATAAACAATTGGCTTCTCTGAATACGGGCTCGAGTTTTGTATGTTTTGTATTATTAAGTACGAGCGAGTACTACGAAGAGACGATGTTTAGTGTTTCTGTTTGAATGTTTGCAAACAAAATGCGAATACGAATATTCCAATGAATGGGCGGGTTGTGTTGTATGTAGCTACCTACATACTAAAGAAACAATAAACAATAAATTCGAGAATCGAGATGATATTCGTTGGAATAAGATGCTTTTGGTGTGCGGTTGTCTCGGCAAAGATTTGATTGAAATGCGGTTATTGTTGTACTTAAATTAAATTTGTTGGAAAAAATTGAATAACCAAATGTTTTTGTTTACAATATTTGTATTTATTGTTCTAAATTTAACTTTTGTGTAAGTTGAGATGAAATTTGTAGAGACACAAATGGAAATGTGTATTTTACAGATAAGTTTGTATAAATTAATCAATTTCGAACGAATAATGTATTGTCATGGAATTGTTAACTCAAAGACTTAGGCTCAGAACCGCTAACTGATATTTTGGAAGTTTTCCTGTTTTTGTTTTTATTAGAAATGGATGAAGGTAATCGAAAAAACTGTTGAAACATTCTCATGATAAGCCAATGATAGAATAAGAACGACTGAAACTGAAATGTACAAAACTAATTATCACCTACACAGCAAATTTTATTTCCAGTAAAAATGCAACTAGACGAAATCCAGTGATTTTTTCTACTGATAAACCAGCAAAAAATTAAATGTTCACTTAGATTCTACTAAAAAAAACTAGATTTCTAGTTTACACCTGAAATCTAGAGAAAAAACACTAGAAAATCGACTAAATTTGCTTCGCCACTGCTTTTCCAGTCCGAACCTGGTCTGGGTTTCTAGTGAAAAGCTAAGATAACTAGAAATCCAGTAAAACTGTTTAGAAATTCAGTGAACTAAAAGTATAATCTAGCGAAATCCGAAAAGAAACTTGACTTTCAGTTATTTTCACTAGACTTTCAATTCAACATCTTAGAGTAATGAAAAAAAAACGTTAGGAAATATATTTATGGAGGCTATGCTACTCCCTTTCTAGTTCCCAACATCCTCAAAATCTAGTGAAAACAATTCATTTCAGTTTAAAAAACGAAATATTACTTAATTTCTAGTGATTTTCACTAGATTATCAATTCTTAAAATTTATCGTTGGTTTGTTCAACTTCGTGCACGGTCTTGTATCACATTCGCAGTTTAGCCGTCACCGTGCGTGTAAGTTAACATTGTGCCCAACATTTCTTCCCTGTTCGCGTTCGGTAGAGTGCTCAAGTGGTGTCGCCATCGCCAATTTGCCAGTGGACGATCCGTTCAACAAGCGGTATGAGATTTGTGTATAATGTTGACCGTCACCGTGTGTGTTTTGTGTTTGTGTTTGCTCGCGTTAAAAAAATGAAATTTCGCCATATTGCCGGTGAACATTGTGCGCAATATTTCTTCCCGGCTCGCGTTCGGCAGAGTGCTCGACATCGCCACATTGCCAGTAGACATTAATTAAAAGAAAAAAATTAAATTCTGTTTATTTTTGTTCATTTATACTGCTTATGCATATTTATGCAAACTGCTTCCATGAATGTATTTAATTAAAACCTTTTTATATGTATGTATTTTATAAGTAAAACAAAAGACAAATATTTTATTAGCAAAACACAAAAAAAGAAGTTAAAAATTGCGGTTAAATCTTTGTTAATTTGTGTTCATCTATGCTGCTTATTCAAACCGCTGATATGTAATTAAAACATTTTTCTATGTTATTTTATAAGTAAAATAAAAAAAAGCAAATACTTTATAAGTAAAACTAGACTATTATTTTCTACTACTGAAATTCTAGTGACTTTGAGGCTTCTTTCTCTAAAATTCCAGTGTGTTTTCCCTGCTTATTCCATTTATTTTACTAGAATATTGTTTCTAATTAGGGAGATTCTAGCGATTTTTCAGATTCATTCACTGGAATATTGGTGTTTAAACTCCTTATTTTCTAGTTTATCTCACTGAATTTATGCGGAAGACCTACTGTTTATTCCGTTCACTCTACTAGATTTCGCTTTACAATAAATCTTCTATTCTAGCAAACTCAACTAGAATCTCTATAAAATTTTACTAGAAAACCGTGAAAAAACAACACAGAATTCTAGCAAATTCAACCAGAATCTCGTTAAAAAACAACACAGAATTCCAGTAAACTCAACTAGAATCTCAATATAATTTCACTAGAAAACCGTGAAAAAACAACACAGAATTCTAGCGAATTTAACTAGAATCTCGTGAAAAACCAACACAGAATTCTAGCAAACTCAACTAGAATCTCAATACAATTTTACTAGAAAATCGTGAAAAAACAACACTGTATTTCTAGTTGAACGTTTTTCACTAGAAATTCTAGCGGTCATTTTCTAGTGACCTTTTACTAGAATCTAGTTGAAAAAAATTTAGTGTGTACGTTCTACAAGAACCTAATTATCATATCTGTATTTCTTAACATTAGCAACTTTAATCTGACTACTAAATATGCATATGTTAATGTTAAGTGCAAACAATTTTAGTTTTCGTGCATAGTTTCCTATCCGCCGCCGCCAACACTATATAGGCAAATTAATGTTTACTCTGCCTGGTAAGATTCTTTTCTATGGATGCTATAGTTGACCAAGTTGTACTTACTTATTGGATAGATTTTTTTTTTTATGAAAAAATATTACTAAATTAGCTACCATAACTACATACAAATTGTTCAGAATTGGCATAATCGAAAGGTGGAAAAGCATTGAAAAACAAATTGTTTGAATATTGGTATCGATCATGTCAACCACGAGAGAGCTAATTCCCAGACCCAGAAATTGGGAAAGGAAAAAAAATTGTATTTTAGTAATATCTTCGTGCAAAAATGATAAATGAAATTTGCGCAGTTCTGAGGAGATGTTTGCGAAAAAAATAAATACTTTGCAAAACAAATCCGTCAAATCCTAGTTAAAATTATCCATTGATTGTTATGAAATTGTTTACGAATTTCCATTTCAAACAAGGCGGCACTCATTCCTTGATATCTTCACGGAAGGATGACCAAACTGATTCAATGAATCACCAAAAATCAAATCAGGACACCTCGAATTGTTTGAAATTAGAATCCAATTAGAGTATAGACATTTCTAGATCGTTGAATACACTTAATCTGGATAGGTATCCTATGTAATTAGAATATCCAAAGTCTAAGAGTAATGTCCAATTTTTGTTTGTACTCAAAGCATGATGGTTATCATAATGCGACAGAAATAATCAAACGTCAAATTATATAGCAATGAGAGCTTTATAAATGCTTTAGTCTTTAACATCCTATTATAATATTCTTTTATATGAAAGGTATACTTAAACACATATAAGAAGAGTGTTGTGAGTGCACGATTGATTTCATAGAAGCTAAAAATCTGTCACTTTATAATCACACAAGAAATTTAACACAGCGCAACCGACCCGGATTATACAGGATGTGTTAGTGACATCCTATTTCCAAGATCTTATCTGCTTTTTGATGAGGTAATGACATCAGCATTACGCTCAGCAGTGTTATTTATCCCCATAAATGGGTACTCGTTTAACATCTGAGTGAGATCATAGTCTGTCACAAGCTCGTGAGTTCGAAAAACACAATGGAACACGGTGAGATTCGAACTCATGAGCCTGTGCACCGAAGGTGCGCGCACTAGCCGCTCGACCAGCCAGACTACATCTACATCTGCCATAAATAGCAAATATTAAACTTTAACCGTTATAAGTACTGTTGCATTTGCCAAACAATGTACCAAATTTCAAATATCTTACAGTTCTGGTCAAAATAATGTAGCGTGATTCTACCCCGAATTATAATTGCCTTTGTATGTCTTTTTTCGAGTCAAGGGAAAAATTGTTAACGATTCCACTGAAGCCATGATTTTTACCATTCAATGCGTGTTTACCTAAAATTCTGCAATGTAAATCAGAAAAGTGATATACCGTTGGTAAGCCAACATGTTGAAGCAACTTTTATCAACTTTGCAGAGTTGTACGTATAAAGCACCGTTATGCAATTACTGTTTGAATTTTCGATGAAAAATCTATTTTAAAATTTCTATTAAGTTTGAGTAACTGTATCTTGAAAGTACCGATAATGTTGGCAACAGGATAAACTTCAGTTTTTGTGAAATTTTATGTAGTTTCTGAAACTGAAATCAAATCTTGAATTAACTCATCAAGAGTGCTGCAAATTACGATTTTGCGTGACAACTCACGATTTTCGATGACTTTCACAAAAAGAGCGATAACAGGGTAACGGTAAAAAAAATTGCAATTGTATTGGGAATTTTCTTGTTGAAACAAGTTGCGCTATCAACCCTTACAGTATTGACCACCCAATGCGGGACACCCCGTATAGTTCCTAAGCAATAAAAAAATATTGTTCGCAAATTTCGCTACTTCTGATAGCATCGAGTTCGTAATTTGAAGAATCAGGATTTGTATGTGTCAAAGGCAATTAATTACTTGCAAGATTGGAAAACTATCAGGACAGCTCGAAAAAATATTTAAAATGAGTAAATAAAAGAATTCAAGACTTTAGTGGTGTTGTACGTGTACAACTATTGTGGAAAACCTAGGAATCATCAAGTACTCACTATAACCATAATCTTCCCACGGAACCTTTTACATTCAGTATCAAATCTCCTTCCTTTCATTTAATATGATGGACGGCGGCGGACGACGACGGACGCCGACAGACGGATTATTTTCGCAAATAATTTTACACTAAAATATTTTTTTTTCTGGCTCTGTGATAGGCTATTTATTTATTCTTTTAGTTTGTTTTGAAATCCGCAAATAATACATCATAACTGTTTTTTTCGATACATTATACCCTATACCCATAAGATGGTATAGGGTATATTGTTTTTGTTACGACGATTTATGTAACACCTCAAAGGAGCCACCTGATGTATGGCAAAGTACATATATATATAAATGATCAGGGTCGGTCCCTGATTCGAATAAGCCATGTCCGTCTGTCTGTCTGTCTGTCCGTCCGTGTGTCTGTCAGTTCGCACGATAACTCCCGAAATAATGGAGCTAGCGTTTTGAAATTTCGGTCAGATGATTGCTTTGATAAAAGCTTGGATGGTATTGAAAATGGGCCAAACCGGACCAAGGGTTCCCCCTACCTCCCATACAAATGACCCCTCCGTGATAGTGTAATTCGACCATATTTTTCGACAGAATATCGCTATAGGGACCTGAAATTTTCATCAATGCCTAATTGTGACATATGCTTGAAGTTAGTGGAAAGTGGAGAAGGTCTGCCTTCCCCTACCCCTACATCCCCTACAAAGCAATATTCCGCCAAATCTTTTGATAGAATGTCCCGAAAAACTTGAAATTTATCGCAAATGATAGCTGCTGGATGCCGTTATAAGATATTAAAGATGTGCGAGATTCAGCCCATCTACCCCTCCCCCCTTAAAAAAATTAAATTGAATATTTTCGGTTTTACGCGCATTCTAGGTCTGTACATGGGCATAGGGTATACACTCATCGTGCTATTCGCACGATTAGAACTTGGTCTCGTTATAAACTGACAAACTTATTTCAATTTAATTACAATTTTACTCCCTCACTTTCCTGGTTCAAATAATTTTGCAAATCATAGAATTGTTTTCTTTTTTTTTTAACTATTCGCGAAATGCAATTGAAATTTAACCAGTTTCAAATTTAATTTAGTGATGAGGATGACATTTATTCTGGTGATGATCACTCTAACTCAATACTCTTAAGTAAACCATAAATCGTGTTGGTAAATCATAGAACAACATGATGGCCACTGCCTTATTAATTAAATCTACATTATGTATGTCTATACAGGGTGTCCCGCAACTGGTTAGCCATAGACCAATGGTAGACTCTACACTACAGGATGTTTTAGGAAAAATGTCGGCAAAATTATTTCTCTAGCTTTTACCGTTAAGGAGTAATTGCCTTTCTTGTGATTCTTGTCAAAAAACACGACTTTTTTCGAAAAACTCCTATTTTCTAGCTTCCACTTTAGCCAAATCAATGTTTTTCATATTCTTCTGAAATGTACACAAATTTTCCAATAAAAGGACATATCGAACGTTTCGAACGGTTTCGTATCTTCCGAAATACGACGTTTTGAACTCTGCAGAAATGTCAATTTTAATTTTTAATGCCAAAATTAAACCCAAATTTCGTAACGGGACATTGTAGTGGCAAATCTGCAAAGTTGACAAAAGTTGGCGTAGTATCTTAGCTTTCTTACGACATATAAGAATAAAGCACAGAGTCATCCAGTTTCTGAATAATATGTAGAAATGCAAATGTACCAAACCGACTTCAATCTTGAAAAGGAAGTAAAATTTTTACATCAAGCATAGACTTGGTTGTTATGCATTATGGAAAAATACTTTTCGCTACTGTTGTAGATGCTAATTGTAACGGTAAGTATAAGCAAATTTGTTTTATGTGTTGAATTATTTGTTCGAAGGTTCGCTGTGTACACATTAATATTGTGAGAGTATTTTTCATTTTCATTGTCTAAAAAAGGATAAACATTTTAATTTGTCAGGTATTAATTAGTCTCCTTTTATGTCCTTTTTCAGAGTTTTCCGATCCAATTTTTCCTTAGCGAATTTAATGATAGAATCTTAGATTCTAAAAAATGAAAAAGGAAGTGGCAGATTGAATTATTCGCGTAGTTATGGCTTTGGAAAGATACAGATGATTACGGGAAACACGAAAATTTTCCATTCAAACGCGATTTATTCCGTTTAGGGTCCTTGAAATAGGAATCAAACACCGGATATGTAATGTACTCGGCGTCCCCTTTGATATGATACCCCGCATGCCGACCTCCAGTCCTTTTTTGTCCTTTTTGGGACGTTTCCGATCAAATTTATTTTAGTAAAATGAGTTTTTGACTCCTGGGACCCCACTGATTCAAGACCAAGAAAAAAATAGCCTTACTGTATTTTTTATACCCTATACCCATAAGATGGTATAGGGTATATTGTTTTTGTTACGACGATTTATGTAACACCTTAAAGGAACAACCGGAGGTATGGCAAAGTATATATATAAATGATCAGGGTCGGTCCCTGATTCGAATAAGCCATGTCCGTCTGTCTGTCTGTATGTCTGTCCGTCCGTGTGTCTGTCAGTTCGCACGATAACTCCCGAAATAATGAAGCTAGCGTTTTGAAATTTCGGTCAGATGATTGTTTTGATAAAAGCTTGGATGGTATTGAAAATGGGCCAAATCGGACCAAGGGTTCCCCTACCTCCCATACAAATGACCCCTCCGTGATACTTCGTGATAATTCGGCCATATTTTTCGACAGAATATCGATGGCGATCTGCAATTTTCATCAATGCCTAATTGCGACATATGCTTGAAGTTGGCGGAAAGTGGAGAAGGTCTGACTACCCCTACCCCTACATCCCCTACAAAGCAATATTCCGCCATATCTTTTGATAGAATGTCGCGAAAAACTACAAATTTATAGCAAATGATACCTGATGGATGCCGTTAAAAGATATTATAGATGTACGAGATTCGACCCATCTACTTCTTCCCCCCTTAAAAAAATGAAATTAATATTTTTGGTTTTACGCACATTCTAGGTCTGTACATGGGTATAGGGTATACACTCATCGTGCTATTCGCACGATTAGAACTCGGTCTCGTTTTCTATTGGAAATGCTTATATGACTGAACTATTTCCAAGTAAAAGCAAGATTTCTTCCACTTACAGACTATGTTTTTTCCTTTTACACATTTTGGCGACATTTTTCCGAAAACATCCTGTAGAGTCTACTATAACCAGTTGCGGGACACCCTGTATATTATGTCGTACGTGTCGCCGAATAATTTTCAAAAACATTATTTCACCCACTACTTCGCAAATCATGATAGCTCTACTCTCTACATTATTTGTTCATTTGCAATTTCTTCGAAAATCGTCTTGAACAAGTCTCTAAATTTAAAATTAACACATCTCAAATATGTAGTCGCATCCAAAGTAGTGGTTCAATGTGCAAATTACATAAATAAGTACATACATATGTATGTGCGAATATGTTTGTACAAACACGGCTGCTGCCCAGCAATTAAAAGATATCGACCCAAATGCACTTTCAAACTATCAACAACCAATGCACTCGTACAATAGAGTTTCATAGCTATTCTACATAATGCTGGCTATACACAACGAATTTCGACAGAGAGAGAGAGAGAGATATCTAATTAGAATTAAAAATTGAATGATGATCGATTAAAAATTTGTCGCAAATAAAAGAAAAACTCTTGCCGGTCCTCAAAATTTCAATTTTCAATATAAAGGGTGTTATATTTAAAACCATATTTCTCACAAGTGTGAAAAAGTAACGCTTTCAGATAAAAGTCACGCATGCGATGGATGTTTTAAATTGTGATTGATTAGACTTAGTTGTCAATGCGTTAGCTTAAAAATGAATCTTATCTCATAAATATTGAAGTTATTCTTCCATGCAATATTCCAATATAAAATTATATGGTTTCAAATAAAACAGCCTCTACATATATTGCACAATTTCAAATACATCAGACATTTAGATCGCTTCGCAAGCCATTATTAAATCCACCAATAAAAATATCGACTGCCTCTAGAACTTGAGCGGAATCATATTTCCATCTAAATTGACGTTGTTACGAGATTTTGTGTTTCGAAGTGTGTATGGCCAGCTTTATAGTTAATGCATCGGATGCTGTTCAATGTGGCTCTGAGTTGCATTGCCTAATGTGTCGACAATCCATCTATCAACCCATTATAGTAATGCAGCATTGGCCAGCACTATTCGACAAAACTCTATTTTTAGAGGATCTCGTACGTCCGTGCTTCATTGGGTTGTTGTCGTGTTGGCCGGACAAATTTAGAGAAACTTAGCCGAGTCCTATGCTGAATGTAATGCACTCGCATGTAGGAATATTTGTATATTGCCACACTTTACGACGAATATAGTGCATCAGAATATTGCATCTATGTATGTAGAGCTAGACTGAATACTGAAAGACACGAGAAAACATACTTTGAGTTGAAATTAGAACTATACGAGTAATCACATTCGTATGTTATTGTAATGGTTTAGTACAATGTACAAAAGTTTTACGGGATTGAATGTAGTTGGACTATATGGAGGAAACGGGCATTTCAGATGCACTGAGAAGATATTTAATTGGGAGTCTAATTGAAGTTCTTAACCGAATGTCAAAGTTTATGATACCTATAGTAAAAAGGGAAAGGAGGGTGTAGTCGGAATTACTCTTAAAGAGAACGTAGGACGTAGGTATACTGCTTATCATCAGGTTGGCACACCCCTTCTTTTCGACCAAATTCCAGCCAAACTAAGGGCGCTATTACACAGTCATATATTCGTAATATATATTATAATAGATATTATCATATCCTTAAGCCTACTTGATTTCGTTTAGTGTACGTGTAAAAAATTAACTGAATGAATCGAGTAGGCTTAATTATATGACTAGAAATATGACTATAAATATGACTGTGTCATGGAGCCCTAAAAGAGTTAAAATTTCAAAATTGTAATAGCTAATTTAGTTTTTTGAAAAAGAACACACAAAATACCAATTAAAAATTTGTCATTCATTGGGTTAGCACATGTGACTTTTTCTTTTTAAATAAGCCTTTAAGCCATTTTATAATTTACGAGAGAGTAAGGTAGCCACTTTTCACTAAATTTGTGATTTTTTTATATTTTTTTATATCTAATATTCCTTTTGACCTCATAAAAACTATTGGGGCGTGACTTCTATACATATAATTCAGGGAAATAGCTAACTAGGGCCCCTGACTGCTTTCGACAAGTTCGGCTTCGCACAGTTTACGGAAAGTACATTCCCAAACGTTTTCTATCATATTAATGTTAAGAGAGTAGGTTGCCACTGTCGTACATTGATAATTTGCCCTCGGGACTAGGGACGTAAAAAACCGGACGGTTAGTCCGAAAGCCGGTACTTTCAGAACGGTTAACCGGGCTATTTTATATATATTTTAATCCTCCCGGTTTTAACCCGGACGGTTGTTTGTTTGTTTGTTGTTGTCCATCCGGTTAAAACCGGAAAAAATCATTCAAAATTCATACAATTTTTTTATATTTTCATGATTTTTCAGTCTGCAATTCTATTACTTGTCCCGTAAGAAAACTTTCGTATTCATATTTCAGCATTTAAACATAGTTTCAAACACTCTCCTTTTTGCTATTACTCGTAAACCATCGCTTCGTTATATGTTCGACCTTGTATCTTCGATTTTATTTTGCATACGACACGAACACCAGCAATACGAGTGTGTATGCATTTTTATACCCGTCACTATGTGAAAGGGTATATTAACTTTGTCATGAAGTTTGCAACGCACAGAAGGAAGCACCTCCGACTATAAAAAGTATATATATTATTGATCACTGTGACGAGAGAAATCGATTGAGCGATGTCCGTCTGTCTGTCTGTCCGTCTGTCTGTCCGTCTGTCTGTCTGTCTGTATGTCTGTCCGTCTGTTGCAACGCAAGTCCCTCAGTTTTGAAGCTATCGGGCTGAAATTTCGTATACATGTTTCTTTTTAGTGTACGCTGTATATATGTCGGAACGAATGGAATCGAACCATGGGGTCATGGGGCTGCCCCTGAAAATTAGGTTCTTCTAAGAAAAACTTTTTTCTTTATGTACCAATCTTAACCAAACTTCACACAAGTGTGTTCCTTATAAAGCCTTAAAACATATCTAGGAACGGATGGAATCGGAACATTACGTCATAGGGCTGCCATACAAACAACCCGTGAAAATTAAGTTCTTCTAAGAAAATTTTTTTCTATTTTAATCCTACCTTAACCAAACTTTACCCAAATGTGTTCCTAGTAAAGCCTGAAAATATATCTAGGAACGGCTGAAATCGGAACAATACGTCATGGGGCTGTCATACAAATGAACTCTTGCAAGTTAGGTTCTACTAAGAAAAACTGTTTTTCTTTATGAAGCAATCTTAACCAAACTTCAACCAAATGTATTCATAGTAAAGCCTCAAAATATATCTAGGAATGGATGGAATCGGAACATTACGTCATAGGGCTGTCATACAAAAAAAAACCCAAAAATAAGGTTCATATAATAATACTTTTTTTCTTTTTAAATCTTAACCAAAATTCATCCAAGTGTGTTTCTGAATTAGCCTCAACGCATTCAGGAACAGATGGAATCGGAACACGTCATACGGCTGCGGTAGAAATTGTTAACGCAAAATAAGCTTAACCCTTCTGTCGGCACAAAGGTCTGGTCAGACCTTTAGCACTATATTTCGGTGAAAAAAGTATAAAAGATGAGATCGCAGTGACTTCATACTTTATGATATCCTAAAATAATATGTATAGAAACATTTTGAAAAAATTTCAAAAAATTGTTTGAAGTTTTGAGCATTTTTTGGCGAAATTAATTTATAGTTATTTTTGATACCCAATAGGTCTGGCCAGACATAAAGTTATTCACCCCATTTTTGCTTGCAGGTAAAAAGTGAAAATATAAAATTTTCTTAAAATTCGCCTAGTTACGATGTAATAATGTCATTAACCCTTTCGACCCCACTCCTAAGCCGGTGATCGGAAGACTTCTTTTCATGATACATTTACTTATAGCATGACAAAAAAACTACATATTTTCCAAGATTTCATCGTGCTACGTCTACCTGGTGACCGGGAACATGAAATTGCTTATAAGCAACTTCGGGCAATTGAGGACGTATTGTGAGACAAAGGGAAACTGATTTACTTGTATGCTTTTGATTAGAAAATATTTATTTTCAGTGGAATTTGCAGTTAATTGCGTATGATATACAAAAAAAATAGCTTTCATAGTTGTTAGTTCATTTTTCATGCTACTTCTTTCAAAGTTGATGTTTCGGCAGATTTTTTACAGCTTGAACCCCGGGGGAGTCACCTGAATGAAATAAGGATGCGAAATACTTGTGAGAATCGTCCTAAGAGACAGGCAACAGGCGAAATCGTTTCAAAATCCAAACGGCTAGGGCATGAAATTTTTAGATTTAGTTTTATTACCTTTGTAAAATTAAGGACTAAGTATGAGTGCCTTGCGAACGTCTTTCTAAATAGATTTTACCACGAAATTTACAATAAAAAAATAGAATGAAATGATGAAATATCGGGGTAAAATCTACTAACAAAGCGCCAAATATTTTCCCCAAAGATATTGGAATTGGAAAATGCGATCAAACTTTCTGCTAGATCAGTACTTCCCAACCGGTGCTTGAAATGATGTTTCATAAAATACATGTAGCCACTCCAATGACTTCAATGTTGCTTGTTGACGCCCCTGAGCCAGAAAATGGAACTCGTCAGGGAAAATGAGATCTTGGTTTAAAATCGAATCTTTATTCAACATTTTCAATGCGCTATAACCCAATGTAGTAGGGATATAGGGTCAAATCTAGCCCTCCGGCAATGCCCAATTCAGCTGTATACTGGCCACTACAGCTACTACGTTTTCTTCGCTTCGTTCGTATCCAAATCTTAATCCAAAATCTCTGTGAGATTGTTCCAAACGATGGCAAATTTTCTCTCATTATTTGTCAACAAGGCGAATTCTTCACAAAAGAAATGAATGAGCTGAAAAAACGCCTTCTTCCGTTCGTGAGCGAAATTTTCTTCGGGAGGCGCCAGATTCAGCTAACGTTGCAAGGGGGGCATGCACTGAAAAAGGTTGGGAGCCCCTGTGCTAGATACACGCCAGGAAAATACAATAGCCAAAAAATAAGAAAATAAGGGAAAAACATGTTTGCACTAATACCACCTTAAAATACGTTTACTTAAAAACGCTCGCTGTATATCTACAAAAACGGTATAAATGCTTTTATTGTTTGATGTCTCAAATTTTTGATATGTTATAAAGACAGGTGATATGTTATAAAGACAGTTAAAATCCAAGTTTGCGTCACTTCCCCTCTGTGCTCCCGCCGCTATCTTAAAAAAACATCTAAAATCGGCCCTTTCATCAGTTTTTGGCCTGTAACTTCTTTACAGTCCATTTGAGCACAAAATCTGCCTACAAACTTAATCTACGATGTTGTACTCTACAGTCAAAATTAACAGAGTTATAGCGCTAAGAAAATGGAGAAAATATCAAAAATCATGCCAATTTCAAATTCACAAAAATGCATTGTATACCAATTAATCATAGCCTCCTCTGCATTTTAGTATAGAGTTCTCCAAGTATGTTTTGAAATTTGTTGGTAATGATTTTTGGAATTTTTAGCATATTCTTTGCGCTATAACTCTGCTAATTTTGATTGTAGAGTAAAACTTGTCAGATGAAATTTATAGTGCAATATTGTCTCGGCACATTTTGTGCTCAAATTGACTGGAAAGGAGTTATAGACCGCAAACTGATAAAAGAGCCGAATTTAGATGGTTTTTTCAAGATAGCGGCGGGAGCACAGTGGGGAAAGTGACGCAAACTTGGATTTTAGCTTACCCTACCTGTCTTTAAAACATATCAAAAATTTGCGACATCCCCAATTTTTGCTAGGTAAAATCTCCCCGTTGATTGAAATATTAAAAATGCTAGTTTAGAATTGGAATAGGGTAAAAATAATACTTTTTCTGAAAAATAATTTTTTTCTCAGTAGGTTTAGCCAGACCTATTGGGTGTAGAATATGCATATTGTAATAGGTGCCTACAGAAGAGTTAGGTTGCATTCAAATGTGACGGGTATTCAAATTTCGGCTGCGCCCGAAATTAGCCTCGGTCTCGATTTTACTAAAATTCTAAGCAAATCAATAAAAAGACTCGGTTAACCGGAAAACCGGTGCTTTAAGCACGGTTAAAACCGGACGTTCTAACCGGCTTTGCAAGAAACCGAAAAACACCGAACACCGGGTTACGGGCCGGTTTTTGACATCCCTACTCGGGACTTAATTTAACCAATCGAACAGTGTAAAGCGAAGGGATATCGTGTTAAAAAATAACGGAAATAATAAAAAGTGAAGGCAAATAAACTTATCTTGGCATGAATTTTGATGTAAGTCATTGTCACGAATGAAGTTCAATGGGTGATGTTTGATGATCGTACTCTGCCCAAGTAACAATTTCATCCCTATAATATTTCATAGAATATTTTCTTCTAACGATAATAGGGGCACTTTACAGGGTATAGACTCTGAATAATAGTCCAATAATGGCGTTTGGCGCCGTTTTTTGATCCAATTGCACCTTATTGTAGCACTGAACTAAGCTTTGAAAAAGACATACATCATGTGTTATGTCATTATTTTCTGTCATTTTCTCGTGAAAAAAAGAAAAAAAATAATTCCCCCAGCCAGCGTCGAACCAGCGACTGTGGTACGCCAGTCCGACGCCCTAACCACTCGGCCAACCTCACATATAGTTAACATTGCTCGTAAACACTACAAGTGCTCAACACTTCTTTATCGACTCTTCTCCATTGCACCTTTTCTTTATATGTCAATCAGTTGAAGTTGAATAAATCCACACATTCATCAATAAAATGCAGACATTTTCTGCGCTAAGATTATCTTAATTGATTCATAACTTAACAAGGAGTGAGGAAATGTTGGTTTCATGCAATATTTCAATGAATTCAATTCAAGAAACGTGGTATTCCAGAGCACTTCATAAGTGTCAATTCTTAAAAACATCACAAAGTCCATCCTTCTATAAAACTACGTAGAACAATTTATTGGATGACCATACGAATGTCATACTATAAAAATGACACTGACTGTGCTATAGAAGAATATATGCATGTGTGTGAGTTAACTTAGAGAGACTATTGCATGTGTGTGCTGTATCATCCAATAAACACAAGAGTGGAGTATTTAAAGGAGCGTCTTTTTTAGGTTAACGTTTAGAGACAGTTTTATCGAAGTTTTATACCACTATCCTTAAATTTATTCCATAATGATGATAGAAGCTTTCCGGAAAATACTTTAAGGATGTTTTATCGGATCAAAATATTACTTTAAGCGATGTCACACTATAAATGAATTTCTTGGTACTATATGATTGCTACAGTGTGAAGTGCTTCTTTAAAGCAAACGAATTGTTGCTTGGGTGTAGTATTCGAAATAACCGCAGATGCCATTTCAATAAGACAAAATTCTTCCATCAATCGGCCACATAAAAAATAAAAATTACAGAAACAAAAAAAAAACATGCTTCCAACGCCACCGCGCCTCGCAACCGCCAACGACCATCAATTGCTATTTACTTTCATTTTTTATTTCCAGAATTGTCTGAATTAAGATCAATATTAACATATTTGCTCTTGTCATTTGCAAATGCAAATATTTTTATGTGTAGGCATCATAAGCGTAAATATGGACAAAAGGGGATATGCGCCCGATTTGGTTAATAATAATTATAATAGAGAGAGAGAGAGACCCCAGCAATGGCGAGATAGGCTTCATGGAAAGTAAAATTGCAATTTCTCGCCAACGAATGTAAATGCACCTTGAATACTGATTTAAAAGTGAAATGAATTCATGCGAAAGTATCAAGTCAACAATAATAGTGTCTTTAAAAGACTAACGTGCACTGCAATATAAGGAGACAATCTGGCTAATCGACACACAACAGCACCGCAATTTCATATGCAAATCAGGAAGGTGGTTCAGAGATGCTTGTCGATTGATGTCATTGAAAATGCGCTAAGTTGTCTGCTATAAAGTTAGTTGCTCAGAGATGCGATATTGTACAGAAATATACGCCTCCGCTAGAAATTCATATTTTTTTGTTAATGACGCTATGGTTGTCGGTCTGGATGAATTGATCTTGCGCAATAAAGATGATGTTTGTTTTTGTTTACTGCAATGCAGTGACGATATTTAAAAACAAAATTGTGAGTTATTGTTTACTTAAAAATATAAAGATCGAAGGACTAGAAAGATCCGTATTACATATTATATTTCTGTTGGATGTTCTGCTGAATCCACATGCAACTCAGTAGAAAATTTAAATAGAATACGAAGCAACCATCATAATCAAATAATGCTCTCAAATTCTTCGTAAAACAAATAAAAGCAGAGGCTAAAAAAAATATTGGGCAAAATGTTCTTTCAAGACAATCTTATCCTTGCAAACAAAAAATGAAAATAATTTCCACCTCCGGTTGACCTTGTGCAAAGTTTCCCTTTTGTGCTCACCACTTTCTTTCGTTCTTTTAAACACGATTAAAAATTAATATCCTCTAAATTTTCATTTCAAATTTCATGTTTCCATACAATTAGACTTGTTCGTGTGGAATCGTGTCTGCTCCCCATGTAGCATGAATTTGAGTGTGCAAACAATATCCTAAATTAAAATTAATGAGCCACGCTCTTTCAACCTTACGAAAAATATATTTGGTATGTCCTTATGTATGTTGGTACATATGTATGATGTGTGTACACGCTGAAACTGCAATTCTCTTGAACATGATGGATTCTATAAACATCGGCTCTGTGCTGACGCAAGGCAAAAGAAAAGAGTTCAATTAGCATCGATTTTACCCTTATACATCATCCTCCTCCTCCATATAACCAAACAGAAGCAAATCGGCAACGAAGCATTTTTCAATTCAAGGTCTCCTAATCGTGCATATTTTGCCACTCAGTTATATTAAAGTACCTACTCGTCACGACGAAGGAGCCACAGCCACAGGCACGGCTCGTTTCAGGTCATGAATTTTATGGTGTGATATTCGTCAAATATGATATAAATTTGATTTTAATGTTTATTTTATCTAAAATGGATTGAAGTTTGGGGAGATAGTACAGATAATATGCCCGGGAATCGGACAGGGTGGGGTGTCATCACTCTTAGAGCTGAACCATCATATTGCATTTAGGTCTTAGGAAATTGATTGACCGTAATGACTTCAGAGGGCACGAGACTTCGCGTAAAGCTAATTGATGAATCAGCTTAGTTTATATGGGAAGACTACTTGGCAAACTTCTTCTTGTTCGTCTTCGTCTTCACCGTTCGGCTAATATGGTGACATAGTCTCTTTTCTAAATCTATAAAATGTCTTCTTGAGCTGCGATAATTATATTTGCTATGGGTAATAGATGACTTCTTTTTCATCGCCTCCTTCAAGGCTACTTTCGCACAATTTCCAGCCCGTGGTGCTATGGGGCGAAAACGAAATGCGCGTTAAGTGATGCTGTCAAATGGATTATGAGAACATCATCGCATCACCATCGTTGTGGAATGGAAGTCGTTATCGCTAATTCTCAGAGCAGAGCTCCACGAGCACTTAGAGTTTAGAACACGCAGACACTTTCGTAACCTGTACCATACGACGATGACAAAATTCTGTCTATAAAAGTGTCCCCATAATGCAATTTTGCTTATTATTACGGACAGAATTTTTAATGGACTTAATTAAGGCGAACGATATGTGACGACGATATGCATGCCGCGTCGCGCCACATATCGGGGTAATTACAATAAAAATTTAATTAGTCCGTCGCGTTAATTGAGGTGTAAAGAGTGCATCATGATATGTCGTAATTTTTGTGGCTAAAATTTGGAGAATTAATCGTTATAGCTAGTGTTGGAGAAGCTTACCATCCATATGTAAGTAAAGGGTGGCCCAATTGAACTGCAACCAAATGTAGGTAACTGTAAATCTGTGACCGCTAATGATAGCGCCCTCATATTTTGTTCCACGACAGTTATCCTTGTTGTGTTTAAGCATCCGCAAGCGTTTGCACCTGAGTGTTGTGAAAAACACTTTATCCGTGATGGAAGTAAAACGTAACAGTGTGATTGGGCTATATTTGGCTGGAAAGCCGCAAGTGGAAATTGTTCGTGCTCTTCAACACCTAAATATCAACAAATCTTTCGTGTCTCGAACCATAGCTCGTTACAATGAAACTGGTAGTGCTGCTAAACGATAAGGTGGTGGCCGGAAAAAAACTGTATCAACCCCGGAAATGGTACGGAACATCAAGGCTCGAATTCGCCGAAATTCTCGACGGAGTGGCAGAAAAATGGCTGCTGAGCTACACATTTCGAAATCAACAATTCAGCGAATATTGAAAAAGGAGCTCAAAGTTAAGCCTTACAAAATACAAAAAGGACAACATCTAGCCGAAGCCCAAAAAAAAAGTTAGATTCGATAGGGCGAAAGAGCTATTGCGATTGCACGAACGTGGCCAGTTACGAAATATCATTTTGTTCGATGCGAAAAATTTCCCTATTCAGCAATTTATAAATAAACAAAACGATCCTGTCTACCTATAACATAAAGGTCGTCCGAGAATTTAGATATCCGGATGGCCACCAAAACTCAATCACCACCGCCGTGACGGCGAATGGTCGATATCCGCTAATGTTTTTTGATTGTGGCATCAAGATGAATGCGAACGTTTACCGAGAAATTGTTTTGGAAGGTGCTTTGAAGCCGTGGGCACGCAGACATTTTACTGAAAGAGAATGGATATTTCACCAAAACTCTGCACCGTCACAGAAAGCACTTGCAAACCAAGACTGGTTAAGAAACAATGTTCCAAAGTTCATTTCGACCGAACAGTGGACTCCTCATTCACCGGATGTGAATCCGCTGGACTACTCCATATGGGAGATTTTTCAGGCCCATGTCATCACTAAAAGATACCAGAGTATTGATGCGCTGAAGGCAGCTCTTCGCCGTGAATGGGCCAAATTCCAGAGGCTCACATTCGTGCAACGTGCGATTCGTTTGTCAACCGACTCAAAGCCAAAGTTCACGCTAATGGTGGTCACATCGAAAATTTGAATTAAATTTTAAAAATATAATTGTATTTCAATATTTGTTGCTTATCTTCAATAAGATTATGTATTAAATAAATAAAAAAATCAGTTAGCCAAAAGTTGCAGTTCAATTGGGCCACCCTGTACATATGTCAGTTTTTTAAGGGAATCGATAAATTTATAAATTCTGCCCTTAAAGTGTAGGTATAGGTATATTTTTAGAAGGCTCCATGAGCTCTCAATGGGTCTGTCCGGATTGTTTCAATTTTCGTTCGTCTTCATTATTTTGACAATTGAAACTTGGGATGTATGCGGCATTGAAAAGAGGAATTCAATCTTGACAGGGGTTACCAATATTGTACCTGGTGTCATAATCGAAGTGGAATGGATGACAATTTGCAACCCACTTCATTCGGGATTTGCTTTCGTTTTTGTTTTCAACATTTCTATAATTTGCTGTGTGAAGGAAGGATTGTGAAGTGAAATTTATCGGCATTTTTTTCAGTGTAGAGGATAGCCCCAAGTCAATGCACATATAGCACAGCGGTCTATGAGCTTGTGAATGAAGTTCAATATTTTTCGCGTTCCAGGCACCAGATGACTAACAATGAAATGCCATAAATTCTTAAAATTTTAGAATCATTTTCACATAGCTGAATCTTTTTTTTCTGGTCCTAGGTAAAAGTTAAATAGCCAGCAATCATCGGAGAAATGTTATATCGAAGGTGAGCTAATGCAAGGTAGAGCTCAAATAGAGCTAAATCCGCCACGAGGGTGCAAATCTAATATAGTATATGGGTACAGCAATTTAATTAAATAATGAATTCTTTTACCGATTGCAAATCTTGTCAGAGAGGACTTCTCAAACAGAAAATTGCTTTTGGTCGGGCGTCTGTTTCTCTCTTTATGACCAGGGCCGGATTTAACCTGTATGTCGCCCCTGGGCAGTAGGCAAATTGCCGCCCTCTGCCAGTAGTTCAGCTTGAAAGTAGTAGGAGTCGCATACACATATCATATGGTAACGTTAAAGGACGTATCTGATATCAACATTTCATTTTTTTCTAGTAATTCATGTGTTTGTTTTGCTGGTTACGGATAACCATCAGAGGTCCTTTCAGAAAGTATTTAAAAAGCATTCTCATTGTCACACCTCGTAGTATTTTGAGATGTTCTTTGTCCAATGTAATTAACCTAAGTTCCGATTTCGAGACTTTTTTTTTAATTTTTGGGATCAAAAATAAATTTAACAAAAATTTCGAGATGTAAGCTCGCCATGTTATTCAGCAAAAGTCATTAGGCACAGCTTTTATACGCTTTGCTGATTTTTTGTCATCTTAAATGATTTATTGCCAGTGGAATTTTTAGTTTTTCTACACTAAAAACAAGACAATTTAAACCTAAAATTTGTGAAAAATTAATTTGAACCAATTCACACGATGAAAACACATACGTAGAAAATATAGATAATGATAGTCAATGCCGAGAGATTTGGACCCTTCCCGAAACCAAATCGTGCACTCGTCACTGTTGCTTATCATTCAATTTAAAGTAGGGAAAAACTGAATGGACGTGACGTGTCTCTAGACATCTGACGGGTTGAAAAAAGTAAAAAGTGAAGCATTATTTGCGGGATGGAGAAATAAAACTTTTTCTTATAAACCAAGCAAAAACTCTTCAGGTGCGTCAATTCAGCTAATGATCTAGATTGTTTATTGACTGTGACAAGCCAAAGACGGTACGTTCCGTTAAAAAAAAACTACTTAAGCTCTATCTGAAATCTTTTAAAATGGAAGCATGACTGTATCCTATCAAATGGTTGGAGGCGATTTACGAAGGGAGTATTTTAGAACGCTCGTAGTGAAATCAGGAGCGCGCCGCCAATGTAGGTTCAGAAGTTAATTGATTGTTACACCCGAAAGCTGCTTGAGGCTTCCAATAAAATTGAATATAGAGAGTCATCTACAGGACCATACCGCTAGGGCAGTGCCTAAGCAATTACGCTCTTTCCACATGGTTCCATCGGACTGTTTTGACATTCGGCATTTTATTGACAGGGTCTAATTGTCAAATTGGGATTTATTCGTCCGATGCATACACTCACCTTCTGAAACCCAACCTCGGGCCGCAACTCCAGTTTAGGTAATAACCTCCAGCCACCTCGAGATAGGAAGGTACCGTGGTCCCCTGAGCAAACCCATCGCGGAGGTACACTATTTGCTAAAGACTTACCAATAGCAGGTGTGACCGATCTTCCTTCGGCCACCTTAAACGTTAACTCTCACGCTGAATTCAGACGTGCATTTGACCATCAGCTTAAAGCGATTTGTAGTGCTGCTTCTCACATCCGGATGAGGGTCCTTGAGCATACTAGTCAGCAATGCGACTCGGGCCGAGTGGTCATCAATCCACAAAATACTAAGGGCTTTCCTATGCTGCTCGGGTCCGTTGTATCACAGCTCACCAAAAATCCGTGCCCATGACCCGTGTACCATGTAAAGATTCTGATTGGACCGTACCAGTTTTAAACGAGCCTTTGAAATATTGTTTTCTAAAATGTAAGCATTCTTATTTAGGATTGGGGACCAATGACCATGCCACACAGATATCCTGTGTCACATGGACACAAACTCCGTTGTCGGATGTAAAATTGAACAGTGACATCTCTGTCCTTGTTCAAAGTAAAGCCGCAATACTATCTAGGTCACTTCTAGTCTAACCAAATTACCCCTTTCGGAATGAATATTTCCAGCAGAATTTTGCGATTTTTGGATTAAGGCGTCACCTAACTAGAATAACTTTGAAAGCAATTATCATTTTTTCCTAATTATGTCAACCGCTCTTTGAGCCAAAGTCCATCTTTCATATCATAGAATGTAAAACCAAAAGAAAGCTTCAAATATTTGGCGCCCCTCAAAATCTGCCGCCCCGGGCAGCTGCCCAGGTTACCCATATGGGAAATCCGGCCCTGTTTATGACTCTGTGCCGACATTGAATCAGTCTAGTGTAGGGAATCGAGCAATGAAGATACACTTGAAATGTAAATGTGTCAAAATACTTTACCAATTTTTCAAAATAATTTGGCAACTCGCAAATGTAACATGAACATTTTCCAATAAAAATGGAAATTCACCAATTAGAAATAGAAATTAATCCACACAATTTAGAAATTCGACATAACATGTCAATTCCTCAAGTGGATTTTGAAATTCATCAATTAAGCATGGAGACTCGTGAAAATTATTTTTAAATTCCTGGATTAGAAATGAAAATTCATCAAATTGACATAGTACTTCGTCAACCTGATTTGAAAATTCGTCAATTTATATTTGAATTT
Source organism: Microchrysa polita (assembly GCA_949715475.1). NCBI lineage: Eukaryota > Metazoa > Arthropoda > Insecta > Diptera > Stratiomyidae > Microchrysa > Microchrysa polita. The sequence continues at coordinate 9,263,278 of OX454420.1, forward strand.
TGTCGGCATTATATGGAAATTATCATTTGATACGAAAATTCAATCAGGCATGGAATCTTGTCATTTTACAATGGCATTTCAACAACATAATTTGTGAAATTTGTCACTTTAACCCGGAAATTCGTCAATTTTCCATATGGAAATTCGTTAACATATTTTGGAAATTCGTAAACTTCGAAAGTATTTACTACGTCGCAAACCTGTTGGCGAATACTGAATAGCGCGACAGACAGAGCGAGGTCTGAGCGGAGTGAAGGCCGAGGTGCAGGGTCTGAGTATACATATGGACGAATCTGAGATCTAAATCCTACGAATTGCCTTACATTAACTAATCGCTCGCTGCGCTCACCTCATCCTATTTCGCAGCAGCGCTACGTATAAACTTTTTGGCGATTATGAGAAGGGCAACAGACATGAAAGTGATATAGAAAGGTACATCTGTGCAGTCATACAAAATATTTTTTTTTGTTGAAGGTTTTAACTATGACCATACTCTTTCTACACCGCAATCTTGACGGACTATTTGTCCGTATTTTCTCACAGCGCTGGGTCTGTCTACCAATATTCCGCTGGTACATCAAGTGCCTGCCCTGAACTACCTATATGACATTAAATCTCCCCCCAGCTGATGCAGTTGAACACCTCTCAGGGCAGTCCTTAAACACACATTTAGTGAATCGTTATCACAACTATGATTAACCATATGTTTACCGTTACCCGACTTCGCGATGTTTATAGGATAAGGATTTGGGTTCATCTTGGATTGGTTGGACGAATAGCAGTTGCTTAGAAATTCGATGATGTTTCGGCGCCAATCACCACAATTCAGATGCTGATGAAATCGTAGTCGGGTTCGGACCTTCCTGAATAGAAAATAGAAAAATATGGACAACTCCAATTCAATTTGTAAAATAATGATTTTTTTCCAGCGGTAAGTTTTGAGCCATAATGCAACAAGCAAATAACTACGCATTGGTCCCTGCGATGGAATGGAACAATCTCAGTGGTTCCCAACTCAGAAACCGTCTGCGGACCACTTAGCCTGAAAATGTCTCTCGACGGACCACCATTCAATAATGAAACGAATTAAAGTCTGAGTAAGACAATTTATTGAAAATAAGGTTCGGTTTCCATCTCTTCGAAGGCGCAGCTCACAAGCTCCCGACACAAGTGATTATCATTGGACTTGAATTTCTATACTAACACCATTTTGTAGGTATGTTGAGAGAGGGGGGGAAACTGTTTTCTTTGCGTCATTACTTGCCTCACGAGCTGAGATTTTTCTCGCACATAGTCTTCTGGTCTGGAAGAGCTACCTTCGATTAAAAGTTCTCCGGTAAACGGTATATAACTCAGTCTTTAAACTCGGATTTATGACAATGTTTAGCGCGAAAAATCATTTGAATTTTTGAATCGAGTTCGAATTTTGACAAATCAGTTTGAATAATTTCGGTACTGAGCTATAAGAAACGAACCTAAGCAAACTATCGCCTTCCCATAATCGCAGACCCTATAGCAGCAAAGTATTTACTGCCGATAATCTGCTACATGATAATTAGAGGTATGGAAATTTAGTTTTTACGAGATGCGAATTTCGGCGATAATTGCTCATTTTTGCGAATAAATGCGAAATCTTCTAATTTGTACTTAAATTAATTTTTTCTCGAAAAAATCAATTGTCGAAGATAATTTTCCATATCAGATTGTTTTTCAGAAGATTCCGATTAATGAGAATGGAAATATTTCTAAAAACAAGGAATTCGCAGAATCACGAGCACGCTTAACACCAAGCAAGTGGTTTAGTCGGAGGTTCCATGAATGTACATTGTTTTCTGCGATGCGATTTTTCTAGGAAGACCTTTTTTCGTGATTCGACGGGCCACAAAATTGAAAAAAAAACCTTGCGAAAAAAATCGAAAGAATATTGGCGCGCCTCTACCCCTGCAGTTTCTCATTTTACAGTAACTCCTTGAAAAGCGTCCTTGACTATTTGTATTGTAAAAAAACTGAACTCTGAGTATGATACAGTTTGTCAGCCACACTATGTATTTTCTAGCCGATTTTTTGCTTATTTTTATTAGATATTTCGGAATTAAGGTCGATTCACACTTTTCAGTCACAGTCAAAATGACTGTGTACAAGTTAGCAGATTGTCAGCAATTTGATTGACTGACAATCTGTCAACTTGTCTGAAAATGACTGTGACTGCGACTGGAAAGCGTCGATAGACCTTAATATACACACGCGTTTTTTTGCAATGCACAAGAAAATATAACTTTTTTGTAAGAAAGTCTAGAATTACCTCGCGGATCACCTACGGACCACTCCCGGTCCGCGAGCCACCTGTTGGGAAACAGTGACTAGCATAAAGCGGAGTGTAGAAAGGCAAAGATGAAGACGACTTTTCAAGTCACTGTTTTAAATCACATTCGGAAGACAAAGGGATTTCTAACTATAGGCGTAATCATGAACCGCTGAATGAAAAATCTCTTCGTGATTCCTGGAGGCATACCGTAGCCTAAGCTGACCAGACGTACAGCATTTTCCTGTACAGTACAGCATTTTGACCTGTCGTACAGCATTGGGAAATATACAGCAAAATGTACAGCATTTTCCATGCCACACAATGAAGCCTAATTCACTAGATATTAAGGTCCTAGATGCCACCTCTGATCAGTCTTGTCTGCTTTTAAGGTGTAAAGTTGGACTATACTCAACTCTGTAGGATCGATATTTAGGGATAGAATCGCGCTTTTATCTTTGGAAATCCTTCATTTTCGATAACTCGGGAGCCCTTCTCGATCTTTCTGAAATTTTGTAGAGCTAGTTGGCGCTCACATTTTCTTCAAATTACAAGGTCCTACCTATCCTCGTTCGGAAGTTACGGCTGCCCAAATCGCAATTTTGAGTTTTCTAATTAAAAATTGTTCATAACCAGATTCGTGAGCGAAAAACTTAAAAAATTAGGTAAGTGGTAGAGCACCGTACTGTTCATATTTGATATTAATTTCGAGGCTCTAGCTGTCAAGCGTTATAATCGCACTTTTATGGTTTTCCAATCATTAATTTTCTATGACTCGGAACCGACGAAATTTCTCAACTTATGCAAACTTTTAGAGATACTTGACAAATATTCCATCCAAGTTTCAAGGTTCTGCCTATCCTTCCTATCCGCGTTCGGAAGTGATAGCTGCCAAAATCGCACATTTGTGTTTTCTAGGCTTTTAAATCAATAGTTACTTTGCGGGCATCAAGGAAAGCCATACCCCAAGTTATATAACTGACAATTTACAGAAATCTTAAATTTCTGAAATCGATCTTTTGTGTTATGTGTTTAATCTTAACCCATTAACGACGAGACCCTAAAATCTTACCGATTGCGCTGAAATTTTCCACGTCGGCTTAAATTATTCGGCTTAATTTTAATCCACATAGGACAACTATTGTATCCATATTCCGGATTTCTAGAGCAATTCTAATTCCGACTCTCAATATTTTTGGTATGTTATGCCAAATATGGCCGCTCAATTTGCCAGTCGAGAAGACACAAGGGTCTAGAAAATCATGTGACATGACTAATTTTAAGGAAAAACCTAAATAATAGCATTTTTTCTTTTAAATTTTAACATTTATGAAGACTATTTATGCTATTTTCTTAGATAAAAATGTCTTGTTAAAATCCGGAATTTTCGTTAATCCGGATTTATTGAGAATCCGGACTTCTTTTTTTTTATAATTTATCCGGATTATCGCGTCAATAGTGTAAAAATTCAATAAAATAAATAAAAAAACACCAAAAAAGTACATACTCATACACCTCGTATACGAAGAGTGCACTTTCCCCATATCAGGACGGATGTTACATATATGTAACAGTGTTATAAAAGTACTTATAAAACGTAAACTACGGACAATATTTATTTCATTTATTTTTTGTATTGTTTCAAAAAGACCATGTAATGCCATACGATTAATTTTTTCCCAATTTTTTTCATACAATTAAATATAAAAATAAAATTCCTTATTCCGTTGGTCAGGATAATTTTTTCAGAATAGAGGAAATCAAAAAATGTGCTGCCCTTTGAAGGCTGAGATTCCGGAGGAATAGGTTTGGTACAGCGAAGCAAATATTGCACGTCGACCAACGTGGCACTAGACCCCAGATGTATGTTGGTGTACCTACTTAATCGAGGTTTGACTATAGTGACTCCTGAATGATTCGCGGGAATTTAATTCCGTCAGGCGACGACGCATCTTATGAATAACTGAGAAGATTATAGCACCTAAAGATTATGATTGCGCAGAATACGCTCTAGCTCTACACCTTGAAAGATCGATCCTCGAAGGTTATGGGGTGAACTTCAAATTGAAGGTACCGAGCGCAAATGTTAAGAACCGTTGTAAGTGGTTTGCCTGCAGCATACAATAATGTTCTGCAGAGCGAGGAAGCAGGACGTAAGTATACGTTGAGGCGGCATCAGTGAAGTAATACGGAAAGATGGTCCGGCGTATGAGCAAACGAGATGGTTGTGCCTTTTTTCGAGAAAAATCGGGTAGTATGTTGCAGCATTGTTCAACCAAATTAGTCCTACATGTGCCGTAATGCCGTTCAATTAGAAGGTTATATCACCAGTTATGATGATTAGACAATCCAAAAGGAAGTGCTGGAGGAAGCAGTGTGAAGCAATCCAGACTTTACCTGAGGCTGCACGGCTTCACAAAGCCCTCCAGAGAGGTACCTCAAACGGAGTTGGGTTACTCAAATGCCCGAATGGGTCGTTCACGACTGGTCCCAAGGAGACCCTTCAACTTCTCCTCGATACGCACTTTCCTGGATCTGTCTCCTCAGACAGTCGTCCAGAACACATACAAGGTTAGACAGGACAACCGGCTAGATGGTTGGTGAGTCTTTCTGGGGTAATCTTTGACAGTGACAAAGTGAAGTGGGCTATTCTATCCTTTGATCCATTTAAGGCTGCGGGGATCGATGGAGTTTTTCCTGCTATCCTCCAAAACTGCCTGGATATCATCCTGCCATACATTACAGCTCTGTTCAGAGCCAGCTATTATTTTTGTCACATCCCACTTGCTTAGAGAAAAGTCAATGTAACTTTCATTCCTAAGCAAGGCAACAAACCTGAGGACTTACCGAAGTCTTACAGGCCCATCAGTCTATCCTCCTTTCTCCTAAAAACTATGGAGCGTTTGGTTGACCAACACATCAGGAATCTGATGGTCATACATAACCCTCTACATCATTCTCAATTCGCCTATGTAAAGGGCAAGTCGACGGTGACGGCACTTCACAAGCTCGTCAGTACTATTGAAAAATCTATAGATGAAAAGGAGATCGCCTCGTGTGCTTTCCTAGACATGGAGGGTGCTTTCGACAATACTGGTTACGATGCGATTATCAGAGCCCTCGTTATGAGAGGGCTGCCACAGCCTACCATTAGGTGGATTGACGCCATGCTAAAAGGAAGGGAGATTTATTCCTCCCTCGGCGGTCACACTCTCAACATTAACGCTATCAAGGGATGCCCTCAAGGGAGTGTACTCTCACCCCTATTGTGGTCCTTGGTAGTAGATGAATTACTCTCGCTACTTGAGGTGCGGGGTTTTATCGCCATCGCCTACGCGGACGATATCACTATCGTTATCAGGGGCAAATTCGAGTCCGTTATCACGGATTTGATGACCACAGCCCTAACTACAGTTAACAGATGGTGCACAGCAACTGGGCTAAATATCAATCCACAAAAAACAGTCCTAGTACCTTTCACGAGGAAAATTGCTCCTCCTCTTGACCCAATCTACTTAAGAGGTGTGCTCATTACCTATTCCAGAGAGGTTAAGTGTCTTGGCATTACACTCGATAACGCAGATTAAACTGGAATAGCCACTTGGAAAACGTTCTTAGCAAGGCTACGCGTGTCATGTGGACTTGCCGAAACTACTACGGTAAGACTTGGGGTCTTTCACCCAAAATGACAGAGTGATTATACAGTACTCTAGTACGACCTGTAATCACTTATGCTTCTCTAGTGTGGTGGCCTAAAACACTACAACGCGACGCAATTAAGAGCTGTAATAAGCTGCAACGACTTGCCTGTCTTGGCATCACTGGTGCTTTTAGCACTACATCTACCCTAGCCATGGAAGCAATATGGGGAATGACGCCACTGCATATTTTCATACAGGAAACTGCAGCATTGAGTGCTTTGAAAATCAACCTATCAACTGATACTCGTATCAGTGATCGGGGACACATGCGTATCCTGCAACAAGTTCCTGGCCTATCAATCTGCCGGGTTTCAGATTACAGGATCACGGAACTGCGCTTCGGCAGGAAATTCGCCCTTCACATCCCAGATCGGGCGGAATGGGCTAATGGCAACACGTGTATGGATCCTAGAAGCATAACTTGGTTTACCGATGGCTCTAAGACCGATCATGGTGTAGGTGCTGGAGTCTTTGGACCCAATACCAGGATCTCAGTTGCAATGGGCAAATGGCCTAGTGTTTTCCAAGGCGAAATTCATGCCATTGAAATCTGTGCCAGGGAGATCTTGGGACGTGGTCTCCGTGGCGCACACATCGCCATCTGCACTGGCAGCCAGGCAGCAATTAAGGCGCTAACTTCACACAAGTTTACCTCGAAGATGGCCAGCGAGTGCTTTGACATCCTTCAGAGCCTCTCCAGCCGTAACTCTGTTTCCATCTATTGGGTTCCGGGGCACAGAGGCGCTGAGGGAAATGAATACGCGGACGAATGAGCAAGAGAGGGCTCATATCTTCCACACTCATCGGTCCTGAGCCCTTCTGTGGAATTAGCTGGAAAGCTGCTAAAGGCGTAATTGGTAACTGGTCGTCGGTGCTGAGGCATAACTACTGGACATCGCACCCTGGTTTACGAGTTACAAAGGAGTTAGTGCGCCCCTTCAGCTTCTCCGATATTAAATGTCTGCGCAGGACCGAGCTCAGACTATTAATAGGCTTTCTTACGGGGCACTTTGGGCTCCGCTACCACCTTCATAAAATATGTCTATCAAGGGAGACCCAATGTCGCCTTTGCCTGGAGGAAGACGAAACCTCCATTCATTTACTACTGGAATGCCCGGCGATCGCCAGGTCCAGGCCCAAGTAACAATTCGTATGCTTTAAAGAAGCACTTCACACTGTAGCAATCATGTAGTACCACGAAATTCATTTATCGTGTGACAGCGCTTAAAGTAATGTTTTGATCCGATAAAACACCTTTAAAGTATTTTCCGGAAAGCTTTTAACATCATTATGGAATAAATTTAAAGATGGTGGTATAAAACTTCGATAAAACTGTCTCTAAACGTTAACATAAAAAGACACTCCTTTAAATACTCCACTCTTGTGTTTATTGGATGATACACCACACACATGCAATAGTCTCTCTAAGCTAACTCACACACATGCATATATTCTTCTATAGCACAGTCGGTGTCATTTTTATAGTGTGACATTGGTATGGTCATCCAATAAATTGTTCACCGTAGTTTTATACAAGGATCGACTTTGTGATTTTTTAATGAATTGACACTTGACACAGTTTTCTGAAATACACAATTTCTGTATTAGAAATCCTTGAAATCTTGCATGAAACCCACATCACTCCAATCCGCTACTCATATCTAATTTTGTTTGCTGGATGTACTTTTGTTTTAGGTGTAAATGCTGGAGAAGTTTAAATGTACAGGACTACTTCTTAAAGTAATTTGGTGGGAGCTTTAACATTTTATTCAGTGCCACTTTGACGGCTCCCTCCAAATTACTTTAAGAAGTAGTCCTGTACATTTAAACTTCTCCAGCATTTACACCTAAAACAAAAGTACATCCAGCAAACAAAATTAGATATGAGCAGCGGATTGGAGTGATATGTATTCTTTTTGCGGCAGATGAATTTTTCTTTGGCGGGGTAACTTTTACAGCTTTGTTGTTTTTGGTCAGATATCATATATTTTTGCATACTTAAATAGCCAACTAATATGAATTTTTGTTTTGGGAAAAGTTTCAATAGGTTTTTGTTCAGCATATTCCATAAATTTAATATCATAAGTTATATTCACAGGGTCTTCTTTAAAATAAATAGATACTGCAAACGCAATTGCAAATACGCCACAAATGGCTGTTGCTGAGCTTTTTTAAAAATAATTTTGGGATGAAATGGGTATAGTTTATTAATATGTATTTTGTACAAAATAGATTTGTGTTATCTTTGTGTTATGGCTCTGCTAACATTCTGTTAGTAATCTGTTAATTTTTTGTTAACTCTGTTAATGCTCTATTAACGTTCTCTTAACACTCTATATTATCTTTTCGTTAATGCTCTGTTAACGTTCTGTTAATGTTCTCTTAATTCTCTTTAATCATTCGGCTAACGCTCTGTAAACGGCCTGTTACCTTTCTTTTATTACTCGATTTACGTTCTGTTAACGTTCTGTTAACGTTCTGTTAAGGCTCTGTTGATTTTCTGTTAACACTCTGTTAACGATCTGCTAACGCTCTGTTGTTGCCTTGCCAACGCTTTGTTAACGTTCTGTAACTGATCTGTCTTTATGCCCCCTGATCCAGTGTCCCAATGTCACATTGTCCCAATGTCACAGTGTCCCAATGTTCCAATGTCCTAATGCCCTAATGTTCTAATATCCCAGTGTCCCAATGTCCTAATATCCTAATGTGCCAATGTCCCAATATCCTGATGTCCCAGTGTCCCAATTTAGGTCCTATTGTCCCAATGTGCAAATATCACAGTGCCCCAATGGTTTAATGTCCGAAAGTCCCACTACCCTAGTGTCCCAATGTCCCAGTATCGGAATATCCAAATGTCCCAGTCTCCCACCTAATGTCCTAATATCCCAATGTCTAACTGTCATAATGTCCCAAGGTCCTAATGCCCCAATTTCCTAATATCCCAGTACCCCAATGTCCCAAATGTCCCAGTATCCTAATGTGATAATATCCCAATGGCCCAATGTCCTAATGTACCAGTGGTCAGTGTCTCAATGTCGCAGTATACCAAGTGTCCCAAGGTCCCAATAGCCTAATGTCCTAATATCCCAGTGCCCCAATGTCCCTGTATCTCAGTGCCCTAATGTCCCAGTATCCCAATGTTCCAATATCCCAATGTGCCAATATCCCAATGTTACAATGTCCCAATGTTCTAATATCCTGATGTCCCAGTGCCCCAATGTTCCCACGTCCCAGTTTCCCCAGTGTACCTAATGTCCCAATGTCCTAATGTGTTGATGTCCTAATATCCCAATGTCCTAATGACCCAAGACCCTAATGTTCACATGTTCTTATATCCCAGTGCCCCTATGTGCGAATATCCCGATGTCCCAATGTCACAACATTCCGATTTCTCAGTGGTCCAATGCCCCTATGTACCAGTGTCCCAATGTCCCAATGTCCGATTGTCCCAAGGTCATAATGTCCCAATGTCCTAATATCCCAGTGTCCTAATGTCCCAGTCTCCCAGTGTCCTAATGTCCCAATATCCCAATGTCCCATTGTCCCAATATCCTGATGTCCCAATGCCCCAATATGCCGATGTCCCCACGTCCCTGTTTCCCCATTGTGCCTAATGCCCCAATATCCTAATGTCCCAAGACCCTAATGTCCCAATTTCCTAATATCCCACTACCCCAAGATCCTAGTCTCCCAGTCTCCCGGTGTCCCAATATCCAAATGTCCCAATGCCGCAGTGTGTTTTAAAAAATGGTCAATGCGATGAGCCGATAGACGCAATTGTTGGAAATTTTTTGTTAACTTTAACTATTAATTTACCGTTATTCCATCCACTTATCTAAATGGAAGACATTGATTCTTTAGAAAACCACCACCGTTCCAAATTTCATAAAAATCCCATCACGAAGAGAGACAGTAGAAGCAAGTCTTTCTGCAACTGTAGACTTCATTCTGAAATTGGGTTGCTCGCTTAAGTCTGTGAGGGTGAAAATTTCACCGTTTATTGCATATATCTTACCCGTTATTGTGCCGATCGAAGATTTGATTTGGAAAGGCACTAGAACAGGATATGTGGAATATTTTGGTAAAAAAAATTTTTTTGGGGGCTGTTGCCTGGAAGGCTGTAGCCTGGTCAAACAAAAAAGCAAGTTGTCTCCGGTAATCATAGACTTGTTCGCTTTCGTTTTTCTTTTTCCTTTGGCGGGCGAGACGCTCTCGCGTCTCTTGATACTTTTCGTACGAATTTAAACCGATTACCAATATTAGGCCTTCCCCATACGTGGGAGACTCCCTTCTGCGCGAGCCAGAAGCTAGTCGCTATTCTGTTGAATCTAGTCTCATTGGCTGCAATAAGTTTTACTCCAAATGGATTCCCATTTTGCATTTAGACTATTCAGCCGAGAAAAGGGTTTGGTGGCGGGTAATTACTAACAATCAGATGTTGCTGGAAAGTATGCATTTAAAAAAAAAAGCGAATAAGTCCATTACTTGCAGTAAATCAGCAAAGGGAAAATTTCTGGGACCATAGTTGAGAAACTTCATTGTACATCCAGTAAAAGAGCGTAGCCATGAATAGGGCAAAGCAATCGAAAAATCCCTCTGAATACTTTCCATAGTCAAGATCTTGTATACTGCAACACTTAACCAAAGGCTTCAACATTTTCTGCTATTTGTTCAATTCTTCTTCCCGAACAATGGCAACTCGTAAGGACCTCACAACTGAATGCGTACAATATGACCAGAAAAACTCTTACCTCTCTCTTGCTATTGTTGCAATTCCATCACATCCAGTCCACTCGACAAACAAATGAATCAGCTGTCCCGATCGATCGACTCGACTCGACTTTAGTGCATAAAAATCCCGACAGTCAGGCAAAGTTGTTTCACCTCTTCCAAAAGGATATCGTTTACATTTCAGCCGTTCAACCGAAACGACACGACAGAGCAAAAACACCTCCAGACAAATGCCGGTAAACTTTTTGAAAAATATCGAATTTCCACTGCAGGATAACAACACTAAACTTGTACGTTTCGGACAAAGACATACACTACTAGTACGGCACATAGACAGAACTATACACATTTAGACATTTTCCCACTATCCTCGTTCCCTTTTTCCTCCCGGATTGCTAGCCAGACGAACGACGACACATCCTCCTTGCCGATGTCGTCGTGTTTAACTCAAATTTCACTTCACAACTGCACAGCATGCACCCCTAAAATCGTAACTCTAGGAGTCAGTCGAACAACATTGTACGAATAAGGATAAGGATACGCGCCACCACCATATACACTATGCAATGCACCTATAGAAGAGACTGTCGTCGTGCAACTAGCGAGTTTTCCACATCACATATAGTCGCGTCTAGCAGGAAAATTCAAAGAATATCGATTAGCAACGTATTCGTACATCATGGAAACTGAACAGAATACACAATTTCGAATTTTCCTCGAGGAAATCTCAACACACACACGACGACGACACGGCTGGAGGGAACGGGTGGGCTTTCACCCCGAAACAAGAGCAACAAAAAAGAAATTTAGATTGTTTACTGTCCATTAAAGATTTTCGCAGAATTTTCCACCAATTTCAAATTTGTTTTTTCGATCCCGGATCCAAAACAGCACTCTGACTGTTTTCAGCCCGTTTAGCGTCTCTCAGTTTGTTTTTCTTGACACAACTTATGATCAGCCCGCCGCGGCTCTTGCTCCGGTTGACTTTTCCCGTTTTCTCCGGATTTTTCTCACGGCACGACGACACGCCAATTTACTACTAGGAATTTTTCACAGTTTTCACATTTCGCCGCCGGCCACTGACACACTATACCTTCTACCGCCGGGCTAGAGCTATAGTCGCGCCAATAGTCGCATTTTGCAGCAGCAGCAGCCTCCTCCACAAATATTCAAGAAATTCGTGTGAAAATTCAGTACAACGCGACGCGAACGAAAATTACACACGGGAACGGCTGCTGCCTTGAGAAGAACACACGAACGAACGAACAAACGTAAAGTTAAGTAGGAAAACTGAAGTGAAAGAAGCAGACTGCTGAAAATCCACGAGTAACCGATTCGCTGGTGGTTCCTATACAACTCGCGCACGCTTTCCACAATAATTATGCACGCTTTTCCGGATTCAACTGCATGCACACTTCGTCTTCGTCCTCGCGGGTATGGACAGGGTGAATTGGGTGGCAGGTGGCATGCAGACGTTGACTGTTCTTGTTCCTAGTTTTGTTTATTGACTTTTCTTCGGGTTTTTGGGGATACAAAAATTCATCCTGCCATCTGACTATCACAATTATCCCAATGAGTAGTTCCATTCAGTCGGGAAGGAGCTTCATGGAAACTCCCCCGCTTCTTCCGCGGCTAAACACATGATCTGCACGTACAACAGCTAGTGGAAGCTAATTTTCCATCTGTTTTCAACTGCCTCTCACACCCAGCATTTTTGCGCCTTCACCACATACCTACCCACACCCTTTTCCAGCTAACACTCGCGCCACTTGCGTAATATGCTCTCGGTCCACATTCACATTCGTACGAGGGAAAATCTTTCCCTTTTGTTGATTTGGAGACTTTTCATTCAAGGGATTCCTGTGGAAAGCGTTGACGCACATTCCCAGTCCTTTTGGGAGGGTGTGTAATTGACTCCCGTGTGCGGTAAATGTTCAAATTCAAAGGGCTGTAGGGTTAGCCGGTTCCTGTCAATCTTCCTTTGTCGGGTGCAATGCTTGGACAAGGTGTCGTGACACGATGTCATTATAGAGTGCTGGAGCTGGTGGTGCAACACCCCTAAAGAAGGACAAAGGGGAATTCTGGGTTGGGTAAGGGATATGTGTATATGTGTATATGTTAATCACTTAATTCATCAAAATTATGTTTAGCTTTGAGTAGGAATCGAAACTATTTAGATGACTTTGACATTTCGGTTAACACGAGCAAAGGCAATTTTCAGAAAAAAAGTTTCGAGTTTTGACAATTCCTGTAGACAGTGAACTGGCTAATTCAAGGATATTAAAGGGATAGAGAGTAGCCTTTACTGCCAGGTTTTATTTTGTCAAATTTCGAATTTTGTAAAGACTAATTTTTGTCCATAAACGTTATTGTTTCTTCTTGATTTGCCCTAACTCCTGCTGGCTGGAGCATGGTGCGTTGACGACTACCGTGTGTAGTCGTCAACGTTTCAACGACAACTGAATTCGGAGTGGGATACGGTTATCAGCCATACCTATTCCTAGTCGCATTTTTTTATTATTCTATGAACAGAATATTTTTTTATCTTATTCTGAATAATAAACGTGCGACCAGCCATGCCGAGTGTTGAAAACTCGTTTCTATATATCTCTATACCACAGAGTGGAGACCGAACGATCACGGCCACTGAGCATGACAAATGTTTATTTAGTACTGTGGAAATTGCTAAGGTTTGTGTTGCTTAAGGTACATTTTCCTCGAAACGACTGCACGACGCCGACTCGCTCATTCCATATAAAAACTCGTTTTTCAAATGAGAGAAAAACGAGTTTTTATGTGGAATGAGCGAGTCGCTGTCGTGCGGCCGCGTCTCGACACGACTGCATCGGCTCTAGCGACAGGGACTCGCTCATTTCATATAAAAACTCATTTTTCTCATGAAATGAGCGAGTTGCTGTTGCTAGAGCCGATGCAGTAGTGTCGAGGACAACGTACCTTTAGGGCGACTGATGCGATGATCACTGAGCGGCTATTGCTCTTTGATAAGTCCTGGAGCACTATTATTTACACATTTTTTGTACGTTTTGTATTCCTCTAAGCTTTTGTCGATATTAGAAATACAGTTTCATAGATTGTGTTTGTCAAGGATGCTTCAAGACATGGAAAAGTGCAATAATCGCTTGGCGATGATCATGTGAGTCGCCTGAGAGAATATTGGTCTGGAGTGTCCATTATGTGCACATATTTTCATAAAGCTATATTTCTTGAAGCTATGGGCGATACCCACAGTAGTATACAAAATGTGTGCAAATTACGCTCCATGAGGTGTCAGAAGGAATAATCGCTTAGCGATCATCGCATGAGTCGCTTCTAGTAAAACAAACCTTTGCAAATATAAAAAATATCGAAACGGACTGTACCGACTTCTTCGTTCTGCCTCTGCGACGAAGAGGATGTAAGGGTTGTAACGAACCGATTTCGACATGTCTATTTTTGAAATTTCGGCATTTTCGAAAATATTTATGTTTTGAGTTAGGTATTGAAATCTATACTAATTATGTATATAAAATAGCTTATATGGAAATGTTTCTAACGGTTTGGCTCAAAAACTACTGCACCGATCTTAAAAATTCTTTTTTCCAATGACTGCATCTGTAACGGAGACGAGAATATGATACTTATTTTTTCCACTTTCAACATAGAAATACGGTAAATTCCGTTATGCTTAAAATTTGAGATACTCGCTTAAGTCTTTTCGAATTTTGCTTAATGACGCATTTCCTGTGGTTTGATTTTAAACAAGTTAGGTGTACGGCTTACTTGAGGCATGTGTATGTCATCCTTATGCCACACCGTTACATATAGGTCCTGCTGCAAGCATGGGCGTAGCCAGAGGGGGGGCAGGGAGGGGCGCTTGCCCCCCCCTGGTCGATGATTATGGTAAAAAAATCATACCGATGTAGTAAAATACAATCGCTGCAATTTACAATGCTTGAAGGCGTAAAAATGCGACTTTGATTCCAGGCACTAAGCAAAGTTTTCTGCTGCTGAGACTGTAGTCTGGAAAACTAAAATATTTGTAGTTTTCTGTCCCTTGATATGCGGAACTGACATACCTACGTGTGAGCATCATGAATCGATAACATTATTAGATCAGAAATGAGAAATCTTTCCCTCAGGGAGACACTTTTTTCTTTTGCGAGAATCCCATATTTTCACGCGTTTCATTTCATATAGCTTCTGAGCTGCAGAACATAATTTTAACCGTCACATGAAGGTCTCTCCGGGAAGGTAATGGAATGCAACTTCATTCCATCTGAAAGGGATTTTAGTGACAAATGGTATATGGCAGAGCAAAGGGACCTTGTAAAGAAAGAGTCTCATATTTCCGTGTCTTTCAAGTTAACTGAGTTAACTTATCAAGATTCATTTTGTAGCTGAATCATACTAGCAATGAAATTTAGCCACTGTTAGTATTTTGTTAAATTTGGAGGAAATCTTATCAAAACCGTAAACTGTATTTCTATCAAAAAAATGTTTATAAATTTTGCTCAGAATAAAAACAGTGACAGTCGACACAAACTGATCTCTTGGTCTATTTCTTTTAAATCACAAGTGGAATATGCAGTCCGACAGACAAAAATAGCACTGAATATAGACGAGCTACGGTCTAAAATGCTGAAATTGGAGGCCAGTTCAATGTAATCAGAATCACCAGTAAAAGTCTAAACACGTGAAGGGGCCATTTTTCGTTAAATGGTGTAGAAAAACATTCTCGACTGTCCTTTCTTAAAATTTGGCTCTAAAATTTGCCTAACAATATTTTCGCGACCCACAATTTCAACTCCTAAGAAAAACATGGTGTTGAAAAAATTTCGGGCTTGCCTCCCCCTGACCGAAATCCTGGCTACGCCCATGGCTGCAAGTGTGGATATGGCAAAAGGACTCTTTCAATCATAAGGTGAAAGGAAGTCCAAAATTGATAGCTTTGGATTTATAGTGAAGATATAGAAAATGTGAGGTTAAGGAGTTTGCAAGCTCAACAAACTGCGTTTGGGCATAAATTAGCATTCAACTACCGCCCGGTTGTTAATTATATGAAACATCCACAGCTTTCTATGGGTTCCATGGACGCAATTTGTAATTATTGCAATGCAATGAAAGAAAGAGGCAAAAGGGATGTACTGCAACAACGGTCATGTGGAGCATATGGACATGTGTGAACCTCAACAAATCATTGCAGAATTGTTGACTGGTGTACATCAGGCGTCAAACCACTTCATAAAAAATGCAAGGAATTACAACGGCTGATTTGCTATTACGTTTTTCGGAAGCAATTTCCTGGTAACTTAGCGAACAACGCGAGCTGTCACAGCTAGTCATTAATATTTTTGACAATTCCGCCGGATTGAAAAATGGACATCCATGTTTCGGAATCACAGAGCAGTTAATACAGTTGGTCGAATGGAATGGGAGATTTCAGTGTCTGTGGCGTTAAATTTTGATGATGATATTAATTGAACAACCAAACCTCATTTATGTGGAGAAAGCTAATTTTCTCCTGTGAATTCGGTAGTGGAACCTCAAAAATAAGCTTTTTCCACAGAAATGAGCTTTGGTTGTTCAATAGATTGGCTAATGTATGCTGTCTCTTAAAGTTTGATTGAATTTGCAATCCTTTTTCGCGAAATCGTAACGGTTCACCAAATATTCTATGTCAAAGTTTGACTTTTCTTTGAGACCAGTTCAGTACTTTGATATGAAAAGGGGGAATATTTCCGCTTTTCTAATTGGGAAAAGTGTGTGATGCAAACATATGGCTAAATATAGCCATCCTAAGAAAAAACTTCAAGTCAAGAAACCTGAAACAAAAGCCTCGGATTGGACGGATACAAAACAACGATGACCCCGCAAACGAACAACTGATTCCTCTTTGGGGCCCATTTAAGGGCCCTCCTGGATCAGGTAGAACAATACAAGCTGAGCATTAGTTACAATCCGCAGGACACTAAATGGCTCAAAAGCGAGATTAACGACCTCAAATCGCACACAAGCTTTACGAGTGAAATTAGTTCAAGTTATGAACTTGACTGAGAAATGGATATAACATAACATACGAGAGATCGCTGGGAAAACCCTGTAGGTGAGGACGCCCGCCTAACCTGTTGGGCTTCCGAAACTGGAGGAGAAGGTCACGTAACCGCGACAATTGGGGGTCAACGATTAAGGCGGCCAAAGCCCGACGTCGGGCTATCGTGCCATACATTCATGATGATATTGTGCCTTGGTTCGGCCTACGGTAACTACGGTAAATGCCGCAACGGTATGGTGGCACAAGGCACAATTGAAGCAAACTTTAACGGCTTGCTTGTCTTGGGGTGATTGGGGCCTTACACACTAGTCCAACGGCTGCGCTAGAAGAAATCATTGGACTTTCACCACTGCATATCATGCATTATCAAAGAAAGCAGCAATGAATGTTCTTCACGTTCGATTAACGTAAAAGTTATGTGGCAGTGACTCCGGTCACGTGAATATTCTGAAACAAATTCCTGGCATACACAGTTAGTTGAATTAATGGGCTACGTTAGGCGGAGGAATTGACGAGGCCTTATGAGTATGGGTCTACAATCAAATGGAGTACAGCCGAATTGAGGCTCTCCGGCAATCATTGGATGAATTATCACTTAAATAAGATGGGTTTGTCGCACAAATTCGTCTGTCACCTTGGAGGACATAGAAACCGCAAGCCACTTATTGTGTATATGCCCGGCAATTTCACGGGTCACGCCGTCTGTCTAGGGTGGCAAGTACCTGGCCCGCAGGAATTATGAAAGCCCCGATAAAGCGTTTACTAGGCTTTACACCTAATTTCTGTATTATAAATTAAACAGGACGCATGTCAGCTTGTGTTACCAAAACCGTGGAAAACATGTCTTCGTGACATACCACACTACTTCGGGGTGACTGTATCGCTGAGCTTTGTTCTGGCGTCGCAACTAAAGTGGCCTACACGACACGGTATCGTACAATGAAACATCATCGCAATGTACTCGTAGTAGATAAACCCAGCCAGCATCGGCCTCATGTACCGTGAACATAGCGACAAATAAGCTTTACTTCATGAATCACGAATCGGCATTATGTATCGATAGGACGCATTGAAAGTTAGATACATGATGGTCAGCTGAAGGAATGTCGACGGATCATGCATATAGGAAATATAATGGTTTTCTCCTCAAGTGTGATTTTTGTTGCTGGGGTGATTAGAATCACGAATAAATCATGATCATTCATATAGTCTGGCTGGTGCAGTGGTTAGGGCGCTCACCTTCGGTGCATAGGGTTATGAGTTCAAGACTCTCCGTCGCCCGTATTTTTTTTTAATTATTCATTGATGCATTGAATATATATGATACTTAACTATTACATAATGCTTACGATTAACGATTTTATAATGATTATCCGTAATAAGGCGCAAATGCGTATATACATGAAATAGGGGGACATCGTCATATACTGCTTGTATGAAAACGTGATGAATGAATAAGCAATATGTGCTTACGCGTGTTGCATGAAATAATGATTACAAATGTGTTAAATGCTGGCTGGGAAGTACATGACGACTGTCAATGGTGAGGTATTCTAGCTGTAGCCTATAACCCAATCCACGATATTTTTTTTTTTTTTTGCGTACGGCTAGACAGATTTCTATCGTATCATTTTGCTGGTGCATCGACCACTAGGGTGAAAAAAGTTCTGAATCATGTCGAATATCTCCTTTTGGAACTTAAGGGTTATATACAGTCGTGCGACTCCATTTGAGAAGTCACAGTATACTCTTGTAGATGTGTCGTTAACGCAAATCCGAAGTGTTTGATCGCAAGATCAAGATCGCTTTGCAACACTTTTTCGCTAAGTTGGGCTACGGCTAATTCTTTCGCAACAATGACGAGAGGAATGTCAAACGATTCTATGCGAGATGGCATGTCCGCGACCACATATTCCTTTTCGGCTAGGTTTTAGGTCTTTGTAGTTGGACTGTAGCATTTCCCTGGGTCATAGTTTTCCAGAGCGTTCCGTGAAGAAATAAACGAGAGGCTTGTGATCAGTTTTTATCAAAAAGTTTCGTCCTTCGAAGAGATGCCTGAATCACTGGATACTAACCGGCAGTATGTGCTGTATCGGCACCTTGCGGATGGAAGCTTTGGAAACTTATCGGTTGTTGTTAGTTGCTCGAGCGCCTATTCCACTATCGAAAGCAACTGCGGCCAAACGTATAGTTGCACCTTGTTTCGGATGTATCAGCATGCAGATAATGACGGTGTCTACTCGGTTCTTTCGACAACACTAGTATGTCGTCTATGAAGTTCAAAAATTCGAGTACTCCGTTCATAAAACGTTGAAAAGTCTGCCCAGCGTTAAGCAGACCGAAAGTCATCCGCGGGATTTCGAAAAGTCCGAATGGGGTTGTAATGAAAGTGTTTTTTTCCATACGACTCTCGTTTATCGGAATTTAATGATATGCCCGTTTTTATCAAGTGTAGTGTAGCCCCATTAACGTACACTGTGTCGTGTATATGTGGTACCGGCGCACAGTGGGGCGACTAGAACAAAAATTCGGACATAGGCAATTATACGAAATCTTAATATTGCAGATTTGACTACTATGACTTTACACTATATAGTGTAAGCTATCCAAATCCATTGTTAATAATTTTTTACTTGTAACGGTATTGGTTGTATAGGCAGTTTTGTTCAATAAGAAATGAATTTTTGGCATATGACCCCAAAATTTCAAATACTTGTACCAACCACCTTACCTAATAAAATGGCAAATAAATATCCTTTTTACGTTTGGCCTTTGGATAAGAGGACCTTGTTATGGTATTTACGTATCTAACAAAGAACATAACGGTAAATTTTAACGATTCTAGCCAAAAACCTTGATTTTTTTTGTTGTTTCATCAAAAACAAAAAATGGCCGTAGTTGGCCGGGAAATGAATTAAGCCATATAATTATCTGCAATTAATGGAGTCATTAAAAACACAAAGTTTGGCTGCGACCACCTGCGACCCCGCCCACAGTAGCCATTTTTATCAGCTAATCTCTGTTTTTCATGTTAACCTTTTCGCAAAATAACATTCATTCTGATGCAGCTTTGAGCTTTAAATTGTTGTTACATGCTGGCAATGTTATAATCTCATATGATACTGAAAATGGGGCAAATCGGAGCAACAGGTCCCGCACCTCCCCTACAAATTATAAGTAGAAAGTATATAAGATTAGTCATAACTCTTGGCTGAATTAAACTAATACGCTAATAATATACTGCTAATTTTTAATCGAATATCCTTCGACAGGACTAAGTACAGGGTCAATTAAATCAAAGATTCCACCAGCTCCCCTATAAAAGATCTTACTCTGCCAAAAAAATGGTCTTAGTTGCTCGTAATTCGCAAAGCGAAAAGTCGTTTGTTTCGGTGTTTGCATATTTCTGATAATTTGTTTCAAGCTCCCGAAAAGCTGTTTTTGTTAATTTTTCAGATTTATCCGTTTAAAGAACCGTTATGATATTAGCGTTTGCATTTTCTATGTCAAATAAATTTTGTAAATTTTCAAAGTTTGAATTACTATATCTTCGAAATAACAGTGAGTTTTGTAATGGGACAGCAGTCAAATTACATAAAATGTTGTATATTTTTAATACCTTAATCCAAATGCTAAATTGCGCAAAGCAAGACAGGTAAAATTTGGGATTTGCTTAGTTACTCTAGGTTTCCCAAAGATTTCATAAATAATGATGCAGTTTTGTAACGGTAAATGAGAGAGCATTATGGCCATATAATTTTTTTCTCTAAATGAGTCGTACTATCTATTAATATTATTTGTAACATCAGGAAGGAGAAACGGTAAATTGTCTATACTATGGGGTTGGTGAAAGCATCCTTAAAACCGCTATATCTTCTTTCTGACATTGCGTATTTCAAAATGGAGTCCACCATTCGATTCAGCAGAAACAAGTTCAACTTATAGTCATTTACGTGGTACATTTTACAACAGGACATCTTCACAAATATGCGATGTCCGAAAAATCATTGATTTCGCCCCACTGTGGCGATCGCTCGGGAACTGTAAGGCTTCATGCACACGACGCGAAAACGGCTCGTAAGCTCGACACATTGAAATGCATTGGCTCTTATGGGAAGCTCATGATGAGCGACAGCAAGCGAGAGCCATGCACAGTCAAAACACGGCTCGCGAGCCGTGAATTTGCGGATTGTGGTGCACGATATGTGAAAACACGTCTCGCTAGTTGTGATTTGACAGCGGCACGGCTCTCGCTGTCGTAAGCTTCCCAGCTTGCGAGCCGTTTTCGCGTCGTGTGCATGAAGCCTAACTGTAGATGCGTTCAACTGCTTGTAGTCATCGCACGGCCGCCATTTGTCTGCAGCTTTTTGGGTGCCATGTGCAACGGACTTGCGCATTGTCTACGACGAACAGTCGCCTGATTCTTGCCTTTACCATTCTGTCAAATTTCTGTTTTGCGATTCCGGGCTTTGCCTGCTGGTAATCGACGCAGAAGGGGAGGTGCCCTGGCCAGAATATTACTGGAAACAGAATAGACGCGTTGAATGCTGCCGAAGAAAGCAGGACAATGCAGACATGTTTTTTGTTGTTGCTGATGAACAGCAGTCATTTAAAATGCATTGTTCTGCTTTCATCGACTGGATAATTACATGCTCTGGAAAATGTTTCCTCGGGAAATGAACTAGAACATTAACATCTGTCGGGTGGAGTCTTGCGTAAATGTTTGTGTTTGTCATCCTATCTACGATTTTGTTACTTCCATCGTACGTCCACCAGAGTTCCGTGATGAGCCAAGAAGTTCACCCCGATTATTGATTTCAACACGGCCGCTCCGTGGAAATTCCATAAGAGTTCGCGACCACCGGGCCCAAAATCAATATAAAGGTCTCCAGTATCGTGTTTTGTTATTGGCGATGCCTTCGCCGCGGCGCGGTGTACAGTCAGACTGATGAAGGGTTAAGTGGGCCGCAGCGGATTATTCGAGATATAACTAATACTACAGCTCTCATTCTCATATCATATAAATACTTAATACACGTTTTCCCTCAATCTGTGACATGCAAGTGGCTTGTATATTCATGACCGGTCGTTTACCGTTTCAAGCCGGTTTCTTGCACGCTAGCTTTGAAGATGCAGTTGCCTTCACATTTTCTTGCCGCGCCGAGCCAAAACGCCGTTGATCATATCGTGTCTCTAATCCGCGGTCTTATCATTTGCACTCTTTATTTCGTCCATTCTGTTCTGTACAGATGTTGCTAAGATCCATAACCCTGATTCAAGTTCACCATGGCCAACGATCCGCGTCTGCCTCTAGTTCAGATCTGTCTAGTCCAAATCTGTCGTTTCGCATTTCTTCACGGCGTTTGCTGTCGGACAGGAACCTCATTTGCGACAGGATGAGCGATGGCTTATCGTCTTTGATGTCCCGACTTAGAAGCTTCCGAAGTTTCGTTTCATGACTGTCACGAAAGGCTATCGTTTTGGCTTTGATAGTCGCATATTTCTCATTTAGGGGAGGGGTTCGCACGATTGTTGTAGGACGGACGAATCGAGTGCGGTGACGACGTGATACGCCGGAAAGCGACACGTCAAAAAGGGTTTCGATTTGATCAAACCACAACCCGGGGCTCTCCTTCCAGCTTGACGGTGGCAAAGGCTACGATTGGATGTTTTTCCCGTTCGGGGTCACCAATTATGTATGAACTGCTGTTGACGTAATTACCAAATAACATGAATACGATTTAAAACTATACCGAATAATAAAATACGTCGCAAAACTTTTTATTTCAACTATGACTTCAAATCATGCGACTGCGTTTGTAACGTTAAACTGATTTCCTTTGAAATTAGACGTTAAAAGCGGAAACGGAAATACTTACAAATTGAGCAACTAGTTTAGACAAAAACCCTTTCGGAACACTAAATTGTGAATAGCAACTAAACCTCTTGCCAATTCACAATAAAGGCAACTTCTACCATATGGCAGCACTAACCAGAAAATCGATTGACTGTCATTTCTGCTGTTTTCACTTGACGCTTCGATCGTGTGCCGGCTATTGTTTTTCTCGGGAATTTTGTAGATTTTTGGTGTTTTCAATACAAAAAACTTGTGAAAATGGTTCGCGGAAATATGCGTAGTGGTCGGGGCGGACAAATGCGCGGTGGAATGCGAACGCCGTTCAAGAAAGCCTTCATTCCACGACATCCTTTCGATTTGACGCTGGCCGAAGTGCTGTTCCCAAAAGTAGCTGCCGCCCAGGACGATTCAGCCCTTACGGCGGTAAATATAGGTTCCAATTTTGTAATGAGTGGTAGATTATTTGCTTTCACTATGTATTTTTGGGTTTGTGTACATTTTCACTAGCAAATTTCGGTATAACCTAATCGCGTTTCCTGAACTAAGTTAACCCTTTGCAGGGCCTAGTGTCTTAAAAGTGCAAGATAACAAAAATGCTAAATCGAAACAATTCTGTACTTTGCAGGCTCTACTCAAACGCAATCAAGACCTCAGTCCAACGGCCATCGAACAAACCGCCATCGCAAATTTGGTTACAAAAGTTCAAAGTGTACTGGACAATCTCGTCGTAGCTCCAGGAGATTTTAACACTTGCGTAAGTTTTCGTGTTCATCACATCCCTCTTTGAAATATTTCTCATTTTTTTACCACTTTTGTATTTCCAGCAACTCGATGAAGTCCGCCAAGTGGGATCCTTCAAAAAAGGCACAATGGTCACGGGCAACAACATCGCCGACATTGTCGTCATCCTGAAAACACTGCCAACCAAAGAGGCATGCGACGCCCTCGCCAAAAAGGTGGAAGAAGATCTCAAGAACCTCATGAAAACCGAAGTGGTGACCAAAGCCGACGTCCTCACCACCACCATGCACGAGAAAGGTTTCGACATCTCCAACTGGCAAGCCAAAGTTCGTGTTCTGATCGCCACTCTGCCACAAAACATTCGGAAACTCGAGCCCGAGACACATTTGGACTCGAAAATGATCACCAGTCATTTGGCTGCCATTCGTCATAGTCGTTGGTTTGAAGAGAATGCACATCACTCATCCATCAAAGTCCTGATTCGCATTTTGCGCGATGTAACAAGACGTTTTGAAGGTTTCCATCCCCTCTCGCCGTGGATGCTTGATTTGCTCGCACATTTGGCGATTATGAATAATCCAAGTCGTCAGGCGTTGCCCATTAATTTGGCATTCAAGCGTGTGTTCCAGCTGCTCTCGGCTGGATTGTTTTTGCCCGGTTCGGCGGGTATTACAGATCCATGCGAGGCGGGGCATATTCGTGTTCATACGGCCATGTCGTTGGAGCAACAGGACGTTTGTTGTATGACTTCGCAGACGTTGTTGCGTGTGTTGGCTCACGGAGGATATAAGCACATTTTGGGATTGGAAGGTAACACAAGCATTGTCCGGGAGATGTCCGTTTGGGATGGAGTTGTGGTATCGCCGATGGAAGCGGTCTATGTACGGCCGGAGGAGAAAAAGGAGGGCGAAGAGGATGAGGATATGGAGGGAGGGGATGGCGATGGAGAAGATGAAATGGAGTAGGGAGAGATTCGTACTATAAGAAATGACTTACAATGAAATGTATTAAATTGAAAATTATGAAATTACACTATTGACACTACTCAATAAAATCTAAAATACCATAAGTTTACTTGGGCTTTTTTGTCAGATTGGGGGAAATTCTTCACTGGGGGGACGAAGAACTAGATTGGTTACGGGAAGACATTGGAGAGCCCAGACAAAAAAAAGTAACACGCTACAGTCACCGTTCATCACAAAGAGCGGATGAATTTCAGTACCTGTGGCACCAAATTTACCTGAATGCCCTTCTAGCTGAGCTCGAAACTCAACAGGTCTTTCCAAGAACAAAGTGATGGCATCAGGCATGTTGAAGCGCAGGCGAGACCTGGACTGCCTTCGCAAATTCCGAAAAGAAGCAATCTCCAATGAAAACGACTTCTAAGCAAAAAAAGGAGGCGATAATTCCCAAGACGCGCCAACTAGTCTGATGAAGAACAGAAGGTCATGGAGATCCTGAGAAGCTTAGTAGATCGCGTCATCTATTGGACGTAAAGACAAGTAAAAGGAGGTTTCGTTTTCCTCCATGCAAAGGCGACATACGTTCTCCCTTAGCAATCGAATCTTATGTTGCTGTATTAGCGGCACAGACAGGAAACGTTTAATTAGTTGCATCATATTTATTCGAAGATGGTGGGCATTCCATCCTCGAGGTCGAGGTTTAGAAAGAAAGCTGCTTCGATTGGTTGTAACCATAACGCAAGTGGTGTAAGTTGCGTGGGAGCAGCTGGACAATCGAAAATGTGGTCTACATCGTGTGGACTGGTTCCGCAGGCTGGGCAGGTGTTTGCAACATCATTACTTATACGCGATAAATAGAAATTTAGTCGCGGGCACCAACCGGTTCGGAGCTGAGCTAAGGTGGTGCGGGTAGCTCTCGGTAATTGTTCTTCATCAGGAGATATGGCTGGAGGTTTGGTGCCAAGTACACGGTTATTTGTGAGGCTTTGAGTAGCTTTACGAACGTCTTGTGTGTGTATGTTTGCAATCGCCGCCTTGTAGTCGGAGTTATCGAAGGGAACCTTTTTGTATCGCTGGACTTCGCGCTCTTTGTCCCTGATAGAGCGTCTTATTCGTCGTGGCGGTGGTGTTTTGTCCATGAGTTCATTGTTCGGGTTATTTGTACGATAGCATCCGACTAGATACTGTTTGGTAAGAAGTTCGTTGTGGTTTCTCAAAGTCATCATCTTAGTCTCCTGGTGCAGATGATCCACTGAGGACATCTTAACACAGCCGGTGATGGTGCGAAGTGCCGTGTTCTGGCAGATTTGTATGTGGCCCCAATTTGTGTTGCAGAGACCATTTGACCACGTCGGTGCTGCATAATTGACTAGGGGCGACCGATGGCTTTATAGGTAGTCAGAAGTGTTTCTTTGTCGGTGCCCCAAGTACTACCGGCAAGAGCTTTAAGAATTTTGTTTCTGCTCCTGAGTTTAGAGCAGATGTTCTCAGCGTGTGTGTTAAATTTGCCGGAGTTGTCTATCGTGACACCTAGGATCTTGGGAGTCCGAATAGTAGGGATGACGTTGGTGTCGATATATATAGGGAGTTGCATATTGTACTCCTGGTTGAAGCTGGTGAATAAGGTGGCGGAGGACTTTGGTGCTGAGAGCTTCAAGCCTTTACTCACAAAGAAGTCGTTGAGTGTCAGCAGGTATTCGTTGATGTGGTCGCACATTTCGGGAATGTCGTTGCCAGTCACCATGATGGTACAGTCGTCAGCATAAGAGATGATTTCGAGTCCCGTGGGTGGTGTGGGCAGTCCTGACATGTAAAGGTTGAAGAGGGTGGGAGATAAGACTCCGCCCTGTGGAACGCCTTGTTTAATTTTCCTGAGTTTGGACTTCCCATTCCTAAACTCGGTGCAGGATTGACGACCGGCAAGGTAATTCGCGATCCATTTGAGGATATATGGAGGAGTAGTGTTGCGTAGGTCTGTCAAAAGTACTGTGTGGTTAACAGTGTCAAATGCTTTTGACAAATCGAGAGCTACGAGGATAGTGCGCTTGCAGGGTTTCGGCTGATTGAGTCCATTGAAAATGTTGGAGGTAATCCTGTCTACAGCGGTTGTAGTGCTATGCATTTTCCGGAAACCGTGTTGATGATTGGCAAGCTGGACGTGCTCCAGGAGTTAAGGCAACACTAGTGCCTCAAGTATTTTGGCCACGGGGGACAGTAGCGTTATTGGACGGTATGATTCTGCTAGAGTATGATCTTTGCCTGGCTTCGGTATGGGGGTGGTACGGCCTTTTTCCATAGCTCGGGTATGATGAAGGTTTTCAGCGACAGGTTCATTGCAGCAGTGATATACT
This sequence comes from Microchrysa polita, assembly GCA_949715475.1. Taxonomy (NCBI): domain Eukaryota; kingdom Metazoa; phylum Arthropoda; class Insecta; order Diptera; family Stratiomyidae; genus Microchrysa; species Microchrysa polita. The sequence goes on from OX454420.1 coordinate 9,289,975, forward strand.
CAATGGCCGGAGAGTCGATGTGTTTGAGCATAATCATGGCAATACCGTCTAGTCCGTACGCTTTGGAGTTTTTCGCATGTTTTATTGCAAGCTTGACTTTGTTTGAGGTAACCTGGAGGTGTTGGTCAGTGGTGCTGTTTCGGATAGCTCTGGTAATTTTGCGCTTGAGCTTATCTTTTTCGGGATGTTCGACGAATTGTTGGTTAAATTTGTGAGCGCATTTGTCGTCGTTGTTGTATGTGTTATCACCGAATTTTATAGCTACCTTACCTTTGGGTTTTGTGGGGTTTGATAGAGCACGTACCGTTCACCAAAGGTTGCTTACGCCGGATTTTACGTGGCATGTTTTTAAACGCGAATTCCATAACTGTTTCCTGTGGTCGTTGACTTGCTGGGTTATAATGTTGTTGAGATCGCCGATGCGAGGATCATTTGGGTCTGCAGTTCGGAGTTCATCTCTCGTTTTTGCCAATTCTGCAGCAGATGATGGGAAATGCGGTCTCATGATTGGGATGCGGCCCGCTGGAATGTATCTTTTGGCTGCATTCTGGATAATCCGTCTCAGGTTTTTTTCAGCAGTACGTACGTCAGTAGGGGTTGGAAGGGCAGAAAACGCTTCATTTGTATAAGTTTGGAAGCCAATCCAGTCGGCTTTGCTGAAATTCGAATATGTCTTCTTCTCAGTGTACGTAAACTGAGACGGTTTATCAATCGTGAGGACAATAGGCAAATGGTCTGACGAGAAAGTTATGAACGGTTCCCAAGTAATGCTGTTTATGAGCCCAGGGCTGGCGATGGATATGTCAGGCGAGTTTCTGCATGATCCTGCAATGCAGGCTGGTGAGTCGTCATTCAACGGACAGAAATCGGAATCATCTAGTTGGTTTGCGATGTGGTAGCCTCTGGTGTCGTTGTTGAGGTTTGAGTGCCATAAATCATGGTGAGCGTTGAAATCGCCCAGTAATAGGCGATATCGCCCGGTGAGTAGGGGGGGAATGTTGGCCTGGAAACCAGTGGGACAACTTGATGCTGGTGGTATATAGATATTGAGAATATCTATATCAACATTACCCGACCTGATTGATATCGCTTGTTGTGGTATCGGCGGCAGCGATATCGATTAATGAATATGGCAGCGAGTTATGTATCAAGAAAGCCAAACCTCCTCCTGAGCCAGTGGGTCGATCGCGTCGGATGATGTTGAAGCCTCCGTAAGAATTTAGCGATGAATCGGCATCTAGTTTGGTTTCTTGAATTGCAGCAACCAGGATGTGATGTCTGTCCATGAAGTCAGTGATCTCAACAATTTTATGTTGTAGACCATTACAATTTAGTTGAACTATCTTTGTGGTGGAGTAGTTTGCAACTTGCAGTGGTGGTGCTGGTGTAAGAGTGTGGTGTGCAGAGACTGTGGGGGTGACAGGTGATGATTGTTGGCCCTGATTCGTAGGTTGTTGTATCCTTGGGGAGTAGCGTATGGGGAGGACAGTATGTCGGATAGGAGTTGCCACCACTTACGGATCGGTTGTACGTCCACCGTTCGATGCACGCAGACTGTTTTCCTCGTCAAAGTGATTTGGCGGTAATCTGAAACATTTCGAGGTTGTTGTTGTAATAGCGGCGCAAGCGGCAAAATAAATACATTTGCTATTCATAGATTCTTTGCATCCTGTCTTCCAGGCCAACACCAAGGGTTTCATCGTACGACCGCAAGCTCGAGACATAAAAATGCATTGGCTTATTTGGGAAGCATACGATGGGCGAGAGCCCTGACGCATTTTGTATTATGTTGTGCAGCTAGTCTTAACGACTCATAGTGCGCTAAACTGGCTTACATGCCTTTGTGGGAGCTCTTACCTACTAAATGTTCTAAAACGGTGGCGTCTACTGTCAATTAACAATGCTCAGAAATTTAACTCTTTCAACACAAACTTAATTAAATCTATACTAATAATAAATTAAAGAATCAAACACAAACTGACATACTGAATTTCTTCCATTTTTTCATTGTTGTCTACAATTGATAATCATCATTATTCATGACATTATGAAATCCAAATTAATTTTTATCAGTCACCATAAAGTCTACGCCTTATTAGCGGCTCTGGGGTAAAATGTCTCTTATCATTGCCTTGTGATCATTCATATTTACCAGAATCATATGTAGCTCCGCCAACTGACCATCTGAATACTTAAACAGTCTCTCATCTCAATATACATGGACCATCATAAATATATGCCCAACTGTGATCTGTGATAACGACTCTTGTACGCGCCTTAAAGCACTCCGTATGTGATTTCAATTAGACTCAATTGAGCCCGTGTAGTATAATCTTCTTTTTCGAGACAAATGTTTTCTATCTGTTTCTGTTTTTATTTCAGATGATTTCGTCGTGTACAGATGAGCTTTGAAATGGTATCGTTACAAATTGGCAATATTTCGGTAGGTGGTCCGCGCGATTCTTGTTTTCTTATTGCCGAAATTGGACAAAATCATCAAGGTAATTTGCAGATTGCCAAACAGATGATATTGGAGGCGAAGGTAAGGTATACAAAAAGCATTTACCCAGTACCAGAACTAATTTTGTATCATACGCAGAGAGCTGGTTGCCAATGTGTAAAGTTTCAAAAATCGTGTTTATCAGCGAAATTTACAAAAGCCGCCCTAGCCCGACCATATAAAAATTTAAATTCGTGGGGATCATCGTATGGAGAGCACAAGGAGTTTTTAGAATTCAGCATCCCCCAATTTCAAGAACTGCAAGTGTTTGCGAAAAATGTTGGAATACTGTTCTCTGCCTCGGCAATGGATGAAGTAAGTAAAATGACGGTTTGTAATAGGGGGAGTCCGGGAGAGTTGAGCCACCTTTTGCTTCATCGCGGATAAAAAGTTATCCATTGGATAAATTGATGCGATTTATTTTTTATTAAATAGTGCGTGATGTTACCTTTAAAATTTGATTGGTATTTATTGATAAAAACCCATAGTGTGTGGCACAGATCTCCTTATTTAAAATCTTCAAAATGTCTCAAGTCTCCCCAACTGGCGGGAGAGTTGGGCCACCATAGAGGGAGATATGACCATACATTTGAAATTGCCAAAAAAGTAATATTTTTGACGGACATGTTAAAATGTTTTATCGTTATCATCATATATTACGAAAAAAAAACGTAATCGTTCAATTGAATCTTAGTATAAATTATGTGATTTTTTTTATGTTAATTTATGTCCACCCGGACGTCATTTCCACAAGGCTAAGAAAGGTTTTTAAGTTAAAGGTGTTCCGCACCTGAATGTACTCTCCTGAATAGATTTTCTATACATTTTCCAAACATTAGCTGAAATTACATATATTTTAAGGGCGGGAGACTTGAACCATATAGCTGTCAGTTTTTATATGGTTCAAGTCTCCCGGTTGGTGCTTTTTTGGGTAAAAATGCTCTGTCGTGGTCGTCGTGGTCCAGGACTCACCAAAGTAGGAAAACTCGTTATATTATGGTTAAAAACATAATTAAGAAGATGTTTGCACTAAACAAAATGTATTAACTTTTTATCGATTAAAAAAAATTATAATTATCTGAAAAATTAATTTTTCACTTTTTGTCATGAAAAATATATTTTTCCGTTTATTTTCCGAAACAGACAAGTGTCCGACATTTGGATATGGTATTCAGATGCGGCCTAGAATAGGTCACCTTCTGACAAAAAATCAACCTCTAGTCGTTAGATTTCAAAGAATAAACTCAACTGGTTCAAGTCCCCCATATGGTCAACTCTCCCGGACTCCCCCTATAATAACTCCGTTTCTTTGGCTCCAATACAGGACAGTTTAAACTTATTTACCAAACAAATTTTGTTCCTGGGTTATCATATACTAAAAATTGTAGAATTTGTTGAGAAATTAGGTAATATATCCTATACCTGTATTGAATAAAAAAAAACTTATAAGAATGATAATTTACGGAGCTTTCTGCACAGGTATCCTTTGGCGAGTTGGCTGAAATGGGACTACCATTCATTAAAATCGGATCCGGTGATGCTAATAATTTCCGACTGATGGAATATGCAGCTAGACAGAGTATTCCGCTGATTATTTCTACAGGAATGCAGGAGATGACGACTGTCGAGAGGATTGTGTCGATTATGAGGAAACATAAGAAGACGAATTACTGTCTGATGCATTGTGTGTCATCGTATCCCACTTTACCGGAAAATGCAAATTTAAGGCTTATCAGTTATTTGAAGAGGCGTTTTCCACAAATTCCCATTGGATATTCGGGACATGAACAGGGAATCGCTATCACCTTGGCGGCAGTATTATTGGGAGCGAAGGTGAGTAGATTGGATGTTGTTGCTATATTCTGTAGCGGAGTGCATAATTGAATGGTTAATTAATTTTGCAAATAGCTGAAGTTTTGAGTGCTAGGGTGAATACAAACGTATTCGTATGATTTTCGTAATAATAACGGTTTAGTGAGTCAGGATTTCCACAATTAGTTACGATTTAGTATCACGTACATCAGTGTAAATTTACGTAAGAAAAATTATTATGTGCTAATTTTCCAATTCTCACCTTGCTAATTATATCCTGGAAATTGATTGTCAGGGATCACATTAATCCTTATTGAATGTTCAAAAGTCAAAAATCGCTCAGCTCGATCGTTACTTTGAGGGTTATGCGTTAAATCCAAGTCTGCAATAATATGATGTTGTGTTCAATCCTTCGTAACAAATTCAACTAGGGGGAAAATGTTTACCTGTTCATTCAATACTAGTATTGGGTAGATCTTGTAACATAAGCTGACCAGACGTACAGCATTTTGCTGTATAGTACAGCATTTCGATCTGCCGTACAGCATTGGGAAATGTACAGGAAAGTGTACAGCATTCGCCATACCACACAACGACTCATTCGGTGAGCTTCGGGATGATCAGTCTTGTCTGCTTTTAAGCTGTAAAGTTTGACTCCTGTACCCTGTACGATCGATATTTAGCGAAAGCATTGCAATTTTATGTTTGGCAATCGTTCATTCTCGATATCTCGGGAACCCTTCTCGATTCTTCTAAAATCCAGCAAACTTGTAGAGCTACTTGGCGCTCACATTTGCTCCAAATGGCGCGGCCCTACCTATCCGCGTTCGGAAGTTACGGCTGCCCAAATCGACATTTTGAGATTTCTAATCGAAAATTGTCAATACCCTGGAAGTTCCTGAGCGGAATTTTAAAATTTGGCAGACTTGTAGAGCACGGCACAGTCGATATTTGGTGAGAATTTCCAAGGTTCAAAAGTTGCCGACGTCGAAATATGCGATTTTAATGTATTTTTCCTACCACAAAACGATAGATAATAAGCAACTGTACTCTATTCGATACCTCTATCAACCTCTATAGGTAAAAAGAGCATACTAAAGAAAGGACTATGCCAGGGGTTTTTTGATAAAGTTTTGTTTCTCGACAATATGTCCTTAACCATTAAGAATTGCATACTCTCCTCCAGAAATATCGCAACCAGGATAAGCATCTCTTCCACTGCTTTGTGACTCCACTCCATAGCTACATTTGAAATGTACCAGGAAAGGAAAGGGGAAAATCATTAAATAGAGAAGTTATAAATAAGGAATTTAAGGTATAGTCACCACCATATTGTTTCTATGCATTTCTACCGAATAAAAATGTCCTTTGAGGTCTGCTGACGAGATCGAAAGATGAGCTATGGCTTCAAGTTTTTAAAATTGGTGAAATTCTGTTTCTTTAGCTGAAATTCCGAAAGAATAGGTTTGGAACTGTGAAGCAAATATTGTACGTCGAACAACGTGGCACTAAAGATCATGTTTCATAATCCCCACCTTAATGTTGGTACCTACTTAATCGAAGTTGGACTAGAGACTCCTGAATGATACGCGGGAGCTTGATCCCGTCAGGCGACAAAGCATCTTAGGAAGAACTGAGAAGTGTATAGCATCGCCTAAAATTATCAGTATGCAGAATATGCTCTAAACTTTGAAAATTCGATCCTGGAAGGTTGTGGATTAACTTAAAATTGAAGATTCGTCTGCAATACCGAGCGCAAATGTTAAGAATCGTTCCCGCACTGGAGTTGGATGCGGTAAAAATAGGCCTCAGTGAGTGGTTTGTCTGCAGCATTCAATAATGTTCTGCAGAACGAGGAAGAAAGTAGGACGTAAAGACGCTGAGACCGCCCCTGTGAAGTAATACCGGAAGATGGTCCGACGAATGAGTGATCGAGATAGTTGTGATTTTATTCGAGCACATTTTTACATAACTGCATACCTGGTAGCGTGATGCAGTATTGGTCACACAAGTTAGTACAACATGAACGTATGCCGTAATGCCGCTCGATGAGAACCCTATTGTATCACTGGATTACCTCACAATACTGAGTTTTGCTATAATGTTAAGTTAACTTAGTAAATTCCAGCTTATCTGATCTTGTGGCAGTCGTACTTTCAACCGAAACATACCTTCCCGAAATTCTTCACATATTTCCCTCGTGAGATATTATTTTTTCTCCAAATCGGCGTGAAGTGAAGAGGCTGAGGCTTTGTCTGAAAACTGAATTCCGCAAGTATGTATGTGTACAGCATTGGGTCTTCTGGAGTCTGGTCAGCTTATTGTAACACCAGAAATGATGTTTTGTATCCGTAAAATACACTTGAACGAAAAATCACTGTTAATTTGTACAATTAATGTTTGGTTTTCTATTTTAAAAATAGACAACAAAAGCACAGGATATGAACCACACAGCAAACGGAAATACTTCTAGGTGTACTGCCACACCACCAATACTGTAATTATTGCGATACTATGAAGTTTAGACATAAAATAGAACAAGTGAATTTTATTTAAATTCCGATCGGAAGTATTTTCTAAACTTACTAAGGATATCGTAAAAGTTTCCACCTCTAAATTAGGCGGATACAACTTTACATAAAAAGGGCCTAACTTCATAATAAATGGATTACTGGCGTTTTCACGCTTATCAGCGAATTATGGGCATACCTATTTTCTAAATTCGACCAAGGTCATTGGTAGGAGCGACTCAGTATTCGACAACAATTATTTTGATTAGTCTAGCGCATAATTTTCCATAAAAAGTTTTTTAGGCCCCTCACATTATCCAATTTGTACAAATAATTCAAATATGTCATTCTATTGTTCTTAAAACATTTTTCTGAATCTGGTAACGATTTAAGATTTTTCCAAAATTAAATACTTATATTATTTTTTTTTTAAATATTTCGAGTTTCTCAAAATTATAAATCAAACTAACACTCTTGAGTTCTAAATTGTGCGAATAGCACATTGAGCGTATATCCGCCTATACCAGTAGTCGGCAAACTTATTATAGCTTGAACAGTTAAATTATTTTCTTTCCCAATGGTACGGATTCAGAAAACCTAGTACTCTTACTTCGAAGAGCATCATCGGGCGTGTAAAGACATTATATTTCTAGTTGCCGTTTGTGTGAATAATCAAGCCGGTTTTAATATATTTTCCTCGTACAGAATTTCGTCAAGAATTGTTAAAGAATGCAACGCCTTACTTCTTCTCGTCACTGGTAATAAAGTTATCCTCTATAGGGTATCCGGCCACCGTAAGGTGTCGTTAAAAAGGAAATGGAAATGTTCTTTTTTCCGCTTCGGCAAAAGCCCTAATAGAAGAATAGCTCATTTCCAAGGTACTCTGAAAAAGCTTTCCAGGTTTGCATCAATTTAATAAAACTCAAATGGTGTGGCTGACCATTGAAGAATTTACGGGAAGAACACATCAATCCTATACCAGAAACAAGGATCTCATTCACCTTAGCAGAGCAGATATGAGACTGCTTGTAGCGTACCTTTTTAGACCAGCGCCCGCTCTAAAGAGGGGGGGGGGGCGAGCCGGGCGGTCGCCCGAGGCGCCAAATTTTGGGGGCGGCTTTTTGGCTAGTAGGTACTCGTATAAGAAAAAAGTGGAAAAGGCCGAAAAGAAAATATTAATATCAATTTCGATTTAGTGGAATTAAAACCATAAAAACTACAGATAAAATATATAAAAAGGATAGTTGTGTTTTAAAGAAAAAAAATCTTTGCAAGGTTTTAACAACCCACAATTGATACGGAGTACTGCATTCGGAATCATAGAAGGGTCAGGAAAAATTGCCAAAATTGAACGTCCTTGACTCTAGCACGCGTCTTACTCCCGAAAAGCAAAGTGGGACAGCATATGAAATGAGAATAAGAAGCCACATCGCATAACACTCACCACATAAGAGCGTTAAAATCAACCTCTACTGTGAGAAATTGTATGCCCGAAACAACATTTTCATCACTTTTTCAGTCATTTTAGATAATTTCCAAACACCTTTTGCAGCAACTCGACTTTAATTTGCTTGATCTTTTCGCGGATCAGTTGATTCCAATAGCATTGATTCATCTAGTACTGAGATGACAAATTTTGAGGTTGGTTTAGATTTCAGCAAGTTGGGGGATGGAACCACAGTACACATTGTCAGAGCTGCAACCAATCTTCCGTAATATTTTTCTAGACATGCTAATTTTGAGATATTGCTCCCGATTTAACTAGCTAGCTACCAGATTCTCTATAAAAATTATCAAGATGACGCATTTATGAAAATAAACCACTGAAGAAATCAGTTTGCGAAGAGATCCGACTAATTGAAGTTTATCTGCTGCGCAGTGTATAAAGATGTTATCAAAAACTACTCCAAAAGATTAGTAATGAAAACGAGCACCATTGCAAACTTCCAAAATTTTCAGTCTTTTACAAAATGTGTTGAGTCTTTTAGTGAACAAAATAACTTTGCATTAATTTTCAATTTCTTACGTCGCTGTGAAAGCCTCCAGGTTTCCGTGTGCCCTCTGCCTATTTTTTGACGGTGGTGAAAAAAATGTCGCTCGGGGAATTCCATACTAACCTCAATTTTTGGAACTCCAAATAAACTCTATATCAAGCCTTGCTGAACTGTGGCGAATTTCGCTTAGGAGTCTGAACGAAAGCGGAACAGTTTTCTAGTGCATACTTTCTGGGCCTTTTCAGTGGATCAAGATTATATTTTCTGAATTATTAGGGCGTTGGTTCGAGTCCTACTGTCACCATCAATTTTTGTGTTGTCTTTCAAAAAATTCTTCTACCCAACTAACAATTATAGTTCTATATTACTTCGTAGAATATTCTCTTCCAATAGTATTAGAAGCAGATTTCATGATATGAAAACAGAAAAGTGACGTTTGCCGCCGTTTTTTCTAAACCAATAGAACCTTGTATTATATATCTTATATCGCCATTACTTTCGTGCCTCGTGCATTACCTCCGATAACCAATGTGAACAGATTAAGTATTAATGCCATCTATAGGAAGCTTATAGGATGACACTGATATTTGATGAAAAAAGTAGCGCGCAGCTAGCATTGAACCCATGCCCACCGTATCGCCCGTCCTATGACTTAACCACTCGACTAATCTGAGCATTGCTAGTAAGCAGATGGAGTTGCTTCTATAGAAATATTTAACACATTTCTATAAAATCTGTTATGCAATTAATCTTCTCTCATGTGGTTTTACCAATAGTGGCAATAGAAAAACTGACAATCATTCGTTTGCAGTGAGAAGATTTTACAGTTTACAGTTTGTTTCAATCCACATATTTATCAATAAAATGTACTCAGTTTATGTGTAGAGATTTTCTTAGCGGCTTCAGAAACTGACAATAATTCAAGATAGTTGGTTTCCATTTTGATATTTCAAAGTACTTCATCACTCTCAACTCTTCCAAAAATTACGAAGCCTCTCACTCTCAACTCTTCCAAAAATTACGAAGCCCTTACTCCTACAAAAATACGATAAACAATTTATCGGATGACAATTTAATGTCATACTATTAGGATAAAACAACACTACCGATTATCTGCTATAGGAGAATATTGCATGTGTGTGTTAATTTGTGAGTGATTGATTACATATTAGCTAACAGGATTACCTCTGTGTGTTAAGCCATCCAATAAAAACAATAAAAAAGTATTAATGGAGTACCTATATTTTTTAGCTTCATATTAAGAGCAAGTATTATAGAAGCTTTACAGCACCATCTTTGAATTCCTCATACAATCTACGTTTAATTTGCCTTGAATAGTATCTAGGGGGCGGCGTAAGTGCTAGAGCGGGCGCTGTTTTACTATCACTGAATCTCGCAGTGACCATGAATGTTTGTGTTGCCTAAAAGAAACCCTCCTACGGCAGCTAGTTTCACGATGTTAATCGTATCGGAGCAAACCCGTTGTTACGAAAAACGGCTATTCTAAAATTAATTTTGAAATCGCACTCATCGCACGATACACAAACTCAACATCTTGAGGCTGAGCGAAATTAGATGATGGAATAGTGGAGAATATCTTCTATATGTAGCACGGTGGTAGTGGCTCCTCTATCAACACCCGGTGAAAGATAGTGACGGAAAGCTACTTATCCATACCGACACGATCCGTTGAGGCGATGGAAAGCGCACTTCGCTCCAGTTTTAAATCGAGTGACTGATGACGAGGTCCTCCTCATATTGTTTTTTTTTATTTAGCTTCCTGTCAAAACGTATGTATACGATCAACTCACAACTCCCCCAACGAAACAGGAAATGAAGGAGACAATTATTGTATTAAAACGTTGCAAGGCTGCTGGGCTGGACGGCATTTCAGTCGAACTTTACCGAGCCGAACCTTATTGATAGAGCGTGGGGTTTGGGGTATTGAATCTTTTCCCACTGAGTGCCTGAAGGTTTGATTATCAAACTTCCAAAAAAGGGCAGTCTGACAGAATGTAATAATTGGAGGGTTATTTATGTGCTTCCCGCTGTTGCCAAAATAATAGCTAGGATAATCTTGGAGAGAATCAAGCTTCAATTAGAAAGCAAAATCGATGAAGAGCAGGCACGGTTTCGATCTGTGATCTCTTGTGATCTCAAGACAATAACCATGCCAAGTGTTCTTTCAGCATATTGTCCAAACTCTGGCAAAGCACTTATCTCTGTGTTAAAACCAAACAGGGGTTGTTCCGCTCCCTGATAATTTCAGTGCTCTTATATGGGAGTAGCTATAGTTACTAGGAAGCTGAAATTTTTTATAAAAATTTGTTTTCGTCGAATCATAAGAATTTTTTGGCCCGAAAGAACTTTGAATGAAGATCTCCGTCGGCGCACGGGTCAAATGCCTATCGACGAATTGAATCGCAGACGAAAGTGGCAGTGGATTGGTCATACGTTGCAGATGGGTGATAATTGCATAGCTGGTCGCGCTAGAACCCCTTCTCCCAACGAGGTCAACCATGTGATGGGGATTATCCTAACGGTATGTGTGGTGGCGCTTTTTAATATCACATACCTTTTATGGGTTGTGCTTTGACTCGTTGAATCTCGTTTTTCAAAATCTCTACTAAGAAATTCCCGAAGGAAAACAAAAACGAGCGGTGCACCGAATCACATGCTTTCTTCAAAACCGTCTTTTTTATCCATGGCCAGGGATCTTAGTACCGGTTATAAATAGGTTGTTGCTAGGTTTTTAGTAACGATTGAATATTATACCGACACTTAAACACTAAGGGCAGTTGAGGAATTTAGACTACACCCTTTTGAAAGAAATCATGCTCCGAAATTGCGTTTTCATCACTAAAATTTGCCATCTAAATTTCGCAACTGTCTTCAATATTTTAATGGTGAAAAATGTGAAACTTGGATTTCGAACGATTTTACGACGTTTTAAAAATTGTCGAGATTTTCGATGTTATAATTTGTCGATATTGTCAACTGTCGAAATATTGCAAAGTCGAGGTTTTCAAAAATCGTGATTTTTAAATATTTTTTAAACAGAAAAAATCTTAAATCTCGGGCTATCGAGATTTTAAAAGTGGACTTTTAGTACCCGTACCCTCGACTACTGAAAGTCCAGACCACCTATTTTTCAAATTAAGTCACCTCGCGGGTTATTGAAATGGCGAGATTTGGATTATACAGGATTTCAATTGATCGGGATATAGGTATATTATAATGGGCGGAAGATAGTACGAACCCCCCAAAAAAAAAAATCACTTGAACCGCTACAGCAACAAGAACAAAACTTTGAGAGTCATGTTCTAAAGACGAATGTGTGACGAAAGCCCTTTCAAAACAAAACGAAAAACAGCTATGCTAAAATTAATTTTGATATCGCACATATTGGTGTAGATACGAAACTTCATTTGCATATTTGTGAGTTCCTTTTGTTTCTGCAAATTTATTTAATAGTGCTGTAGATTTTGAGTAGATAACGGTAAATACACTAAATGAGTCGCACTTTTCCGACCCCTGGTAATGTGTAGACCTGAAGAACACAAAAAGCAAGAAATTCAAATTTCAAGTTTTTGTAGTGGATTGATGATGGGTTCGTTGTTTCAGGCTAATAGAGTTTAATTGCAACCCTATTACAGAATTTTGTAATTTGATCTGTTTAATAGGAACATACATATCTAGATGGGGTCTGGTAAGGATTTCAGCATAAAATACCTAATTATTTGTAGATGAAATTACATACTTCTGATGGAGAGTTTCTATGGCAGTCCCACGATCCAATGAATCCTAGAACAACCAACTTTGTGATGTGAGGTTTCTATGTCACTTCCATGACACCCTCTTTCGATTTTGTTCTTGTTTGTTCAGTTTTTGTTTGATAGAAACACATTTGTATGAAGTTTGAGTGAGATAAAACATTCTCAAATGAAACAAATTTCGGTAGTCGGGTTTCTATGGCAGCTCCATAGCTTTATCGTCCGATTCCGTTTTTAAATGTGTCTTGGGCCTTTGGTTGAAACCTATTCAAACGAACTTTAATTGGGATTGGCACATAAATAAAAAAGTTTTTTTTTTGAAGAACCTAATTTTTGGAGGTACGGTAGGCCCCATCCATGACCCCATTGTCTGATTTCAGTAAAGAAATGTAATCATGTGCGTAACATTTCAGCTCAATAACTTATTTTATTTATTTTGAAACATTACGCTATCAGCTCTCGCAAGAAGAATTTTCTTGTCCTTCTTATCGACACTAGCGACACTTATCATACCGTCCGCCATACAGCGAACACATAGCGGAAAATATCGGAAACACAAAAGTTCTCCCTATGAGAACGGATAGCAGAACAATCCTATTTTTTTTTTATTTTTTACATAGTGCTTAATGACAGCTTCCAAACTAAATTCATATTTACTCAAAAAAGTTCAATGTCTGAGAGAGAAGTACATTTTCGAAATTCTCAAAAAGGCTCAAATCTCCCAACGTGGCGGAATAGCTGCGCCACCATGTAGAGAAACATAACCACACAAAAATACACTTGCCCTGTTCAGCACATCCCTTGTTCCGGAAAAGGTCAATTTTTAGGTTAATTACAGTTACAGTTGTAGTCTGGATGGTCAAGCGGTTAGTGCGCGCACCTTCGGTGCACAGGCTCATGAGTTCGAATCTCACCGTGTTCCATTGTGTTTTTCGAACTCACGAGCTTGTGACGGACTATGATCTCACTCAGATGTTAAACGAGTACCCATTTATGGGGATAAATAACACTGCTGAGCGTGATGCTGATCTCATTACCTCATCAAAAAGCAGATAAGATCTTGGAAATAGGATGTCACTAACACATCCTGCGGCCTTAGTCCAATGTTGGATTGTCGCGCCTGTTATTTTTATTTACAGTTACCTACATGATTATGATTATTCCCCTACTGACAGACAATCACCCTATAACTCTTGGCTGTCTCGTTGAAATTTACTATGGAATTGAACCTTTTTAACAATAGATTAAAAAATATGCATAATTTTCTTTGATACAGGTGATCGAACGTCACTTCACCCTGAACAAATCTCAAAAAGGATCCGATCACAGTTCGTCCCTGACACCACCCGATATAGCATTTCTCGCCCGGGCCATCAAAGATCTACAATTCAGCATATCAGATCCAAAAACTGTAAAAACTGACGACATTCTCCGAATACTGAAAAGCTACAATGCCCACCAACCGTTAAATGTAAAACCGGTCGAACTTGCCCTAAAAGAAGTTAACCTGAAAACAATTCAAGAATGTGAAATGAGTTGTCGTCGAAAACTCGGAAAATCTCTTGTCTACACAAAAGACTTTCTGGCCGGTCATGCAATCACCAAAGATGATTTGACGGCTAAAGTTAGCGAACCGTTTGGTATTACGGCCGAGTGTATTGAAACTTATGTGGGTAAGATATTGAAAAAAGATGTCAAATATGATGATCCATTGCAGGATCATGATTTCAAGTAAGTAAGTTTGATTGTGTGGTTTTACTACTTAAGGTAACAAGCGGGATATGAATAAGATTTTGCAATAAACGGAAACAAGAAAACAGGTTTTTTTTATCAAAAAGCTATTCTATTTAATTAGATAAAAAATAGTTTTTAACTAGTTTGCTTTTTACATAATAATTTCTGGTTCTTTAAATTTAATGAATAAATGGTTGCATTGAGCGTGTTATGCTAATGATAACTGTTAGACGCGCAGTATCAAAATTATACTCGCGGTTTTATGCACATTTGGTCTAATTTTTAATTTGATCATCTATATTTTTTTAACTATTTAATTTTCATCAGTGCAAGTGTAAATTTAGATAACAACAAAATTATATTTTGATCGTATTTTTTTTTGTAAAAACGTATTTACATAAATTTCAACAATGGCAAGAAAAATAATAAACAAAAAACATGATTGCACAATGCACAAAAAGTCGAAGTGTAAATCAAAACAAAATATAAAAAAATTCTAAAGGAACATGACATTATGATATAAGTACGTACGAGTATTTTTTTCTAACCTAATGTAATATACAAATTAAATGTTTACGACGAAACACACAATACAATAAATAATTGAGAATTTAACTAGACTATTTCTTCTTGTAAATATTCTCCAAGAATGATTGTGCCGTCACTGTAAACTCGCGGCCATAGGATAAGTCTTGCCATTGTCGAATGTCCAATTGGGGAATCTCGCTGCATGGTAGGACGGGATTGCTGAAAGTTTAAAAAAGATTTTAAGTGAATTTAGTGTTTTTAGATTAACTTGTAGTTTTATCTTACTTGGCAGATACAGTTCGGAAAGCACTTCGTTGCGCTGAACGAATATTGTTTCCGTTATCGCACATAAGTCGCGCCACACTAGCCTTGCGGATTTCGTTCAATTGTCCTGCGGAAACAAGAGGTTTAAAATGTTAGAATTCACACTTAATTCAAAAGAAAACATTAAACCAAACCACCCTACTCTACTTTCAAAATCCAAATTTAATACAGTTAGGTAGCACAGTTACCCCAATAATGATAGGCACTTCGGAAAATCCATCCATATAAATCCAAACAAAACGAATCTCACCTGGAGTGAATCCAACCAATTGATCTTCATGTTCAAAGAAGAATCGATCGCCCGCTCGTGTGCGATAAAATTGTTCAGTCAAAATGCACAGGAAAGTCGGACCGGCCAAAGAACCCTCAACAAGCGTTTCCAAAGCACCGCCTACGGTCAAGTCAATATCTTCCGTACTTCTGTACAATGTTCGCAAAGCCTCTACACTCTGAAAATTAAATGCAAATCAAAAATCAAATTTGTTTCTAAATACTCCCAAATTTTGACAATTTTTGACGAACCGCTGGTGAAATCAAAGTCAACAGATCATCCCAGGTGTTAGCACGAGGAATTCCGCAAAACTCTCTGTAATCGTTGTATGACGCCAGACCATGATCACGATTTCTTTGAATGTCCAAAGCACGCAAATCAGTACCGAAAGCCATGCTACGTCTGAACAGGAAGTGTTTAGTCTGAAAGAAAATTAAATTCTCAATTTTTGAGCTTTTGTCAAAATAATCGGTTGAGGGTACTGACCTCAGTATCGAAATTACTGTCAGTCGACTCTTGGGGTTGAGTGGCCATACCACGCGTCAACGAATCAAAGTTATCATTCACTTCGAGAATTCCAGGACGATTCAACCAATCACTCAAACGCAAAGCACCAGCCATTCCTCGTTGTTCAGAGATAAGACTAGAAAAAAATATTTTCAATTAAGCGATCAGATAATAATTTTCTCAAAAGCTCCGACTTACTCCAATCGTCCTTCGATTTGACTATGGAAGAACCGGAAAGCGGCCGTAGCATGCGAATTTAGCACACGTGGATCAACGGTGCCATCATAATCGTTAACATAACGTCCACCCGAAACTGGATAAATCAAACGATTCTTCAACATATTCTCAGCACCCAACATCAATGGCAACCATTCGTAGTACGTAATATGCTGATATTGTGCAATATTAATTTTACGTGCCTCCTGGAACAACAACTCATCATCATAGTGAGGATTCAAAGCCGCCAACAAATCACAAAGTCGATTGTGTTCTCGCAACAAAATGGTTTGGAAAATGGTCAAACCAGGATTCTGATTAACACGAACATCCCCGGCTCGATAGCACACTTCCGTTGCACTCTGCACATCACAATCTCCGGTAGCATTATTACTACGAGGCAACCATTCGGCTCCATTGCGCTCCTCAACCAACATCCGTCCACCGCGGAAAGTTCTCAACGGACTGTTTTGCTGACGTGAATTTCCATAGACCAAGGACATATCCATATAATGCGAAACAACGGTCAATTGCTCTTCAGCCTGTTTCTGCTCACTGCCCGGGCATCTTTGACTACGATCGGTGAGTGTACGTACAAAGTTCTGACATTCACGCCCTGTTTGTGAATGAGCCGGATCATTGGGCGGGATGATGATTGGGAAGCAAGTCGGATGAGCCAAGTTCTTGTCTACGATTTTGCCGTCATTTGTACAACATTGAGTTCGGTGTTTCTCTGTAAAAAAAAACAACAACAATAACGTAAACATTCCGCGTATCCTTCAAGTCCTCACAAAGTCAGCACTTACTTGATTGAGTACCACCAGCTTGCATGCTCATGTCGTGCGTTACGATTTGACCCCATTGCATATTACCCAAAGTGAATTGTGGGTCTGGTACGTCAGCTTCACCGAATGCCACCAAGGATACCAAACGTGCCAATGGAAGTTCTTCGCCTGTGATAGATAGTGGTGGAGCGTGAACGCCATCGGAATAGTTGGGTGTAAGGAGACGTCCGTATGTAGAGATGGCTACGCCCAGAGTTGGGTCTTGTAAGTTGTTGCACGATCCGTCGAATGTTCTGTACGGTGTCTTCTTGCATTTGGTTGGTGGCGCCGGGCAACGAATTATTTGGTGCTGTTGACGACTGGGCTTTTGTTGGGTGGCATTGAATGTCGTGGGGAAAAAGGGATTCGACAGACTACTAAAATGAGAAAAAAAAACACAAAATTGTAATATTAATAACCTGAATAATATTTAAAAAAAAAATGATTTTATTCAAATTCGAGTAGGGCTAGGATTTTGTAGATTTTTTTCAAAACTTTTGAGTACAGTCAAGTTGTGATTCAAATCATAAATAAACTATGCGAACTGATTGATTCTTGGTATATAGTTCAATAAGCAGGTGAAAAAAACAGAGTAAATGAGATTGCAAAATGTGGTGAAAAACATTTTCTTTTGGTTTCTTATGTTTATTGGGGTGCTGGGCACGAATCCGAAAGTTGCATTTTTCTTTCTACGTAGTTCTGGGGTGCTAAGCACGAATCCGTAGCTTCCCACCAAAACTACGTTGCGAAACAGAAATGTATAGTTTTAGAGTTACAAACCCAAAAATGGCAATATTCCAAACATTTTAAGGTTTATCGCGATTTTGACCCCGTTCTGCATCGAATTTTTGGTGGAAAGCTCCGAATATTTTTCCTATACCATTTTGGGCTCTCTTATTGTGAGCTGCAGATGTATGCAATTTCGTTTTGCATAAGTATTTGGCCCGAACTTGTTTTTCTATGCTTACATGTCTTCTTTGTAAGCACTTGGTACAGAAAACGTAATCTTATTCTTTTCCCGTTTTAAATTTCAAGAAAAAATTCTCATCAGTGGTTCGAAATTGGGAATTAGCAGTTTAGTTCAAGCCTCGGTACAAGGTTAAGTTCAACACTTCTGTGAAGGATTAATACCCCGCTAGTGAAAGTAAGTTTCTGACGGTAAACAGTCCTCTATCAATCCCGAAAATTAAAAATTATTATTAAAGGGGTACAAAATAATGTACATACCCCGATTGAACAAATTTTTGGTGAAGGCAGGGACTGTGCCTTGATGCTCAACCAAATTTTACCCCTTCCCCACCCCCTTTGGGAGGAGTAATAAAATTGTCATTTTTAGGGTTTTTTAGAATTTTTTTTCCTAAAACCCTTATGAAATCGATTTTGTCCGTCCGTCTGTCCGTCTGTCCGTCCGTATGTTCACTAAATAACTCGCGAACGGCTCAACCGATTGTCATGAAATTTGGTGGGAATGTGTAGAATGGTTACAGTCTTTGGCACAAATACCTCAGAAGTTGGTAGGAAGAAGATAACAGGGTGTCCCGAACATTTGATAAAAGTCTCATTTTTTAGTTTTTATCGGAGATTGACGTATGGGTATTTAAATCAAAGATCTAAACGAGTAAGTCTCATATCAGTTAAAATTTTCCAGTTTCGAGTAACGGTAAAAAAGTTATTGGCGTTTTAAGTTAAACTTCCTTTTCGACCTCCGTTTTTCTAAACCGTTATAGGGATCGATATAAAACTTTGCACAAAGATTGTTCAGTATGGCCTTATATACGTTAAATATTAAGACTGTTGACTTTTGCTAAGGAAAAGTAAATAACAGTAAATTTGTAGAATTTTAATTTGTTCGTGTGTAGCCCCTCTTAGGTTTCCAAATATGAAAAATCTACTAAGGGCTTTTAGAAAATTATATAAGGAATCTATCTACGAATTTTCATTCGAAGAACTATATCCAAACAGGAAATATAGCCATGTAAGTATTTAGTAAGGGCCTTTCACAATGCAAGGGAAGCATCTTAAGGATTTGTTCACTGCATATCTTTTAACTTGATGAAACAATGAACATGAAATTTAGTGGAAATGCATAAAATGGTAATAGTGTTTGCCACAAACATTTTTTAAGTTTGTAGGACCAAGTTCACAGGGTGTCCCTAGCTGCAAAAGTATACTTGTTAAATACTCATAGGAAAGCTTGCGTAGGCTCTTATGTCAGGGGACACAATAGAACCATTTCATATAAGTTGCTTTTCCTTGATTAAAGAAACAGTAACAGTAGATTTACAGCTAATAATTCAGTTCATTTATAATGCCAAGCCATCCTTACGTTTGCCTGAGTTTCTTTTTGCTCAAAGGCCATCAGAAATCTTAAATCGAAAAATGCCTGCAGATTTGCCTTGGAGTACTTTTATACAAACTGGGTAAATAAATAGTAAATCTATTTTTGGATTGGTCTAATTAAAGGTGAAACAGAATTCTGGAACGCGTTTATTTAGACCAATCCAAAAATAGATTTACAGGAAGCATTTCATTAATGTTGTGCACAATTCTTATTTATTGCTTATAAAATATATGGGGGGGGTTGGGTAGGGGTTGACGAGCCGTAGCGAGCAGGGGCCCCCTAGTGTGGCTCAAAAATATATGTATACTCGGATGCCAGACGTTGTGGTAATGTCGGTGAAAACCGGTCAGAGAGTGAACGTGCTAATAAGCTAAACGACAAAAAATCGGGAAATTGTCTGCCTGGGCCTTTAAAGCTTGGCATTTTTTTAATAAATCTCAAGTCAAGATAAATTTATTCACAACCTGAAAGATGCGAATTCACGTTATAGCTATCAGGTTCGACAAAGCCAACAACTTTTTTCTGAACCGAATTTCGGGACAAATCAATTTGAGGAAGGTTCTTAGTAATCTTCTGCACAAAAAAAGGCCGCCGTAAGCAAATGTATGCCTGAAACAACAGTCAGTCAGATTTCGAAAATACATAATTCAAACTTACATAAGCCACCAACTTCTTGACGAGTTTTAGTAAATTTCAACACTTAATTTTTTTTTATTTTTATACATTTGTCCTGATATTCAATGTGTTTCTTTCACCTGGTCGCGGGCCGAATAGAATCATTTTCCGATGCGTTTATGCGGTAGTGTCAGGACACCATGAAATTCATTTAGTACACATAAACTACGCCTAAGAATGCATTTTCATTTCATATTACGCGTACGAAAATCCCCAGTTTGTCACTATGAGAAAGCCAGAAGAAACCCAAAAGTTTTATTTACTGTCACCAATATTTCCCAACATGGTTGCCGAAACCCATTCGTAACTTATTCAGTTTGAATTTATTCTTCCTGTTTTATTAAATTTATTTGTAGTTGCTACAACATTTAAGTTAATTTTTATTGCATTCTAACTAACTCTCATTATGATCAGTGAACACGCATTCGATTGATGGTATTACAACATAATCGTAAAAAATACATTAAGGAAAAAAACTGCAACTGCATAATTATCTAAAAGTTTCTCTGATTTTATGTTGATTTAAATACAAAACCAAACTACAAAGAAAAAATATTTTTTGTATTATAATGTCCATGCCCCATGCGTACTAGTACATATCCTACTACACGTAATTGATATTTCTTGTAATAGTATAGTAATTTCCTAAACATACAAAAAATTTAATTATTAACTGCATATTTTTTAATAGTATACCTTAACAAATAATGTAAAAGTCTTAAGATGTAATAAAATTATGTTTGGCACGCGACTTATACCAGTATATGCGAGCATACTTATGCCGGACAAAGCAACAATGATTTTATTGAAATGTATTCACATACGAGTAGTAGTAGCGAGCATAATCAACAAGAGTCGTTAAATTTGAAACAACAACTATTTATAGGAATGTACAATAGTTTTACAAAGCTACGAAGCATGTATTGGACTTTTTATGTAAACATTTATTGGGTCGATTGTTCGAGTTTTATTTCTTTGGTTTATTTAGTTTACTTTTAGTTAGAATCAATAAATATCCTATTAACTAGAATCAATTTTCAAATCCAACAGTAGAGGCTATATTGTGTAAATAATGTAAATAATAGCTGCATTCAGCGAACGAAATTCACTGGGAAAAAACTGAAAATGCTAGAAGAATTTAACCGCCACCGAACCCTTTCTCTGCTGAGCAATCTATAAATGAAATGAGAAACCAATTAGAATAAAATTTGTCTGCTACATTTTGCGTTCGCTGCCATTGAGTGCATTTAGCGAACGAAAAACGATTCTGATCCCGCATGCTGTTCTATCCTGTTCTGTCCCAATAAAACAGACCTATTGTTTTAGTCCTGTCGAAATTTACAGAAAATTTTGCCATTTCGTTGAGATTAGGACTATATAGTTGTCTAGTGTGAATCGGGTGTGCAATCCTTTTTCGTCAAAAATTATAAATGTTTTTCATCCGAAATTATAGTTGTAAATCCTATTTTGGAACTTGAAACATTTTTTTTTTCAAAACTGACATAGATTGATGGGAACTAATACTTGTATATGTGATTAAACCAAATCCATCAGTATAGCTACAACACGACCTGGTATCCGTATGATATCTTTATTAATGAATTACTGCAAATTTTTTTATATGATTGAAGCCAAATGATTGATTTTTCTTTTATGGCATTGTTCAAATCGTTCGAGTTTTTTTATTCATTGACAAAAACTATGTATTCCGAATATGTTCAATATTAAGATTTATTGGAAACAAATTTTTGATTTATTACACTTACCAAAGTGTCGAGCATAGTTGAGCTTGCGAACTTTATTGAGCACTATATTTATAAATGGTGAGGTGAGTCAAAATGGATCTCGACTTCACAACTGGTTTTGAAAATTATGATGAACAACCAAAGTTGCGTTGCGACGACATAAATTGAGATGCTTTAGTGTTGTAAATGTTGTCGTAAATGGATGAAATGTGATATTTCATATTTTTTTTAAATATTTCAAATGTAATATTGATGGATGTGTTATTTCAAAAGCAGTTGTCTGGTATATTATTCAGAAATGCACGTAATTGTCGGACTTTTATTATGTAGAAATAAAGAGTACGGTTTTAGGAATTTCGCAGACTTTTTATATCCTTCATTTTATTAGATGCTTGTTATTCCTGCCGATTGTTGTCTTTTTTATCAAAAGATTCTCGAGATCGGGAATAATTGATTAAAAATTTCGATAATACTTGCAATATACCGGGTGTTTTTTTGAGACGAGTGGTTTTCAATCTGGCAATACTTTTTTCAGAGTTGCTCTTTTTGACAGCTATCACTTGATTTATGCTCAGTTTGGTTTGCTATTTCATAATAAATGGGCTTACTCCGGAACAACGTTTGCAAATCGTGCAAATTTATTGCCAAAATAATCGTTCCGTTCGCGCGACGCATCGTGCGCTGCGTCCAATATTCGGTCGACATAATCGCCCAGTAGAGTCGGTAATTTGAGCAACCATGGATCGGTTTTGCACCACGATTCCTATAGTGGATAAGACGCTATTGCTGCTGTGGAGCAGAGGAGCTGTTCCCATCTACTTTATGGAAGATTTTGCGGAAGGATCTTGGTTACAAAATCCAGGTCGTGCAAGAATTGAAGCCGAACGACCATCAAGCACGTCCGTCGCACGTTCGGTTCATGGGCCCAAAACGAGATGGCCACCGATCCCGATTTTCACAAGAAAATTTTTTTCAGCGATGAAGCTCACTTTTGATTGAATGGGTACGTTAATAAACCAAATTGTCGCGTTTGAAGTGATGATAATTCACAAGCCATTGTTAAGACGTCGTTACATCCTCAAAAAGTCACTGTTTGGTGTGCTCTATGGGCAGAGGGAATCATTGGTCCATATTTCTTTAAAAATGAAGCCGTCCATAATGTGACAGTCAATGGGGAACGCTATAGAGCCATGATTAATTACTTTTTCGGGCCTGAATTGGAGTTCGACTCCAACAAGTTCGGTTCCAACAAGACGGCGCTACATGCTATATAGCCTACGAAAAAAATAATTTATTGAAGGAAACTTTTGGTGAACGCATTATCTCGCGTCGCGGGCCTGTGGCATGGCCTCCAAGTTCGTGCGATTTAACCCTTTGACGACTATAGGCAAATATGCTTGCCCGGAGGTTTTTGGCATTTAAAGTTTGTCAGGTAATAAATATAGCAAATTTATCTGAGGCGGATTTATAAAAGACAGTTGGGGCAACAAAAGGGTTGTGAGTACAGTTCTGTATTTACCCTGGTTCGCCCCCCAGTTCCCCCAAAGTTAAGTAAAACGACCTCATAATTCAATGGGCTGTAAAGTAACGGGAAATGATGAAACTTATATAATGTACATTTCTAAAATTATCCCGGTGCAGTTTATATAAAATCCAAGGAACTCATGGAAGCCTAAAATATATTGGGCAAATATAGTCTATAGTCTAAAACTGAACAAAACGTTCCACTACAATATAAGCACAAGTACTACCATGCATCTCACTTTCCTTGTTTTGCAGTAGTTTTGTGTCAGGTGTGTCGGTGCGAGTTTCTATAATCTCCACAGTGTTCCGTTGTTATTATTGTGCTTGCTAAGAACAGTTAGATAGAGTCGCGAGAATGAAAAGTGTAACCCGTGATCGACTGTTTTTCCTACAACCAAACGAAATTGAGCAATTATTGCTTTGCGATTGTAGTGATAATGACGAAGAAACTGCCACCAAATTGGAGGAAGAAGACGTGGTCTTTCTTGAAAATTATATTTTGGCAAATCACGATAACGAGGCTATTGAGATTGTTATTGAGGAAGCTAAGTCCGTTACTTCTTCGGCATCGCAAAATGCGCAAATGGCACATACACTGACTCTGGATCCAAAAGAGCCAGTTCCAGGAAGAAATCCAGCGTTACTTATTCCACCAGAAAAGGTTTACCGATTCACAAAAACAAATACATATAAGCGACCAGTTTTCGCTGATTCTCAGGACAATAGCGAGTATCAACATTCTCAAATTCTAAAACCTACTGTTCATGAACATGAGGACATGTCATCAGCGTATGATGTTTTCAACAGTGTTTGTAACTTTGATGGTATATTTTTTTTACTTCAAGGGTTGAGTTTCCTACTTTCTATTTTATTTTTTTCTAGAACTATGCACCATGATAGTGGAGCAGCCAAATATATATGCTTCACAAAAGGGACGTAATTTCACTATCACCGTAACCGAGTTCAAGGCCTAGATGGGTATAATAATACGTATGAGCCTCGTGAAACTACCCAACATTCGGTTGTACTGGTCTACAGATCCGACTTTCCATCAACCTCAAATTGCTAACATCATGCCCCGTGTTCGATTTGAGGAAATCACATCGAATCTTCACTTTTGTGACAACAATCAGGCCGATGTCAGCGATCGTGGCTATAAAATCAGATCAATTATAAGCCATTTGAACAAAGCTATGCCAGAAGCATATACGTATTCAAAAAAACTGTCAGTCGATGAACATATGGTGAAGTTCAAGGGCCATAATGCTATGAAACAATGCATGAAGAACAAGCCCGTATCATGGGGCTTTAAACTTTGGTGTCTATGTGAGTCGGAAACTGGCTATTTATACAATGTGGATATTTACACTGGGAAAAAGCAATTTGTAGAGCACGGTCTTGACGAGTCTGTTGTCTTGCAATTATGTGAACCGCTAGCAAAGAAAGGGGTCGAAGTCTACTTCGACAACTTTTTTACGAGTGTGAAACTCTTGAACATTCTCCAGCAAAATGATATTATGGCTTGCGGAACTATAAGAACAAAAAGGAAGGATATGCCCAAACAGATTCCAGCCGATAAGTTAATGACGCGTGGGGACATCTGCTCTTTTACATCGGGTAGCATATCTGTGGTGAAGTGGATGGATAATCGCAGTGTATACATAGCCTCGAATTTCATCGACCCGACTGAGGTAGTTAAAGTTAAACGACGTGTTGCTGGGCAAGCTAGAAAAATAGACGTAAATTGCCCGTTGGCTATCACTTATTATAGCAAAGGAATGAGTGGAGTCGACTTAATGGACCAAAAAAAGGTTTATTACGCATATGATCGCAGGAGCAAATGGCGTTTTTATATTCGCCTTTTTTCGACCTCTTTGAATTGTGCGTACATAACAGTTACATAATCTACGGCAAACTATTGCTAGCCAACAGGAATCTAGCACAGGTGAATTCCATTGAATTTAGAGCAGCTTTGGCAAAGGAACTCATAAACGACTTCTGCTCACGAGTCCGCACATTCCCAGAGGTCACCAAAACTGGAACTCACTTTCTGAATAAGCCAAAGGCTCTCCATAAAATTGAAAAGCGCAACAGTTGGAAACGTTGTGCTCACTGCAGTTCTATGGGTAAATACAATCGAACAAATATGTGTTTTGTATCCAATGTAATGTGTTCCTTTGTTTTACAACATCTCGTGATTGCTTTGGAATTCATCATACGCAAAATTAATTGTTTGTAAATTATTGCTTTTTTATTTTTTAAACTTGAAATATATATGAATTACACATAAAAATCTGTTTTTAAGTTAATGTTTTTTTGATAAGAAATTCCCTTTCAACCCATAGGCAAGTATATTTGCCAAGCAAAATGAGGGGGTAAAAGTGAAGTGAGGAGGATAATTTTTGGTGACATAACTCTTAGGCCACAGATAACGAAAATCAAACAAAAATCAAAATCACTTCGACAGAAAAAGTATGGTCCTCAAAGAGTTAACACCGCTGGACTATTTTTCATGGTTTTATGTTAAGTCGCTTGTCTACGCAGATAAGACCGAGACGATTGCTTGGAAGAGAATATTCGGCGCGTTATTGCTGACAGCAATTGGGGCCGCACAATTGCTGCAAAAAGTGATCGAAAATTGGGCCTCTCGGCTGGAATTTATTCGATCCAGCCGCGGCGGCCACTTGCCCGGAATCATTTTTAAAACATAATGGCAAACACTTATCTTAATAATAAAGCTAAGTTCTTGACCATAACAATAAATTATATGCGTTTTATTTCTTCTTGAAAACCACACGTCTAAAACAAACACCCATTAAAATTTCACATAATTTCTATCCGGAAATTTCACAAGAACGCATTCCTGCATACCATGAATTTGCAATAGTTCAGAGTAAAATCCTTCAATTCGGGAAAAAAACGAAAGACTTAAGCCAGAAACTCAAATTTCATATTTGTTTACTACCGCGATAGTCTGGTATAATTGTATCCCGTCGTAATAAATCAAACCAATTAAAGCGGGTGTGATCAATTTAAATCCTTCACATCCACCTTTGTGTTGACTTTCATCAGCCCGAAACAAAAGGAGATTGGAGACGAAAATGATCACCCGCAACACAATCGTTGTGTAAAGCCAGTGGCATTTTAACTTGGCATTAACATTAAAGCTATTTTTCTATATCGATGGTATGCATCTTTACCGTCATTTATCTATTACATGTCATCAGTCTGCTGACTTTATATGGGCAATATGCATAACGTTTTTGTTTTTGCTTATATTGAAACGAGCGACTATTTAGCATTATTGCCAGCCATTGCTATTAGTTAGTACAAGCGTGTAATGACGGTGTGTAATCGTCATTTAAGTTACCTGAAATAGTCTGTAGTATCGCCATAGCCTGATGGTCCACTGGCTGAAGGTTGTGTCGCACCCGTCGTACCAAAGGAGAATCGTGATGCTGCCGAAGTGGGTAGCGCCGTTAAGATTTGTTCGTGTGTCGCTGCCGCTGCGGCCGTTGGTGGTGAATGGTGGTGTACTACATTAAACGTTGACGATGAAATTAGCTTTGATGCATGTGCATGCATCAGCAATGTTGCTGATATTATAAAGGTTATTAGCGTCATGTCTGCAAAGGAAAAAAAAATAGGAACAAAACGTTATTAGGATAAAGAGGTTCTTATGGCTATGACTTGTTCATAAATAATAATCAAATATAAGTTGAGAGTTTATTTTTTTTTCACTAATTTTGGGCAGGGCATGTATGTTGATTTTAATATTTTATTATTTTGCAATAGTGGGTCGAGAGACATTGCCGTTCAATGACACCAAAATTTGTCTCTTATTTTCATATATGATCGAAAGCAATACGACTAGTTCGATTTTATCGAAACTATACATGGCTTCCGCTATAAATGTTAATGTTCAAATAACAATAGACCACAAAACATTCAAAACTAACACCTATCCGATGTTATCTATCACCATTAAGCTCACCACATAATAAATATTTAAATTAGCACAAAAAGAAAACAAAAAATTTGTTAAAAAAAGAGTAAAAAAAAATTGTTAACATCAAGGCTAACGATATATGTGTGATAATTGTAGCATATCGTTGGATAACAATTAGCCGTATAAAATCAAATAACTAGGTTAACAATAAATTCATATAGCTAATCAGCTCTGTCGCATCCGTGCGAATATTTAGTTAAATGTTCAATTTGAAGAGTAATAAAGTTAAATATTTATGATAAAATGATTTTTATTTGAATTAATGACAAATATAACCGTAGCCCTGTTGACTCACCAGGGGCGATTCTACGTAGGGGTTAACCCCTCCGAAATTGTTCGATATAATATAAGATACAAATCGGGTTTTATGTTAACCCGAGGAGGACGTTTCCCACAAAAATAGTTTTAACAGACGGAAAATGAGAAAATCGGACAAGTAACTCAGCATCACAGAAATGGCGCTGCGCTAAGATGTTTTCTGCTTTCGAATGATTCTACAATCACTAGAAGAAAAATCTCAGGTTGCTTATATTTTGACCAGGCCTGATCAACGGAGCAAGTTCGAGTATAGTGCTTTTCGGAAGTACATACAACAACTGCTCCCTGATCAGTCAAAATTGCATTTATAATTTTTCAATTAGCTGAGATTGATACTGAGAGAAGTCTCACGTTTGGTTTCAAAATGATTGGAAAAGAAATAGAGCCTAACTAGCAAGCAAGTCATGACAAAGTATTAAGACTAGAGCCCGGATTCTCGTGCAATTGCACGTTAATGCACGAATTGCACTTTTCAGGGTATATTGCACGTTTTAAGGTTTTTGCATGAAAACGAGCATTTGCCTTTTAACCCTGTTTTGTAACAATCTTTCCCAGAAATTATGCAATGTGTAGACTTTTTCGATTGACCGAGAAAAGAATAAAAGTATTGAGAAAGAAAACTCAAATCAAAAAGCACTTTCCAAGTGAATAACAATTCGTCCAAATCAAAATCATTCTCGTTACCAGCTGGGGTTCCTCAAGGATCGGCATTGAGCCCCGTTCTTTATAACATATTCACAAGTGATATGCCAAGACCTACTAATTGCCAACTATGTTTATTCGCAGACGATACGGCTTTACTTTGCAGCGACGAGTCTCCCGATTATGTAACACACTTTCTTACAAATGGATTTAAAGCTCTTCAAGATTATTTTTCGAAATGGAAAATAAAAATAAACTCCAGCAAAACAAAAGTAATTTTCTTCACAAGGAAACGTAAAGAAAGCCTTATTCCCAATCAGCCACTGCAACTAGGCAACACCTCAATAAATTGGAGCCCACTATCTTTAAAATATCTTGGAGTTTTGCTAGATAAAAAGCTGACTTTCAAGTCTAACACCGACGCAATATTAAAAAAATCAGAAAGTTATATTAAAATTTTGTATCCCCTTATTCACCGAAGGTCACTCCTTTCTTCTAAAAATAAATTACTAATTTTCAAAACCATATTCCAACCGGTAATGCTATATGCTTCTTCAGCATGGGGAACCTGTGCGGATTCACATAAAAAGAACATCCAAGTCAAACAGAACAAAATCCTGAAAATTATGCTCAACTTGCCATGCTTCTTCTCAACAGCAAAATTACATAAAATTAGTAAAATTCGATACATTGGGTCTAAAATATCACATAACCTCATTAATTTCCATCTATCATGTGCTAATGCAATCAATCCTCTACTTAAGAATTTATGTTAGACCATTACATTTATTCAACCATGTCTCTGTATATATTTATTTTCACTTTTTAAAGACACATTTTTCATATAGTTGTAAATAGTTTAAGTTAGTGTAAGCTCTAGGTTAGGTTTTAATTCACTTACATATAATGAGAGGTTTTTCACGCCGTTTCCCTCTTACTTAACTCAAATTTTGATAATTATCATAAAACTATAGATCTACCATTTGTATATCACTGCGCGATTTATTTGAATGCTGTAAGAGTTTTAACTCAATCACTCACTAAAAAACATTGATTCTTAGATTATTATACTTATGTAAAATTTTGGCGAAATAAAAACGAATTGAATTGAATTGAAAACACCTGTGAAAACACTTTTTACTTTTTAGAGCAAGTCTTCTTTAATTTTTTCAATGTTTTTCTTACGTCCACTGCTCCGAAGCCTAACCTTCTAAAAGGCTAAACATTTTGTTTTTATATTGCACGGAAAAGGCACATTCGGGCATTTATATTGAATAATTTTATACGTTTCGGGATTTTTACTGCATGTTTTTAAATTTTTTACTGCACGAAAATCCGGGCTCTAATTATGAGACTTTCGACCCGTTTTAATACAAGCTATAGTGAAAAAGTCCTGCTGCTTCGTCACCGTATTGTTCTTGTTCGGTTAAAAAAATGATTGTGGAAGAATAAATATTACCCTCTACACCTACGGGTATGGTATAAATATTATATCCGAAAAAATTTTAATTACGACCCGAATGTAACTTTATTCATTGCAAATATGTAAATTGATAAAAATTTTGTTTTGGCCAGTCAAAAAAGAACAAAAATAGGCAAAACATTGAGTTTGATTTTTGCACCTTCAAATGAGTAGGTGTAGTGCGTTTCGGCGTTGGTTTCGGGCTACTTTTGTGAAAATTAAAATATTAGATTGTCCTTTAAGCTATTAAATAAATTTCTTAGTGGTGTGGCCACTCTTAGCAGATGTATTTCATAAAACCCCTCCCGAAATATTTTTATGCGTACGCCCCTGTGAACCACGAAAAAACTTCATCATTTATTAATTTTCTTGTTACAAGGTTACGAAATTATTTAGCTAATTCAAGTATATTGATATGTGTGGATACCGATTGATATAGCTCACAACACAACATCATAGTAATGCACGACAGTCAACTGTTTTTTCCGAATGCATTTAAGATATTTTAATCTATGCATTTTCTGATATAAATAAAACATATAAATCTGGACATAAATAAGTCGATTTTATGTATGAAAACTATGATACTATGTTTACAAGTAATATAACTGTGTGACCGAATTATAATCAAAATGCGCCTCGGCGTTCAAGTTTAGAAATAGCCAGTGTGGTTGGGTCAGTTGGTGCTTAAGGATATTGTGCAATTTTTGACAACTTGTTTTAAAACGCAACACTTTTTGTAACCTTAATTAATAAAAAACAACTTCTTGTTTTTTGTTCGTTTTTTTTTTATATACGTGTTTTTACCTTATAGATAAGAGAGCAGAATATATTTAATATTTTTGATTGCATGCAATCAAGTAGTTAGTTGTAAAGTAATTTACTGACACACATGTTCATCATGATTAATTATTATATGAGCAAAAGCGAATTTGAATGTTGAGACTGTGTACGGTAGCTTAAAAGATAAAGATGATATTTGTACATTGTGTGTATACCTATTTATTGTTTACAATGTTTATGCAAATTTCTAGTGGTTTAAATGCAGTTTATGAATGGCTTATTCTTCAAAGATGATTCATTTTGATGTTATCTAGTGAGTCTATGTAAAGTTATCAGTTGATTAAATACACTTGTAAATTCAATGGCAATCCTTGAATATAGTTTTTTAAACTGTAATTACACATCTCTTGACATTGGAATCGGTGATAATGCGTGAAATTAATTTACAGCTGAGTGAACTCGGTTACAAATAATCATTTTCACACTAAAATTATTGTTTTTTGGTATGTGAAACACAGATTGTATTATGTTGGCCTTTGGAATATATGTACACTACTTGGAAGAAAGTGTTTCTAATTTTCAAAACTTTCATTATTATTATTTATTGCTAATTTATACTAATTATACGGTAGTTCAGAGACATAGCCAAGAGAGGGGTTCATGGGGTCCGGACACCTCCTGAAATGTTTCCAATGGTCTTTGAAGTTTTAGTAACAATTATATGAAAAATGCAATACGTAATTCACACTAATTTCATTTGGCTGGATTTTTTGTTTGATATAGATTTTTGCCCACTACCCTACTTTATTACGCGAATTTCTGTCTGATTGTAGGGTACCGAATCAAATTGAGGGCAGTTTCTGCAACCTGCTCTAAGTGCATTAATGGAAAAATATCAATTTTAGGATGTAATTTTCGAATTTTAATTATTATTTGACATACTTTTCCCTATTATCTTGTTTAAAAGTTACCCTCGAGTAAGCTGACCAGACTCCCGAAGACCCAATGCTGTACACATACTTGAGCGGAATTCAGTTTTCAGACAAATCCTTATCCATAGTACCCCCCCGCCCGCCTCTTCCCACCCTTTGGTATTAATTTAAAGAGCCAAATTGTTTCTTTTTGTCATGACGGCACGTATTATCTGGGGAAAGCTGTAGGACTAGGACTTTGTAGAGCTTCACGAAGAACTTTTCGAAATACAACAGTGCATACGAAACACAATTTCCTTAAGAGAAATGTATGACTCAATTTAATATAATGGTAAGTTAGTATGACAATTTTAAGGATTGAAATTCGAAAGCACCATTTATCTTTGATCAGCATTCTATCCCGTGTAATTTTGAATGGTAATTTCCAGGAGCCCAAAGGAAGACAATTGGGACATTTCCGCGCTGGATAATTTAAAGTCGGTTAGAGGAGTGATCAGAATTTTTTAGTTTATGTTGTATCTGAAACCAGTACCCTTACTGACCAAAATTTATTATTATTTTTTATCACAAATTACGGCGGCCAAGGCCCGACGTCGCGATGGGCTATTGTGCCACATTGATGATGATCACAAATTACAACGCCTATCCTGCATGGGTGGGCATGATAAATTTTTGTTACAAGACGTATTCGCGGATCAGATCACTTAAATATGCTTCGGCAAATATACCTTAATAGCAGGAAAAATTACATGATGCCTTACAAATCCTCAATCCTATGGCCGTACGGAAAATGGCAACTTATTTCTAGTGGTACTTGAATGATGAATTCGAAACGGCATTTCGATCGCGAGCTCAAAGCTTTTCGAAAGTTACAGCCGTTCAAAGATGCGACCCAATACTAATAAAATTCCGTAGGGAGTACCAAGGGCAATATAGGTATATTTTTCGATTTTTTTTATAGAGCGGGGATAAAACGGCCGAGGAGGTTGGGCCTGGAGGACGTTTTTTTTTTAATAAATTGCCAGGCTCGATCCATTCAAGGGACAACAAATCACTAGGACCGCTACAACAGTAGCAAAATTGGATCATGCGTTATTTTTATAATCTAATTTGTAATGGACGGCCTTAAGCCATATTGTCCGGGGGTAAGAAGGAGTTTTGCTCGTATTACTAAAATTCGCACAGTAGTTTAGCATAGGAAGAATATGGAAATTTCGAAGAATTGTATTTTTAATTTTTTGTATTTTGGGCTGTGGAGCACGTTGCGAAAACGCAACGCTAGGACTTAACGTGTACTTTTTAGGTCAAAGAAAAGTCTCTTCCATACAGTGAAAACGTCTTATTTTTATAAATAATAGCCTAAAATTTAGAAACAAAAGCTATTATTAGCATTATTATGGATCGCCCCACCAATTTAGTCGTCGAATATAATCGCCAAGTATTCTGGTGGAGTCCGCATGGGGATGCATTACCCTCCCTCATTCTCTGTGCACCTTCGGTTTTTACCAGGTTTTTTGGAGTCACCAACCGGTGCTAGATGCAATGCCCGAATCGGATAGGTGGAAATCCTCTTTAGAATATTGTCTGGATATAAGGCTGACGACCCTCCCTGCAGAAGTACTTCTCTTCCCTTTCCATTTGTTGCAGGTTGTTCTATGATAAACCTAACTTCACAAGAACATATCTGGATTATATTTTACACAAAGTTTGAACTTCACACGCTATTTGTGGAAAATTGGGCCGTTGAATCGGGTGAAACTTGGAAATAATAATTTCGCTGATTATAGGTAGTGGCCGCGTCATAAAACCAAATAAATTAAATGTTAAACTTTTTCATTTCCCAAGCCACTTTTTACTAATATTTCCTAAATTCATCGGAAACTTAGGTAACAACAATGTTCGCCCCGCTTTATCTCAAGAAGTCAAACAATAAAAGCAAAAATTAAATAGCATCAAAACTCAATTAGTATTAAAAATAATGAAAATTTTGAGCGTATGTTCTGCGCTGATAAGACAACTTTTTGATGAACTATGTATATTTTCGCATCTGTTGTAGTCTTTCTTATGTTATTTCAGTAGATTTGTCAAAATACATCTTTAAGCAAAAACAGGTCGATTAGATAATTCTAAAATGAACTTTTCTTCCACGGGGATAAAGTTAATATTTTTTACCAGAGAAGCGTGAAACATGAAAATGTAAATCGTTGCGAAAACGCAACCGTAGGACAAAATGGGTTAAAAAACAACACGGAAAGCAGATGGTAAAATTTATATTTATTTTGAAATCGCACTTATTGATACCGATTCGAAACTTTAACTACGCCTTTGTGAGTTCCTTGATTCTGCGAATTTCTACAAAAAAAAAACCAAACAGGTAGTGGAAGATGGGGAATGACTTTTATACTACCATGGTCATTCAGGGCTATATATTTTAAGCAGATAACTGTAAATATTTTTTTGTGCGAGAGTGCGTGAGTTTGACAATGCTTTGAGTCATTAACGCACGCTAAATGAGTCAAAGAGCCGCATGTAGCTCCCGAGACGTCCTTTGTCGACCGCTCATGTAGTGAATTAGGTTTCATTGTGTGGCATTGGGAATGCTGTACATTTCCAAATGCTGTACGATAGGTCAAAATGCTGTACTGTACAGCAAAATGCTGTACGTCTGGTCAGCTTACTCTAGAGGCGTCAGACCAAGACCATTATGGTCATATATATATATAGACAAAGGTCAGTGACGTAACGTTTTTGAAATATCTTGTGTTCGAAATTCAACTGGAGCTCTTTCCCAGTATAATATTAAATAGTCGAAATCTATGCAATCAACACTTTTGTTTGCTACTTCAATGTGTTTCTTCGGGTGAGATCCTAATCTATTAATTTTAGTAAAATTTAAACAATGTGTTTAGTTGTTTCCAATATTGAACAGACGAAAATTTTGAACGGTTGAAAATACTCCCGTCTCTAGGGGGAGTCAAAAAGCTAGCTTTGCTTCCAGTACCTTCCTTTAATACATTTCCAAAGTTTTCAAAAAATATTAAATACTTCGAAGATAATTTTTCTTCTCAGATTCCATTTTTGCAAGAGTTTACCGTTATTGAGAATATAATTTTTTAAATGCAGAGGGAACCGCGAGCACGATAACTTGTAGCAAGTAGTTTATTCGTAGGTTCAATGAATGAACTTTGTTTTCTGAAATTCGATTTTTCGAATATGGGTTTTTGTCGTTGTTTGGTGAGCAGAGCACCGAAGTTAAAATCAACTAGGAACGTAAATAAATACAAAAAATACCGGCGTACAGAGGGCTGCGCCCGCAATACGAGGGTTTTTTAGAATTTTAATGCATAGTGAATATTTTTTGTACATATATTTTATAAGCAATAAATAAGTATTGTGCACAACATTAATGAAATGCTTCCTGTAAATCTATTTTTGGATTGGTGTAATTAAAGGTGGAACAGAATGAAAGGCGCCAGCCTTTCATTCTGGAACGCGTTTACCCAGTTTACCCAGTTTGTATAAAAGTACTCCAAGGCAAATCTAAAGGCAATGATGGCCTTTGACCAAAAAGAAACTCAGGCAAACGTAAGGATGGCTAGGCTTTATATATGAACTGAATTATTAGCTGTAAATCTACTGTTACTGTTTTTTAATAAAGGAAAAGCAACCTTATATAAAATGATTCCATTGTGTTCCCTGTCATAACAGCCAACGCAAGCTTTCCTATGAGTATTGAACAAGTATACTTTTGCAGCTATTTAGGGACACCCTGTTAACTTGGTTCTACTAACTTCAAAAATTTTTGTGGCAAACACTATTGCCATTCTATGCATTTCCACCAAATTCCATGTTCATTGTTTCATCAAGTTAAAAGATATACATTGAAGAAATGCTTAAGAGGCTTGCATTGTGAAAGGCCCTTACTAAATACTTATTTGGCTATATTTCCGGTTTGGATACAGTTATTCGAATGAAAATTCGTAGACATATTCTATATGTAATTTTCCAAAAACCCTTAGCAGCATTTTCCTATTTGGAAACCTAAGTGGGGCTACACACGAACAAATTGAAATTTTACAAATTTACTGTTATTTACTTTTCCTTTGCAAAAGTCAACAGTCTTAATATTTAACGTATATAGGGCCCTACCGACCAATCTTTGTGCAAAGTTTCATATCGATCCCTATAACGGTTTAGAAAAACGGAGCTCGAAAAGGAAGTTTAACTTTAAACGCCAATAACTTTTTTACCGTTACTCGAAACTGGAAAATTTTAACTGATATGAGGTGTACTCGTTTAGATCTTTGATTTAAATACCCATACGTCAATCTCCGATAAAAACTAAAAAAGTCGACTTTTTTCAAACGTTCGGGACACCCTGTTGTCTTCTTCCTACCAACTTCTAAGGTATATGTGCCAAAGACTGTAACCATTCTACACATTCCTACCAAATTTCATGACAATCGGTTGAGCCGTTCGCGAGTTATTTAGTGAACAGACGGACAGACGGACAGACGGACAGACGGACAGACGGACGGACGGACAGACGGACAGACGGACGGATGGACAAAATCGATTTCATAAGGGTTTTTTGAAAAAATATTTTCTAAAAAACCCTAAAAATTGCAACAATATAGACGTGTAAACTTTAGGATTCTCGCTTTTTAGTGTAAAACCTTTAGAAGCGTTGTCGACTAGAATCTGAAGGTCAAAAACGTTTCTTCGACAATTGAATTCGGACTATGATGTAGTTGTCAGCCACACTGCTTCAAAGTCAATTCTTTGCGTCTATTATATAATCGATGTTTTTGCAGTGCTGACTTCTGAGTAATGAACACTCCCTGCGAATCGGAATTTCCAGAGTAAAACCTTGGTTTTCTACATAAATAAAATGTGCAAAATTATGTTTTAATTTCTAATAATTAAATTGATCATTGCAAAATTTCCGTACCTCGACGATTATCTGTGCCGCTGCATTGAATAGGCGTCAGCTCTTCAAAATACCAGATGATGTTGAGCTAGTATATTTGTTATGATCAGTCCTCATCCTTTTTTTGATACACTCAACCCGTAGACGTATAAAAAATGCGGTAGATAAGTGTTCCTAAAAAGTTCTATATTCACACTTTACTATTAAAGAATCTATAATCTTTATCTATTAAGAATCTACACTCGAAGCCCCCGAAGCAAACGAATGGATTTGAAGCGACGCTCAACTACTCAGATCTAATTTCCATAACAAGCCATCCTTAAAAAAAATAAAACAAGCTCTAAAATTATTATAATTATAATTAGGATAAACACTTACTATAACAACCCCCCCCCCCTACCACAGCTCTGGAATCAAACCACAGGCAAAGGGTCATCAGGTATTTTTCTTGTAATAGTCTCGTTCATTGTAAATTAAAAATGGCGTCCCGACTTGTGCTCAACCAAGCACATGGAACGTCCGCTACGTAACTGACAAAGGTATGCACTCTAAAACCGAGTCACGACTCCATCCAAAATACATGTGTATAAATCAATAAAAAAGCTGGTGGCGCTGGATCACAAAAATATGGACGTCCAAAATAAACAAAATAAAATAATTTCCTTCCGAAGAACATATACCACCCTGGAGTCTCTTTCATATTCTTCTGTTCTAACAGTGAAAGGGCACATTTTTACGTGTTTCCTTCCACCGTTTGGATAGCTAATTTCTCAGATATGATTCAAAATGCAAAGATTCAGCTGCAATAATTTTGGGAAACGGCCTCTTGGAACAAATATATTTTGAAAGAAAACATAAAAGCTATTTAAAATGTGTGAAGCTAGAGATTTTTTTCGCAAGGCGAAACATTTTTCTTAAAATTTATAATACCCTGTGCTCGTAGAGTGAAAAGGTATGTTAACTTTATCATGGTGTTTTTAACGCACTGAAAGAAGCATCACCGACTTCTAAGAAAAAGTTTTTTATTTATGCACCAATATCAACCAAACTTCACACAAATGTGTTCTATTGAAAACACAAAACATATGTAAGAATAGATGGAATTGGACCATGGGGTCAAGGGGCTGCCATACAAGCCCAACCCCCCAATTAGGTTCTTCTAAGAACAACTTTTTTAGTTGTGCACCAATTTCAACCAAACTTCACACAATCCCCTAGTTTGATTCTAATTAGAAAAAAACGTCGTTATTTGTACAGCAATTTCAACGATACGATAAGACTAGACTAACCATTAGATATGACAGTGGCGCAACCACGGGAGGGGCTAAGGGGGGCTAAAGCCCCTCCCAGATATACAAATTGCAAAATGAAATATGAAGCAATGAATTCCGTTACAAATTTTATAAAAATACGAATCGTGTTCATTTCGCCAGTTTTGATAGATGCCAGTTTGAAACATCATGAACAGAACTTTTGAAGCATCTTAATTTTCGTAAAAAAAATTCTGCGGCTTCGGTAATAATATTTTCTACTGAACTATAAATATTTTACATCTGAAATTTGTTTGAGGCAGACACATACTAAAATTGAATTTTTCATTTCAAATTGTTGAAGATTCTACGCTTGGAAAATAAGGCGTTTGGAATTCCTTTAATCGAAATTGGGTGGTTTGATGTATCTGACTTATGTAAAAAAGGAGGCAGAATGTTTCATGTTTCTGTACGAGATTTCGTAAAAATATTTCAAGCAAAATCGTTGCAAAAATATTTTCTAGTAAAACAAATAACTGAAGCTAAACGTTGTATGCTTCGGTTTTATATCGTAATAAACGAGCCACCATTTTAGCTATATTCACATCAAGGAAAAACATGTTCCTTTGCGAGATAGGCCGCTGTCAGTGCTTTCACTGTTAATCTCATTTCAAAAGGTGTCCGTAAAAATAAAAAAAAAATACAAAATCAAATTATTTCCTATCGTCAAGAAAAATCCAATTTAATCGAATATAATTTCCATCAGCTTCGGTTATTTCTGTTTCATAAACGCACCAATTGCAGCACTGAAAAAGTAAATTAAAATTGGGCTTCCACGAAATTAAAATAAAGAACGTGCCGCTGACAAATCTGACATTAAACTCACCTTTCCACGACGCGATGGCGATGCTAAGCTATGCAAAATATACATTAAAAATAAGCGCGTATGTAACGCTACCACTACCGTATAGAGTCATAGTCATTACGGGATAAAATCACCATTAGAAATTTTCAATGAATAGTTAGCCCCCTCCAGGGCAAATCCTAGTTGCGCCATTGAGATAAGATATATGAGAAACTGGCCCTACATTGCTCGGCGGATAGTTAAAGATACGTTTTAAAATCAGAATTGTGTTACGTTTGTCGAAAACCCTGCATTTAAGTCTAAATTCATTATTGCCATTATTTTTTTACGAAATTAATAGATACAAATGGCGAAAAAAACATTTCACCATATCCCTATATAATTTCCTGTCTTTGAGGATTTTTATTGCGAAATGATAAGCTTTGTAGAGCAAAATATTTCAACCTGCTCTTCATAATTTTTGCGGTTATAAGTTTATTGCTGGATGATCAATCAACAAAACTCCAGTAAAAGCTCCCGTGGACGGACACTGACGGTTCCAACATTTTGGTCCGGCCACGGGAAAAGTCCGCTTGCGGGAGAGGGTTAAAAAATATTGCTCATATGTGCGCAATATTTTCTTCAAAATAATTCAAAAGGAACATTAAAACAATAAAAGTGCTGTTTCCATTTGCATGTGTTTTGATTCATTTTTGGTTTACAAACCTCCACAATGTACAATGCGAAAATAAACGTGCATTTTCGCAATAAAATGTTCCAAGCTTTCATAGAGAAAACAGTAGAAAAATATTAGCTTTAATTAGGGATGTCAAAAAACGCCCTACGGTCCTATTTTATTTTTTTTTCAGTTATTTTTGATAGCGGTTAGTCGGTCCGGTTAAAATCGAACACAAAGTTCCAGATTAACACTCCCGCACACTTGCGCTCCTTGGCAGTTTAATCCTTTCAATAAGACTTGCACAACAGGATCCCATGCAATACATTCTCTGCTCCAGAACCGTTTCTTCTCGTATAGGCAAAACTAACCTCCTAGTTGATCTGTCTCGGCATCGAAATGAGCGTGGAATTTCTGATGGGCCTATACGATCAACAAGGAACCGACCATATCAGAAATCGCGTTATATTTATGTAATCTCCAGACGGTGATAAGTCCATTATTAAGGAACATTTTGTTTGCCAATAAACTGTTTTATGATAACACACAAAACAATAAATGATTTCCCGATTCTAAAATGCTCATTTGTATGTTCTTACACATTAAGATTTTTTCTAGCAGACAGAACGGTTGAGACTTTGTCCGCAAATATGAAAGGAATTTCAAATTAAACAACTGGGTAAAGAACTGGAAGAAAAAGAAAAGCCGAAAATAACCCGGTCGTCTGTTATGGAAGTACATATGTGTTTTGGGTCTAACTGTTCTCTGTTTCTATTCCAATTTCAATACACAAATACATGGTATTCGTGATGCCAAAAATTTTTGTGATCGTATCCATCTTTCATTAATTTCAGCAAGTCGACTAAAAACTAAATTTTGTGTCCTCTTACGGGAGATGATGATTAATCAGAAATGTACTTAGGAATAGTGTCTGTATCTGGCCAGTAGAGCGTCCGGCGAGTGGAATGGATTTTGTTCTAAAATATGAAGAAAAAAGTTGGGACTAAGAAAATTGTCCGGCTACGGGAGATGTCCGCCTGCGGGAGTTGTTCGCGAACAGAATTTTCACCTTAATTCTGATTCGAGTTACTGGTTTAACTCTTTCGTTTTTTTTCT
The DNA here is from genome assembly GCA_949715475.1 of Microchrysa polita. Taxonomy (NCBI): domain Eukaryota; kingdom Metazoa; phylum Arthropoda; class Insecta; order Diptera; family Stratiomyidae; genus Microchrysa; species Microchrysa polita. Next base: position 9,330,215 of record OX454420.1, read on the forward strand.
GAATAGAGCAGATCAAGCCTATTATGAAATAATGTGTTATTTTGTTATTATTTTTGCAATTTTGATTAATTTGCTTCAAATCGTGGCATTTTTATGAAATTCGATGTATCACAGAAAATATAAAAATACAATGTCGCTATGCATTTTTTTCTCATTTTAAACGAAACTGATTTCAATCTAATACGGAATAATGACCATATAAACTTACTACATTTGCAATTAGTATTACCTATACATAATTATGTAGAGTCTAATAAGTTTTTTAAGCTAACTAATTTGAGTATTTAGTTTTTTATTACAAAATGAGAAATATATCGTATACTTCAAGTGACACAGCAATCTCTTCATAACATGTTTAAGTATATTTGAAATGGAAACTATTCGCATATCAACTGTTTGCTCAGTCAATTTATGGAGACACTTGTGTGTTGTGTTTTTCCTATAGGTACCAAAACTATCTCAAGGATATAAGAAAAATGTGTGACCAAGCATATTCCATTATATAGCTAAAATTACTTACAAATCTATTTATTCATGCATGCGGAAATACGTTCATTTTTATAGTTCCACCGCACCATAACCTATGTCGGGGACACAAAACCAATAATAGCAGCCCGCAATCTAACCGTGAATTATCTTAAGTATTTGCCAACAGCATTAACATTTTCTAAATATGTTTTTGTAATAAGATCAAAGTATGTAGATATTACGGCGAAATCTTATTAGTAGAAGGTCCGTTAAAGTATCGCGATAAACTTTTAGCACGGATTAGAGCTATGGTGCATGGTTGGGTAAGATACGTGACAACGGACAGTGACGCTGCAATTGTCACCGGCTCCTATTATGGTAGTCGCTGTAGAATAGGTTATTGTTAAAATATAAAATAAAAATGGATCATGTCTTCCAAATGATCCGACAATGTGCAGTTTGTAAAGTGCCAACATATTCACGTATTTTTGCAATAGTTTTGCAAATCGTTGTTCATTATGATAGTTATCGGTTTTTCTATGCATTATTGACGCGACTCGTTCACTTTGAAACGGCTTACTCTGTCAACAAATTCGTGCGTTTTATGCAGGCACGAATTAGAATTATTGTTATAATTGTACACCACACTATACATATCTTATGGTTGGACATAATACGGGCAATATCTTTGCATAAGTGATGAATGATTTAATGGGCATTTTTGCACTACTATGGTGAAATATTTGGAATTTTCATGTTGAACAGAAATAGTTCTACATACTACAATGCCGGACGTTGTTGTTTGTTACGCACGATTTGTTTTGTTGTGCATTACAATTGTCTGTCGGTCGGCCGGTTGATGCAAATTGTGTGCAAAATGCGGATCAAGGTTCGGAATGTATGTTCTTTTAATTGATACAGGGTCAACTACGATTTACACATCGTATGAGTTTTTTTTGTAATAAAGTGTTTTAATAGATAATGAAATGTAATATGTACATATTCTTTCTTCTTCTTTCTTCTCTGTACCTTAACCCCTTGTGGGACATGGTGTGTTCACTCAGCCGTTTATAGGCTACTTCCAGTCAACGTTACATTGCAGTTTCGGAGTGTATATAATGTTGCAAGCACTATACATTTCCTGGGCCATGCCGAGATTCGATCTCCGGACCTCTAGATTACTAGTATCGAAGAGTGCGACTCAATCAAGTTAGCCATAGAGCGTGATGCACATATTATAATGTTTTAATTCCACTTTTCTTACAGACATTGTAAACATTTAGATTTTGATGAAAAAAAAGCAATTAAGCTAATTTTTAATTTAATTTTAATTTTTAGGCCACAAGAATATTTATGATCTGGGCTTTTTTTTAGCTGAGAATGGCACACATTAGTTTATAGTCACTCATAAGCTTCCGTCTAAAGGAGATAGATTTTCAAATACCAGTTCATATTTGCACCAATTGCTATTTGACCAGTTTGTTTTGCAAACAAAATACCGCAAATGTCCGTCAATAATTTCTTCTCACCTATAAATCGAATTTACAATGCATATTGAGAATTGGCACATCAACCGTTGATTCATTTTGTTACAACATACATACTTCTGGATTTTCCAAAGTACATACTTAAATAAATACTAATCCAAGAGTTTCCGAGATAAAAAAAAATATTATTCGATTCAAAACTTTCACGTTTATTGGTAGATTTTTGTGCATGTTTTGCGTTACTCACGCGAAGCATGTTGCTGAATTTTTGGCTTACATTCTGTGTGTGTATTCAAAATATAGGTGCCAAGTGCATTGGCGCATGTTTATCCAGTTTTAGTATGCGCTGCATCTATTTTATGGCAGTCGCATGCCTTTGGGATATCTTGTTATCTTCGAGCTCATAGACTTCGTCCGCAGATTTATGTTGGCATTATTATGCAATGTATTCGTAGCTTTAGGCAACCATGGGAAAAAGTTGCGTTTGAATTTTAAGCTGTTCGATATAGTTTTGCTTTTAATTTAGTCTATTCATTGATCAGTCATGTGACCAAGATTGATGTAATACTATAGAGCGAGCGAGCATTGATTGCGTTTTTATTATTATTCGCTCAGTAGGTATAGGCGATATGCGAATATATGTTGCATATTTGATTGATAGTGTATTGCAAAAATATGTATGTCGTTAAGTAGAGTCATATATGCTTGAAACAGATTAGGCGCATTGAATGCTGCCCAAGAAAGCAGCACAATGCATTATAAATGGATGATGTCATGTTGGCAGCAAAAGCTATTTTGTAGCTTTTGCTGCCATCCATTTAGAATACATTGGGCCGCTGCTGCTGCTTCCATTCTATTTCTACAAAAATATGATTGGACACAACATTAAAAAAAAAAGGTCTAGATTTTGATGACAAATTGTTGCATACACTCCCACCTCTCTCCCCTATGCAGTATAAAGGCGATTATACCATTGACTCGAAAAAAAAATTATATGAAATTTTTTAAATATTCGTTTTTCGGGACGGCCACCAAATGCGCTGTCATTCGCTTCCAGATTGACTATGACTTTTGGGACACCTTGTATGCCAAACATTTTCCGAACTAAAGTAAATTTTGTATTATTTTGACTGAACCATAGAATATGACATTTTTCCGCATTCTAGGTGCTACATCTGAGTACCACTTGTTACGTCCTTGAACACCAATCTGTTCGTAAATTTATTAATTATAGTCAACTGAGGCTGAAAGACTGATAACGATCGTTATGAATGTTCATAGCGAAAAACAAATTAGCGAAATTACAGAATGTCCACGGCAAAACATTCCCTTTTTATTGGACATTGTAGGCTATTCATATTATAGAGCCCGGATTCTCGTGCAATTGCACGTTAATGCACGAAATTGCATTTTTCGGGTATATTGCACGAAATTGCACGTTTTAGGGGTTTTTAATGAAAACGCATATGTCCATTTTTTTGACTTCTATCATGACATTTTTTCCAGAAATATGGATATGTGCAGAATTTTTCGATAGACAGACAGAGAAGAGAATAAAATTAATAAAAAAAAAACTTGCAAAACAATAAAACTTAACTAAATCGATGGCCATATGGAAATTTCGTCAAAGCCTGTTGATTTTCATTCAATTTTGCAGCTGTTGTTTGAGGAGTGCATGTTAATTAACTGGTGGTTAACTAAACTTACATACAAGTAGGAACATGTGCCCCTTAGAAAGCGATTCAGTCACGAATTAGATAAAGTCAAAGGCTGTGCGATGGATCCTAAACTAATAAACCTTATTGAAATAAGCTAATCTAGAGAGCATTTTATGGGGAGAAGCTTACGTTAGGTTAATTGATATTGAATATTGAAAGTGTCCCGTATTTAATAAAACTTATTTAATTTTTTAGAGCTAGTCCTGTTAAAGTATACTTTTCCTTCGTCGACTGTTCCAAAATCTGAACTTATAAAAGCCCATAAAACATATTTTTTTTTTATATTACACGCAAAATGCACATTTGAGAATTGATATTGCACGATTTTGCACGTTTCGGGATTTTTACTGCACATTTTTCATTTTTTTACTGCACGAAAATCCGGGCTCTACGATATAAACAACCGTGCTTGTTCTTCAAACTGGAAGTACGGGCTTCCTTTAAGAGCACTGCGCAGATTTCACTAATGCCATGTGGACGAGTATCTACGAGAATTTAGCTTTACAGATTCTAAGTGCGTTGAATGTTGATGATGTGGTAGGTTATGTCGAGTTCGAGTTGAACTGAGTCGTATGAATGTTTCAAATTGAATCGGACGTTTTTTATATGTTGCCATTTTTCCCATTTGCAGCTGGATACCCAAAAGTACACGGCATTATGTGAGTTTATCAGGAGCATATATTGACGGCGATTTTTGGCATATTATTAAGATTCACAAGAGAAATTGATCACAGACAACTATCTAGAAACCGTTACCGCTATGGAAAATATCATAAAAGATTTTCCAAAATCCGTAAATTTGAAAACTTCCTTCATTAGAAACCACTTCGTAACTCGCTTAGGGTCGCATGCATTCATTTTTAGGCTCCGGATTTAGTATACACCCTGTAAAAGCTAAAATTAACCCTAGTTTTGTGCACTTACGGCATTAAAACTGTTCGAAATAATGCAGCTAGAATAAAATTATGCAAGAAAGATATGATTTTTAGACTATGCGCCAATCGTACAAGCACCTCACCTTGGCAGTAGTTGGAGAAGATTGAGATGGACAAATAGATAGTTTTTTGGTCAAATCACAAAAATTTGACTTCGAAGTTCTGTAAAAACCAAACCTCTTATCCGATTTTAGTGCGGTTAGTTTTATTTTTTAGGTAAATTTGTTGGCTGCAATATTCATCTTTTTTTGATATTCTAGCTAGTCTAGCTTTGGAGATATTGAGGTTGAAGTCGTATAAGAAAATTATTTTCCCAAAAATCTTCAAATGCCTGTGGCAAAAGGGGTAAGAATTGGGGGTATGTTCCGTGAGACTTTTTCGCTGGAAATCACATGAGGAATACAGAATAATTTCCCGTGAAGTGTACCGTTATAGAGGGAATCCAGAAATATGTTTGCTTACACGTTTGATCAAGCGTAGGTTCCTTTGGGAAGCATGTATTGATAGATACTTTTGGAATTTTCATTGAAATTAGGTGACTTTCTCGTTAAATGTACCGTTACAGAGATATTTCTAAAAATCGTTTCCAAAAACCGAATAATTTGAAAGTTTGAACGACCCTAACTTTATTTTATTAGGAAGCCATAGAGGATACAAATTTATTGTAAGTATGAGATTACATTACCGTTACAAAAGTATTTACCAATATTATCCAAACAAAATTTGTTGTAAGTTGGAAACATCTATGGCACCCTGAGGGACGCGTGGGTCGTTATGGAATTTGGATATTTTGTTGAGAGTTTACGAGCTACAAAATCGTCTAACACTATACTTTCTAATGACCGTTACCGTTATTAAGAGTGTCGAGCAACCGGTTCGCCCTAGACCTATGGTACCATTTACAGTCTCTTACTGGAAAATTGCTGCCAACATGTAGCCTCTAGTTTTTACAATTACGGTGAAAAAGCATTTATAAAAAATGTAGGTCTTGTCAAAACTCATGACGATCTCTGACAAATATTGATTTTCTAGCTTTGAATTTAAAGGCGAACTAGGTAGCTTACGTTTCCCCACATTAAGTTACGTCTCGTTCCGAATAAATGCACAGAATGCTTCCTCTATACTATGTTCTGTGTACGTGTGTAGGTTTCGAATATGAATTTGAGCTAAAAGTATCCCTAGTTTTCTGCACTTAAAACTGCTAGAAATAATGGAGCTAGAATAAAATAATGGAATGTTGGAAATAGAACGGAAAACAGCAAGACTTGCAGACGAAAGCAGCGCCATGCATTTGAAATGGGTGACATAATTTTGCTGTTGCTGTTGAACAGCAGCAGCATGCTGCCAACATGATGTCACTTATTTAAAATGCATGATGCTAGTGTCACCTGCTACATTGCTTCTTTCTGTTCTATTTCTTGCATAAGAAGTAAATGATCGTAAGATGTCTGTCAAGTTAGCATTACCACTTTCAAATTTCGATGATCGCTATAGTGCATTAAATGTCGCGAATTAGCCGTGATTCAATGGCAAAAGCAAAAAAAAAAATGCCGCGTACCTCCTAGCCGGCACGACTCGTCGCAAGTTTATTATTCAGAAGAAGATGATAAGAAATATTCTTATCGTAGAATAATAAACTAACAATGCGACTAGGAAGTGGTATGGCTGACAACCGTATCACACTCCGAATTCAGTTGTCTTTGTAACGTTGATGACTACACACGGTAGTCATCAACGCACCATGCTCCACTAGGAGTTACGGTAATGAAGAGACCTCCTAGCCGCAAAGAGAGTTTATAGCCTTGAAACACATGCTTTAATCATCGCAATGAAACAGATTGTATCCACTTGCATTCTGCAGAGTTGACTTAAGATATCTGCACTTTCAAAAAAATTTCCGCGCACCTCCTTCTCTTAAAAACAGCCCCTGTAAAGTTAGCATTACCACCCTAGTAGCGACCAATTTAGGAGTTCCCTTAAAACCAAATGTGTCCCGAAATTTGCCGCAGGAATACTTATGACACCTGAACTTTGAAAACTTTCCCTAAGAATTTTTTTGACCCCCTGCAGAGTTTATAGCGAGAAAAGAATCATCATAAAATTTATTGTCTCTGGTTGAATTCTGCAGGGTTTACTTGAGATATCTGTACTTTCCAAAAAATTGTCGCGCCCCTCCCTCTCTTAAAAACTACCCCTGTCAAGTTAGCACTACCACCCCAGTAGCGGCGAATTCAAGAATTTCCTTAAAACACAAAGTATCCGATTAATTGTCGCAGGGGCTTAAAAGGATATAATTACATTCAAAAAAAAATTACCTTAAGTGCATTTGGGCCTCATATCAGCAAACTCGAGTTTTAAGAATCGCCCTAAAACAAAATGTTTCCAGTTATTTGTCACAAGGGCTGTTTAAGACATTTCCACCTTAAAAAATGCACTTAAGGGTAGTAATTTTTGGGATATAGATGCCCCAAGACATTTCCTAAAGGCTTCTATCGCTCATTCCCTAGTAGGTTGAATTACAACCTTTAAACTTGAAATAAATATTTTAACATTTCAAAAATGGCTTGTAAATATATGTTTATAGTAGGAGCAACTCTTCGTGACACATTGGAAGCAAGATTCCTTTTGGTTGGGTTCATTGATCTTATAGAAAGAAATAGCTAAACTAAATATTTCGCCACTTCAGGGTAGCATCAAGCATTGTTTTTATTCTCTCTACATTTAAGAATCTAATTTTCCATTTTGACTAACATTTTAATATTTTATTCAAATATGCATTAGGGTAACTAACCCATAGTTACTAACAGATGTAGGACAACGTATATAAAACAAAACCGGCAAATAATGCTTTATCTGGCAAAATATGGACCCAGTGAGGCAACTATCCACCTTTTACCCAAAGAAAATGCATTTTTCAAGTTTTCAAATGACTGTGGCAGCTAAATGGTTAATAATTGGTGGTATTTCCCGTACATTTTTTTACTGGAAATCACATTAGGAATCATTTTTGGTGTGATTTTGCGGCACCCTGTACATATACTCTTAAAAAACTGAATGACACTGCCTAGCTCACGCTCGAGGCATTAATCAATATATAATGAACCCGCAGAATAAATAATATTTTTTACGTTTTGAAGCCACTTAACGCCCTTAGGAGTGCCCATATCAGTCATAAATTTGGTCATTATTCTAGAATTTTACGGGCTACAAATTTACAGTTAACTAGTCTTGCGTGAATTTTACCGTTATTGAGAATTTAGACGAGTGATGTGATTTTTTTTTGTTATACTGTCGATGCTCAACAGTTGTGCTGCTTTCCTCGATGTTAGAAGGTAAAGGCTGCACCAAAAAAAAAAAAAGATAAATTTTTCTAAGGAGACCTTACTATTGAGAGTTAAGGTTTCTATGGCAACCAGGGGCGAACCCAAGGGGGGATTAGGGGGATAAAACACCCCCCGAAATTATGAAACCGATTTTTCAAAATTATTAGTTTAAACAAAATTTACACAACAAAACTATATTGACGTAACAAATAAGTGATGATTTTCAGACTCAAGATCTATAGATCACAATCACTAGGTGATTTCAGATTGCAAAATGTGGTGGAGACATTTTTTTTTTGTTTATTATGTTTTTTTTCGGGGCGCTGAGCTTGAATCCGGAGCTTCTCACCAAATTTTTTTAGCGATTTTGACCCTGTTTCGGAACGAAATTTTGGTGGGAAGCTACGGATACGGGCTTAGCACCCCAAAATACAAAAAGTAAATGCAACCTTTGCGACCAAAAATTAAAAAACCTTCGATCTCAAAATCGAATACATAATATGGAATTATGTTAAAAATGGCAAACTTAAATTATTAGTTGTAGTAATACCGCTCTGTGGCTCACTTGGTTGAGTCGCACTCTACGATGCTAGTAATATAGAGATCGAATCTCGGCGTGGTCCAAAAACTTCCGTACATGCGCGGATAGGAAATATATAGTGCTTGCAACATTATTTACACTCCGAAATGATATGCAATATAACGTTGACTCGAAATTGCCTATAAACGGCTGAGTTAACGCAACTTGGCCCCACATGAGGCTATACGGTACTGAGAAGAAGAATACCGCTCAATGGATTTATAATATTTATGTCTCTTTGGACGCGTAATCATTTTCTCTCTAACATAATCATCAAAAGTTTTTCGCAGAAATGAATTGTTTCAGAGTTAGGAGCCAAAAAACGGAAACGCATCGAACATTTTATGATTTTTCGCGATTTTGACACAGTTCCGCAACGAAATTTTGGTGGGATTAGGGATCAGCACCCCAAAAAAACATAGAAACAAAAAAAAATGTCTCCACCACATTTTGCAATCTCATGTACTAGGTTTATCACCTGGTTACTACACTACTAATAAAAAATATGACATTGAAAATTAAGTTTCAGTGTAATAAAAAATTAATTAATTAATTTTATTAGTTTTGATAGACAAGATTTAGTTGCGAATTATTTTATTATTATTTATTTAAGTTTTAATTAATGCGAAATAAAGTAAAATAGAAAAGAAAACTAGATACATTCAGTGAGTAGTTTTTGTTTAGGGTCATGTTACATATTATAATTCGCGAGTTTCAAAAACCACAAAAATTTACAAATTTCTCATAGTGACCGTTGAAAAATGGGTAAAACATGTCTTCATTTTGTAGAACCTAAAAGAATGTAACAAAAATAAATTAATTTGCAAGAAATGCAATAAGATAATTCCGTCTAAAAATTTTCGTAACAATCGGTTACCACAACCAGTTATTTCCTAAAAATCAACTTTAAATATTTTAAATTACATTTTTGTGAAATTTAGAATACAAAAAACGATTATCTTAAGGTTATGGTTTGAAAATAAAGGTATGATTTCATGAGTCACTTGTATACACAAATCTCCCCCCGAAATAAATTCCTAGGTTCGCCCCTGGGCAACCCTTCAACCTGATTCTATTTGGGTGATACGAACAGTCTGCAACAGAAAATTTTAGATGGATAGCTTTCAATAGGGATATTACCCCGTCGAAATTATTCCTCAAATGCATTACAAAGTTACTAAGATATAGTTTTTCACTTTTTTATGCACATAAATTCTATAGTACTATGCGGAAAACCCTGAAGCCGTGTTTTGTTTTCCGACACTTCCGAAAATTCTAACAAATCGTCAAATTCGCACCGACTGTTGTTCCATTTATCAATTAAAATCGAAATTTTCTCCTTTACAAGAATTCTTGGGATTTTACAATAGAGAAATACCCCTGATCTTACTGATGACCTTGAATGCTCCAGGCCACAGGCATATTACTCGTAGAAACTAATTAATTAACCAAAGAACTGAACTAGTTTACAGATGACCAGATAATAGCTATACACTATGTATATTATTCCGGAAGAAGACAATGAAGAAGCATACTCGCTACTTGGTAACATCATCAGCACAGCCCCGCCTCTATTCAAAACATATTTAAAATTTAACATTTAACCAAAAATGATCACTTTCAGTGCGTCTAAATGCTAATCAACCCAACGAAGGCTCTTCAATTCAAAAACTCTTTTATCTTTTACAAACTGATTGTTATGCGTGTGCGTACGAGGTACGGTTACGCATTTTGTTACTTTTTGGTCCGATTCCAGTTAAGCTTGTATTTTTACAGAAAACTAGATTAAATCCGGGCGGAATAGAATGCGGAAATATGCTGTAAAAAATAGATTATGTACCAGTATTTTTGATGGACTGTTATAATGAGCAAGATGTTTGCGGGTATTCGTTTACATTTCGTCAAAATAAAAGAATTATTAAATTGAATAATTTTTGTTCCAAAATTAAAAAAAAATTGTTTACAATAATACTGTTTTAAAACACTAACGGCAAAACAACTGAAGCATCATCAAACACTCTTTTTTCTCAACAATGACTTGGTATAGTCCGTTAACACCAAGTCATCATCATTGCGTCTACATACATACTTTCTCACTCATTGAAGAGCCTACGTACCCACCAAACAATTTGGCGAACTTTCACCACAATGAACAAAAGTCTGATTCGAGTTTTCTTCGACTAGACGAACTATCGTCAGATTTTACGTAAATAGTACGCCATGATGAAGAATATTGTAAGTCAGTACGAACTTTCTTCATCATGGCGAACAATTTGCGTATCTTTCGAGCATAATTCACGGCGGCGATGAAAATTCGAATCAGACTTTTCTTCATTATGATGAAAAAAAAAGCAATTCTATAACTCGAAGTTAAATTATAAAAGACTGGACTCTATATGTCGACTTTTCTTTGATTTGGACTCAATGACTCAACTCGATACCTCAAAATATCCATAAGTCGAAATAAAAGTTCCCTTCAGCTTCGAGTTATCTACTGTTCACATGTAATAAAATAAACACCAATTCGAATCTGGTCGGGAAAAAGTCATCTTCTACGAATCATCAATGCAAATTGTTAATGGAAAAACTTCTACGAATCCCAAACGCAAAATTTACGTTTCGTAATGACAAAACTTCTACGAGTCGTAAATGCGTATCGTATTTAGTTCGCCGCGACGTATCGCTTTCGAATTATATTGGCGTATTGCTTTCGGTTCACCGGGGCAATTCGCCATAGAAGTACCATATTCTTCTCAGGCAATCTGTTTGCGATCTGAACACGAGTTCGCCGGCGAACAAATTTCTCGTCTTGGCAAATCGTCTTCAGATCGCCGGCGAATCATTTTGTTTGGTGGGTAAGTTTGTAACGCCAACGAGAGCTAGGTCATGGTCAATGCCATTTTGAAGTAGCTTTAGAGCACAAAAGACATAAGTCATCATAACTCAGCAGTTTATCGATTAGTCGGAGCTGGCGGCGACGATGCTGACGGTCAATGTTTTTTGAATTTCCTTTTGTTGAAAATTCAGATGAATGATCGCTCTATAATACAAATATGCACTCTAGCGCGAATCTACAGTAGTTATGGTAACTTTCTTAAAACAAGATTAATCGGTCGAGTTAGTTTTCGATTAAGGAATGGATCTGTGTATCGTATTCAGATAAGTGCGTATTCAGTTATAGATGTATTTTATAATTAATTTGAAAGAAAAAAAGCATTGTGATTACTTGTACAAGAAATAAGAAATAAAAAATATGCAGAGAAAATTGCCAATTGAAAGCAAGTTATGCACAATATCTGTAGTTCGTTGATTTGTCGGAATTCGGAATAATGTTAGATATGTACAAGAAGTATTTTTATTTATTATTTTTTTTGTTATAAAGTTTATTGTGTATCATTTTCGTGTGGTTAATTATTATCATGTAATGTTGACGCGGAATAGCATAGCAAATACGATGTAAGGCGGAATGTTTTTCTTAAAGAAATAAGGAAATGCATGTACGAGTATTTAACAAATAATTAGGAAATAATTCGTGATTATATTTTAATTGGATTTCGACGTAGCCGAAGATGGTTTGGTAAACTCTATTTGCGATGAACTTCACAGCGATTTATGGCTTGATTGAAAGTTGTGAAAACGAGATTTTGACAGTTTTGGGTTATTTCCATGCAACGTAGAATGTAATTTTTCGATTCGCTTAAAGTGTGTAATTTTAATACTTACTGCAGAATAATTTTGAAATGTGTTGATTATAATTTATTGGCTACTGACCTGAAAAAGGAAAAAAAAGTGGTCATTAGATATGATGGTAAATTTTTAAAATGTCAAGTTCGTTCTTATAGTTTTGTTTATCTTTAGTCATGCCAATTTGATGGGTTGGATACGATATCCCCAGTCACAAAATCCCCAAACCAAAATCCCCAAAATCAAAATCCCCGAAATCAAAATCCCCAAAATCAAAATCCCCGAAATCAAAATCCCCGAAATCAAAATCCCCGAAATCAGAATACCCAAAATCAAAATCCCCAAATGAAAATCCCCATTCCCCATTTGAGGCGTGATCTAAGAACGCGCGCGCGTTCTAAGATCACACCTTAAATGGGGAATGAATTATAGATAGTAAATGGTAGATAAATAAATGGTAGATGTTGACTGGGTATTTTCTTTAGAGTATTGTAATTGTAATAGTCCTACTTAGGGCCGGATTTATCGTCTATGGCGCCCCTGGGCAGTAGCTATCTTCTTGCCTTTAAGAATTACTATAGATTTACTTTAAGAATGGATTAGTATGACTACAAACCCCTATACGGGTTTAATCATTTCAAAAAAAATTAGTCAAAATAGGCATTTTTTGAACCTGAGAAGTCAAAATAAATGTTGAAATTATCGCCCTTCTTTGTTAACCCATACGACCGAAGAAATTCATTTTCAGTTAGATATTAGGGTTTTTATCTTAACATTGTTTATTCAATAAAATGTAATCGCCGACTTAGCAAAGCCAGTAGGGCCAATTTATTTATTTCACCCCTTTGAAACCCCCCAAATGTGACGCGCAAAAAAGTCTAACTTTTTACTGCGGTCGGGCCATAGAACAATTTGGCATCAAAAGTCTGCTCTTTTTTTGGATCTTTGGGTCTAGAGCTAAAGTCACTATACTACTAGTGCTAAAAATGGATGTCGAATTGTGCAAATAAATCCAAATATCACCATAGATCCATGGTTTGGTGACAACTTTGTGACGATAGATGAAAAGTGTTGCGAAGATGTAATATTTCCCCCGAACAATCAATATTGTCTTTATTGTCCCTCTCTATCATAAGCAATTGTCGATGCCTATCGTACAGATACTGCAGAAGTTTGTTAGAATGTTCCGCGACGCTTTTTTAGCATCGTAGAAAACTAATGCCGCTGAGTGGTGGGTAAACCGCCATTGGCTATGTCCACACATGTGCGCTTTCGTCTTCCCTATCGTCTTCAAGCTCCGTATCCACTTTCAATATTGAAAGTGTCGTTGATTGCGTCAAGTGAACAGAAGAGATCAATGCCTCATTCTATCCACATCTGTTCATTATTTATCGGGAAATATGCGTCGCGGCTTTGGTCAGGACGGGTAAATGATAAATTCTTTCATGAATAGTATGAATAGATGATAAGTTGTTTATATTTAACATTAGCAATCGTGTTCAAGAATGAATGCGTTTCTTCAATAGCGCAGGCATCTCAAGCTTCAATTGTCAAAATGATGAAGACGAACGAAAATTGAAACTGTCTAGACAGGCACATTCAGAGGAGCAAATAATAGCGCACTCCTTAGATACTGCAGTACTAGTTTTCAAATTCAGACAATTAAAAACCTAAAAATATGGACGCAACGGCTTTTTACTAGGGGTCCCACTTAAGAAGCTCGGATTGCCCCGAGTCAAGTATATTGGCTTCAGGTCGTCCCGCTCGTTTTCGGACTCGACATATTTAGTGATTAATTTCAGCTTATTGCTTGATTTATGGTTCTATTTCGCTTCAGAGTCGAAGTTTTGATTCACTTTTTACCATATTGCTGAATTTCTCATATCATGAATTTATTACTGCTGGAATATTGATTTCAGGCTCAGGCGTTTACTCCGATTTTAGACGAAGTGTTAGCCTAGTCCATCTTGAACAATTTGGGAACTCGATCAATCGATAAATAGTCTGATTGTCGAAATATGGGAGTTGCAACTTCTAAAGTACAGATATTTAGGACAGCAAAATTTGAACAAAGTATACGCAAGGCTTATTTTTTTTTGCTAATTATATAAATTGCCTCATGAGATCTCGAAATGCTAATTTCATCGAATGAATGGAAACTATGAAGGTTTCAGAAATATGCCGCCCTTCAAAATTTGCCGCCCCGGACAGCTGCCCAGGTTGCCCATATGGGAAATCCGGCCCTGGTCCTACTATGCAATAAAAAATCACCGACGTAGACTGATATATGCTAATTAACGGCAAACTCATTGAAGTAACTCAGAACAACAGCAGATAATCTGCAAACGATTAAATATGCAATCGGTTCTAACAATAAGTTTTTCGCGAATATTTGTTCGGAAGAGGATGGGGACATCCATGATGTTAAAGAAAATATGTTTAGGAAGGTATATGCAAAGCGTTAATTCAATATATGTACCCAACATTGTTTTTGTCAAGCAAACAAAATAAATAAGTTTGTATCTACCTACGACGACCCTCTTAATGTCATTTACCATCTACCATTTACCAACAGCCATCTACCATCAACCATTTACAGTCGAACTTCCCTAAACGGACATTTCTTATAAACGAACATTTTTATTTTCCCCAACGTTTTTCCACATATTTTACTAGGAAAAAAACTTCTGATAGCCGGAAACTCTCATAACCGGACACGGACACTACTTTCATAACCGTTCTGAACAAGCGAGTCTCTAATAAACGGACAGTTCCATAAAAATTCTTACATTTCAGAATTGTATTTCGGGCAAAGAGTTTTACGATTACCAGAAAATGGGTCTTTCGCGTACTAAGCAAGCAACACCCAATGTACGGGAAATGTAAAATGATATGTATCAACGACTGCAGTTCTTTTTTATCTCCCGGTGCGTGCTTTTCTGAGAAATTATCGCGTAAATTCAATTTATGTTGCGTAGTCTAATCGTGCAATTTTCTATTCTTTTTAAATAAGTGTCTGTATGACATTTTGCGAATTGAAGAAAAATAGCAAGTCACATAAGAATTTAGGGAAAAAATATTGTGCTCGCTCTAAACAGAAATACGTTGGAAAACATGCGGAAATGACATAAAGATAAAAGTTATTTTGAAAAAGTGGAAAGAGCATGGGAATGAAATGACTAAAAATTATTCGCGAACGCGTCGACACTACAAATTTTGATCGTGGTTTTTGAATGGATTTCCAGACCATAGTTCAAATCTATTCTATAAAATTTTATACCTTCCTGAAATATTTTCATAAGCGGACACTTCCAATAGGCGGACAAAATCTCATTCCCCAGTGGTGTCCGCTTATGGGTAGTTCGACTGTACCATCTTCCATCCATAAACCATTTATCATCTACCTGGTATCTACCATTTCTTACCATTTATCTACTATCCATCTACCATTTACCAAGCATATTTCGGATGTTTGGGGACTTTATGATTGGGGATTTTGTATACATGGGTATTATGATTATGGGGATTTTGAGTATGGGGATTTTGATTTTGGGGATTTTTTTTTGCGTTTGGGGATTTTGTGATTGGGGATTTCGTATTGTTCCCCAATTTGATGACATATTAAAATATTCGGATAAACTTTTGTCAGATATTTTGTAATGAAGGCCGGCAAAAGTTCCGGCGCAAACTCCGCATTGCAGGAAACCTCTCTGACTGAGCTGCCGACAGCAAGTGCATGACGGTCCAATCCCCTTCCGGGAGTAAATTTCATTACAATTTATTTCTAGTGAAATTATTATTTTTTTTTTTAAATAAAACTAGAAAAAACGGATCAAATTTCAAGCATGGACAAAGTTAATTTTCTTGTGTGTTTGAATCAAATCGTTTTGAATACGGTGTATTTGTTAGTACTATCAGTCTGTAAACATTAACACACAGACAAAACTTGCAAAGTTACCCATATACAATGCATGCTGTTGAGAAACTATCTTTCTGCAGTAATTGTCCATCAGCACTTGATAATCATGGCATGATGAAATTTTTACATAAAAGTGTTGATCAAAATTTCCATAAATTTTCTTTTGTCAAAGTACATACTTTGACAAAAGAAAATTTATGGAAATTTTGATCATAATACATATTTAAAAATAAATTTGCAAAGTAAGTACCCGCAGGTACTGCATAAATATTTTCCAGTTTGGCTCTAATTTGAATGATGATGGCTATTCATTATTCTTACTATGCAGCAGCACAGCGGCCACTTCCGGAGCAAATTACTTAATTTTTGTCGACTATTACTTACAATAGTGTATGACTTAGGTAAGTTGTTTTGATGCAAATATTAGATACAATGCAAGATAGCATTCACAGAGTTATTGTACCTGATTCCCATAGCCTTTGGTAGAGTATGTCTGTGATGGCTTCTTCTTGCAAAATAATAAGTTTATCTACGAAATTGATGAGAGCAAAGTACTGAGTTTTAATTTTTGTGTTTACCTAATGACAGCAGTTTGGTGTGAAGTTGACATGACAAGTTGCATCATCTAACTATAATAATTTGATGCAAAATATTTAACAAATAACAAATTAACATACGGTTTTCCGTTTTGTGTACTTGCTAAACAGATTGTGCAGATTGTCCTTGCTGCGCAAAACAACAATCAACTGTTTTGCCTTATTCCGCTCTTCATTGAAGAAGAGCGATTTCTAATTTTTTGTTTGTCCTAGTAACACCGAAATCTATTATATGAACATTCTAATCGAGTGACGTATTCTCATGATCATGAATGCACCTAATTTTTTTTTTCATCCAATCCTTAAGTGAATGCATTTTTCACTCAAACAAAAATGGAAAGAATCGCATATTTTTTGCCCCAAGAAGCAACAGAGGTTCAATTTGTCTTATTGTGATAAACTTCCGCAATTCTTGAATCGTTTGATAATACCCACTTGAGAATTTTCCTAACATGAAATTTTTAGATTTAAGTACGTGCTATCAATCTTGGTATTCGTTGGTTTTGGAGTCTATTAAAAAATTTGAAAAATTTCGATTTTGGATAAAAATTCAGAATGTCATGAACAAACTATTTTTTAAATGCCAATCTATGTTTTTTTTATTACTGATAAGGCATAAATCATATATTCATGCATAGAAGTAGGTTTTTTTTTATGCAAAATTGCCAAATACGGATTTCACGGTATGCACACATAAAAAGTAGTCACACCAATGTCAACTATAGATAGTATACTATACTATGTAGTTTGTTGAAGAATTCAAGTTAGAGGAGGCAGATGTTATGTGACGAATCGATACCACTATCAGTTTTTGCTAAACATACATCAGTGACAATTTGTTTAACAATAACAAAGATGTTAATTTTAAAAAAGAAAAATATATTAGTGTATTTTTAAAAATACTTTTATTATTTCTCTATTTTCCAGAAAAAAAGCAATTCTTGTTGATTTGTTATTTCAACAAAACTCTTCAAGAAACCCTTGAAATATCTTCACGGAACCCTAGGTACCACGGAACTCCGAACAACTAGAGAAAGTCAAAACTTGCTTTGCCCTGCTATATACGATAAAACCTTTCCTCAAATTTTAACGTAAAATAAAGAAAATGGAATGTTGATAAACTCAAACAATAAAAGATGCTCAAAAATTCAAAAAATTCAAAATAATTCGCATTAGCTTTCTGCTTTCCTGAAGAAATCTTTATAATCGTATGTACTGTATATCTACCGATTGGAAATTGCGCTTCTGTGGAAGAGCACTCTGTGTTCCACCTTATTTTTAAATTTTTGAACCGAACATTAAAATTTTCCGGCAGCAAATTTTCAAGCAGTGCTTACATTTAATTTTTCTAGCAGCACTTCTAGATTACTAGAGTAGGGCTTGCTTGTGCGAAACTCTAGATCCAATGTGAAAAAGTAGATAAACGTAAAGCCCCGTGCTGTAGTGTTTCCATTCCATCGATACGCTTCTATTAAACAAATGAAATTTCAGGATGTGCTAAATTTTCTATTGCAGTTTTGAAAATACAGTCAAACCTGTTAATCGGACCACTCTATAATCGGACCACCTTCTAATTGGACCACCATTGGTCAATTTTATTTGGTTTTTCATACAAAATAACCTTTATAAACGGACCACCTCTTAATCGGACCATGGACCACGATCGATGACTCCAATTGGATAGATCAGTACTAGACGTACCTCCACAATCGGACCAACCACTGTATAAATCTCGAAAATCGGACCAAAACTTCAAATTGATTACCTACTTGAGCAGTACGAGGAAATTTCATCAAACGAACCAACAGATAGGCAAAGTGGCAAGACATTTTGTTGACAAAAAAAAATCTTACAAATTTTGTTACTAGATTCACTTCAGTTCCGATTACCATGAGTTATATTATTTCCCATGACCACGGGAAATTTCGTAGACAGCATCAATCATTGCATCAGTGCTGGGTGGATGAAGTGGTGAAACAATTCTGGAGTTTCTGCGACAAGAAGATGCAAGTGAAGGGAAGATTGAAGGGAGGATTGATTGAGCCATTAACCGTGACTTTGATTATATAAATTCTTTGTAAAATATTGAAGAATATTCAAAATTTTGGTGGAACTGAGTATGGGGAGAATTTGTAATAAGAAAGCTGGTGAAAAAAATCACAAAGTAGTTACGGTGTTAGCGGTTTAAAAAACATTTATTGCATAGGGCATAGGTGACCTTTGTAAAAGTCCAATGTTCATGAATAACGTTTAAAAATTATTTCCTTAATTTTTTGTACTTTTCTGGCATCCCTTAGTAATCGGACCACCTGCTAATCGGACCAAGTTTGATCGGTCCCGTCAGTGGTCCGATTAGACAAGTTTGGCTGTAGTTTAAAGTTTAAATTTATTGCCATCTCATCATACAAAAACAAAATGTTCCGCCAGTTTTAATTTTTTATTCTGGACCAAGAAGGACAATTCCTCTCAATATTTGGTGGCGCCTTCAATATTTTTGACATTCAAAAAGGATACTTCAAAGCTATTCGCCAAAACTTTTTTACTTCTTTTAGTCTTCGATTAACTTTTCGGAGAGATACGATATTTGCCATACTTAACACGATAGCGTCCATAATGCTAAGGAAACTTTTTTCGCTGTAATGATAAACAGATTGTCAGTTATCCTTGAGGAATTTGTTGATAGTTCGAACGGAATTTCTTTAGTTCTTAATGGAATATGCACTAAATTTAATGGCTGATCTATTCGTTCTCAAACGAGTTGTTTAGCAGCCGTTTCGAAGCTGGGGACCAAACGCCTTTCTTCGGGCCTGGTATGCGTTTTAGCCCTTAAAGTATTATTTGTGTTTTCGTTTTTAATTTGACGTTAATTGCACACTTAAAGCAATAAAACAAATCTTTACGAAAAGTTAGAACTTGTTATGAGAAAATGTACTAAACGGTATCGTACTTATTATTTTGGCCAAGCTCGTTATCCACTTCTAAATTTATACTAACAGGGACTGAGAAAATAGGGGAGGGTTATCTTAGTTTTTGAGTCCCTTGTAAGAGAGATCAAGGATATCGATTCACCCACATCTCTTTTACAGATAATGTATTAGACAAAGTGCACTTACTTTTTAATCTCTTGATTTGTCCTAACTCCTAGTGGAGTATGGTGCGTTGACGGCTACCGCGTGTGTGTCACAATATTCTAATTACTGTGAGAAAACCTACTTGAGATATGTTCGAAAAACTAAATTTATTGTGAAAGTTAGCATTAGTTTTTGGGAAGAAATGTGCCTCTTGTAGTCGCAGTCACAATCTAGCATTTATCGGCCCAATTAAATATTCAACTTCGTTTACTCAAAGGATTTATTTATCCTCAGTTGTTATTTTCAACAATAATACCATTTCTCACTGCTACGTTTGGAGTTTTTTTTTTTACGTAATGGGTCGGAAGTCTGAGATTCTTCCAGTAAAACAGTATTTCGTTGGCAGACTATTCTGGATGTCAGTAAATGATACTAAGATCGTCTTTTATTGATTTCGATGAGAATTTGCGTGTGAACCGAATTGCTTGAGCACCAACACCTGCTACTACCTTTGAGGCAATGACGATCGTATGTTGGAGATTTAGGGTTGAGCCATCTCTTAAGGTTTTTTAGAGAATTTCAGTTCAGATAAATGCTTTTTTTTTACTTGCGAAATTCGATGAGCACTATCCCATATTCCCATATTTTTGAAATTTTCTTTTTTAAAAATTATTTGTAATTTTCGCTGGATTTTGGTTTGGCATTTAGTTGTGAGATCCCCCAGACCTAATCCATTCGTTTGAAATACACCTGTCTATTTCAATTCATCGCTTCCTGTATAGATCTAGTATTTGGCTATAGGGCTACCGTCTCGTTTTTCAAAAGGTGTCCCAGATTAGGTATGGTAAACACTCAAAGGGTTGATAGAACGTTTTTTTTAGCGAAACCACTAGGTACCTATAAAATTTTATATAAAAGATTACCGTTATCTTGTGGAAGTCATCCAAAATCACGACTTCTCTTGTTAAATTAAAATTTACCACTCTCACAATTAAAAAATACCGGCGTACAGAGGGCTGCGCCCGCAATACGAGTTTTTTAGATTTTGGATACATACATAGTGAATAATTTTGCACATATATTTTATAGGTAATAAATAAGAATAAGAATGTTAATGAAATGCTTCTCGTAAATCTATTTTTGGATTGGTCTAACTAAAAAGTGTTAACGCCTTTCATTCTAGAACGCGTTTATTTAGACTATGTATCATGGCTCCACATATTAACTGGATTTATTAGCTGTAACGCCGTTACCATGACTCCAAACTGGAAAAAAGCGACTGATATGAAATGTACCCATCGAGTTCTTTGATTTGATAAAAACTAAAAAAGTCGACTTTTTCAAATCTCCGGGACACCCTGTTTGCTTTGTCCTACTAACGTTTAAGTATTTCGTGCTAAGGACTGTTACGATTCTACACATTCCTACCAAATTTCATTACGATCGGTTAGTGAACAAATTTGTAAATGTCCGGGACACCCTGTTATTTTTGTCCTACCAACTTTTAAATATTTCGTGCCAAAGACTGTTACCATTCTACACATTCCTACCAAATTTCATGACGATCGGTTAAGCCGTTCGCGAGTTATTTAGTGAACAGACGGACGGACGGACAAAATCGATTTCATAAGGGTTTTTTTGTAAAATCTAAAAAATCCTAAAAACGGAAAAATCTGACTTTAATTTCTGAAACTACATTATTTAATGTCACATTGTCAAATAAGCTGGCTTACCCTCGGTTTCAATTAATAACCTTGCTGTCAAGATACAGATACACAAACTTTAGAGAAATTTCAAAATTATTTGTTTTTTCATTAAAATTTTAAACAATAATTTTATAACAGTACTTTAAACTATCAAGTCTGAAAGCTGACAAAAGTTGCTTCAACTAATTGGCTTTCTAACGGCATATCATACTTTGGATATTTTGATTTCAAATTTCTGCAAAAGCACATATTGAAAGCAAAAAAACACGGTTATTCCATGAAGCAAATTGAAACTAACTTTCCAATTGAGCAAACTTGTACCACAAAATAATAAAAATTAAGAAAATAAAATTTTTTTACATTTTTCCAAATTTTGAATACAAATTAGACACTGAAAATCAACAAATGCTGGAAGATTATAGGGCTAATAACTTATCTCCTCACATGAAAATTGCATCGGACGAGTTTCATGAAGTCCCTAATCGTGAATAGTGCTACTCTCCAACTGAATGTTCTCCCATTCGTCGATCTCTCCATTCCGATAGACGCTCGCTCTTGCTCACTATATTTTTTTTTTTACAAATTTTTATAATTAAAATAACATGTTCTTCGTGTGTTTTTGTGCTTTCATGGTTTGTTCGCCAAAAGTAAGTAAGTAACATTTTCATCAATTGATGAGGCGAGTGGAAAGTTTTAAATTAACGATACAAATCATGATTTTCGTTGCATTCCACAAAAAAACACGATGACGGTCAAAATTTAACCAATGCTATTAATGGCGTCGTTATTCAAACAAAATTGTACTAGCAACACTTACAGTTTTGCCCACCTAATGCGGGAGACCCTGTTAATCGGGAGGTGCTCTTATGTTTTTATTGTCAAGAAACCTGAGTGCACCGATAACGGTAAATAAATTTAATGGAAGAGAAAACATTTATTGATTTGTAAAGAAAAAAAAAGTCAATCGAGTTTAGAGATATTTTCTCATAGATTTGGTTGAGTTTTTCCCAATGAAGGCTATCAAAATAGTGGGTTAGTTGAGAAGAGGTTTTTTCCACGTCCGTGATGCTACGAGTAGCACCCCAAAAACTGATGTCGGACATACCCCCATAATTATGTGCTAAGCGAAATAAAGAAATTCAATCTCAAGAATTCTTTTTACCGAGGACATTTCTGAAACTGAAAAAAAAAAATAATTAACTCTGTGAGTGATGTGTCGTCGGCCGTTCGTTTTTTTCCTTAATGTTGACCCTAGAATCTAGGAGATATGGTTTATAGAAATCCTCTTAAATAAAAAAAACTAAAAGTTTTTTCTTAAATTTCTCTTGCTACCAACACCATTACGCTAAAAAAATCAGGCGGTGCGAATCAAAATTTATCCAAATGGACTTATTTTTTTTTATACATATGGGGTTAATTACAATTATTTAACTCTGTCCACAAGCATAAAATTTTTCTTTTATCCATTAGGATAAAACACTCAAAATAAAATTCATTTGGATAAAAAAATAAATTTTATCCGTAATTATATCAGTTTTTGTCTATATGGTGTTAAAATTCATATAAAATGGTGTTAATTTCGCTCCAAATGTGGTAGTTCCAGTAGGTCGGCAGCACATTGTAGCACGATGTGCCAGGTAATATATGGTGTAAATTACAAACGTCATAACGTATAGTCTGTGTGGCGTAGTAGGTAGGGCGTTAGTCTACAAATCATAAGGTCCCGGGATCGAATCCCACTGTAGGTAGGTAATTTATTATACGTTTTATAGCGTAAAGAGGTAAATGAAATGTCGCCAACACCTATAGAGAGGTCAATGCTATTTATACAAAGCTCATTTATGAGTTATATGTTCTTTCCCTGTAAAAATTGTATTTTTTTACCCACAAAAATATCGAGAATTACTCCTCTTGGTGTAATTGGAAGTACTCTTTTGTGTTCATCCATTTGGATAAAAAAATATTTTATCCAAACGGAGGGACCTTATTCGATCCATTTTGGAGTTAAATTATCACGGGATTTCTATGAGAGTTTAACTCATAATAATATGCGTAATAATGATTTGGAATTCTGATACAATTGCATAAATTAAATCCAAACTCAAAAGCAAAACAATGTCCAAAATGGAAAAAAGATCGATGTTGATCCAATAAATTTGAATGCATAAGCCTTGTCACAAGGCAAGCTAGGTTTTATGTTTATTTACTTTTAATTCAATTATCTCTTATAAAGTTATAACATTCTATTTTTTGTTATTCAACCACATTTAACCTCTTAATTGACGAAAAAATTAAAATGCTTAAATCACACCCTAATTTATTTTTAACTCATATAAATAATGTCTTTGCTGTAAAGAGCGTTTACTGAATTATTCATTCAAAGTGTGTTTCATTGATTAACACAAGGCCTAATATTTGATACAGAAACGGTTTTTTACGCATAGGATGTACAACACTATAAGAAAAGAAGTCATCTTTGCCATTGAATCTGTCTTCGCCTTAATTTTAGAAAGTTCAGTGATGACACCGGATTTTTTTTCCGTGTAGCGCAGATTTAAAAGAAGTAAAGCGGTAGCTCAAAATTGGGTGTAAGAAATGATATCAGTTGGAGTATGTAAAGTAGGTAAAGCCAATTAGATGTGTTGAAATCCACCTTAAACCCTTATAACAACGATTTGTGCCCCGTCCGTCTGTCCATCTGTTCATTGAATATTTCGCGAACGGCTCAACCGATCGACATGAAATTTAGACGGATTATGTATAATGTCATTGGCTCGATACGATAGTCGATATGGGCAAAGATAACAGGTTGTCCCCGAAGAGGTCAAAAAAGGAATGATAAATAAATGATACCTTTATCCAAACCGGAAATATGTATATTATTTATTTATGGGTTGATCCAGTGGCGTAGATAAGGGGGGCATCAAGGGGATCAATCCCCCCCCCCGCTTCGGTCGCACATTTTTTATTATTACTTTAGTTGTGTAAACTTTTTGCTGGAATTATTCAACGTGTGTAGTGTTTCATAAATACGTCAAACCATTTCCAGAACTGCGATAGAAAATTTAGCACGTATCGATAGAATAGAAAAACTAAGCTCAGGACTTTACGATCATCTACTTTTTCATATTGGATGTGGAGTTTCGCACAGGCGCACAGCCCTACTGAAGTAATCTAGAAGTGATGCTAGAAAAATTAAATGTAAGCGCTGATTGAAAATTTGTTGCCGGAAAATCTTAATGTTTGGTTCAAAAAATTAAAAATAAGCAGCGCTATTTCCAATGGGGAAACATACAGTACACATGATTATAAAGATTTCTTCAGGAGAGTGGAAGGCTAATGCGAATGAAGAGAAAACGCTGCAAAACTGCTTCCAATTTTTTAGCATCCTTTATCGTTTGAGTTTGTCAACATTCTTTTTTATTTTTCTTTTAAGTTAAAATTTGACGAAAGGTTTGATCGTAGCCGGGTAAAGCAAGTCTTAACTTTCTCTAGTTGTTCGCAATTTTATTGAATTTAATACGAAGAACACTCAAAGCTATAACTAGGATTATTTTTTTTTAACTTAATCTTCTATAGAAAAAATGTTGAAACTTCCAGAATCGAAAGATATACAGAGTGTCCGGAAACTGCCGCATAAACACACCGGATTGTGATTCCTCATGTGATTTCCAGCAAAAAATCTGTATCGAACATACCCCCTCAGCTTATCCCTTAAGCTGCCACAGGCATTTAAAGATTTTTGAAAAAATCATTTTCTTGCACAACTTAAAGCCTAATATCTCCAAAGCTAGAACAGCTAGAATTATGAAATAAAATGATTATTACAGCCAACAAATTTACCTATAAAATAAAACTACAGAAATCAACTTAACTGCAAAATATTTGACCAGCATCAGAGACTAAACCGATTATCTTTTACAACTTTCTACTTATATGGAATGGAAAAAGAAGTAGTGAGTACCAGAAAATCAAGCATGTCAGCAGTGTTTGTGGGATTTAAATTAAGGCGCAACAGTTCAAATTTTAAGTTCTACTCACATTTTTGGTAATTTTTTCAAACAATTGGTTGATAGCTAGGGCCTAGAAATTTATACGGTACGGTTTCATACAAATTTAAATATTTTAGAACACGAATTTCTGAGTTATCGGAAAATTTCGATTTAAAAACACAAAAGCTGTTTTTATCCACATATACTATGTATTTCCCTTTTCTGGACATGTAACTAAGTGATTTATTTTAATCCCTGTTTTGAGTTGTGCCGGCCAGAAAAGCGGCGATGCTAGGTGTTCCGTAACTTACCTAACCCAATATAAAGCTTTGATCACAGTAGCGAAAATTCGTACGAAAATTGGAATACTGTGGATTTACTCACCGTAGTAAAAAAGACCAAATTTTAGAAGCAATATTTTCAGCATTCAGGTTTTTTTCTTCGTATGGGAAAATTGCTATCTATTATGCACCAAAATTTGCTAAAAGAAACTGCTAATTTGAAATTGAACATTTGATAACCGTAAAAGTATAAGCAATATTGTAAAATGATCCCCCTTCTCTTCGAAAAGCTATCTATGCCACTGGGTTGGTCTATCTAAAGCATTATAGACTGAAAGGCGTTAGTATTAAATAAGGAAAGGCCTTTCGTTCTGGATCGTACATTCTCAAAAACAACATAGGTAGGTACTCAATAAAACGTGGAAACTTTATAGAACACTGAGGAGTTTTAGAATAGTAATCGGCAACATTTTCAACAGGATACAAAACAGGTAGAAACTGATAATATGAAATAGCACGACTAATTTAAAAATAATAGTTTGGCTGTCAGTAATTCAACATTTAGAATAAGTCTTCAGTTGGTAGCACGAAAAAGCAAAAAGAACAATTTTTCGAAATTATACTATAAGTGGCGCCAGTTTTGCAGACATAACGGACTCAAACGATTATTATATTGTTAAGGAAAATACATACATCTATTTCGAGCTAACTTAACAATTAAATTTTTCAATGGGCTACTTAACACAATGAACCAACTGAATATCACTATAAAATTTGTGATTGTTCTTAAAGTTCAGAGCCATCCATTTGACTTCCATCATAACTTTATCAAAATCAACATTCAAAACTGGAATGACCACCATATGCCAGCAATAGAATGTATAATAATAACTTTACCCCGTTATGCAATTTCCCCGTTTCTAATATTACACAAGATAATAAAAAATTAAACAATTTGTTTAACGCCTCCAACCACTTGGCATTTTTCTTAACGACACATTCACAATTCATCGATCTCTCTAATAAATGTTAATTCGCCCGCTCATAAATCTAAGAATTGTTCAATGGTATTTCCGCAAATCTCTTGTAGATCATCGCAACTAAACAAGAAAAAAAACAGAAAAATTTGTAACAAAACGAGTCAAAGTGAACACAATCTAATTCGAAATCAATGCTTCACCACATCGATCATTACCATTTTGGATATAATGTACCCAAATATCCATTTGTGATAAATGTATGCATTTTTTGTATTTCATTTAAATTTTTACACCAGATACCAGATACAGAGTCGCGCCTTTGAAGTAGCTTAGTATTACGGAATCGGGTGTGTGAATGACTTTGATATTTTGTTCAGCTTTTTTTTTAATTTCGAATAAATAAATTTTGTTTAGCATAATACGCTCTGATATACTTTTTTAATTCATCATTTAGCAATATGTATTTTTACAAACCCTACTGTTAATCCAACAGAAAGCAAAAAAAAAATTGCAATCGACTGATGTGTAAATAGATTTTGCATGTCATCAGATTTTCAAATAAGAAACTGTGTCGTGAGATACAGATATGTATGTAACTCTGCCACACGTCACTAATTCAATGTTTTCTTATTAGTCACGCTGTAAATTTCTTGTTGAAATTTGGCAAGGTCGTTTGAAGAAAAAAAAACTCCAACGACTGTGGTCACTCTAATTTTTTTGTCGTTTGTATCTTTACATGTCATTGCTTCATCAATGATGATCATTGCCTTATATGCTAATCTCTTTCGACTTAATAAATATTAAAAGTGATCCACTTTTTCAGTTTTTTGTTAATATCTTATTTGATTTGCTTGTAAAAGTTAAAAATGTGAATAAAATTCCAATATAATATTTGAAGGAACACGTGGTCGCTTTGTGTAACACAAGTATCGACCGACCAACGACCTTCCTTCCAATAGTTCGAGACGCCCTCTTTTTTTTGGAATAAAGCAAGACCTACATTTTTTAACGCGGTTGCATCTGTTTTAGCAGTCGTAATATTAGTTTTTTGTTTTGCTTTGCCGATTAATTTTTATTGAAACGAGTTCCAAACATCCAAAAAAATACAAAGAGAAAGTTATTGCATCATGATTTATCATCATAAATGACAGTTATTATTATTACATTCTCATAAGTGGCGTAAGGGTAGTAAAAACATGTTAGGTTAAAAAAAGCCGGTAGTGTTTTCGAGCTCCGAATTTTGGCGAATGTATTTAGGTATGTGTAGGTACATATACATATTTGGTATTTTTTTTAATAGATAAATATGTCACTGAAATCAAATTAGGTACTCGGAAGTAAAGTTTCAAATTTATAGAGATCGTGGTTGGATTTTGGTATACAATTTGATATAGCCATTGTACATTGTAGGTGAATGTTACTGATATTATTTATTTTATTTATAGTATGAATGGGAATGAATGTGAACTGGTGCGACTGTTCATGTTCAGCATTAGACCAATGCCGCAGATGTGTCAGTAACATCCCATTTCCAACATCTTCGCTGCTTTTTTTGTAGAGGTGTTGAGATCAACAGCACGCTCTGCAGAGCTATTTATCCTCATAATTGGCAACTCATTCAACATCTGAGTGAGCTTTTAGTCCGTTACATGCGTAGTGAGTTTGAAAACCAAACTAAACTGAATCCACTGAGATTTGAACCCATGGCTCTGTGCAGTTAGAGCGAGCGCACTACACCAACTAACGTAGCTAGTTAATGAATTAAAACCTGATATTTTGCCTTTAAGTGTCATACTCTCCAATTTATCACCTTCTAAACTCAAAATAAAATTCAAACAAAATCTAAATTGACAATCTATTGAAATTGAATCTAGGTATGTCCACTCAAAAATGTATAACCATAAAAACACCTCCCATTAACGAGAGCAGTCAACAAGATAATTATATTTTACGATGTCTTTCATCATAGAAATTGCATATTGCAATTTAATCTAAAGGCAGATTGTATAATAATCAAAAACAAAATGCAGACAGCTTTATAAAGTTAGCGTCATTTGCACCCACAGTGAAAGGTGTCTCTTTTATATTTCTCTGTGACCGACTTTGTGTTTTTTTTTTTATTTTCATAGAAATGGAAAATGTTAATATAATAAATAATTAAGTTGTGTACAGTGAATTCAATGCTAAATTTTACATCATACAATGAATAAGATAAATACTTTAGACGGAAAGATAAGCATATGCAATTAAATAAAATATGATGAAATGGGATTGTTTTCCAATGCTTCTATCACATCTGTATATAGCGGAAAATTCTCAAAGTACCTAAATCTAATTTCCACCTACATTAACGTAATTTTCTTGAGAGTCCTTCAAAAGCACTGTTTTCCAACTGATATAGTCCGCGGACCGGAGGTGGTCCGTGAAAGCCTTAGAAGTGGTCCGCGGAAGAAACTAGTGACTATTCTTGTAAAAATGAAATATTCCACTCTGTCTAAACCAAATTTTTCATTTTCGTTAAGTAATGTCTCTGACGGTGCTAAATTGATCTCTATAGGGTGTCCCATAAGTCAACGTCAAACCGGAAGTGAATGATAGCGCACATAGTGCCCGCTACCAAAACAAATATCATAAATATTTCAATCACCTATTTTTACAGTTATACGCAATCAAAAGATATCCGAAAAAAAGGCATGCCTTGTTGTAGTTGTTCGCATACTGTAACTGTAAATCTTAATACTTATCAAATTTTCTTCTTGCACTATAACGAAAACGCCCAGAAAATGCTCTATCAATGTCAGCCCAACCCAAAAAGCAACTGTTTTGGTTTTGACAGAAATCTGAGCTTCTTTGTGGAACTGAGCGATCTAAAAAAAAAATGTACCAGGGCTTAGTGGCAAGTAATTTTAAAAGTTTGCGCATGTTGTCTAGATTCTATAAACAGTATCACATTTGCTTCATTATTCATTCAAAAACCAGAAAACGTGATGTTTTTAGCTAAATTATTGCAACACACAAAATCTAAATAGGCGACTGCAAATTTGGTTCAATAACGTCACTTTTAATTAAACAGGTATCCTGGAGGAATTCTTAGATTTTGAATGGTGCAATTATTCAGCTAAAAATACCATCTGATCTGGTCTGACTTAGATTAGAAATAATGAAGCAAATGTAATACCGTTATGGAATCAAGACAACATGCGCAATTTTTAAAATTACCTGCCAATAAGCTCCCTGGTACAATTTTTTTTTACAGTACAGTTATTTGAACTTTGATGAATCAACGGATCTCTCGGATCCACAAAGGCGGTCAGATTTCTCTCAAAACCAAAACAATTACATTTCGGGTTGGGATGCAATTGATAGAGTTTTTTTGTTGGCGTTGCGAGTGCAAAGAGAAAATTTGATTGCGTATAACTGTAAAAAATAGTTGACTGATTTTTTTTTATATTTTTTTGTCAAAGCGTTGACGTTGACTTTTCGGACACCCTGTACAGCCAAAGTTGAAAAAATTGATAGCGCACCTAAAGATGATGTACGAACAAATTTGCAAATTACTGAGCCTGATCCCCATTGCACCAACGACTTTGCTTATTACCTCAAATTTGGAATTAAGGACCCAAAATTTCTTTAGTGCTTCTGCCGCGCTGATTCGACGTATATTTCCCAAGAAAACGAGGGTACAATTCTGGGGCAGGCTCGCGATTTATTTTTGTTTTTATATTGACCTCAAATTCCGAATCAGCTACCTAAAATTACTTTATGGTTTTTCTACCACGCTGATTGGATGAGTATTTCCCGAGAAAATCGGGGAACCCTTCTGGGGTCGGCTTCTCCAAAGTTATACTTCCCACTACAACCGGGTTGTATACTGCATGCTTTTTATCCGTAGCGTAAGTATAAGACTGGAGTGGTAATATGTTAAATTTCGAGAAGATTTCTACCGTTTGATTTTTTACATAATAAGAAACGCTGCCATGCACTACACGAAACGTATGCAGTAAGATTATAAAATGCCAAAACAGTTGCTTTTGGCCAGTTGTTGCCGTTCTTCTCTAACATGTCTAATACCATTCCTTCAGTGTAGGAGCCTATCCATCTACTACAGTGGTTTCCAATCTTTTTCAACTCGTGTCTCCCTTGCGAGAGCTGCTGATTCTACCCCCCTCCCCTCAGATAGTATTGGCCAAAAAACGAAACTAGATGCAAAAATTGCCATGGGCAAGGAATGCTTTTAATTTTGGACATAAGTTTGGAGTCCATTCTCGCAATTTAAATTGTTTGAGCATATGTTTATTAGTGCAGCCCCTATTTTAGAACTACAGTAGAGCCCCGATAATCTGGAATGATTGGAACCGAACCCCATCAGAATTATTGAATTATTCGGGTTTTCAAAATGCACCATCCAAGACTCCGGTAGACGGTAGAATGGCTGAAATCGGTAAAAATTCAATTGTCTTTACCAAAATAATTAATTTTATGCTCGAAATTGCTGTTTCTTTAAATCTAGTGCTCACTACGGTAAAAACAAAAGCCTTCTTAAAATTCTCAGATTTTGCAAAATCAAAGAAAACTTGGGCCTTAATCTGAATTCTTATTATCGAATATCGGGATTTCCTGGGTTCTACTGTACTGGAATTTTTAGCAAGTATTATTATTATTATTATCGTGGCTGATGCGGTAATATAAACCGCCATATCAAGTGATTTTTTATTTTTTTCTCGACCTAAAATATTCTCAGCGGTGTTCATCAAATGGATTTAGTAGCAGCGAACTAATCGACAAAAATACAATTTTTGCTATTTTGCAACGCCCACTAAATTGATTTTCAGTACGGGATGAGTTTCCGTAATGTTTAGTGAAATTTAAGTCAGTCGAAAGGTCTCGACTCCCAAATAATGGATATTAAGTCCTTTTATTCTTAGTCCTAACCATTCTCCAGCTGCAGCCCCAGAAATTGCCGTTTTGAATATTTAATGAAACCAGCCCGAAATTGAAATTGAGAAGGAGGTGGGATATGCTATACTAGGAAAAAGAAAGGGGATCCACGGAACAGATCCGTTTATTGGTGGGCAAGGTGGTCAAGACCTTTCGTTATAATAGGGTAGAATTAAGAAAAAAGTAAAAGTGTCCTGTGTTCTTGGTTCCGAGTGTATGTTACTTCTCCCACGCTCTGTGGCTCACTTGGCTAAGTCGCACTCTACGATGCTAGTAATCTACAGGTCCGTAGATCGAATCTCGGCGTGGTCCAGGAAATATATAGTGCTTGCAACATTATATACACTCCTCTATATGCAATGTAAGGCCCCTCCCAGACCAAGAAATTATGAAAGGAAAAACTCTAAAATGAAATATGAGGCCAGGCATTTCGTTGCAGATTTCCAAAAAAAAAATGTGTTCTTGGCTCTTCACCAGTGTTGTCGATGGTCTGTGCCGGTTACAACATCATAACCAGCATTTTAGAAACCTCTCCGTGTACAAACAAGCGCACTGGTTTGAGGTGATTAAAAAAAATTGTTGCCGCCTGCTTCTTTAATCATTTTCACCGAGCTCTAAATATTTTTCACCGCAGACATTGCAAAAAAGCAAATCAACTGAAGATTTTAATTTTTCAGTGATATTTAAGTTTTTGAGACTTTACGCTTCAAAAGAGGGTATAGATATCTAGACGAAAAGTTCATTTTACTTGTCTTGTTCATAACTAGTAGGTAGCTTGCTGTACGTAATTAAGGTAAAAAGTAGAAGGCATCGGTAAAACATATTTCTGTAGGAAATTTCGCAAAAATATATTATCATTGCTGTACATACAAATATTTTATAGTTAACGAAAATTGAACTATGAAGATACAAGAGTAACATAAAGAACAGGCATCAGCCCAACTTCGGTTCGATTTAATTCAATTTTTATCTCGTGTAGTACCGCGAGCATTCATAAATTCTGCTCTGTTTGCGGTGGCAATTTCTTCCAATACCCTGCTCAACCCCCTGGAATTTACATTTATTCCTGTGCATCACTAGTGATACCCAGAACAATCCTTAGATAATCCAGATTCACGGTAATTTCACTCTTTCTGCACTGAACTTACCAACCTAGGAAGATCAAAATGGGAAACAAAAATGTAAGCCAAAATTATAGAAAACGCTCTGACGGTATTCTTCAGAGCGATGATTGTGGAATCGAATGATGGTACTAGGACTTGAAAATCCGCAAAAATCACGAACAAATGTTCAGTAATATGGCTAGCCTTAGCCCCCTCCAGGACAAGATCCTGGTTGCGTACACTGCTCGAACTAGACTATAAACGGCTGAGTGAACGCACCATGCCCCACAAGGGGTTTGGGTACAAACAAGAAGAAGAAGAAGATAGTGGTGAACTGGCAGGCTGAAGCCTACAGCGGCATTTTTAACACCCCGTGCACAGATTAAAAAAAAATGTTCAGTAATCAGACTTTATTCCAATTTTAGAAGTGTGTGCAATTCATTAGCCAGCCTAACTGATACAATTTTTGAGTCGAGGATCAATTGATCAATCGTTGGATTGTAAATATAAGGTACAACGTCGGTAGGGCGGCAGAATTCGAAACGCCTACTGACATCAGATATGTTAGTCCGCCATACTGACCAACGGTACGACTTTTGCAGTGTTTTCTTTACTTTTTTCTAATTTATTTAAATTGCCTCCTAAAATATCGAAATGTGTATATTTCACACAACATTAATTCAATGGATGAAAGCTTCAGAAATATGCCGCCTTTAAAGTTGGGGGAATATGGGAAATCCGGTCCTGAATGCATGATATCTCATCATAAGATAAAGTAGTATAGAAATAAAAGAGCCAAATAACATTTTCACTGCCAACTATGATATCTCCGATTCTCCACTTTTTTCGAGTTGTGAATGCTAATATTTCCGCGAGAAAGCAAGTTTCGAAAATTTGCCGCCCCTTAAAATCTGCCGCCCGGGCAGCTGCGCGGGTTGCCCATATGGGAAATTCGGCCCTGGCAACGCTTTGCAACAACCGATTACCCCTGATGAATTTCGAAAGAAGTTCACAAGAAAACTATAATAATTCATTAATGGCAAGCAAACCATAATTTATTAATGGCTCTAATATTGAGCCTCCCTAGGGAGGCGCGACCCTCGGTATGGGAATCACTGATCTACCTTCACATGATATCAGCTGTGAACTGACAGTACTCAGCGAATCATTGGCTGGTGTGAACACCAAAAATCCGCCACGGATCCGCGACAGAAAATTCCCTACGGCGCGCTAGTGTGAGCACCACTTTTTTCGATGAGATCTCCAAATCAATAGAAATCCCCGAATAAGGAATGCCTTTTCGAAACTCCTATGTTAATAACCTTCTCCATATGGGGCCCATTAATTTTTTATTTACCCATGGGAAATTTTGTATTGGGGCTCGTTTTTTGGAAATTTCAGGGAAGTGCGCGAAGAAATAATAACTATTGACAGCGGCGGCTCTAGCGTTTTATTTGCCCCAGCCAGGCGGAACGATTGATGTCCCTAAAAATAAATTTGTATGCTAAAAGCATTGTTTTTGATGCCTCGTGGACCGAACGTGGGCAATCATAAATTCGCAGAAGGGTCCGCAAGAGAATCTAACCAGAATGCCTTCTTGTTAGAAAATAGGAATGTCAAAAACCGGACTATTAGACTGAACACCGGTACTGTCAGAAGGGATAACCTTGGAATATCAATATTTTCAATACTTGCAGACAAATTTTCAACCTTTTATTTTGTATTGGAAAAAATCCTTGCATGGTAAAAAGGGTCTGATAGATGGATCTTGAAGTCTGCCAATTCGTAGAAATCTCAATAATGTACTCTAAGTGGACTGGTGCGGTGCAGACAATGAACTAAAAACTCAAATCTTTGTTATACAACATTAAAAACGGCCAGGTGTCCCGTCCCGTCAACTGCCAACTAACAATGCAAGATTACAGAAAGTAACTCTGAGTGAAAAATACTCTCAAGGTGGTTCGAGACATCAATTAAAATTTTATGAATCTTCGGAGGGCAACCATGCGAGAAAAGCATGGTACTAAATACAAAGAATCTTGTGGATCTACAATCGACAGTCTTATCATCAGACTTGTTTGCCATACAGAAACAACCTCTTATCAAAGCAACAGACCAGTGGCGCAACCACTAAGGGCTAAGGGGGCTAAAATCCCTCCCAGGGCGCCATTACTATTAGTCGAAGCCGACTCGAAATGCATTCTGTATGCCGCATTTCTGTGGGGTATGCATACAGGTGTAGTCCCACTATGGACAAACTGGACGGTGGATTTCTCATATACATAAGTTATTTGAGCATGACACATCCACCGTCCAACAAAAATGTTTTTGATGAATGCTTGTAATTGGAGCACTTGGTTCGGTGGTCTGTGAAAATTTCAATATCCTTACCAAAATTTTAGAAACACTAATTCTCCTTGTATGTATTTTATACATATAAAGGTCCCTCTAGATTAGCAGCCAAATGGCTGCGCGTCCAAAAACTGGCATCGCGTGCAGCCATTTGGCTGCCCCTTAGCATCCACACTAGCAGCCAAATGTAGACAGAAAATGGCATAACCAAAATTTCATTTTGGTGATTTTTTTAAATTCAATTATCAAAATCGGACTCTGCGCGTTTGTATTATTACACGGCCATTCAAGAATTATTCACTTTCACACAAAAGAACAAACAAAAGTTGGAAAATTGTCACTTTGAATTTGACAAGTGGTTGTCAAAGCGGTTCGTTGAGTTGCCATATTGAATATCCAAACTGGACGCACAGCCAAATGGCGACATGTTTGGACGGAATGACAGCAGCCATTTGGCTGCACGTGTCGCCATTTGGCTGCTAATCTAGAGGGACCTTAAAAAGTAGGAGGTATAGATTATTTCTGTATAACATTTCATAAAAATAATTTCGGACTAATTTTTGAAATATTTTCTAGAAACAACAAAAATTAACTGGTTACATGTGGTGTATCTTTTGATATTACAGTAGAGCCCCGATAATCCGTATTGATTGGGACCGGACCCCATCCAGATTATCGAATTTTTCGGATTTTCGAAATGAACCTATTAACACTCCGGTAGACGATAGTAATGCTGAAATTGCTCAAAATTCAATTATTTTAAACCCACATAATTAATTTTATGGTGGAAATAGCAGTTTCCTTAAATCTAGGGCGCACTATGATAAAAACAAAACTTCATAAAATTCTCAGATTTTTCAAAATCAAAGGAAATGTGGGTCTTAATCCGAATCCGAATTATCGAATATCCGCATTTTCGGGGTCCGGATTATCGGTGTTCTACTGTATGCCGGAAAATAACAAGCTGCTATTGCAGCAGTTCACATCTAAAATCAATTGGTTTTTTGCGAGATAGAATCTGTCAGTGTTCTCACTGTCCATTTGATTTGAGAAAATAATACTCCCTGGAGCCAGTAGAAGAACATTTGAATCGGCATACATTATCCAATCGATTGTACAATAAAGCTCCTTTTTTTAAATTCCACTACCGACTTCGATAGAGAAAATCAGCATTCTCCACAGAAAATTAACTTTAATGTACAATCGATTGGATAATGTATGCCGACTCTTAGATACGCAGAGTACTGGATTCATTGGGACAAAATTCGGGTTTGTTAACTCCTTTTTTTAGTGTTAAGAATGCCACCCTAAAACTTGTTCAACGGAATATCGTTCGGTTTTGCTGACCGTAGAGCGGGCGCTGTAAATTGGTTTAAGAAATAGTCGGTCAAATCCAGGACGATTTAAGACAATGTAGATATGTAGGTGTTTCAGGACCCTCAGTCTTCTGAGAGGACGACGCGATGGCCTAAGAATTGCCAAGTTTATGTTTTCTGCCTAAAATTGCGTTTGGCAATTACATTTTTTTTTAATTTTAAATTGACACCGAAAATTTTTGCGGAGGATTCAACTCTGTCCCAACAATTTATTACCACAGTCGCCTATTTTTCAGCACTCATTCTAAAAATATGGTGGATCAATAAAGCGAGTTTTATACTTATTTATTCAAGAATATAAGCATAACTTGGGCCATTTATTTATTTATACGAGTCCGTGTGGGATGCAGTAAACTTTCCAATAACACTACTAGCTACGTTTTTAAAATACTATCACTGAACCAATAAAATTATTTTTACTAAAATCACAAGAATCCTTTAAAAAGGACTTTCCTATTTCATTTAATTTTCAATCTTTTTTTAACTATACACATGCACCAACATTTTCATTAGACAATATGTTTTCTTTACACATAATTTAAATTTTTCAATCTTCAAATTTTTTTTCTCCGCCAATGATCCTTAAATATTCCACTCAAATCTCATTCACCATTTACGCAACCTTACACTCAATCATCCACTATTACACATGCAATTGTCTAATTCTGCTAACCTGCTTTTTCTAATCCTTTCGGCTCGTTAATGATTATTCCACTTTAGTTCACTGAATCCTTTATGGGTTTATATTGTCACTACATACACTAACACCGACCGCGTTCAAACGGTCTATGAACCGTTTCAGTCTCTAACGTCTCTTTTTTAATATCAGCAAACGAGCACCACCGTTTTGTCTGCAAATCAACCTAATCAATTACGATACTGTATACTACACGATATAAACTTAAAAGCGACAGCGACGACAATCAACTAATTTTCTTGTGACCATTTCACAGACATTTATAGAAAAACAAAAAACTTTGTATCCGATTCAAACTACTATCTATGCATACAACTGAATTGTGTGCTCGCGGTGTCTCCCCCAGATTTAACAATTTTTTTTATTTTCAAATTCATTCAAACGACAAACGGCTGTAAATTTACCTTCATAGTAGATTCTGCTCCAGTTGGTTAGAGGTAAGAGATTTTGCTTCAAGTGTTGGCATATCAGCACCACGCGCTTTGGTTCGTCTATGTTGCCGCTGGTGGTTGGTTTATGGTAGCCTAGTGCCCCACTAGGTTCCGGCTAGGGTCCAGTGTGATTTTTTTAGGATCACTGTAAGCCAAAACCATTTTACTGTCTGCTCTATTACAGTAGAGCGATCGAATGTTTACAGAGTAACTTTAACAGTGGCTAGTGTTATGCACTTTGTTTATTTACAATGCACTTTCAATAATGTTACTCTGTGATTTGAAGCGGGCTTCAAAGAAGCATTGTCATTGTTGTAGTCACTTGAATGTGGCGCACACGGCGATCAGCTAAGGCAATCCATGGAATTAATTTAAGCACGTTTCGAACAAACAAAAGTGACACATACTCGTAATGCGGTAATGTCACAATTTCATTAAGAATGTTATCTTTAATTGAAGATCACAGTGAACAATGAGTATTGCGCGTGATCAAGAAGGCTTTATTCAACTATGGCTGCGGTAAAATATGTTTGTTTCTTCAATTTTAATTGTTTGATTTTTGTTTATCTAGTGTTTTTCAGCTGAAGCTGGGATGTGCATCATGTTATGTACCAATTGAAAAAATGTACAGAAAATATCATTTTCAGGTACATATTAGTCATTGCCATTGTTGATTTGTTGTTGAAGTGTGTACAATGTATTTTTCTGTCTGGCCCAATTATAAAGTTTTACTAAAATTTGAAACATTTTCGGAAGTGGTTTCATAAAAAATCTTTGGGAAGTACATAAAATCAACATGCGTATATGAAAAGTGAACGTAAAATTATAACGTTAACGATAAACGTATGTCATTTATATTTGATTGCCGTATAATAAGATGGTTTTACTGTTTTATGTCTATTTTTAATGTGGACTAAGTGTGCGGACATACGTTTACAATATGATCGTAAATACTCAGTTGGTTTTTGACGCTTAATAGCATGTATGTAAGGTGAGATTTGCTCTTTAAAATCATCTAACAAACGAGTTAGATTATTACAAGTACTTAAGGAACTGTCATTGAACTATTCGAATAATGTTATGTTCTTACATAGAGTTAGGTGTATAGTGAGAAATTAATGAAAAATCAGAACTATATTCTGATGGACATTTGATAATTGGGGCTTTTATTTATGGAAACATTTGTTATATATGTTAAAAATATAAATTAATATTTTATAATATATTTATAGTTTTTAGGAGGAATCATCTAAAAAATTTTAATTAGGCAAATAATAAAATTCCTATATTCTATTTATTTTGCTAAATTGAACTAAATCATGTTCAGCCTAGGACAAACGCAATATTAAAGCCGAATTTTAAACTTTAGTATAGCTCTAAAACAAAAGAATTAAGCTAGTAACCAAACTTATTTTAAAAACTATTCATACACTCAAAAGCCAAACCATAAATTATTAAAAAAAATAAAAAATTTCATAAACTTATGAAAATTTGAAACTGAAAAAAGATTATTGCATTTTTCAAGAGACAATTTAAAAAAAAAACTTCTCTGAGGGAAAAATTATCAGAGAAATTGCATCCGTTTTCCATTAAAATGGTGCCCCAAATGCTGGAGAAAAATATGAAACTCGGAGTACTTTATTTCCTAAATTGTTATAATGATTTATAATTTCCATTATTGTTTTGTGTTTTTAAGTTTTTTTTTAGATTTTTACAAAAAACGTTTCTTTTTTTTCGTTCGTCTATCTAATCGGCTGTCCGTCGGTTCGCTAAATAAATCATGAACGGCTCTTCCGTTCGACATAAAATTTGGTAGGAAAGTGTACAATGGTAACAGTTTTTGTCGCGAATATCTTTGTAGGTGGTGCGGCAGAAATACACCCTGAAGAGGTGAAAAAGTTGACTTTTTTATTTTTTGTTAGATATACAAGTCAAATACATACATAGTTTGACATGTCATTCAGTTACTTTTTCTCCAGTTTCGAGTAACTGTAATGGAGTTATGGGTGGATAAAATGAAGTTGTCGGTACCCCTCCCCCCACTCTGTTTTTCTAAACCGCTTCAGGTACGGACTTGAAACTTTGCGCCAATATTGGATAGTATGATCATCTATATATTAAATACTAAGCATATTGGTTTTTGCTAAGAAAAATTAAATAACAGTAAATCTGTAAATTTTTAGTTTGTGTGATCATTGGCCCCTTTAGGGCAATCAATCATCTTTAGCCCAGGGCCGGATTTCCCATATGGGCAAATCGGGCAACTGCTCGGGGCGGCAGATTTTAAGTGGCCACTAGTTTTTGAAACTTGCTATTTGTTTTAAATTTTATGAAAGATGCATTTTGAAAACTCAAAGAATCCGTCTTAATTTATTCTCGTTGCGTGCATTCACCTTAATCCAGGAGACCCAATCAGAATCACACATGAAATTGACTCGATGTCACTGCGCCTTAAAAAGTTTATTTTTATTTAATAATATGTTTGTTATAATATAATATTCATATAGCCTATTTTACAATTATTTTTATTTATTTTGCTAGAAGCATTTACTACGAATGGCCAGCTGGCGGCGGATAATTTGGTTAGAGTAGGAGTACAACGCATTGTAACGCATTTGGTTCACATCAAACAAGCATTATGCTTCGTATTGAAAAAAATTAAAAATCGTTTTGAAATATTCGACGGGATCCAGTCATGCTTCTATTCCAGTTTAAACTTTAGACAAAGGCTGAAACAGTTTTTATTATACCCTTCGCTCATAGAGTGTATATTAACTTTGTCATGAAGTTTGTAACGGATTGAAAGAAGCATTTCCGACCATATAAAAAGTGTATACATTAGTCGGCAAATGCATTTTGAAATCTCATACTATCGAGCCCCGACACTGATTTTGTTTAAAATAAATAACAGGCGCGACAATCCAGCATTGGACTAAGGCCGCAGGATGAGTTAGTGACACCCTATTTCCAAGATCTCTATCTGCTTTTCGTTGATGTAATGAAATCAGCATCACGCTCAGCAGTGTTATTTTTCCCCATAAATGGGTACTCGTTTAACATCTGAGTGAGATCATAGTCCGTAACAAGCTCATGAGTTCGAAAAATACCATGGCTCACGATGATATTCGAACACATGACCCTGTGCACCGAAGGTGCGCGCACTAACCGCTAGACCAGCCAGACGATTTTGTTTAACTGAAGCGAATAACTGTAAATTTATTCTATCGAAATTAAAGTACATATCGACAGCATAAATATGCTCATTATTTTTCCTGTCTTCTTTCGGACTCTCAAGCTATAGAAAAGAGAAAAGATGCTGGCTTAATTCTGGTATGCGGCATAAGTATTTTGACAATATTTAACTCTTTAAATAACAGGCGCGACAATCCAGCATTGGACTAAGGCCGCAGGATGTGTTAGTGACATCCTATTTCCAAGATCTTCTCTGCTTTTTGATGAGGTAATGAGATCAGCATCACGCTCAGCAGTGTTATTTATCCCCATAAATGGGTACTCGTTTAACATCTGAGTGAGATCATAGTCCGTCACAAGCTCGTGAGTTCGAAAAACACCATGGAACACGGTGAGATTCGAACTCATGAGCCTGTGCACCGAAGGTGCGCGCACTAACCGCTAGACCAGCCAGACTACTATTTAACTCTTTGATGGCACCCATTTTTTTCGGAAGAATTAATCCACAAATTCTTATTAATTTTTGAATTCCCTATTTGAATTTTCAAAAAAAATATCACCAGCGGCTCGAAACATAAAAAAAAAAGAATTTAGAAGATTGGTTTGAGCATCGATTGAGGCAAGCCTTAGTCCTGGTTTACACATTGAATCAGCGCCCGCTCTAAGGGGGGGCAAGCCGGGCGGTCGCCCGCCACGCAGAAAAAAAAATCTTCAATCTAACAGTTTTCATATGTAAATTTGAGAAAAAACGTATATAGAATTTAGTCAAAATAACTTGCATTTCATTTGTAAGACGCAAAAATGTTTAATTTTACATTGGCATAAAATGTTATATGTACATGTTCTAGCTGTATTCTCAAAATGTTTGTAATTTGAATTAAAATTATTGCAATGTCATATTGAAAAGCTGCTTTACGTTTAATTCAAAAATGTTTCATTTTGAATCAATAGTGGAAATATTAAAGTGATTAATGTACTTTTAAAATTGCTGCATGTCAAATGAAAATTGAATGTCACTTTATTTTTAAAGGGATTTCACTTTATTTTAAAAGTGTTTCACTTTTAATTTAAAATGTTTTGATTGTAAGATTAAACAAATTAAAAAATATTTTTTTCCCTTTTATTCTCTTTTTTTTATTTATTTATTTTTTGTTTTTTTTATATATTTTTTTTTTTTTTTTTAATTTTAATTTTTATTTTTTTTTATTATTTTTATTTTTACAATACTTTAAAAACTTTATTTTCTCACTTTGCTTCTACTGGGAATCGAACCGGGTACCTATCGTTTCGTAGTCCTACTTCCTACCAGCTATCTGAGATTACTAGCACTGAACAACAAAGCGGCGGGCTTATGTACATGTGACAGACACAGCCTTCAAAATGAAACAACTTTAAAACAAAGTTGAACATATTTAAATTGAGGTTTCAGTCAATTTTGAAAAGATCATTAAATTGAATCATATTAAAATTAATATAAAACTATTTGTTTTAAAAATGATTTAATGTGAAATATTGTA
This sequence comes from Microchrysa polita, assembly GCA_949715475.1. Taxonomy (NCBI): domain Eukaryota; kingdom Metazoa; phylum Arthropoda; class Insecta; order Diptera; family Stratiomyidae; genus Microchrysa; species Microchrysa polita. The sequence goes on from OX454420.1 coordinate 9,372,561, forward strand.
GAGTGATATATTGAAATATTTTGTATTTCAGTATTACATATGACTGCGGAATATCAATGAAAACTTTTCGTGTGTTGAAATAAAAAATGCATACGATTTAGTCTAAAAGAAAATATGTTCGAACAACGTATTATATTATTTAGAAATAAATTAAGTTTGTCAAAGTTACATGTTTCTTGCAATGTTGAAATGAAAAACATAAATTTTTAGTTTGAAATTCGTTTTTTTTCTCAGTGCGGGGCGCCAAATTTTAGGGACGGCTTTTTGGCCAGCACTCGAATAAAAAAATTACAAAAGCCAGAAGGAAAAATACAATTTCAATTTTCAATAATCAAGTGGAAACGAAACCTACAGATGAAACAAAAACTTGAAAGTTGTGTTTTGAAGAAGCAAAGTCCTTGGAAGGCTTTGCAATTGATAGAAGAATTGATAGAATCCAAAAATGCTGAGTGAGAGTTGCGTAATTCTACGTCTGTGATGCTAGCCCTGCCCTACTTCCAAAGTTATGCGCTATTCAAGTTCTACTTTAAAACAGAAATTGGAGATTTATGTGCTAATGTCGTCGGCCATTTAGTACCTCTTCTTTTGACCAGCATTAAGGATTATATTTAATATTTCTGTGGATGATCCCTTGTTTTACCAAAGAGGAGATCCACCTAATTTTTAAATAGAGGACGAAATTATAGAACGTTATCTTATTATTGAGTTTATATGCGGAACGTCGTACTTTAATTTCCGTCGGAAACTTTATGTTAGTGTATTGAATCGGAGGAAAGCACGTCCCTTGAAAAAATATTGACCCTCCGGAGAAATTGATATTAAATGAGTAATAATGAGTCGTATAAACTTCTTCTCAGTACCGTATAGCTCCATGTGGGGCCATGGTGCGTTAACACAGCCGTTTACAGGCAATTTCGAGTCAACGTTACATTGCATATAATTTCGGAGTGTACGAGTATTAAATGTTGCAAGCAATATATATTTCCTATCCGTACATGTACGGAAATTTTGGACCACGCCGAGATTCGAACTCCGGACCTAGATTACTAGTAGAGTATGCGACTCAACCAAGTGAGCGACAGGGCGTGACATCGTATAAACATCTAACACATAAATAAAACACATTAACCCTAGAGTGGGCGCGCTATGAGCATTTTGCCGCCCTCACCAAAAAAACCTTAATAATTCGTAAAATAATTTTTCGTTAAGTTTGCACTTTTCAGTAGCTGCCTCTATTTTCATTCAGAACTCGTGCCGAAAGGCTGTACGTCGTCAGTGGGCGGAGTGGGGCTAGAGAAGGAGGTTGTTACCATCAGGCGGCAATTTGCTCATCACGCGCCTTCTAACGTAGGTAATTTTTACCTCATATATCACATATAAAAAAAACATATTTTTTGCAAAGTTGGAATGTTGGGTATGTTTTATGGTGCATTTATTGTAAAAACTATAAGAAGGGTATTAATTTTCCTTTTTTATGAGTATTACATACGATAATGTAGAATATGTTAAAAGTCTATTAAAATGCGTTGCGTTTTCCAAAACCTTTTAAAAAACGAAGTTCCCAAAACATATTTCAATAAATATGTTAATTTGTCATTGCTTATTTGTGTTTTATTTAAATCCTGAGAAAATAAATTAATTCAGTTGCTTTATTCCTACTTAAAATTGCCACTGAAAAATGCTCCCCACGCGCCCACTGACGTTTCTCGGAAAGACGCGCCCACTCTAGGGTTAAAACAAATTCTCCTGTGACAAATTTCATAGCCATACAGGAGTAGGAGGGGCATACCAGATAAAATAATTTCCATCATCAAGGAATCTTATCAGGGAGCCCAATGTCACGTTTTACACAAGGGTAAGCTTTCAGATCCTTTTGAGGTGCACAGTGGAGTGAGACAAGGTTGCATTTTATCACCTATTCTTTTCCTCATAGCCATTAACGATGTACTAGTGAGCGCGCTTGAAAACCAGAGGAAAGGTATCAGATGGAAAATGTTTGATTACCTGCAACACCTGGACTATGCTGACGATATTTGTCTGCTTTCAAATAAAAAGGAGGATGTAGCTCAAATGGCCGATGCTCTGCATTGCGAAAGTCGTAATGCTGGGCTCAAGATAAACGCTGCCAAGACCAAGTACTTGAGCTCCCATCCTGGGGGACAAAGCGGAATTTGTGTTTCGGGCCAGGCAGTCGAAAAAGTTGACGAATTCTGCTACCTCGGAAGCATAGTCACAGCAGATGGCGGCGCGGACGCTGATGTACAATCGCGTATCAATAAGGCTAGGGCAGCCTTCTTCACTTTGACTCCTTTCTGGCAAAATAACAACATATCCAGGCGCACCAAAATCCGAATCTTCAATTCTATTGTAATATCTGTGCTTCTTTATGGCTGTTCAACTTGGAAGGTGACCAACGAGATAACAGCTAAGCTGCAAACTTTCGTAAACCAGTGCCTACGGCGCATCCTACAAATCCGCTGGCCGGAGATTATTTCCAATGATGATCTCCTGAGTATCACAGGCCTGGATTGGATAGGCACTTCTGTCAAAAGGCGAAAGTGGCAATGGATAGGTCATACTCTCCGAAGAGGGCCAACAAATATTGCAAAGCAAGCCCTAGATTGGAACCCTCAGGGAGCCAATGCTAGACGCCGTGTTGGACGACCAAGAAACACGTGGAGAAGATCGGTTAATAGCGAGGCTGCTTCATTAAACAAACAGTGGTCAGACCTAAAGACGATGGCACAGAACAGAACGAGGTGGAAAGTAGGCGTAGTTGATGCCCTATGCCCCACAAGGGGTTAACAGGAACCAGAGAGAGAGAGAGAGAAAACAAATTCTCCTGTGACAAATTTCATAGCCATACAGGAGTTTTGCAAAGTTCTATAAGCCTTTGGCGGCAGTTTGATTTAAATTCGCCCGATCTCCTCGTGGATGGATCACCTCCATTGGTTCCAATTGCATTGATTCATCTAGCATTTAAAGGGCAAATTTCGAACAAAGTTGTTTCGTTTTCAACAAGATGAGGAAACGAATCACAGCTGCAGTAGCAGTACTTTCTTTTTTCGGACATGCTAAATCAGGACTTGGCTTGATTCCCCCGATTTAGCTAACTCTGACCTTCTTCTTTACAAAAATTCTCAGTATGGGCGTAGGCTGGCTTTCCTCTAGACATAAACATTTTTTCAATATCATGTCCCAGGATTTTTTTTTTGGGTCGTCATTCTCATTAAACTATATGACAACAAACATATTATTAGAAAAAGATTAAAAATTTGAGAAAGGTAAGTTCAGAGCGACCTTTGTCCTTTAACGATAAATGGTGTCTATATGAGTTTTACTCTTGAATACATCGCATGACCTTTGTCACAAAATTATCCCTTTCAGACGAAATGTTTTTAAATCCATTAACTTTCCCAAAGGAAACTTCGTGTGAGGAATCCTTTATTCTAACGGTAAAAAATTTGCGGACAGCAAAAACTCTATAAAGTATACATTTAAGCCCAGAAGTCATGGATTCATGAAACACGGACAATATGGGCTTTTTGGCGGCGAAATATTTTATTTGTTCCTCACAAAGAAAACTTCGAATGTCATTTAGGGCATAATTTAAGTTTCGAAAGGCTAGGTCACGCAAACGCGGATGCGGATAGGATATGGATATGATGATGTTGATGACACCTACATGTGGGTGTTAAAGTTTCGGATATCAAATGCCTAAAACTGCAGTCTCAATAGAATTGTGCGGATGATATACTTTTAGAATCCCTGTCTCGGAATAAGCGAGACCACCAGACTGAAATCTTTCTTAAAATTGCGATGGAGACCAGGCACAAACTGACACCACCAACACGCAGATTTGTAGTACTGAAATTTCCATACGTAGAGCATCGATTTTTTATGAGGTATTACAGCTGAGAAAGTATCCTTGATCGACCACCATCCAGAGGGAGGGAGGGTCAAGCGCCACTCCTGACCTGCCTCCCCAACCACCTGGGCTACGCGTATGATTCTCAAGATGTCGCACGGACGTTCCACACTGAAGAAATCCGGCTAATTGAAGTTTATCGGCTGCGCCGTTTGCAAGAGTACTATGGGAATCTACTCATCTACTACAACGACGTACATATCAATCTATCCCTACTATCAATCTGCAGGGTAGAGATGTCACACAATCTCTCAGTGGTAGAGATGTCACACTATCGAGACAAACTGCGTTGCCGGAGCGTGAATTCAAATCCCACTGTAACCATGGATGTTTGTGTTGCCCATAAAAATGCTTCTAGGGCTGCCGGTTCTTCGATGTAAATCGTCCCGGAGCTACCCAACAACTATCAATCTGCCTGGTATATCACCTAAGGGGCGGCAATATGACATCTTGCCCGGGGCGGCGTAAGTGCTAGAGCGGGCGCTGCATTGAATACGCTACTATTAAATTTTATTGCATACGGTAAACTATTTATTATCAAACAAAAAAATGTTATAACATAAAACAAAAACAAATCATACAAATCAAATTTAAACCAAATTGTGCTGCAAAAATATCGAATATGACTTCTGACGATTCAATGACGACCAAAAGAAGACGGACGGGTATCGAAGCGCAACATACTGAAAACAAAAGGTTTATTAGGGCTGTCAGTGCACGCAAAGCGGGTTCTGGGAACTTAACCTTCCGAACGCAATGTTTCGGAAAGTTTAATTGATTCAATAATTATAAGTGAAATTTTTCATTTCAATTTATTTTTTTTTTATTTTTTATTCCCTTAAAATTAAAAATATATATATAAAAAAAATTTTTTCGTTATTTATGCGCAAGATGATAGATTTTATAAATAATTCATTATCTTGCAAATAGCAGCACAAATAACTAAAATATAGAGCGTTTTCCAGTATGTGCGTCTCACAGATGTACCTGTGATCGTGACTGGTTTTTATACCCTGTAAAGCAACGGGTTAAAATATTTTCAAAATAATTATGCCGCACCAAAATTACGCACCTATCTGTTCTCTTCTTCATAGCAAGATAGTGCGAAAACGGACAGGAAAAATATTGAGCATATTTATTGCTGTTGATATGTACTCTACTTAAACAAAATCAGTGTCTGGGCTGGAGAGTACCAGATGTCAAAATACATACGCCGACTAGTGTAATGATCAGTAGAACTTAGGGAGTCGATTGTGCAATGTCCATTTGTCTGTCTGTTGCGACGCGTTTTACTCGGCGGGTATTGAAGCCAGTAAGCTGAAATTTTCCACACGTGCTTATTATTGTTGCAGGCTGTTTGTATGTTTGCATCACCGAAATAATTGGATCACTGGGTCATGGGGCTGCTATACAAACCTAGACCCTTAATTTAAGTTTTTTTTTAAAAAAACTTTTTTGCTTATGAACCAATCTTAACCAAACTTCATAATGGATCCCAATTAATGTTTCAAAAGATATGTCAAAATGGATGGAATCGAACGATGGGGTATGTATTTCTATTGATGTCACAAAACATATGTAAAAATGAATGGCGGATCATGGAGTCATGACGCTGCCATATAAACCCCCCCCCCCCCCAAATTAGGTTCTTCTAAGAAGCGCCACAGACCCTCCGATCGATCGGCCAGAATTTTTGATTGTGAGATAAATCGGAAGGTGTATGAGAGCATCGGATTTAAGGTTTTGATTTGACGTGTGGAACGTATTGCCAATGCAATTTTCCGTACAAGCTGTCATGATAATCATGTGTTCTCTGTTGCTGATTTTTTGACATAAACCTGTGGCCGTGCTTCATCCCGTGGTTGTGGCGGTCATTCTCCATCAAAAGTAGCAATGGATTTCCGTTGCCAAACAAAAAGGTATAATTTTCGCTATTTTGTGTTGTGTCTTGTGGACTGATTGATTGCCCGATAAATTGCCTAACGTATGTGCTGTACGGGCGGCAGATCGATGGTGGCCCATCGATTTCCCAATCGATCGGCCGAGAAATCGTCAGATTTGTGGCGTGGCGCCCTTAAGAAAAACGTTTTAATTGTCCAAATGTGTTTCTATAGATGCCACAAAACATAGGCGTGCCCCCCGCTTTCCCCCCAATAAAGTTTTCTATGGGATTTTTTTTATTTGTCCAATTATTCCAAGTATTGTTTTATGGACGCCACGGAACTTATGTGAAAATGGAAGGAGAAAATGGATGGGGGGAGGTTTGTTTAAACGCAAGTCATAGGCACGCCTGAAAAAAACATTTAGCCTGAGGAGAGTGAGGAGTTCACTCTGTGAGCGAATGGTATACAAAAATATAAAATTTGCATAGTCATATACGCCTACTTACGTTTTGCCTACCATGTATATGTAACTTCTATAACTTTCAAGCTTAACCACTGGCGGGGGAGGCAATTTGGCTAGTGCCCAGGGTCTCCATAGAGGTTAAATCCGACCCTGCTTCTGCCGCGTGAGCTAAAACTGGATCGTAACACAATTTAAAGGTGGATGCATCATATGAAGCATTAGTAAACCAATATATATATATCCATAGGGTCCGCAAAAAAATGGTCGTTAGAGATGATGATCCTCAAACTTAGCCATTTCTGATTCTATGTTTTTATTTATTTAATTTTTAATAATATATCAATAAGAATTTTAATCCATTCTACGAAAAAAATTTATGAGAGTTAATGCGTTACTTCAGGGGAATACTTCGGAAACCTTTTGTTTAATCGGAAGGGTACATGTTACTTTTACTAAATATGTACTTATTTATAAAAATAAAAAAGAGCAGAACCAAAAGAATATGTTGTTTAAGAATGTTAAGAAATTTGTGGCCTTTGCTGCTTACACTAAATGCTTAAAATAATACTTTTCACATTTGTGAACGAAACGAAAGATTTAGGCGTGTAACACTCATTCGTTTTAATTGTTGAATTCTCTTGTTGATACAAGTATTTTTGCAAAATATTGTATATTCCAAAAAATGTTACATTATATCAAAGACATTTAGAAATGTGGTGTAAATTTCGAACCAACAATATGTCAGTAGGATTCAATTTTAAACCATAATTCGACTGCAATATTACCAAAGAATTGGATAACATAAGCACATACCGTCAATGTAAATGAAAGATTGTCTCGCTAAGTGTGAATAGATTTTTTTTCCCAACGATAGATCCACGAACACATTCTTGCGTTCTCTTCATCTTGTAATTCCTACTAATATATGTGAAGCATTCCGGAGTTAACTATTTCTTAACAATAGTAAATAATTATAATTTACTTGTACATTACGGAAGCTCGCATGATGACTATATCCGTTCTGTCTTGAAACTACAAATAAACTTCGTTCGGAAATGAAAGTAAAACATTTTTTTCTCTGGCTGTTTATTTCAATATTAATAATTAACTGCGATAGTTCAAATATTTACACAGACTTTATAGAGTTACGAATTTAGCGCAGCATATTCGTGCATATGCAGATTTGCACTTCATTTCTCCACAAGCATAGTAATTATATCCAGACACGTAATACCTCTCTATTGACGCTTTTTGCAACAAAATCTGTTCATATAACAGTTTAGACCTTGTCCACAATTACCTATATCAATTAGTGCAGGCAAAAGACAATAAAGAAAGAAATGAAATGAAATGTTGATTCAGCCGATTACAAAAAAAAACGTCATAGATGCAGAAAAAAATCAAGAAATGCAAACTATCCAGCAAACAATACACTGCTGAAGCGGAATGTGTTAAAGTTACGGCTCGATTACTTAAAGCCGTAATAAGTTCCATTTAGTTAACGGTCAGATAATGTTCGTACAATTTTTGGGCGTTTGTTAAATATTATATTGCAGTTAACTTAATGGAGTATATTATGATAATAAGATGTCGAGCCTTTGTCTTTTCTATTTAGTATGTGAAGCATTCTGCATAACCCCAGAATTATACAAAGAGTTTGAAAGCACCATTTGATTTTTCTCACGCCTCATCAACAATTTCTCATCAGCACTCTAATCAATCATCTGAAAATGATAATTAAATACCACAAGCCCACGCTTTTTATTTTTGGCTATTCTTTACACACTAAGCTGAATCAGGACTCTCACATTAAAGATTATTAATATTCACTAACATTAGAAAAATTTCGAATAATTGTTTTATTATGAAAAGAGACACATTTAAGTATAATAAAGTCGATGAATACACTTTTTTGTCTTTACGGGATTTTGAATGAATATGTGTAAAATGGAGAAAGTACAAATCGGAAAATCACATAGCTAAGTTGAACAATTTTTTTGTAAAGCCTTAACGATCGCGTTGACAATTTTGTTGATGATACGCCGCGCGCCGCCGCCGCATCTTTTTTGTCGAAATATTATTCAATCGTCTATCTATGCCATCTACTTACTGATGGTGCTAAAATCTTTTTCTTTAGTCATATACTCGTAAATTGCCGTCATTCGTTGTACGTACGTTGGCATTACGAAAATAATGTACTTGTTACAGAGTAATGCAAAACATGTAATTTTTAAATTGGACGAATATCTTCTTCGCTTCTTTTTTTTCGTCGTCTTCTTGTTTTTACGAAATCGACGTGTGTAATAAGGTGATATATGCTCTGAAGATAATAACATGTCGACTTTATAGTATTATCAGGTTAAATAAATTGGTTCAAATTGAGATTTAATAAATAATACAACACATGCCTTGTATTAGCAAATATGTATATGGTTATTGGATGTAATGAGGAGTGTACACACAATAAACGCACTTTTGTGTAGACATGATGTAAGTAGTATGTTGAGCGTAAGAAATTAATTTCATTAAAATAATGTATAAACATAATAATATGTAATGGCGTATTACATTTTGAAACTTCTTATTGTGTCAAGAAAGCGAGACTAATAAAAGTAATTAAATATGAAAATTTGAAATGATTTAATTTTAAACAAAGCCATTGATTTCCATTTAAACATGTATTTAAAAAGCATAATTAGCAATTATTCCAATTCCGTTGTTTTACCATTAGTTGACGCAACAGCAAAAAGCAGCCCAAAAAAACTCTGTTGATAAATTACCGCCAGCATTGGCGAAATCCCTTCGCAATGTGAGAAACATTTGAATGGTAATAAAAGACTTGTTATCCGTTTGATAGTTTATTGAAGACTTAGAACTAGTATAAAGTACAGAATTGACATTAGACCAAGCAATGAAAGCCTAAAACGGGGGTGTAGAGAACATCGAAGGGGGTGACGATTTTTTTCTTCAGTATTTTATCAGGAGTAGTTAGGAGGTAAAGGTACTAATTTTACTCGGAGCTGAGGGGTGCGCTAACGCGAGGAGAGGGGGTTAAAGGTGCAATTTTGTGCAATTTTTGGTGTTTTGGGCTATATCTCGAAAACGGTGAGTCGCACAGAAAAAAGTTGTGAGTAAGCATTAAAGCTTTCTAAATATCCTATTTATTTGCCCATACTTACATATGCAAAACTCCTAACGGTTCTTCCGATATTGTTCAATAAAAGTAAAAAAAAAATTTTTTTTCATTCTATTGACTCTGGTGTCTCTCCGATTTGTTTTTCAAAAAACTTTTGTAGTGTAAAGTTAGTAAGTGGTAAATTTTCCTTAATTTGATATACTTCTTCTTGGCTTGTCTCCTATCATTCAAGAGTTAAGAGAGTCTCAAGGAAGTAATATTCTATACTCATCAGAATGAAGACAACCATTGTGAAAAAACGGCAGTGGGGGGACGGTTTTTTATTTCATGGATCCATAATGGGCGTTTCGGAGTAAGACATACTACAAGCTCGCAGTCATGAGGTGTGCGCTAACGTGGGGAGGGGGGCTAAAGGTTTCATTTTCGCAGGTTGTCGACTTAATCTTGGAAATATCTCGGAAGCGGTGAGTCGTCCTGAGAGTATTTGTATGGCAGTACTAAAGCCCATTAAATTTCCAAAAACTTATTTGAACACTCAAATGCCGAATTTCTAACGGTTCCCCCGATACAGGTGATTGAAATCCGAAAATTGTTAAAAAATCGTTATTTTGTTTATTTTTTTGGCTCTGGTGTCTCTCGCGATTGTTTTTCGGAAAACTGTTTCACGACCAATTTGTACGATGTTTAATTGGCTATCATTTAATATACGCCCCGTTGTCCGGTCTTCAATCAGTCAAAAGCTTAGGAGTTAAAACCGAGCTTCCGAATTCAATTTTCTCTATTTTCAAGGATAAAGACAAACATTGTGAAAAAACGGCAGTGGGGGGACGGTTTTTTATTTCATGGATCCATAATGGGCGGTTCGGAGTAAGCATACTACAAGCTCGCAGTCATGAGGTGTGCGCTAACGTGGGGAGGGGGGCTAAAGGTTTCATTTTCGCAGGTTGTCGACTTAATCTTGGAAATATCTCGGAAGCGGTGAGTCGTCCTGAGAGTATTTGTATGGCAGTACTAAAGCCCATTAAATTTCCAAAAACTTATTTGAACACTCAAATGCCGAATTTCTAACGGTTCCCCCGATACAGGTGATTGAACTCCGAAAATTGTCAAAAAATCGTTATTTTGTTTATTTTTTTGGCTCTGGTGTCTCTCGCGATTGTTTTTCGGAAAACTGTTTCACGACCGATTTGCACGATGTTTAATTCACTTCCATTTGATGTGCTCCCCGTTGTCCTGTCTTCAATCAGTTAAAAGCTTAGGAGTTAAAACCGAGCTTCCGAATTCAATTTTCTCTATTTTCAAGGATAAAGACAAACATTGTGAAAAAACGGCAGTGGGGGGACGGTTTTTTATTTCATGGATCCATAATGGGCGGTTCGGAGGAAAACATACTAAAAGCTCGCGGTCATGGGGAGTGCGCTAACGTTGGGAGAGCGGGTTCAAATATCTCATTCTTGTGCTTATTAGCTCTATCCCCGCTATATCTCCGTAACCACGAACTCTACGAAAAAAATGTCTGAACAAGAATGAAAGCTTACACAATTTCCTATAAAGTTCATCTTACATGCATAGGTCGAATTCCTAACAGTTATCCAGATATAGCTAATTTAAAAATCAGAAATTTCACATAGAAAACATCCACACAACATAATTGGTATACATGTATCTATAGATTGGCTATATGCATGTAGGCTGTGTTGATGTTTTCTATGTGAAATTTCTGATTTTTAAATTAGCTATATGTGGATAACTGTTAGGAATTCGACCTATGCATGTAAGATGAACTTTATAGGAAATTGTGTAAGCTTTCATTCTTGTTCAGACATTTTTTTCGTAGAGTTCGCGGTTACGGAGATATAGCGGGGATAGAGCTAATAAGCACAAGAATGAGATATTTGAACCCGCTCTCCCAACGTTAGCGCACTCCCCATGACCACGAGCTTTTAGTATGTTTTCCTCCGAACCGCCCATTATGGATCCATGAAATAAAAAACCGTCCCCCCACTGCCGTTTTTTCACAATGTTTGTCTTTATCCTTGAAAATAGAGAAAATTGAATTCGGAAGCTCGGTTTTAACTCCTAAGCTTTTGACTGATTGAAGACAGGACAACGGGGAGCACATCAAATGAAAGCCAATTAAACATCGTACAAATCGGTCGTGAAACAGTTTTCCGAAAAACAATCGCGAGAGACACCAGAGCCAAAAAAATAAACAAAATAACGATTTTTTAACAATTTTCGGATTTCAATCACCTGTATCGGGGGAACCGTTAGGAATTCGGCATTTGAGTGTTCAAATAAGTTTTTGGAAATTTAATGGGCTTTAGTACTGCCATACAAATACTCTCAGGACGACTCACCGCTTCCGAGATATTTCCAAGATTAAGTCGACAACCTGCAAAAATGAATCCTTTAGCCCCCCCTCCCCACGTTAGCGCACACCTCATGACTACGAGCTTGTAGTATGTCTTACTCCGAACCGCCCATTATGGATCCATGAAATAAAAAATCGTCCCCCTACTGCGGTTTTTTCACAATGTTTGTCTTTATTCTTGAAAATAGAGAAAATTGAATTCGGAAGCTCGGTTTTAACTCCTAAGCTTTTGACTGATTGAAGACAGGACAACGGGGAGCACACCAAATGAAAGCCAATTAAACATCGTACAAATCGGTCGTGAAACAGTTTTCCGAAAAACAATCGCGAGAGACACCAGAGCCAAAAAAATAAACAAAATAACGATTTTTTAGCAATTTTCGGAGTTCAATCACCTGTATCGGGGGAACCGTTAGAAATTCGGCATTTGAGTGTGCAAATAAGTTTTTGGAAATTTAATGGGCTTTAGTACTGCCATACAAATACTCTCAAGACGACTCACCGCTTCCGAGATATTTCCAAGATTAAGTCGACAACCTGCGAAAATGAAACCTTTAGCCCCCCTCCCCACGTTAGCGCACACCTCATGACTGCGAGCTTGTAGTATGTCTTACTCCGAAACGCCCATTATGGATCCATGAAATAAAAAACCGCCCCCCCCACTGCCGTTTTTTCACAATGGTTGTCTTCATTCTGATGAGTATAGAATATTACTTCCTTGAGACTCTCCTAACTCTCGAATGATACGAGACAAGCCAAGAAGAAGTATATCAAATTAAGGAAAATTTACCACTTACTAACTTTACACTACAAAAGTTTTTTGAAAAACAAATCGGAGAGACACCAGAGTCAATAGAATGCAAAAAAATTTTTTTTTTTACTTTTATTGAACAATATCGGAAGAACCGTTAGGAGTTTTGCATATGTAAGTCTGGGCAAATAAATAGGATATTTAGAAAGCTTTAATGCTTACTCACAACTTTTTTCTGTGCGACTCACCGTTTTCGAGATATAGCCCAAAACACCAAAAATTGCACAAAATTGCACCTTTAACCCCCTCTCCCCGCGTTAGCGCACCCCTCAGCTCCGAGTAAAATTAGTACCTTTACCTCCTAACTACTCCTGACAAAATACCGAAGAAAAAAATCGTCACCCCCTTCGATGTTCTCTATAATGTCTTGTTTGATTGGCCTACATATAATTAAGTAGAGTTAGGGAATTTAATAATGTGTATGAGTTTAAATTATTTCCAACACTCCTCCTCAATTTTGAAGCAAATTTTTGAAATTTAGCTTTAACTAAAGGACATCTTAGACAATATTCGCAATTAACAATTTTCCTATAAATATAATTTTTAACAAAAAGAATTTTAACGGCCATATGTTTTGAATGATTTACCTGTTTTTACTTGTTAAATTGAAAGATACTTAGGGAACCCTTAAGGGACTGACGCTATTTATAGTCACTCAATAAGCAAACGCTTAAGGGTTATCTAAAGGGTTCCCTTATCCGTTAAGGTATATATAATATTTAGTAACCTTTTATGAATTTATATTTTTGATGACATATCCTTATTCAAACACTTTGAATCAGGGCCGGCTCCACTATATGTGCAGACTGTGCACTTGAACAGCGCGCCAACCGAAAGGGGTGCCAAATTCAGAAATTCATTATCCCTTCAAATTAAGATTTCCTTTATTGACAACTGCATGATGATCACATCAATTCTCTTCTCGGTTGTATAGCATTTATTTATACATACACATATGGACAAAAAAATAAGTACACCACTCATGTACCTTTTTATGCCAAATTTTAATACCCTTTTTAAAATTGAATTACCCCAAATAGATAGTCATTACAACAATTAGGATACAACAATGCCAACGGAATCGAAAAACTAAATGGCATCCCCCTATTTTCTTAGTCCCTACCGATATTAGGTTTGAAGTGGGTTTTCAGCTTGGTCAAAATAATAAGTACACCATCGGTTTTTTTTTTAATTTTGACAACAAGTTGCTATTTTCCGTAAGGATTTGTTTTTTTATTAATTGGTGTATGCCAGAAACCTTAAATTAAAAACAAACCAAAATACTTAAGGGGGCGAAAAACGCATGGTAGGTACGGAAAAAGAAGTTTAAGTTCGAAACTTTGAAATAGCGAAAAAAATATTCTCTCAATAACGAAATAAATCAGCTAAACATTGTATTTACTGTGTAATTCATTAAAAAGTAAATATAAGCAGTCTCAAATACAGTTAAGTCCATGTAAGGGCCTTAAGGACAACTGTCGGTCTCATTATCACTATGGCGAGAAAAGTTCTCTTGGTGATTTTCACGGCAAATATTTAAAATATAGAATCCCTTTGAAAAGTTAATCGACGAATACAAGAAGTAAAGCAGTTTTGACAAAAAATTTGGAAGTTTCCATGGCGACGTCAAAAAGTGTTGACGGTTCAAGAAAATTTGGGAGGGATAGTTTTTCTTGTTCCAGACCGAACAATGAAAACTCACAGAATAGTCTGTTTTATTTATGAGATCGGAATAAATTTGATTGGAAACTACTCTTGTCGTAATATTCTTCATTCAGGAAAAAAAATAATATAATGTATGCTACATCTACTGACTATTTCCCATGGAGGCGAAAAAACGTGGTCTATGGTTTAATTTTCATAGTTTGGTTTCGTTCAAATATACCTAATAACCGTTACAATGAGGCAATTTCCATATAAGAAATGTTAGTTTAGAGTCCTAGAATATTTCCCTGATGAGCACACACACTTTAAATGGGGATTTCAGCAGGATATTAACCCTAACCGTACCTCAGAAACTGGTCAAGGATCCGCTTCAACCAAGTCGGGTGGCTTTTCGCGTTGTTACTAGAGTTAAAATGAATCTGTAATGTTTAGGGGGAGTTGAATCAATGAAACAGAAACACAGTTTTCATAAAACGGACCAATTACGGAATTTCCTGGAAGTAACTGGATGTATGGATGTATGGGAACATACCATAAGAATTATCTCCAAAAGGCCAACAAAAACCTTTTTTTCTTTCAAAATAATGAACCATTTACTTTTAAATAATAAAATAAATTAAATTCTGGTCGAATCAGAACTTAATATTTTAATTAAAACAAGTTTTAATCAAATTAACTGACATGTACTTATTATTTTGTCCAGCCTATTTTAGTCAGTTCGTACTTTTTCAAGGTAAATGAAAGCTGTTATTTATTATAATATGCTAATTTACATATTATTTCATTCCTTACCAATTAAGTATTTAAATCTATCCATATGAGTTTATTTCCTCAAATAACTACATACTTGGCTACAGGGTGATAAGAAAAATTAGTATGGGTGTACTTATTTCTTTGGCCATATGTGTATTTGTATTGATTAATATACGTCGTCCACGTATTGTTCATATTAAACAAAATAGAACTGATTCAATTATTATCTAAAGGTACGTTGTGCTCGACACGACTGCATCGGCTCTAGCGACAGCGACTCACTCATTTCATATAAAAACTCATTTTTCTCTCATTCTAGAAACCAGTTTTTATATGAAATGAGCGAGTCGCTGTCGCTAGAGGCGATGCAGTCGTGTCGAGCACAACGTACCTTAAGGGTGTGTTTTCACAAAGATCCGCTGCTATCGCGACTCAAGAAATTACATAGAAACTCCACTAACAACCAAACTCAATACGCATGCTATTCGTATTCCATTCCATTTGACCTGCTCCAATTAATCCATGCACTTCAAATGCGAGATGGGCGCCCTATGGGCGCTAGATTTCATAGATTGTATGCTCTGCAGAAGTGAAGAGTTGTGCACAGGGCCGGCTTTAGGGTGGGGCATAGGGGCATAGGGGCACCGAAAGCCGTTCTTTTAATTTAATTTTTTTTTACAAATTTGATTGTTGCTTAAGAAGTTTGTGTTGTTATCCATCATAAAAAAACTGTTTCTACCGGTAATCATTAGCAGAAATGTTGCATTATGTCTATGTGATCGTATTGTAAAAACTGGTTTTTACCCGATACTAAAAGCCGGACAGGTTTCGATCAGATATTTAAAAAAAACTGGCCATGGTCAGATTATACAAATGCGAAGTCCATGGCAAATGTCAAGCGAGGAGGCCCTGGAACTTCGGTTAACCAAACTAGTAAAGGGTGTCTTAAACATTATTTCGGTTAATGAGTGCCACCATTCATTTCTCAATAGGTTTTTTCAAAAGTAATTTTACTCTTATCCTAAAGTAACATTTGAAATACTTTTGGCGTAGGTACATATCTACCTTTTCGTATACTTGTGTCAACGATTATTTATTATTCAGTTTTTTGATTAGTTATCTCAGTCTCGATTTTTTGACTTTCATCTACAGTAGAACCCCGATAATACGGACCCCGGAAATTCGATAATTCGGATTTGGCCAAAGGTCCAAATTTTCTTTGATTTGGAAAAAATCCGAGATATTTATGAATGTTTTTCTATCGCAATGTGCCGTACATTTAAAGGAACATCTATAAAACTATGTATTTATTTTCGCTAAAATCATTCAAATTTTGAACCATTTGAACATACATAAATACCATGTAATCAGGTCTTAATAGGTACGTTTCGAAAATCCTAACAATTCGATATTCCGGATAGTGTCCGGTCTCAATCAATCCGGATTATCGGGGTCCTACTGTATTTACATCTATAAATCTAAAGCTGTAAAAGGCAGCTTGCCAAGCAACTGGAATCAAGAGCTAAAATTTGACAGCTACTTAGCATCCAAACAGGTTGGCTCTCAAATACGGAAATCGCATAATCAAATGTTCAATTAGCGAGGTTTCCTCAAATTTAATTATCAAAATTGTATTTTGCGATTTAAATTACCACTAAGCTATTCACAAGAAAAATGAACAAAAGTTACAAAGTTGTCACTATAAATTCAATAAGCGGGGTAAACTGACAGGTGAATCAGTTATCAAATTGCATATCAAAACTTGTCAGCGAACTTGATAGGAGATCAGCTATAGCAAATACAAGCAGTAATTAACCGTTACACTATATCGCGGATGTGCAGGAATTTCAAAAAAAAATATTTTATTATAAGGGCTACATTTAGCGAACAAAATTCACTGGAAATGCTACAAGAATTCTACTCGGCACCGGTCCCTTTCTCCGATGTCTAACCTCTATGCTGAATGAGAATCATAATATTGAAGTAGAATTTTTTCTGCTAAATTGTTCGTTCGCTAAACGCATTCGCCCCCTTTTTGCAACGTGGGTAATCCGGCACTGGCCATAGTTTATCTGCACCGGAATATATACAAAAAAAAACCGGTACGGAATAGCCCGTGGCATGCTTCGAGAGAGTATTTGAAAAACTGTTAGAAAACTTCTCATTCTCAACGGCTCGATGAAGAGATTCATGGAAGCCAGATCTCCATCTCGGCAGGGGCCTTCAGAGTTTCCAGATACCGATTCTCACGAATAATTAGTTGTTGCTTTCGAACAGAACTTCACCAATATAGTTTGCCGATATGTTGATCAACTCTAGGAAATTTTTTCTGTCTGTTCCTTGCATATATACATGATGCTTCGTTACGATACGTAGAAATAGATTGAAGGTAAGACATTTTTCCTGTACAAAAAACACGGGAAGACCATTAGAAATTTTACTCTTAACAAAAAAAACATCCCCAATTACTCCTGGATTCATTTACCATAATTGTAGTGGTAGATCTACTTCGGCCAATCTTATAACGCTAGTTTCTGATGTCCTCTGTGAAATAGAAAAAGGCATTGATGCTGTTTACACTGATTTTAGAAAGGCCTTTGATAGGATTAATCATACCAAATTGGATTGCTCCCCATGATGGCTCTACTCATATCTTCTTAAACGGTCTCAGTTTGTTAGATTTCAAGGTTGCACATGGCACATCCAAAGAGTATGATTCCTTCTGGAATCAAAGCAGCCAGTTAGGTCGCTTTCTCTTCAATATTTTCATTTCTGATCTGTCACAGTTGTTGTGGGATATTCCTCATATCTATTCTCCACGCCGACGATTTGAAGTTGTACCACACCATTAAAGTACACTCTTACACGGAGTCTCTGCAGCTTAAGCTTCAGTCTCTCGAAAACTGGGGTTAACGAAATAATCTACACCTGAACGTGAGTAAGTCTCATGTGATGATTTTTCGCGCAAGACTACAGTTCTAGTTCCTACTATCTTAATACTCGAACTGAAGAGAGTAGACTTTCTCTTTTGAACTTGACGACTTTTACCTCTACAGCACTGTTTCCCAACAGGTGGTCCGCGGACCAAAGGTGGTCCGTGAGACACCCGTAGGTGGTCCGCGGAGAGACTCCGGGTGGTTGATCCGATCCGAAATTATCCCAAGGTATTTTGGAAATTTTAATTCGCCTGCAAAAAAAACGAAAGGTTTTTTGCACTAAACATTGTCACAAATCCGAGCCTAAAGACCTCGCTATAACGTTTACTGGATAATTTTCAACCGAAGTTAGCTCTTCCAGACTGGGAAGACACATATTTCTGTGCGAGAAAAATCACAGCTGGGGAGGCAAATTTAAAACAGACAAACAGTTTTTCTCAATTCCCTTAACCTTGCAAACATGACGAATCTTATCATCATGCTCTTTACAAGATGGTGTTAGTATAGTATAGTTCAAGCAATCGATTGCTTCGAGAATTGTGGACTGCGCCTTCGAAGATATGAAAGCCGGACCTTATTTTCAATAAATCATCTTCCTCAGACTAATGCACCAAAGTATGTATAGGTAGATGTTATCCGAAGGATCTTTGTATGATTAGTGATTTTCCACATTATTTTTAAGTAGGGAATTGCAAAAAATAATAATTAGGGCAATTGATGGGAGGGGAGATAGAGCGTGAGCTTCTGAATACAATACCTAGACCAGGCATGTCAGACTCGCGGCCCACTTCGCAGTTTTGTGCGGCCCGCAACCAGGTGGAAAAACACAATGCGTATCAGCACAAATGCGTAAAAACAAAAAAATTTAGGTGTTGAACTTAAGTCTTAGAAATTTACTAAAACTCACCAAGAAGTCGGGGTCGCATACAAAGCTTAAATTATGTTTCCTATAAATCTTCCTCTATGTACTACAACAATTGGCTGACGGTCATGTGTATATTTGTGGAGGAAAATATGAAACCCCAAATTCGGTCCAGAAAAACAGCTTTTGGCTTTGTCGAACCTGATAGTTATCTGCCTTTCAGGTTGTGGGATAAGAACATCTTGGATTGAATTTATTTGAAAAGAATGCCCTTTAAAGACCACGATCGTATATTTTGTGAGCAAATAACCTATGGATGTGAAATTTCGAAAACATGATCTTCAGCCCAAATACTGGATTTTTCTGCCTTTTAGCTTTTTAAGCGTTACTGAAGTATATGTTTGTTTCATATATCACAAAACAAAGTTATGCCAATTTTTAGCCCCCTTTCGGCGGAACTTAATTTAATCAGCCTAATTTCGGCTCCTAAAGTTGTTTTGGGCTAGGATATACGAGGGTAGTCTGATAAGTACCCAGCCTCCCCGTCTGAGGGTGTCAGTATCGCAATAGCAATTTACTATCGTCAGCTGTCCAAATTTCAGCCAGATTAGACTCGTAGTTTTGCTTTGGCCGCGTGTGAAAGCTGGAATGTCCGCCGATTTTAGAAAAATGGAAAAAGAGCAATATTGGTCGGTGATTCGATTCTTGTTTTTGGAAGGGAAATCGCGCAGCGAAATCAAAGAGCGTTTGGATGCTGTTTACGATGACTCTTCTCCTTCGATGGCGACCGTCAAAAATTGGTTTAACGAGTTTCAATGTGGTCGCAAGTCGGTTTTTGATGAGCCACGTTCAGGTGTCCCGAAAACGCTTAGCACGCAAGATAACGTGACAAAAATCCACGTATTGACAGACCGCAGATTGAAGGTGCGAGAGATAGCTGAGACAGTAGGCATTTCAAAAGATGGCGTGGGTCATATCCTGCATGAAATTTTGGGCATGAGAAAACTGTCGGCGCGATGGGTGCCGCGTTTGCTCACTCCGGACAACAAGCGCAACCGTGGGACCACTTCAAAGTAGTGTTTGACGCTGTTTAAGCGAAATCCGAAGAAGTTTCTGCGTCGTTTCGTGACAGTCGACGAAACTTGGATACACTGGTACACACCAGAGACCAAGAAACAGTCGAAGCAGTGGACTTCACCCGCCGAACGTGCTCCGAAGAAGGCGAAGACTGTCCCATCGGCCAGAAAGGTGATGGCCAGCGTTTTCTGGGATTCAGAAGGTGTGATCCACATCGGCTACCTGCAGAAGGGCAAGACGGTCACAGGGTTGTACTATGCCGAATTATTGGGCCGATTCGATGCCGAATTGAAGAAAAAACGGCCCCCCTTGGCAAAGAAAAAAATGCTCTTCCACCATGATAACGCACCGGCTCACATCTCCGCCCGCCAACGCCAAACTGGTCGAATTGGGCTACGAACTGCTGTCCCATTCACCGTATTCTCCAGATTTGGCCCCGTGCGACTCCTTTTTGTTTCCAAACTTGAAAAAGTCACTCGCCGGGTAGAAATTTCAGTCGAATGTGGAGGTCATCGCCGCTACGGAGGCCCACTTTGCAGGCATCGAAAAAACGTATTATTCAGACGGGTTAAAGAACTTGGAGCCACACTGGATCAAGTGTATCGAGCTAAAAGGAGACTATATTGAAAAATAAATCGCCACTTTTCTAAAATTTTTGTTCTTCCTTTGTAGGCTAGATATACTTATCAGACCACCCTCGTATTTCTGGATGACGTCCAAGCTTTGAGTTTGATACCCCCGACCTAGACAGAAAAAATCGAGACCTTAATTTGTTTCATTATTATTGAATGGTGATCCGTCAAGACAGGGACGTAGCCAGGGGAGGGGTCCTTGGGGTCCGGACCCCTCCCGAAATGTTTTCAATGAGCTCGAAAATTTACGTGATTAAAACAAAATAAAAACTGAAAACTGTAAAATGTAGTGGACACTCTTTTCATTTG
This sequence comes from Microchrysa polita, assembly GCA_949715475.1. Classification (NCBI taxonomy): domain Eukaryota; kingdom Metazoa; phylum Arthropoda; class Insecta; order Diptera; family Stratiomyidae; genus Microchrysa; species Microchrysa polita. The sequence continues at coordinate 9,393,390 of OX454420.1, forward strand.
GCAGTAAATTTTTCTTAAGACTGTGTCAGGATATTACATGCATTCGTCTGAATGGCAGTTGTGATTATGATGATGAGAATTGAATCACTTGATCTGAAAATGTGTGAGAGCCTATTTTCTTGCTAGTTCCTAACCAAATTTTTGGAAAAAATATTTAAAGTTTGAACATTTAGGTTACAAAACAAACTTGTCATATAAAAACAGTACGTACAAGTAAGCATAAACAAAATTTTAAATGCAAAAAAAAATAAAATGCTGATTTGATGGATGTTTTTGGAAGCTATACAGCCTGTACTCATTACAATAAATTCATTTTAGTTCGCCAGATCTATTCCACGGAGGATTCCTTCAATTGTCCCATCGTTTGTGGTTTATTTCCATTAATTCGTAATTTCAAGAACTGCCAGAAAAATAAATCGAGGAAATGTACGTTGCTGGTACCATAAGGTTCTCGAGAACAAATTTTGGTTGTTCCAACTTAGGATGTATCTTCCTCCGCATCCATTTTCTTAACTGAAATAACGTTTTGAAGCAAGGAGTCGAATCCATCCAGGCTCATATTACCCTACTTACACGACGCGATAGCACACTAGATATTTGTGTGCCGAATTAAATTGTATTGGCTAGCTAAAACTGAAGGTTGTACGCAAACGCCTCCAAAGGCATTGATATTTTGATTATTCAAAAAATATCATCTCTTGGATGTAATTGAAATGGTGTGACATATCGACCAAGATATCCTCTTCAAATCCATCGCCAATATATAAAATAGATAGAAATGTAAGAATCTGGTGATGAAAGATCAGAATAAAAACATCTATGGTAAAATTTCAATGCAAATTAATGCAACGGAATACTGTCATTCAATAAAAAATCAATCATTTGTCTACCTATATTTATTGATAAATCTTGTCACGTTAATCTCTAATGGGTTTCAAAGGACTATGTCAAAGGAGCGGAGATTCCTTCATGTTCTTTCGATATAACAGCCAAATTTTTATCCCTTCTGTTATAAATGGGGATTTTCTGATTGTTCAGAGATGATTAAAAATACGGCAAAGCCGCTAAAATAAATTTCGAAAAACAGCTTAGATATTTATTCGTATCAGTTTTCAAATGATTGAAAATTTAAAATGAAATATTTCCAGTCCAAAATGAACTGTTTTTGCCTATATTCTGTAATGATTATTGCTAAAAATTCAATACTATTTTCACTTATCCAGAAACACGCAAATACTGATTTCCAACAACCATGAAATTTCTTATATCCAGCTTTGGACCCCTCCCGAAACCAAATTCTGGCTACGTCCCTGCGTCAAGATCTATTTTCAGGCTAAGTGGTCCGCAGACGTTTTTGAGTTGGGAACCACTGCTCTAGAAGAACCTTGCTTTCTTCATGTTTTACCTTTATTAGCGGGGCAGCTAATATCGATCGTATTTTTAACAAAATCACGATTAATGATCAAACTAGACGAACTAGACATACACCTCTTTTAAAAGAATAACAGTATTCAACCGTTTATGGTTACATCGAGCCTATAAATAGGTACAGTCAAACTTCTCTATAACGAACTGCCGTATAACGAATTTCTCTATATAACGAATTTACTTCGTAAATTCTGCATCTTCACGAAGTTTTCTGAAGAATTTAATCTCCATATAACGAATTTCTTTATAAGGAATCCAGTTCCCAGTTCCAACTTGGTATTTCCAGGTATTTTCAACTTCTATATAACGATTTTTTTTCTAATTAATTCTCCCAATGATTTTGTAACTAAGGGGAATACCCCATTAATACGGGAATCGAACAAAGCGGAATAAAACTAAAGACACTATAGGGATTCCCCGACTATGCATGTCAATTGTTCGACAATTTTACGTTGTAGTGACGGTTGTGAAGTGTTTAAGTTTTAAAATGACTCCGCCAAGAAAAAGTTTTTCTATAAAAGAGAAAATTTTGATTATCGACGAACTGGAAAAGGGAGAATTAAAAAAGAAAGATATTGCCGCAAAGTTCCAGATATCGGCGAGTACTTTGTCGACAATTTTAAAGGACAAAGATAAAATCTTGGAGTTTAGAAATAGCGAAAAATGCAATTTTAAGCGTAAAAAGTGCCGTCCATGTAATTTCAATGAAATTGATGAAGCCATTCGGAAGTGGATCATTGCTGCCCGCCAAAAAAATCTACCTTTGTCCGGCCCACTGATAAGAGAAAAGGCAAAAGAATTCGCGGAATCTTTGGGTTATTCGGAGTTTAAAGCCAGTACCGGGTGGTTGGATAAACTTAAACAACGCTATGGAATATCCGAAAAAAAATGTGCGGGGAAAGCGCAGATGTGAATTTGCAGAATCGTGATGAGTGGGTCAACAATGTTTTGTCAAAATTACTGGAAAAATATGATGCAAACGATGTATTCAATGCCGATGAGACCGGCCTTTTCTTTAAATGTTTGCCAAACAAAACTCTCGCATTTAAAAACGAAAAGTGCTTCGGTGGCAAACGGAGCAAGGATCGGATTACGGTTATGGTGGCCTGCAATATGACGGGCACTGAGAAAATAAAATTGCTAGTTGTAGGAAAAAGCAAAAACCCACGGTGCTTTAAGGGCATTAAGTCATTAGATGCCGATTATGAATTCAATTCGCGGTCATGGACAATTAGACAATTGCGTAGACAATTGCACGGCCCATCCTAAAAGCGTTCAAAGCAAGTTGAAAAACATTGAACTTTCATATTTTCCACCCAATATGACATCGGTTCTTCAACCTATGGACCAGGGTATTATCTGTAACATATAACATCATTTCAGAAAGCGAGTTTTGATGGAAATATTGAAACAAATGGATGATACGAAACCTCCTGTTTCCATAAATATTTTAGATGCTATTCGGTATTTAAATAAAGCTTGGACATTCGACGTTAAACAAGAAACGATTGTGAATTGTTACAGGAAGGCAGGCTTCATGAAAGGTTGCATTTCGATTCCAGACTGGGATCAAGATGACAATTTACCATTATCCGAGTTAAGAAAGTTGTGGACGTCACTTGGCAACTCGTTTAAAGATGATCATTTAACACTTGAGGATTTTGTTAATGTGGATAATGGAGTTGTTACCTCAGAGAGTCTATCCGATGAAGACATTCTACAGAGCATCCTTGAATCGCGATCAGTAGACTTAGGTAATTTAGTTATCCGTTAGCCTGTAAATATGGCATTTGTAAACCATTTCGTATGAATACTTATAGATTCGGATGGAGATGAGGAGGAAGAGCATTCTAAACCTACCAGGATATTGCCTACAATGTCAGATGTGTCTTCGTCAATCGCGGTCCTTCGAAATTTTATTGAGTTAACGGAAAACGTTCCTCCAAATGTGGCTGCGTCTCTCAATGTATTTGAAAATTACATTGAGAACGAGAAATGGAACACGTTTATTCAAACTAAACTGCCAGATTTTTTTAAAAGAACCGAAAATTAATTTTTAGAACTTATTTGTGATGGATTAACATATTTTTTATTTGTTTTATTTTATGTACGAGTGTTTATGTTTTGTTTTATAAATGAATATTTGGTGAATTTTTTATAATGTGATACTTATATAGACTACGAAAAATGAAGTACAAATATATAATATGTTTATATACACATGAACAAAAAAAAATTTTTCTCTATAACGAATTTTCTCTATAACGAAGCAATTGATGGGTCCCTTGCTGATTCGTTATAGAGAAGTTTGACTGTACTACATAATTATACCCTTCGCTCATAGAGTGAAAGGGTATATTAACTTTGTCATGAAGTTTGTAACGCATTGAAGGAAGCATCTCCGACCATATAAAAAATATACATATATGATCAGCACGACGAGATGAATCGATTGGGCGATGTCCGTCTGTCTGTCTGTCCGTCCGTGTCCGTCCGTCTGTTGCAGCGCGTTTTTCTCGGCCACTATAAAAGCTACGGAGCTGAAATTTTGCACACGTGCTTCTTATTGTTGCAGGCTGTTTGTATATTTTAATCACCGAAATTGGATCACTGGGTCATAGGGCTGCCATACAAACCTAGCCCTCCAATTTAAGTTCTTCTAGAAAAAACTTTTTTATTTGTGCACCAATTTCAACCAAATTTCACAGAAATGTGTCTCTTTTGATGACACAAAACATATCTAAGATTCGATCAAATCGGATAATGGGGTCATGGGGCTTCCATACAAACCTAACCCCCCAAATTAGGTTCTACTAAGAAAAACTTTTTTATTTGTGCACCAATTACAACCAAATTTCACAAAAATGTGTTTCTTTTGATTACACAAAACATATCTAAGAATAGATCAAATCGCATAATAGGGTCGTGGGGCTGCCATACAAACCTAACCCCCCAAATTAGGTTCTTGTAAGAAAAACTTTTTATTTGTGGACCAATTTCAACCAAATTTCACGCGAATGTGTTTCCTTTGATGACACAAAACATATCTAAGAATCGATCAAATCGGATAATGGGGTCATGGGGCTGCCATACAAACCTAACCCCCCAAATTAAGTTCTTCTAAGAAAAACTTGTTTATTTGTGCACCAATTTCAACCAAATTTCACACAAATGTCTTTCTCTTGATAAAACAAAACATGTCTAAGAATGGATCAAATCGGATGATGGGGTCATGGAGCTGCCATACAAAACTAACGTCCCAAATTAGGTTCTTCTAAGAAAAACTTTTTTATTTGTGCACCAATTTCAACCAAATTTCACACAAATGTGTTTCTTTTGATGACACAAAACATATCTAAGAATTGATCAAATTTGACCATGGGGTCATGGGGTGGCCATACAAACCAAACCCCCATTTTGGTTATATTCTTGTAAGAAACATTTTTTGCACCAATTTCACAAAACCTTGAATTAATGCGTCTTTACCAAAGCAAGAAAAAAGTTCAAAACGAATGGAATCGTACTGTGGCTGTGGGGTCATGCTCTCGCAACCCCAATAAAATTTTCTGAGTAAATATTTTTATTTGCCCACTTATTTCAACCAAGCCCAAAACTTTTGTCAAGACGGAAGAAAAAGAATTAGGAGGGGAATTAAATACAAGTCATAGGTACTCCCAAAAAAACTTTTAGCCCAAGGAGAGCGAAGGGTATCTGAATTTCGGCCACGCCCGAAATTAGCCTCGGCCTCGGGGGTTGGCGAGCGAAGCGAGCAGGGGGCCAAGCCCCCTAGTTCAGCACTTTGCCACTAATACCTTACACACAATATGAATAAGTAAGTGAAATGAAATGTAATGTGTAATTGTTAATCCTTGAATGAAAATGTCAGATAGGATATTCATCCTAATTCCTTTGAAGAGCTAGGGCACAAGGGTCCAACAGGCAGGTAGGTTACTTAAAATTCGCTACATAACAATAAAATATTGATGTCATCACATTAATCCATAGAAGAATTAAATTCACTGCATCAAACGCATCTGGGCGTTGCCTTATTTATTAACCATATTTTGTTCAAATTAGATTTCTGCTTTTAATTCACATCTGTCTGTGATAATTATCATAATAACAACATATTGCAGTTTAATGACTCACAGATCCCCAAAGCACGCGTAACAAATCTCAAATATAACTTGCAATACCTACTTGTACATATATAAGTATAATTTAAAATAAATTATAAATTGCGAACTTGTAACATTGCACGCTAAACCTGAACTTGTCCGCCAAGATTCACTTTTAGCAAAATGATGACGAACTCCTCACAGTATCAGACAAGATGCAGCAAAGGTGTGCTTGATACTCAACAGGGGGCCCACTGTAAACGCTTCCACTATAATATGTGGGTCAAACCGTAACATAAGCATGAGGAGTGTGCATTTCACATTAAAAATATTAACAACAGAATTAGTGTCTACGCCGAATATGAATTGCATCACATTCTTGTTTTTATATTTAACGCATTTTTCGGAGTAAGTGTGATGTTAACATTTTTCGGGCGATTTTTTAGATTGAAAATTTACTAGATGCTGATATTGGCGTGGCGATATAATCCTCGTTTGGTTTGTCTTGTGTTAGACGGATATACGATAGTTTTACTTGTAAACAGTATTATCATATTTGGATATCAGTGAAGTAAGTTCAATTTTGAAAGTAAAATTAACAACAGCATTAGCATAGTTTTTAATATTTTTGAAAGTCAGTTTCTGAAATCTAAAATCAAATATTATATCAAAAGGGTTAATAAATTCGAGAAAAACATACTTTTTGCAAATTTATTTTCCTTTCAATGATGAGTTCTTCACTGACACCCAAATAGTATGCTGAAGTCCGGCAATTTTTCGAAACCACATAATTCGTGCAGACAGTCAGTCATAATCGCGAGGCGTTGAGCCATCGGCACAATGACCGCTCTCTTATTGTTTTATTATCATTGGAAGCGATATGCAGACTTAGCAGGTAGCTCTAACGACGCGATCACCTGGTGATCTGATCAGGTGCTACCACTAATCGTGGTCATAAATCGCAAAACAGCGTTTCTAACCATCAAAAGCCACACAGTTGGTGTCTTGTTTATGTGCGCTACGTGAAAGTCGTCAAAGAAGCGTCATCGAGATTGTAATTATAGAGTATCTCGACCGCGGCTCTTCTTTACTTCATTGTAGGTACTCGTACATAATAAGACTGCGCTTGATGCCATATCGTCTTCTTCATTGATCAACAAATCTAGTTTTTGAACCATTGAAAACTTTGTGACTAATGAATACACGGCTTGTCTCTTGTAGACTGAAATCCATACAAAGATGTAACAAGCTCAAGCTGGCTAACTGGCAGTATCATGCAGCTTAGCATGGATTACATCTAACGACCATTCAATTTCAAGTCTTGATGGACGTGTGTATATTACGGTTGTACAATTTCATTAATCCTGTGAAAATAAATCGCCGGTTTTTTTGCGTAGATTTTGCACTTTCTATAAAGATAAAAATTGCAATGGAAAAAGAAGGTGCAACATTTGAAATGCCCTGAATATATTACGCAAGAGAATCGTTTGAAATGTTTATGATATGTAGCTTGATTTTTATTGGAAGTAGAGTAGATAACAAGTGTACCGATCTTAAGCGAATCATTTGCTTCTTTTTAAGTTGTATTTAAGGGTAATGAAAAATTTAGCAAAAACTTGTGAAATTCGGTCATCGAATCTTTGAACTAACTAGAATTGGATATGATTATCACGGCTTGAACTTTGTAGTTAATTACAAAAATTATATGATACGGTCATTATTTTGGATTTGAGTATTTGTTAATCCTCAGAAAATTAACTTTGAATCTATTTTAATTGCAAATAAATAAATAATTTAAATTCTGTGTGGTAACTGTTTTCTTACCACGTGGAAATATGGAAACTTTGTTATTAAAAATATTCAAAAGGGGATTTCGTCTTTAATAAATGACCAGATGAAACTCAATCCCTGGATTTTGACTACTGCATTTTAACCATCCACTTAGCAACTACACCCCGCGTGAAACTGTATAGCTGCACATACTTAGGTACTGACGAACATGTTTTGAGCTGTGCGTAAGGAGTTCGTAGAATACCTACATTATCCTGAAAAATAAAATACCGTTCGTTCATAATCCCGCTTTTTACAAAATCTCCCGCTTTACATTATCTCGACATTACAAAATGCCGCCATTTAAAAATCCCGCCATTACAAATACCGCCACCTTAAAATACCGCCACCTCACCCCGCCGTTTTAAAATCCCGCTAGTGGATAGTGGAATAATCCCACCAACATACCACCAAAAATTATTTGAATTATTAAAACAAATCAATTCACAGTTATGTCCAGCAGATACTTTCTCTTAGCACAAATCCGTCGGAATATAACAAGACAGTTACACCGGGGATACTTAAGTCTCGACTAACTAAAGACTAGGCCACCTATTTTTCAATTTAACTCACCTGTCCCTTGGGTCTCCGAGACTTAAGTATCCCCATGAGAGGAGACCCATTACTTTAACCATAAATGTGATGGCGTTTTTTTAATATCCCGTCATAGAATCGCTACAAAGCTAAAATCAGGAAAAAAAGTAAAAAGATTCAAATTGAGAAAAATTTCCACATCTTCTGAAGTGCTGCTAAATGTGAAAAATCATATTTTTAAGCAAACAAATTATTGAATTGATTCAACTGATTTTCGTATGACTTCTTAAAAAACCTACGATAGTGCGATAACGGTTAAAAAAACTACGTAGTCTATTGATGACACTTTTGCGTAAACAAATTGTCTAATCAATGCTAAGAGTGTTGCTCTTCCCCCAATGCTGAACACCGTGTATAAAACCTTTATATTTACAGCCAAAATTTAGTTGCAAGGTTTTAAAAAACTTTGGGCTCAAAATATGTAAATGTAAAATTTACTCGCTAAAGTCTTTCGTTGTTCCAGTTTGAAAAAAAAAACATTTTGAAACAAAAAACAAATTTAGTAGCCTTTATATCTAAAAAAAAAATAGTAAAGAAAAACCATATGGCTAAAATCAAGAAAAACAGACAAGGAATATTTCTCATTGTTTGAGATCCACTACTTCAGTGACACTTGTTGATGACACCACTAGTCTAGTACAGATAGCTCAAAACCCAAACATCCAAAAGAAAAAGAAATATTTGATGCCAAATTGTTGAATACAGTGCCCAATACACGCAGAAAAAAGTTACACTAATTTGCGCCATGGGTTAAGGGGGGAGGGGGTGGCAAAGGGGTGAAAATTCAGTTTTTTTGCAAATATCTGGAAAACTATGAATGCTACCTTAAAATGTCCTGAGGAAGAAAAAAACTACACGAAATAACCTTTGTAATGATATATAACACTTTAGACATTTTCTCGGAAAATTATACCCTAGACCTAAAAGTATTATAGTGAATTTGCATTTTTTTAGTTTTACATTTTGCACTGTAACTTTTGATAGAATAGACCTGGGCTCATACGATCTTTACCATTATATTACCAACAAAATTTGTTTGATTTTTACCAAAAATTGAAGTGATCCCTCCATTGACGACCCCCTCACTCCTCCTAACATTTTTCAAAAAGGCATGTCTGTAGCTTCTTTTTAAATTGAGCCAGGCAGATTAAATTTGGTAGGGTGCCTAGTCTAAGCCCCATTATGCTTCTTCCCAAAAATTAAAACCCTTCGATCAAAACTAAGGGTACCCCCCATACAAAGTGAACCAAAATTCTAACAAATTTCAAATTTTTTCACTTCTAAATTCCATCTAAAATGGAAAAATAAAATTTATCTCTTAGAACGTCATTATAACAGTTAATTGTAGTCTTCTGAATGTATGCGCAAAAGTTCGAAACAAAGCGTATGCTACAAGTATCAACAAATTGGGTTTGAAGGTCATTAGTACCAGTTCTAAGGCTATTTCCGAATATATCGAGTAACGTGTACTAGCAACCTTCAAACCCGATTTTTCGTACTTGTAAGGGACGCTCTGGTACAAACTTTTGAATACACATTCAGAAGACTACAAATAACTGTTATAATGACTTTCTAAGAGATACATTTTATTTTTCCATTTTAGATAGAATTTAGAAGTGAAAAAATGTGAAATTTGTTAGAATTTTGGTTCACTTTGTATGGGGGGTACCCTTAGTTTTGATCGGATGGTAATAATTTTATGGTAAGGAGCATAATGGAGCTTAGACTAGGCAGCTCACCAAATTTCATCTGCCTGGCTCAATTTGAAAACAAGCTGCAGGCATGCATTTTTGAAAAATGTTAGGAGGAGTGAGGGGGGCGTCAAAAGTGGGAGCATTCCAATTTTTGGTAGAAAATAAATAAATTTTGTTAGCAATATATGGACAAGATCTTATGACCGAAGATCTATTCTATCAAGAGTTACAGTGCGAAATGTAAAACTCAAAAAATGTAAATTCACTATAATACTTTTGGGTCTAGGGTATAATTTTCTGAGAAAATGTCTAGAGTGTTACATATCATTACAAAGGTAATTTTATGTAGTTTGTTTTGTCCTCAGCACATTTTAAGGTCAGACTCATAGTTTTCCAGATATTTGCAAGAAACTGAATTTTCACCCCTTTGCCACCCCCTCCCCCCTTAACCCATGGCGCAAATTAGTGTAACTTTTTACTGCGTATATTAGGCAGTGTATTCAACAATTTGGCATCAAAAATTTATTTTCCTTTTGGATGTTTAGGTTTGGGGCTATTTTGAACCAATTGTACTGGACTACACTTCACTGTTCCAATAGTCAATACATAAATAATTTTTTTAATCGAAATTGAGAAAACATTTGCTTTTTTCCCGAAGTGTCTAAAAATTCGTTTATGCAGCAGCAAACAAGTGCTTCAATTGAGAGAAAAACGAGACCGAGGCTAATTTCGGGCGCATCCGAAATTTGAATACTCGTCACATTTGAATGAAACTTAAGCTCCTTTTGTGCCAACAATTTCTATCACAGTTAAAATTAAAAAATTTAACAGCTGCTCCTAACTACAAATTTATTTTTATCGCATATACGTATTTCGGGAGCAATGTGCTCCCTTCTTTAGTGCGTTAGCTATTGACTCTATTACGTGTTTCGATTCCATCTGTTCCTGGATGCTAGTCCAGGAAGACACTTGAAGGGGCTGGTTTGTATTACAGCCATATGACGTAATGTTCCGATTCCATCCGTTCCGAGATATGTTTTAGGGATTTACTAGGATAAGGTGACCAGACTCCCGAAGGCCCAATGCTGTACACATTATGTTCTTGCAGATTTCGGTTTTCAGGAAAATACTCAGCCATATTCTCGCCCCCCTATTCGCGCCTATTTGGAGAAATAATAACATCTCACGAGGTCATGATGCATGCAAAGGCTCGTATATTTTTTTTCGATAGAATCAGGACAAGCGCAGCAAAAGTCGTCGTTTGGCAGGACAACCAGAAACACAAATGCGTCTGTAATATTTGCGTAACTTTCGAATTTTTTAGCATTCAGTGTAGATTTTTTGGAAACTGAAAAGCTTGTTTGGTGTAGTTTGATTAGAGGAGAATTCTATTTAATACTCATGCATGTTTGGACATTAATTTTAGGCAATATCCTGTTCCATAAATAGTATTTGTCAAGAATGCTCCTGGACTAAGTAAAGAGCAATAATCGCATGGCGATGCGAAGGGGGATTTCACAGCGCTTGGCCCTTTTAACAGTGGTTAGGTCCGCGACGATTTACATAAAACAACCGACTGTCGTAAAAGCCATTTTTTTTATTTGTGAATTTCTTTAACATTTAAATGTAGTCTTCATTAAACTAAGTCATATTCGTAATTTGGTGAGATGCCATTTCGACGTCCAAAAACAGGACATAGCCGGACAAAATCAGGACTTTTAGCGTTTTGGCAGGACGACAGGATAAACTTGAAAAGGCAGGACTGTCCTGCCAACAGGCCGAATACGACAAGTATGCATAACATATAATAACCTCACATTCTTCTTGCCTTCATGAGTGATATCTTCTTCTTGGGAAGGCAAAGTTCTGTTAATACTAAGCAGGGAGCCCTATAGTTCTCAATGTTCCCCTTAAGAAATCATCAACATATGAAGAACAAACGTATGTTTTAACAAGAAAAACACAAAAAAGAGTACTTCAGATAAGATTATACTTACACACATATAAAATAGAAGAAGAAGAAGGTTTCAGAAATATCTGTAAGGACTGTCGTATGATGTGGCATCTGGCTTTTCATATGATGGCCGCAAAGTACCTACTTATTTAAAAACTTCATTTCGTTTATTGCACGATAATTCTGTAGGAGAGTATGTATTCTATACTCATGTATGGTTATGTAGGCTGGTCCCCTGGCGTAAAAAAATTTAACGGATTCGAAGGACATGTTGAGGGGAAAACCCTGATCTAAAACTCTTACAGACTCCCTTCTTTAGTGTGAATTTTCCAATAGAGGGGATAAGAGAATCGCATGCAGTACAGCGGCGGATTTTCCATCGTTTTGTGATAGGAAAAATAAATCCAAATCGCATCTTTTGACGGCTGTGACTTCAGAGTCTTGGTATCAAGCCGTGAAATGTTTACCAAATATGGACAGTGCGTTGCTCTACAAGTCTGCGAAATTTCAAAATTCCGCTCAAGTTATGGATAAAATTTGAATTAAAAACCACAAAAGTGCAATTTGGGCAGCTGTAACTTCCGAACTCAGATAGGTAGGACCTTGAAACTTATGGAGGAAATGTGCGCCAAGTAGCTCTACAAATGTGCCAATTTCAGAAATTTCCGTTGGTTCCCGAGTTATCGAAAGTGAACGATTGAAGTGTTATTATATTGCTAAATATCGATCGTGTATGAGTGAAACTTTACACTTTAAATGACAACTTTCGACGGCTGTAAGTTCTGAACCTTGACAGCTCTCTCTCTCGATTACCGTAACTCCTAGTGGAGCATGGTGCGTTGATGACTACACTGTGTAGTCATCACCGTTACAAAGACAACTGAATTCGGAGTGTGATACGGTTGTCAGCCATACCACTTCCTAGTCGCATTGTTATTATTCCACGATAAGAATATTTCTTATCATCTTCTTCTGAATAATAAACTTGCGACGAGTCGTGCCGAGTTTGGAAACTCGTTTCTCTATGAGTGTCTATTTCACAGAGTGGCGACCGAACGATCACGGCCACAGAGCTCGACGAACCTTGACAGCTGGAGGCTTAAAATTTTCACTAAGTGTACGGTGTTTTACAAGTTTTCTGAATTTCAAAGTTTTCCAAATTTTCGAGTGATGGACAATTTCCAAATAGAAAAATCAAAATGGCGATTTGGGCAGCCATAACATTCGATTGCAGATAGGTTGAACCATGTAATTTGGAGAGTGAGCCAATTTCAAAAAGATCGGGAACGATTCCCGAGCTGTCGAAAATGAGCGATTGCCAAACATTAAAATGCGATTATCTCGCTAAATATCGACCAATTTTGCATCATAAATGCAGGCAAGATTGATCACAGGCATCACCGAGGAGTGATTTAGGTTTCATATTGTGGCATGGAAAATGCTGTACGTTTTGCTGTACATTTCCCAATGCTGTACGACAGGTCAAAATGTTGTACGTCTGGTCAGTTTTTACTAGCAACCCATTTCCATTAAAAAGGAAAAAGTTTTTCTTCAGGGGTTGGTTTGAATGACAGCCCTATGACGTAAAGTTCCGATTCCATCCATTCCTAGATATGTTTTGAGGCTTTACTAGAAACACATTAGGGTGAAGTTTAGTTAAGATTGGATCATAAAGAAAAAAGTTTATCTTAGAAGAACCTAATTTCTATTGGTTGTCGTAGTCGTAGTGTTCCGATTTCATCCTTTCCTATATATGTTTTAAAGATTTACTATAGGAACCCATTTGGGTAAAGTTTGGTTAAGGTCGGATTAAAAAGAAAAAAGTTTTTCTTAGAAGAACTTAGTTTTCAGGGGTTGGTTTGTATGACAATCTTAAGACGTAGTGTTCCGATTTCATCCGTTCCTATATATGTTTTGAGGCTTTACTAGGGACACATTTGGGTGAAGTTTAGTTAAGATTGGTTCATAAAGAAAAAAGTTTTTCTTAGAAGAACCTAATTTTCAAAGGTTGATTTCTATGGCAGCGCCATGACCCCATGGTCCGATTCCATTCGTTCCGACATATATACAGCGTACACTAAAAATAAGCTACAAAATTTCAGCCCGATAGCTTCAAAACTGAGGGACTAGTTTGTATTGAAACAGACGGACAGACAGACAGACAGACGGACATCGCTCAATGGATTTCTCTCGTCACACTGATCAATAATTTATATACTTTATATAGTCGGAAGTGCTTCCTTCTGTGCGTTGTAAACTTCATGATCAAGTTAATATATCCTTTCACATAGTGACGGGTATAAAAAGTTGGTATTTTGTTTGGAGTAGAGCATTTAAAAAATAAGAAGACCTTTTTTTTCGTTGTCGGGTCGGTACCATTTTAACAAGGAAAATTTTTATATGGTATACTATAGGTAGGTATGCACAATTTAAATTAGGGCATCGGAAATAATTAAAGTTTTTTCAACAAAATTTATAACTCATTTGCTATTGATAAAATTCATTATATAACTTAATCATGAAAAAAAAAAAAAAAAAAAATATCAATTTTGCCCATATCAACAGTTTCTGTATTATGACAACAGTTTCTGTATTATTGCTTTACTCTCAAATCCTATAAGATATAATTTATCTTTTTCTTCATATTACTAAAAACAGATTGCAGATTTTTTTTCATGTATCTATTACAATCGTTTCCTTTTTACGAGCTCTTACTCGTATTGATAACAATCATGAAATTATTATAGTTTCACGCAATTCCATTTGAAATTCCCACGGGTCGTTAGTTCTTAAAAAAAGAAATTGCAACACATCAAATTTTCCATAAAATCAATAATTTTATATTGAACCTTGAACTTATTTCCTTTAAACATATAACGAAAAAATCGTCATTATAATCAATTGACTTGCTATTCGTATTATTTTTTCTAATTTGTTTTAGATAAATTTAGTCCATTTTTTCGTAATTAGATCAAATCCAAATATTTTTTAAATGCTTCATTTTACATCTTCAAGGTCGTTTCGAATTTGTTTTGTATAATTATTGGCTTCTTCTCTTTTTTTTTTCTGAAGATGCATAATAAATGTTGAACTAATTTTTCGGCATCGCGTATAGACATAGGACACCAGAGTAATTTTAATATTATGATGGCGATGGCGTTTCATTAAGATGATATCTGCATCACAAAACGAATTGATGATGATGATCGCATATCGATTTATAATGTGCCCACGAAAAATCGATTTCACTGAAAAAATTAGACTCTTGCGGAATAGCTGTCTTCATATGTGCAAAGTTTCATTCAACTCCACAACATATGAATGTTTGTTGGCGGTGTTGTTATTGATGTTATGCAAAAATCAAATATTGGGTGTTTGATCGCGATGATTGGCATTTTGATAACGAGAAATGAGAATAAATTGATTGTTATAGACAAAGCGTGCGTGGAGTTTTATTTTGGTTTGCAATGGGTATCGGGTTTCAATTACTCTTGACTAGTTTTGTGTTATATTATTGCTTTGATAAAAATACTAGTAGCAGGAAGAATACTTCACTTGATAACGGTCTCCTGAGTTGACCTTTATTTTTAGGAAAATTTTAAATATTTGATTTATTTTTTGTCATAAACTTACTTTATAATTCGTTTACAATAGTCAGAACAAATGCAATTTGCAATCATTTCTGGAAAATAAATAGATTATGTTGATCCTCAGGAAAACAGAATATTATTGGTTTTTATCATGTTTAGGCATTATGACTCACAAAAAAACTCCAAAGCGATCTACTAGCTAAGAAAGACGGCAATGGCATTACGTATCGGCTAATAAATTTCAAGGTTCCACTGAGGAATCACCACCACCAAAATGCGTACATTTTTCAAATAGGTAATAATGAGTTATACTCAGATTTATTATTTAACATACTACCGCTGATGTTCTTTTAATTATGATGAAATCCATATGCGTGAATGCATTTTGTAGGAGTCTTTCTTTGAATTTAATTAACGGACATAATGCTTCCGATCTCCTTCGAAACACCACATATGGTATGCTTTTCAAAAATCATTTGTACCGTAATTTCATGCAAAAGAATATAATAGTTATATATACCTATATACCTAATACAAAATAAAACATACAAGCACGCATATATAGGCTTCGTGTGACGTTTATAAAATATGCAAATAAATTAATGCATAATGGACACATTGATGCATTGACTTCCGCGACCATTCGATGGATCATTCATTTGTGTCTTTTGTTTAAATAGAATAAACGTTATTTTAAAAAGTCAGTATCAACATTGATGGTAGCACAGCGACTCCTAATAGATTTGCAACAATTTTTGTGTCAAAATTATTTTTAATACATCACTACTGGCAGTGGAGCAACCATGATTTTGCCCTGGAGGGGGTCATTCATGTTACTGGACATTTAACCCATTTAGACCAGGATCGTGATCCCGTTATTCTAGTGCTACGAAAATTTAAATACTAATTACTGTTGGTTTAATTCAGAAAAAAGGACAATACGTATATTTAGTTTGTCCAGGAAAAGACTGGAGGACATGTCTAGGCAAAGCAAGGAAGCCTGGAGGGGCAAGCCCAAATTTGTTTTAACCTCATGATCATAGCTTGGAATTTTCTTAGGAAGTCGGCGAAGTATGTAATTTATAAAAAAAACAAGAAATAAAATTTGCCAAAAAATATTGTTAAAAATTGTGGAGCCAATCTTAAGAAAGGACAAGTGAGAAATGCCTTCATCACTTTTAACGATAAATGATGCTGATTGCATTTAATTCGCCTGGCATTTCTGCTTTTAGATCTTAGCTAGTCTAGCACAGAATAGTGTTTTTATATCACTTGGACGCAATGAATAAGAAAATCTAAAAAGGAAATGCAAATAACCGCATAATACACTAGATATGCGACTTTTTTCGGGACCAAAATATTTTCAATGGTGACTTGATTTTGTAGCTTCGATGACATTTCTCATACGAATTTTATATGAAAAGTTTATTGTAAACAAAATCATGCACATGCGCAGATTAATGCTGTAACTTCGTAGTAGGGGCGTCGGAAAAATGGGGGCAATGAATATGAAATTTCAAAATTAATAGATGCTTAAAATTAATTGAATTAATCAGCAACGTTGCTATTGCATAACTATGTATACCAACAGCAGCAAAATTTACACTATTGCGAAAATTACATTTAAAAGTACCAAGTTGCGTGGTAAATTCGTTTAAATACCATATTTTAAATAGTGTGTATTCCAGTGCATTGCGGTTGAGTACTCGAACCAATTATTATTATTAAACCATACCAGCCCCAAACACTAAATTTCCTACGCCACTGCTAGCTATGAAAAAAAATCAATTCGTCCCCTTTATTTTCAGATATTTCGTTTCCTTCGTTTTCTTCTTCATTGCTTGGACGTCAGATTCTACTTGTGATTTGAAAGAAATAGATTAAGACAAAATCTATTTCACATGTATGTAAATGTCTTCTTCGTAAACGGATTAAATTAGGAGCTGGTTAACGGAAGTCATCAATTGCAAACCAAAATAGCGTTTAGTATTATTTCGTATCTACTTAGTGACGGCAAAATGTTTTCTTACAATGACCAAGTTAGCTGGATAACATGATCACAAACGTAGGTGGTTGGGATGCTTCTCCCTAAGAGAAAGATTTCAGTTTTGAAGGATTAGGCGACAAGCGATTGATTGCAGGATCTGCTATTAAAGTCCCGGATATGAAAGGCCTGAAAAGAACGAGTACAACAGCCTCCCTCAACCGTGCCCACCCCCTTAGCTACGCCCATGTACCAGGATATAAAGGAATAAATTTAAATTTCTTCGTATTAGGAAGTTATTTGCCGTTTTCAACTGAATAAAAATTCGGCCATTCAAAAATATAAAAAATAACTGTACTACAAACATACAACTATGCACAAAAAGCTTTGATTTGGACGAAGTGTGGTTTCAAGATTTAATAAATTGTTATTTGCTAATCTAAAAACTCCCATTACAAAAAAAAATTAAGTTGAGATTGACCGTTGTTTTCTATTTTTTGTTATTTCCCTAGCAAAGCGATAAATTGTTGAAATGTCAGCTGTTAATTATACAGGGTGTCCCATTCATGGTGGAGAATATTTTAATGGGAGGTAGCCTGGCTCATTTGGGGAAAATTAATGTACAACGGGACCCCTCTATTTTTAACCGTTACTATGTAATAGCATTTTTTATCAAAATGCCCGACTTCCTGAACAAAATCAAAATTTGCCACACCATCAAACATTTCATCCGAGATATAACTTCACTTTCTGAAACTACATAAAATTTCCAATAAAACGACACCTCGCCCGTTACGAAGTTGCTCGTATCTTCCGAGATACACCCATTCAAATTTTAAAGAAATTTTAAAATTGGTTTCTCATCAAAATCAAATCTAATCAATAATAAAATTGTATACGACAATTTTAAAATTACTTTAAAGTTTGAACGAGTGTATCTCGGAAGATACGAGCAACTTCGTAACGGGCAAGGTGTCGTTTTATTGGAAATTTTATGTAGTTTCAGAAAGTGAAATATTTGATGGTGTGGCAAATTTTGATTTTGTTCAGGAAGTCGGGCATTTTGATAAAAAATGCTATTACATAGTAACGGTTGAAAATAGAGGGGTCCCGTTGTACATTAATTTTCCCCAAATGAGCCAGGCTACCTCCCATTAAAATATTCTCCACCATGAATGGGACACCCTGTATATAAATTTGAATAAATTCTATACAATGCCTGCAATGCCGTAATATAACTACAGTTGAACCTCGATAGCACGAACCTCAATTACCCGAATTACCGGTATTTCGAAATATTTTTTCCGTCCCTTGAAATTTTCATATAAATTTTAGAATAACCCCAAAATCGGTTAACCAAATTTGCCGATATCTCGAAGCAATTTGTCAGTCCCAAAAGTTATCGTGACTTCGATAAGCCGTATCGACGACGAATTTTGTCTAATCACCCAACAATTCGCTGATTTTGAACGATTGTGGCTTGGATTGGCCAAATTTTACAATAAATTTTCGGCCCCAATGCATTTTGTGACTTTGATAAGCCAAATGAGTCACCGAATATAAAAAAGGTTAGCGTAAGGAGCGTAAGGATCTCCATTACCAACAAATTATATAGTAGGTGTAGTAGTAATAGTAGCATATGAAAAGCATAGATCAGAGAGTAATAGAAATGTTCAAAAACTTGATATGTCGATTAGCCCAATTGGTACGAGTATCTATCACAACATTTTATGTTCCATTGTTTTCTATTGCCCGAATTTTCGATATCTTTTGGTCTCTCTGGCACTCAATTGAATAACAATAAATGTCTCGCGCAACTGATGGTAAAGTGTCCTAATCCGCGTCGTGTACTAGGCGTATGGCATGGCGTATCAGCGCCCGCTCTAGAACTTACGCCGCCCCGGGCAAGAGGACAATTTGCCGCCCCTTAGGTACTGTACCAAACAGATTGATAGTAGACAGTGGCGCAACCAGGATCTGGTCCTAGAGGGGGCTGAGGCCATCTATATTACTGGGCATTTGAGTTTGCCTCCGGAAGCTGGGAAATTTTGTTATTTTCCTGTAATACGCTGATGTTTAAAGCCTACATTGCATTTTTCGATTTAATTTTATTTATAGCTCAGCGTCGTAACAACGCAAGTATAACGAAAACCCATTAAATCGTGAATCGAATCATAAGGCCAATTACATTTGATCAAATAGGACTTTCCTATAGACAATAATGTGATGTCCCTGATACTAACGGACTTTGAGACCCTAAAAAATATTAAAACAAAAAGGCGCGGATGCGGATAGAAAGTACGCCAGTCACTATACGCTACAAGGGATTCTATAACAGAATGGATAGAAACTGCCCCATGGATTTAATTTGTGGCTTTGGATTTTCGTCGTTATCACCCGTTCAGGAGTCGAAATATAGAGGTAGGGTCATCGCACGACATTTTCCGAATAAG
Source organism: Microchrysa polita (assembly GCA_949715475.1). Lineage (NCBI taxonomy): Eukaryota > Metazoa > Arthropoda > Insecta > Diptera > Stratiomyidae > Microchrysa > Microchrysa polita. Next base: position 9,413,035 of record OX454420.1, read on the forward strand.
GTCGAGATGTGCAGCTAAGCAAAAAATGGCCCACCGAAATTAGAGCATAATTTATTATAGCCCGCGTTACTGCACGTGCAAAATAGGAATTTTGGGCATGAACAAAGATCGGACCGATCACAGCTCCACAAGCAGGACCCTTTCGCTAAGAACCGATAGATTTTGGATGTGAATTCATACGATGGCCACTCCGTATATTACGATATAACATCCAAAGATACAACGAAAATCTCCTCAGAACAGCCCATTTTTAATAATTTTTAATGTAGCAAAAAACGACCAAAATTGATTTAAACCGCAAAATCCAAGATTGAATATGAATGTTTTTAAATTTAAAAGCCACCTTATTGATTTTGCTACTAAGCAAAATTTAAATTTAAAGACATTCTATTTAATCTTGAATTTTGCGGTTTAAATCAATTTTGTCGTTTTTTGCTACATTAAAAATTATTAATAATGGAGCTCCAACCAATCAAAACCGAACTAAAAAAAGCAAAAACAATAAGTTGGCTTTTAAATTTAAAAACATAGCCCATTTTTATTTTATTATTTTTGCACAAAGATTTTTCTAAAATTCTGGGAAGGATGTTGCAACTTGTTAAGACCATCGAGCCTGGTGCATAAATTATGCTCCAAAAGAACAATAACTCAAATTTTATAAAATCTTCCACAAAGTGCATTGCTTCATATTTCATTTTGATTTTTTTCATTTCCCAACTTTTTGGGGTCTGGGAGGGGCTTTAGCCCCCTTAGCCCCTCCCGTGGTTGCGCCACTGATAGTAGATATCCATAATAACTAGATCAGTGGTTCCCAATCTTTTTCAGTTCGTGCCTCCTTGCGAGGTCTACTGATCCTGGCGCCACCCAAGAAAATACGTGTGAAAAAATTGGCGTTGGCAAGGAATGCTTTTAATTGTATACGTTTATATTTCAGGATGTATTTTCGTATTTTAAATTGTTTGAAAATTTAGTGGTTAGTTCAGCCGATATTTTGTAACTACTTTAAATTTTTAAAAGTACATATTAATTAAATTTCGTGATCTCCGCATGCTGAATTTCGTCGTAAGTTCGGCCGTCACCATGGCTTCAGTGACCAAAGATTCATTCTATCCATACAAAAACTAGCTAACTGGTGCGGTTCTTTTTAGAATCGCGAGCTGTGTCAATTTCAATCAGCCATATCATCAAACGCATTTAGTAGCAACGATTTTTTTTTTAATCGTGGAAAATAAAATTGTTGGCAATTTGAAACGTTTCATAACAACGGATTACCCCTGGTGAGTTTCGGAAGAAGTTCGAGTCAGAATGGTTGTTGTTGAAGAAAACCATAATTCATAAACGGCTCCCACCTTAGAGTTGTGCTCGCACCCTTCCCTAATCGTCGCGCCTCCTTAGGGAATCACTGATCTGGATGTATAGAATGGTTGTTGTAGAATCGATACAAAGAGGTTTTTCCTTTTGAAGCAAGTTCTTGTACTCATGGTTGTTGCTCCAAAACAATTTACTTAGTGAAACCAGCTAACTTAAAAACATTGTTTAAAAAAAAAAAAAAAAAATTTATGATCGCATTGGGATTCAAACCACCGTTCCATTCATATTCTTAAGCTCCCCACCACGCACCACAGTTCAGCAAGGCCTTATAGTTTGTTTGGAGTTTCAAAATATTAAAGCTTGGTGTAATAAATCGAGAATTCGATTTCCAGTAAAATACTCAATACATTTTTAGAAAACTCTGCCCTCAAAATTTTTGGGCCGAAAATGGTGCTGGTTTTCATTACTAACGCTCTGCAGTTGTTTTCCATAAATTCCTTAAAAACTTCAATTAGCCGGATTGCTTTAAGCTTTTCAATGTACATGGCTTATTTTCATAAATGCGTCATCTCGAGAATTTTGAAAGCAAATAAGGTCAGAGCTAGTTAAATCGGCTGAGCCTATAGCCAAATTCCGATAATAGCATGTCCAAACACAAATTAGGGAGCTTTGGCAATGTGTTCTCTGGTTCGATCACTCATCTTGCTAAAACTCAAACCACCTTATTCGTAGTTTGCCCTCCAATCAGGGACGGCGCATAAGGGCCCGCGGGGGGGGGGGGGGCACGTTATTTAGGACCCCAGAAGCCACATGAAAGATTCCTCGAACCACAAAAAAGCACGATTGCGAGAAACAATACTCCGACGTATATATATATTTTTTTTTGTAGACAGAGAAATACACTTTCGAAGCAAAAACAAATACTAAATTTATTGTTGCTCTTTCACCAGGTCCTTTAGATAAGCCTCTGCGCCCAAAAAAGTTCATATTGTCCTAAAATTTTTCAAGTTTATTAGACAATCTGGATCTTCAAATTTTCACAAAAAAAAAACTCTTCTATGGTTGAAAAAAGTTTCTCTATATCTTACGACGAAAACGAAACGATACTTTAAGTCCCACTATAAATAAGTTATCTTTAAACATATTTGAAGATTGTTCCTTTTCTAAAGGGTGTTTTTACCAGAGTAAATTCAGATCCACTTAGTCATCAACTGTCAATCTCCAACAAAATTGTTCGCGAGTGGTACTAAACTAAGTTTAAACTTAGTACGGCTTTTATAGCTCGTTGAAGATTCAAATACTTTATCTTGCTTGCGATAAATACACAATAATTAGGTCTGCGGTGCTTAGGCCACATTTGATTTGAATGGAGTTTTGCCAATATTGTTGTATTGAATTTAATAATTAAGAACAAACATTCTTAAAAATGAAGAATTTCAATTAGAGCACACTTAAATTTAAAGGTATGTACTATGTTGCATTTGCATTTATGTCTCCCGTGAAAAATATGCCGTGGAGACTTGCCTTTTATTCAACCCATTTAAGATAAATGTGCACTTGCGGCCCGATTGATTGTTGATGGCACCTTTTCCATGCGAAATAAAGTGGAACTGAATTGTTTTCGTTAGCGAAATGTCTAAAACCGGTGTGGAAACGTGTAGTTTTTTAGGGTTTTTTAGTTTTTCAATTGTCTAGCAAGTTAAAAACTTCATCTCGTATAGTCTTGCTCGTGCGCTTATCTTGAAAGCATATGTTCCCGGGGTCGAATCCCACTATAAGGCCTGGATAGACCTCAGGCGGAATCAGAATGAAATTTTTGTCCGCTGCGATTTTCTCAATGAAAATACACTTACTGCCGTGGAATATGTGGAAAATGATAGCGAATTCGAAAAGCTTATAATCTGAAAACGGTTCAATAATTTTTTCGGCCATTTTGTGTATTATTTTTCGATAATTTCATCGTGGAAAATATCTAGTGAACGGAAAATCGAAAAATGGTACATAAAACTGCCGAGAAAAATTTTGGAACCATTTTCGGATTGTAGCTTATGGAATTCCTTAGCATTTGCGACATGTTTCACGACAGCGAGTATGTATTTTAATTGAGGAAATCGCAGCAGACAGACCTTTAGGTATTTTATTATGCTTTTAGGAGCGTAATGAGGTAAATCTGAATGTCGCCAACACCTTTAAGGTCAATGCTGGGCTGTGTGAGCTGTTTAATTAAAAAAAAACTATTGATGAAATCATTAAATTAATAAACGTTACAACATGGACGCCATTCTCAATGTAAGAAGGCAAAGAGTCAAAGCAGCTCTTAGCAAAGTTATTTTAAGTACGATTTAATTTTAGTAGAAACACTCTAGCGTCAAAATTATGTTTGAAAAGAGTAGATTCAATCGTGTTTTCAATTAATTGTACTCAGAATTTCTCTTAGTGTAGGGGCCCATTCAAGAAGTTGGCGGGAGGGCCCCGAATAAAGTTGTTCCGCCACTGCCTCCAATGCTAGATGAATCAATGCAATGGGAACCAACTTAAGTAATCGATTCATGCGAAGGTTTGGCGAATTGAAGTTGAATTGCAAAATGCGCGAAGTGTCGATGGAAATTATGGAAAACAACTCCAAAAAAATATTGTGAATAACATTTCTCACAGAGGAGTCTGTTTTAAACGCCTTAATGTTTTCAGCGTTTATTCGAATCCCTATTTCTCATTTCATATTTATTTCTTCGGGAGTTCAATATTTATTTAGTGGACTTACTCTCCTGTTGCTCAATATACTAAACAAAAACTTTAGATATCATCTTGCGGAAATCAAACCGCATATAAATGAAACAATAATGAATTTCGTGCTATAATTTCGTTCTCTAAGTATTAGGCAAAAATTAGGGTCCTTAACAAGGTCCTTAATTCTGGTGAAAAGAAGATGAAATGAATGTTAAATCGGAGGACGAAATTCGCACATACAAGTAATTCTCCAGTTAGTATGTTTTTTTTTTCAAAGAATAACTTAGTCAGCGCATAACTGAGCGAATAGTCCCACTTTGGTTTTCGAAAGTAGGGCGGGTGCTAACATCACAGACGTAAAATTTGCGCGGCTTACATAGCATTTTAGGATCCTAAATGCAGCACTTAATCGAAGTTGATATAGATTTTTTTCTTTCGGCTTTTTTAATTATTTTTTCTTATTCGAGTGCTGGCCAAAAAGCCGCCCCTAAAATTTGGCGCCCCCGGCAACCGCCCGGCTTGCCCCCCTTAGAGGGGCGCTGTGGCGTATACACTGGTTTCAAGATCAGCAGAACCTAACGGTAATCTAGAGCGCTCTGCATACTGGTATGGTTCAGTCAGGCCCAATTGGACAAATTTCATACAGCTTAACCGCAGAAACTTCGTTACATGGTTACATAATTTTTCTGTTTTCGATTCCTAACACGGCGTTCCATCAAACATGTCATATACTTCAATATTACAACATATTTATGAATACATTGCAATTAGTCTGATCATTACAACTAATTTGCCACTTCTTTTGACAATAGACCATACGCCCAATTGAAATCCGCTCTAACGAAAACCTAATCAATGATATCTCTGACCAATAATCTTTAATAGCATTCAATTCCCGCTATCAACTCATCAATCATTTTCTTCTGCATGCTACTGGTAGTATACATATAAGGCAAACGAAAACAATCTGAAAACATAGCGACGAAATAACATTTTGTTCAATAGATATAGCCAATCTATCATGACAATCAATCTACTTTTTAGCCTCCAAGAATTATGTAACATAATATTACCTTTTTTGGAGCAACACATTTTTTTTGCATTCATTTACAAATACACGTGCTTTTGTGAAAAAAAAATTATAATGAAGGCAGTTTAGGCTGATGTAAAGTTCATCGCTTCAAATTTAGGCAACCGAAATTTTGGGGATATGTAGTTTGAAATCATAAAAGTTTTGTTGTAACTATACATATAGGGTGTGTGCGTGCAGAAAAAGAGGACCCATAAAAGTGATAAATGGGATCACATTAAATATATTCAGTCCGAAAATATTGTTATAATTTCCTAATATGTTGAAATGTGCTAAAATGTGTCGCAGTAATTTCTCAAAATTAACAGAAGAAGATAATGAAAACGAAAGTATTAGGCGAGTAACCTGATTTATTTTATTTTAATTATAAAAACTATTGGACATTTTTGTGGTTTTTCTTTTGATTTATTAAATCGCCATTTCTGTGCTATAGTAAAGAGTGGTTGATTTGAAATTACTGAAAATCTCAAGAAAATTTTTCCATTTTGATATTGGCTCCATATAAATGACTAGAAAATGTCGTTTCGTATAGCTGTGAGCTGTGAGCAAACGAAACGTGATTAAAATGCAAATCTTGTTTTCTTTGCTCAACATTTCTAGAATATTAGGAATTTTTATACGTTTTTCTTTTATTTTGCACCTTGTAATCATAATTATCATGTTGTAAAATGACTGCGTGTGATTTTATTTAATAAAGATATAAACGCATCAATTTATATATCTAAATTATCTATCTAAATCTGACGTGTACATTACCAGTGTCACGCTTGGCCAACTGCCACCCTCTTATCAACGCAAAACGACGTTGTCTTTTGTAACAAAATTGTAATTTGTGATCGCACCATATCATCCCACTTTTTTTTTATCAAATTGTTTCATTTTTTATTAATTAAATCAAATAGGAAGTTGAATGTTACGTTTTTGAAAAATACTCATAATACGCCTTTAATGATTACATGTGTAAAAAAACTACGCCTCGGATTTACACACTTTACACACAAACACACGTTGTAAGCTTACATAAGGATTATTTCAATTTTGTTAATATAATCATTTGAAAAGACTAGACTAATCAATTTACAGATCGGAAAGAAAAAAAATTCGAGCACATCCCAATGGTATAATCGATCAATAAAATGAAAACAAAACCGAATGGAATTTGGGTGAATCTTAATGGTCCGGTTTTTATGCAATCGACAACGATGTGACGACCTAGTTGTCGACGGAAGCGGGTTGTAATATGAATCGGAATTAATTAACTAAAACACACATAGGCAATTTGGCTGCCATTTGTGTGATCTCAACAGATGAACTGTTGAATGGAAGTCCATCAACCGATGTTTGCGAATTGGTCTGACACGTTGAGCGTGGGAAATTCAGTGAGGATTGGATCGTTTTATGATTGATCGATAAATACGATAGAGAAAATAAAAGTTTATTTTGTCCATAATATTGTCAGTTTAGTAAATAATTAAGTTGTTTTGTATTTTATCTGATTATTACTAATTAATTAATAACCAAAGATACGAAAAGTATTATGAACGAATTGTCATGGGAGGAGATACTTGTCTGTAATATTATGTGATTTCTCGATTCTTCTGCGGATGTTGGTGTATCAGGAAAAAATTTTGACGGAAGAACGACATGCTTAAAGCTTCCTTGTGGATCCTGTTTTCAAGTTCTAAATAGCTACAAACATTTATTATATTTCCTTGACAATGGTCAGGTCACACGTATATTTCTGGTTCAGAATTGAGAAAAGAAATCAAGTAGGTGCCACATTAGTTTATCTGAGGTTACTCTCCATATAAAGTTGCAGTTTAATCAATTTGTGGATGTCCAAGCACAATAAATACCAGGCCTTAAAAAAGTATTTACGTTTCATAATGGTGTTAAGCGGCAACTATGGATCAAGCATCAACAAAAAGGAGTGGGGCATGGAAACCTCAGCCAACGCTTTCGAAATCCTGCAGGTGGGATTCAAAAGAGACCACCATAAACTCGTACAACCAAAAAAACTGCAGCACTAAGAGATACTTTTCGAGGATATTCTTGCATTAGCAAAATCGAATTGCGATCTTCAAGATTCAAAATGGACATTTTCTTTTATACCCTACAACAGTTATGTGCAAAGTATGCCCGCGGGCCAAATACGGCCCTTTGGGCTAGTCAATCCGGCCCGCGTCATGGTTTTGAAGAAGCGCTTAAATTTACACATAGTGCAAAATATAATTTCTGTGGAGCTAGAACATGATACTCATTGCGTCTTAAGTATGGCATTGCCGCATGTACTATTAACTAAGTTTGCATGCAACATCACAAACATCAGAGGAGTAGTAGTAGTGTACCGCCTTTACACTTTTTTACCGATCTTCTCAGTCACTTTTAACTCCAGGGAAGAAGTCAATTAATCAATGATATCGGGAGTAATGCGATTGAATTTATTTTTCAAACAACTATTCAAGAAAGACCTTACTCGTTTCACAAGACTTAAACCTATTGCAGTCAGGGAAGACAAACTTAAGAGTTGCGAAAGTTGTTGAAAGGAAACTTTCAAAGTTGCTAAAAGGAACCTCGACATTTATAGAATGCCATTTAATGTCGACTGTGAATCAAGTAGTTGCAAAGTAAGGCTTCGAATATAATACTGACAGCAACAGCAGCAGCATTGCATGGCTGACAAATATATAGATTGCTGTTCAGCACTTTTGTCAGCAATATAAAATGCATTGTGCTTGACATTTCGCGCTGCTGCTGTTGCTGCCTGCATTCTATTTCCAGCCTAACATGATTTGAACCAACCCTTTCTCAATGCTTCTAAAATTGAGTTCTACAAGGCCCCGTCAGACTCAAGCTTCCCGAACCTGAAAGCTCACACTCAGAAGATAATTGCAACGTTTGCTTTTTCCTACATTTGTGAACAGGTGGTTTCTCCCATGAGGCTACGATAGAACAGGTTTTGAAACCGATTGACTGACGATCATTTGGCTTCCCTACTGCGGTGCGAATCAGCTTATCATCGTTTGAACCAGATTACGAACAACTTTTAGAATCTTACTCTTATACGCTGCATAAAACTGACTTATGTAAAAATCGGAAACAACGTTTATCATTTTATTTTCACACAAAAATTATAGATTGACAAGGAATTTTTAATATAAAATGGAAAAATAATTAACTCCAGAATTCATGTTTACTCAACAAGGAAAGAAAATTAAATTGAAAAAAAAACAAGACCGAAATTTGAATAACCGTCACAGCTTGTTTGCGTTAGCAATAATTTCTGCCTCATACTACCTATATATGATGTTCTCCGATTCCACCTGTTCCTAGATACGTTGAGGGTAAGCCATTCATTTATATGGGGCATGTGAGTTTTGCAGTTAGAGTCCTCGTTTATAAAAATATGTTTTTTCAATTTTTTTTCGGCCCGCCTAGATAGTTTGTGATTTTATCTGGCCCTCCCCTTTGAAAGTTTGCCCATCTCTGCCCTACAACCATTAAAACAATTACAACTTTCCTTTCAAACGAGTCCAAGTCCATTGCTACGAATAATCGAATTTTCTCTTCTTCTTCTACCAAAAGTATCCAAAGCTCTTTTATAAAACTACTTCGGGAAAACAAGTTATTTTGTTTTGACATCCATTACCTACTTAGTTTTAGTTTTTCAGGTTTAGTTATTAGTTATTAGTTATTAGTTATTAGTCATTAGTCATTAGTCATTAGTTATTAGTTATTAGTTATTAGTTATTAGTTATTAGTTATTAGTTATTAGTTATTAGTTATTAGTTATTAGTTATTAGTTATTAGTTATTAGTTATTAGTTATTAGTTATTAGTTATTAGTTATTAGTTATTAGTTATTAGTTATTAGTTATTAGTTATTAGTTATTAGTTATTAGTTATTAGTTATTAGTTATTAGTTATTAGTTATTAGTTATTAGTTATTAGTTATTAGTTATTAGTTATTAGTTATTAGTTATTAGTTATTAGTTATTAGTTATTAGTTATTAGTTATTAGTTATTAGTTATTAGTTATTAGTTATTAGTTATTAGTTATTAGTTATTAGTTATTAGTTATTAGTTATTAGTTATTAGTTATTAGTTATTAGTTATTAGTTATTAGTTATTAGTTATTAGTTATTAGTTATTAGTTATTAGTTATTAGTTATTAGTTATTAGTTATTAGTTATTAGTTATTAGTTATTAGTTATTAGTTATTAGTTATTAGTTATTAGTTATTAGTTATTAGTTATTAGTTATTAGTTATTAGTTATTAGTTATTAGTTATTAGTTATTAGTTATTAGTTATTAGTTATTAGTTATTAGTTATTAGTTATTAGTTATTAGTTATTAGTTATTAGTTATTAGTTATTAGTTATTAGTTATTAGTTATTAGTTATTAGTTATTAGTTATTAGTTATTAGTTATTAGTTATTAGTTATTAGTTATTAGTTATTAGTTATTAGTTATTAGTTATTAGTTATTAGTTATTAGTTATTAGTTATTAGTTATTAGTTATTAGTTATTAGTTATTAGTTATTAGTTATTAGTTATTAGTTATTAGTTATTAGTTATTAGTTATTAGTTATTAGTTATTACACTTACTTACACTTACTTACACACAGCCTTTTGGATCTGCGGAAGAGCGCGGTACGACGCTTACTGTGTGGTGTCCAAAGGAGGACGCGGAGGTAATCAGGAAAGCAGGGGGAAACTCAGCTGCGGTCTTGAACAAGCTGTCGTTAAATTCCAGAGGAACGCACAGTGAGCGCAATATCGTTCAAAATGCGGGGGTAGAGGAACCTGTAAGGGTGAATCTATCAGGGATGGAGGTGGGCCCGCACAAACAAACACTGAATGTGTGTCAGTTGAATATTCATCACTGTATATCAGCATCAGCGATGATGATGAGATGCTTTGAGGAAGAAAAACTCGACATTGCATTGATACATGAACCCTGGATTACCAAGGAAAACAAAATTAGGGGTTTGTCGCAACAGTCCGCCAATCTATACTATGTACAGATGGGTGGAAAGGTAAGGACTTGTATCCTGGTGCGGCATGGTGTACATGCGGTACAAATGACGCATCTAAGCTCGCCCGATCTTACGGCAGTAATGATTGGAAGTGGGGCAGGATCATTTATAATCGCGTCGGCGTACCTCCCTTACGACTCACCAGAACCACCTCCTTTAATGGAAGTAGAGAACCTGGTAAAATACTGTAAAAAAAGAGGTATAGGTCTGATATTAGGCTGTGATGCAAACGCACATAATACTGTGTGGGGCAGCACAGATGACAACATCAGAGGACAGCAGCTGCTGGAATTTGTTGAAAGATACAACTTGTTAATAGCTAATACAGGGGTGGCTCCCACCTTCGTTGATGCGCGAAGGGCTGAGGTGATAGACATTACCCTGAGCTCTGTCAATATGCTGCAAAGAATTCAGAACTGGAGAGTGGTGGACAGACTAACCATGTCTGATCACAGGGCTATTCAGTTTGGAATTCTGTATGGCACGAAACCGAGTAGCGAAAACAAACGTATTAGAGTGCCAAGGAATACGGACCGTACTAAGTATGAAATGTGTTTATTGGAACAGATCGAGGAAATTTCAGGGGAAATACCTAATAACACGATTGAGAAAGAGCGATCGGTGGAACAAATGAATTCTGCGATAACTCACTCTTTCAAACTGGGTTGTCCCGCTACAATCATAGATGAAAAGGATCCAACACCCTGGTGGTGCACTGAATTGGAATCTATGAAGAAAGAGACAAGGAAAGCGTTTAATAGGTACATGAGAGAGAGGACCCCTCGCTCCTGGGATCTATATAAGGATAAAAAGAGAGAGCTGAAGAAGACTCTACGTACACGTAAAAGGAATTCGTGGAGGGAATTTTGCTTGAATATGAGGAATACATCCGATGTATGCAGATTACAGAAGATGATTTCGAAAGACAGCGTTTCCAAAATGGGCCTAATCCGAAAGGCGGATGGAACTATGACGGAAACAATGGAGGAGACATTGCAGTCGCTTATGGAAGTCCATTTTCCAGGAAGCTTCAAGTCAAATAATCCGTGGACTCAAACCTGTAAATTGGTAGGGGCGACCGGACGACAAGAAGCTGAGAGGATAATAAATTCAAATGGTGTCAGGAGTGCTATAAATACTTTTGGGCCATATAAGACGGCTGGAATGGACGGAATATTTCCGGCACTGCTACAATGGGGCATAGCAGCTTTGCTGGAGAAGATCCGGAACATATTCGCTGCCTGTCTTGGAGAGAGACCAAAGTTGTCTTTCTACCAAAACCGGGAAAAAAGGATTATACGGAAGCGAAGTCATTCAGGCCGGTTAGCCTAACCTCTTTTCTATTGAAGACAATGGAGCGAGTATTGGTGGACCATCTAGAGAATACCTCGCTGATGTATAGACCTTTGAGTAGATGTCAACATGCTTACAGAGCAGGTAGATCTACTGAGTCCGCTCTGCATGAAGTAGTGCGGGTAGCAGAGAGAGAGATTAACAACAGCGGTATCACTATGCCGACATTTATGGATATAGAGGGTGCTTTTGATAAGATCTCATACAGCAAACTAAGAAATGCCCTAGCTGAGCGGGAGATCGAGTCCTTGATAATAACATGGATCGATTCGATGCTTAGTGGGAGGGCAGTAAATCTCAGTAATGGATGTGCCAGAATAAGAGGAAGGGTAGTCAGGGGCTGCTCACAAGGGGGGGTACTTTCGCCTCTACTGTGGAACATCACCGTAGACTCTCTTCTCTGGAAACTGGACTCGATGGGCGTACATACAGTAGCATACGCTGATGACTTAGCAATTATGGTCAGTGGCAAATTCATGGACACTATTCAAGGTTGCATGAGGCAAGCTCTCAAAGCAACTGAAGAATGGTGTAATGAACAAGAGCTAACTATAAACGCAAGCAAGTCAAGCACTATAGTCTTTACTCTGAAAAGGAAAGATGTAGAAACCACTCCCATGCTGCTTTTTGGTTCGGAGATAAAAGAGTCCAAGGAGGTGAAGTACCTAGGGGTAACCTTAGATCCCAAACTTACTTGGAACTCTCATGTTAACGAAAAGACACAAAAAGCAGCGAGGATTTTGCATCAGTGTAAGAGAGTGTGTGCACGTAGGTGGGGTATATCACCAAAAGCGGCACATTGGATCTATACAATGATGGTTAGGCCCGTTCTATCCTATGCAGCAGTGGTCTGGTGGCCCAAGGGTAGCCAGAAAACTACTAGGCAACGGCTGGATGGGATTCAACGCATAGCATGTATAAGCATATGTGGTGCAATGAGAACTACGCCAACACATGCTATGGAGGTTATACTGGGATTACCGCCACTGGATCTGTTTATAAAACACAGTGCGGCGCTCACAGCAATAAGAATGGTAAGAGATGGCACTTGGCATCACTTTGGTAGCAACGGAGGTCATAAGAGGATCCTTGATATTGTTCATGATAATGTCAGGGAGACTAATATGCCTTTGGATGGTATGGGAAGATGTAGGGTAGTCGAAAGACATCACATCACTCTCATAGAGGATGGTAGGATACACGAGGAGTATCCACGTGATGTTGCTATTTTTACTGATGGGTCTCTCATGGACGGAAGAGCGGGGGCTGGAATATACTCCGAGGAGCTAAACCTTGCATGCTCACTTCGCCTAGGAGAGTATGTATCGGTATATCAGGCGGAGATGCCTAGTTATTAGTTATTAGTTATTAGTACCAGTTCAATCAATTTTCCATACGACCCATGAACAAAAAAAGATGGCAAAGAGGGGAGCAAGCAAACGAGTTCAATTTTCCAAAACGTTGGGTTTATTTCGGCGCACATTCTTGTGCAAATTTCAGAGTCGTAACTGTCTACGTTCAGAAGTTTCAGATGTTACAAGTCGACCCGAAAAGAAAATCGCAAGGGCAAACGGGGTAAATTTTTCATTCGAACCATGAGCAAAAAAAAAACGTAAAGGAGGGATCAAAAGGCTGAGGTAAGATGGCGCACATTTTGCTGCATGTTTCAGAGCCTTTCAAAATCGACCCTAGAACAAAAAAATTAAAAATTCAATAATTAAAATTTTCAAGATATCCTTTAACTAATGGCCAAGTGGTCGATTCGATTTCTTGTCAAATTTTTATAAAGGTGTGATTACGGGGCCAAAGTAGAGTATGTTTCGGCGCACATTTTGCTGCAAAATGCATGGTCCTAACTGCTTGCGCTCAGAAGTTACAGCCTTACAAAGTGAATATAGTATAATAAATAACTGGCGCGGCAATCCAGTATTTAACCTAGGCTGCGAAATGTATCATTGGCCTGTCATTTACTTGATCATCACGGATTTTTGTATAGAAGCGTTTTGATCAACAGCATGCTCTGCCGAGTTTTTTATGCCCACAATATCTATGTGAGATCAATGTCCGTCTTTTGGGTAAATTTGAAAAACCGCATCAGTACTCACCCACTTAGTAGTAGTCGAAACTCTCATCATTAGGGATGGGTTATACAGTATCAACTTGATATTTTGTAACTGATACTTTTGAATACCTGATACAGGAAACTAAAACAAATCAAATGTATCTGATATTTTTTGTATCAATACGATTATCGTCCAGTCAAATGTTGCTTTTCCCCCGTTAGTGCGTTATCCATCAAAATTGAACTTAAACAATTACACTCCTAACTTATATACATATACCACCAAAAAGTATATTCACAAGAATCTACTGCGTCATACAATTTTAGCACAAAGAAAGTAAACCTGTACCTACATATACGCGAAATCAAAATTCAACTGTCTGGATAAATTCTCACTTTATACATGCATTAAAGAGCATGAACTAAAACAACACATTATAGCCAATACCGATTTTTCAACATCAATTGCCCAAAGCCCAAAATATCAATCATCAATGTACTCATACTTGTATCAATATCAACTGCTCAATTTGATCCAATGTACTAATCAAGTAGCAGAGTATCAATTTGGTTCAATATACTAATATCAGCACCGAGTAGCAGAGTATCAGTTTGGATCAACATGGTTCAATATCAAGTAGAAAAGTATCAACTTGGTTCAATATCAAGTAGCAGAGTATCAATTTGGTTCAACATGGTTCAATATCAAGTAGAAAAGTATCAACTTGGTTCAATATCAAGTAGCAGAGTATCAATTTGGTTCAACATGGTTCAATATCAAGTAGCAATATCAAGTGGAAGAGTATCAACCTGGTTCAATATAAAGTAAGAGAGTATCAATTCGGTCCAGTATGGTTCAATATCAAGTAGCAGAGTATAGGACTTGATAAGTCGAGAACTATTAAGAAATAAAGATGAAACAGAGTGGAAGAAGCACATTTTTTGTGTGAATTTCAGTTTTTCGATACTGAAGATTATAGAAGGCGGATCGGATACGGAGGATTAGTTTATTTTTCATACAATTTCAAATATAAATACGAGTAATGAAATCTAAATAAAGAAAGCATAGACGGATGGTTTCATTTTTTTTTATTTGTTGTCAATAATGCTAATATAATTCTGACTTAATAATAAAATTACATTCAAATTAACATTTGAAAACGATGCAAAAGTATAACTTTATTTTTTATTATGTTTTAAAAACACTAGCATTTTTACTTTTTCGGACCTACTTCGTCGGTCGTTCAAAATTATTCCAGTTGAAAATACTCTTTCGAACAGATATGTTACCAATGGAAAACACTTTTTGCGGAAGACATTTTGAAGGTACGGGAAATTGTACGATTCCTTTCGCCACCATTTTAGAGGATCTCCTCTAATTGGAATGATGAGTCTTTCCAAATATGATGTTATATAGTTCGACGTAATTAACCCTGGGATCGTAAAACAAAATACTGATTGAATGAATTAATGTTTTTTTTTTTAATTATCATTGATACAAAAAGTACCAGGTAAAAGTAACAGGTAGGGCAATGTATCAGTATCAATTTGTACCTGATACAACTTTTTATTACTCTGACCCATCCCTACTCATCTTGTACTTCGAAGTAGACCGCTCTAATCTCGACAGAAATTGATTCTCAACATAAGATCTAAACACTTATAAGTGCGGAAAAATTGAAAAGGGTCAATACTGTACAAAACAATTAATAAAGGTAACAAAAAAATCAAATAGGAAAAAAACAAATTGTATCCCTCCATCTACCAGAACAATTCCTTATTCAATGAAAATTCAATTATTAAATTTTATCAAATTAAGAAAATTGAAACTGCACATAATCTAGAATTACAAGGTTAAATATAGGCACAAACCTACTTGATTTCAAATTGCCCAAATATAGACTCAACTTTTGTTTACTATCCGCAACACTATTTACTCTATACAAGTAGCACTTTTCTAATCAAATTTAAATTAAATCTAAGCCTAATTGCAATAAGTACGCGGAGCAAGAAAAAAACTCCTTCAATTACCAAAGTATTTGTTATACCCCGACACTTGTTTCCTTCTTTACTAAAATACACACGACACAAGACTCAATTAACCTTAACAATTAGAAAGGAACGTTTCAAATGTGCTTGAGTATATTTTTCAATAACCCCCTGAAGTTAACTCCAGGTGTAGGTTCTCTTTCTTAAAACTTTAAAAGTGATTTACTATTTACTGTGATTTACAATAATTACTGTAAATCATTTTACGGAAAATGGAATTTTGGCGTTTTGTCGTTGGCTTTACACTTTTTTTCTTCATGAAAAAAAAATGTTGAGCGATATTGCAACTATGTATTAAAAATACACTCATAAAAACTAATTCAAAACTTTACACGCATTCCATTAGATAAAATTAGTCTTAGAGTCTTGTGTGTGAACAAGAGTGCCACTCAAGGCTTTCATATGGTATGTATGTACCAAAATCGAATTTAAGCCTAGCCTTGAATTTGATTCAATTGATCACAATTAAAAGAAATTTTGGTAAAAGAATTTTTAAATCACCCCGCAGGCTTAAAGGTGAACCATGCATAGTGAACATGTAATCCTTTAGGTGGGTGGTGTTGGCGATATGTGATATGTTAAAGGCCAAAATATTCAAGTTTATAATCCATATCTTTACGATTTATTATTGTTTTCAGATAGTCTGTTGTCGGAAGAGAAATACTCTCATATTTTAAAAACTTTCTCTCACTCCACTGAAGGGCATGTTTGAGTTTAGGCGAATGAAAAGAGACACTGTCAAAGATCAAAATCTTATCTTATTTTTATCGTATACAAATTTAAAATTTGTTCCTCCTTACAATGATTATATTGGAAATTCTGTAAAAGATATTTTCTTTCTACTGCGAATCGCTACTGTATTTCCAAACCAATTGAGAAGGACACGATCATATCATTTACAATTGGCCAATTAAGTATTGTATCACCTCTAAGGCAATTGTCACCATGTGTAAACACAATTGAAGTATTTCAAGATAATTTACACGCTATCTAGCAAATTACATAGTCATTAATGTGATAATTAGTATAGTACCAGATCACATACGAGTGTCAATCACAATATCAGTAAGTATCACAGTGTCCACGCACTGTGCTCAATATAATGAATGGGTTGTAGTTTTCTTTTATTAAGTAATATTAGACTCAAATTCCGTAAAGAACTAACTAACTAGCGAATATGTTGTACTAAGGTAGATAGAGTTGGCACCGAGGCAAATATAGGTAGGTATGAGTACATATATCAGTATGTATGTATCATTTGCACAGTGTATAGGGTACAAACATTATTAAAAATTATGATGCTGGTAGCTTGCGCATGCTACAAGTGTTAACAAATGTCTTAACTTTTGCAACAAAGATACCTGTACTGCTTCTAATTACAAAATTCAGGTGTTTGTATAGCGTAAAAATTAGTAACTAATTTTATAACAACATTGATTTCGTAAATGCATTTCATTCGTGCTTAAGAATAAAAACCTAATTACATTTTTATTTAAAATAAAAAAAACGTATAACATTTTTCGATAGATTAGAATAGATACTTCCGCGCGTATTTTGCGCAAATGTCAGGGTGTAACCTAAATTAAAAACAACATTGAACCCATTAACCCATTTTTTTTGTATTATTGACTACCGTGCTGCATTTTTCATTCATTATACCCTTCGCTTATTAAGCGTAAAGGGTATATTAACTTTGTCATGAAGTTTGTAACGCATTGAAGGAAGCATCTCCGACCATATACATATATGATCAGCAGGACGAGATGAGTCGATTGGACGATGTCCGTCTGTTCATCTGTCCGTCTGTCCGTCTGTCTGTCTGTTACGACGCGTTTTGCTCGGCCAGTTTAAAAGCTATGGAGCTGAAATTTTGCACAAATGCTTCTTTTTGTTGCAAGCAGTTTGTATGTTTGAATCGCTAAAATCGGCCAGGGGGGTCGTGGGGCTGCCATACAAACCTACTCCCCAAATTTAGGCTCTTCTTAGAAAAACTTTTTTATTTATGAACCAATTTCAATCCAATTTCACAAAAATGTGTTTTAATATAGATGAAAATCGACCAAATCGGACAATGTGGTCGTGGGGCTGCCATACACACCTAGTCCCCCAAATTATGTTCTTCTAAGAAAAACTTTTTTATTTTCTCATCGATTTCAATCAAATTTCGCACAAATGTGTTTATAGTAATGCCACAAAACATATGTAAAAATAGACCAAATCGGAGCATGGGGTCATGGGGCTGTCATAGAAACCAAGCTCTCCGAATTAGGTTCATCTAAGAAATTTTTTTTATTTATACACCAATTTCAACCAAACTTCACACAAATGTGTTTCTATTGATGGCACAAAACATGTGTATGAATAGATGGAGTCGGACAATGTGGTCATGGGGCTACCATACAAACCTAGCCCCCAAATCATGTGATGTCACATAACAAACTTGAAAATAAATAAAATCGGACTATGGTTCGTGGGGCTGCCATACAAACTTGACCCCCAAAATTAGGTTCTTATAAGAAACCCACGTCCCCGCTTCGCCCAATAAATCTTCGCCACGGCACTTATGAGAAAATTCAAAAGCATGGAAGCGGGGAGGACTGAACACTAGTCATACACGGAGAGAAATTTGTGTAGTAAATTTTATTAAAACGAGTAATAAAATAATAAATAATAAATTAAATAATTAATATTCATTACATAATTAATAAACTTTTATCGGTTTACTACAAAATGTTGTGAACTTGACATATCGGTTGGTAATACACATTTCATTAAGTTGTAATGAAAGAAGTTATTACTCTCTATTTCGTTGAAAATTAATTACATATACAATACATTTTCATCGAAATGTTGTGAAAACTTAAATGTCAAAAACAAATATTTTTTGTGTGAAAATATCAGTTTGGTGTCGTGAAACTTTAATTGCAGCATTTTTCTCCAATTTAGCCGTGTAATACGTGGTAAGTAAATAAATATTTATAATTTTACGTTTATTTTCACTGATTACATTATTACAGGAAGTGCATACAATTGAATCAACTGTTGGAGTAAAAACTGAAGCATTACAAGAGCTTAGTGTTAATCTTCAAGACAGTGCCGCCAGACTGTAAACCAAGAATGAACGCGGAATTCATTACATCAAGGAAAAGGTTATTCATAGATTAATATTATTAATAATAATTTGATGTACAGTACGTATTTTATAGTCCTAACCCTCGAAACATTGAATTTACAATTTGCAATCGAACTTTTTTATACAGGACTAGCTGAGAGAGCTCGCTTCGCTCGCTCTCTCATCTAGTGCTCGCTTCGCTCGCATTATTGGCTTCACTCACAACTTGACACTAATTTGAATGCCAATCAACCTGCTAACTATAATTTATTGGGATCGACCTCTCGATGATGAAACCAAAGTGTATAATGGAAACAACGCTATAGATTTCCGTCGGGGGGTTAAGCGGTCAAGGTAATACAACAACAACATATGTACTCAACCCCCTGACTGATTGATGAGACTGCACTTGCCCTTCAACTATATTAGCGAGTTATCTCGAAAATCATTAATTTAATAAATTTCTATTGAATATGTCAGCCCACTCATTTACTCAGTTTTTCGTGCACTAAAATGTGCGCACGCAACCTACAATGCTCATACTATCCCAGAAACCATCATACATCCAGGTTGACGGTTGTTAATGTAACTTAATTGTAATTAATTGTAACCTTGCTATGCCAACATCCGGGCTGACGGTTATTAGAAAAAAACCCCATGACCCTTTAGGCAATTTTGTTGCGAATCCGGCGACATCTCAATCGTGTCGTTCCGCCAAAGGATTGCGGAGATATCGACGGATTCCCGAAGTAGTACGAAGTCTATTGTAAAATTGCTGTGACCAACATCAAGGATGTGTGTACGTAAAAACATAGTCACCTTGACTACAATTAACACTGTATTTGATCCAATGACAACTAATATTCCCATTAAATTTAAATGTTGTCGATGAAAACTTGATTGCAACAGGTGACTCTCATACAAAATGAAATTTCGATATTTACCACCACTTCCTTCGAGATTTTCAAAAACTTTTTGGTCCATAAACCTTCTCCAACGTAAGACGGATAAAACAAAAAAAGAATCATCCAAATCGGTTCGTGCGTTCTGGAGTTATAGCGTCAGGGAGGAAAACCCGACTTATTTTTATATAGTAGATTTAACTTTTTTTTCAATCTAATGAATTGATTTTATTTATTCCTTCTAGGCAGAATCGCAAAAATGTTTTTTTTATACGAAGTTCTACGTATACAGATGGTGGATTCATTGAAGAAATAAAAGAAGCTATTCTATCTAGGGACGCGGGAGCGTCCCGCCCGCCAAAGAAAAACGAAGAAATTTGAACAAATCAAAAGTGAGAAGCGACTAAGACTATGAGCGCTTATATACCGTCTCTTAATTTAAACTATCTTAAATCATTTTTGGAGATAGTACCTTTTCCATAGGGTGAATATACCGTCTAGTCTAGGTTTATCTGACATTTCGATTATTTGGACAATATTATGATTGGAATTTGCTAATCTCGCGTTTTTTCTAACCAGGAATTTCATATAAACTTTGTAGCGAAACGGAAATCGAACACGATATCATTGCAGTAACAAGACGACTTCGCTCTTCCTGGATAAATTTCAGAGACAGCCGCTTGTCTAGGCATTATGGATGGGCAAGCACCTCGCCATATGTTGCGAGCGAGACTAAATTTAGTTTCGATTAGTTAGTGCAGCCCGTATATGCCGTCCAAAAATAATTTAAATTTGTCTAAAACTTGTTATCTTTACTGCGGTATATAAGCGGTCTATGTTTACACGACGGAACAAGTACGGGTTTTCGGACCTCTGTAGCTCAGACCCTGGTTGGTCCTGAGTGTTCAAATTCGGTAAAGGTTGTCGTTCGCGCCGTCTTACGAAGTGTAGAAAATTTCAAGAAGATACGATGAAAAACACTGGAGATATAAGAGTTTGAAAAACGCATTTTTTCGAAAATCTTGTTCTCGTTGTTCTCGTTGTTCTTGTTGTTCTTGTCGTTCATTGACAGGGCTACAGCCTTGCAGAGGGAAAATGTGAAAAAATACATAGAGTTTCTCGCTTAAATCTTTTTATATGTTTTAAAGGAAGCATTTTGCAAAAGTCGGGGATAGGCCCGAAAAATGCCTAGAAAAGAATCGTATAATTTTGTGATTTGGCAGGACTGTTTCGAACAATTCCTTGTATATGTTCTCTAAAGTTTTCAGTTGTAAAGCGTCTGCAAGAGCGGCGGCAAGGGCTCAAAGTTCCAGATTTGGTTCGTCTCTTATACGAGTACGTACATATTACTATAATATTGAATGAACAAATAACATCCCGATGATCCTAAAGCTTCCAGCAAACGGTAGAGGTTCGCAAAACACACACACCTCAGGTTACGAAGGACGTTACAAAGGTTACCAAGAGGGTTATTATTGTTATTATGTTCTCAAACATGGTCGTGATAAAAGGGCATTGAATATCGTCTTCATTGAAATTGAAAATGCAAAAAAATATGATATCTCACAAAAACAACTCTGTTGTAAAAAGTTTCCGCCAAAGAAAAAGTTGTCAGCCGCAAAAAGGATTGATATAATACAATCCCGCCAAAATGCTCGCAAGGAAATGCATTCAAAAGTGATTGAATTAGTTAATAGTTTCCACCAAAACAGCGTGGTGCGGTATGCGTCAGAATTTGTGAAATAATTTCCGCCGCGATAGACCACGCTGAATTTGCCAATTCGTGCGGAGTCTGTGTTGTGTGTACCGCGTAACGCACCCGCGCTGGTTTGGTGGAATCTAATTTCTTGCAATGCTGTTTGGCGGGGAGCTTTCATAGGGGTAATTGCAGGATAAAACCAATCTTATGAAAATTACAAAAGAACTTTATTGTATAAAAAATGGAAAAGTCGTCTATACGACGGAAAGCAAAAAAAGTTTGTAAAACACATGTTATTTACAAGGCTGGAAGATTCGAGATTAAATCTGATCAAGAAAAGAGCATAGCAGCAAATAGCACCCTCGTCAGCTCCCCGCCAATAAGCGTTGAAAGAAATTAGCTTCCACCAAACCAGCGCGGGTGCGTTACGCGGTACACACAACACAGACTCCACACGAATTGGCAAATTCAGCGTGGTCTATCGCGGCGGAAATTATTTCACAAATTCTGACGCATACCGCACCACGCTGTTTTGGTGGAAACTATTAACTAATTCAATCACTTTTGAATGCATATCCTTGGGAGCATTTTGGCGGGATTGTATTATATTAATCCTTTTTGCGGCTGACAACTTTTTCTTTGGCGGAAACTTTTTACAACAGAGTTGTTTTTGTGAGATATTCTATTCCGGATCGACCCTCCTTTAATTTAGTGGATTTATTGATAATGAGGTATATAAACAATTTGAAATTTGATATCCATTTACCTTTGGAGTTAACTACATATAACAATGTACAATCATTTTTTTTTTTTTGTTATTAATTATTTGTAAACAACATCTTCATAGGATTCTTTAAATAAAAAAGTACGGTACCGTTGTATATAATTGTGTTTTTTTTATTTATTGGAGAAAAATATTAAAAATGCACTGGTTTCACTGTAAAATGTGGTTAAATTTTACTATTTTAGATGGTAGTACAAATTTACTACTTTCGTGGTCAAATTTTACAGTAAAAACAGTTGACTTAATCAATCTGTAATGAAACTTAAACTGTCATATGGTTAACTTTAATTATAATCAACGCTGAATTATTACTACTGCTGTAGTGAACTTTTACAGTAAAGGAAGATTAATTTTATTACAACGTAATAAAGTTATTCACAACGCGGGTAGTTAATTTTACTACAAATGCGATGGGGTCAAAATTAATTACAAATCTGTAAAATTTACAACGGATTTGATAAAATTTCACTACTTTTTTCTCTCCGTGTAGGTACGCCCGAAAAAACTTTTAGCCCGAGGAGAGCGAAGGGTATCCAAATTACGGCCGCGCCCGAAATTAGCCTCGGTCTCGTTTTTCTTATATGTATTTTCTTACATCCGATCTGTTACTACATATTCGTATCCACCCACCATATCACCAGCAATCTGGTGAATAGATCTTTCACGATTCAATCTATATCTCTACCTACACGTTTATACGGTAACATAATCACAAGATATTGTATGGTTTGGCTACTACAAAATGTGGCTGCTTTACTAGTCACCTGGAACGGATTTAAACCCAAAGGGTTCATTGTAGTGCAGTCAAAATATCCCAATTCAGGCCTCCAAATAGAAAAAAATAGAGTAAGGCTAATTTTTGTTGTTTTTGAATCAGTGGGCTCCCAGGAATCTACAACTGATTTTGCTAAAAAATGTTTTGATCGGAAAGGTCCCAAAAAGGACAAAAAAGGATACTTTTTAATCCTTGACCGGAGGTCGGCATGCGGGGTATTATATCAAAGGGGTCGTCGAGTACATTACATATAAGGTGTTTGTTTCCTGTTTCAAGGACCCTCAACGGAATAAATCGAGCTTAAATGGAAAATTTTCGTGTTTCCCGTGTATCTTTCCAAAGCCATAACTACGAGAATAATTCAAGTTTTCCCTACTTTTATCACTTTTCAGAATCTATAATAGCTGGAGATTCTATCCTTAAATTTGCTAAGAAAAAATTTGATCGGAAAGCTCTGAAAAAGGACACTAATTTCACACCTTGATCGATCGTGGGCATGTGGGGTGTCATATCAAAGAGGACGTCGAGTGCCTTGCATATCCGGTGCTTGTTTCTTGTCTCAAGGACACTAAATGGAATAATTCATTCTTAAATGGAAAATTACGGCTTTAGAAAGATACAGATACGAGAAACACAAATTTTTTTCAGTTGAGCCCAATTTTCTCCTTTGAGGGTCCTTGGAAAAAGTAAAGAATGCCGGATATGCAATGTACTTGACATCCTCTTTGATATGACATCCCACATGCCCCCGTTCGACTAAGGTGTGCAATTAGTGTCCTTTTATGTCCTTTTTCAGAGCTTTCCGATCAACTTTTTTCTTAGCAAATTTAATGGTAGAATCTTCAGCTATTATAGATTCTGAAAAGTGATAAAAGTAGTGACAACTTGAATTATTCTCGTAGTTATGGCTTTGGAAAGATACACGGGAAGCACGAACATTTTCCATTTAAGCTCGATTTATTCCGTTGAGGGTCCTTGAAACAGAAAACAAACACCGGATATGTAATGTACTCGACGTCCCCTTTGATATGATACCCCGCATTCCGACCTTCCGTCAAGGATTAAAGAGTATCCCTTTTTGTCCTTTTTGGGACCTTTCCGATCAAAATTTTTTTGAGCAAAATCAGTTGTAGGTTCCTGGGAGCCCACTGATTTAAATACAACAAAAATTAGCCTTACTCTATTTTTTTTCTATTTGAAATGCTAATATGACTGCACTATTGGAAATTCAATGGGTATTATGACCTTGCATGGAATCATGACTCGCACAATACAATCCGCAAACGATATCCGAGCAATTATATCGTGATAAGGAAATATGTTGTATATATCTTGAGCAAACATATGGATAAATTTTGAAAACACACTTTTATGCTTATAGCTTAGAGCTATAATTGTATTAGTATAACTATAACAATTACTTAGTTCCGTCTAGGTGTCGATCTCAATCTCACCATTTGCCAAGTTGAAGCTGTTTATTGTTTACCCAGCTAGTTCATAAAAATTTCAGGATTTGAAGTGATTTATTATGGTTATGTTATCAATTAGGCGAGATATAAAAAAGAAGCACAAATATTTTTATTGAATAACTTAGAAAAACTAAAATTTAATTTTTATGGTTGATTGATTTTTCAATAACTCGACCGTGATTTGGTTCCGGTGGTTAATGTCGCTTACGGCTATTATTGGCTAATTCAGAACATTTTGTTAATATTATGCGATGATGTTGTTTTTGTTGCGGTTTGAAATTTAGAGAAACCCATCAATCTAGAAATTATTTAGCTACAAAAAAAAATATTTAGCAGACAGGATTCAAAAATGGCAACAAAGGACACTTATAATAAGCAATATGCATGGAAGGTATAATCAAGGCCGGATTAATCACGTGGCAGAAAGAAGGTGGCAAATGCCACGGGCCCCGCGCTTTAAAGGGCCCCGCGTTTTTCTCAAACAAATTATAACAACCAAGATGTCAACGAATTTCTAAAACCCAGTTTCTTCTAAATTATTAAAACAGAAATGTTTCTTTCTAAATCATGATGGCATTCCCGTAAACCTACGTCCACAGTCTTTCAGATTCACATTCTAGCGGAACATAAGATTTTTTAAGTTCATGTTGGGAAATGTATTTGCACCAACCAAAGCCATCTAAAAACATAGCCCGCAAATAGAAAAGCCAATATAGCTTCTCTTTCTAACTAATGCAAAATAATAGCCATAACAAACAATTGCCGCTATATTTTCGCTAATGCAAAGCATTGTGGCACGAGAGTCAAAAATACATAGACAAGGTACTCTTCGCAACTGCACTCTTCGAACTCATTCAAAATTGTATGTCACAAGAGGCCAACTAGCGCATAAACAAATTCTACTTCCGGGCTGTCAGTAACGATGGTTTATATAATTTAGAAATTACAAATACAAGTACAATCACTGTACGCCGCCTTAAACGTTATGAAAAGTGGGGGCAAAATTATCAGTTTAAAAAATTATTCAATATTGATCGATCAATGTTGTTTTTCATTTTTTCAATTTGTTTATTTTAATTAGTAAAGCCGAATAAATGTAGAAGGTGTTAACGTAACGCCTTCTGATATGCTACCGGGGTATCTTTATTATGGGCCTTTTTTAGCTAGATTTTTGGTTGTAAACTTTTGAGAACCTGAGTAAAATAAAGCGACAATTCAATATACTAATAGGCAACACTTATAAAATAAAATTTTTTAAATTTTTATCACTTTGAACAATTTTGAATTTTTGAATTTTCAGAGGTCGTCCAAAAAGGGACTTCTAAAATAAATTCTTCTTTGTCGAATAAGTGTCTACAGCAGGGGTGTCAAACTCAAAACCTGGCCCGGGCCAAATAAGCCTCTCCTCAGGTTTAGGTGGGCCGCAGGAGGAAAATTTCAAAAACTTTTATTTAATCGTATTACGACAGTTGATTACAGAAAATTACTTTTAAAATATGACAGAAAGTCTGGGTCACTTTAGCGCAGTGGTGATCCAGTTGGAGCCCCCCTTGCGAGATCTGCTGATAGATCCATATTTTGGAACTACTGAATTTTAGGAAGTACATATTATTTAAATTTCATGATTTCCGCATCCTGAATTTCGTCTTGAGCAAAATTGATATTGATATTACTTTTTATTTAAAGACTATATCAGCCATATCAAGAGATTTTTTATTTTTTTCTCGACCTAAAATATTCTCAACGGTGTTCATCAAATGGATTTAGTAGCAGCGAATTAATCGACAACCGATTACCTCCTGGTGTACATATTTCGAAAGAAGTTCGCAAGAAAACTATAATTAAGCAAGCCCTAATTTATTGATGGTATCAATATAAGAGTTGTGCCCGCGCGCCCCCCCCCCCCCTTCCCTAGCCGTCACGCCTCTCTAGGGGGCACGCCCCCGTTTGGGAATCACTGTTAGCGGCTTCGGGATTATCCGTGATAACTTCCTCCTTTCGAAAATGTACTTCAAAAACTTTAAACAATTAAGACAAGAAGCAAAAACGTGAAAATATGATTTAGCTTCAAGTAACCACTTTTTGTGAATAACATGATTTGCATCAAATTTGGGGCAGATGATAAAAAAAATTTTAGCACCAGTCATCCAGGTCACCCACAATAACAAAATAGTCAGATTAAATTAATTTAAGCAGAATGGTAGCGAAAAGAGACAACAATTTGTTTGTGATATGGTACAAACTCATGCACCAATACAGCTTGATAAGTAGGTCTAAGAATCAGGCACTTGGGCTGTGATTATTATGTTGTAATTTCACATCCAGGTGATTTAGTTAACAATTCCAAGATTTATGTAGTTTTTAAAGCTTTGCCATTTTTCCAAATAAATCTCAATTCATGTTGGGTGACGCAAACCAATTTGTTATTAACTGCATTTCGGGACAGAACAGTTTCATGAAGAGACTTAGTATTGTGCTGTACGAAAAAGATGAGCTGTCTTATAAAATCAAACAACCGACCTCAAATTGTTGGTAGTATTTTGAGAAAAAATCCTAAAATAATCTTGCATAAGCCACTGACAAGTTTCAGTAATTTTTGAAGACTTGAGTTCAACGGCTTAATTTGCTCATCTTACCAATTTCACCATTTTTGTATTGATCCACATTGTGCTGCTTCAACATGGCCGCGGGCCGCACAGAACCGCGAGGCGGGCCGCATGTGGCCCGCGGGCCGCGAGTTTGACACGTCTGGTCTACAGAAATTCGGCTTTACTAATTAAAATAAAAAAAAATCTTGGCAAACCTACACACGTCATTTTTGTGAAACAATTTGGAATAATTTTCAAAACAGATAGTTTTGCCCCCATTTTCATAATGCTTTGAGAGGTACGCCACTGTGCATCAAGTGTATAATTACCACTGTCATTAGAGGTACGGCAATTTCGATTTAACGAAATAGATGCGAATTGCGGCGCAAATTGATCATTTTTGCGAATGGATGCGAAATGTTTTAACTTGTACTTTTTGCAGAAAAAAAAAATAATAAATTTTCTCCCAAAAAATCAATTATGGATGATAATAATCTTCTTCATTTCAGATTGATTGATTTTAATGTTTCCCGTTAATGAGAATAAACACATTGTAAATGCAGAGTGCAGATAGTTTACAGAAACACGAGCACAATTGCTTTTCAATTCTTTTATTGTACATTCGTCGTATATTGCAAGGCAGTAATATGTACTGATATTTGCTAGCTGCTAGCCGCTTCCCCATGAGATCATCCGTTTTGGACGAACTGAACTTGTTAGATTGAAATATGAATTTATTATTAAAGTGAAGACTGACGTAACTAATCAATAAATAAATGATAAAAAAAATGGTTGACACAGTACACCACACTGTAAGCGAAAAAGTAGATACGCCAAAAGTATTTCATATTCTAAAAAGAGAGAAAAACCCTTGAGAAATGACTCATAAACCGAAATATTCATTTTAGGACCACTTTGGTTTGGTTGATGGATCTTCCATAGGCCCCGCGCTCAACATCTGTCACGAGCCCCGCGCTTGCTTAATCCGGCACTGAAGGTAATCATATCAAAGCAAGTATGAACACAGTGCCCTCTCTAGCACTTATGTCGCAAAATGATCAATTTTTTTGCCCCAAGTCTTTTATACCCTATACCCATAAGATGGTATAGGAGGGTATACTGTTTTTGTTACGCCGATATTATGTAACACCTCAAAGGAGCCACCGGAGGTATGGCAAAGTATATATATAAATGATCAGGGTCGGTCCCTGAATCGAAAAGGCCATGTCTGTCTGTCTGTCTGTCCGTGTGTCTGTCTGTTAGCACGATAACTCCCGAAATAATGAAGCTAGCGGTTTGAAATTTTGGTCAAATGTTTGTTTTTCTAGAATCTTGGACGGTATTGAAAATGGGCCAAATCAGACCACGGGTTCCCCTACTTCCCATACAAACTACCCCTCCTTGATATTTTAATTCGGCCATAACTTTCGGTAGAATATCGCTATCGACTTGAAATTTTGATCAATGTCTCATTCTGACATATACTTTGAGTTGATGGAAAGTGGAGCAGGTCCGACTAACCCTACTCCTACTTCCCCTACAAAGTTATATTCAGCCATATCTTTTGATAGAATGTCACGAAAAACTTCAAATTAGTATCAAATGGTAACCGTTGGATGTCTTGACAAGGTAATAAAGATGTGTCAGGTCCGACCCATCTACCCCTCCCTCCCCCACAAAAAATATGAAATTGAATATTTTGGGTTTTGCGTGCCTTCTAGGTCTGTACATGGGTATAGGGTATACACTCATCGTGCTATTCGCACGATTAGAACTCGGTCTCGTTTTTATGTAAATTCGGATAAACTATTTTTTATTTTATTTCAATTGCAAACATTTCGGACACATTATGGTCTTTATGATTGTCATTTAAATGGTACACTTAGAAACCAATAGGTCAACATTTGTTTACAGCAATATTAAATTTTTGGACAGAGTTCGAAATTAAATAATGATTTCGGTAGTCTTTCCTCAAAAAAGACGTATCTTGGTGCCTATTAGAATGCTTGGCTGTTTTGGTTTCTTGAAGAGTTAGTGGCTCCCTTTTTGTTGTGGTAACGGACAGGTTACCAAAAATATAAAATAATTGTTTTATATTTGCCACAAACAAGGACATATTAGTTACATTTTTCCTAGAGAGCGTTACACTACACGATATAATTATACATATTCACATAATTGCCGATGGAAATACTGAATTAATCTATAGTATTAAAAACGCGCCTCCTCTTCACCATACAAAAAAAAAGTCGTTGTCGCAATTGGAGTGTTCACCGTATAAAGTGGAGTATATTAAGAATAATCCCAGAATCAAATGTATCCAGTGTTAAAAGCTGAAGTTTCTTATACTTTTAAAAAATTGATCGTGCCCCTCTTTTTCCTTAATTAATTTTACACAATATATTTTAACCCTGTAATGTGGATAAAAAGCATTTAGAGGTAATTTTTACAAGGTGAGGAGGAAGGGACGAATTTTTTGAAAGCGGAAGCTTGATAAACTTACCCCTGCGATAGTTGACTGGATACATTTAGTTTTAAGGTCACGCATAAAACCATGTTTTTAACGGAAACGCCTGTAACGCGGGTAAAAAGCATAGTTTTAAAGGGGAATTTGATGAAAGTGGAAATATTCCATTCAGCTCATGCAACAATTGATTGGATACTTCTTGCATTAAGGCAATTCTTAAATTTGCCGCTACTAGGGTATATCCTTTCCATTGATTGTATATACATATTTGGTTTTAGGAAGATTAATAAAACTTAAGCTTCTAAGAAATTAACTTTTTATGTGGGTGAATCACATCTTGGGTTATTTTCAAGGGGTAAAAGGGGACAAGACTGCTTAGCGAGCCTGTGACATGCTGAATTAATTTGGTCGAAAGTGCGAAAGGAAAAACTTAGGGTCTCACTATAGAAAAGATTTTCTTACGTAGTTGTCCAATGTGCATTATCAATGACCTGAAAACTATACCAATATGTTAAGCCTTTGAAACTACGATCTTAGCACCAGTGTATGGTTGACAGTCTATTAGTTGCCTGTATCATCATATCCGAGTTCCCAAGACTAAAATCTTTTGATTTAATGAAAACCTAAAATTGCGGGTTAAGACGAGACCAACCCATCAACGCAGTTGTTTATGAATAGTGAGAAAAATTTCGTGCCGTCCCAGAAATCAAACTTGCATTTTTACGCTTTCAAACAACCACTGGCCTGTCTATGTTTGGATTGTTTGGAGATTCGATTTCGAAATGCGCAGGAGCACGAATCTCCACGTGTATAAAACCATCATCCGACCTGTGCTATGCTATGTCTGCGAAGCATGGACCCTAACCCAAAACTCTGATGACCTGTTGGACACATTCGATCGAAAGGTTCTTCGAAGATTCTTCGGGGCCGTTCGCGAACGAGGTGAATGGCGCATCCGGTACAACCATGAGTTTTATCAGCTGTATGATGAGCTCCATGTGTTGAAAATCGTGAAATTGCAGCGACTGCAATAGGCGGGACATGTTCAAAGAATGAACGACGATCGCATGCCCAAAAAGGTATTGAACGCGCAACGAGTGGACGGAGCCAGATCGCGTGGACGACCGAGAGCTCGATTGGAGCAATCAGTATGTGAGGACGCTCACCAGATGCTGGGCTTCCGGAACTGGAGGACAAGGCCGCGACAATTGGATCAATCCAGGCGGCCATATCCCGACGTGGGGCTATCGCGCCATAAAGAAGAAGTTTGGAGATTCGTACTTCTGGCATCTGTTCCGTAGATATTTTTTGGACATTCGCAAAAACGTGTTTTAATTTTTTATATGAAGAAAATGGTTTTATTTCTTACTGGCTGAATTATAGATTCTTCATTGCATGTGGAGGTTAAAAGTAACATTGGCTGTATTGGAAGTGACATAGAACCGACTCTGATAAACCGAGCAAAAAGTCTCCGAATTTCTGAAAGGAAGTACATAATAATTCCGTTGACAGTCAATTAGGACAAGTAGATGTTCGTAGTTTTTTTGTTCACTTTGAGATAAACGTCGTTTATAAGGTACAAGCGAGCGAATTATTGTGTCTTCGGTGTCTTGGCAATGCGGTTCTAGTCCTTTTAAATCTTCTCAAAAAACGGAAAAATTGCTAAATCGGTAGATTCGTGGTTTTGGCATATAGGTGATGATATTATAATTGATTAATTTTTCTCTGTTTCCAATATCAACACCAAATAGCGATGCCAATTTATAAAAAATGTTAGAGGAAAATTTGTTATTTTTTTATAACACAAATCACTAAAAGTTTTGAGTTGCATTATTTAGTATCTTTGACTATTGCTTGAATTGTTTGAATTTGCCAACAAAAAAAAAATGTCTAACTGCCTTATATCTGCAAAAATGGATCGGGCTTTTAGAATTTTAGGTATCTTTTTCGTTCTTGCATTTCAACTGAAACTGAGTCGAAATAGGGAGGCAGCATTTCATCAGAAACTGATGAAGACAAATCATAAATGTTTAGCATTAAAATAAGAGTCTCCAATTTTCACTTTATGATAGTCGTGATATTTTCGCAAGGAAACCAGAAACTCATACCACATCCATGCAGACATTTTTGCCGTTTGGTTTACTCCACCACATGCACTTGACACTTCTTCCAAAACTATTCGAGCATTAGAAAGTCAAGTCGATCCATGTGAACAATACACATATTCAGAAAGAGGTATTATAGCAAATGAAAATAAATCATAGCTGAAAATAGCATTTCTACTAAAAATTAACGACTGTCCACATACATTGAAAATTGTTCAAAGCAAATTAACGTTTTTCCAACAAAAGTTAAACAAAACAAACAACTTCCCACTTTAAAATTTTGCCGGTTGTCATCTACTTATTCGTATGGTCAAAATGTACTATCTCCTTATAAAAAGAAAAAAACTACAAATGATTTTTTACTACTACAAATCTAGAAGCACGTCTTAAAAAAACATCAATACATCTACATAAGATTAAATCTAAAATGAAGTAGAAAAGCCTATTTCAATCAACTTGTCAGAGTGGAACACTTCAGTAGGGGGTTCCTAAAACACACAATAAAAAAATTAATCATGAAATACAAACTAGATTCATCCTTAGATTACAAACCTTTCTGACACCACTTTGAAAATATTCTGCGGAACTGACCGAACGCCGACCGTATCACACACAAATTTCGCAGCTGTCGTACCACTAAGCATTTGAATTTTTGGTGGCCTACCTAAATTGTGCCACAATTTTGAGAATTGATCGGCTAAAATAAAAACAAAAAAACAGTTATACGATGAAGATTTCCTAAAGGTCGATCCACACTTTTCAGTCATCAGTTACAGTGACAGTCATTTCCCATACAAGATGACAGATTGTCAGTTAATTGATTGACTGAAAATCTGTCAACTTGTAGGGAAAATGACTGTGACTGTAACTGATGACTGAAAAGTGTGAATCGACCTCAATTCATACATACCCAATATACAACTGAATGTCGTTCCAAGTAGACCATTTGTGGGTTTTTCGGACATGCCTCCTATTAACAGATCGACGTCATTGATGTTTTCGTACATGCTCCGAATTGTGCTCAGCTCCTAGAAATAAGATATGATTCCATGATTTTTGTAGTATTTTTTTATATACGTACTTTAGGTTCAATAAACTCTTCCAAATCACTCCACTGTGAAATCCGCTTATTTGAACATTTTGCAAGATATTTTGTGTAACCGGCCAGACCATGATCACGACCCTTTTGTATATCCATTGCCAAGCAATTCAGACCTCCACCAGTGCCATTCTTCGGTCTTAGCCAATTGTCCAATATCTGCAATAACGAATAGTGTGTATTTGCATTAATTGATACGGGCTATAAAATATATTTTAACGATCGTCACAACAACTTACAATTGGATTGTAGTACAGATCAACTTTATGGGCATTCGTGCTGAGCATGGATTCTAAAAGTATCGACTCACTGCAATTTGCATGGTACCAGAAGTCTGTGGCGTGCATGTTTTGGCTTAGCTCCAATGTGCCGTCCATACTGTATAAATCGAAAAAGAATGCATTGAAGTGAATAATGATTACGAACGTACAAGTGCATATGAGCACAATTCGTGATATGCATATAATTCGAATTGTAACCTTGTAGTTCTCTAAGGATTTCTTAGTCTCTTTCGAAATCACTCCGTAAAATTTTTTTTCTAAAAATCAAATTTTATCACTTACCACGATTTTTTCAACGGCATCATATCCGGCATCATTGACAAATAAAACCGCATAACGGCCACAGCAAATTCACTACTAATTTTACCCGACCTGTAGTTTTCAGGTCGCGAGTTGACCACACTCATGGCCGCTTCCTCGCCCAAAATTGTGGGCAACCACCAATTAAAAATGATATCTACATATCTATCAATATTCCTGGCTCTAGCATAATTTAAGAGTTGCTCGCCAGAGGGCACGGTTGACCTTGAGTTCATAGCAATACCCAGATGTGAGGTCAGAAACATGGCAGTCAGTTGCGCAATCAACGGATTGTTGTTCAATCGCCAGTCAACATTTGTTGAAAATTCGTCCTTGTTGCCACCACTTTTGGTGCCAAAGCTGGTCGAAAAATATTTTGAAGAAGAAACCGATGCGAGCTGTTGAGTAGCCGCGACTGATAGACGTTCAGAATATTCCCTGAATTGGGATCCATACAAGGGCGATAGATCAAGTTCTCCGTTTTCTTGATTCAGCTGTAAAAAAAAAGAAGTTCAGTCTACAGTCTGTTTTGAATTAAGGAATTGCGGAATTCGTTACCATCACAGCTGAACCGAATGTACAATTTTCGTTGAATGTTTTTGCATGTCTCACGTAATTTTGGCATGTCTTAAAATGGATCCCATCATCGGGTTCGTCGCCCAATAAAGGAGCACACGAGGGATGTCGTTTGCGCGGTTGAAGTATGTATCCATCGGACGTGCAGCAGTTAACAGGATCACCATTGTCTATAAAATGTTAGAAAGAGGTTGAATAAAATTTTAAAATCTTAATGAACTTATACCCCAAGAAATTTAGTATTTCACTCCGGAAAAATTAGGGGTAAGCTGGATTTTTGGATGAGCCTTCCTTTTGATGTTCTAAACAAGACCTCAAGAGTGCCCGTCTGTACCAGTGTCGCTAGCGGTGCCAGAGAGAGTCAAAGACCTTCAAAAACAAGCTTTCTAAATTAGCTTATTCAGCTTATTCAGAAACACTTGTTTTGTTTATAGGACCTCGAAAGAAAGGCTCATGCATTTGTCCGAAGTGTTAGGTGTAATTCATTTATCCTTACTTTTTGTTACGGCAACCGGTCTGCTGAGATCATATTCGATAAACTGCGCCCACTGTATCACCATCAGATTAAAGTCACTGTAAACATGTTGAGCCCTATCAGAATTTTTAATTTTCGACGTTATTCCACGTGGTAGGGGCAAATTTTTCGAAATCTGAGGATAATCAAATTGAATTACTTGTATTAGTAATGGACAGTGGTGTAACGAATGGTACTCGATGTGTTCAATAAATCGTGGGCCCCCCGGCCTAAAGGACCCCCAACGGTAGAGAGCCATATTTGTTTTAGAGGTAAATGATTTTTAGTCGTGGGATCAGAAGCACCCAAATAATACTGCCAATTTATGTCTTCTCTCTCTCTCTGGTTCCTGTTAACCCCTTGTGGGGCATAGGGCATCAACTACGCCTACTTTCCACCTCGTTCTGTTCTGTGCCATCGTATTTAGATCTGACCACTGTTTGTTTAATGAAACAGCCTCGCTATTAACCGATCTTCTCCACGTGTTTCTTGGTCGTCCAACACAGCTCCCTGAGGGTTCCAATCTAGGACCTGCTTTGCAATATTTGTTGGCCCTCTTCGGAGAGTATGACCTATCCATTGCCACTTTCGCCTTTTGACAGAAGTGCCTATCCAATCCAGGCCTGTGATACTCAGGAGATCATAATTGGAAATAATCTCCGGCCAGCGGATTTGTAGGATGCGCCGTAGGCACTGGTTTACGAAAGTTTGCAGCTTAGTTGTTATCTCATTGGTCACCTTCCAAGTTGAACAGCCATAAAGAAGCACAGATATTACAATAGAATTGAATATTCGGATTTTGGTGCGCCTGGAAATGTTGTTATTTTGCCAGAAACGAGTCAAAGTGAAGAAGGCTGCCCTAGCCTTATTGATACGCGATTGTACATCAGCGTCCGCGCCGCCATCTGCTGTGACTATGCTTCCGAGGTAGCAGAATTCGTCAACTTTTTCGACTGCCTGGCCCGAAACACAAATTCCGCTTTGTCCCCCAGGATGGGAGCTCAAGTACTTGGTCTTGGCAGCGTTTATCTTGAGCCCAGCATTACGACTTTCGCAATGCAGAGCATCGGCCATTTGAGCTACATCCTCCTTTTTATTTGAAAGCAGACAAATATCGTCAGCATAGTCCAGGTGTTGCAGGTAATCAAACATTTTCCATCTGATACCTTTCCTCTGGTTTTGAAGCGCGCTCACTAGTCCATCGTTAATGGCTATGAGGAAAAGAATAGGTGATAAAATGCAACCTTGTCTCACTCCACTGTGCACCTCAAAAGGATCTGAAAGCTTACCCTTGTGCAAAACGTGACATTGGGCTCCCTGATAAGATTCCTTGATGATGGAAATTATTTTATCTGGTATGCCCCTCCTACGAAGAGCTCTCCAAATATACTCCCGATCAACACTATCGAACGCCTTCTCGAAATCAATGAACATGAGGTGTAATGGGGATCTCCATTCGGCGGATTGCTCAATAATAATTCGGAGGGTGTTTATATGGTCGCTACATGAAAAACCCTCACGAAAGCCATCCTGTTCATTGCTTAAAGTGCGATCAACTTCATCCTTGATCCGGTTCAAAATAATTTTAGCCATCAGCTTGGATACAGCTGGAAGTAGGCAAATACCGCGCCAATTATTACAATCCTTAAGGTTACCCTTCTTGGGAATTTTAATAATTACGCCCTTTTTCCATTCTACTGGAAGAGTTTCGGTTTCCCAACACTCTCTGATGAGGGGAAGTAGAATATCCGCTGTAGCATACGAATCCGCTTTAAATAGTTCGACCCGAATTCCATCTATCGCCGGGGCCTTACCGGCGTCCATAGATTCGATAACCCGCTTTAATTCCGTCTTAGATGGTGGTCTGGAATTAATACTGGCTACTGGAGGGACGTCTTCTTCTGCCGATGAAGATGTACTTGCAGGCCCAAAACTGTTGTGAGGGACCTCAAAAAGTGCTCTTTCCATCTCTGAAGTCGCTGTTCTCCAGTAAGAAGCAGTAACCCTTCTTCACAGGATGGTCGGTTGTGAACGATTTACCAATTAGTGGTTTGATTGGCTTAAATAGGGTACCGCTTTCACCACGGTAAGCCGCATCATTTGCCTCCTTCGCTAAAGCGTTGATGTAAGTACGCCTCACACTTCTCTGCACGCCTTTTTGCAGTGAACGGTATTCAGCGCGAAGTTGATTTTTAGCGGAATCATCAGCAGCAGAGTTAATCTGTAGAGACCAAGTAGCATCACTGATAAATGGTCTTCTACCTCAATCCATGAAATAAAAGAATCCCTTGCAAAATTCCATCTATCAATTGTAGGATTCTGAAGAGATGTTGCTGCACAAGCTTTTTCGTGCAAGGCGGTCGAATATGCGCGTCTAGTTGAGGAATTTTTTAGCTTTTGCACATTAA
This sequence comes from Microchrysa polita, assembly GCA_949715475.1. Lineage (NCBI taxonomy): Eukaryota > Metazoa > Arthropoda > Insecta > Diptera > Stratiomyidae > Microchrysa > Microchrysa polita. The sequence continues at coordinate 9,449,744 of OX454420.1, forward strand.
ATCGTGGCAAGATTCGCGTGTTGTGAGATCGTTGAATCGCTGCCGTTCGTAAGCGAAATTTCGCGATAACAAGATGGTGGTCGCTGCCAACATCAGCCCCACGCTTCGACCTGACGTCTAAGAGGCAGAGTCTCCATGTCTTGGAAACAGCAATATGGTCAATTTGGTTCTCTGTTCTGCCATCAGGAGAAATCCAAGTTGTTAGGTGGCAGGGTTTATGCTTGAACAACGTTCCGCCAATGACTAGTTGCCGAGAGTTACAGAACTCCACGAACATTTCGCCATTGTTGTTCTTGTCGCCAAGCCCGTGATTGCCCATAAGGTGTTCCAAGCCTAAACTATCAGTACCGACTTTGGCGTTGAGATCCCCCATTATGATTTTGATGTCACCCCTGGGAGCCCTATCAAAGATGTCGCCTAGTCGCTGATAAAAAACGTCCTCTGCGGATCGGTCTGCAGGTTCAGTCGGTGCGTAGCACTGAATAATTGTGATGTTTCGTACTCTGGATTTGAACCTGGCTGTGATTATACGGTCGGAGTTTCCAGTCGATAAGGGATCGGCGTGCATTCCTAGTCAACAGGATTCCGACGCCCGCTTGCCGAGGTGAATTATCGTCTTCACTTCCATAGTAGAGCAGTACAGTGCGAGAGCTTGGTGATAAAGTCGCCCCCGATCCGAGCCATCTTGTTTCGCTCAGTCCTAGTATAGCGATGTTGTATGCGGTCATTTCCTGTTCGACTTCTGTGAGCCTTGTGTTATTACACTCACCCCACATCGTCCGAACGTTCCAAAAAACCGATCGTAGTCCGTTGTTTCTAGCCAAAAGTCGTTGCCGTTGAATCAGTCCGAGGTATCCGAGGCTCGTTTAATGTTTCGAGTGTAAAGTAAATTTCCGGTACGCAGGATACAAGCCTACATACCCTATCCCTCGAGTCGCCTTTTACGACAAGCCGGGATCGCTGTGGTATAATTCTAACCCCAAAAACCACAGGGGTCAATTTTTTTTTAAGTTTCGTACATATCTGAACCCTTGAACGCAAAACAGAGTTGCTGCGCGCACAATTGTAGAGATATGTTCGAAACTCAGGAGAGTTTTATTCTCTCCTGTCCCTTTAGTCGCCTCTTACGACACGTCGGGAAAGACGGTAGCACTACTCTTAACCCGTGCCACAGGGCACAATTATGTCTTGCACGTTCCAAATTGATTAATTTCAAACAATTTCCATATATCAAATTGGCGTATTTTCAGAACGAATTGACGAACGATTTTCAAAATCATGTTAATGAATTTCCAATTCAAATTGACGAAATTCTATAACTTACTGACGAATTTCCAAATTTTGTTGTTGCATTTCCATGTCAAATAGACGAATTTCTAGAATAAAGTTTCAAATTTCCATATCAAGTTGACGAATTTCCCAATTATATTGCCGTAGTGTCATTCAAACTGACAAAATTTCATGAAAATTTATGAATTTCTATGTCAAATTGACTAATTTCCAAATTATTTTGATGAATTTTCAGGTCGAATTGCCGTATTTCCATTTGAAATTGATTTTGATTGTTCGACTTACCAGACAGTCGGTACACGCACAATGCCGCAAAATAAGAAAATTTAAATTAAATAATTAAAAATCAAGTACGACTAGAAAGTTTCCAGCTAATAGGGCTGGGCAATTAGAAAGCTCTTTGTTGTTGTGCAATACTGATTGAAAAGATTTTTTATTTGTAAATCGGAGGGTTACTAATTCTTACCTCATGAACGCCATCATCATAATTCGCCGGCAACAATCGATCGAAACTGTTTGCATCGGCCTTCTTACATTTTCCTCGAATTTCAGACTTTTCCGGCAACTGTCTACTGGACAAATAGCCAACACAAGATTCATCATCAATTTGACGCGGCGAACAATACTTATTGACCAAATATTTGCTCGATTTTGTTACTATTTCAGCATTATTGTCGACGTTGCGACTTTCATCGTTCGGTAGAAGTTCCAGAAAAGATTTAAAGGCAGGCGTGTCGCCAGCGCGCAGTGTTATGTCTGATGCCAGGATGTTTTCTTCGAAACTGAAAGAAAAATGGGAAATTGTATGAAAGACGTTCATTTTTTTTTGTTCTATATTGAAAATAAGGTAATTATAAGGATCTTTATTTTGTATACTCCAATTATTCACTTACTTGTCATCTCGCTGAGCAGATTCTTTGCCAAAGTCCAGAGCTTCATTAAAAGCATTTTGAGGAATACTGTCGAGTCGTTGGCGAATATCACGTGATGGCTGGACATGATTATGTTGATCTGCAATAGATGAGATTTTGTAATTATGCACGCGTCTACATCCTTATTATTTTACGTATTTTTTTTTATTTCTGGGAAGACTGATCCTTCTCCAATAGTGTGAGAAACTTGCAGATATCAATGATCGGGGTGCATATTTCTATCCCAATGATCACCTCCAGCGATATCAAACTATAGGTTCGTTATTAACTAGTGACTGGTTCTGATTACGTTCAACTGGCCTCCGATTCTGTTTTTCAGACCGTAGCTCGTCTATATTCAGTGCTATTTTTGAAATTTGGACTGAATATTCCACTTGCCAGATCAATATCCGTTTTAAATTCTGGATTTTCTTGGTTCTACAGAATCGCATCTCCTGCCGAAACATACCGAAAAGCCTCTTATCTCACATTCACAGTCTCCATAGAAAGAAACATTATCCGACAGTCGGCTGGAGACATTTAGAGATACATGCTTTTCCTCTTAAAATAGGAGCCCAAGCTGTTTTTCCCCTTCCAAATGGGAGCCCAAGCGCTTCAGATGCTCCTCTATCCTCTTTTTTCAACTGAGAGTCCGATCTCTTTAGCTGCTCAACCCAGCTGCTCTCTACGCTTCTACAATAACATCGGGAGTCCTAGCTAACCTTTCGCAGAACGAAATCTCACAGTAAAGTTTATAACGAAGTTGGGCAGGGTTGCATCCTATTTCCGATGGTAGCATTTTCCACATTCGACTTTATTTGCCGGGACGCCATGGAACTTGTATGATGAAGTTTCGACATTTAAATACTCTCGCACAAAATCAACGATCTGAGCGTTATAGCTCTGGATCTGGAGAAGGAGTTAAATGCAGTCGGGTTAAAGAAAAAACAAAACCAAAGTGCCTAGTCTGAGAAATTCAACTCCCCCCTAAATATTAATGTATCTATTTAGACAATATTGTTGCCGTTGATGGCGAGATCAAGAGCAATCCACAGCTAAGTGCTTTCGGTGGGTTGTCCAAAATTTTGCAAACCAGATTGTAAAAACCAAAGCTGTTGTTAAGGGAGCAGTAGCAGTACTTGGGAAGCTGTAACTACAGAAAAGCAGCAAACAATCGTCAAGACTTAAGATCTTAGCTAAGCTAGCGAATTAAATCGCAATCGAAAGTGACAGTGGATCATTCATTACGTATCTACATTGCAATGCAAACGATGCAAACAGGCCGAAAAAAATTTCACGCAAGATCTCTGGATGAATAGTGTTCAACTGAAAAACTGTGGTCAAATTAGGAGACATTGCGAGCAACCGTATACGTTACCCTATACCCTATAGTATTTATGAAAATTTTTTCGCACTTTGCATTGCAACTTATTTTAAATAGCAAAAAAATAAGTAATTTTTCCATACATTTAATGTTCATGTTTTAGGACTTTTAAGACTTGTTTCAGAGTAGTCTGGGCTCACATAAAACTGTTCACCTTCACGTTTTGGCGCCGTTCACGTTTAAGCGAGTCTACTGTACAGACATTAAAAAGGTGGTTGGTTTGCGGTTGCCCCTGCCTGCCCCCCTGGCTACGCCCATGGTCCACATGTATCCATGTTAATTACTTTGTAACGTATAAGAACGGCTTGTAATAAATTGATATGGAAATGTTATTGTGTGGTTTTTGGAACATGTAAGCTGCAAACAAAAATGCAGTCATTAAAAAAACAAGAAGATTGCAATGCAATTTCGACTCTTAAATTGACGTTTAAGAGTCTACGTTGCGGCCTTAATATCTAGACGGGCGTTGCTATAACCCACAAGTTTGGGCATCCCCATTATCAGGTCAGACTTGATAAAGCGTCATATTGATCAACTTTGTGCATCAAGGGTTAAACCACAACAGGCATTAACGGGGGTTTACGCTATTTGCGATCTCGAAATCAATGATCATGCTTGAAATGCATATCGCGCAGAAGCGGCAGCATCGGTAGAACTTCATAGCTGGCAAAAATGCTGAATGCCGAGCTTTCTGCCCAGCACGTTTGCAGCAATGTAAAATGCATTGCGCTTGACATTTCGCGATGCTGATGATTGATGCTCCTGCTGCGTGATATGTACACTGAGCTTCAATGAAACCGGGCCACACGGTAAGCGCGAACTCTAATCAAATAAGGCATTGTGTTTGTTGCGTAAGTTAACGGTACTTCAGATAAAAATCATAGTCATTTGAATTGCCATTAAATGGACTTTATGACTTTCATAGTTGTAAGTTTCATACTTTTTGAGAAAATTGAATTTGAGTTCGAAAGTGGCGAGTGGCCCGATTTTTGTGAAGCCGAGTGTACGTATTTCAAGCATCATCAGAAGAAGATCAATCGGCGTGGATCGCAAAACCAAAATGGGTGGTATAGTTGTATTGCCCGAAATCGGAAATAGATCGACTACCGTTGATGAAGCAATGCATACTGAGGCTAGATTTTCAGCGAATACTTCTGAACATCTGAAGAATCCTATTCTTCTATTCTTATATACGAAGATAGCGTCAACTACCAGTATATCCAGTAGTAGGCTGAGTAGGCTTGAGCCTAGGGCGGCGAATTTCAGGGGGCGGCAAAATCCGGCAAAATATGTTTTAGGTTGTCCACGCTGCCTAGGAGGACTTTAGGATGTGGCACTTTATCATCGGTTTGGGAATAGGCGAGGTGTATTTTCACCCTCAGTTAGATATCAACATGAAAAGGCATTTTGTCGCCAGTGTCTAAGAGCGTCAAACACTGAGGGTAAATATTGAAAACCATTTAAGCTTAAATTCGAAACCAAGATCCTTCCTGTTCTTTTTCATGACTTGCTATATGCTCAACATTTGAACAACATTTGCTGCTTCGGCTTTTTGTCAGTTCGATATATTAAGGGCGCCACAACCCTGACGATTTCTCGGCCGATCGATTGGGCAATCGATTGCCCACATTGGATCATTTTTGGCGATGGAAAATTGGATTTTGGCCAAAAAAACAGCAACTGAGAACACATGATTGTCATGACAGTTTGTACGGAAAATTGCATTGGCAATACGCATGTCAAATCAAAAAAAATGAATCTGATGATCCCATACACCTTCCGATTTATCTCGCAATCAAAAAATCTGGCCGCTCGATCGGAGGGTCTGTGGCGCCTCTTAGAAATTTCAAAAAATTGATGTTAGAAACGCAGAAATGGAATACACTAAAAAAATTAATCTGATAAGCATAGATTAACTTTGATCCAAAAAATTAATTAACTCATCTTGTGGTTAAGACGTTCAAATTTCAGAGGAGTTTTAAGCTTGAAAAGGGCATCGGAATCAATTCAGTTTAATGTCTTAGGGAAGAAGAATATACTTTTTTGGATTATTTTTAAATTTCTCTTAAATTGATATATCTGTATCTTGGATGCGACTTTCATATTTGAAGCATTGGCAGCACTGTAGTTGCCAACTAGCCATGCCTAGAGAATACAGACTAAATGGTTAATTATTGATGATTACGGTGGATACTACAATATTTCAAAACGGAAAACTGAAAATGAACACCAGTTTTGGAGTTCTGCCATTCCTATTGATGGTGGTTTTGCTCAACCAAATTCCACTTTCGATTATGCCAATTGTCCACAATCAATGCATGATACACAATCGCCACATAATATAGAGACAAATCAAGTTTCTTTTCAATTTTTTATTATAAGATATTCCTTTTTACCAGTCGCTTCAAATTTGTTCCAGTTCATATTCCCTTGTGAAGTCTTCTGAGCCTTGCGCTCCCCGAGAAAAAAAAACAAAAATATGTGTTTTTTCGTCGTTAGTTCGGCCATCACCATGGCTTCAGTGATACCTCTAGAAACATAATTGCCATTACTGGAGCGACCACAATCCGCAAGTGCTCTACCAAGGATAATTATATCCTAAAATGACAAGCTGACTGATGCCGCGCGAGCTTAGGCATCAAATTAAATCAGCAATATTAAGTGATTTTTAATTTTTTTTCGGCTCAAATATTCTTAGCGGTGTTCATCAAATAGATTTGGTTAAAGCAAAGAATTTAAAATGTTTGGCCCATGTATTCCAACAACGGATTTCCTCCGGGGGATTTTTAAATAATTTTGATTCAAAATGGTTGCCTATAAGCAAACCATAATTCATAAACGGCATCAATATTTGAGCCTTAGGGAAGTTAGGGATTCACCACTTTAAACCGATTCTCCAAGCAGAAAATTTATTGAATAAGCTTTAAGTTCTGGATTTTTTTTTATTTACATTATGTGATGAATATTGAAGAATGCTCAGGACCCTCGAAGTGGAAAGCTCGAAATTCATACGTATTTTTTGTAAAAAGTGTGAATTGAAAATAATTGGTAAATAAAGCGTAATTTTTTCCGACATTAAGTAGGGGTTCAGTAGAGGCGGCAATATGTGAAAAGCCTACTGGCGGCAAATGGGTAAATCCGCCACTGAGTATATCAACGTTATAATTCATTCATTCAAAATATTACCCTATTGAGCATAGGAGAATGTAGCATTAAAATTATTATCAAGTGATTCATCAGTGTCAGTTGTCAATAAATTATTATCATTCAATTAAGATGTCAAATACACATGTATACATATATTAATCCAACATTGGGTCTAGGTCGCAGCTTATTTCCAATTTCCATTAATCTTAGCAGCTTTTTTGTAAATGTGTTGATATCGATTCTGCACCCTTTACGATTTTTTAAATATCGCAAGAAAGTCTGAAAAATTACCACATATCCTTTGGTGTTAGCTATAGTATCAACAAGACCACCCTAGATAAAAAAAAAATAGGAGCACTTAACCTTTTGCAAGGTAAAGGAACCTTTTCAGAAGCTATTCCTCGAACTGTTAAAGTATTTTGCGTGAAAATGAAATAGCGCTGATGTATGTGGTCTGTAGTCCGCATTAACTGAAGTTCAAAATTTACTTTGTATATGATGCCACTTTGGTATTACAATTTTACTAATTTCTTCGGCACTATCATTTTTGTTAGTAGTAGTCTGGCTGGTCGAGCGGTTAGTGCGCGCACCTTCGGTGCACAGGCTCATGAGTTCGAATCCTACCGTGTTCCATGGTGTTTTTCGAACTCACGAGCTTGTGACGGACTATGATCCCACTCAGATGTTAAACGAGTACCCATTTATGGGGATAAATAACACTGCTGAGCGTGATGCTGATCTCATTACCTCAACAAAAAGCAGATAAGATCTTGGAAATAGGATGTCACTAACACATCCTGCGGCCTTAGTCCAATTCTGGATTGTCGCGCCTGTTATTTATTTATTTATCATTTTTGTTACAATTAATTGATATCACCACTGAAACAGATAAGAAATTAGGTTCACTACATGTACATTTTATCGACTGATCGTAAAAAAACTAAATTGAAAACAAAAATTAAAACTTCGACTTGAAATATTATGCACATAACACAAAATCCAATCAATACCTTCACTGAAGTTCGGCATATAGCATTTTCCACTCCCAATGACTAATATCACTGTAAACCACAACAAAGACACTTCTTTCCAAGTCGCCATGATCTTGGCTTAACAGTTTGTTTTTTTTTATCTGTTTTTATTATTAAAACTCTTATCACCAAACAAACCTCCACTGTCGACTTGGTTGCGCGATCTGTTGAGAGCTCAGCTCAACAACGAAATGTTAAATAAAATGTGTATTGCAATGCACGTACACTTAGCGACAATTTCTGAATCAATTATGAACAGTGTAGCCAATTTGGATGCAACCGATGAGCTTCTAGCAGTTCACTATCATTTATGGGTTTGTTCTTAGTAATTATGCAATTGATTAAATCACAATCAATCTAATTAATCAGGACCGAGAGACCGATAATTCTGTATTCTAAGAACAGAGTGCAAAGATTCTGAGATGGATTGCGTACTTCCCAGTATAGTTTGATAACGATTTCCTCTGTACAAGATCACCAAAAGATTATGAAAAATAAACAGGAGAATCACTTTAAAAAAAATTGGCGGTCACACTGGTCAACAACTAAATGTACCGCGAGTACGAGTATCGTATCAATCTAAATTCGAAACCAATAATAAAATCATCATTTTTTACGAGTAGTTTAGCGTCTTATCAGCTACGGAGTACGAATAGGGTACGATCTCGCAATTATGTACCTCCTCAAACGTTCAGCGTTTCTCTCTAGTAACATCTAGCTTCTCGTACGTAAGTTCACGATCTGTACATATCAAAATGTTTATTTTCTTACGTTTCAAGCTGACCGGCATTCAAATTAATTTAGAAAATTTATGACATGTAAATTAAGTATGTATCAATACTGATGGAAAAGGGTAGTGAAATCGTCAAAAGTAATGAATGGAAACCATAAATTCCACTTCTGTATCATTACAATTTAAAAGTGTGTTTAGTTCGTGAGAATGATTATTGATAAATTAGGAACATATAAATAAATAATTCTCTAATTAAAATTGCAATTGAAATAAATTAAAATGTAAATATGAATTGGTACTGACACAACATCAATCGAATTGTTATTCCTATACAAAGGATAATTCACTCCATAAACAGGGTGTCTAATTCATGGTGGAAGATATTTTAATCTTTAATGGTAGGTAGTGTAGTTCATTTGGGGAAAATTAATGTACAACGGGATCCCTCTATTTTTAACCGTAACACTGTAATAGCATTAAATTGTGTCAAAATGCGCGACTTGCCGAACCAAATCAAAATTTGCCACATCACCAAATAGTTCATCCGAAATATGAGTTCACTTGTTGAAACTACATAAAATTTCCAATAAAACGACATCTCGCCCGTTACAAAGTTGCTAGTATCTTCCGAGATACACCCGTTAAAACTTTAATTAAATTCTAAAATCGGTTTTTCTTCAATTTTTATCATTTGAATATTTAATGAAAAACCGATCTTTGAACGGGTGTATCTCGGAAAATATGAGATACACTCGTTATTTGACAAACGATTCACACTGATCCCGAAATTTAATTTTTTATTTTACTTTGTTACAAGCCTAAAACGAATGTTAAATATTACATAAATAATTTTCAAAAAAATACAGAGCTTTTAGAACACTACACAAAATAAAATCGCCTAAAAGACAAAGCTATTCTATAGCCAGCGCCGGCTATACTATATACTATACATATTTGCAAAATGTACATTTGCACAGGACGCCATTGAAAAGGAGCGCTAAACTCATTATGATATAAAAAAAAACATTTTAATGTTTTAAAATCGAGATTTTGAATTTGTATGTTTCTAAGTTGAAATTTTCGAATATTTTACCCTTATATGCTTTTAAAGCACCATTTTCAAAAAAAAATCATTTGAAACTTAAAAATGATGTCGATTTTTTGCCTTTTAAGGGTAATTTTTGGGAGACTCTTAATTTTCAAACTGTGATAGCTAGGACTCTCAACGTGCGCTGAATAAGCTCTACATTGGGTCTCAAGCCCAAAATTTTCGAAAATTTCGATTTAAAAACATAAAAATGCAAAATTTTCGAAAAACTAGATTTTAAAACATGTATAAAAATGCGAAATTACCAAATGTGCAAATTTTGACCCCATTTGTATGTTTTCAAATCAAAATTTTGTGAATTGAGTTGAGGGTCCTAGTACGTTTAATTCAATACCAAGTCAAGTCACAGTCAAAGTGAGCTCTTCACTCGATAGATTTCCTTTAATAATTTTGGGAAATTCTCATTTTTAGGCTGGAACCACCCAGGAAAGTTTCCTGTTTTCTTAAACGATGACAATTGGTCAATTACTATCTCTCGAATTTCCATAAAAGAATTATGTACGTTACAAAAAAAAAACTCATACTGAGGGGGTGCCTCACTTTGACTGCAATTTACTATTTGTAAAATTGAAGCGAAATGGACTATAAGGTCGTGGGCTCGCATGTAAACTCGACCTCAAAGGTAGATTCTTTTTATAAAAATTTTGTTCTTTATGCAATCTTAACCTAAATCTCCATATTTAACACTTTCCCGGACACAACGCCAAAATTTGACACGATTTCTATGTCAAATGCTCAAAATTGGACGTCTATAGACGTTGTGTCCGGGAACGTGTTAAGCTACAAAATAACTAATAAATCATAACAGTTCGCCTTACAACTATACTAGCCCTTAAAAGTGAAGGTAATCCAAATTTTGGCCACGCCCGAAATTATAGTTAAAAAGACAAATAAAAGGGAGCACCGCCTTAGAACCTACACTGAAAAAAATGGTTTAGACTTTTTATCTAAAGTGAAGTAGTTGACTTAAATTTAGATAGTTTTACCAAAGAAATAGCTGATTTCTCTAATTTTCGTAGCTGAAAATACTATTAAATTCGTTCATTTAACCACGCAAGATTAGAAGAAAAAGTTTAGTCAATTCTTCCACAAAAGTTGTTGATTGTACTATTCAAATATAAAATTTAACTACAAACAATCGTTCTTTTTTCTTCAACACAATTTAGCTATCCAACATTTAACAATTTATAGATCATGAATAGCTGTCTTTACAAATGAATTAATTGAATTTGCAAATATAGTAGATGTTTCAACTAATGACGAATAGAAAAATTATCCATATCTTCGTAACTGTTGCAACTACATAGAATCATAAGCTGAAAATCAACGCGAACTTTAGATGAATTCGACTATTTCTTTAGATAACCATTCTAATTTTTTTTCTCTGTGTAGGACCGGCCGGCGCTGCCTATAGCTATGTTAAAAAGCAAACCGATTTTGGTGACCACCCGCCCAAATCATTGACCAATATCATCTCTACTAGTATCAAATCCGACAAAGGAATCTCAATTTATTGATATGTATCTGGAGTGTTGTTTGTATTTTTATACCCTTGGCTTATTAAGCGAAAAGGGTATATTAACTTTGTCATGAAGTTTGTAACGCATTGAAGGAAGCATCTCCGACCATATAAAAAGTATACATATATGATCAGCATGACTTGGGGAGTCGATTGGGCCGTGTCAGTCTGTCCGTCTGTTGCGACGCGTTTTTCTCAACCAGTTTAAAAGCTATGGAGCTGAAATTTTGCACACATGCTTCTTTTTGTTGCAGGCAGTTTGTATGTTTGAATCGGTGAAATCGGACAATGGGGTCATGGGGCTGCCATACAAACCCAACTCCCCAAATTAGGTTCTTCTAAGAAAAACTTTTTTATTTGTCTCCTAATTTCAACCAAATTCCACACGAATGTGTTTCTATTGATAACACAAAACATATGTAAGAATGGATCAAATCGGACCATGGGTCATGGGGCTGTCGTACAAACCTAACCCGCCAAATTAGGTTCTTCTAAGAAAAACTTTTTTATTTGTGCACCAATTTCAACCAAATTTCACAGGAATGTGTTTTAATTGGTAACACATAACATATGTAAAAATCGACCAAATGGGATAATGGGGTCGTAGGGCTGCCATACAAACCTAGTCCCCCAAATTAGGTTCTTCTAAGAATTTTTTTTTATTTTCTCATTGATTTCAATCAAATTTCGCACAAATATGTTTCTAGTGATACCACAAAACATATCTAAAAATGGACCCAATGGGATCTTGGGGTCATGGGGCTGCCATACAAACTTAGCTCCCCAAATTAAGTTCATCTAAGATTTTTTTTTATTTATACATTAATTTCGACCAAACTTCACACAATCGTCTTTCTATTGATGACACACAACATATGTATGAATAGATGGAGTCAGACCATGTGGTCATGGGGCTACCATACAAACCTAGCCCCCCAAATCAAATTTTTCTAAGAAAAACGTTTTTATTTGCACACCAATTTCAATCAAACCTCAGAAAATTATATTTCTATTGATGCTACATAGCAAACGTTAAAATAAATGAAATCGGACTATGGAGTCGTGGGGCTGCCATACAAACTTAACCCCCAAAATTAGGTTCTTCCAAAAAAATACTTTTTTATTTGGACACAAATTTCAACCAAACCTCATGGAAATGTATTTTTATTGATGTTACAAAACATATGCAAAAATGAATTAAATCGGACCCATGGACCGGTCATGGGGTCATGGGGCTGGCATATAAACTCAACCCCCAAATTAGTTTCTTCGAAGAAAAACTTTTTTATTTGTCCACCAAATTAAAAGTGTTTTAATTGATGCCACAAACATACCCCCCCCCCCTTTTTGTATCTTATAAGAAACCCACGTCCTCCGCTTCCCCCAATAAATCTTTGCCACGGCACTTATGTGAAAATTCAAGGAAAAGCATGGAGGCGGGGAGGACTGAACACAAGTCATAGGTACGCCCGAAAAAACTTTTAGCCCGAGGGGAGCGAAGGGTATCCAAATTTCGGCCGCGCCCGAAATTAGCCTCGGTCTCGTTTTAATTTATTTAATAAATATGTTGTATGTATGCATTAACATTGTAGTAATAAAGGTTTATAAGTTCAGATAAATCATCGACAAACATTTTTGTTAGATATGAGTTAGTATGTACAGAGATATGCGCGACACAGTTGTTGAGTTAGTCACCTTCTTAATTAAATCAAAGGGTCACAACAGTTATGGCTGGTTAGCTGATCAAAGGGAATTTTATACGCCCCACACAGGCATTTATCACCTTTAATGTAATATTATCTTGTTGTTGGCAATTTATTGATACGATAAATTGCTAATAAATTTATTTTGTTTGCATACCCAGACAGCACCATATCCTGGCAGCTATTTTGAATATGATGTAATTCAACATGCGTGCGTACCTACCATACTCGCATCCGTGATTAAAGATTATCTAATCATGGGCGTAGCCCCCCCCCCTCCCCTCTGGCCGATGGCACGTTAAAAACAAAATTTTTACTACTATGTATGTTAATATTGTATAACGGCAACCAAAAGCTACAGTATGACACAAATTTCAAGTTTTTTCTATCAAAAGAAATGATTGAATTTAGCTTTATAGGGGAGCTAGAGTTAGGAGGAGCTAAGCTTACTCCACTTTCCATTATGTAATTTAAAGTAAATGCCATAATTAGGCACTGATCAAAATTAATATTAACAATTAACATTTCAAAAGGCTAGTTTCATAGTTATGTACATGGTGTCCCGCATTAGGTGGTCAATACTGTAAGGGTTGATAGCGCAATTTGTTTCAGCAAGAAAATTACCAATACAATCGGGATTTTTTTTTACCGTTACCTTGTTATCGCTCTTTTTGTGAAAGTCATTGAAAATCGTGACTTGTCATGCAAAATCAAAATTTGCAGCCCTCCTGATGACTCAATCCAAGATTTGATTTCAGTTTCAGAAACAACATAAAATTTCACAAAAACTGAAGTTTTTCCTGTTGCCAACATTATCGCCACTTTCAAGATACAGTTACTCAAACTTAATAGATTTTTCATCGAAAATTCAAACAGTAATTTCATAACGGTGCTTTATAAGTACAACTATGCAAAGTTGATAAAAGTTGCTTTAACATGTTGGCTTTCCAACGGTATATCACTTTTCATATTTACATTGCGGGATTTACGCAATATTGGATGTAAAAAAACAAGATATGTAATTATCGGATTATTTAAACTGAAATTTTATTCATTTATTTTTATATTTCACTATTGCAATTTTGAAAATTTATTAAATACAAATGAAAATAATGTTTTGAATATGAGAAAGAACCAATAAACTAAAAATATTAACTAATAATAATTAAATGAGTCTGTTTGATGAATTTGGATAATACTGCTGGAATTGGCCTCCTCCATTTTCTAAGCAGACTGGACACCTTGGGCGCATGGAAGAAACGGTCCGAAGAATTTCAGGAGGGTTTTTCTGTATATTGTTACAAGCATCATTCATTCGCTGCAGCAGCTGTTCCCGGGAGGTAATCGGCTCGAAATACGGAATAGACATTGTTTTTTAAGTTACCCCATAAAAAAAAATTCAGGGGAGTAACGTCGGGACTTCTTGCAGGCCAAGCAACTGTCCCAAATCTGCCAATCCACTTTCCGGGAAATTTTCCGGTTTTCCAAATATTCTTTGTTAAGTTTCGCATTATGAGCGGGGCACCCGTCCATCTGCCATCAGATTTCAGCACGCTGAGGCATCTGATTGATTATGGGCAATATTTCGTTTTGTAATAATTCGAGAAAGCTTCTGGAACTTAGTCGAGGGGGAAGTCTCAAAGGGCCAATAAGCTTAACACCCACAAGACCTACCCAAACAGTGACACGAAACTCAGATTGAAATCGAGGTTCCCGAGTTTCATGGGGATTGCTTTGAGGCCAGATCTGATTATTCCGGGTGTTGAAAACGCCACTGCGTGTAAACGTGGCTTTATCCGTCCACACTATTTTAGTTTGAAAATCACGGTCTTCCCGGATTTTTTGAAGAAACCAATTGCAAAATGGTATCCTGACAGTCGCTCAGTAGTAATTCCTGAACTTGCGTAAGGTGATACGTATAAATAGCAAATATTAAATTTTAACTGTTATAAATACCGTTGCATTTGCCAAATAATGTACAACATTTCAAATATCTTACAGTTCTGGTCAACATAATGTAGCGAGATTCTATCCCGAATTATAATAGCCTTTGTTTGTCTTCTTTCGAGTAAAGGGAAAATTGTTAGCGATTCCACTGAAGCCTTCATTTTTACCATTCAATGCGTGTTCCCTAAAATTCTGCAATGCAAATATGAAAAGTGATATACCGTTGGAAAGCCAACTTGTTGAAGCAACTTTTGTCAACTTTGCATAGTTGTACGTGTAAAGCACCGTTATGAAATTACCGTTTGAATTTTCGATGAAAAATCTATTTTAAAATTTCTATTAAATTTGAGTAGCTGTATCTTGAAAGTGGCGATAATGTTGGCAACAGGAAAAACTTCCGTTTTTGTGAAATTTTATGTAGTTTCTGAAACTGAAATCAAATCTTGGATTAAGTCACCAGGAGGGCTGCAAAATTATGATTTTGCATGACAAGTAACGATTTTCAATGACTTTCACAAAAAGAGCGATAACAAGATAACGGTTAAAAAAATCCGATTCTATTGGTAATTTTCTTGCTGAAACAAGTTGTGCTATCAACCCTTATAGTATTGAACACCTAATGCGGGACACCCTGTATATAACAACTCCAGTAACACTTTTTTTATAGAACTCCAGTAACACTTTTTTATAGAAGTTGTGCTGTTCTATCCTATCCCAATACAACGGATCTATTATTTCGGGACTTATCGTGCGAACGGACAGACAGACAGACAGGACAGAAAAGATGATAAAAATATAAATTGAGATAAAGAGCACATACTGGTCACTTGGGCGGCCGATTGATGCATTAGCATGTGTACTCGCGTTCACTGGTTTCAGGTTTCAGTGAAGCGTGTGGGTGGGCGACGGCTCACGTTCGTGGTATAAACGGTCCGGTATTAAAAAGTTGCTGAACACCCGGTACTAAACAGGTGCCTAAAACTCTGAGAAAAAAGGTACTGAACAAGTGGTAAAAACCCTAAACAAAAAACCGGTACGCAACAGTTGCTAAAAAAAACCTCCTGTGGTTCCTTTGTGGTGTTACGTAATATCGGCGTAACAATACCAATATACCCAATACCACCTTTTGGGTAAAGGGTATAAAAATACAGTAGAGCCCCGATAAACGGCATTAACTGGGACCGTACCTTTACTTTGCAGCCAGTCAGACTACGGTAGGTAGAGTTTATTCTGAAATAATTAATTAATAAATAATTTTGTATTCAAAAACTCACTTTGTTAAAGAATATGCCGTTTGAGCTTCTGCTGACACACTTTGCATTGTGCAAATGGATGTGCCCTTGGCAGTTTATCTAGGAACCACAAGACCTATAAATTTGCCAAACTTCCAATTTTTAGTCCATGTTACCGATACCAAGATTTTAGAAGAAACTTATTTTCTCGGACCTTTGATCATCCGTATTTAGGCTCATGAGAAAATTCCACTTTCCCCAATTTTCTTTTTTCCAAGCGAAATATTGTACACAATTGTCTAGATTAGAATTTGTGTAGGAAAATCGACATTTCAAAGACTTCAGGTATGTATTATTTCAACTTAATACCACAACAAATCCGTTGACGAAGAAAAATAACTTGACATATGCAAAACTATCGAAAAATTTCCATCACTTTAAAAAATAAATTTATAATTGAATAATTTGATTGGGTATCTTTCCATTCCAGCCGACGACAACTGCACCAGAGGATTATATGGTCAACAGAACAGCATCATATGAACAGAAAGTCAATTAAATTAAGCCACAATTTCAACAACATATGAGCCATAATCAATTAAATTGTTTTGTACGCACATAGGCCGTGTGTGTACAGAGCATAGGTATCTTCCAACATAACCCCAAGAGATGCATGCCGTATATGTTAGTCATTTGGGGGAGTTTCCACCCTACTTACATATAACAAGTTGGAAGAAATTCCTCGCTATGTTTGGTATGCCTTGAATTTAAATGTAGGTTAATCTAATTGCATAATATCAATTCTAAAAAAATGAACAATCTAATAGAAAATTAATATGAATTACTTAAATTTATCTCTTGTGTAAATTTTTTATTTTTTTTCGGGATGGTAGGATCCATCAAGGTCTTTTGGGTTCAAATTCAGCATCATCAAATATTATGGTCAAAGGGTTTTCTGCTCTTTTAATGGTCTTTTTCTGGACCCACGAAAAAATCCTAAGTAATTGGGCCCCAGATCTGATCGGCAGAGCAGAGTTCTTCGCACACGGGGATACTTTAGTAACGAGAACCCGCACACAGTGATATTTAGTCTCGAGCATCAAACGCTTTGAAAACTTGACCGTTTTTGGAAACAATTTACAAAACTTAAAAAAAATGGAACGTTTTCAAAAATTGAAAAATTGTGGCTTAGAGAAATCATAGTAAACCATTGCATGCGGAAAATTCATTCATTCAACTTGCGACAAATTGAAGGAAAGAATGTGCGCAAACAAGTCGACCGACAAGTTGCTGTGCATGGACGCGACTTAATACAACTTTCAATGAAACTGCACAATTTAATCGCAAGCAAATAATAAAGTTTATTAAGGTATTCAAATTTTAGTCACTCAAATGACTTTCTTCACACAGTAACTTAATCTAACGACAATCCAAGGTACTTAAAAAACACAATGATAAACTCCAATCGGTATTTAGTTGAAGCAAACATAACTTTTTTTGAAATAAAGAAAGAAAGAAATTTGTTCCCTTTAAATAAAAAAACACATATCGATACTGATTTCAATAAACTGAATCAAACACGCCATTTTATCAGGCATATATTCTCAAGTGTTCATATGGCTTCAGCAAAGTTTGTTTCTCCTCATCGCTGATGCTCACCCATTTTTTACGTAAAGTATGAAAATACAATCCGTCAAATGTAAGCATCGAACAAAGCTCCTTTCGGCCGACAACTGTAAAACATCGACTTATAAAGACACGCAAGGCTACAAACAAAAATGCCAATCTAGCATCACGCTCATCAATCTGTTTCATATCCTTTAGTTTTAACTTGAGGGCCTCGGAATTGGAACAATTGCAAGCCAATAGTAAACAATCGGCTTCGTCAATACGAATCTGATCCAACTACAAAAAAGGACAAAATAAGTAAAATTAAAAAAAGGTAAACCAAATGTTCATCCTGTGTAGTTTTGGATAACGAAGCCCCATATAAAAAACAGCTTACGTAGCAGTCTTTTTTATATGAAGTCCGTATGATCAAAAAAACCCAGTTATGCAATAAGAAAGAGAAAATCTTACCTCATGAAGATGAAGTATTGTGGCGACATTAGTAAGATTTTCCACAGGTAACTTCATGAGTTTAGTTGTTAGATCAGTCGAAATTAGCCACGAAATAAGACGACTTCGAGTGTTATCTAGCGCAGAACCGGGTTTCACTGGGTCGTACAAAAGGCTTCTAATCGGTGGAATATCCTCTGAAATAAGAAACAAATGATAGCGCGTATTCGATTATTACGAGCAACATGCCACAACGAGTACGAGTGTTGTACCTGATGGGAATTCCGGCTGCATAATTACTTCCTCGTAAGGAGTTGTGGAAGTGAGTTTAAAATAAAATTTTCGGGATTTTGATCCTTTTGTATCATTTTTCAATAAAATGCCCATCATCCGTCTGATTAATGGCATAATTAAGTCGGGAAATGACATAAAATCTGTTTTCGATAAATCGAAGTAATCGAGGGGCACCACAGTGTTACTGTTATCGGTTAAAATGGAAAATATTAATTGATCTAAGTCGGGATCAAATGGGATAGGCAAATCTCCAAAGTCATCTTTATTTAGTTTTGTCTAGAACGGAGCAGAAAAGACAAAAGTTATTCTCATAGCATCCAGAGCAGACGCGAGACAATCTTACATAATCGTATGAGTTTAAACTGTTCCAGATTAGTTCATATCCTGAATTTTGAAGTTGAACTCCAGAAAACATCTGTCGGGCCATATCTCTTACTTCCGCTGCTGATATTGAATCCATGGCTAAGCGAGCTGATCTAATTTTTCGCGCAATTGCACTAAAATGCATTCGATCGCCGTAAGACTTAATGGACCGGTGGAAGTTCTAGAAGCAAAAACAAAACAAAAAAATTTTGAACATTTATAAGCGAATTCAGCAATTTTCACATTAACTCACTTTTACCAAGTCATATGACACGTAATCATTTCCACACATTGTTGCTAAAATCGCCATCTGATTACTCTCCAAATCGAGCGTCCTTCGAAGTGCTTTGCGATTATACTCCTTTGTGCACAATGTGTCCACATTCAGCTCTCTGGCTGCCCAATATCTCCAGTCACCTTCGTAAATCAAAAAATCCATATCCTGTGAAATGATAGCCAATGCCCGATTTCGTGTAGCATATTCGGCAATCTCTAGATGGCATTTAATTCGACAGCTGGTGTAAACCTCGCCAAATTTCTTGGTCAACTCTTTTAGATCATCGAAAAATGCCTTTCGTTCAATTATTAGATCCCCTGTCAGAAATTCACTTAAATCATCGCCCCGAAAGACCGGAAACAATCCATAAACTGCTCCCGTATACTCTTCTACACGACGCTCTAAACGGGTCGTTAGCTTTCCGCTATCCTTTACGCCCTCCTTGAAAAATACAAGTCGCACTCCGAGCTCCTTAATGCGACTGAATAAGTCACGGGCACGATTAATATAGAGATTATATCGACCGCCTAGAATGATTTCGTGCTCATTGGCGTAGAAAAGGGGAGGAAGGGCAAGCAGATCGATTACGATTAAAGGTTCGGCGTCGTTGTTTTGGCTGAAGTAGGGATGGTCGTGTTATAGAGAAAATGTATTTACCAGGTTGCTATTGAACGGGAAATGTACCTTTTGAAGTCGTCAATTTCCTTCTTGATGTCGGCGAAGAGAACTCCTCCCGGAACATATTTCGTTATGAAGGTTTGCAGTCGTCTGAGGCCCATTATGGATCCGAAATATGATATACGAATTGAGCTTTTTTGAAAAATATAAATAAATGAATTTTCGAAATTAAAAAAAAAATCAAACTGTCTTAATCCAAATTGAACCCTATGATAATAGGCCCGAATAAATGCTCGGAAAGATGTTACTACTATGTACCAGGTGTAAAACATAATTGGTCCTTTGTATAAAATCAGTATTTTAAACAAACAGCATTGCATAACACATGGCCCACAATAATTCCTTAAGGGATGTTGAAATGCCTTAGATTACGCTACAATTTCCGCAATTTGCTTAGGTCTTCTTAAGTTTAAGTCTGAGTTAAGGCCTGGATAGACCTCGGGCGGAATGAGAATTAAATTTTGTAGCAATTTTCGAAGCTAAAATTTTAAATTCACCACGGTTTTTATGCCGGTTCATTACCGTCTCATTTTCATTCCGCTCGAACTCTATCCGGGGCTTTAAGCGCCGGATAGAGTTCGAGCGGAATGAAAATGAAAGGCGTTTTACGTCCTAAATCATCTTAAAAATAACTAAAAAAAATAATTTCCCCCTTGTCCGAATGCATTTTCAACGTGAAAATGAGTCGACTCTGTAGCATAGTCTCCGTCGGACGTGGTGAGTTTTGCGAACGTCAAACCGATTCACTGTCCACGACGAGTTCATCGTGGAAATTATCTAATGACCGGGGAATCGAAAAATAACACATAAAATGGCAGAGACAAATTGTGAAACCATTCTCGGATTTTAGTTTATGGAATTTCCCAGCATTTACCACATATTCCACGACAGTAGGTATGCATTTTCATTGAGAAAATCGCAGCGGACTAAAATTTCATTCTCATTCCGCCCGATGTCTATCCAGGCCTTTAGACGGAAAATTTCATAGTAAAATAAGCTGACCAGACGTACAGCAATGGGAAATGTGCACCATTTCCAATGTCACACAATGAAGCCTAATTCCTAATAATAAAGAATTATAGTACATAAGCCCCTCGGCGAGGCCTGTTGAGAAGTCACATTACAAGACGTGTTCCTTGCATTAATAATTATTCCCAGCATTTGAAGCTCTGGAATAATGACAAGAATCATTTCTTCAGTTTTATGTCTCACTGTGGACATCCTCTGTGGCTCACTTGGCTGAGTCGCACTCTACGATGCTAGTAATCTAGAGGTCCGGAGATCGAATCTCGGCGTGGTCCAAAATTTCCGTACTTGTGCGGATAGCAAATATATAGCGCTTGCATCATTCTATACACTCCGAAATGATATGCAATGTAACGTTGACTCGAAATTACCTATAAACGGCTGAGTTAACGCACCATTGCCCACATGGGGCTATACGGTACTGAGAAGAAGAGGGCAAAAACACGCCTCATCAGTAGTAGTAGTTACCAAAATGTATCTAAAGACGAGGATAAGGTGGATCGTATGCTATTATATATTATATCAGATACAGAAAATAAAAATTTTAAATTGAGTCTTCACTGGCATTCAAATATTTGCCCCTCAAATTTCCCGCCCTCCTGTAGCCCTTCGCGTTCGGAAGTCACAGGTGCCTAAACCGCAATTTTCAGTTTTTTTATACCCTTCGCTCATAGAGTGAAAGGGTATATTAACTTTGTGATGAAGTTTGTAACGCATTGAAGGAAGCATCTCCGACCATATAAAAATTATACATATATGATCAGCATGACGAGATGAATCGATTGGGCGATGTCCGTCTGTCTGTCCGTCTGTCCGTCTATCCGTCTGTATCAGCGCGTTTTTCTCGGCCACTATAAAAGCTACGGAGCTGAAATTTTGCACACGTGCTTTTTATTGTTGCAGGCTGTTTGTATGTTTGATTCACCCAAATTGGATCACTGGGTCATGGGGCTGCCATACAAACCTAGCTCCCCAATTTGAGTTCTAAGAAAAACTTTTTTATTTGTGTACCAATTTCAACCAAATTTCACACAAATGTGTTTCTATAGATAACACAAAATATATGCAAGAATGGATAAAATCGGAGCATGGGGTCATGGGGCTGCCATACAAATCCAACCCCCCAAATTAGGTTCTTCTAAGAAAAACTTTTTTATTTGTTACCAATTTCAACCAAATTTTACACAAATGTATGTATTTCTATTGTTGACACAAAACATATGTAAGAATGGATAAAATCGGAGCATGGGGTCATGGGGCTGCCATACAAATTCAACCCCCCAAATTGGGTTTTTCTAAGAAAAACTTATTTATTTGTGCACCAATTTCCACAAAATTACACACAAACGTGTTTCTCTTGATGACACAAAACATATCTAAGAATTGATCAAATCTGACCATGGGGTCATGGGGTGGCCATACAAACCCAACCCCCATTTTGGTTCTTATAAGAAACATTTGTTTCTTAGAAGAACCAATTTCACAAAACCTTGAATTAATGTGTCTTTACCAAAGCAACAAAAAAGTTAAAAACTAATGGAATCGTACTGTGGGGTCATGTTCCCGCAACCCCAATAAAATTTCCGAGTAAATATTTCTATTTGCCCACTTATTTCAACGAAGCAAGCCTAAAACTTTTGTCAAGACGGAAGAAAAAGAATGAGGAGGGGGATTAAATACATATCATAGGTACGCCCGAAAAAACTTTTAGCCCAAGCGAAGGGTATCCAAATTTCGGTCGCGCCCGAAATTAGCACCGGCCCCGGGGGTTGGCGAGCGAAGCCAGCAGAGGGCGAAGCCAGCAGAGGGCGAAGCCAGCAGGGGGCGAAGCCCGCAGAGGGCGAAGCCAGCAGGGGGCGAAGCCCGCAGAGGGCAAAGCCAGCAGGGGGCAAAGCCAGCAGGGGGCGAAGCCCCCTAGTTTTAATTTAAAATATTCGATATAGCTTAGAAAATCATGAAGGAAGTTTTGAAATTTGTCAGACTTTTAGAGCACTGCACTGTGCATATTCAGTGAACATTTCAGGTCCTTGCTTCCAAGATTCAAAATTTACCGCCGTCGAAAGACTCGATTTTAAATTATTTTTTTTTTCTTTTACAAAACGATGGAAATTATCAGCCACGGTACTCCATCTGATTAGCATAGAACGGAAGGTAGCAAGCAAGACACCATGCATTTTAAATGGGTGACGTAATTTTGCAGATACTGTTGAACAGCAGCATCAGCATGCTGCATGGCGTCACCCATTTAAAATGCATTATGCTGCCTTCGCCTGGTGGATTGCTACTTTCTGTTCTACTTCAAGGGAGAGTCCGATTTTAGTTAAATTCAGGAAAACTCCCCGCATCCCGAACTACCAATTAACTACCCGTGTGGATGCAACTTTAGAGATGAAAAAATGCGACTCCTCGGTAATTGCATTTGCTTTCCATGCTAAATACTGTAATACTGATACCTCATCAAGCGAAGGTGGAAAGGAAGCAGTCGAGATGTTTTACTAAGAATAAAAACAGACTACGATCGCAACAGTCCATTAAGATATTCATGATCGCAACGGAAAGAAAACTTCCGAGCCCTCAAAGAAAAATACGGGCATGGGGATCACAAGAGATGGTGATAATTGAAAATCCAACAATCAATAGCCAGCCGAGTGGGGGTATTTTAACGATTTTAACGAACGATGTCAAATCCAAATAAAAAAAAAACTCCCAAACTTGAACTTTTCTTTCCAAGAACACAAATTTTTGAAAACGTTGTTGAAACCACACAGATCGCAAAAATTACCTCTTTTTCCTTTCAATGTATTATATGCATGAATATTCTTTCGCTATTATGCATTTATGATTACACCACTCTATTACACTTTAAACGTCGTCCACTTTGCCGCTGGGCCTATGCCTATACATACTTTGAAAATCGAATGCGAAATGGCTATCCTCCTGCGCACTATGGTATTTCTCCAAATAAAAAAAATGTGCTGAATTCGATGAATTGCTGACTTTGTTTTATGTGCCATTGCCAGATCGCGATAGCGATACATCTTTTTTATCAAGACAAGTCTGAGAACAAGGGCGTAGCAAGGGTTTCAGTCTGAGGGGGGAGGGGGGGATTTAAGGATCTGATAATATTATCGGTCAATGACAACACTCACATGTAGGCATCTCACTCCCGCAGAAAGGGCCTGAAAAGGAAACCACGGCCATTTTAGTCTTCAAGACTCCAGTCTTCAACAGTAGAAAATTGTGTATCTTGTCAGGAGTCTAAGGCCGCACACACGTGTTCACCGAAGTAACAATTCGTATGCTTTAAAGAAGCCCTTTATTCTGTAGCAATCATATAGTAACACCATTGAAAAATAACTAATAGAACTCTCACTCCATATAAAAAAGTCCCCATCCAGAAAGTACCTATGTGTGAAATTTGTTCACACGTATACTATAGGCATACTATAGGGTACACGAAATTATCAGATTTGTTCTCAAATTTCATTCATCTTAGTCCAGTCAAAATATGTATCCCAATTCAGGTATCCAAATAGAAAAAATAGATAAGGCAAATTTTTGTTGTTTTTGATTCAGTGGGCTGCCAGGAGTCTAAAACACATTTGTTAAAAACAAATTTGGACGGAGTCGTCCCAAAAAGGACGAAAAAGGATACTCCTTAATCCTTGATCGGAGGTCAGCATGCGGGGTATCATATCAAAGGGGACGTCGAGTACATTACATATCTGGTGTCCGTTTCCTGTTTCAAGGACCCTTAACGGAATAAAACGAGCTAAAATGGGAAATTATTGAATTATCGTGTTTCCCGTATATCTTTCCAAAGCCACAACCACGAGAATAGTTCAAGTTGTCACTACTTTTCTGACTTTTCAGAATCTTAAGATTCTACCATTAAATTTGCTAAGAAAACAATTTATCAGAAAGTTCTAAAACAGGACTTAAAAGGACACTAATTACACACCTTGATCGAACTTGGGAATGCGGGGTGTTATATCAAAGAGTACGTCGAGCACATTCCATATCCGGCGTTTGCTACTTATTTCAGAGACTCCCAAAGGCGAAATTTGGGTTCAAATGATAAATTTTCGAGTTTCCCGTATCTGTTTCTTTCCAAAGCCGTAATTTTCCATTAAAGCCTGAATTATTCCATTTAGTGTCCTTGAAACAGGAAACAAACACTGGATATGGCATGTACTCGACGTTTTCTTTGATATGACACCCCGCATTCCCATGTTGGTCAAGGTGTGTAATTAGTGTCCTTTTATGTCCTTTTTCAAAGCTTTACGATAAATTTTTTCTTAGAATTGATTGGTACAATCTTACGGTATTATCAATTTTGAAAAGGGAGAAAAGTAGTGAAAACTTGAATTATTCTCCTATAGTTATGGCCTTGGAAAGATACACGGGAAACACGATAATTCGCTGATTTCCCATTTGAGCTTGATTTATTCCGTTAAAAAGTCCTTGAAACAGGAAACAGACACCGGATATGTAATGTACTCGACGTCCCCTTTGATTTGATACCCTGCATGCTGACCTCCGGTCAAGGATTAGGGAGTATCCTTTTTTGTCCTTTTTGGAACCTTTCCGATACATTTTTTTTAGCAATATGCGTTTTAGCTTCCTGGGAGGCCGCTGATTCAAAAATAACAAAAATTAGCTTTACTCTATATTTTCTATTTGGATGCCTGAATTGGGATACATATTTTGACTGGACTAAGATGAATGAAATCTGAGAACGTGTTTTTCTCTTTAGAATGTTGATTACACGATGATAGCCGAATCATTTCTTGTCAAATTTTTCAAGTAAAAACTACTGGATGTAAAGTGGTAAATACTGTTTACTTCGAATCTATTTTTCTCAGATGTAGGCAAATGCATTTGAATTGGTGGGCAAGTGCGTTTTTTTGTCATTTTATGTCATAAAGTGCATGTTTTAGTTTAGAGTACACGTCGTGAACGGTCGGCTGTAATTTTTGCTCAATTTTCATTTAACCGACACGAGCGGACCCGACAAATTGTTTACAAATTTCGCGAATGTGAATTGAACAAAATTTAGTGAAACGCGCAGTTTTTTTTACAGTTGTTTATTCGCCAGTGTCACGCAGTGTATTTGTAAGGTCCGGCAAGTGTATATTTATACATTTTATGTTATAAATTAGTACGTGAAATCCAGTGTCCACTTCGTGACCAGTCGGCTGTCATTCAAAACACATTGGGTTTGTCTAAACGTGGCATAAAAACAAAAAACCGGTTTTTATAGCTTGCTCCTCGCGAATCTCTTCTTGTTGTTCTTGTTCGCGTGTAGACAGGCCCATTGCTTTGCAATGCTCTCAACCTGCAACGAGAGAATAAAATTCTCGCACACATATTCAACGGAGAGATACTATACTCATACAAACATTTTTTTCGGAAAGAGGTACAAATACAAACACATTCTTTGGAAATCAGAGATTTTCTTTTGCACTTTTCTATACGCGATTGCCTACTTGTAATATTGTCGTCACGCTCTTGCAATTTTTTTGTTAGAAAAATAGCTAGTATGGAGTGAGCCCTCTATGTATTTATCCTCATTGGTAACACACAAAACTGCATTTATAGTTTCAGGCAGTAGGTTTATGTGATTTATAAAACGGTTATGGACTGTAGGAAGGACTATACATACGTCGTGTTTGTAAGCAAATTAATCGCAACAAACCCGTGCAAAGTTGGAGGCAAGGATGCCTAGTACTGTACATATGGGTTTGTAAATAAACATCCAGAGGTCAGAGATTCATAGTCGCGGCTAATAAGTTTTATTGTATTGTACATTAAAACAATCAGTCGATTCAGATTCAGTTCAGTTTTAAGGATTTCGATTTAGTCGCAATTCAAAGATTTAATCGAAATCAATTTGGTTCAATTTAGAAATCCGAATATAAACTTTTCATCTGGCAATACCGTATTAAACAAAACAAAATCCGATTCAGCGAAATTCAATACATTTTTCGGGGAAAAACCAATTTTTTAAACGACGCACTCTGAATTCCAGGGAGTGCCGATGCTGCTGATATCGTACGTTTTCAGTTTCAATTCACAAAAGTATCGGTGAGGACGTGAAAGTGAGGTTTTGTAGGAGAAAAAATACAGATTGTATTATTGTAATATTGTATTGTAAATGCGAATAGTATTTCACTGGTACTCGTAATAAATAATAAAGAAGCTGCGAAAAGGTAGTTTTTGTGATCTGTATTGTTTGATATCGTGAAGAGTTTTTAACAAATCTTAATTGTCTGAGAAAAACATTGTAAGTACATCGTGTTTAACATCGAGAAAAGCTTAAGATTCTCCTCGATTTTGTTCATTTATGTCGTGCTCTGTGACCGTGATCGTTTGGTTACCTACTCTGTGAAATAGACACTCATAGAAAAACGAGTTTCCAAACTCGGCACGACTCGTCGCAAGTTTATTATTCAGAAGAAGATGATAAGAATTATTCTTATCGTAGAATTAAACTAACAATGCGACTAGAGTGGTATGGCTGACAACCGTATCCACACTGGCTCCATTCAGTTGTCTTTGTAACGTTGGTGACTACACACGGTAGTCATCAACGCACAATGCTCCACTAGGAGTTACGGTAATAAAGAGAGATGTATATTTTAGACGATCGTAATTGTGTATCCTGGGTGTAGTTTATTTAGTTGATTTATTTAAATTTTCAATAAACAGCATCCTTGCAATTCCTCCGCGAGAGGCCACCAAAATCTTGGTGCTGTGCTACTTAACTTAAAGATTAGTTTCGAGTCAATCGTACGCCATAAAGGTCTCCTTAAAAGTTGCAATAACACAATCTCGGATTCTGATTTGGAGAGAAAATTTTGTCTGCACTTACTGATTAAACATTATTCCGTCTATACTTCAACGGCTTCTAGCAGCAGGATTGTATACCCGGCGGGCACTGCTACCTAAAAGGTATCTTGTGCCAGCGTCCTTTAATCCAATAAATAGCCTGATAAAGTTTAGGAGACCTTTCATGGGGAGCTCCTGATGATCGTGGAGCTTAATAGATCACGTCCAAGGATTCATGTTGGCATTTACACAGTAGGTGAACAGAGGCTCCGTCTTCCTTCAGACAAAGGCGGCACATGGTGTCCCTTGATAATCCAGTCCTATGAAGATTATGGCGAAGGCTTATGTCCTGCGCAGAATCTTATGTGGGAGTAACTGAAGGCGGTGACCACTCGCAAGTCGTAGACCCTAGGTGGTTCCTCCAGTAGCTCAGCCTGTGACTCGAAAACCATTTATAAATCGTACCCTTAACGGCCCTTTATAGTTTATCTCACAAAAAGGTTCAGTGCCGATGAATAGAGAGGAAAATGCTACCCTAGCTAGCTCATTTGCCACTTCGTTTTCCTCGACACTCAAGTATTGGGAACCTAATAGATGGACACAGAGTTATGAGAGGAAAGTTTCTGAAGGAGGTCAAAGCACTTGCAAACCAATTTCGATGAGAACTTGTACGAAGAAAGCGCCTTAATTTGAGCTTGGCTATCAGTGCAGAATTGCGATATGAGTACCACGAAGACACCGCCCCAGAATCTGCCTGGCGCAAATTCCAATGGCGTGAAACTCGGCTTGGAAGACACTAGGCCAAAGCACCATTTCAATCCAGATCCTGGTGTTGGATGCGAAGACTTCAGCACTTACACCGTGGTCATCCGCAAATTATATGTTGCTTCTTGGATCAGTGCACGGTTTGCCATTTACCCACTTCAACCGATCTGGGATGTGAATGGTGGTGAATTTCCTGCCGAAGCGGAGTTTCGGGATCATGTAATTTGAAACCGAGTAGGTTGATAGGCCAGGCAAATGTTGCGAAATACGCATGCGTCCCCTATCACTAAGATGAAGTATCATACGATGTACGGATTTGCCATTCGTTTCACTGCTGAGCGTGCTGTTGATCGCAACACCTCAACAAAAAAAAAGCAGTTAGATCTTGGAAATTGGATGTCACTAGCACATCTGCATCTGCAAGGTTGGGTTGTCTCGCCTGTTATTTAATATTGATGTTTGTTATCAAGTGATCACATAGCCACTCTGGACTAACGCATGCCCTCACTAGGCGCAAACAAGTCGACCGACAAGTTGTTGTGCATGGACGCGACTTAATACAACTTTCAATGAAACTGCACAATTTAATAGCACGAAAATAATAAAGTTTATTAAGGTATTCAAATTTTAGTCACTAAAATGTTTAATGTCACAAAGTAACTTAATCTAACAACAATCCAAGGTACTTAAAAAACACAACGATAAACTCCAATCGGTATTTAGTAGAAGAAAACATAACTTTTTATGAAATAAAGAAATTCGTTTCCTTTAAATAAAAAAACACATATCGATACTGATTTCAATAAACTGAATAAAACACGCCTTTTCATCAGGCATATATTCTCAAGTGTTCATATGGCTTCAGCAATGTTTCCTTCTCCTGGTCGCTGATGCTTAACCATTTTTTACGTAAAGTATGAAAATACAATCCGTCAAATGTTAGCATCGAACAAAGCTCGTTTCGGCCGACAACTGTAAAACATCGCCTTATAAAGACACGCAAAGCTACAAACAAAAATGCCAATCTAGCATCACGCTCATCAATCTGTTTCATATCCTTTAGTTTGAGCTTGAAGGCATCGGAATTGGAGCAATTACAAGCCAACAGTAAACAATCGGCTTCATCAATACGAATCTGATCCAACTAAAAAAAGGACAAAATAAGTAAAATTAAAAAAAGGTAAACCAAATCTTCATCCTGTGTAGTTTTGGATAACGAAACCCCATATAAAAAAAAACAGCTTACTTAGCAGTCTTTTTTATATGAAGTCCGGATGATAAAAAAAAAACAGTTATGCAATAAGAAAGAGAAAATCTTACCTCATGAAGATGAAGTATTGTGGCGACATTAGTAAGATTTGCCACAGGTAATTTCATGAGTTTAGTTGTTAGATCAGTCGAAATGAGCCACGAAATAAGACGACTTCGAGTGTTATCTAGCGCAGAACCGGGTCTCACTGGGTCGCACAAAAGGCTTTTAATCGGTGGAATATCCTCTGAAATAAGAAACAAATGATAGCGCGTATTCGATTATTACGAACAACATGCCACACAACGAGTACGAGTGTTGTACCTGACGGGAATTCCGGCTGCATAATTACTTCCTCGTAAGGAGTTGTGGAACTGAGTTTAAAATAAAATTTTCGGAATTTTGATCCTTTTGTATCATTTTTCAATAAAATGCCCATCATCCGTCTGATTAATGGCATAATTAAGTCGGGAAATGACATAAAATCGGTTTTTGATAAATCGAAGTAATCCAAGGCCACCACAGTGTTACTGTTATCGGTTAAAATGGAAAATATTAATTGATCTAAGTCGGGATCAAATGCGATAGGCAAATCTCCAAAGTCATCTTTATTTAGTTTTGTCTAGAACGGAACAGAAAAGACAAAAGTTATTCTCATAGCATCCAGAGCAGACGCGAGACAATCTTACATAATCGTATGAGTGTAAACTGTTCCAGATTAGTTCATATCCTGAATTTTGAAGTTGAACTCCAGGAAACATCTGTCGGGCCATATCTCTTACTTCCGCTGCTGATATTGAATCCATGGCTAAGCGAGCTGATCTGATCTTTCGCGCAATCGCACTAAAATGCATTCGATCGCCGTAAGACTTAATGCGCCGGTGGAAGTCCTAAAAGCAAAAACAAAACAAAAAAAAAATGTTGGACATTTATAAAAGAATTAAGCAATGTCCGCTTCAACTCACTTTAACCAGGTCATATGACACGTAATCATTTCCACACATGGATGCGAAAATCGCCATCTGATTACTCTCCAAATCGAGCGTCCTTCGAAGTGCTTTGCGATTATACTCCTTTGTGCACAATGTGTCCACATTTAGCTCTCTGGCTGACCAATATCTCCAATAACCTTCGTAAATCAAATAATCCGTATCCTGTGAAATGATCGCCAATGCCCGATTTCGTGTAGCATATTCGGCAATCTCTAGATCGCTGTCGCTCGTGTAAACTTCGCCAAATTGTTTGGCCAACTCTTTTAGATCATCGAAAAATGCCTTTCGTTTCACAATATGAACCTCTGCCATACATACACTTAAATCAGCGCCCCGATAGACCGCATACAATCCCTGAAGAGCTCTCGTATACTCTTCTGCACGACGCTCTAAGCGAGTCGTAAGCTCTCCGCTTTCCTTTACGCCATCCTTGAAAAATACAAGTTGAACCCCGAGCTCCTTAATGCGATTAAATAAGTCGCAGACACGATCAATATAGAGATTATATCGACCGCCTAGAATGATTTCGTGTGCATTGGAGTAGAAAAGGAGACGTAGAGCAAACAGATCGACTACGATTAAAGGTTCGGCGTCATTGTTTTGGCTGAAGTTGGGGTGGTCGTGTTATAAAGAAAATGTATTTACGAGGTTACTATTGAACGGGAAATGTACCTTTTATAGTCGTCAATTTCCTTCTTGATGTCGATGAAGAGAACTCCTCCCGGAACATAATTCGCTATGAAGGTTTGCAGTAGTTTGATACCCATTATGGATGTGAAATATGGTGGCTTTTCCGAAAAAAAAAATAAATTTAAGAAATTTGAAAGAAAATATCAAACTGAGTGTCTCTACTCAAAATGGAACCCTACGAGAATAGGCCCAGAGAAATGCTCTTGAATAATATTACCACGATGTAAAAGGAGTAAAATATAATTGGTCCTTTGTCATTTCCTGTACAATATCATGAAGTCAGACAAAATGCATTACATACGATAAGCTGACCAGACGAACAGCATTTTGCTGTACAGTACAGCATTTTGACCTGTCGTACATTGTCGGCATTGAGAAATATACAGCATTCCTTATGACACGCTTGGCGCTCCCATTACCTCCAAATTGCATGGTCCTACCTATACGCCTTTGGAAGTTACGGCTGCCCAAATTAAAATTTTGAGTTTTCTAAATAAAAATTGTCCATCACTCGAAAATTTGCGAGCCATTGGAGAAGATAGTAAAGTAGTCTGGTTGGTGTTGTGGTTAGTACGCACAGCTTCGGTGCACAGGGTCGTGGGTTCGAGTCTGACCGTGAACCATGGTGTTTTTAGAACTCACGACCCATGTGACGGACTATGATCTCACTCAGATGTTAAACGAGTACCCATTTATGGGGATAAATAACACTGCTGAGCGTGCTGTTGATCTCAACACCTCAACCAAAAAAGTAGTTAGGATCTTGGAAATTGGATGTCACTAACACATCTGCAGCCTTAGTCCAATGTTGGACTGTCGCATCTGTTATTTATTTGGTGAAAATTTCAAAGGCTCTAGCTATCAAGGTTCAGAACTCAGAAGTTACAGCCGTCGAAAGATGCGTTAAGGTTTGACCCATGCACGATCCATATTATAACACTTTTTATGTTTCTCAATTAGTCCAGTACAATTGGTTCAAAATAGCCCCAAACCTAAACATAAAAAAAAAATTTTTTGATGCCAAATTGTTGAATACACTCCCTAATATACGCAGTAAAAAGTTACACTAATTTTCGCCATGGGTTAAGGGGGAGGGGGTGGCAAAGGGGTGTACATTCAGTTTCTTGCAAATATCTGGAAAACTATGAGTCTGACCTTAAAATGTGCTGAGGACAAAACAAACTATATAAAATTACCTTTGTAATGATATGTAACACTCTAGACATTTTTTCCAAAAATTATACCCTAGACCCAAAAGTATTATAGTGAATTTACATTTTTTGAGATTTACATTTCGCACTGTAACTCTTGATAGAATAAACCTTCGGTCATAAAATCTTGTCCATATATTGCTATCAAAATTTAATTTAATTTAATTTCTACCAAAAATTGGAATGCTCCCACCATTGACGCCCCCTCACTCCTCCTAACATTTTTCAAAAAGGCATGCCTGTAGCTTCTTTTTAAATTGAGCCAGGCCAATCAAATTTAGTGGAGTGCCTATTCTAAGCTCCATTATGCTCCCCACCAAAAATTACTACCATCCGATCAAAACTAAGGGTACCCCCCATACAAAGTGACCCAAATTTCTAGGAAATTTCACATTTTTTCACTTCTAAATTCTATCTAAAATAGAAAAAAAAATGTATCTCTTAGAACGTCCTTATAACAGTTAACTGTAGTCTTTTGAATGTATATCCAAAAGTTTGTACCAGAGCGTGCCTTACAAGTACGAAAAATCGGGTTTGTAGGTTGCTAGTACACGTTACTCGAAATATTCACAAATAGCCTTAGAACTGGTATCATTGACATTCAAACCAATTTTTTTGATACTTGTAGCGTACGCCTTGGTACAACCTTTTCAACATACATTCACAAGACTACAATTAACTGTTATAATGACGTTCTAAGAGATAAAGTTAATTTTTCCATTTTAGATAGAACTTAGAAGTGAAAAAATGCGAAATTTGTTAGAATTTTCGTTCACTTGTATGGGGGGGTACCCTTAGTTTTGATCGGATGGTAATAATTTTTGGTGGGGAGCATAATGGAGCTTAGACTAAGCACCCCACCAAATTTGCCTGGCTCAATTTAAAAAGAAGCTACAGGCATGCCTTTTTGAAAAATGTTAGGAGGAGTGAGGGGGGCATCAATGGTGGGAGCATTCCAATTTTTGGTAGAAATTAAATAAATTTTGTTAGCAATATATGGACAAGATTTTATGACCGAAGGTCTATTCTATCAAGAGTTACAGTGCGAAATGTAAAACTAAAAAAATGTAAATTCACTATAATACTTTTGGGTCTAGGGTGTAATTTTCTGAGAAAATGTCTAGAGTGTTACATAGCATTACAGAGGTAATTTTATGTAGTTTATTTCGTTCTCAAAACATTTCAAGCTCAGACTCATAGTTTTCCAGATATTTGCAAAAAACTGAATTTTCACTCCTTTGCCATCCCCTCCCCCCTTAACCCATGGCGCAAATTAGTGTAACTTTTTACTGCGTATATTGAGCAGTGTATTCAACAATTTGGCTTTTGGCATTTGGTTTTGAGCTATCTGTACTAGACTAAATGGCTTATTTTCGATAACTCGAAGACCGTCTGAAATTCTGAAATTTGGCATACTTGTAGACCTACCCTCCGAGTTTGAAGGTCCTACCTATCCGCGTTCGGATGTTACACAGCTGCCCAATTCGCACTTTTGTGTTTGTTAATCGAAAACTGCCAATAAAATCATTCAGTGAAATTTTGAAATTTGTCAGACTTGTAGAGTATTCTTCTTCTCTGTACCGTAATCCCTTGTGGGGCATGGTGCGTTCACTCAGCCGTTTATAGGCTACTTCGAGTCAACGTTACAATGCATATAGTTTCGGAATGTATATAATGGGTGAGGTTATAAAACACAACGTTCGCGTAACGTGTCGCGTTTTCCGAAACGTTTCCTATTGTGTTCTGTAAACGCATAGATCCGGATCAGACTTGGTGTTACCATCGCCATCTCTCGGAAAGTGACAAATGTGACAATTGACACATTACAGCTGATAGGTTTTGCTCGAAAATTAAAATTTCCAGTTTTAAACGAGATGCAGATACATTTTATTTTGATTATAAATAGTTTAATAAATAAATGAGGGCGGAAATGCACGGTTCGACGGCAGATTGTAAATTTCTGTCAATCAATCAAGCTATGCCTCGCAAGGGGGCGCTTAGGGGATCTGTTTGTAGGGAGAAGTTTCTGATCCGTAACGGCCGGTTGATTTGAAACGTTGCGCGAACGTTGTGTTTTATAACCTCACCCAAATGTTGCAAGCACTATATATTTCCTTATCTGCACATGTACGGAAATTTGGACTACGTCGAGATTTGATCTCAGAACCTCAAGATTGCTAACATCGTAGAGTGTGACACAACCAAGTGAGCCACAGAGCCATCTTCATAGGATTGGATTATCAAGGGACGCCGTGTGTTACCTTTGCCTGCAGGAAGACGGAGCCTCTGTTCACTTACTGTGTAAATGTCCAGCTGCCGCTAGGTCCTGGAGATAAATCCTTGGACGTGATTACGTTCAACAATCATCAGGAGCTACCCCATAAAAGGTCTCCTTGACTTTGTCAGGCTAGTTATTGAATTAAAACTATCCTGGCACACTATATCTTTTAGGTAGCAGTGCCCACCGGGTGGAAAGGTCCGGTAAGTATTAGTGTTATTATAAGAATCCAGTTGCTGGAAACCGTTAAAGTATAGGCGGAAAAATGTTTAATCAAAAAGTGCAGACAAGATTTCCTTTCAAAATCAGATTCCGAGATTGTGTTATCCAAACTTTTAAGGAGACAATTAGGCCTTTATAGGTTACGATTGACTCGAAATTAATCTTTAAGGAGCTTTGGCGGCGATTACCACTAGGGCTCATGGTAAACATATAAATGGTCCTAGAGCAGTGGTTTCCAATCTTCTCCAGTTGGTGCACTCCTTGCGAGATGTGCTGATCGTGTGATCGGTCCCGCGAAAATGTTGGTGGCTTAAAGCCGAAAATATTGGTGTACAAATTGTCATGGCCAAAGAATGCTTTAAATTTTGGATGTAAGTTCGGAATCTGTTTCCAGAATTTAAATTTTTTTAGCAATTGTTTGTTAGTACAGCCCATATTTTGGAACTACTGGAAATTGTTAGAAGTAATTATTTCAATTTCGTGATTTCTGCATCTTGAATTTCGTCGTAGGTTCGGCCATCACTTTCGCATGGCTTTCCGTCACTTTCGCATGGCTTCAGTGATACGTCGAGCAGCAAAATTGATATTACCGGAGCGACTAAAATTCGCAAATATTTTACCAAAGATCATTCTATCTGGGAGATGCGGTTCATATCGAGCGAGTTTTGTCAATTTCCATAAGCCACATTAAGTGATTTTTTTATTTTTCTTCCGCCTTAAATATTCTCAGCAGTGTTCATCAAACGAAGATGTTCAAGTAAACATTAAATTCGTAATTCGTTTCAGAACATGTGGCTAGTAATAAGATGAACTTCCGTTAAGTGATATCAGCTAAGAAAATGTTATTAGACATAGAATTGTATAGGTTGTAGAGGTAATTTAAGTTAATTTCGCCCCAAGTCCCCCTGATCGTATACAGAAGCTCTTCAGTGCTGTTAAATTGTCGTCTACTGGTATATATCTCTCTTGTCATCCATCCCCAAATATTTTTGATGAAATTTGCATCTAAGAAGTACATATATGGCGGTCTTTCCATTACCTTGATGGATTAGTCTCGAAACCAATATTTATCCTGTTAAAATTTAATAGGGGTTGCATGGAAAATGTCGGGTAATTTTAGGCACTGTACTGAATACTTACAATTTCCACAAGCTTAATAGCTCCACACCGAGATACTCAACCCCATACCTCGACATTTCTTACTCTTGAGTGATGTGCTTACAAAACTAATGCCTTCTTACTGAAATTGGGGAAATATGTAATGTACATAATAATAAATCCATCTGGACCAACGAGATCAGTGAAAATAACGCGTTTCCACTCATTTGTCCAACTCATAGTTTCTACATTTGGGTTGAATGCCTTGGTATGGATCTATTCAGCCAATGGAAATCAGGGGTATTCAGAGCGCCCAGAATTATAAAAATATTCTTCCTAATGTAATGCCTAAGATTACAGACATTTTCCATGCAACTCCTTTAAGATTTTATGAAGAAAATATGGTCCCATGCATTAAGCAAGCCTGATCAAAGGTTGGTTTCAGGACTAATCCATCAACGTTATGGAATGACCACCGTACTCCCTAGATCCAAATATCATCAAAAAGGTTTGGGAAAATGTGTACACGACAATTTAACAATACTGATGAGCTTCTGCCAGCGACTAGGGGAACTCGGGAAGGAATTAAACTTAAATTAGCTCCAAAACCTATACAATTCTATCCTGAATATTTTTTTAGCTAATATCACTTACGGAAGTAAAACTTATTATTAGCAACATTTTCCAAAGTAAAATAAACTTTTTATACCGTTATTTTGTTGTTATGTTATTCTGAGACTTTGCCGCCAGAACGGGCGATTTGCCTCCACCGCAGGCCGAGTGACGCGAAGAGACAAGCAGGCTACTGGAAATATTGTCACCAAGTTTGAAGAAAATACCGTTATCACTTTCCGACATACAGCCATTTTTCAAGTGAAACTATCCTATGATTAGGAGTGTATCAGAGGAAAAATGGTGCAATGCTCAAAACTAAAGGTCCCTCCAGATTAGCAGCCAAATGGCGACACGTGCAGCCAAATGGCTGCTGTCATTCTGTCCAAACATGTCGCCATTTGGCTGTGCGTCCAGTTTTGATATTCAATATGGCAACTCAACGAACCGCTTTGACAACCGCTTGTCAAATTCAAAGTGACAATTTTCCAACTTTTGTTTGTCCTTTTGTGTGAAAATGAATAATTCTTGAATGGCCGTGTAATAATACAAACGCGCAGAGTCCGATTTCGATAATTGAATTTAAAAAAAATCACCAAAATCACCTTTAAGGTCCCTCTAGATTAGCAGCCAAATGGCGGCGCGTCCAAAAACTGGCATCGCGTGCAGCCATTTGGCTGCTCCTTAGCATCCACACTAGCAGCCAAAT
This sequence comes from Microchrysa polita, assembly GCA_949715475.1. Classification (NCBI taxonomy): domain Eukaryota; kingdom Metazoa; phylum Arthropoda; class Insecta; order Diptera; family Stratiomyidae; genus Microchrysa; species Microchrysa polita. Next base: position 9,487,102 of record OX454420.1, read on the forward strand.
ATAGACAGAAAATGACATAACCAAAATTTCATTTTGGTGATTTTTTTAAATTCAATTATCAAAATCGGACTCTGCGCGTTTGTATTATTACACGGCCATTCAAGAATTATTCATTTTCACACAAAAGAACGAGCAAAAGTTGGAAAATTGTCACTTTGAATTTGACAAGCGGTTGGTTGAGTTGCCATATTGAATATCAAAACTGGACGCACAGCCAAATGGCGACATGTTTGGATGGAATGACAACAGCCATTTGGCTGCAAGTGTCGCCATTTGGCGACTAATCTAGATGGACCTTAAGGAAATGTGGTGCAGGGGCTAAATATTGATGACATAGTCAAGCACTATGAAGCCGAACAGGTACAACTCCACGAAGATTGCGAATATTGAAATTGAAACGTCTGTCAAGTTAGCACTACCACTTTAAAATTTCGACAAACGCTATAGCGCATTAAATTTTGCGATTTTGTCGTAATTCAATGGAAAAAGAAAAAAAAATCTCGCGCCCCTACTTCCCCTTAAGTGAATTTGAGCCTCAGTTAACCAAATTCGAGTTCCAAGAATCGCCCCAATGCTAAAAGTGTTCAGTAAGATATCACAGGGGCTGCTTAAGACATTTCCACCCTGAAAAAAATTGTCGCGCCCCTCCTTCCCTTAAAAACTACCTCCGTCAAGTTAGCACTACCAACCCGGTAGCGGCCAAGTTAAGCATTTCCGTAAAACAAAAAGTATCCAATTAATTGTCGCAGGAACGGAAAGGCATATTGCACTTTTCAAAAAAAAAATGTCGCGCCCCTTCTACTTCTTAAAAACTACCCCTAAGTGCATTTGAGCTTCAGTTCGCCAAGCTCGAGTTCCAATAACCGCCCCAATACTAAAAGTGTCCAGTAAATTCTCACAACGGCTGCTTAAGAGATTTCCACCATGAAAAAATTGCTTGAATTGGCCGCTCCCAGGGTGGTAGTGCTAACTTGACGGGGGTAGTTTTTAAGAGAAGGAGGGGCGTGACAATTTTTTTCAGGGCTGCAGTGTCTTAAGCTGCCCCTGTGATATCTTGCTGGACACTTTTAGCATTGGGGTGATTCTTGGAACTCTAGTTTGGCGAACTGAGGCTCAAATGCACTTAAGGGTAGTTTTTACGGGGAAAGACCGTCATATTGTGCGCAAAGCCTGAGCACGACACGAAGATTTTAGAGGCCTCTCGCGAAGGAATTGCAAGGATGCTGTTTGATTGAAAATTTAAATAAATCTACTAAATAGTCTACACTCAGGATACAAAATTACGATCGTTTAAAATAAGACATAAATGAACAAAATCAAGGAGAATTTGAAAATGAAATTGAATTGAAATCTTATTCAAGGAGAATCCTAACATTTTTTCGATGTTAAACACGATGTACGTAGGTATGTACTTACATTTTTGTTTCGCAGACAACTAAAATTGGTTAAAGACTCTTCACGATATCAAACAATACCACAGATCACAAAAACTACCTTTTCTGTCTCTTCTTTATTATTTATCACGAGAACCAGTGAAATTTCGAATATTTATTCGTATTTTACACTACTATACACTCTGAATCTCACCTACAAAAGCTTACTTCCACGTCCTCGCCGATACTAATTTGAATTGAAACTGTGAAAACGGCGCACGGACGATATCCGCAGCAGCAGCAATCCCAGGAATTCAAAGTGCGTCGTTTAAAAAATTGGGTTTTCCTGGAAAAATTTTTTGAATTTCGTATGAATGGGACTTTTTTGTTCAATACGGCATTGCCAGATGGAAAGTTTTTATTCGGATTTCTAAACTGAACAAATAATTGATTTCGATTAAATCGAATTGAATTGACACTAAATCTTTAAAACTGAACTGAATCTGAATCGACTGATTGTTCTAATGTACAAGTCAGCTTTCAAATAGACTGAATATTTAAAATAAATGAAACTTAGGAGTTGCGAGTGAATCTAACCTCTGCTGGATATGTATTTACAGTGCTGCCAACTGGAAATTTAGAAAACGGCTAAATTTAGCCGGAAAACCGGCTATATTTATTTTTTAAATGGCTAAAAATCCGGCTAAATAAATTTCAGCCCGAAAAACGGCCAAAAACCGGCTAAATCATACAAAACAATCATACATTACGAAAAAATATAGTAAAAAACTTGTTTTAATAATTTTATTTATTTTCTGGTGTACTACCCGGAAACTATGCTTTAGGCAGATTTCTTATTTTTATTACATATATGCTCCAATCGCTGGCATTACAGTAAAAATTTACTTTGTTCGGAGTAAGATAGCTCAACTAGTCAAAATTGTTTTATACAGGTACAATTTCTCGGTCAAGTCCATAACCATATACAGTGAAAGCTCCGTTCGCGGACAGCTCCCGCAGGCGGACATCTCCCGTAGCCGGACAATTTTCTTAGACCTAACTTTTTCATTCATATTTTAGAACAAAATCCATTCCACTAGCCGGACGCTCTAGTGACCGGACACGGACACTAATGCATTTAGGTTTTGTTTTTGAAGATTTTGGCTCCACGGATACCATGCATTTGTACATATATTGAAATAGGGCCAAGGAAACGAGACGGTTGGACCCAAAACTCATACTTCCATAACGGCTTTTTTGTCTTCCGTTTATTTAACCCGGTTGCCTGTTCAACTTAATTTGAATTTCCTTTCATATTTGCGGAAAAAGTCTCAACTGTTCTGTCTACTAGAGTACTAGAAACAAAATTTTTGTGTGTAAGAACATACAAATGGGCCTTTTGGAATCGACGATCATTTATGGTTTTGTGTGTTTATAATCTGTTCATCATAAAACAGTTTATTGTCAAAAAAAAAGGATTTATCACCGTCCGGAGATTCCACAAACGTCATATTCGATTCCTTTTTGATCGTATAGGCCCATCAGAAATTCCACGTTAATTTCGATGCCGAGACTGATAATCTGGGAAGGTTATTTTGCCTATACAGGAAGAAATGTTTCTGGAGCAGAGCATGTATTGCACAGGATCCTATTGTGCAAGTCATTTTGAAAGGATTAAAGTGCAACTCACGCTCTACTCTAAATTAAATTGTATTACAAGTTTATGCAAAACTACATTCCCTGCTGAGGCTTTCCGTGATTTTCTTTTAAGCCTAGTACTGACTTCGAGAATGAAATTTTTGTCTGCTGCGATTTTTTCAATGAAAATGTATTCTTACTATCGTGGAATATGTGGGGAATGCTGGGGAATTCCATAAGCTACAATCCGAAAACAGTTCCATAATTTTTTTCGGCCATTTTATGTATTTTTTTTTCGATTCCTCGGTTATTTCATCGTGAAATGTCAAATGACCGGGGAATCGAAAAATAATACACCAAATGGCCGAGGAGAATTATGGAACCGGTCTCGGATTGTAGCTTATAGAATTCCCCACCGTTTGTGACATATTCCACGACAGTATGTAAGTATGCATTTTTATTGATAAAATCGCAGCGGGAGGATTTTCACTCTCGATCATAGTTCAGCCCGTTAAAATGAGTTATCCCCCTCCTGTGGTTCGTAAGGAATTCACGCATGGATGTAGACTTACTTATTCGAGGTTCTCTATACCAGGCGAAATTGCCAATTTGAAGAAGCTTTACTTAACGCTCTGCTGGTTAATTCAGTGCAAAGAAGTCATTACGAACGCTCGAGTGTCTTACAACTTTCAAGTAATAATGCCAGACTGGGTCAAGTGGTCACTCTGGTAAGACACAACTTTGGAAGGAGCATCTCACCGTTTGGCGGTTTTTGAATGCGCAATTAAAGTTAACATTTATAGTTTTCCCTATGAAAGCTTGGAACTGTTTATTGGTAAATGTGCATTTGCGCATTGTACATTGTGGAGGTTTGTAAACCAAAAATGAATTAAAACACATGCATATAAAAACAACACTTATTGGTTTAATGTAAATTTATAAATTAATAATGCACACATAGAAGCAATATTTTTTAACCCTCTCCCGCAAGCGGACATCTCCCGTGGCCGGACAAAAATGCTGGAACCGTGTGTGTCCGTCCACGCGGGAGCTTTTACTGTATTAGGTTCGAAATTCGTCCAATGCGTATATTTTGATTAAAATTTAACCATTTTAGGCCCAAGACACATATCCAAATTATCATGACGATAATCCACCATGATGATGAAAGTTCGAAATTGGAGTGACACATATGCCCTCGTCATTAGAATTCGTCATTTACTTTTGACGTTTGTGAAAATCGTGAAAATGTCCCTCACAATTGCGATATTTTTATGAATATTCAGTTCAACAATTTGAGGACGCACTTTTCTTAAAGAATTTGAATAGAAATGTTCAAAGATTGATAACAAATTTAATATTTTTTGTAAACATTCTTGTTCTTTAATTTTACAACAGATGCCCCCCCCCCCCCCCCAGTCATTATTGAGCAAATGATGGTCCAAATGCGTAATTTGGATGTCGGGCTAATGATGATAAATTTGCGTCATTCGAAAATATATGTGTGTCAAGCTTGTTATTCATTTTCGAATTTGAGCTCTCCAAATTTTATTTTATTTTCCATAGTTACAAAATTGATGTTCCGTTGTTGATGTGCCGCAATTACGAATTTGCGGCTAAAAGATACGAAATACGAAAATTATGAGCTTGGCCGGGAAATGGTATACCATTTCTCAGTCATAACTTTGGAATTTCCAATTCGTAACTATGGACAACCAAATTTATGTGTTTCCATTTGTAGAAGATAGATCATTTTATATTTTTAGTCAAATTAAAAAAGTTCAGTGCTCTAATATGCACTTACAGTTACGATTTAAGTTCCCGAAATATCGAATTTGATGTTCCAAACATACGAACTTGATGCTCCACAGTTATGAACTTGACTGAGAAATGGTATAGATTTTTGATAAATTTGTTGCTACAAACCCAACAACAAAATGCAATGCATCTACGAAAATGTGTAGGTTCTATGAATCGTCAGAAGTAGTGCAAGTAGCTTGCCCAGTAAAGTACAAAAATTAAATTTAAGAGAGTATATATTTCAGGGGCAACATACCCCTTCTTCAGCACTTAGCTTTTGTGCTGAAGAAGGAATTGCCCCCGAAAAATATACTCGCTTAAATTAAATTTGTACTTTTCTGGGCAAGCTACTTGCACTCTACGTCTGATGGTTGAAATAGATATCCCGCGTCAGCATCAGCATCGGCATCAGCAGAAAAATTTCAATTTAGAACACACGCATTTGCCTTTGATGACCCACATTGACAGCAGCGGCAGAAGCGTTTTTCTGCTTCTGCCGCTGCTAAACAGCACGGTTTCCGGCTAAATTTGACCGAAAAGCGGCAACACTGCGTATTTACAAACCAGTGTACAGTACGAGGCATCCTTGCCTCCAACTCCACACGGGTTTGTTGCGATTAATTTGCTTACAAACGCGACATATAGTCCTTCCTTGATACAGTCCAACAGTTTTATAAATACCAAAAACCTATTGCCTGAAACTAAATACAGCGAAATGGCCTACGCGTTCGTTATAAATCCGTGTAGAGTACGTTTAGTACATCAAAATGCTGAAGTTGTTAATCCAGCTCTCACGCGCAGTATTGCTTCTTTACCTGCAACTCAATGATGACTTTTTTTTATCACATTTTATTGATAGATTGTACAACTTAAAAATCATATGGAATTTACTAATCGATCATTTGCGTTTCAACGTTGAGTCTATCTAGAACGTATTGCGGCATGCAAAATGTTGGATTGATTTTCACTAGGCTTTCATGCCCGAGCAATGATAGCGCGGCCAATCCGAACAGCGTGTGAAATATGTCGGGTAGATTACCGGTACGATCACTGAAACCACCCGTTTCGGCATCCTGCAAGAATCAATGATGAATAATTTTATTTTAACTATCAAAAATGTTGTTTCCCCCACCTGACACGAAAGAATGAAATTTTTCAATTTGTCCGCATCGATCCAATGCAATCGTCCCATGATTGTGAGCGACGATAGCACCCACCACGAATAGCATACATCCGGCAATTTCTCGGGTCGTCCATTCAGTCCACCGCTGGGCAATTGTCGTTCGCACAGCCACCACCCCAAACGATCGCAATCCAACAGATGCAAGTGTTTTGTGATTGACAGGAAACCGACACAACAATAAATGAGACCGGCATGCGACTCGGCATTCTGTTTGGAGCCGAATCCGCCGTCGGCATTGCAACAGGACATGACAAAACTGACGGCTTTCGGCACGTTTATTACGTCCATTTTGCCCTGGAATTCACAGAGAAAAGGTTACACGGAAAAATGCAAAAAGGAAATGTTTGGTGCATACAATCAGCGTCAATGTAGCCACGGCACAAAACGAGAAACGTGTATCCACCTCGCCCCATTTATCACCAAAGAAGCTACCATCCGGCTGTTGCAGGCTTGCAACAAATCGTGCCACTCCTTCAATGTCGATTTCATCCAGACAATCGTAAATGCACAGGATTTGCACAGCACTAAGCGTGTAGAGCATGTGCGGATCGTGTCCTTCGCAAGCCGACACTCCTCCGCTTGTGGGACATTGACAGTTTTTGATGAACTCCACGATAGATGGGCGATCCAATTTCTCGAGCTGTTGCATTAAATCCAAGGCGGTGACGCCCCAATAGATGCCCGACATACGCAAAAACTCGGTCATGCAATATTCAAAGTCGTTCTGATCGTTGCCATGATTGGCAATGTATTCGACGTGCTTGTCGAAGAGGAGCTCCGTTGGTTCGTTGGCGGCGTCTATGGTGACGTCGTTTACAATGAGCGCCTGAAAGAAAGGGTAGATAGGAGATACATATGTAGGGAAACGGCTCGATGTAAGAATATTAGTCACTCACCATGGTTAATTGATTAAAATTGCAGTCAATTGATAACCATGATAGAAAAATGCTCCAGCAGTCAGTGTGACAGATCCTACTTTAAATACAAGTGACAGATGGTAATTGCTGATTTTGATGTTTCATTTCGAAGCATCTCTGCCAAGTTCGGAGGAATGAGTAGTTTTTGAGTTGAGTGAAAATTTTGAGCAGTTTTTGCCTGCGATCACAGATGGAAACTAACAAACGAATCCAGCCATCTTGTAGGATTTTTTGGTTGTAAATAACGCGTAGTTGATTTGTGTTTGCTTTTTACGCCTGGAGAATTAATTGCTCGCTTGTCGAGGCATAAAATTAGGAGGATAAGAATCAAGAATTGCCTTTTCTGTAAGTTGGTTTGTTTTTGTAATGCAGCAATGCAGAAAATCTAACTGTAGCCGTTCTACATGTAGTCTCCAGACAATTGGATGATTATCCTCTGGAATGGGATCATTCCAAAGCACCCCTGGACATGACAGATTTGATGATGCAGCGGGACATTTAAAAAACTTCTCCAAATGTGCCATGATGAACACAACCGCTGCAGCTCGGGCAAAATGGGTTTGAAAGCCCACAGCCCACAGAAATATCTCTTCCCCTCGTCGATGGTATCAGATCCCTAGAAATACACTAAAGGCGAGGTGCAAGCGTAGCGAACGGTGAGCTGACACAAAGTGGTAAAAAGGTTGATGGTCCTTCTCAGACGCTTGTAATAAATCAGCCTTTTTGAAATTTTTAAAAGGTGTAGTGTATAAGGGCAAGGTGCGGGCGTAGCGAGCGGTGAGGTGATACTAAGCGCATTATATCGTTCTAAGCATCGTCCCTGATATATTGGAAGTGCCTGAAAAGGGACCTCAAAAACGTTTCACAACTTTGTGTCGGCTCACCGCCCGCACCCGCCTGCAATGTATTCCTCTTAAAAATTACAAAAAGGCGAGGTGCGGTCGCAGCGTCCCGTTAGACGATACTAAGCGTCCTGATTTATTGGAAGCGTCTGAAAATGGGTGATAAATATTTAACATTCTGTCCGCTCACCACCCGCTACGCTCACACCTTCCTTAATCACTTTAAAATTATAGAAGAGCGAGGTGCGAGCTTAGCAACCCGTTAGCCGGTATTAAGTGCATTTGACCATTTTAACCATCGTCTCTGATTTATTGGAAGCGTCTGAAAAGGGCCCTGATAAATTTTTAACAGTTTTGTGTCAGCTCACCGCTCGCTACGCTCGCACCTCGCTTTTAGTTTATTCCCTTTAAAATTTTTAAAAAGGCGAGGGGCGAGCGTAGCGAGGCGTGAGACAGGACTAATTGCATTCGACCATTGTGAGCATCGTCTCTTTTTTATTGGTAGCGCCAGAAAAGGCCATCAACAAATTTTAACAGCTTTGAGTCGGCTCACCGCTCGCTACGCTCGCACCTCGCCTTTAATGTAGTCCTTTTAAAAATTACAAAAAGGTGAGGTGCGTGCGTTGTAAGCCGTGAGACGGAACTAAGTGCATTCTGAGCATCGTCTCTGATCTATTGGAATTACCTGAAAAGGGACATCAAAAACGTTTCACCACTTTGTATCGGTTTACCGCTCGCACCTCGCCTTTAGTATATTCCCTTTAAAAATTAGAAAAGGCGAGGTGCGAGCGTAGCAACCCGTGAGCCAATACTAAGCGCATTCGACCATTCTGAGCATCGTCCCTGATTTATTGTCGGCTCACCGCTCGCACCTCGCCTTTAGTGTATTCGTTTTAAAAATTCGAAAAAGGCAAGACTGGCTGTAGTCTTCTTCTACCTCCGTGGGGAGACTCACACTTCCGACAGTATTTACTTAAATCATGGAGATTGGGTAGATGGCTGCAAGTCAATCGTTACGGGCCTGTTAGGACTGAATCTATCTAATTTAAGAGCTTTGCGGCAGGAGATGAGGATAGAAATTCTAGATATCGATGAGGTCACAACGAGAGATGATGTCCGGGCCGCATTAGTTGAGAAACTGGAAGTGGAGCTTCCCCTTGGCGCCGTGAAGTCTTTGAGGAAGGCGTAACCAAAGAGCAACCACAAGCTTGCCTACAGACGTACCCAACAAGCTGATGGAAGTAGGTAAAGCCAAGATGGGGTGGGCGATCAGTCGCTTAAAACGGCAATTGTCTCCGAAGAGATGCTTTAGCTGCTACACTCCACCACGATGTAATGGCACATATTTTGAGGGTTTTCTGGACGCACGACGCGAGTACCCACACTCCCGTGATAATTGCAGGAGACTTCAATGCGTGGGCACTGCAAGAGGCAACCAAGAAACAAATAAGCCTCGACAGACGCTTCTAGATTCTTTCTATTGGTTCGACATCGTTCTAATGAACTTGGGGAACGTCCAACAGCTTTAGAAGGGGAAATGTTGTTTCTATCATACTTTCGTGAGTATGTAGTTCTTTAGTTACAGCTATGGAGTGGCAAGTAATCCAGCATTATACGCACAGCGACCATCAGAGAACTTTATTCTCGATAGTGGATAGATCGCGTAGGGGTATAACGACAACTCCATGCCCAAACCAAATAAGCCTGCTGGTGAGCCTAATTCTTATCGCCCAATTTGTCATACCGTCAATACGGTTTTAGACAAGCGCGGTCTGCAGCAATAACCACGGTTAGCGACAGAATCGCTACTTGATGCGCCGCGCCGTTGTGATTAGGCGTTAAAAATGCATCCAATTCAGCGAACTGTGGGAATATGTTCACGACGCTCTGCAAAATCTAAATGTACCTGTTTATCTAGCAGCGATCATGAAGAGCTACCTCTCATATCGCGTCTTAAGTTATGATATGACACACTAGTGAGGGACACAAGGAATACGTAGTTACTGCAGAAGTACCGCAGGGATCTGTTCTTGGCCCACTTTTGTGGAATATTATGATTGTCGTAGCCGCCGCAAGAGACCGAGTGTTGATCGAAATGTACACAAGCGAGGCGATTACAGTCATCAAACTATGGCTCAAAACCGTTGAACTAGATAGGCAGGCACGGAAAAAATGGCTGCCTCTAAGCGGGCACTTATGTATTTGGAGGTTATGATTCACTCGAAACTTGAGTTCTCCGCCTGTTCATTCCCTGTGATGCCTATATGACCTGTAACCCAGAAGAGTGTTAATCTATTTTTTACGCCTAGTTTGTTCAGTGCATTCAGGCAACACTAAACCAGCCTTGACGTGACGGTATACTAAATGAGTGACTTAATAGCCGCCTGGCTGTCTGAGAAGGTCGCTATTCGTTTATTTACATAGTTAGCATGTAAACATAGATCTCGGCGCAGGTTGCAATTGAGTGCACTTCTGTATTTCTACATTTTGCTGCGTGGACGACCGAAAGCTCGCTGCGAGATCTCTGTAGGTGAGGACGCCCACCAGCTACTGGGCTTCCGAAACTGGTGGATAAAGTCACGTAATCGCGACAATTGGAGGTCAACGTACTCACCGCACTATGTGACGCTGATTGTTTTGTCTGCTTATCCGTCCTTTAGTTCGCCCTGACAAATAGCTCTGCAGAGCGTGCTTTTGATCATCTCAAAACCTCTACAAAAAAACAGTTCAGATCTTGGAAAACGGATGTCATTACCACATCTGCCGGCCAGATCCAATGTTGTTTATTTTTTTTTTCATTTTATGCATCTTTTCAGGTCATCATGGGTATCCGATTATTGCAGACCTACATAACAAAGTCCGTTCCGGACGGGCTATTCTCCATTGACATCCAAAACGAAGTGGACACGTACAAAAGGTATATTCACCCTCGGCTACAACTAATTAGCCTATAAAAAAAGTGTCGAACATTTTCCTCTCAATTTCAGACAAAACCCCGGCACCGAACCACTAATCGTAATCGATCTGTTGGCCGTCGCTTCACTTTTCTACGCCAGCGGGCACGAAATCCTTTTAGGCGGCCGCTATAATATCTATCGTGAGCGTGCTATCGACCTATTTGGTCGCATCAAATCATTCGGCGTTCAACTTGTATTTTTCTTCGACGGACCGACAACAGTCGAGAAGAATGCCACTTGTTTGCGTCGTGAGAACGAAAAATATTGCATGGCTCTTAACGCGTTGCATTTGATCTATTCCGGTGTCGATTTAAGTACAAGTCTGGACGGAGAACAATTTCTTGGACGAACATCATTTTTCGGTAGTCTAAAAGAATTGGCTAAACGATTCGGTGACGTTCGCATCAGCTATCGGAATGATTGCGATCTAGAGCTGGCCGAATATGCTACGCGAAGTCGGGCCTTGGCTATCATATCACAGGATTCGGATTTTCTGATTTACGAAGGCGACTGGCGCTACTGGTCGGCCAGAGATTTAAATATTGAAGATTTGTCTACGACGGAGTTTAATCGTGTGGCTCTTCGTCGAACGCTCGGTTTACATAGTGATCAGATGGCGATCTTTGCTACCATGTCGGGGAATGATTACTTTCTATTTGATTCGGTTAGGGTGAGTATATACGGGTGTTGGAATGTCCGAGTCTCGATGATTTTCCTTCTTGCTCACAGTATTTCCACAAGTGCATTAAACAACGTAACGATCAATGGCATTTTACCGCGATTGCAAATCAGATCCGCTCAAATCGCCTATCCGTGGCTACGATGTCGGAAAAGGACATACGACATATGGCTATACAAATGTTTATTAGGTCCGAACAGGACGCTGGAGTGCAACTAATCAGGAACAGTCTAAAGTTATACGATTATGTAAGTCCGCGTCGTGTACGCTATTTCTGGAATTACTTTTCTTTTTTGGTAACCTTATAGTCAAAAATCAACACAGCAGACATCGGAGCTCAATCTAATTTCGATGGTCTCAAATTGGAGAACCTGATCTACTCAATCGTGACTAATCGCAGCTACACTGTGAGCTTGGATCATTTCGATTTATCCAAAACCGATTTTATCTCGTTCCCCGACCTAGTAATGCCAATAATCAGACGAATGATGGGCGTTTTACTAAAGAATGACGCAGCTCAGTCACCTGCCAGAAAATTTTATTTCAAACTCAATCCGACAACTCCTTACGAAGAAGTGATTTTACAGCCGGATTTTCCACTAGGTACGATCGAAAATAGTGACAATTCGAAATTTTTGATTTATTTTTGTATCTACTTTCAGAAGATGTACCACCGATTGAGAGTCTGCTGTCCGACCCAATAGAGCCCGGTTCATCCCTACACAACACTCGAAGTCGACTTCTTTCCTGGCTACTTTCGTCTGATCTCGATTTAACCAGCAAAATGATGAGATTACCTGTCGCAAATATTTCTAATGTAGCGACACTACGTTATCTCGTTCAGGTACTGTGCTCTATGATTGCACACACACACTCCCGGAGAACCGAATTGACCATGTGTCTGTGTGTGCGAGGCCTTATAAGAGTCTTTTCCTCATTTAACATTTTGTTTTCAGCTGAATCAAATTCAGATTGACGAAGCCGATTGTCTGCTATTGGCCTGCAATTGTTCGAAAGAATTGTGCGATTCTCTAAATCTCGCCGATATGCGACAAGTTAATGAGCGCGATGCAAGATTAGCATTTTTGTATGTTACCCTTTGGATTTTAATAAATCGTTGTTTTCAATGTGTCGGCCTAAACGAGCTTTGTTCGGCGATAACATTCGACGGATTGTATTTTCATACGTTACGGAAACAATGGTCGAGTATCAGCGACAAGGAGAAGGAGGCATTGTTGCAACCGTATGATGATGTGAGAATATATGTCTGAGGGAAGTTGGTTTTTTTCTGCCTATTACACTGCGTGACACCAAAAAACCGTCAAAAAAACTGAATGCTATTTTGGTTAGCTATTGGTTCCCATATGACAAAAGTGCAATTAATTTTTTTCCTGACCCTCAGGTTTTCGAGTTACACGCCAAAATCTTTTTTAATGGTCCTCATATAGTATCTGCTACGCAATTACTGCAAATTGCAATAAAATAAGTAAATTTCTTATCAGTATCCTTAAGAGGACTCTTGGCAATAAAAATCACCGAAAATAAATATAATTTGCTCGGTTATTTTATTTTTTTCCCCTTTTATTGTGACTTAAAACCGTGAAAAACCATATTTTTTTATCTTTTCGCGGCTACATATCCTTACGTAACTTTTATATTTATTATATTTTTATCGGATATACTCGTTTTTTATTATCCTTATATTATCCCTTTTGTTTTTACCTGTCATATTCTTTTTTTATTATCCTTATAATACCCCTTTAAGGAGTAAAGCGCGAAAACCGTCAGGTACAAAAATAAAAAAAAAACTTAAAAAAGATATTGTTATGGTATAAATAGCACGTGTTGTAATAGTTTTACTTTAATTGGTTTACAATATGGATTCTGAAAGAAGTATTCGCAACCTGTGCAAAAATTTCCCAAATAAATTTTGCTACGTGTGCGGCAAATATATTTTTAAATCGCTAGAGAGAAAAGTAACACAAAAATTAAGGGATGCTTATTTCGAATGTTTTGGCCGCGTTGTGTGTCAGGATAAGCCTTGGATATCCGATTTTTTTGCATATCGTGTTGTATGTCACTGCACTCTCAAAAAACTGGAAAACGAGAAATGCCTTTCGTGGTTCCAGCACTTTGGAGCGAGCCTAGCAATCATCACGACGATTGCTATTTTTGTGTGTTCGATTTGCGGGCTGCTACGAAAAAGCATAAGTATAAAGTGGAGTACCCTATAGTGAGTTCTGTCACGAAACCTGTGCCTCATAGTGTAAACAGCACTATTCGCCCTCCTCACAGTGATAAAAGTAACGACCCTCAGGATACACAGTTTTTCCCCTCTCCTTCATCAAGCGATCAACGAAAACCACACCTAATTCGCCAAGAGGAATTGAATGATTTGGTACATGGACTTCATTAAAAGCTGGTATAAAAGGATTCTTAGGAAATCACAAAGCCGAAAACGCAGAACTTTTAGTAACAAATATGTTTAGACGCATATAAAGAGATGGGGTGCAGAATGTCTTTGAAAATTCATTTTCTTCACTCCTATTTCTCTTTCTTTCCTGAGAACCTTGGAGCCGTAAGTGATGAACAAGGTGAGCGGTTTCATCAGGACATAAAAAGGTTTGAGGAACGTTTTCAAGGTCATTGGAATGCAGCTATGTTACGAGATTATTTTTGGCGCTTACAGCGAGAAGACAATTCTAAACATAAGAGAAAAAATTGATTTTTTTTATTTTTCCCTTAAAATATATGTGTTTAACAATTAAGTTTATAATTTTAAGTATTTAAATATGTTTATTATATTGTTTTATTTCCGTTTTACCAAAAAACAATTAATAAATAATAACCGATTTGTTACTGGAACTTTATTTTGTATTATTTTCTGGGAATATCAATATCTGTCCATATCTCTGAAACTGGGGGGTCAAGGGAAAAAGTAAATATGAGGTTTTAGTAAGGATTAGATAAGAATTAAAAAGAAAAAAAAATTGGAGATGACGGTTATTTTTTTTTTAAATTTGTCACACAGTGTTATTATTTCGGACCATTATCTGTATTTCATTGAAAAAAAGTTCATTTTTGTATGTTTGTGCGTTTTTTTAATTTCTGCTTATCAAAACTTTCCTGATTTGGGGCATACATACTTGTGTGGGACTTAGGCAATGGTAATATGTTCTTTTTGGCGAAAATCTCTTATAACGCCAGAAGTTTTCACCGATCCATGAGCCCCTAAAGTGGCTCTCTGGTTCCTGTTAACCACTTGTGGTGCGCAGGGTTTTAACTACGCCTATTTTCCACCTCGTTCTATTCTGTGCCATCGTCTTTAGGTCTGACCGCGTTTGTTTAATAAAGCAGCCTCGCTATTACCCGATCTTCTCCACTTGTTTCTTTGTCGTCCAACTGGCGTCTTGCACTGGCTCCTTGTGGGTTCCAATCTAGGGCCCGCTTTGTAATATTATTTGACCCTCTTCGAAGGATATGACCTATCAATTGCCACTTTTGGCAGAAGTGCCTATCCAATCCACGAAATTCGAAATATTCTCCGGCCAGCAGATTTGTCAGATGCGCCGTAGTCACTGGTTTACAAAAGTTTGAAGCTTAGTTGGTTATCTCCTTGGTCACCTTCCACGTAGAACAGCCATTTTGTAGCACCTATTTTACAATTGCATTCAAGATTCGGATTTCGGAGCGCCTGGAAATGTTGTTATTTTGTCAGAAAGGAGTCAAAGTGAAGAAGACTCCTCTAGCCTTATTGAGGTAGCAAAATTCGTCAACTGTTTCCACTGCCGAATATCCGCAGTAGCAATTGAATCCGATTAACTAATTCCACCGGGATTCCGGTCTATCCTCGTAGCCTTACCGGCATCCATAGAAATCCATCTTGAATGGTGATCTGGAATTAATACCGGCTACTGGGGGACGTCTTCTTCTGCCGATGAAGATGCACTTGTAGGCCCAAAGCCGCTGTTTAGAAACTCAGAAAAGTGTTCTTCGGTAACAAGCCAAGACACTTCTTTATCTTTCGCAGGATGGCCAGTAGTGAAATATTTGCCAATTAGTGGCTTAATTAATTTGAATAGGGCACCGCTATCACCACGATAAGCCGCATTATTTGCCCCTTTCGCTAAAGCGTTGATGTAAGTACGCTTATCATACCTTACACTTGTCTGCACGTCATTTTATAGTGAACGGTATTTAGCATGGAGTTGATTTTTGGCTGAATCATCAGCAGCGGAAATAATCTGTCCCTTAATTCTTTTGCTTGCTGAGATAAGAGACCAAGTAGCGTCACTGATACATTGATCCAATCGTCCCACAATCGCTGAAATGAAATAAAAGACTACTTTGCAAAATTGTTGTCGAAAGCTACGGAACTTCACGAACATTTCGCCAGGAAGAATTCCTGTCGCCAACCCGGTGATTGCTTATAAGGTGTTTCCAAGTCTAAGTTATCAGTACCGACTTTGGCCTAGAGACCCCCCTAATAATTTTAATGGCACCCCTGGGAGACCTATCAAAGGTGTCGTCTAGTCGCTGATAAAAACGTCTTCTGCGGATTGATCTACAGGTCCAGCCGGTGCGTAGGTGCGTAGCACTAAATAATTGTGATGTGATGTTACGTACTCTGGATTTGAATCTTTGATTGTTTCGTTTTTAACCATTCCACTTAATACCACTCATTCCACTCCAGACGCGAATATCAGCTGATTTCATTATTTACCTATGAATCTTTTAAGCTGCATCGAAACTGGCTTCTAAATGGAGGCGCGTCTAAAAACTGGCATCGCGGACCGCCATTTGGCAGCTGCTTAGCATCTACACTAGCAACCGAATGGAGGCTGAAAATAACATAACCAAACTTTCATTTTGCAGAATTTTTTTAATTTAATTATCAAAATCGGAATCTGCGCGTTTCATTATTCAATTTCACACAAAACAAGGAAAAAAAGTTGTAAAATTGTAGAAAAATGGTCACTATGAGTTCGACAAGCGTTTGTCAAAGCGCCAGCTGGCATATGATTGAGTTGCCTTATTGAATATCAAAACTGGACGGACCACAAAACAGCGGTCAGTTTGGTTGCAATGACAACTGCCAGTTGGTAGCTGGTAGCACGTGCTACCATTTGGCGGTCAGTCTGGATGGTCCTTTAAATAGCAGAGGCGGAAAACAATCAAACAGCAGCGATTTATTTACGCGTTATTGTAATGTAAATAGTCCTGCACGTAAAGGCAGAGGAGGTTTGTAAGTACCGGAGGAGCACGGACTGAGGGTAAGTATAACAAAGACTGAGTTCTTATGCTGCCTATTCTCAGACTTAAATGCACCGATACCAAATATGTGCATCAAAGACGAGCAGCTTAAGTCTTGTCCCAAGTTCAAGTACCTTTAGCTCGATGGTGAACAACGGAGCTACATGCGATAACATCAAATATAACATCGCACAAAGGCTGGTTGGATGAAGTGGCGAAAACTGCAGTTTTCTGCGATAAGAAAATGCCACTGAAGCTAAGGGGCAAGTTGTACAAAACGGTTGTACGTCCCGCACTCGTGTATGGTTCTGAATGCTGGACCATGTATGAAGGTTACGCGAAAGAAAAGGCAGCGACTGAAATGAAAATGTTACGCATGTCAGTTGGTGTAACGAAAGGGGACCACATCAAGAGTAGCTACATCCAACCAATCACCGAAAAGCTCGAAGACCGACAAATGGATTGGTGTCGGCGATGACACGATCCAAGATATGTAGTGCCTGGTGCCTGTAGAAATATGCTGAGACATATCGCCAGAACGGGCGATGTGCCTGCACCGCAGGCAGAGCGACGCGACGTCATTTAGCGGTATAAATAACAAGAAGAAAGAAGAAATGCAAAGCAAAACCTTGTAGGAACATTTTCACCAGGAGACAAAATTGATGATATTAAAAATGTTACGCAAATATCTAGTAAATGCCAGATAGTGCTCCCTCTGACGATTTGTGAAAGCGACGTGGACAGCTAAGCTGCATCTGAGTACGGTATTAACAACTTCAGCGTCTCTATGACCTCTCCTTTGAATATGAATACTATCACATTCTGATTTAGCGATAGGCTGACAGTTAGTAGAAATGCAATTCCAAGCCAAGAAACCTGGGACTAACAACCTTCGATTGGGCGGATGCATTTCAACGACGACCGCCTATACGAATAGCTATTCTTCTTTTAGCGATACAGGAAGATGTGAACCGCTGTGTATCTGTATGGATTCGCTTTATAGTTCGTCGTCGTTTTCGTCCGAGATCTCCAGGGACAAAAACATAGCAGTTGCAATGGGTTTTCCCACATTGACCGGTGGGTGCAGCTGGGCATTGAAACAAATGGCCCACGTCGTGAGGCGTACCAGTCCAATTTGGGCATAAGTTTTGTATGCTCGGGTCTATACGAGATAGATACGAATTGAGGCGTTATCAGAAACCTGACTGAAGTTGGACTCTGGTGGCTCACGGGAGCCTAATCTCCTCAGGCGAAATAGGTGGTGGAAGCGCTGAGAGGAATCTGTTCGTACCTAAACCTAAACCTCACTTCATCAGTGTGAATCATTGCAATGGCATCCCGGTATGATTCTTCGTCGAAAGGATCCCGTTTGTAACCCTGTACCTCTCTCTCAAGGCCTCGAAGGCCATGTTTGATGTGACGTGGAGGGCGAATTCGGTCCATAAGGTCACGATTGGGATGACCCTCTCGATAACAACCTACAAGATATTGTTTTGCGAGTAGTCGATTGTGGTCACGTATAGGCATCAAATGCGTCTTCTGATATAGGTGATCCTGGGCAGACATCAGAAGGCACCCTGTGGGTGTGCGTAGAGCAACCTTTTGACAGACTTGGATTTTATTCCAGTTTGTGTTACAAAGACTTTGCGACCAAACTAGCGCCGAAAAATCAGCCGCTCCCCGACCCACCGCTTTGTAAGTGGCTACCATAGTTTCTGTATCTTTGTGTGGAGCTTCGTCTTTTGGATGGCAGCAAACATGATTCTGTACTTACTCCAGAAGCTTGTGATTTCGGAGATTTTCCCTAGGATGCCTATGTCCAAAATTTACACAGGCGTAAAGATTGCTGGCGGAGGAGCAGGGGTTAAACTGTGTCTAACATTCAAGATAACATTGTTGGGGGGAGACGGGGGGTATTGGTGGTGAAGAAGGGCCTGGTATGACACGAGGCGGCCCAGTAAACCTACAGCCTGGTGAAATAAATGTTCCTTCAATGTAGTGACCCATCCTTCTTTAACCCGAGCATCTAAAATGCACCCACTCCGAACAGCTACTACACTGAAGCGCCCTGGCATTCGGACCAATACGTCGGTTGCAGACACTACACAACCATGCCCTTAATGGGCCCGGATTTCCTTCAATACCGGCGCGTAAAAGGAGAATTGAGAGCAGCCGCGCCGAGATGTTATGCTCCCAATATGACGAAAAAACATATAAATCGAATCCATACACATACACAGCCATACACAACATTGCTGAATCGACACCTTCGAGGCTCTTGCCAGGTAGGCGGTTTGGCAACTCTTGGCCGCTTGTTGTGATGAACAGATGTGGTCCGAACCGTAGAGGCTTAAAATTGCCGTGAAGCAATGGTTGCCAGTAGGACCACTTTGTATGACCTATATAGTTTTTGAAAAGAGAATTAATCCGTACGCAGAACGAATCATTGGCGAGTATCAAGGCGGCTTCAGACTTGGTCGATCAACGACCGACCAGCTTTTCACAGTGAAGCTACTACTCCGGAAGTGCTGGGAGTACAACATCGTCGTATACCAAATCTTTGTCGGACTGGACTGGACAGGGCAGGGCAATGGACTGGCGCCGGAACTATTTAACCTTGCTCTGGAGTATGTAATTCGAGCCATGAATACGGACAGCAACGGAACGTTACTCATCAAGTCGACTCAATTAGCTGCGTACGGCGACGACATCAACATCATGTCTCGAAGATTGGGTGATGCAGAAAGCCGTCTGCATAGTCTCAATAACGCCACAAAAGAAGTTGGAACTTCATATCAACGAAACCAAAACAAAGGGCATGATGCAATCGAAAACAAGGACGCCAGCAAATTCAAACATCACAGTGGAGGACTTCGATATGGAGTATGGAGTATACAACTTCAACTATCTATCTTGTAACTTATCAAAGGACGCCAAAAAAACCGACGAAATTAAACGACGGATACAATTAGCTAATAAGACGTGTTTCTCTGTCCATATTCCCGCGTGTCTAAGACGATAATTCGACCCGTGTTACGCTATGACTGCGAAACATGCACCCTTACCCAAGCCTCCAAAACATTCCTGTACAGGTTCGAACGAAAGATCCTTTGGCGAATTTTGGGGGCTGTTCGCGAGGGAGATCAATGGCACATCGGGTACAACCACGAGTTGTATCAATTGTACGATTAGTTGGAAGTCTCGAAAATTGTGAAGCTTCAACGAAGTTCGCTCTGACAAATAACTCAGCAGAGTGCGTGCTTTTGATCTCAGCACCTCCACAAAAAAGCAGTTCAAATCTAGAAAATCGGTTTACACTATCACATCTGCGGTCCTGGTTCAATGTTATTTATTTATTTTATTTTATGCATCTTTTTAGGAACTCCTGTCACATCATGGGTATCCGATTATTGCAGACCTACATAACGCGGGCGGTTCCCGACGGGCTATTCACCATTGACATCCGAAAAGAAATAGACACGTACAAAAGGTAATTTCACCCCCGCTTCCACTA
This sequence comes from Microchrysa polita, assembly GCA_949715475.1. Classification (NCBI taxonomy): domain Eukaryota; kingdom Metazoa; phylum Arthropoda; class Insecta; order Diptera; family Stratiomyidae; genus Microchrysa; species Microchrysa polita. The sequence continues at coordinate 9,507,258 of OX454420.1, forward strand.
ATAATAAGCCAGTAGGACATTTCCTCTCAATTTCAGCCAAAACCACGGCACCGAACCACTAATCGTAATCGATCTGCACGCCGTCGCTTCACTTTTCTACGCCAACGGACACGAAATCCTTTTGGGCGGCCGCTATAATCTTTACCGTGAGCGTGCTATCGACCTATTTGGTCGCATCAAATCATTCGGAGTTCAACTTGTATTTTTCTTCGATGGCCCGAAGGGAGTCGAAAAAAAGGCCACCGGTTTGCGTCGTAATGACGAAAGATATTTCAGATGTCTTAAAGCATTGCATTTGATCTATTCCGGTGTCGATTTAAGTACAAGTCTGGACGGAGAGCAATTTCTTGGACGAACATCATTTTTCGGTAGTCTAATAGAATTGGCTAAATATTTCGGTGACGTTCGCATCAGCTACCGGAATGATTGCGATCTAGAGCTGGCCGAATATGCTACGCGGAATCGGGCCTTGGCTATCATATCACAGGATTCGGATTTTATGATTTACGAAGGCGACTGGCGCTATTGGTCGGCGAGGGATTTAAATATTGAAGATTTGTCTACGACGGAGTTTAATCGTGTGGCACTTCGTCAAACGCTCGGTTTAGATAGTGATCAGATGGCGATCTTTGCTACCATGTCGGGGAATGATTACCTGCCATATGATTCGGTTAGGGTGAGTATACAAGGCTGAGCTGAGCACTCTGGATAATCGTTGTCTTCTTCACAGTATTTCCATAAGTGCATTAAACAATGTAACGATCAATGGCATTTTACCGCGATTGCAAATCAGATCCGCTCAAATCGCCTATCCGTGGCTACGATGTCGGAAAAGGACATACGACATATGGTTACACAAATGTTTAGTAGATCCCAGCAGGACGCTGGAGTTGAACTAATCAGAAACAGTTTAAAGTCATACGATTATGTAAGTCCGCGTCGTGTATGCTATTCCTGGAATTACTTTTCTTTTTTGGTAACCTTCTAGAGACTACTCAACTCAACAGAAGACTTCGGAGATCAACCTAATTTCGTTGATCTCAAATTGGAGAACATGGTCTACTCTATCGTGACTAATCGCAGCTACACCGTACGCTTGGATCATTTCGATTTATCCAAAACCGATTTTATTCCGTTCCCCCAGTTAGTGATGCCCATAATCAGACGAATGATGGGCGTTTTACTAAAGAATGACGCAGCTCCGTCATCTGCCAGAAAATTTTATTTCAAACTCACTCCGACAACTCCATACGAAGAAGTGATTTTACAACCGGATTTTCCACTAGGTACGATCGAAAATAGTGACAATTTGAAATTTTCGAGTTCACCCCTGATTATGTTTCTATCTACTTTCAGAAGATGTACCACCGATTGAGAGTCTTTTGTCCGACCCAATAGAGCCCGGTTCAGCCCTACACAACACTCGAAGTCGACTTCTTTCCTGGCTACTTTCGTCTGATCTCGATCTAACCAGCAAAATGATAGAATTACCTGTCGCAAATATTTGTAATGTAGCCACAATACATTATCTCGTTCAGGTACTGTGCTCTGTGATTGCACCCACACACTCACGGAGAACCGAATTGACCATGTGTGTCTGTGTGTGCGGGACCTTATAAGAGCCTTTTCCTCATTTAACGTTTTTTTTTTTGGTTTTCAGCTGAATCAGATTCAGATTGACGAAGCCGATTGTCTGCTATTGGCCTGCAATTGTTCCAAAGATTTGTGCGATTCTCTAAATATAACGGATATGAGACAAGTTAATGAGCGCGATGCAAGATTAGCATTTTTGTTTGTTACCCTTTGGATTTTAATAAATCGTTGTTTTCGATGTGTCGGCCTGAACGAGCTTTGTTCGGCGATAACATTCGACGGATTGTATTTTCATACGTTACGAAAACAATGGTCGAATATCGGCGACAAGGAGAAGGAAGCATTGTTGCAACCATATGATGATGTGAGAATATATGTCTGAGGAAAGTTCGTTTTTTTCTATTTTTTCTAACCATTATCTATATTTCATTGAAAAAAAGTTAATTTTTGTATGTTTGTGCGTTTTTTTAATTTCTGCTTATCAAAACGTTCCTGATTGGGGCCATACATACTTGTGTCGTTCGTACTTGGAGAAGGTAATAAGTTCTTTTCGGCGAAAATATCTTATAACGGTACTATTTACAAAAATCTAGTAACTATTTGCAGTTGCCATTAAAATTACCAAGTTTTCACTGATCCATCAGCCCCTTAAGTGGCTCTCTGGTTCCTGTTACCCCTTGTGGGGCACAGGGCATCAATTACGCCTACTTTCCACTTCGTTCTATTCTGTGCCATCGTCTTTAGGTCTTACTACTGTTTGCTTAATATCTTTCGCAGAATGGCCAGATTTACCAATTAGTGACTTAATTAATTTGAATAGGGTACCGCTATCACGACGATAAGCCGCATCATTTGCCCCTTTCGCTGAAGCGTTGATGTCAGTAAGCTTATCATGCCTCACCTTGTCTGCACGCAATTTTTTAGTGAACGGTATTCAGCTTGGAGTTGATTTTTGGCTGAATCATAAGCAGCGGAATTAATCTGTCCCTTAACTCTTGCGTGCTGAGTTAAGAGATCAAGTAGCGTCACTAATACCTCGATCCAATCGTCCCACAATCGCTTCGCTTTGCAAAATTGTTGTCGGAAGCTACGGAACTTCACGAACATTTCGCCATTATTGTTCCTGTCGCGAACCCCTTGATTGCCCATCTTCTTCTTCCTTGCCTCGTTCTTTATACCGCTCCACGGTTTCGCGTTGCTCGACCTGCGGTGTAGGCACATCGCCCGTTTTGGCGGTAATATCTCAGCATATTTCTACAGGCAGCTCTATCTTGGATCGTGTCATCGCCGAGACCAATGCGTTGTTGTTACTTTTTCATTTGACACATCCAGGTGTTCTTCGGTCTGCCTCTGGCCTTGGGTCCATGAAGTGGACTTCCATTAATATCACTTTCTTTGCGGGGCTCTCAGGCAGACGCCTTTGAACATGACAATATCAATCCATTTGTCGGTCTTCGAGCTTTTCGGTGATTGGTTGGTCTATGGACAAGCTGCCTCGGATGTAGCTACTCTTGATGTGGTCCCTTTTGGTTACACCAACTGACATGCGTAACATTTTCATTTCAGTCGCTGTCATTTCTTTCGCGTAACTTTCATACATGGTCCAGCATTCTGATCCATACATGAGTGCGGGACGTACAACCGTTTTGTACAACTTGCCCTTTAGCTTCAGTGGCATTTTCTTATCGCAGAAAACTCCTGAGTTTTCTCGCCACGTCATCCACCCAACCTTTGTGCGGTGTTTGATGTCATTATCGCATGTAGCTCCACTGTTCACCATCGAGCCAAGGTACTTGAACTTGGTACAAGACTTAAGCTGCTCTCCTTTGACGTACATATCTGGTATCGGTGCATCTGGGTCTGAGAATGGGCAGCATAAGAACTCAGTCTTTGTTATACTTACCCTCAGTCCATGCTCCTCCAGAATGTCACACCATTTTGTAAGGGCAGCTTGCAAGGCAACGATGTTTGGGCTACTGAGGACTAAGGTGTTTAAAGTCTCAGAAGCGCCACAGACTCTCGGATAGATTGGCGAGATTTTTTGATTGCGAGATGAATCGGAAGGTGTATGTGACCATCGGATTCAATTTTTTGATTTGACGTGTGGAACGTATTGCCATGCAATTTTCCGTACAACCTGTCATGACAATCATGTGTTCTCAGTTACTGATTTTTTCACATAAACCTGTGGTCGTTCTTCATGCTGTGGTTTTGGCGGTCATTCTCCATCAAAAGTAGCAAAAAATGGTATAATTTTCGCTATTTTGTGTTGTGTCTTGTGGACCGTGAGACTGCCAATTTCAGATTGCCCGATAAATTGCCTGGTGTGTGTGCTGTACGGGCGGCAGATCAATTGTGGGCCATCGATTGACCAATAAATCGCTAGGTATGTGGCGCCCTATTTAGTAATTTGGGGGAGCTTCCACCCTACTTATAACAAAACAGAAGGAGTTCCTTGCTATGATTCGTATGCCTTGAATTTAAATGTAGGTTAATCTAATTGCATAATATCAATTCCAAAAAATTTGAGCAATTTCATAGACAAAATATGAATTAAATTTATCTATCTCGTCTATTTTTTTTCTCAAAACAAAAATGTTAATCGGTCATTTCTGATGGTAGGATCCTACAAGGGTATTTGTGTTGAAATTCAGCATCACAGTAAATATTATGGCAAGATGTTTTCTGCTATTTCAATGGCATTTTTCAAGACCCACAAAAAAAATTTAAGCAATCGTGACCCAGATATAATTGGTAGTGGAAGGGTCTTCGCACACGAACATACTTTAGTCTCCGCGACCAGCGCCCGCTCTAGCACTTGTGCCGCCCCGGGCAAGACATCAAATTGCTGCTTCTAAGATTTTTTTTGCTTGGCAAGGGTTCATGGGATGCATTGACTTAATTTCATCAGGCAGGACTTCTTCTTCTCTGTACCGTACCGCCTTGTGGGGCATGGTGCGCTCACTCAGTCGTTTATAGGCTACTTCGAGTCAACGTTACATTGCATATAGAGGAGTGTATAGAAATGTTGCAACCACTATATAAATATTTCCTGGGCCAAGCCGAGATTCGAGCTAATGCTCAAACACCAGATGCTTCTTCTATTGATGATAGATGGAACATTGTGAAAGAAGCTTTTCTATTGTGTGGCGAAACTTTTGTGGGCAGGCTACAGCGATGTAGGAGACCGTTTATCAGTGATGATAGATGGTCTCTGATAATTGCACGGAAGAAAATTAAAGACCAAATAAACTCGGCCACCAACAATTCAGTTAAGCAACAACTGAGGACCGAGTACAGTTCTTTTCAAAAAGGAGTGCGGAGGAGCGTTAGACGTGATGAACGCAACAACATCAACGCGTTAGCTTTGGAGGCAGAAGATGCGGCTTACCGTGGTGACAGCGGAACCCTTTACAAACTCATAAAGCCACTGATTGGCAAATCGTTTACCCATGAGCATTCTGTTGCAAGCACTATTATTTCCTGGACTACGCCGAGATTCGATCTCCGGACCTCTAGATTACTAGCATCGTAGAGTGCGACTCAAAAAAGTGAACCATAGAGCGTGATCACCATGGTTAAATGATTAAAATTGCAGTCAATTCATAATCATGATAGAAAAATGCTCTAGCAGTTACTGTGGCAATTGCTGTTTTTGATGTTTCATTTCGAAGCGTCTCTCCCAAGATCGGAGGAATGGGTCGTTTTGGAGTTGAATGAAAATGATGATCCATAGTTTTTGACGTTTTTGTCTTGTCGTTAGCTGCTAGCTGCTACTACTTTGGTAAACTGACAACGGAATCCCGGGACTCCTAGTGCTCCTAGCTTGGATGAATTGTAGACAACGCGTAATTAATTTGTGTTTAACTTTTCACGCATCGAGAATTAATTTTTTGCTTGTTAAGGCATAAAGTTAAGCGTATAAAAGAATTGCCTTTCGTTGTAAGTAGGTTTGTTGTTGTAATGCAGCGATGCAGAAAATCTAGATGTAACCGTAGTACATCATGTAGTCAGACAATAAGAAGATAGCGTCTGGAATAAGATTATCCCAAGCACCCCACGAAATGAATGAGATTCGATGATGCAGTGGGAGATTTAAAAAAGTGGTCCAAAAGTGTGTAAACGTTTTGAATGTCAGGAGGGGATCAGGAGCGACGATGAGGTGGTTCCACTGAAACACCTATTCTCGTCGATGATATTATAGTTCCTCGGGAGAGTGGCTTAAGTCTTGTTTCTCGTTCACCCTCTGTGAGGAGATTCACACTTCCGACAGAATTTACTTAAACCTAGCATATTGTAATGCAAGTACATTTTATAATGCATTTTGAATTTAGTGACAGACGATTTAGATTTGGAGGTTGTTGGGTATAAAGCCCGGCGTAGACGAACAGACTGGTTCGACAACGAATGCAGGTCCTCGATTGAGGCGAAAATGAAGCCTATCGCCAATATGCACAACGCGCATCCCGAGCCAAGAAAGAAAGATACAGTGAACTTCGTCGAATATCTAATAAGTTTGTTAGACATAAGAAACTCAAACATTTTGACGAGCAGTTACAGCAACATTATCAGCGACATCGACAGCATGAATAAACGAAGGACCTCGCATTTTAAAGAGCCACTCAATATACCATCAACCTCCTCCACGGAAGCAGCTCCTAAGCAGTTAACTGAATCAGGCCCTCCCGTTCAACTCCCAACAGTAGAGGATGTGAGTCTCGTCCAACAATTGCCTCAACATAATGGAGCGCCGGGCGTTGACGAGATCCCAGCAGAACTACTAAAGCCCGGTGGAACGTACTAATCGGTTTAAAGCATGACAGGGGTATATCATTAGTTGGTACGACTCATAAGATTTTATCAAAAATTCTGGAAAAGAGAATTAATCCGGAATCCTAAACAAATCATTGGCGAATAATCAAAACGGCTTCTGATCTGGTCGTTCAACGACCGATCAGCTTTTTACCGTGAAGCTATTACTCCAGAAGTTCTATGAATGTAACATCCACGTATAACAAATCTTTGTCGACTTCAAGCAGGCATGCGACAGTATCGATCGAAGTGTATTGTACAACATTTTGCTGCATTTTGGTATACCGGCAAAGCTAGCGCGACTCATAAGCGTCATGGTGACTAATACCGTCTCGCAGGTCAAAGTGCAGAACAGATTTACTGACCTATTTGAAACTCGTACTGGAATCTAGCAGGGCGATGGGCTGGCGCCGACGCTCTTCAACCTTGCTCTGGAGTATGTATTTCAAGCCATGAATATGGACAACAGCGGAACGCTACTTATCAGGCACAATTAACCAATAAGACGTATTTCTCAGTCCTCTCAATTATTAATTTGAAGCATGCGCCCAGGAACACAAATTCCCGCGTGTATAAAACGATTATCCGACCCGTGCTACGCTATGGCTGCGAAACATGCACCCTCACTGCCTCACTCAAGCCTCCAAAACATTCCTGGACAGGTTCGAACGAAAGGTCCTTCCGCAAATTTGTGGGGGGGGGGGGCGGGTCGTGAGCGGGATCAATGACACATCGTGTACAAGCACGAGTTTTATCAAATGTACGATTAGCTGGAAGTATCGAAAATCATGAAGCTTCAACGATTGCAATGGGCGGGGCATGTAAACGAGTGATCGATAATCGCATGTCAAACAGGTGATGAACGCACAACGAATAGGAGGAGCGAGGTTGCGTGGACGACCGATTGCTCGCTTGAAGAACTCTGTAGACATTTTTGTCTATCTGTTCGTCCGTCAGTTCGCTCTGACAAATACCTCGGCAAAGCGTGCGTGGTTTTGATCTCAACACCTCTTCAAAAAAACAGTTCAGATCTTGGAAATCGGATATCACTATCACATCTGCCGACCAGGTCCAATGTTATTTTCTTTTATGCATTTTTTAGGAACTCCCAGTAGTTGTCATCATGGGTATCCGATTATTGCAGACCTACATAACAAAGTCCGTTCGGCACGGGCTATTCCCCATTGACATCCAAAAGGAAGTGGACACATACAAAAGGTATACTCACCGTCGGCTAAAACTAATTAGCCATAGTACAACATTTCCCTCCCAATTTCAGCCAAAACCACGGCAACGAACCACTAATCGTAATCGATCTGTTGGCCGTCGCTCCACTTTTTTTCTACGCCGACGGGCACGAAATCCTTTTAGGCGGCCGCTATAATCTCTACCGTGAGCGTGCTATCGACCTATTTGGTCGCATCAAATCATTCGGCGTTCAACTTGTATTTTTCTTCGACGGACCGACAACAGTCGAGAAGAATGCCACTTGTTTGAGTCGTGAGAACGAAAAATATTGCATAGCTCTTAAAGCGTTGCATTTGATCTATTCCGGTGTCGATTTAAGTACAAGTCTGGATGGTGAGGAAATTGTTGGACGATTAGTATTTTTCGGTAGTATAATAGAATTGGCCAAACGTTTCGGTGACGTTCGCATCAGCTATCGGAATGATTGCGATCTAGAGCTGGCCGAATATGCTACTCGGAATCGGGCCTTGGCTATCATATCACAGGATTCGGATTTTCTGATTTACGAAGGCGACTGGCGCTACTGGTCGGCCAGAGATTTAAATATTGAAGATTTGTCTACGACGGAGTTTAATCGTGTGGCTCTTCGTCGAACGCTCGGTTTACATAGTGATCAGATGGCGATCTTTGCTACCATGTCGGGGAATGATTACGTGCCATATGATTCGGTTAGGGTGAGTATACAAGACGGAGCTGTTTCACTCTGTGTAATCGTTGTCTTCTTCACAGTATTTCCACAATCGCATTAAACAACGTAACGATCGATGGCATTTTACAGCGATTGCAAAAAGGATCCGCTCAAATCGCCTATCCATGGCTACGATGTCGAAAAAGGACATACTACATATGGCTACACAAATGTTTATTAGATCCGAACAGGACGCTGGAGTGCAACTAATCAGGAACAGTCTAAAGTCATACGATTATGTAAGTCCGCGTCGTGTACGATATTTCTGGAATTACTTTTCTTTTTTGGTAACTTTATAGTCAAAAATCAACACAGCAGACATCGGAGCTCAACCTAATTTCGATGGTCTCAAATTGGAGAACCTGATCTACTGTATGGTGACGGATCGCAGCTACACCGTAAGCTTGGGTCATTTTGATTTATCCAAAACGGATTTTATCTCGTTCCCCGACCTAGTAATGCCAATAATCAGACGAATGATGGGCGTTTTACTAAAGAATGACGCAGCTCAGTCACCTGCCAGAAAATTTTATTTCAAACTCACTCCGACAACTCCATACGAAGAAGTGATTTTACAACCGGATTTTCCACTAGGTACGATCGAAAATAGTGACAATTGGAAATTTTTGATTTGTTTTTGTATCTACTTTCAGAAGATGTACCACCGATTGAGAGTCTTCTGGCCGACCCAATAGAGCCCGGTTCAGCCCTACACAACACTCGAAGTCGACTTCTTTCCTGGCTACTTTCGTCTGATCTCGATCTAACCAGCAAAATGATAGAATTACCTGTCGCAAATATTTGTAATGTAGCCACAATACATTATCTCGTTCAGGTACTGTGCTCTGTGATTGCACCCACACACTCACGGAGAACCGAATTGACCATGTGTGTCTGTGTGTGCGGGACCTTATAAGAGCCTTTTCCTCATTTAACGTTTTTTTTTTTTTTGGTTTTCAGCTGAATCAGATTCAGATTGACGAAGCCGATTGTCTGCTATTGGCCTGCAATTGTTCCAAAGATTTGTGCGATTCTCTAAATATAACGGATATGAGACAAGTTAATGAGCGCGATGCAAGATTAGCATTTTTGTTTGTTACCCTTTGGATTTTAATAAATCGTTGTTTTCGATGTGTCGGCCTAAACGAGCTTTGTTCGGCGATAACATTCGACGGATTGTATTTTCATACGTTACGAAAACAATGGTCGAGTATCAGCGACAAGGAGAAGGAGGCATTGTTGCAACCATATGATGATGTGAGAATATATGTCTGAGGGAAGTTGGTTTTTTTCTGCCTATTATTATTTCGGACTATTAACTGTATTTCATTGAAAAAAAAGTTAATTTTTGTATGTTTGTGCGGTTTTTTAATTTCTGCTTATCAAAGCTTTCCTGATTTGGGGCATACATACTTGTGTCGGACTTAGGCAATGGTAATATGTTCTTTTCGGCGAAAATCTCTTATAACGCCAGAAGTTTTCACCGATCCATGAGCCCCTAAAGTGGCTCTCTGGTTCCTGTTAACCCCTTGTGGTGCGCAGGGTTTTAAATAAATAACAGGCGCGACAATCCAACATTGGACTAAGGCCGCAGGATGTGTTAGTGACATCCTATTTCCAAGATCTTATCTGCTTTTTTGTTGAGGTAATGAGATCAGCATCACGCTCAGCAGTGTTATTTATCCCCACAAATGGGTACTCGTTTAACATCTGAGTGAGATCATAGTCCGTCACAAGCTCGTGAGTTCGAAAAACACCATGGAACACGGTGAGATTCGAACTCATGACCCTGTGCACTGAAGGTGCGCGCACTAACCGCTAGACCAGCCAGACTACAGGGTTTTAACTACGCCTATTTTCCACCTCGTTCTATTCTGTGCCATCGTCTTTAGGTCTGACCGCAGTTTGCTTAATAAAGCAGCTTTGCTATTACCCGATCTTCTCCACTTGTTTCTTTGTCGTCCAACTGGCGTCTTGTACTGGCTCCTTGTGGGTTCCAATCTAGGGCCCGCTTTGTAATATTATTTGACCCTCTTCGAAGGATATGACCTATCAATTGCCACTTTTGGCAGAAGTGCCTATCCAATCCACGAAATTCGAAATATTCTCCGGCCAGCAGATTTGTCAGATGCGCCGTAGTCACTGGTTTACAAAAGTTTGCAGCTTAGTTGGTTATCTTCTTGGTCACCTTCCTCGTATAACAGCCATTTTGTAGCACAGATTTTACAATTGCATTCAAGATTCGGATTTTGGTGCGCCTGGAAATGTTGTTATTTTGTCAGAAAGGAGTCAAAGTGAAGAAGACTCCTCTAGCCTTATTTAGGAAGCAGAATTTGTTAACTATTTCGGCTGCAGAATATCCGCAGTAGCAATTGAATCCGATTAACTAATTCAACCGGGATTCCGGTCTATCCTCGTGGCCTTACCGGCATCCATAGAAATCCATCTTGAATGGTGATCTGGAATTAATACCGGCTACTGGGGGACGTCTTCTTCTGCCGATGAAGATGCACTTGTAGGCCCAAAGCCGCTGTTTAGAAACTCAGAAAAGTGTTCTTCGGTAACAAGCCAAGACACTTCTTTATCTTTCGCAGGATGGCCAGTAGTGAAATATTTGCCAATTAGTGGCTTAATTAATTTGAATAGGGTACCGCTATCACGGTAAGCGTGCTGAGATAAGAGACCAAGTAGCGTCACTGATAAGAGGTCTCCTACCTCGATCCAATCGTCCCACAATCGCTGAAATAAAAGACTTCATTGCAAAATTGTTGTCCAAGGCTATACGGAACTTCACGAACATTTCGCCATTATTGTTCCTGTCGCCAACCCCGTGATTGCCCATAAGGTGTTTAAGTTTTCAGTACCGACTTTGGCCTTGAGACCTCCCCTTATAATTTTAATGTCACCCCTGGGAGACATATCAAAGCTATTCGCTGATAAAAACGTCTTCTGCGGATTGCCGGGTGAGCGGCCTGGAAGCTAGAAGGATTCTTTTTTTGGTGCAACCATTGTTACGTTTTCAACCATTCCACTTCACTTAATACCACTCATTCCACTCGACGCGAATATCAGCTGATTTTATTTTTGACTTTTGAATCTTTATTGGATAGGAGAGGGAAAGACGGAAAATAATAAATATTTGCGATTTATTTTTGCATTATTCTAAATAATCCTACACACCGAGGCTCGTAAGTTTGTAGGTACAAATATATCATCCTATTATTCTTGCTTTTAGCCTTAAATCTTCCATTTAATGGTTGATGCTCTATGTGGCCCGGAAATGCCGAGCAAATCCTTGCAGGAACATTTTTATCAGGATACAAAAATTATGATATTAAAAATATTACGCGAATATGTATCCAGTAGTTGCCAGATAGTGCTCCCTTTGACGATTTGTGAAGGCGACGTAGACACAGCGCAGCTAAGCTGCATCTGAGTGCTGCAACTTCAGCGTCGCTATGACCTCTCCTTTGAATATGAATACTATCATATCATGATTTAGCCATAGTCGCAGAAACCTGGGTCTGACAATCTACGATTGGGCGGATGCATTTCAACGACGATCCCGCAAACGAACAGGACATTACTCTATCGGAACCTGGAAGGACTCTCATGGATCGTGCCGAGAAATACCTAACTGAGCATAGCTAGATTCCAGTAAACAAAATAGATTAATTAGCCAAATCAATTTGAAGCCACGTCATTCGAGCCATGAATATGGACATACGAGCGGAACGCTACTCATCAAGTCGACGCAATTAGTAGCGACAACGCTGACGATTTCAACATAATATCCCAAGGATTGGGCGATGCAGAAATCATTTTGAATATTGTCAATACTGCCGCAGAAGAAGTGCGGATGGAGGAGAATAAAACCAGGGTCATGATGCAATCAAAAACAAAAATGTCAGAGCAGATTCAAGCATCACAGTGGGGGACCACAATATCGTGGATGTAGTCCGCTTCACTTACCTGGGCTGTAACTTGTCAAAGGACGCCAACGAAACAGATGAAATACGGCGACAGATAGATAGATAGACACACAACTAGCTAATAGGTGTCAAATCAAAGCTGGTTCATAGGAATACGAAGTTCCACATGTATCAGTAGGTCAAGACGTCCAACAGATGCTGGGCTTCCAAAACTGAAATTCAATGTGGCGTAACCGCGACAATTGGAAGTCAAGCGTAAAGGCATTTTATTTTAGAAAGAGCTGAAAGTCCATTGCAACATTTTTTCGACACTCTTCACGCTTCATCAAGAGTTCATTCTGAACTGTTTTTCATACCTACTCAAAGGCACCAAAAATTTCCCCGCAGCAAAGTATGTTTCACTGAGAGATAGAATATCTGTGGAGCATGGTGCTCTGTGGCCGTGATCGTTCGGTCGCCACTCTGTGAAATAGACACTCATTGAGAAACGAGTTTCCAAACTCGGCACGACTCGTCGCAAGTTTATTATTCAGAAGAAAATGATAAGAAATATTCTTATCGTAGAATAAACTAACAATGCGACTAGGAAGTGGTGTGGCTGACAACCGTATCACACTCCGAATTCAAGTTGCCTTTGTAACGTTGATGACTACACACGTCATCAACACACCATGCTGCACTAGGAGTTACGGTAGTCAAGAGAGATGGTGCGCAGCACAGTCTGGTTGGTATTATGATTAGTGCGCGCACCCCTGCGGTGCAAAGGGTCGTGAGTTCGAGTCTCAGAACAAATTCAGTTTATGGTATTTTTCGAACTCACAACTGTCGCCCCTGTTATTTGTTTATAGTGCACCGAATTCGCTAGTTTGTGGACTGATTCCCACACGGCCCCATTCGGATTCGGACTAGTAAATTGAAGAATGTGAGCAGCAGCGATACTCATCGCTTTAAGCAGGTGGGTGGTCACATCAAACGAACGTAGGATATGCACGTCTAAATTGAGCGTGAGGCCTAACGTTTAAGGAGGTCGAAGGAGGATTACATTTGCTATTGACAAGTTGTACCTCGAGGATGGATTCGCTCAGGGGACCATGGTGGTCCTTACCCATCATTAGTGTTGGCCTGGAGGTTGGTTGTTACCCGATTAAACCAGCTGGAAATGGGGTCCTGGGGTTAATAATTAGATCTTGTCCATAGAATGCCGAAGATGCAAACAGCCAGAAGTACTGGGAGGTACGAACCTAAAACTTAATCAATCACCCGATGTTATTGTCCCAGTAGATGACTCCCCATAAACCAAAAATTAAGTTTGTCGCGTGCTTTTCAGGTCGTTTCTCTCTGAAGAAAACAATAAAAACGTTTTCGTGTGAACTTTTGTTGAAAGGTATCGGGAGATTAGGCGTCGAATCGTTCAGACCTTGCAAGAGGGGCAGGCGCCACGAATTAAACAAGGCTGGACACTTCGGATCTAGTCGGGAGAAGAATCTTCTGAATCGCTACAACAACAACAATCAGAAGAATCATTCCGGAGAATTTCTACAATAGTTTCAAAAGCCTAAGATTCTGTTGTTTAGGGACTTGAGAGATTACTTTTCAATTGTTTTTCATGTAATACAGCTTATCTGAGAATCGACACATGCAGCAATCATCATGGGTGTCAGGCTATTACAAACCTACATAAAGCAATACGTTCGAGACGGAGTACTCTCCATTGATATACGGGAGGAAGTGGAAAAGTTCAAAAGGTAAATTCACCCAACCTACTAACCTCATGCAGTTACCTACACTTCCCCTCAAATTTCAGACAAAACAACGGCACCGAACCTCTAATCGTCATCGATCTGCTCACTCTGCACACACTCTTTTACGCCAACGCGCACGAAATCATTCTGGGCGGACGCTACAATCTCTACATTGAGCGTGCTCTCGACCTTCTCGGTCGCATCAAATCGCTCGGCGTTCATCTTGTATTCTTCGCGGACGGCCCGATGAAACAAGAAAAGCTAGCAACCTGTTTGCAGCGTCGTGACGAAGGTTATTCAAAAGGACTTGAAGCGTTGCATGCCGTCTATGACGGGCTGGATTTAAGTACATGTACGCGAGACGATGAACTCGGTGGACGATCGGCATTTTTCGGTGATCTAAGAGAGTTGGCCAAACGTTTTGGCAGTGTCCACACAAGCTATCGGAACGAATGCGATCTCGAGATAGCCGAATATGCCACACGAAATCGGGCGATGGCTATTATTTCACAGGATACAGATTTTTTGATTTTCGAAGGGGATTGGCGCTATTGGTCGGCCAGAGATTTGAATGTCGCCACTTTGTGTACGACGGAGTTCAATCGATGGGCACTTCGTCAAACGCTCGGTTTGCATAGTGATCAGATGGCGATTTTCGCTACAATGTCGGGGAATGATTATCTGCCATACGATTCGGTTAGGGTGAGTATATGAGGCTGAGTCGTTTCAGTCTGGATAACTGTTTTCTTGTTCACAGAATTTTCACAAACGCATCAAACATCGTAACGATCATTGGCATTTCGGTGCAATTGCACATCAGATCCGTTCCGATCGCCTATCCATGGCTACAATGTCGGAAAAGGACAGACGCACTATTGCTCGCCAAATCTTCAATCGACACGAACAAAATGCTGGACTTGAACTAATTCGGAACAGTTTACAGTCATACGACTATGTAAGTCGCATTAGGCTTCGCATGCGCACTGAATTCACTTTTATTCTCCGTTATAGACACAAATGAGAACAGTCGATATCGAACATCTTCCTATTCCGTTTCATGGCGACCTGGACAAGATCATCTATCCAATATTGGCCGATAGCAGTTATATTGTGACCTTGGATCGTTTTGATTTATCCAAAACGGATTTTATGCCGTTTCATGATTTAGTCATGCCATTAATCCGACGAATGATGGGCATCTTACTGAAAAACGACACAAATGGCCCGACATCACGAACATTTTGTTTTAAACGCGATCCAAAAGTTCCGTACGAAGAAGTGATTCTACAGCCGGATTTTCCATCGGGTAATGATTATCTTTCTCGAACACCAACGCGATTTCGTCTGTCTCTTTCTTTTTTCAGATGATGTACCACCGCTTAAAAGTTTACTGTTCGATCCGATGGAATCGCCGCTAAGCAGCACACGAATTCGTCTGCTTTCATGGATCCTTTCGACAGACTTAGTTACCAAAATCATGGAATTACCTTTTGCAAATGTTGCTAATGTAGCCACAATCCTTCATCTTATGCAGGTACTCCCAGGTTCTCCGTCATTCTTTCCTAATTTCAAAAAACTGCATTTCTTTCGCCCTGGTTTTCAGCTACAACAGATTCGTATCGACGAAGCCGATTGTCTACTATTGGCCTGCAATTGTTCGAAGCAGGTGTACGACTCGCTATGCCTCAATGATATGAAACGAATTGATGAACGCGATTGTAGATTGGCATATCTATTTGTTTCTCTGCGGAGCTATGTGAAAAGTTGCATGAAAGTTGTCGGCCTAACGGATCCTACGGCGATGCTTACATTTGACGGATTGTATTTTCATAATCTACGAAAATTATGGTGCACTATTAGCGATCATGATAGGGAAACATTGTTGCGACCATATGATGACCTGCGAATATATGCAAGATGAAAGTGGATTTTGTAATTTATAAAAAAAAGTTGAGAATTATTGTGGAGTTTTATTGCAAAATGCCCAGACCCTTTTTCAAGGCGATTACTGAAGGCAATATTTAAAATCGCATCTGTGAACGTCCGTAACTTCTGAACTGTGCTAGGCGGATCCCTGAAATTGAGCCAAATTTCCGAATAATCGGCCAATCGACTCCTGAGATATCAAAAATATCAAATATTGCGCAACATAAAAGGGCAATCATCTCGGTAACGCCGCCCGCTCCTTTTTTACAATTTTCTAAATGAATTGACTATAGACGAGATGCGAGAGGGCACAAAGTGTTTTAACATTTTTTAAGGGCCTCTCTCACGGGCTTTTAATAAATCAAGGGCGATGCTCAGGAAACTCGAATGCGCTTTGTATCGGCTCGCCGCTCGGCCCTCGCCATTTTTGAATTTTCGAAAGAAACCGATGAAAGACAAGGCGCGAGCGTAGCTAGCGGTGAGACGATATAAAGCGCATTCGACCATTTTGAGCATCGTCCCTGATTTAAGAGAAGCTTCTGAGAGGGGCCCTCGAAAATGTTTAGCCACTTTGTACAGTTTTTCTTTCGAAAATTAAAAAAAGCGTGCTGTGGGCCGATACAAAGTTCGAATGCGCTTTGTATCGGCTCACCACTTGCTACACTCGCACCTTATCTTTCATCGATTTCTTTCGAAAATTGGAAAGGGCGTGCTGCGAGCGTAGCGAGCGGTTATCCGACACAAAGCGCATTCTGAGCATCATTCCTGATTTATGAGAAGC
The DNA here is from genome assembly GCA_949715475.1 of Microchrysa polita. Classification (NCBI taxonomy): domain Eukaryota; kingdom Metazoa; phylum Arthropoda; class Insecta; order Diptera; family Stratiomyidae; genus Microchrysa; species Microchrysa polita. The sequence goes on from OX454420.1 coordinate 9,523,980, forward strand.
GCCTGAGAGAAACCTTCGAAAATGTTTAGCCACATTGTACCGCCTCATCGCTCGAACCTCGCCTTTCATACGTTTCTTCACCTCTTATCTTTATGAATTTTCGAAAGAAACCTATGAAAAGCGAGCGTGAGCGGGCGCAAAGTGGTTAAACAATTTTGAGGGCTCCTCTCAGGCGCCTATAAGGGCGATGCTCAGACTGCTCGAATGCGCGTTGTATCGGCTCACCGCTCGCACCTCGCCCTGTTTGAAATTTAGAAAGGCGAGGTACGAACGAAGCGAGCGGTGAGCCGGCACAAAGTGGTTAAACATATTTGAGGACCCCACATCTGGGGGGACTTTTCAATGCAGATTAAGACCTACAATAACGACGACAAATGCGCTCACAAATTCTATCAACAATTCGTCGAACATCCCGAAAAAGATCAGCTCAAGCGCACCATTACAAGAGCAATCCGCAACAGCACCACGGATCAACATCTTCAGGTTACCTCAAATCAAGTAAGACTTGCAATTAAAAATGCCGAAAATTCCAAAGCATTCGGCCCTGACGGCATTGCCATGATCATACTGAAACATCTCGATTCACCGGCCATTGATTATATCAGTGCCACGATGAATCTATCGCTAAAATCATTCATCATTCCTGAGTTATGGAAGAAAGGCCGTATAAACCCAAACCAGGTGAAGACCACACTCTACCAGAATCATACCGTCCAACAACGCTCCTGTCTCCTGTGGCCAAGATACTGGAAGCACTAGTATTGCCGAAACTTTTAGAGCACATACAGCTTGTCAATCATCAACATGGTTTTCGTAAAATGCATAGCACCACCACCGCTTTCGATACGATCACGTCCAACATATTTAATGGACTCAACCAGCCGAAACCATGCTTCTTCTTCTTCTTTCTCCTTTGTCCAAACAAGGGCTTGGTATCCTGATGTCACCTCTGCCGTAACAGAGGTCCACAGGTGGGGCTCCTTGTATCGAACGGTTGGCTAACCAATAATAGGTTGTATTATCAGGTTAAATGTGCCTAGCCATGTGGCTTAGGTCTTTTTAGGTTTTGGTGAGTAATCTATCCCAATTGATCAGATTGTCCGCAGGCCTCCACGCTTTGCCTCGCACCAAAAACGCATCCCTGTGCTCGCCACTTCGGTGCAAATCCTCAACACGGTAGATGCACTTAATGTGCGCAGAACAATTGACGGTATTGTGCCGCAACCCAAAACCGAGTCGACTCTTCACGTCCGCACTGAACAAAAGCTGATAGAAGACCTACAATAACGACGACAAATGCGCTCACAAATTCTATCAACAATTCGTCGAACATCCCGAAAAAGATAAGCTCAAGCGCTCTATTACAAGAGCTATCCGCAATATCACCACCGATCAACACCTTCAGGTTACCTCAAATCAAGTAAGACTTGCAATTAAAAATGCCAAAAATTCCAATGCGTTGGGCCCTGACGGCATTGCCATGATCATACTGAAACATCTCGATTCACCGGCCATTGATTATATCAGTGCCACGATGAATCTATCGCTAAAATCATTCATCATTCCTGAGTTATGGAAGAAAGGCCGTATAAACCCAAACCAGGTGAAGACCACACTCTACCAGAATCATACCGTCCAACAACGCTCCTGTCTCCTGTGGCCAAGATACTGGAAGCACTAGTATTGCCGAAACTTTTAGAGCACATACAGCTTGCCAACCATCAAAATGGTTTTCGTAAAATGCATAGCACCACCACCGCTCTCGATACGATCACGTCCAACATATTTAATGGACTCAACCAGCCGAAACCATGCAAGCGTACCGTCCTTGTTGCTCTCGATCGGTCAAAAGCATTTGACACTGTCAACCACACTCTATTGCTGACAGATCTCCGCAATACTACCCCACCGTACATCCAAAAATGGATCGCTAATTACCTTGCCGGTCGTCAATCTTGTACAGAATTTAGAAACGGGAAGTCCAAACTCAGGAAAATCAAACAAGGCGTTCCCCAGGGTGGAGTCTTATCCCTCACTCTCTTCAACCTCTACATGTTAGGATTACCAACACCACCAACGGGATTACAAATCGTCTCATAAGCAGACGACTGCAACATCATGGCAACTGGTAACAACATTTCTGAAATGTGCCATTTGATTAACGAATACCTGCAGGTTCTCAACGCTTTCTTGGTGAATAAAAACCTGAAGCTATCTGCGCCAAAGTCCTCCGCCTTATTATTCACAAGCTTCAATCGAGAGTATAACACACAACTGCCCATCTACGTTGACATGACACCCACGTCATCCCAACAACCAGGACTCCCTCCTTGGTGTCACACTCCGGCAAATTCAACACCCACCCTGAAAATATATGTTCCAAATCTAAGAGCAGGAACAAAATATTAAAAGCACTTGCCAGAAGTACATGGAGCAAAGATAAAGAAACCCTCTTGGCTACGTATAAAGCGATCGGTCGCCCCTTAGTCAATTGCGCAGCAATTACGCAGCACCAAAAACCAATGGCCTCTGCAACACTATAACTGGAGCCACATTCAAACCTGTCAAAACACAGCACTACGCACCATCACCGGCTGTGTTAAGATGTCTTCACAAGATCATCTACATCAGGAAACAAAAATAATGACTTTGAGGAGCCATAATGAACTCCTCACTAAGCAATATTTAGTCGGATGTTATCAAACAAACCATCCGAACAACCTACTCATGGACAAAACACCACCGCCACGTCGAATCAGACGTTCGATCAGGGACAAAGAGCGTGAAGTCCAGCGTTACAAAAAATTTCCTTTCGATGACTCCGACCACAAAGCAGCCATTGCAGATTTACACACATCCGAAGTTCATAAAGCCACTCAAAGTCTCGCGAACAACCGTGTACTTGGCACTAAACCTCCTGCCATATCTCCAGATGAAGAGTTACGACCAGGAGCAACCCGCACCACCCTAGCTCAACTTCGATCCGGCTGGTGCCCACGACTAAACTCTTACGTATCACGAATAAATAATGAAGTTGCCAACACCTGCCCAGCCTGCGGAACCAGTCCACATGACGTGGACCATATTTTCGATTGATCAGCTGCTCCTACGCATCTCACACCACTTGCGTTATGGGCCATCGAAGCAGCTTTCTTTTTAAATCTAGACCTCGAGGATGGAATGCCCACCATCTTCGAATGACAATGTGCAACTTACATTGAATGCTTCCCCATTTGTGCCGCTACTAAAACAACAACAACCCAAGACGGCTGTCGGGGAGTATTGACAGGCACCTTTAATAAATCAGGGGCGATGCTCAGAATTCTCAAATAAGCTTTGTACGTTTCTTCCGAAAATTCTAAAAGGGCGAGGTGCGAGCGGTGAGCCGACACAAACCGGTTAAAAAATTTTGAGGGTCTTTTTCATGCGCTTCTAATAAATCAGCGACGATGCGCTTTGTATCGGCTCACCGCTCGCACCTCACCCTGTTTTAATTTTAGAAAGACACCCACAAAGTGGTTAAACATTTTTGAGGGCCCTTCTCAGTCGCTTCTAATAAAACCTGGACCATCTTCATAATTTTCAACCTTCTCCTTTTCTCGTCAATATCTGGTCGGTTGTCCTCAATACATTTCAATCGTGACCAAAGTTATGAACTTTCCAGCAATCATAAACGAACTGATGCCCTCTGATCGTGCCGTTTTCATGGCCGCCGCCACGTCTGCTTCAATTGCTGCCGAAATATCGTGCGAAAGAAAAAGCCAAATCATTTATAAATGCTACCATGTAATTTCCATTCCATTACAGTTTGCCTTAACGAAAAAAAAAACAGAAAACTAAACGTTTTATTCAAACGGGACAATTGTGTAACAAAATCTGTGCATGCATAATAAATTGAGAAAAAAAAAAACCAAACAAATAAACACGTCAACATGTTTTCGACACAACCCTACAACATCATCGACAGCCACGCCAAAATAAGACAACCCCCACCCATGGGTGCAAATCGACTGTATGTTTGCTTCCCGGTCAAGGCCCGATAGTAGCACGGGCCGACAAACAACGTAGTTCCGGCAATCATAAGCAGTCCAGTCTGCAAATAAAAGTACAAACGGAATCCAATCAGTTAATGAACAAACAAAACAAAAAACTCATGAAATACTTACAAATATCGGATACCGTACCAATGGCATTGTGGCCAATGCAATCGTGTGGAAGAAATGAAAACGGTTAGCGGTCTCGAAAACACGTCGTGATTCGGGCCGCTTTTCGTCATATTCACGATGTGCACCGTATGCTGCCAGTATAACGGCACTAGCACCACTCAAGCCGGCGAAACGAACAAAATAGTGGCCGGGACCGGCCAATCTCCAAAGCGGTAGAGCCTTCGACACCATTTGCGTAGCGGCCGATTTGGCGCTGTTTGTCGGACCGGATTTGGTTGATGACATCAGACCCTGTGTGTGAAAGAAGAAAGCGTGTGAATAGATTTTTTTTTTCAGTAAAGATAGGATTTGTTGGTGGTCGCCGTTTACTGCTCTGCTAATGAAGAGCTGCCAAAACGCCTCGCAACAAGCAAGGAAGAACTTGTGAGTTGCTACTACAACAAAAGCACATGTTCCTCTAAAAATCTGGACGCTCTTTTGAACCCTGTAATGTTGCCACGGTCGATCGTGTTGTCTGTGATTTATCAGATTATAGAGGCAAATCGATCCTTGATCGTGCGTTGCTGGTTGCAATAAGCATTGTGACTGGTGGCCTATTGTGGAATTGATACAAAAGCCTGATCTCTGAACCTTTTCCAGGTGTAGTCTGCCATCAGTCGTGGAGGCCATTTTCCACCGTAGCATCAATATACACTGCTTAACGTCCGTTCCTGTTGTGGAGTCTTACGATTTGACCCGATCGTATTGAATTTGTGAAATCAATCATCGCCAGCCGAAGGTAGCAATCTATACCAAAGCTGGCACTCCGAGCTTGCCAATGATATTGCTGAATGGAAGGCCGTTCTACCACCTCTGCCGTTCTTTTAGTTCCGGGGCCGGGTTGAATGCGCAACTCCACGGTCACTATGAAACCACAGCCAGCACGATACTCCCACTCGGCGGCCTACCTCTCAGTCGCTGCTGAAAGTGATGAGGCACTAGCTCCCCAGGGCATTTTCTCCCATGTACCTACCTACCTACACGCAAAGTGCGAAACACTAGTCCTATCATTCAACTACTGTCGGCGGTCACCGGTCCGACGACTGAAAGCCTCCTTAGCGAAGGCGTTCAATTGTCGAATTCGTTCTCTTCTCCACAACACATTGAGGAGAACCTCCAAGGACATCCGAGTACCTCGGGCAATCGACCAAAACGTGCAGCCAGTTCTCTTCAGCTGCACCACAGCACAGACAGGAGGCATCAAAGGCCAGCCCAAGCTGGACAAGCTTCCACTTCAGGGAACCGTGCCCCGTAATCAGGAAGCCTAGACTTAGATTAAAATCTAATTTCAGGTTTCCTTATGCAGCACGGACATCTTTGATGTACTCGAATTTCATTCTACCGACGACGGATTGGTCCAATCTAGATTACCATCTGGACAGGACACAGTCATCCAGGAGCTCAGCAACATGACATGTCAATCAGAACTCCTGCACCGAATGTTGTACACGCAACAAGCAGCCAGCCATAGATCTGACGGATTACGCGCCTTCCTAACCCCCAGTCTCTGCGGAAAACACGTTTCAGCAAACTAACCAGTGCCTTCAGCCACTCGAAGTGGAGTTAAAGTCTCAACCGTTCGTCGAAAGACACTCCCAAATATCTGACTTGCGTCACATATTTGAAATAGTCTCTACCAATCCGAACTATCGGTGGCCGGCAATCGTCGATTTTCGTCGATTTGAGACTTCAACGCCCACCCGGCTTCCCCATCCACGGATGATATCCATGAGTTAGGAGCCTCCTCAAGCGCAAGCCGCGAATGACTCTTCGCCAGTAGGAGGAGGCCGTCGGCATATGCGCAACACTTGCACTCACGTTGCAGGGATCCCAGTACGCCTTGCAACATATAATTCTTTACAAATGACGCATCAGGGCTCCGATGCTTGAATTACATTTGACGCGTCAGCATCGGCATCAGCAGAAAAATTTCAATTTAGAACACACGCATTTGCCTTTGATGACCCACATTGACAGCAGAAGCAGAAAAAATGCTTCTGTCGCTGCTGCTGCTGTCAATGTGGGTCATCAAAGGCAAATGCGTGTGTTCTAAATTGAAATTTTTCTGCTGATGCCGATGCTGACGCATCCAATCTATTTCAACTATGAGGGCATCCCAGTTGCGTCGAAGTTGTGCAAGACGGCAGCAGGTTGTCAAATGCGATTTTGCAATCCACAAAAGATTCCAAGGACGCGCTTGACACCACTATCATTGACTGCTGCTTGGACAAACAGAAGCGCATCCTCAACAGATCTTCCCTTATGAAAGCCGTACTGTCTGTCCGATACCCAATCTCCAATCCGGTTCTCCAACCTACCCAGTACCTACGCAGTATCTTTTCCAAGTACTGGGAGGAAACTGATGTCACGATAGGATCGAATGTTATCAGGGCCTTTCAGCAGCACAGTTTTCCAACTCCTAGGAAATGTACAGGCTCGGAAGCAAGACTCACTGGTACTCTGGAATGCCCCGCCAGATGCTTTAACACGATCTGGACGATCATTCCATCGATTCCCGGTGATTTCGTGCACCTGAGCCCAGCAAGCTTGCTTCGATCTCGGCTAGTTGCAAAGGAGGGTTTTATACATTATCTGCAATTCGCTCACAAAGCAAAGCATCGACAGGATCAGTTGCAGGAAAGAACGGTGAATAATATTGCACAGCACACACGATCGAGACGGATCGAATTTAGTTTTAAACATGCACAAAAGGTCGATTTTGATTTTGTTTTTTAAAGACACAGCGGGAGAGATTCAGGACGTGATAGCAATTATTATTAATTGCCGAACAGGTTAAATGTAGCTGTTGGCTATGCGGGAGCTCGAGAAAACGACTAGCAAGCGGCAACAACTGTCACGCAACTCTACTAAACCAGTGATGCCAGTGTTCGGCAAGCTGACCATTAGCAGTTAACGATATCGTTCTCGTCCAATCGGCACCAGGGAGCGTGAGTAATTACTCCATCCTGTTCTTTGAGGGTGCTAATCGAAGTACACCATTTTTTTGGCAGAGCTTCATCCAACCAAACCACAGCTCAATGAGCAGATTGTGTGTCTCAAAATCGGTCGACATAAAAGGCATATACGCAGACTGACGCATCCTGACTGGACTGGGCGAATCTTCATTAAATCGAGAAACTGTAACGTGTTATCAATACTTACAGCAGTACCTCTAGCCAAGCCGTATGCAGCTGATTTGACACTTTCGTTTATAGTACTCGCAACGGACGCAACAACTGGTATTGCAGACCTGACATATGGATCGACGGCCGCAACAGCACATGCAGTAGCTCCTGGTATTGCCTTGACAGTTTCCTTCACTGTACTCGCAGCAGACCGTACGTATGGGTCTGCCGCAACGACAGCATCTTTTACAGAATTGTTGATTGTAGTCGCAGCAGACCGTACGTATGGATCTGCTGCCGCAACAGCACCAGCAGTAGCTCCTGGTATTGCTTTTACGGAATCCTTGACCGAACTAGCGGCAGATCGGACGTAAGGATCTGCGGCAGAGACAGCATTTCCAGTAGTTTCGGCCTGTTTATACAAAAAGAAGGCAAAATGCGTTATAAGTGGAGTGGAAGAACTGAAATTTTAATGAGAATTGCTTAGTTCACAAGAGAGTGTGGGTCCTATGAAGGCTCCTTGTCGGGCCATTTGCAGTGCACCCAACGAGCTCCAATCGTCCATTGTTTCCAGCCACAGTTTGTTGGTTGTAATCCGTGTTTTTGGCAACCGCAACCTAACGTCGAGTCTCTGGAAAGCAGATTTGAGCTTACTTACTTCCTTACTTAGCGCACTGTCTATCCAGCGACAGTGCATCGTTGAATGCGAATCGTTTCTCCCCGTCGAAGGGAGCCTGAGAGGAAATGATTTGTGAACTGCGGTTTCTATAGAAAATTTCGCCTTTGCTTTGCACAGGAACACCAAACAGCCGTCAATTTGACAACTGACGTGGCAAGAACCAGGGATCTCGGCAAGACACACGGAATCCAACAAAACTCCATACACAAAAAAAAAATTACACTCGCCTGGTTGGCTTTCCAACAACACCACAACGCTTACGTGGGCCAGGAGAGGAGCTATGGGTGTTTAAGTGACGTCATGTTTGACAGGCGTTTAGAAAAAAAAATCAGCCTACGATGTTTAAAAGCCCCTGGAGCCTCTTCCTTTGATTCTTTCTCGATGAAACTTGGCACAAGCAAAGCCCAAGATTTAGGCTTTCCAACAACACCACAAAGGTCAGCCTACGTGGCCCAGGAGTGGAGCTATGGGTGTTTAAGTGACGTCATGTTTGACAGGCAGGTCAGGCGAGCTCCGGTGCTACCTAACCTTACCGCATCAAGCGGGCCTCTGATGCGGCGAGCCCTCCTTTCCCTAGCTACTCGTGGGATTCAAATGAATTCAGACATCAACAATAACAAAACCAAAAGCCGATCTGATTGAGGCAGCCTCAGATTCAGATCAAGAGGCACTTACCTCAGACTTCATTCCAGCGGAACTTTACACGTTCGGGTGTGGATGAAATGCACCGCACAGCAGAAGCGGGAAACAGCGACCGCACCCCAAAGGATAGGAAGCGTAAGCCCGAAACTTCAATCCAAAAATTCACCGGGAGGCCTTCGGGATCATCTTCATAGAGGACTTGGAGGGGCTGCCTGTAAGAGGTACATTGTTGGGTTCCTCTCTGACATGGTTCGGAAAAGGCAAGGGCACTTGCAATTAACCCTAATCGCAAAGCCCCTACTCAACACTTCGAAGGATAATGGCGCTCCCAATGTCGAGAAGTCCCCCCCAAACCCAGTACCTCTGTGGGGTGCGTGTGGGTACACGGCAGACGGCACCTCCGGTGGCTTTAGCTGGGCCTTCTGGATCATCCCTCCCACTACAGCCAAACGGAACAGGAGTGACCGCAAGGTTCCTCTAGTGGCATCTACTGTCATCATTCAGGCACTTGTCGATAGGAGCAGGAGTACCCTTCCTCTAGCTTCTGAAGCAACTAGTGACCATATTGTACCTCCGGTGGCCTCGGCTGATTCATCCAGACCAGCTGCTACTCCGGTTCAGGATTCAACCAGTAGGAGCATGAGTACTTACTCACAGGTTCAGCTTCATCTGTGACGGTCGCAATTCTGACTTCGAGCTTTCCATAATGTCTGCTGACTCCTAAACAAATGTCTATGGTGCAATACGCCATCATAGACCATTTGTGAGAAACCCGCCCACCTCAGTTCGAATGAGATTCCGGCCCGCATTCTTGCTCGTGGACTGCGATAACGAGACCACAGCAGATTGTCTCATCAGCGTGACTCCTACTCTTACTCCATGGGAAGGTGCTACTTTGCGTGCGGCCACGGGCGACAATATACTTCGTTGCACCTGCCACGAAGCACAGACGACACCAGTGCTATCACACTCCTGGGCAGACAAAATGGTGGGCTGCGTACCAACGAGATGGGTGATCAATTCATCGACGGAGGGAGATGGACTCTCCTTAATCGTGGCAGTAGATCCTATGACCATGGAGTTTATCACCAGACGTAACCTCCCAGCGTACTACTGTTTCGGGAAGATCAAGGTCTATCCGAAAAACTGGATGGGCAACCGGAAAGAAGAATGTACAAAGACACCTTACGTTTCGGAAGGGGCAAAGGTACACATAGCGTTACGTCCGGCAGCATAGCGGCAAATATTGTCCCACCGACTGCTGCTAGCTCCTGCGACGAGATACCCAACACCACACTTTCATGGACCAGCCGGAGGCAGATATACGCCCAGCCCGCACACTATGAGTGAGACGGTAGATATTCGTCTCCAAGAATGATGGTGATGAAAGATCCGAGCATTGGCGTTGTGCAATGCAACTTGCGTCACGCCATTAGGGCCTCCGATATATTAACAGTGCGGTTCATCACCAAAGGGCTTAGCTTGGCTCTGATTCAGGAACCGTGGCAGCATGACGGAGTCGTAAAATCATTTCGTGTAAGTAAGTAAGTAATAAAGGTAATCCCTTTTGGAGCTTATTTTCTCGCTTGACCTAGAGATCCTCAATAGGAGATGTAAGTCTACGTTTCTGAGCAGAGCCAGGCAGGAAGTCCTTGATTTAACTCTGTGCAAGCTGGAAGTCGTGACCAAGGACAAAATTCCATCGCGACCTAGGGCTCGTGTATTGCTGCCACCATTTATGTCCGACAAGGACCAAATTATGCAGATGATCCGTACATGCAATGTAGATATTCCAACCGACAATTGGCGAATCATAAAGTTGGAGGAGCCGGTGGATAATCGCAGCTGTGCGGTTCTACTTATCAACAAGGAGTATTTGGCCCCGTTAAGCAAGTCAGGCGGAGCTGTTAGGTTCGGCTTCATCAAATTAAAACTTCGCGTGTATAAAAGCGACATCAAAAAGGCCCTCGAGCCTGCACCTGTCATCACTCAATCAAGGTTGCGGCTGACGGTCCGGCTCTCGCAGAGTTAAGGTCGGCAGATCAATTCGCGGATGATGACCGCTTATCGCTCTGCTCGGACCTGGCCGCTCTGGATACTACCTCTCAGCCGTCTCCGATGCTAGAATCCCTTGGTTCCGACACGGATGAGGAGACGGACGTCACCGTGGTTGAGAGAGAAGCCTCATGCTAAGATTTCCCCAAATTAATCTTCACCACTCAAAAGCAGCTTCGGCTGCTCTTATTCTTCGTTTATCACGAACAAAAGAAGATATTGTTTTGGTTCAGGAACCCTGGGTGAGAGATGGCCTCGTTAAGGGTCTGAGGTGTCCTGACTATACAATTTTCTGCGTTACGGGACGGGATAGACCCCGATCCTGCATTCTTGTTAGTAAGACCGTCAAGGCTTTCTTACTACCGAACTTCAGTAACAGTGACTGTGTTTTAGTCTGCTTGGAACTACAGGGTAGGGTATACTGGGTCGCATCGGCATACATGCCTCATGATGCCGATCACTTACCTGCCTCTAATTTAAAAGAAGCCATAGCGGCAGCAAAGGCGTCGGAAACTGATATGATTCTAGGATGCGACTCTAATGCACACCATATCATTTGGGGTAGCTCCGACACCAATGAGCGGGGCGAACTGCTTCTCGAATATATAATGGGAACCAATCTCTTCGTATGTAATGTAGGCTGTGAGCCGACTTTTATAATAATAAATAGGCAAGAAGTCTTGGACATCACTCTAGCATCAGAGAATGTCTTATTTCTTATTAAAGACTGGAGGGTTTCGTCAGACCACTCCTTGTCTGATCATCGATATTTACAGTTTAGCCTTGCTGAACGTCCTGATGCAGTTCCTCACATTTTGGATCGCAGAAGGACCGACTGGCCCAGATTTCGTATTGCCCTTACCGAAGGGCTACCAGCATTACCGACTCTGCCCCACAACGAGCAACAGCTCGATGATCTGGTAAATACTTTTACGGCGTCTATTGAGGCAGCGATTTCTGAGTCGTGCCCTGCCATCTCATATTCTGCCAAGAAAAAACCGTCATGGTGGAGTCCCAAGATTTCCGAATTGAGATCAGTGAGCAGGAGAAGTTTCAATAAGGCTAAAGATTCTAGGACGGAGTCGGATAGGATCTCCTACAAAAAACATCTCAGTTCCTTCAAAAAAGAGGTAAGAGCGTCCAAACGCAATGCGTGGCAAAGCTTTTGCGAGAGTATCGAAGGGTCATCTAAGACTTCAAGATTTAGGAAAATGATGGCATCTAATCCATCGATGCCCAGTTTCCTTCAAAAGGAAGACGGATCGTGGACGTCTTCGAGCACTGAGACGATTGAGTGTTTGCTTGACTCTCATTTCCCGGGAAGCTCGGTAACTGCACCACCTGAATTCCCTTTGAGTCACACAGCACCGTGTGATAGTGATTCGATCTTATCTCGGGAGAAGATATTGTGGGCCATATCTAGTTTTAAGCCGTTTAAATCTGCGGGACCTGATGGCATTATCCCTGCAGACTTGCAGCAATGCTTAGACATTACCTATCCTTGGATAGAGAGCATACTAACAGCATGTCTCCGTCTAGTTTATATTCCTCGCGTATGGGGAGAGGTGCGGGTCACGTTTATTCCAAAAACGGGCAGAAGCTCACACGCCCGACCTAATGACCTAAGGCCCATTAGTCTCTCTTCAACATTGCTCAAACTACTTGAACGACTTGTGGATACACATCTACGAATGACTATTCCGCCACATCTCCTTTCAACGGCACAACATGCCTACTGGAAAGGAAGGTCAGTGGATACGGTTCTGCACTCTCTAGTCAGATACATTGAAAAATCTATTCATCTGAAGGAATACGCGATGGCTGTGTTCCTAGACATTGAGGGCGCCTTCAATTACCTAGGGCGATTACCGACGCACTTCGAAGCCTTCATGTCGACGAGCCTTTCTGCATACTGGTGAATGATTGACATCGAGGCGCATTATTACAACCATGGGCTCAACGTCTTTATATAGGTATGTTTCTAGAGGCACCCCACAGGGTGGTATTTTATCTCCCTTACTGTGGAACATAGCAATCAATCAATTGCTTCTGGATCTTGAGAGGTCTGGATGTAAGGTCACTGCATATGCTGACGATGTGGCTATCGCTGTTACAGGTAAGTTCCCGGAAGTCCTTAGTGGACTACTTGAACACGCCCTATCTTTTGTAACTAAATGGGCCAACCTCAGTGGCGTGGGACTTAATCCAGCTAAAACAGAGCTTGTGCTCTTCACTAGGAGACATACTCTTCCTTCGTTCGGCCCACCTACACTACGGAATAGTCCTTTAATTTTTGCTGAAAAGGCTAAATTGCTTGGCATCTTGTTAGACCGGAAGCTTTGTTGGTGGCCTAACATTCAGGAACGAGTGAATAAAGCAACTATAGCACTCTATACATGTAGGAAAGCCGTAGGGAAAACCTGGGGCTTGCAGCCAAAAGCTCTACATTGGATCTACACTGCTGTTGTCCGTCCTATTCTATTATACGGTGTATGTGTATGGTGGACGGCACTCAGCAAGACAGCCTATAATAACTTGCTGGCGAAGGTACAAAGAATGGCTTCTCTTGTTATAACTGGAGCCTTTCGTACCACCCCCTCAGCCGGACTGGATACGCTACTTGACCTGCTGCCACTGGATTTGTTCGGTCAAAAGCTGGCTGCTAACACTGCTTTACGTCTGCGGGAAACTAATCAGTGGCGAACGCTTGATTATGGGCATTCGCTTATACTAAGTAATTTCAACCTACCTTTGGAAACTGACTATACTACTCCCAAATACGCTTTTGGTAAGAGCCATTACAGTTTGATTCCGTCGAGGGATTACTGGGACAACAACATGCCTCGGGACGTTGAGTCATTTGCTATCTACACTGATGGCTCCAAGTCACACGAAGGAGTGGGTATTGGCATCCACTCGGATGTTCTTGATGTTAACCTGTCATTTCGTCTGCCTAATTACTGTAGCGTCCTGCAGGCGAAGATTTCGGCGATTATGGAATCCTTAACATGGCTAGGTAATCATGTCGTCACTGCGAGGGATTTCACTATTTACACTGACAGCCAGGCTGCAATTCGATCTCTCGAATCGGTCCTGACAACATCTAAAGCGGTCGAAACCTGCCGCTCGGCTCTTATAGAGATGGGTCGTTTTTTCAATATTACCCTCTGTTACCTAGTCATAGTGGATTCGCGGGGAACTAATGCGGATCGCCTCGCCCTTAATGCGACAAATATGAATTTAGAGGACCATCATAGTAACCTATAAACGCCGATTTCCTCCTGCAAAGTGGCAGTAGAAGCGACTGTTTTGCTCAGGGCTAGTGCCAGATGGACTCACGGCAGCACTTGCGCGACAACTAGGTTGATTTGGCCAAGGCTTGACTCGGCCCGATCAACAATATTATTGTCACTGGACAGGAAACACATTGGTGGGGTGCTCGGTGCTATAACGGGGCACTGTCCTATTGGGGAGCACGCAAGGAGACTCCGCATTCCCCATAATGACTATTGCAGAAGTTGTGATGACGAAGAAGAGGAAGAAAGCGTGCATCACTTTCTCTGTCAGTGTCCGGCCTTGGCCGAAGTACGAAGACGTATTCTTGGTTCTAGGTTTTTCTATGATATGGACGATCTTCGGGATGTGAGCCCAATATTGCTCAATAAGTATATTGCCAAAACGGGCTGGTTTTACAGCATGACTTAGTACGTACTTTTCTTCTTCTATGGGGTATCACAATGGACCAATCTTTCGGTCTAAGTGCACTAGATGTCAATTCTAGTGGCTCCTGCACCTAACCTAACCTAACTCTGTGCAACAGCTTCTTAGCGGAGCGAATACGTAACTGGCATAACTCGGGATGAGCCCTCATTTTCCGACCACATTCACATACGATTCGATCTAACCTTTGTAGATTCTGCTACCACCGAGCGTACGGTACCAGGGCCAAGTGCAATGGAGACTGACACCTGTATCGCTCTACTCTTACGGAATATAACAGAAGGATCAGAGACGCTAAGAGGCGTAGCTGGGCCAACTTTTGTGATGGGGTCAACAGTACCTCCAAGGCAGCTAGGCTGCACAATGTACGGGCCAAAAATAACTGCAGTACGATCAGCCATCTCAAAGGGGAAGATGGCCTCATAACGAGGGATACGAAATGCACTGGCATGCTGCTCCTAGCTGCAGAATAGATTATAACGTGAGCTATGGCCTGGGCAGTATCTATCCGCCCAGCAGAGAAAACAGATCTGACTGGGCAACAGCAAGTGGCAATTTCACGTACGACAGGATAAGGTGGGCTGCAGCACGATCAACACAGTGTCATTACGATGCATGCAGAAAGCACTCGCGTGCTGCTCCTAGCTACCCATTTCCCCGACTGCAGACTAGATTATAACGTGAGTTATTGCCTGGGATGTAGCCATCCGCCCAGCAACAGCAAGAGGCAATTTCACATAAGGACGGGATAAGGTGGGCACTTGGGAATTTTGAGCCTTTCAAATTGCCCAGCTTGGATGGAATCTTTCCGGCACTTCTACACAGTGGGCAAGAGGAACTGATTCCGTTCATGGTTAGCATATATCGAAGTAGCTTTGCTCTGGGATACATTGCACCAGCCTTGAGATCAGTGCGGGTAGTCTTCATTCCCAAAGTGGGTAAAAGATCGGCGAATGATCCTAAATCGAACCGCCCTATCGCTCACATAAGGAGCGCACTTCTAGCGACGTGGCCGCTGAATCCAAGCCAATTCGCCTATCATCCGGGCAAATCAAGTGAATCGTTAAGGCCCTAATATTCTTGCACTAAAAATCGTGTGGGTTTTCTAGAAATTTCTCCATCAGGTAGGAGTTCGCAACAATCCTACTTGGGCATGCAGACATCGAAGGCAGATGAACCAGCTAGAAGAGCGTATGCTAGCCACTTTGCACGTGCAAATCCGCCGCGATAAGTAATTGGAAGTAATTGGGAAAGAGCCAAAGTCATCTCGCACTGGGAAGCACTTTCAGAAATTCGGCAGTCCAAGCTTGTCGTGGTCTACTAGTCAAGCAATCGCATCGCACAGTAAACCGAATGAGGTTTAGTAGGAACAGGGTCAGGATAATTTGTGTTGGATGTCCGGATTTATGCGAAAAAGGTACGAATTAAGGCGCGAACAAAAGGCCGACCGAAGTTGAGCTAATGTCACTCTGGCACCAATGGATTCCCGGAATCCAACGAAACTTCATATAGAAAAGAACGCTTCGTGTATGGCCGCCCCTAGGCAGCCAACATACGCTTTGCATTGCTGGTTTCTTCGTGGCTACCTGTGTTGTAGCAGTGCAGAAAGGAGCGACAAGAACGTGAGGCGCATTATTGCAGCTCGGGCAACTATTTTGAATGCTCGCGTTCGAGTCTATTCAAGAAAGGAAGGTTTGGAGACGTAGACAATAGTCTGACCAAAGTTAGGCAAGTATCGTTCTTGTGGCTCTTGGCTTTTTCATCATCAATGTGGCACGATAGCCCGACGTCGGGCTTTGGCCGCCTGAATCGTTGACCTCCAATTGTCGCGGTTACGTGACCTTGTCCTCCAGTTTCGGAAACCCAGCAATTGGTGGGCGTCCCTTCCTACAGAGTTCGCCCATCGAGCTCTCGGTCGTCCACGCAACCCCGCTCCGTCAATTCGTTGTGCTTTCATCACTTTCTTTGGACGATTATCGTCCATTCGTTGTACATGCCCCACCCATTGCAAACGTTGAAGCTTTTTTGTGAATATATTTCGGTCTGCAGAGCAACCAGTTTCACGTACACATTTTTCAGTACGTGTTACCGTTATCGAGATATTCCCAGAAACCGTTTTTGGTTTGCTAGTGTTTGGCCCTCTAGTCGCCGCTGGTATGGACAAAACCGATTTAGATACGTTTGGAATCTTGCATGAAACGAGGTCCAGTGATAAAATCCAGCTTTCCTCAATTTTCTTTACAAAAATTGAAATGCAACTTTTCCTAGGCTGGCGATCGAGCGAACAGCCCAGCAACTAGGATTCAGTTGTGTAGCCATTCCAGTCATGGGATGACTAAAAGCACGCCTCGTGCCTCCCATTAAATTTAACAAATTGGCAGCTATGTATAAAGAAAATTGTAAAAAAAATTCACTTACGGTAGTTTTAGCAACATCAGTTGCCGCCGTTATCACCGTTTTGCTTAGCGGATTTCCAATAAGAACGTAATGAAGGGTATCGCTCCAGCTCATGGCGACTGTGCAGAACTGATCCTACGTAATTCGAGATGCTAGTGAGGCGTTCTAACGAATTTTGATACGCTAAAGCGAAAGACTGACACAACCTTCCGCCAAAGGACGTACAATGTATGAAATTTCGCAAAATTTGCACTTATGACATCGATTAGCGGCCGGTACAAATACGAAGGAACGCTAGACGCTAGAGAAAATGCTGACAGCTGCTGATTGCTGAAAGATAAGCCGAAGCAACAAATTGCTGAAATTCGGTTGTTTTCGGTTTCAATTTCAATCGTCCCGTCATGTTTGGGGGAAGTCCCGACTGCTGTCACATTTCAATATATGAGCCCATATGAGCCGAGAAGATAGGATACTGAAATCGAGTAAAATTTGAATAAAAATTTAAACAAATCCTTACACAAACAATAACCCCTGTGAACCGTTTGCAAAAGAGAAATTTTTCCAAAATCAAAATTATTTTTGACATCCAATTTCACATCCCGTATGGCAGCCCTTGTCTCCCACTCACATTTGGCATATCTCCACATCTGTCGCGGCCATCGCGTCGATAATGCAGGTTTCCTTCTTTCCGTTCAACCACGTTCTCGGTTGCATCAAGTGAATAAACATGAGTGTAACAATTTCCAAAAAACGCAAGGTAAATGTCGTGCAAATTGTCCCAGTGTCTCACACAATCTGTCGGAAACATGTTTGCACCGAATTGAAAAGAAATCGGCACGTTCCGGACGTTTTATGCGCAAGTTTTCCTCAATCGTAGTGCTTCTAACCTCCCAACGATTCTGCATGTTGATGACACTTGGATGGATTTTGCAATTTTTGGTGCTTTTTCCCAACTCACGTTTTGTGTCTCTTCTATTTCACACAGTTCGTCGCCGACGGCATCTTCAAGGCGGAATTGAACGAATTCCTGACCCGTGAACTGGCCGAAGATGGCTATTCCGGCGTGGAAGTCCGTGTCACCCCCTCGCGCACTGAAATCATCATTATGGCCACCAAAACACAAAGTGTCCTCGGTGAGAAGGGACGTCGTATTCGCGAATTGACCGCTGTCGTTCAGAAACGCTTCAACTTTGAACAGGGCAAGGTGGAGTTGTACGCCGAAAAGGTTGCCACTCGCGGTCTGTGCGCCATCGCTCAAGCCGAATCGTTGCGCTACAAATTGACCGGAGGATTGGCCGTACGTCGTGCCTGCTACGGTGTATTGCGCTTCATCATGGAGTCCGGGGCCAAGGGATGCGAAGTTGTTGTGTCCGGTAAATTGCGCGGTCAGCGTGCCAAGTCAATGAAATTCGTGGACGGCTTGATGATCCATTCCGGTGATCCGTGCAACGATTACGTGGAGACTGCCACCCGGCACGTACTTTTGCGACAGGGTGTGCTCGGCATCAAGGTGAAAATCATGTTGCCATGGGATCCAAACAACAAGATTGGACCCAAGAAGCCACTTCCGGACAATGTGTCGGTTGTTGAGCCAAAGGAGGAGAAGATCTACGAAGTCCCGGAGACTGAGTACAAAATGCCCGTGCAAAAACCCATTGGCGAGGAGGTTGAAGTAAAATAAGTTTTTTTTAAACCATGTGAACGACACACAAGAAAATAAAAGAAAAATTTTAAAACAGTTGTTTGAGTGTTGTTTTTACCTTGAAGTGGAAATATGTGCGCATGCTAAACATTTGCGGGCATACGACGTCGTTGTTAGCGCAAGTAAGATCAGTGGGTGCAGCGGGGCGTTGAAACATATGACCTACACCATGAGGAGCGCAAGACAAACACAACCTTCCTGCATCGAACCTTCAGGGCTCTTGTCAGGCAGGCATATTGGCAGCTTTTGGTCGTTTTGTAGAAAAACGGGTGTGATCCGCCCCGGAGAGGCAGTTGCCGTAGGACCACAGTGAATCGGTCCATTGCGAGTTTGTCCTCTCAGAGCGCCCACCACTAATTTCGCCTGAGGAGATTAGGCTCCCGAGACCCACCAGACTAACACTAGCTCAACTTCGGTCGGGCTTTTGTTCACGCCTTAATTCGTACCTTTCTCGCATAAACCCGAACATCCAAAACATCTGTCCAAACTGCAATGGTACTCCTCATGATGTGGGTCACTTGTTTCAATGCCCCGCTGCGCCCACTGATCTTATCCCTATATCGCTGTGGGAAAACCCTATCGCAGCAGCCATGTTTTTGTCCTAAGACCTCACACACAAAAATTGACGAACCATAAATCGTACCCACATAGATGCACAGGGGTTTCACACCTTTCTGCCCCGCTAAAAGAAGAATGAGGAGCGCAAGTGCGGGTTGGACAGATGTTTTGGATGTCCGGGCTTATGCGAGAAAGCTACGAATTAAAAGGCCCGACCGAAGTTGAGCTAATAGAGACGACGTTTGACGTTTATCATAGCAAACACGTAAAATTTTTCGCTAATATTAAATTTCTAATTTTTTTATCAAATTCATAAGATTTAATATTAAATTCATAATTTTATGATTCATTTGCTCGTTCACTTCATCTGTAAAAGTGGTTTCGCGGATTGGTGTAGTGATAAATCATAAATTTGTTCGAAAAGTGTTTAGTGGTTTGCATTTTTTACCTGCCGCTCGGACGGTCTTTGTTCTTTGTTTTCATTTGGTCCAGTAGTCATTTCAACTCGGCTTAACTGAGTTATCTGGGCATACATTTTCGTACTAGCATATAGCGCAGTGGCAGCGTGTACGACTCACGTCCGTGAGGTCCTGTGTTCGAATCCCACTTTTTGCAAATTTTTTTCTTTTTGCCTTTTTTCTCTTTTTATTAATTTATTAGTTTAGTTCTTGTATTAAAATGAATTGTGTTTGCGAGCAATTTTACAAAGTCCAAATTGACGGTCTATCTCAGCTCGTTTCGTCGTTGCAGAGCCAACTTAGCAAGCTGAGATCCCTTATGAAATCTGTAAATTGTTGTGAAAACAATTCCGAAGCATTGCGAGATAAAAATGTAAATTTAAAAAATAAGAAGAGTAATATAGGGAAAGGCACTAAGAAAAAAACTAAAAATATTATTTCAATATCTTCTGAGCAATCTTTCGTTAGCCATGAAGCGGGGACTTCCACTGTTATTTCAGATTCATCTTCTACAATTCCTTCCAACGTTGACAAAAATCAATCTCCGATTGATAAATTTGTCACAGTTCGTAAGAAAGGGAAACATATTAAAAAACCTTCTCCTGTTGGTGATGTTATTCCCAAAAAGAGTGATAATAATAATAGGCGACACAAAAGAATCTTCGGTATCGATCAAGCTAATGATTCTCTTCGAAGTGTCCCCAGTTTCAAGGTATTCCATGTTTCTAAGCTGCATGCTTCGGTAAAAGCAGACGATTTAAAGGAATATGTAATGAAAAAGCTTAATTTAACAGATGACAGCTTTCTTTCGGTTTATCCTCTGATAAAAAAAGATTGTGATATTTCCAAATTAGTTTCAATCAGTTTTGGTTTGAAACTTCCTCATGAATATTCTAAGCAAGTGTTTTGTGCCAACTTCTGGCCCAAGGGCGTCAACATATCACCCTTCAAATTTTCAAAAAACGACAAACGCCAAAACAGTGTCCAGCAGAACACATAATTTCCAATTCATTTTTCTCGGTCTATTACCAAAATGTTGGCGGTCTTCGTTCAAGAACAAATGACTTTTACCTTGCAGCTTCACAAGAAGATTATGCTGCCATTTGCTTAACCGAGACTTGGCTTCACACAAACATTACAAATGAAGAACTTTTCATAAGAGACTATGATGTCTATCGTCGCGACCGTTATGAGGCTTCGACTAAGAGAGGAGGTGGTGTTTTGGTAGCTATCAAAACAACATTCCCATCTCATGAAGTTGAGCTTTTTCATAAGGACGTGGAACAGATATGTGTTTCTATCAATGTTTCTCGCAGCGAAAAAGTATATATTTTTAATAGCTATTTACCACCTTTGAGTTCAGTTGATGTTTATAACAAACATGTAGATAATATCTCCAAGCTATTTGCATCTTTTGAGGAAAAAGACAAATTGATTGTTGTTGGGGATTTCAATCTTGGTAATATAAGTTGGTACTGGAACGACGACGAGAAAAAAAATCTGCCGCGTGATTTACATCTTGAGTGTGAATCTGTTCTAACAGATTGTTTGTTTGCAATGGATTTGATGCAAATGAATCTTGTTAAAAATTCGATTGGTAGAATTTTAGATCTAATTTTTGTTAGTACTTGCTTGAATGCTTCTGTAATTAAAGTAGATAAACCAATTTTGCCCAATTCAATCCATCACAGTGCTCTTCTTCTTGAGTTTGTTTTTTATGATTACATTGAAGAAGAGCCCGAAGTTATTCGTACTAGAAATTTTCAAAAAGCCCAATTTGAAAAACTAAATTCAACATTTTTTAATATGGATTGGGCTCCAGTTATATCGAATAGTAATCTTATTGAAAGTTATACAATTTTTAATTCAATTTTAAATAAATCTATTCGCAAGTACGTTCCTTTAAAAAAGAACAAAATAAAAGCAAAAAATCCTTGGGCTACCAAAGAATTGTTCAAACTTAAGAGAGCAAAAAATAAGGCCCATAAATTATACAAGAAGTCATCCTCTCTTGCCAATAAAGAAAATTTCTTTAGATTGAGAAGAGAGTATGAATTAATGAATAAAAATCTTTACAAACAGTATATTGCGAGAGCTGAAAATAATATAAAGAATGACAGTAAGACATTTTGGAATTTTATAAACAGCAAGCGTAAGAATACGGGAATCCCAAAAAATTTAGAATTCAATGGCAATTTTTACAAAGATGTTCAATCGGTTTGTGACGGATTTGCTAGATTTTTCAGTTCAGTTTACAAAGTGCCAGACTCCGTTTCATCAGAAATGAATGCTAACATCAATGGAAGTCAGAGTGCATTGGTTCCTCGGATAGCTCAGGAGGACCTTACGAGTGCTCTTGAGATTTCTGAGGATGACCTATTGAATGCTATGCGTGATCTTGATGTTAGTATTCAGGCCGGACCTGATGGCATTCCTAATATATTTTTGAAGAATTGCATGCAATCGTTATGTCGTCCTTTAGCCTTTATTTTTAATTTGTCCTTGACTTCAGGTGTTTTTCTTGATGAATGGAAAGTTTCATACATAACGCCTGTTCACAAAAAGGGTCCGAAGCATCTTATTGATAACTATAGACCCATAGCTAAAATATCTGCAATACCGAAGTTGTTTGAAATGCTTATTAAAAATAAAATAGATGTTTTAATTAGCCGTTTGATATCGCCATGTCAACATGGATTCCTGAAAGGAAAATCAACTTCAACAAATTTGGTATCATTTACTAAATTTGTTGCTGATGGTATTGAGCAGGGAATGCAGGTTGATGTGGTATATACCGATTTTTCGAAGGCTTTTGATAGAGTAGATCATAATATTTTACTTAAAAAACTAGAACATTTAGGAATACAGTCAATTTTTCTAAGCTGGGTGAGATCCTATTTAACGGATAGGACTCAGTTGGTGAAGTTAAATGGCTGTACATCTCGCTCTGTTATAAAGTGTTCATCAGGGGTTCCGCAAGGAAGCCATTTAGGACCACTTTTCTTTTTAGTTTTCATAAACGATATCATCCAAAATTTTAAATTCGTGCGTGTATGGCAGTATGCCGATGATATGAAAATCGCTATGAAAATACGCAACATTGATGATTGCCTTAAGTTGCAATCCGATTTAGAAAAGCTGCAATTTTGGTGCCGCGATAATAATTTAAATTTAAATGTTAGTAAATGTAAAGTACTTAGCATATATAAATTGAAAACTCCGGTCTTCTTTGAGTACTCCTTAACAGGTAGTGTTCTTGAAAGGGTTGCCGAAATATCAGATCTTGGTGTAATTTTCGACCATGAGCTTTCATTTCGACAACACATTGATTACATTATTTCAAAAGCGAATAGTATGTTAGGATTTGTTAAACGTAATGCGCGCGAATTTAATGATGCTTTTACTTTAAAAATATTGTATGCAGCTTTCGTTCGTTCGCACCTGGAGTATTGTTCTATTGTGTGGAATCCGTTCTATAAGGTGCATATCGAGCGTATAGAAAGAATTCAACACAATTTTACACGGTTTGCCATTTATCAAATTGGCTGGCGTTTCAAGCCAGATTATAAAACTCGCTGTTCCTTATTGGGTTTACAAGCCTTAGATTATAGAAGAACATTTTTAAACGCTATGTTTATAAGAGACCTGTTTTGCTCTCATATTGTTTGTGAAGATATATTAAATAACTTTCAAGTCAGAAATATTCCTCACAATTTGCGGCGGAACAACCTTCTTGTTCAGCCTTATCACAGAGTAAACTATGGGCTTAATGAACCAATTACAAGGTCAATTATTCTTTATAATAGTTTGAAGGACTTAGTTAATTTTAATTGTACTAATAAACTAATGTTTAAAAGAAGTTATTTTGATAAATTTCCTTATTAATATATTTTGTTTTCAGTTTTTTTTTACGATCTGCTAGAGTTTACACTCGATTGATTGATTAGTCACTTACGTACGGATAGTAAGTAAAGTGATGCCGAGAAGCCTAGTCCCGGGACAAAAGTTTCTGTGAGGCAAAAAAAAAAAAAAAAAAAAAAAAAAAAATATCGGGAACCTAATCTCCTCAGGCCAGATTGGTAGTATTCGTACCTAAACTTGCAATAAACCGACTCACTTCTTCCGTGTGAATCGCTGCGATGGCGGACCGATATATTTCTGCAACGTAAGGGTCCCGCTTGTATCCCTGGAAATCTCTCTAGGTCTCGTAAACCATGCCTGACATGTCGTGGTTTGAAAGTAGGCGATTGTGGTCACGTATTGGCATCAATCGCGTCTCCTGATGTAAGTGATCCTGGACAGATATCAGGAGGCAACCGGATCAGTTCGTGTCACATAAACTATGCAACCAAACTGGAGTAGCAAAATCAGCGGCTGCTCGACCCACCACTTGGTAAGTGGCTAGCATAGTATCTTTATCTTTGCCCCAGGTGCTACCAGCTAGTGGTTTAAGGATTTTGTTCCTACTGCGCATCTTTTCGCAAAGGGATGCCGCGTGATGAGCTGACGTTAGCATGTTCTTTAGGTGAAGTCCGAGAATGTTAGGATTAGCTACAGTAGGATCAGGATTGTTGCCAATACTTATACTTATGGCAGGTTGATGCCACCGACAATCCCCCGACCAGGTGGTCAGAAATGTTGTAGAAGATTTATACGGTGAGAGGGCGAGATTTCGTCAAAATGCATGTACATATTCGCCCTGGATAGCGATTAATTAGGCGCCGCATTCCATCCTTATCCTCCCCTGTGGCGAGTACGGTGCAATCGTCTGCGTAGGAAATCCCGTCAATTCTTTCCGGTAGTGGTGTAGGAAGGCCGGACATATAGATGTTAAACAGAGTGGAGAGAGTACCCTTCCCTGTGGAACTCCTAATTTGATTTTCCTCAGCTTAGAACGTTTGCCACGAAACTCGGCACGGAGTACGTTGATTTAGTCCATCTCTGACGCGTGTAGTGATCTAGGGCAGTGGTCGTACTATGCATGTTCCTGAAGCCATGCTGATCTAGTTTAGCATGAGCTACAAGAGTGGGGTGGATTAGGGCCTCCAGCCTCTTTGTGACAGTATAGTTATCGGTCTATAGGATGTACCGAGTTTAGCGCTTTCCCTGGCTTGAGACATGGAGCTATACGTACTATTTACCAAATATCAGGGATAACAAGCGTGAAGATAACCAAGTTAAAGACGGCTTTGAGGTTCCCAATAGCTTGAAGGTCGAGATGTTTTAGCATGGCCATTGTGTCCGAGGGCCTTGGAAGTTTTTAGCACTCTCAATCACTATCTTAACCTCGTCCGCAGTGTACAATAATGGTACAGTGTTAACCGTTCAGCTGCGAATCCGTCTCCTAATTTTACGCTTGAGGGTGCTCAATAAATTGCTTATTGAACTGGATCGCGAAGTGAAGAGGATTGCTAGTATGTTTACGGCCAAATGTTATGCCGTTATTGCCCTTACCGTTCCTAGGATTGGATAGGGCGCGGAGAGTAGACCATAGTTTGCTGACACCTTCATTGAGGTTGCAGTCCATTTCGTCTTCCGATAGTCTGTTACTTGATTCCTTTCGGAGTTGAGCTCCTGAATTCTGGTATCACCAGGGCGAGCGCGTCTGAGATTATCTCGTTCATCTACTAATCTGGCGGCACTGGTAGGGAAGTTGGGTCGAACTTTAGGGATACACGTCCAGCAGGAATATAACGTGCCGCTGCTTCGGCAAGACATTCCTAATATTTCGTTCGCGGTCTTATGCACGTTAGAAGGTGTTTAAGTACAAGCAAGTTTTCGTTGATAAGATCGCACATAAGATCGGGAATGTCGTTGCCAGTTGCCATGATGGTACATTCATCGGCGTAGTCCCGTAAGTCCCATTGGTGGCGTGGGAAGTTCTGACATGTAGAAATTGAAAAGGGTGGGAGATATAACTCCACCCTGAGGAACGCCTTGTTTAATTTTTCTGAGCTTAGACTTCCCGTTTCTAAAACCGGTGCAAGATTGACGACCGGCACGGTAATTTGCGATCCATTTATGTATGTGATTGCGGAGTTCATTCAGCAGTAGCGTATGATTAACTGTGTCAAACGCTTTAGACCAGTGATTCCCAAACTGTGGGACGCGCCCCCTGGGGAGGCGTGACGGTTTGGGAAGGGGGGCGTGAGTACAACTTATATATCGATGTAACAATGAATTTATTTTCGTACTAGCTAAGAGATCCTAACCAAAAGACCCCTGAAAACATTTTAGGCCGAAGTTACTTGATATTAACGTCTAGGCTCGTGCTGAAATACTTTTCTTTTGATTTCTTTTTATTTATTATAACACCTTCAGATTTTTTAAGCTCCAGCATTCCTTTACTTATCGACGTATCGCTGAGCCAAAAAAGCTGATTTTCTATTAACATCCAAATCCATACCAAAAATAAGTCTGGTTGCTATTATGGCGACAGTCGAACTTCCGACGGAAATCATGTTGCTTTCTTTTCAAAAAGGTCCAAAAGTTTCAAAATTTGGGCTTCACTAACAAACAATTGTGCTTTTTCCATGCAGGATTGAGATATGATTGAACAATTTTCTGGACATTGGACTTCTGTCCAAGGTCAGTATGTGATTGCTCCAATTTATAGCGAATCATACCTTCGTATTTTGACAACTTTCAGATGTTATAAACAAAATAAAGCAATTAACCGGAGAAAGTAAGTATAATTAAAGTCCGCAGCCTAGCACGTAGTGAACTATATTCTAATGGCGGAAATTCAAAAATGTCCACATCCATTTTCGATTTTGGGCAAAATTTTCCCGGGTGGCGCCAGTCTCAGCGAATTTCGCAAAGGGGGGCGCGGACTGAAAAAGATTGGGAACCACTGCTTTAGACAGATTGAGAGCTACAAGGATGGTGCGCTTGCATGGCTTCGGCAGATTGAGTCTATTAAAGATGTTGGGTGTGATAACATCAAGAGCGAAGGTGGTGCTGTGCATCTTTCGAAAACTATGTTGGTGATTTGCAAGCCATTATTTTGGCCACAGGAGGCAGAAGCGTTATTGGACGGTATGACTCCTAGCGTGTGGTCTTCACCTGGTTTCAGTATGTGGGTGATGCGGCCTTTTTTCCATAACTCAGGTGTGATGAAAGATCTTAAGGATAAGTTCATCGGACCAGTGATATACTCAATGGCCGGTGAGTCAAGGTGGTTGAACATGATCATGGCAATACCGTCTGGTCCGAACGCTTTGGAATTTTTTGCTTTTTTTATTGCAAGCATCACTTCATTTGTGATAACATGAAGATGCTGGTATGTTATGCCGTTACGGATAGCTCTGGTCATTACGCGCTTGAGCTTAGCCTTTACGAGATGTTCGACGAGTTGCTGGTTAAATTTGTGAGCGCATTTATCGTCTTTGCTGTAAGTTTTATCACCGAACTTAATGGCTACGTTTCCTTTGGGTTTAATGGGGTTTGAAAGAGCACGAACAGTTTTCCAAAGGTTGCTTACGCTGGATTTCATGTGGCAGGTTTTTAAATGCGTATTCCATAACTGTCTTCTGTGGTCGTTGACTTGCTTTGTTATAACGTTGTTTAAGTCGCCGATACGTGAGGATCACTAGGGTCTGCTGTTCTGAGTTCATCTCTCACTTTTGCCAATTCTAAAGCGGAGGATGGAAAATGCGGTCTCAAGACGTACGTCTGTGGGGGTTGGCAGGGCAGAAAAGGCCTTGTTGGCGTGCCTTTGGAATCCATTCCAATCGGCTTTGCTGAAATTCGAGTACGTTTTTTTCTCTGTGTACGTATATTGAGGCGGTTTATCCATCGTGAAAACAATTGGCAATTGGTCAGAAGAAAAAGTGATAAATAGTTCCCATGTGATGTTGTTGATGAGCCCACAGGCAATGGATATGTCAGGTGAGCTTCTGCATGATCCCGTAACGCAGGTTAGTGAATCATCGTTTACTTGACAGACATCGGATTCTTCCAGTTGATTTGCTATAAGCTTATTGCGATAAGTTGGAGCTTTGTCTCCTGTATTGCCGCTATCAGAATTCAGCATGTACTCATGAAATAGTGGTTCTCACCGATATTCTGACGGCTGTCATTGCAGTTAAACAGCAATATAGCGAGAAGAGTCTAAGCTGATGCGGGGAGTGCAGGTGTCAAACTGGGGCGAGTATGTCTAGTTGTATTGTTGGAGGGTGCAGCGGGTGGCGGGGTTGGGGGAATATTGGCTCGAGAGCTAGGGCCAGAGACAGTGGTAAAACGTTGGGTTGTGAGCTAAAGCCAGGGCCGACATGCATTCACACACCTGGCAGCAACATACGAAGCGTTGCCAATTTTTTGAGGGCTCGTTTCAGGCGCTTCTATTGCAACCGGACGACCTTCAGGATGTTGAAGACACTTTGTATCGGCTCACCGCTCGCATCTCGCATATTTACTATTTTCTTAAGAAATATACGCCGCAAGTGCCTGAAAAAAGGCAATCAAAAATTTTAACCGCTTTGTGTCAATTACAATTACATCCACACACATCCACTGACATACATACACCACCCTGTCTGCATCGAACCTTCAAGAGGCTATTGTCAGGGAGGATATTTTGACCACTCTTGGCCGTTTCTTTTGATGAAACAGGTGATGTGCGCCCCGAAAAGGCTTTACAATTTCCGTGTGACAGCGAGGCTGCTATCGGATATGGTCGCCAGTAGAACCACATGTGTGCCGTGTCCAACTGGAGAAGATGATCACGTTGCAATGAAGTATCCCTATTATCGGGTGCTAAAAATGAAACACTCTCTCCGCAATCAATCCGACAATTTCGACAAAATTTCGAAATTTGGCACACTTGTAGAGCAGCTTGGCGCCCATATTTGCTGCCAATTTCAAGGTCCAACCGATCAGCCTTCGCATGTAACAGACATCCAAACACAATTACCACAGTCGTAGACCAGTGCAGTGGTCACTTCTGGTCGAAATTTCGTTCGGAAGTTACAATCGTCCAGTTTGTTACCCATTGTTACTGAGATAATCGCACACTTATGTTACGTAATATTTTACGTAACCTCGATACCTCAGAAATCGATTGATTCATATGAAATTTGACTCACTTGTAGAGCAACTTTATGCAAATTTCAAGGATCCGCCTAGCACAGTTCAGAAGTTACAGGCGATCTTAAATATCGTATCGATAGCATCAAAACTCATCTCCAGTAATCGCCTTGAAAAACATCTCAAGATCTGGTCATTTTGCAATAAAACTCGACAATAATTCTCCTCTTTTCTTATTAAACCCAATCAGCACAATCCACTTTCATCTTGCATATATTCGAAGATCATCAAAGGGTCGCAACAATGTTTCCCTATCATGCTCGCTAATAGTGCACCATAATTTTCGTAGACTATGAAAATACAATCCATCGAATGTAAGCATCGTCGTAGGCTCCGTTAGGCCCACCACTCTCATGCAACTTTTCACATAGGCCCGAAAAGAAACAAATAAAAATGCTAATCTAGCATCGCGTTCATCAATTCGTTTCATATCATTGAGGCGTAACGAGTCGTACACTTCCTTTGAACAATTGCAGGCCAATAGTAGACAATCGGCTTCGTCAATACGAATCTGCTGTAACTGAAAAAACACAGGTTCAATAAATGCAATTTTTAAAAATAGGAAAGAATGAAAGAGAGCTTCGAAGTACCTGCATAAGATGAAGGATTGTGGCTACATTAGCAACATTTTTAAAAGGTAACTCCATGATTTTGTTGACTAGGTCTGTTGAAAGGATCCACGAAAGCAGACGAATTCGTGTGACGCTTAGCGGCGATTCTATCGGATCAAACAGTAAACTTTTAAGCGGTGGTACATCATCTGAAAAAAAGAAAAAAGACAGACGAAATCGCGTTGGTGTTCGAGGAACAAAATCATTACCCGATGGGAAATCCGGTTGTAGAATCACTTCTTCGTACGGAACTTTCGGATCGCGTTTAAAACAAAATGCTCGTGATGTCGTGCCATTTCTGTTGTGTCTCAGTAAGATGCCCATCATTCGTCGGATTAATGGGATGACTAAGTCATGAAACGGCATAAAATCCTTTTTGGATAAATCAAAATGATCCAAGGTCACAATATAAGCACTGTCAGCCAATATTGGATAGATCATCCTGTCCAGGTCGCCATGAAAAGGAATAGGAAGATTTTCGATATCAACTGTTGTCATTTGTGTCTATAACGGGGAATAAAAGTGAGTTCAGTACACATGGGAAGCTTAGTCAGACTTACATAGTCGTATGACTGTAAACTGTACCGAATCAGTTCAAGTCCATCATTTTGTTGGGGTCGATTGAAGATTTGTCGAGCAATAGTGCGTATGTACTTTTCCGACATAGTACCCATGGATAGGCGATCGGAACGGATTTGATGTGCAATTGCACCGAAATGCCAATGATCGTTACGATGTTTGATGCGTTTGTGAAAATTCTGTGAACAAGAAAACAGTTATCCAGACTGAAACGACTCAGCCTCATATACTCACCCTAACCGAATCGTATGGCACATAATCATTTCCCGACATCGTAGCAAAAATCGCCATCTGATCACTATGCAATCCGAGCGTTTGACGAAGTGCCCGACGATTGTACTCCGTCGTACACAAAGTGGCGACATTCAAATCTCTGGCCGACCAATAGCGCCAATCACCTTCGAAAATCAAAAAATCCGTATCCTGTGAAATGATAGCCATTGCCCGATTTCGTGTGGCAAATTCGGCTATCTCGAGATCGCATTCGTTCCGACAGCTTGTGTAGACGCTGCCAAAACGTTTGGCCAACTGTTTTAGATCACCGAAAAATGCCGTTCGTCCACCGAGTTGATCGTCTCGCAGACATGTACTTAAATCCAGCCCGGCATAGACGGCATGCAACCCTTCAAGTCCTTTTGAATAACTGTCGTCACGACGCTGCAAACAGGTTGCGAGCTTTTCTTGTTTCATCGGACCGTCCATAAAGAATACAAGTTGAACGCCGAGCGATTTGATCCGACCGAAAAGGTCGAGAGCACGCTCAATGTAGAGATTGTAGCGTCCGCCCAGAATGATTTCGTGCGCGTTGGCGTAGAAGAGTGTGTGCAGGGTGAGCAGATCGATGACGATTAGAGGTTCGGTGCCGTTGTTTTGTCTGAAATTTGAGGGGTAGTATAAGTGTAAGTGCATTAGGTTATTAGGTTGCGTGAATTTACCTTTTGAACTTTTCCACTTCCTCCCGGATGTCAATGGGGAATACTCCGTCTCGAACGCATTGCGTTATGTAGGTTTGTAATAGTCTGACACCCATGACGATTGCTGAATGTGTCTATTCTCAGATAAGCTGTATTGGACAAAAAATAATTTATAAGTCATCTCTCAAATCCTTAGCAACGGAATCGAAGGGTGAAATTGAATATGATTCTAAAAACTTAATTTGTGTCGATGTCCACTGCCCTGCCGAGGATACAAGGCGCACCTAAAGTGCACAGGGCCGGAAGCGAGTTCGAAATCGAAATCGTGGACGCTAATAGCTCTCCGACGCAAAACATCGCGAGATGGCTATACTGCAGAGGTTCAATTGTCTAGGCGGAAGCGATTCTACAAGGAGTCTGACAAACAGGGAGGAGCGGCTGGTATCGTTTGGTGTCAAGCCACTGTTGCCCAGCATCCTGGTCCACCCGTAGGAGAGGTATCGAAGGGTTCTTCATGCCCTACCTGATCATAAGACTAGCAAAGCTACGCATGACAAAGAACTACCTCATCTTACGGGGCAGGTTCTCTAATGACACCAGAGGGGTAGTCATGGTTAATCCACTCTCTCCGTTCGTAAGTGAAGAGAGCAAGAACTGGAGGAGAAGTGCGAATTACCGAGATTCAGGGAAAGATATGTGGACGACGTGCTAGCGATCATCATAGGGAGTTATCTACCGGGACCGTCATGGGATCGCCTGAGCTTTACAGTCTCACCTCCCGTTCATCGGGCTGTTTTGGACCTTCGGCAGTTTATTGCCAGGATATAATTATCAAATGGGTATTTCTTCGCCCCTTTCGCAAGCCCAACTCCGGGGCCAACACCAATGATCATCCGTCAGTTTACTAGTAGACAATGCGACTTGGGCCGTGTGGTCATCAATCCACAAATTAGCTATAGATAAGAGTGTCACATCCAACTTCAAACTCTTGCTTTGTCGAGTCCTGTCGTCTTCCGCTACGACATTCTCGAGCCCAATGGCCAGGTTTCCCGCAAGCGTCGCAATTTCCAGATCCTTTTGGTTCTCCCTGTTGAAGTGAGAGCACTGCTTTCGCTAGAGTACTGTATTCCTAATCGTGTTTCTTCGATGGAAAGCCTGGAAATCAAGTTGGCAAGCGGTCTATCATCCCGTGAAGTAGAGTCCCAAGCGCTGACAAAATGCTTAAATTCGTCGGGTAGGGTCAAAAGGATCTTTGTAATGATCATGGAATCCGGGATATCCTCTCCGAGCGTCCTTAGACGATGAGCGATGTTGTCGATTTTTGCAATATGCACATTGATCGTGTCAACTGGATTTTTGAGCATAGAGAACCATTGTTGTTGTAACAAATGCACACTCACTTCTGATCTGTGCTCGTAAACAGTTAATAATTTGTCCCGCATCGATTTGGATGTCTCGCACTTCATGATGTCCTTCATCGATGTAACAATCGTTTTCTGTGCTGAGCTATCCAGGTTTACCCATCCTGCAATTTGCTGTTCCCTGACGTTATGTTGTGCATGGTCTTCTTCAAGCGGTTCCGGCCTTGGCAATGTGCCCGAAACGACGTTCCAAGCTCTGTTGGCTTTAAGAATTACCTGTACTTGAAATTTCCAGGTGAAACAATTTTCGGCACCTCGCAATTTTGAGATGCGAATCGTCTCTTTCTCACTCATCTTCACGATTGTATTTTGTTGTTGCACTTGACCCGAAAACTAATCTTGAAAATTATGCCTGGCTAGTGTGCTGCTGATTTTCTTTTCTTCTCCTTTTTTATAGATAAAACCAAATTGAATTACCGTCCAACACTCCTGGGCCCATAACCTCTTAAAGTTTCAATGAAAAGTGTTGTTTTCACTATGGATCCGGTAATAATTTAAAGATTTATTTAGCACACCACCTTGTACAAAGGGAGAACGATTTTACAATAAAAATCTACGATCTAGGAGCTGACCAGGTGACAAAAACTACAAAGTGAAATCGTTTACAAAGTTCATAAAGGTACAAAACAAAAGCAGCTGATCAAGCTCATGACTTTTTCATTCTAACAACTCTCCTCCTCTCCCGCAAGGAAACATTGCGAAGTGCTCGGCTTAAATTTACTGACCCCCCGAAAGAAGAGCAAGAAGAAAGCCATGTGCCTCCCTATATGATTCGTGTGGACAGGCGTGCGCTAATTCGTGCCCAAAAGTCTTTGTACAGATCCACGTCATGTCATATCGACCATACTAGGGACCGCCCTTTGCTGTTCGGGTCTGTCGTATCATAACTCGCCAAAAATCTGTGCACTATACACCACACAGATACTCTGTGTCTCAAGGTTTCATCAACAGCAGCATCAACATCGTCACTCTTGTGATATAGAGAGTCATAGAGAAACGAGTTTTCAATACTGGGCATGGCTCGTCGCACGTTTCTCACCATATAAAAATAAAGAAAAAATGCGACTAGGAAGTGGTGTATGGCGGACAACTGTAACACACTCCGAATTCAGTTGTCGTTAAAACGCCGTACCATGCTCCTCTACCAAGGAGTTAGGGCAATTCAAGAAGGATCTAGGAATGATGACACCATACCATCATTTACCGCGGACCAGGTTAAAAAAGTCATCGAGAATGCTAAAAACTCCAAGGCCATCGGACCAGATGGCATTTCGATGACCCTGCTGAAACATCTCGACCTTCCAGCCATTGAGTATCTCACGGCCGCCTTTAAATTGTCGATGCCCACGCTTGCCATCCCTGAAATCTGGAAAACAGGTCGAATTGTTCCCTGTCTCAAGCCAGGGAAGAGCGCAAACCTCGGGGAATCCTACCGCCCCAAAGACGCTGGAGGCCCTTATTCACCCCACTCTTGTTGCACATGCGAAGCTAGAACCTCACCAGCATGGCTTCAGGAAGATGCATAGTACCACCACTGCCCTCGATGCGATCACTACACGCATTCGTGATGGGCTAAATCAACGCCGTCCTTGTCACAGAACCATTCTGGTGGCAATTGACCTATCAAATGCTTTTGATAAAGTCAATCATTCTATGCTCTTAGCAAACTTGTTGAATATGCATCTTCCTGCACAAGAGATCCGTTGGATTGGCAATTATCTAGCTGGTCGGCACTCCTTCACCGAGTTTCGAGGCAAACGTTCTAAGCTTAGGAAAATCAAATTAGGTGTTCCAGAGGGAGGGGTACTCTCCCCCACTCTGTTCAACATCTACATGTCCGGCCTTCCTACACCACCGGAAGGAATCGAGGTGATTTCATACGCAGACGATTGCACCGTACTCGCCACAGGGAACGATAAGGATGAAATGCGCCTCCAAATTAATCGCTATCTAGAACGATTACAGGCATTTTTCCAAAGCCGAAACCTCTTCATCTCTGCGTCCAAATCTTCTGCGATTTTTCTAACCACTTGGTGGGAGGACATCAGATGGGAGATTGATATACGTATTGGCAACAATTCGGTTCCTACTGTAGAAAACCCCAAAATTCTCGGGCTTCACCTAGAGAACATGATGACGTCGCAGTAGGAACAACATCCTTAAAGTTCTAGCTGGTAGCACCTGGGGAAAAGATAAAGAAACCATGCTAGCTACTTATAAAGCGGTGGGTCGAGCGGCCGCTGATTATGCAGCCCCAGTTTGGACACATAGTCTATGTGACACAAACTGGTCCAAAGTTCAGGTCTGCCAAAATGCCGCTCTACGCATCGCGACAGGTTGCCTTCTGATGTCTGCCCAGGATCACTTACATCAGGAGACAAAATTGATGCCAATACGTGATCACAATCTCCTACTCTCAAAACAGTATCTTGTTGGTTGCTACCGTGAGGATCATCCCAATAATCATCTCATGGACAGAATTCCTCCACCACGACATGTCAGGCGTAGTCTACGAGACCTTGAGAGAGAGGTTCAGGGATACAAACGGGACCCTTACGATGAAGTTACATACCGAGCTGCCATTGCAGCGATCCACACTGAATAAGTGAATCGGTCTATCGCGAGTTTAGGTGCGAATAGAGTCCTCTCAGAGCGCCCACCACCAATTTCGCCTAAGGAGATTAGGCTCCCGAGAGCCACCAGAGTAACACTAGCTCAACTTCGGTCGGGCTTTTGTTCACGCCTTAATTCGTACCTTTCTCGCATAAACCCGGACATCCAAAACATCTGTCCAAACTGCGATGGTACTCCTCATGATGTGGGTCACTTGTTTCAATGCCCCGCTGCGCCCACTGATCTTACCCCCATATCGCTGTGGAAAAACCCTATCGCAGCAGCTATGTTTTTGTCCTTAGACCTCACGGACATAAACATTGACGAACCATAAATCGTACCCACATAGATGCACACAGGCTTCACACCTTTCTGCACCGCTTAAAGAAAAAGGATCTAGAACTTATAGAACATCAACCTAATATCTTCCATTTAAGGATAAAAGAATATATGATGAACAATTTGTACTTACGAGCATGAGTGCGTACTGCGTAGGCCCTATTTGCATTGTAAAAAAACAAATCGCTGCTTTTTGGTTGTTTTACGCCTTTGCATCTATTCAAAAGTCAACACTAAAATCAGCTGATATTCGCGTCTCGATTGGAATGAGTGGTATTAAGTGGAATGGTTGAAAACGAAACAGCGGTTGCACTCAATAAAATCCTCCTAGGATTTTATTGGATAACATTAGAGGGGATTCACACTATGTACAGGATTTACTAAAACCACTAAATTAATCGAGTCGAAACCCGCCTACTAGATTAAATCGTATATCATTAAATTCAAAATGCATCGTAGAATATCCTTGCTTTATTCAAATTGCAATACAATATGGTACAACTGTCAACTAAATCTAGGATTTAGCAAATCTTGTCGATAGTCTGAACCGCCCCTTAGACTCACTCTGAAATCGAAGAGGATTGAGCTCGAGGACGACTTTATCATCTCGCACTGTACCTCAGTAAGCGGGCATCGGAATCCTGTTGATTAGGAATGCAGCACGCCCATGCCCATCGCTAACCGACTGGACACCTATTTTCGATGGTATTACAGCCAGATTCAAATCCAGAGTACGCAACATCACAACTATTCAGTGCTTCGCACCGACTGAACCTGCAAATCAATCCGCGAATGGCGTATTTTTGGTATTTTATCAGCGAGTTGATAGGGCTCCCGGAGAGGTGACACCTATTTTCGATGGTATTACAGCCAGACAGCGTATTTTTGGTATTTTATCAGCGAGTTGGCGTCACTTTTGATAGGGCTCCCGGAGAGGTGACATGACCCCAATCAATGCTTTGTTGTCACTTACCCCGCGTCCACCGGTTCGACTTGAATGTATCGAATTAAGGACTGATTTTTGGAAACTCGTTTCTTTATGAATCTCTGTATCGCCGAGTGGCGATTGAACTGTCTGGGATTTGCCAAACCGCGCGATACAAAAGATCAACGATGTGGAAACATTTGCCTGGCAGAGACAGGACCGATGCGGGAATTCAACAAACGTTTGTACTGAAACTTTGGCACTCTAACCTCCACAACGACACCAGAGGTAACATCATCGCCGATCAGCTGGACGCATCAGATTTCTGTCCAATAAACGACGACAAACCGACTCGTATCGCTGGATCCTGCACAAGCTCACCAGATATTTCCATCGCTAGCCCTGGACTTATCAACGACATTACATGGGAGCCAGTTCTCACGATGTACTCTGATCACCTTCCAATCATACTAACGCTGGATATGCCGTCGAAACTCGTCCATCCCGACAAGAAAACGCAAGCTAACTGGGACGGCTTTAAAAGGTACACAAGCGAAGCTTTTGCTAGTCTTACCCCCCCCCCCCCCCCCCCCCCCCCCCAAGTAATGTACGTATGGCCGAAAAACAACTCAGACGGATAATTCTCACTGCAGCTAAGAGATTCATTCCAGCCGGCCGAATTCCCAGCCTAAAACCTAATTTTCCAACATTGGCGGCTAAATTAGCTAAAACGAGGGATCAGCTAAGAAGTGCAGACCCCAGTGATCCACGCATTGGTGACATTAACGATATCATCGTCAAACAGGTCAATGACCACAGGAGAAATATATGGCACTCACACAAGCAAACTATGGAGCACCGTAAGAAACTTATCTAATCCCACCAAAACTCAAGGGAGGGTCGCTATCAAGTTTGGCAATTCTACCGTGAGCGACGACAAAAAATGTGCCAATCTGTTTAACAAACAGTTCGTCGAACACCCACCCAAGGATAGACTCAAGCGCAAAAAAAAAGTCTTCAAACCACCACCACTGAAGTAGCCAATGCCATAAAAAACGCCAAAAACTCAAAGGCGCTTGAACCGGACGGTATAGCAATGATAATGCTCAAACACCTCGACACACCGGTCCTAGAGTATATCGCTGCCACGATGAACCTTTCACTTAGAACATTCATCATACCAGAGATTTGGAAGAGAGGGAGCATTATTCCTATACCCAAACCTGGCAAAAAACACTCCTTAGGAGAATCCTACCGCCCGATCACGCTTTTATCTCCTGTGGCAAAAATACTTGAAGCGTTGATACACAAAACTCTTGCGACGCACATACAACTCGCCAATCATCAACACGGCTTTAACTGCACAGCACCACCACTGCATTAGACCGAATCATGTCTAAGGTCTTGCATGGAATGAACCAACCAAAGCCGTTTAAGCGCACCATCCTAGTGGCTTTGGATTTGTCGAAAGCGTTTGATATGGTGAATCACTCGCTCCTACTGACAGACCTCCAAAACTCATCCACACCACCACACGACATACGATGTCGTTAAATGGATCGCAAACTACCTTGCCGGACGTCAATCCAACACTGAGTTTAGAAATGGGAAATCTAAACTAAGAAGGATCAAACAGGGAGTACCACAAGGCGGATTTCTTTCCCCCATTTTGTTCAACCTCTATATGTCAGGGCTTCCCACCCCACCTGAAGGAATCGACATAATATCCTACGCTGATGATTGTACCATCCTGACATCCGGCAACGATATTTCAGACATGTGCGACCGTATCAGCGGCTACTCAGAAGAGTTCAACACCTTCTTCATTAGCAAGAACCTGAAGTTATCCGCACCCAAATCCTCGGCCATCCTCTTTACCACGTACAACCAGGAATACAACCTACGGCTAGACATTAGTGTAAACAACACCGAAGTCCCCACTGTCCGTCACCCAAAAATCCTCAGCGTCACAATTGACAATCACGGCATTTTCAATAGCCACGCCGACAATATATGTGACAAACTGACGAGTAGGAACAAGATCCTAAAATCTCTCATTACTCACCACTTACAAAGCCATCGGTCGTTCAGTTGTAAACTACGCCGCACCCATATGGACAAACAATCTCTGCAACACTCGGTGGAAACGGATTCAAACGTGCCAGAATGCAGCTATGCGTACAATCACTGGATGTGTACGCATGACATCACAAGATCACCTCCACCAAGAAACTAAGCTGCTTAATCTAAAAACTCATAATGAGCTACCCGCAAAGCAATATCTTGTTGGTTGCTATCGTAGTCAACACCCGAATTTCGATCTTATGGACAAAACCCCACCTCCACGTCATGTTAGACGTACATTAAGGGACAAGGAAAGGGAAGTCCAGAGATTGAAGAGTTCCCCTCGATAACACCAACAACTACAAGGCGGCTCTAAAGCAGTTGCATACTAGCGAGGTAACAATAGTCACGAATGATCTGTCATTAAACCGTGTCCTTCGAGCTCGACCACCAGATATCTCCAATGACGAACTACAGCTGCCTAGAGTCACACGTACCACCTTGGCTCAGCTTCGATCTGGATGGTGCTCCAGACTAAATTCATATTGGTCCCGTATCGACAGCACCATTGCATGTGGAGCCAGCCCGCACAACGTCGACCACCTTTTCAATTGTAATGCCGCACCAACGCATCTAACACCCATTGAGGTGGCAACCTTCTTAGGCCTCGAACTTGAGGAGAGGATGCCAACCATTTACGAATGACACTAGTCCCCCCCCCCCTTACTTGCGCCGCTACAACAACAACAAACGTTTGTTGTTGTGCGTGTGTGGTCCACATGTTTGATCTTTTGTGCCGAACGGACAGTGTGGTACTCGCATTACACGAATAAAACAAAAAGCATTTCAACTTCAATTTTATTGACATTACGTACATACTAGCAGATATAGTAAAAATCGAAATTCATCTAATCTATGACGCAGTTTAGACTCAAAAATTAAAAAGAAAAGCATTTTCTTAGTGCTTAAAAGGCGGTGACTCTTAATAAACTAAACATGATATGGACAACAAAAAAAAAACATCCAGACATTCCAAAACAAAAAAAAGCTTCAATGATTGTGAAATCTTAACTACTAAAAAATGGTGAGCGCTTTCTTCTGTGTCAAACCTGCTTTCCATTATTTTACAATTCAAATTCAGTTATGCTTCTAACTCTAGTATTTGCCATTATCATATCGTGACATTTGTCCACCGTAACGATCCTGTGGCCGTCCGCCACCGCCACCACCACCGCCGCCACCACTTGCGGCAAACATTCCGGCACTCTGACGCGGTTGCGTGTTCATGTACGGTCCGGAACGTTCATTATACGTACGATCGTAACGATCCTGAGCGGGCCAATGATTACCGCCGTCATGATCCACAGATGATTTTGGTTGCCAGCTTGGCATATTTTGGGTTATTTGATTGCCACCGGAAAATGATTTAATCGGTTGTGGTCCGGAATTGTGCCAATTTGATGAGCCGCCGCCGCCGCTGCCACCACCGCTATTGCCACCTCCACTTCCGCCCGAACGATCAATATATGATGGGGGTCCGTCGTAACGTTTGTTATTGCCGGTGTTTCGACTGTGAACGTAAATCAAAGAGAATCGTGTTAGTTTTGATTAATTTTAAAGGCTGGGCGCAAAATGACAATTTAGCAGTCACACACGCGCGTGCCAAGTGAAAGGTTCTACTTTTTCTTCTTTGCACTAGTGCATGACGTCGCGTTGATCAGACTGCAGTGCAGACACATCATCCGTACTGGCGATGACGTCTCAGTCCATTTCTACATGATGCTCCATCGTGGATCATCTCATAGCCGAGACCAGTCTGTTGATGTTGCCTTTTCATTTGGAACACTCATTTTCCGTATTCTTCTGTCTGCCACTGGATTTGGGTCAATCAAGTGGAAGCATAGTGCAAACCTTATCATATAATGCAAATTCTAAAGCAAAACTGAAAAATTCGGTGTTTGCAAATTTGCGCAATTATACGCCCCAAACACACGTGCAATGCCCTGCTGTAATTTCACGCCCAGCCTTAATGAAGACCCCAATTTCGATTGATATTTACCTGTCCCGATCATCCCGACGAAAATTGGCAGAGCGTGGTGGATCCGGAACATTGTAACGATTATTATCCTTGTGTGTGTCCCGTCCGCTATTGTGATAGCTCGATGATGTGTGACGTGAGGATGAATTCACGTCCATGTCATGCTTGTAGTCGTCACGTTTCGAATTACCGTAATCATCACGTTTTGAACTGCCGTAATCGTCACGCTTCGAACTGACGTAATCGTCACGTTTCGAACCACTGTAATCGTCACGTTTCGAGCTAACGTAATCGTCTCGCTTTTTATCGCCGGCTCTGTAAAGATTAACAATTTCGTTCTTGTTCGCAATTGTCGTCTATTTCTTACGAGTGCCCATAGACTCAGTGATTAATTGAACAATCAAAGCTCATTTCTGTCGAGAAAGCTCATTTTTTAGGTTCCACTATCGAATTCGCAAGAGAAACTGAGCTTTTTCCATTGATTGTTAAATTAATCGCCGAGTATATGGGCACTCTTACACATACCTTGCTAGCGACGAATCAAATCGTGGTGGAGGCGGTGCCTCAAACCGTCTATCCGTATTTGACCGTTTACTTTCTGTATGTCCGCTACTGGCATAACGATCATCATTTGTAGCCGTGCGCTTAAGAGATCGTTTAGTCTCCTCGTTTCGCTGCAGAATTCTATTGTGAGAGGGGAGAAAATGGGCAAATTAGTACCGTTTCAGACAAATGGGGTGAATAGTTCTCTTCTGGCTGTCAAAAAAAAAAACACACTTTTGTATCTAGAAGATATTGTGCGCGAATTATTTCTTAATAATTCGAAACTTTTACTTGGTCTGCTCTCCTCTCACTGTTTCTCACTCAAGTGAATACAAACTGGCAGCCACTCGATAATTGTCAGCAATCAAACGAACATCCCCAATGATGATTTTGGGTTCTTGCAGCATCTGCATTGATGTAGACGACCACACACGAAGAATGTAGAAAGAGGACATCTGCTCGAATTGAGATGCAATGAGATGAAATCAGAAGAAAAGAGAAAGCTGAAACTGATTGTCGCATGTCTGCGAAAAATTCGAAACAATAGTCGCGCGCCAACGATGTCATGTGTGTCCAGCAGAGTGATTGATCGGATGTGGGAGGAGTTTTGTGTGACGGCGAAAAACCGTTACATAACCAAAAAGACTAACATATATGATAAAAAAGAATAAAAATAATGCTGTGAAAGGTGAGTGTGTGTAAGTCATACTTCATTTGTTGACGCTTCAACTCGAGTCGTTCCAATTCAATTTTCTCTCGCTCCAATTTCTGTCGTTCACGCTCCAATCGCACCAGCTCGGCCTTCTCCCGCTCCAAACGTTCGCGTTCCAATCGCAACTTTTCACGTTCGCGCGCCAAACGTTCCTCCTCTTCGCGCTGACGACGACGAATTTCGCGACGACGTCGCTCCTCCTCGCGCTGCTCGCGTTCACGATCGCGCAATCTTTGTCGCTCGC
Source organism: Microchrysa polita (assembly GCA_949715475.1). Classification (NCBI taxonomy): domain Eukaryota; kingdom Metazoa; phylum Arthropoda; class Insecta; order Diptera; family Stratiomyidae; genus Microchrysa; species Microchrysa polita. The sequence goes on from OX454420.1 coordinate 9,565,611, forward strand.
GTTCCTCCCGTATGTGTGTGAACGATAGCACGTCGCGTTTACGATCACGATCGAATGAACGATCGCGATGATGCGTTGATGGCGACGTGCGCTGATACGGACGCGTTGATGGCGGCAATTTTCGATCTGGCTGGCTTGTGGTGTTGTTGTGTCCGTGATTTGAACTTTTGTAGCTGCGAACCGATCCGGATTTTTTACGTTCCGTGCTTGTAGTCGAGGATTTCTCGGCTGTACCGCCGCGATCAGTACGTTTCGGCGTTTCCTTGCTAGTCGCAGTAGTAGGCGTGGCAGCTTCTTTCGCCGACTCCTCCTTCGATTCATCCTTCGTAGCTGTTGTCGCGGCTGCTGGTGCTGCTGCTGTAGTTGTTTTCGCTGGTGTCGGCTTTTCTTCGGTGGTGGTCTTCTTACTGGCTGCTCCCGCCGATGCTGCTGCTGCTGGTGTGACTGTTGAACTGGCCGCCGCCGTCGTTGTTGTACCAATTTCACTTTTGGTACGCTCCACAGAAATGATACGGCCATGCAATTCGGTACGATGAAGATGTTCGATACAACTGGAAGCATCCGCTGACGATGCCATCGTAACGTAACCGTAACAACGGGTACCGGGCGTACGAGTATTTGTCACGACTTTGGCACCAATCACTTTACCGTACTTAGAGAAAATCGTCTTCAAATCGCTGGCGCGCGTAAGTGACGACAAGCCGGATACCCACAGATTGCGACTCGATGAGGCTGTTAATTTCTTGGCGGCTGCACCACCGTCACTGCCACCGCTTGCTGATGATGTTGCTTTGTCTGCAATTTTTGATAACGTCCAAACAAAGAGATTTAAGATTGAGATATTTTTTGGTGAATGTTGTATTGTCTCGTGGATGGGTTTTTATTTTTTTGGTTAAGCACTATAGTTTTGCACAATTTTACGTAAACAATCGCTGATCCTGTTTTAGGCAATTTCGGAAAATAATTTTTCTCGTTTAGCGTACAGAGAGATTCGTGTTAATTGAACGAAAAAGAAAACGCGTGAACATCAATTAAAAACTGAAGCAAAAATTTGACCGAACCGAATAATTTGTGTGGAATTTGAAAATTGTTAAACAGTGAAGAAAACCCCCTGGTGACTGGTGGAAGAAGCACAGAGCACATTATGTAGAACGGTTGCTGCTGTCATGAAACTCGGGCGTTGTTGTCTGAGATTGATGCACGAACTCGATGCAAATCACCAGCTTCCGCACAGGATCAAAAGTCTCTCGATTTTTGTTGATTGTTGTTTTGGCCTCGAATCTCCGTTGTACGTTTTTGGGTTTGTAGAAGCGAAATAATCCTTCAGATGGTGGGTTATGTTACAGGAGCTCTGGGCAGTACTTAAAGTCGAAAACTGCACAATTTTGCTGTCCATACAACTGCATTTCAAAAAGGTGTTGACAGGTTTTGGTTTTTCGGTTCACCAATGTGACACGATAGTCTGACGTCGGGTTTTGGCCGCCTGAATCGTTGACCCCTCCAGTTTCGGAAGCCCAGTGGGCGATTTCTCCCAGCGAGCTCTCGGTCGTCCACGCAATCTCGCTCCGTCAATTCGTTGTGCGTTCATCGCCTTCTTTGGCATGCGATTATCGTTCATTCGTTGTACATGCTCCGCCTATTGCAATCGTTGAAAATTCACGATTTTCGATACGTCCAGCTGTTGTGTGCTTATGCAGGAAAGTTGCACTTGGCGTCAAAGTTGAGTCGATATTAGGTGTCGGAGATGCAACAGGCCGCTTTCTCCCAAGTAGGATTTTTGTCAGGCACTCAATATCGATCACCTGCTCCTCAGCACTGATTGCAATTAGACTGCCAATCAATTCCTTGTAGACCAACGATGAGGCACTTGGGTTAGGCTTCATTTAAGATAGCCTTGACATTTAAGCCGCGATTAAGCTCAGTTTTGGTAACACGTAATGGGTCCGAGGCAGCCAATCGTAGTGCGACTCGATTGACGTTTTTTTATAGCGCAGTGATTTCAGGCGTATTTGTTAACTTTTCAATTTTCCTCCAGTATCAACGGTGATCAAATCCATTCTTAGATGACACGCGAGGCTGATTGCTGCAGTGAAGAGTTGGCATGTTCTTTTCGATACACTATCATACTGCAGGAATATCGCCAGTTGATTATTTTCACCGCTTCTTCTTCTTCCCTGTCCACTTTACCACTCCATTGTAACACGTTGACCGGCCTGCGTCCGTTTTGGCGAAAATTTCTAATTAAACAAATTCTCTAATCAGCTTTATCTTGAAACTCGTCATCTCCAAGGTCAATACACTGATGTTGCTTGTTGTTTCTCGTTGATATTGATTTCTGTAGCGTTTGTAGAACGTCGAGGGCTTCTCTCTTCACTATTCACCAAAATCTTGAGATTTGTGCATTTCAGATTCGACAATTGAGGATATTACAGGACCATTGAAAATTTGATTTGCCGCTTTTCTTTGTATTACGTGCGAAAACCCAGTTTCTTAGAAACGAAACTTCATCCTTGATGATCAGCTTTTGGTGGTGTGATGGAAATTGAAACGCAATTTGTCCCGATATATAAAACCGGCTAGCAGAGTAGCAATTGATTTCATTCTTTTTCTTTCTCCAGAACTAATTTCACAACCTCCGCGATTATGACAACCAACCAACGCTCTGCTGTGTCTCGAATCGCCGAAATCTTCACTCCATTCCTACCACCAATTATTGGTGTATTCCAGCTCGTCCATCGTTATCGTCACTCTCACCAAATCCCGCAACCGTTGTGTTTAAAACAATTTTCAAATTCCACACATACACACATTACACGCGCGCGCATTTTTCAAGAGATCAAGACGTTAGAGAACTGCATTTACAGTTACATTCATATATACATTTTTTTCACCATTAGTTTCTCTTGAATTCATATTGTTTTGGCACTTTTTTCTTTCTTTTTTCTATGCTCAATAGCTAGCAATACTTACCCTTGTCCTCTTTAGTCGTAGTCGTTTTGTTTGATGTATTTTCGTCACCGCTGTAACATTTTAATAATAACATAATTAGATTGAAAGTTTCGCGAAATACAAATGTTAAGGACAAACCTTTCTTTTTCTTGTTCATTATTTTCGTCGTTGTTGCCTTCAGTTTCAGCTTTGACGTCTTTACTGTCATCTTGATTAGATTCGTTGGCATTTTCGCCAACAGTTTCCTCTTCTTTGGTTGCTTCTTCTGATTCGTCTTCATCATTGTTGTTCTGGCCGTCAGATTCTGATATTTATAAAAAAAAAAACAATATTGTGACAGCAAAATTAGTGAGATGTTATAGCGCTTTTGATATAAGGCGTTAAAGAAATGGTAACATTAGAACAAGGGCGCAAATGTGTGACATCCAGACCATTTGCAAGAGGTGTTGAGGACAACAGCGACAAAATGCACAGTAGAAACAACGTCCTAAAGGCACTAGCCGGGAGTTCCTGGGGCAAGGACAAGGAAACTATGTTGGTCACCTACAAAGCGATAGGTAGAGCAATTCCCAGCTACGCAGAACCGGTGTGGTCACAAACCGTTTGTGAAACAAACTGGAACAAAATCCAGACATGCCAAAACGCTGCTCTACGTATCGCTACAGGTTGTCACCTAATGTCGTCCCAGGATCATCTTCATCAAGAAACCAGCATGTTGCCAATACGTGATCATAATCTTCTCCTGTCTTTACAATATCTGGTCGGTTGCTACCGAGAGAATCACCCAAACCATCATCTCAGGGACAATACTCCCCCTCCACGACATGTCAGGAGTGGAATCAGAGACCTCGAGAGAGACGTCCAGGGATACAAACGGGTACCTCCCGATATATTTGATGACAGAGCATACCATGCGGCCATCGCAGATATTCACACAACCGTTGTGAATCGGTCAATAGGGAGATTAAGTATGAATAGAGTCCTTTCAGCGCCCCCACCACCAATATCACCTGAGGAGACTAGGCTCCCGAGAGCCACAAGAGCGACACTAGCCCAGCTTAGGTCGGGTTTTTGCTCGCGCCTCAATTCATACTTATCTCGAATGTCCGGGACATTCAGAACATTTGTCCGAGCTGCGGTGGTGCGCCCCATGATGTGGACCACCTGTTCCGATGCCCCGCTGCACCCACTAACCTCACTCCGAGGTAGCTATGGGACAACCCTATTGCAGCTGCTACTTTCTTGTCGCTTGAGACAATAGGCGAGAACGACGACGAAACATAGAGTACTTCCACAGACATGCACAGCGGTTCACGCCTTTCTGCACCGCTACTACAACAACAAGAGCACGCTCAGCAGTGTTATTTATCCCCATAAATGCGTACCCGTTTAACATATGAGTGATATCATAGTCCGTCACATGGGTCGAGAGTTCGAAAAACATCATAAACTGAATTCGCTCACGGTTAGACTTGAACCTACGACCCTGTGCTTCAAAAATGAGCGCACTAACCACTACACCATTAGACTAGAGGACGAGAATTGTCTATGCTAACGAAATGTCGGTTCACATGGAGAAACTCTAGCTTAGGTTAAGGTGTCCACACTCCCGAAGGCCCAATGCTGTACACATACTTGCGGAATTCGGTTTCCATACAAATTATCAGCCATACTAGGTAGGTAGGTAAAAGTGCTGGCTTAGGTCAAGCAGACCAGAAGCCCAATTAGCGCAGAAGGCGCCGTTTTGAAACCACATATTCCGTTAAACTAATAAAGGAGGAGGTTACAGAAGGTTAGATGTCATGAGTGGAGAGGCGTCTAGAGCCACGCAGTACAATTGAGGAACTGAAGCAGCTCCCCTATTTTCGCCTCCGACGCATCCTCTAGACTATCAAAAAACGCACGACCGAGCGTTCGATAGCGGGATCTAGCGAGACCTGGGCATTTGCAGAGAAAGTGAGTTAGAGTTTCTCTCTCATTTGAGTTATCGCAACTACGACAATGCGAGTTGTGAGGTATACCCAACCTGGCCGCATGGTCCCCTATTGGCCAATGGCCCGTAATAACTGCTGTAAGTCTGGCGATAGCCTTTCGCGGTCTTGTTAGAATCTCGGACGTCCTTTTCCAGTCATATGATGGCCATAACTTCCGTGATATGGCACAGGTTCTTATGTTTCGCCAGTAACCGCCTGCAATCGTAAGATAATGCAAGGAAATCTGTCCCTTGACAGTTGACATCGGTACGTGTACGCGCTCCTCATAGGAGGTGTCCATAGAGGCCCCTTTTCTGGCCAACTCATCTGCCAGCTCATTGCCATCTATATTCGTATGTCCAGGCACCCAAATTACCGTGATTGAGTGTTTTCTACCAAGATTGTTTAGCGTCTCCTCACAGCATTTGACAAGCGTAGAGGATATCTTCGCAGAGTTAAGTGCCTTAATAGCCGCCTGACATCTGAGCAGATGGCTATGTTTTGGCTGTTTTGAATATTTCCGAGTGCGAGGTAGGCCTTCATGATTGCAAACAATTCCGCCTGGAAAATGCTAGCATGATCAGGAAGACGGTAGGATTCATATATGTTAAGTGTATCGCAGAAGACTCCTGAACCTACACCGCAGCTCATTTTAGATCCATCTGTGAAAATAGAGATTTCGTAATCCCCTACTGCCTCACCCGTACCCCATTCGCACCTAGTCGGAATTTTGACAACAAAGTTTTTCCCAAGACTAAGTGTAGTCACTGCAAAGTCTGTTGTAGCCTTGATCTCATCTAGTGGCAGCTGGTTGAGGATATCAGCGTGACCATATGGCTTGGAGGTCCAGCTACCGGACTCTTTAAGCCTTACCGCGCTACATGCCGCCAGTTTATTAATGAAAAGGTTGATTGGTAGAAGATGCAGGATTACATTCAACGCATCCCTCGGGCATGTTCGCATACCCCCTGTGATGCCAAGACGTGCCTACCCAGTTTCGTTATATTGTACTCTCTGCTAAGCGCTGGCCACCACACAAGTGCTCCATACGTCAGCATGGGACGTACCACTGCTGTATAAAGCCAGAGTACTACATTTGGTTTAACTCCCCACCTTTTATTGAGGGCTGTCTTACAGGCGTAGAAAACTACGCAGGCTTTCTTAACACGCTCTTCAATATTCAACTTCCAGCTGAGCTTCGGGTCTAAAATGACTCCCAAATACTTCGAACTAGTCGATAGTGTGAGTTGCTGTCCGTTAAGTTTTGGAAGGGAAAAAGATGGTATCTTGGTTTTTGTAGTGAACAGCATCAGCTTTGTCTTGCTTGGGTTTACACCAAGGCCACAGCTTGTAGCCCACTTGCTGACTAACCCGAGCGCTCTTCCCATGATCTGACTGATCACGGAGAGACACATTCCTGATACTATGATCGCTACATCATCCGCATACGCCACTACTTTTATACCTTCCTTCTTCTTCTTCTTGTAGCGGTGCAGAAAGGTGTCTAACCTCTGTGCATCTATGTGGGTACGATTTATGGTTCGTCAATGTTTGTGTCCGTGAGGTCTAAGGACAAAAACATAGCTGCTGCGATAGGGTTTTCCCACAGTGAGATAGGGGTTAAATCAGTGGGCGCAGCTGGGCATTGAAACAAGTGACCCACATCGTGTGGAGCGCCAGCGCAGTTTGGACAGATGTTTTGAATGTCCGGGTTAATGCGAGAAAGGTAAGAATTGAGGCGTGAACAAAAGCCCGACCGAAGTTGAGCTAATGTCACTCTGGTGGCTCTCGGGAGCCTAATCTCCTCAGGCGAAATGGGTGGAGGGCGCACTGAGAGGACTCTATTCGCATCTAATCCCGCAATAGACAGACTCACTTCTGCAGTGTGAATCTCAGCGATGGCAGCTCGGTATGCATCATCGTCGTAAGGGTCCCTCTTGTATCCCTGGACCTCTCTCTCTAGGTCTCGCAAATCACGCCTGACATGTTGTGGTGAAGGAATTCGGTCCATGAGACTGTTGTTGGGATGATTCTCACGGTAGCAACCAACAAGATATTGTTTGGACAGTAGGAGATTGTGGTCACGTATTGGCATCAATTTTTTCTCTTGATGTAAGTGATCCTGGGCAGACGTCAAGAGGCAACCTGTGGCTGTTCGTAGAGCAGCATTTTGGCAGACCTGAACTTTGGACCAGTTTGTGTCACAAAGACTATGTGTCCAAACTGGGGCTGCATAATCAGCGGCCGCTCGACCCACCGCTTTATAAGTAGCTAGCATGGTTTCTTTATCTTTTCCCCAGGTGCTACCAGCTAGAGCTTTTAGGATGTTGTTCCTACTGCGCATTTTTTCACAAACTGAAGCTGCATGATTCGCAGACGTCATCATGTTCTCTATTATTGGTGAAGCCCGAGAATTTTGGGTTTTTTTTACGTATATCCATCTCCCATCTAATGTCCTCCCACCAAGTGGTTAGAAAAGTCGCAGAAGATTTGGACGCAGATGAAGAGGTTTCGGCTTTGGAAAAATGCCTGTAATCGTCCTAGATAGCGATTAATTTGGAAGCGCATTTCATCCTTATCGTTCCCTGTGGCCAGTACGGTGCAATCGTCTGCGTAGGAAATCACCTCGGTTCCTTCAGGTGGTGTGGGAAGGTCGGACATGTAGATATTAAACAGAGTGGGGGAGAGTACCCCTCCCTGTGGAACACCTAATTTGATTTTCCTAAGCTTAGAACGTTTGCCTCGAAACTCGGTGAAGGAGTGCCGACCAGCTAGATAGTTGGCAATCCAACGGATCTCTTGTGCAGGAATATGCATATTCAGGAGATCGGCCAACAACGCAGAGTGAATGATCGTGTCGAAGGCTTTCGACAGGTCAAGGGCCACTAGGACGATTATGTCACAGGGCTGTTTCTGGTTGAGGCGATTTTGAATGTGATGATTGATCATATCCAGGGCTGTTGTGGTGCTATGCATCTTCCTGAAGCCATGCGGGTGAGAAGCTAGCTCAGCATGCGATACAAGGGTGGGATGGATGAGTGCTTCGAGCGTCTTTGCAACGGGTGATAGAATTGTGATTGGACGGTAGGATTCGGCGAGTTTCGCGCTTTTACCGGGTTTGAGACAGGGAACAATTCGACCTGTTTTCCAGATTTCAGGGATGGCGTGGACATCGACAAGTTAAAGGCGGCCGTGAGATACTCAATGGCTGGAAGGTCGAGATGTTTCAACATGGTCATTGAAAAGCCATCTGGTCCGAGGGCCTTGGAGTTTTTAGCATTCTCGATGACTTTTTTAACCTGGTCCGCGGTAAAAGATGGTATGGTGTCAACATTCCGGCTGCGAATCCGTCTTCTAATTTTGCGCTTGAGGCCGTCAGACTTGGGATGTTCAATAAATTGTTTATTGAACAGGCTCGCACACTGAAGAGGATCGCAGGTTTTTGTGTTGCCAGATGCAATGGCGTTGTTGCCCTTTTCTTTCCGAGGATTGGAAAGGGCGCGGACGGTAGACCATAATTTGCTGACACCTTCATTGAGGTTACATTCATCGAGGTGCTGATTCCATTTCGCCCTCCTATAGTCTTTAACTTGTCGGTCAATTTCGGAGTTAAGCTCCTGAATTCTGGGATCATCAGGGTGAGCGCTTCTGATCTGATCACGTTCATCGGCTTATCTGGCGGCACTTGTGGGGAAGTTAGGCCGAACTTTCGGGATACGTCCTGCAGGAATAAAACCTGCCGCGGCTGTGGTAATGACGTTCCTAATATTTTTCTCGGCCTTATGAATGTTGGTAGCTGATGGTAGCTCGATGAACTTCGCCGACGAGTAAGCTTTGAAACCATCCCAATCGGCTTTCTTGTGATTGACAAACGTTCGCTTCTCAGACTTAGTCATGTTCGCTGGTTTGTCAATTTTTATAATGATTGGGAGGTGATCTGATTTGAGGGTGGTACGTACTTCCCATCGGGAAGCAGCGATTAGGCTGGCACTGACATTAGTTATGTCAGGAGAACTACTGCAAGTGCCCACGACTCTAGTCGGCGAGTCTTCATTGAGTGAACAGAATTCTGAGGCGTCCAGGCGATAGTTATACCCCTGGCATTGTTGTTGAGGTCCGAATGCCAGAGCTCATGGTGCGCATTAAAGTCGCCAAGGATGACCCTGTGCTCTCCGGAAAGGAGAGGACCAATATCGAAACGATAGCTTGAAGGGCAATTGGAATGAGGTGGTACATATATATTAAAAATTTCGATATTAGTACTCCCTGATGGAACTGAGATGGCTTGAATTTCCGCCGTACCGTCTGCAACTACATCTAATACACAGTAATGTACGGACTTGTGTATTAGGAAGGCAAGTCCACCTCCAGGGTGAGAATCATCTGTGGCGGCCGGTCGATCTTTCCGCAGTATAACATATTCGCTATGGACGCTTAGGGACGAGTTTGCGCGAAGCAACGTCTCTTGGATGGCGGCGATGACAATTTTGTTGGAACTCAGGAAGTGTGTGATCACAGCGATTTTCGGTGGATGCCATTACAGTTAAACTGCAATATAGATAGTGCAGTGAAAACTGCTGGAGGAGGAGGGCCAGGCGTAAGACTGGGTCTGGCATTCCTTATCATATTATTTGGCAGTGGTGGAGAAGGTGGGCTGGGAGCAGCCTTGGGTTGCCGAGAATTTATACAACCTGCCGCAACATAGGCTACGGAGTGTTGCCCTTGTCTTCGTAAACCTGAACACCTAAAGTGAACCCGTTCCAAACAGCAATTACACTGCACTGATCTGGCATTCGTTGGTTGCAGACACTACAAATCCATACCCTTGGGCCTGGATTTGTTTCAACGCCGGCGCGAATTAGTATGATTGAGAGCAGCCGCGCCGAGATGTAATGCTCCCAATATGACGAAAAAACACATATATCGTACCCACACATATACACAACCTTCCTGCATTGAACCTTCAGGGCTCCTGCCAGGAAGGCATATTGGCAGCTTTTGCCCGTTTTGCTACCCCATACAATGTCGTGAGCATTAGCATCAGATCCGAGTACTAAGCCCAATTTTTATCTTTCTTTGCAATATTTATTGCCTAGTTCAAATTTCCAGAAGGAAGAGCTGCATTGTAGTCGGGCTGGTGTAGTGGTTAGTTAGCGCACCTTTGGTACACAGGGCTATGGGTTCGAGACTCACCGTGAACGAATTCAGTTTATGGTGTTTTTTTAACTCACAGCCCATGTGACGGATTATGATCTCAGATGTTAAACGAGTACCCATTTATGGGAATAAATAACACTGCGTGCTGCTGATCAACACCTCAACAAAAAAGCAGTTAAGATTTTGGAAATTGGATGTCACTAACATATCTGCGACATAGGTCTAATCTCGCGTAAGTTATTTACATTAAAGTAAAAGTTTATCATTCTCCTTACCTTTCTGTTCGTCCTTATCGTCGTCACCATCCTGAACCTATCAAGAAAATAAAAATGAATGAACATCTTTCCAAACTTGCATAACCAACAAAAATGATATCTACCTGGGCATGAATAAGTTTCTGTTCGTCTTCTTCAATAGTCATGTGAATGGCCGACTCCTCATTGTCATTCGGGTCACCATCACCATCACCGTTTTCGCCATCATCCTCCTTAAAAATTAAATTAGAAAGGCTAGCATCAGCAAGCAGTTCCGTACAAATTGAATCCACCTAAAATGGTTTAACTTATCATACAATAAAAACTTGTGATACAAAAATAACGATTCCTTGCTAATTCCTTTCCTGTTCTGAACACAAAGAAACGCAGCAATACGCTTCAATTTCAGAGCAATTTGTATGTACTCACCTCCTTGTCAACGGTGCCGACTTCATCGACTATCAATTCCGTACTTTCGTCTCCTGCACTTTTTTCGTCTTTGACTGCTTCCTTCTTCGCCCGGGCAGGAGTACCTTTGGACTCCTGTTCGAAAATGAACGTGGCCGGATCATGGCCTTCGTCAACCAACGCCTGGAAACAATTCAAAATGCAGCACTCGGATTAGCAAATAATTCAGAATTAAGGAAAAACAAAAAGTCTGGTTGAAACTTGCGTCTTCTATGAAAATGGCGCAACATTTTATCACACTCACACACGACACACGTACCTTTTGCAGGCGGTCCAACAACGCGGTCTTGTTTCCTGTCGCCTCCAATTCACGCTTTTCTAGCTCCAGTTTCAGGTCACAAACACGCAATTCGGATAACTTTCGACCCGCCGTTGAAGACATTTTTGCGTTTTCACACTTTCGATTCTATGTACCGGCTATAAAATGCTTTTAATTTCGCAATTTTTTCACTCAGAGTTCCACACGCGATATCAGCAATCAAGGAAATGTCGGAAATTTTCCGTACAGCAGCAACAACGTGTAGACAACTTCAAGGTGTGGAGAAAATATGAAAAAAATGGACGAACTTGACACAAAAGTGGTGAAGATTGCAGAAAGTGTTGCCATTAAAGTGGTCTGTGTGGGGTGTCGTTTTGAAGAAAACACATCAAATTTGCATGCGAATTTGACTGAGATTTTGTTTGCGATTTTTTTAGCAGATCTTTGTTCTGATACGAATTGCGAGGCTGTGTGAAGTTAGCCAGTCATGTTTTTGAAATTAGGTCCTTTTGCTCGGTGAACCGTTTGTTCTACAGCGGCTACGTTTGTTCTTGATTGTTAACCAATTAATATCGTTTGTGCTTCTCTAATTATTTAATTATAGCAACTTTAAAATTGTAAGTGTGAACTTAGCCAGTCATTTTTAAATATGGGTCGGAAAGGTATAGGTTTGGTATCAATCGAAAGCCAGACGTTTGTTCATTTTGTAGGGCGTTTGTTCATCCTGGAAGGATACAGGAATTATTAAGGAAAAAGGGATTAGTTGTGACGTCATCTTCACTCAACCAACGCCATCTACTCAGCTCAGCTGTACGGGCAACCCGTGTCCCGCGAACAATTTATGCAAGATCCACACCATCATCGTACAGCTGAGCTGAGTAGATGGCGTTGGTTGAGTGAAGATGACGTCACAACTAATATCTTTTTCCTTTATAGTTCCTGTATCCTTCCGTTTCCAGGATGAACAAACGCCCTACAAAATGAACAAACGTCTGGCTTTCGATTGATACCAAACCTATACCTTTCCGACCCATATTTAAAAATGACTGGCTAAGTTCACACTCACAATTTTCAAGTTGCTATAATTAAATAATTAAGGAAGCACAAACGATATTAATTATATATCTATAATTAAAGGACCTAATTTCAAAAACATGACTGGCTAACTTCACATAGCCGAATTGCGACATATTTATATCCACATAAAATATGCATGAATTTGTTAATTAACCGCGAATTTCGTTGGAATCTTTTCTACATGTTATCTGACATCTGGTGTCAATTTCAAGATTCTTCTTACTTTCAGCTGATTCTAAGAAACCTAAATGACAGTCAAGCCGGTTGTCTCGGCGGTTGTCTAGTATTTTGACAACAGCACCTTGTTGCAGTGGAAATTTTTAAATTTATTTCTCCGTGTTCCTAGCAAACACTATAGTATTGTCTTAATAATAAATTTATGTATAAGTACGGCAGCTTGCCGTAAAGTTCCTTTCCCTTCCGTTTTATAGATTGAATATTGCACTATGGCCTTAGCACTGAAGCGTCCTGCTGCGGAGCCCACACAAACTCTTCAGGTAATTTCCACTGATTTCTCTAACTAATCGAAATTCGTTGTCTTGTGTACTTTCAGCATTTTTTGTAATTTAGGTGATCTCATCTTGAGCAAATTTCAGTCGAAATGTTGAATGAAGTGAGCCAAAGGTTTACATGGAATTGGCATGGGAAAAATGAATGTCATGTTTTACTACTGGCGCTGGAAATATTCCATCATATTTCTGACTCATTGATGTCTGTGAAAGCACCAAAAGATGTTCGCATACGACTGAAGTCCTCTATCAAAACGGATGAATGAATAGGGTCCCATTAAACCTGGTAAACAACACACTCATCCAGGGAATCATACTGTCAGATTACACTACTGCATCCTGTAAACACTTGAATCGCTGATACTATCGATGGGCCTCACATTTTGAGGAGCGTTTTATTCCTGCAGGACGTACCCCGAAAGTTCGGCCTAATTTCCCCACTAGTGCCGCCAGATTAGCCGATGATCTTGATGAGATCAGAAGCGCTCACCCTGATGATCCCAGAATTCAGGAGCTTAACTCCGAAATCGACCGACAAGTTAAAGACTATATGAGGGCGAAATGGAATCAGCACCTCGATGAATGTAACCTCAATGAAGGTGTCAGCAAATTATGGTCTACCGTCCGCGCCCTTTCCAATCGTCGGAAAGAAAAGGGCAACAACGCCATTGAATTTGGCAACATAAAAACCTGCGATCCTCTTCAGTGTGCGAGCCTGTTCAATAAACAATTTATTGAACATCCCAAGTTTGACGGCCTCAAGCGCAAAATTAGAAGACGGATTCGCAGCCGGAATGTTGACACCATACCATCTTTTACCGCGGACCAGGTTAAAAAAGTCATCGAGAATGCTAAAAACTCCAAGGCCCTCGGACCAGATGGCATTTCGATGACCATGTTGAAACATCTCGACCTTCCAGCCATTGAGTATCTCACGGCCGCCTTTAACTTGTCCATCCCACGCTTGCCATCCCTGAAATCTGGAAAACAGGTCGAATTGTTCCCTGTCTCAAGCCAGGGAAGAGCGCAAATCTCGGGGAATCCTACCGCCCCATTACGATACTTTCTCCTGTCGCAAAGACGCTGGAGACCCTTATTCACCCCACTCTTGTTGCACATGCGAAGCTAGAACGTCACCAGCATGGCTTCAGGAAAATGCATAGTACCACCACTGCCCTCGATGCGATCACTACACGCATTCGTGATGGGCTAAATCAACGCAGTCGTTGTCACAGAACCATTCTGGTGGCAATAGACCTATCAAATGTATTCGATAAGGTCAATCATTCAATGGTCTTAGCAAACTTGTTGAATATGCATCTTCCTGCACAAGAGATTCGTTGGATTGCCAATTATCTAGCTCCTTCACCGCACCGGATGAAATGCGCCTCCGAATTAATCGATATCTAGGACGATTACAGGCATTTTTCCAAAGCCGAAATCTCACCATCTCTGCGTCCAAATCCTCTGCGACTTTTCTAACCACTTGGTGGGAGGACATCAGATGGGAGATGGATATACGTATTGGCAACAATTCTGTTCCTACTGTTAAAAACCCCAAAATTCTCGGGATTCACCTAGAGAACATGATGACGGCTGCGAATCATGCACATTCAGTCTGTGAAAAAATGCGCAGTAGAAACAACATCCTAAAAGCTCTAGCCGGTAGCACCTGGGGTAAAGATAAAGAAACCATGCTAGCTACTTATAAAGCGGTGGGTCGAGCGGCCGCTGATTATGCACCCCCAGTTTGGACACATAGTCTATGTGACACAAACTGGTCCAAAGTTCAGGTCTGCCAAAATGCCGCTCTACGCATCGCGACAGGTTGCCTTCTGATGTCTGCCCAGGACTTACATCAGGAGACAAAATTGATGCCAATACGTGACCACAATCTCCTACTCTCAAAACAGTATCTTGTTGGTTGCTACCGTGAGGATCATCCCAATAATCATCTCATGGACCGAATTCCTCCACCACGACATGTCAGGCGTGGTTTACGAGACCTTGAGAGAGAGGTTCAGGGATACAAACGGGACCCTTACGATGAAGTTACATACCGAGCCGCCATTGCAGCGATCCACACTGAAGAAGTGAATCGGTCTATCGCGAGTTTAGGTGCGAATAGAGTCCTCTCAGAGCGCCCACCACCAATTTCGCCTGAGGAGATTAGGCTCCCGAGAGCCACCAGAGTAACACTAGCTCAACTTCGGTCGGGCTTTTGTTCACGCCTTAATTCGTACCTTTCTCGCATAAACCCGGACATCCAAAACATCTGTCCAAACTGCAATGGTACTCCTCATGATGTGGGTTATTTGTTTCAATGCCCCGCTGCGCCCACTGATCTTACCCCTATATCGCTGTGGGAAAATCCTATCGCAGCAGCTATGTTTTTGTCCTTAGACCTCACGGACACAAACATTGACGAACCATAAATCGTACCCACATAGATGCACAGAGGTTTCACACCTTTCTGCACCGCTACAAGAAGAAGAAGATCGCTATCTTTCTGTTGACATATCCTTTGTTCTGACATTCTCTGGCGCGAATTTCTATTGCATGTACTTCCGCCTGGAACACAGACGCTAATTTCCCCATAGGTACTGAGAGGCTTACACCTGGACCACTGATGCCCGCTCCAGAGCCTGTGTCAGTTTTTGATCTACCTGTGTAAAAGCTGATAGTGTCGGGGTGAAGGGACCTGAACATATCCGTCCAACTTTCCCTCGCCCAGATTGCTGATTTAAAGGACGCGTTGAAGCGTAATGTCTTACCTAGGTAGTCCGAAGGTAGGCAGAGGGTATTGCTACCTTGTAACCATCCTAGTTGATCATGGCTAAAATTGACTGTTGTGTTGAAGTCCCTGAGCCTACCAACAGCCAGCCTCGCCGACGCTTCAATGTGAATGTGTAGTGGAGTTAGGTCCAGAAGAACCTCCAGGGCAGCGGTGGGGCATGAAACAATAGCTCCAGTGATAATTAGACAGGCAAGCCTCTGGACCTTACCTAGATCCGACTTACCAGTGCTAGTTGAAGCCCTTTTCCACCACACCACCGCCCCATACTCCACTATAGGTCTAACAACTGTCTTGTAAATCCACAGAATTAAATGTGGTTTAATTCCCCAGGTCTTACCTACATAACCTCTGCAGTGTCCATAGTGGCTTGATCGCCTTCTCCGTGACCGATTTCAGGTGGTCGTCCCAGAGTAATTTGCTATCAAGAGTGACTCCCAAATATTTGACTTGGTTTGCCATTTTAATTTGGAAGTTGTACATAGTAGGACAACTCAGGGTTCTTGTTGTCCTGCTCCTACTGAAAGGAACCACCGTGGTCTTGGACGGGTTGACCCGTAGACCACTCTCCGTGTACCAATCTTGAACTATTCGCAGGGCGGTGTGGAGCACATGGGGTAGGACTTCCTCAAATTTGCCCTTAACCATGATAACCAGATCGTCTGCGTATCCTTGGGTGGAGAACCTCTCTAAGGTTAGTCTCCACAACAGTCCATCAACAACTAAACACCACAGAAGGGGGGACAGT
Organism: Microchrysa polita; assembly: GCA_949715475.1. Lineage (NCBI taxonomy): Eukaryota > Metazoa > Arthropoda > Insecta > Diptera > Stratiomyidae > Microchrysa > Microchrysa polita. Next base: position 9,581,799 of record OX454420.1, read on the forward strand.
ACCCCTCCTTGTGGGCAGCCACGAGTGGCTAAGGCGGAGAGGGTGGACCCTCCGATGCTGGTATAAATGTTCCTCGATGAAAGCATGCGTTGCACCCAGGTAATCATTGTCACATCTGCCCCTTTTATTCTTAGCGCCGTACCGATGGACTCGAAGGACGTATTGTCGAAGGCCCCTTCTATATCCAGGAATGCACTTCGATTTCGTCCACTAGGGTGTGAAGTGCAGATTCAGTCGATCTGCCTGGTTGGTAGGCAAATTGTCTGGGGTGCAGCGGACTCGTCTTAAGAAGCGTACTCCTTATATGTGCGTCTAGTATCTTCTCCATTGCTTTCATGAGGAACGAGGTTAGACTGATTGGTCGATACGATTTCGGATCGTCTGTCGACCTTTTTCCCACTTTGGGAATGACAACCCCCCCTTACTGATCTCCAAGCTGTTGGGATATAACCTAACGCGTAACTACTTCTATATATATATTGACTAGGAATGGGATCAACTCTTCTTGCGCCTTCTGTAATAGCGCTGGAAAGATGCCATCCATGCTAGGCGATTTGAAGAGATCAGAGGTCCCAATCGCCCATCTAACCTTATAATAAGTAAATATAGCCTGTGCTGCCCTCCAATCGGACTAGTTGGACCTTTTGGAAGTACGGCAGTGTGGGAAAGCGGTCTGGTTTAATCTGCATCCTGGGAAATGAGTTTCCAGGAGCAGTATACCTGTGTCACTCGAGTTTACAGTGATTGTGCCATTCGGCCTTTTGAGTGTGCTGATCGCATTAGCCCCATTTTTCGCCAGCACCTTATGCAGCCTAGCCGCTTTTGTGGTGCTGTTGACATTGTCGCAGAAGGTCATCCAGCTACGCCGTTTCGCTTCCCTAATCGTCTTATTATATTCTGTCAGGGTGGAACGATACACGTCCCAGTCTCCGTTACGCTTAGCCCGATTAAATAATTTCCTCACGTTTTTTCGGAGGCGAGCAAGATCATTGTTCCACCACGATACACACTTCTTGTCTTTAATTATTCTTATAGGGCAATTTTCTTCATAGGAAGATACCATTGCCTTGGTAGTATCGTCGACTAGCCTTTCTAAGCTCATCCACCCAGGGGCCTTCCTGTCTATGTGCTGCAGGTGCTCCCTGAGTGTTTCAGAATATCCAGGCCAGTCAGTGAGCTGAGGGACCCTCCGCTCGATGGGCACAGGGTCCGAGGAGGCTAAATTAAAACGAATGTGCATGTGGTCGGACAAAGACGGTTCGTCCGACACATGCCAGTTGCTGATGCTGTCCGTAATCGAATCGCTACACAGAGTTATGTAAAGGACTTCCTTCCTTGCTCTGGTGACAAAAGTGGGCTGACATCCCCTATTGAGGATGTCAAGTTCTAGTGAGGTAATAATATCAAGTAAGTACTCATCCTTCGGTTAGTGTCTGAGCTACCCCAGAGCATGTGATGGGCATTCGCATCGCATCCAATCAATAACTCCTTACCGTACGCTTGACAATGAAAAGCACGCCGCTGGAATTCCATCGCCGGCACTTCCTTGTCCCCCGCTAGGTATGCTGAAACAACCACGAGATTGTGGCTGCTCTCTCTAGCGGGGTTGATCTCGATGGCCAGCATGTCACTATTGGTAAATTCTGAAAGGCAAATGTAATCAATGCGCTTGGTAATCATAATACAAGCTCTAGGTCGGCTAGAGCATCTGTCGTAAACCACATCCGCATTACTTACTTGTAGTCCTTTGACGATTCCTTCGTGTTGCCACGGTTCTTGGATAAGGGCAAGGCCGAGTCCCTCGCTAGAGAACCGCGCTGATATAGTATCCGAGGCTCGAATGGCATGGTGCAGGTTGCATCGCACCACGCCAATCCCTGCGTTACGAGCTGAACTCCTCATCGGATACACCGTCTCCTGCTGTGAGGGTGACCTCAACTTCCATCGACCACGAGTTGTATCAATTGTACGATGAGCTGGAAGCATAAAAACGTTTGCAATGGGCGGGGCATGCACAACGAATGGACGGAATTGACGGAGCGAGATTGCCGGGACGACCGAGAGCAGAAATTAGTAGGTGAGGACACCCACCAGCTGCTGGGCTTCTGAAACTGGATGACAAGGTCACGTAACCGCGACAATTGGAGGTCAACTATTCAGGCGGCCAAAGCCCGACGTCGGGCTATCGTGCCACATTGATGCTGATGATTTATGGAGCAGTAGTTTACACGGAATGCAGCCTGAACGTACGATCCCTCTGCGACTGCCTAGCAGACCAAAGAGATTCGACGTACGACTGCGACACTATTTGTTGAGATGCCAGTTTGTAATGTGGCAAATGCCTTGAGCCGTTTCAGACCAGATTGGTGACCAATGGATTTCATGTCTTTTTTTGTCTCTCTCATTCCAGCAACCACCACCGCGTCCCTTCAAAAAACTTCGCATCGCCACCAAACGTTCGTCATCCACCTCTGCCGCTGAACCGTTCGCCACCCTTCTCGAAAATGCCGCAAACAGCAACGATGCACTTCAAATTCTCATTCGAATCTCCGATTCCCTCAAATACGACGAGCACGATCTGGCCGATGTCCTGAAGAAAATCATGGAACATTTTCGCAAAGAACAAGAGTCGGCAGTGCGCGTAAAAATTCTTTCGCTTTTCAGTGAATTCGCAGTGGATGTAAAAATTGACGGAGCCCTACTTATCGACGAAATGCTGCAGCTACTGAAAGGTGAAGTCTCGACGAAAGTTATTTCGCAAGCCTTGTACAGCATGCATAAGATTGGCACGCTGCAACAATTGCCGACAACACATTTGGCAAAGATGGTGTTCTACGCCCAGAATCAGTTGACGTCGTACAGTCATAATGTACAGCGTCATTCGTTGTTGTTGCTCGGCGCGTTTGCCGGTCTGACGGAGGCTGAGAAGGAGACGATTCATTTGGTGGGCAAATATACAGATTCGCAGGATTCGAGAGTGCGGGCTCAGGCGTTTCGGTCGATACTTATGCTGGGCAAGCGAGGAGTGACATTGCTTCCGGTTTTGTTTGGCCGGGCGTGTGCGGCGTTGAATGATGACTACGAGTGTGTGCGCAAGGAGGCGTTGCAGCTGGTGTATGAGCTGGGGATACGGCATCCTGAATTGTAAGTCAAGTTTTCCCGCAAATAAGCGTTGGTTACACCAGGGAGACAGTGGATCGTCGCCGACCTTGTGTCGCCAACGTTGAAGTGCGGCTTACATTATTGAACCTGTCGTACGGATGCGGACCGTCGCAAGAACTTTTAGTTTTTAGCATATTTGTCTCAAAACTTTGGACACAAGCCACGTCATCGACAGCCATTTTTCCGGTAAAACTTAATCAAAGCTCTAAAAGCTCTTGCGTTGCGACCATCCGTCCGACAGGCTCGATAGCCTTAGCTAAAACTCCTCGTTCCTTTGTAGCATGACCTCGGTACAAGATGCAGACACCGAAATTCGACTAGTCGACGCTGCATTCGGTAAAATTTGCTCGGCTCTTTGCGATTTATCAATGCAAGTACGCACGCAGGCGGCCGAGCTTCTTGGCGGTATGTCGCAAGTTGGCGACGAGTTTCTCCATCAGACGCTGGACAAAAAGCTCATGAGTAATTTGAGGGTAAGTTTTAGACAACTTGATTCGTCTACCCGTTTGGATCAAATCCTTTGAGTTGCGCGTTCTATTCAAAAACATTTTTCATCACATCCAGCGCAAAAAAAGCCTACACGAACGCTCGCAAGAACATTATGCCAGCGGTGAATGGTCGACCGGAAAAAAATGGGCTGACGACGCCCCAAAAGAGAAACTTGCCCAAAGCTCTGTCTCCTTGATTGCATCGGGAGCTTGTGGCGCCCTGGTGCATGGTCTCGAAGACGAATTTCTGGAAGTTCGAACCGCATCGGTGGACTCCATGTGTCGTCTGGCAATCACCAATCCTGCGTTTGCCGTCACCTCGCTCGACTTTCTTGTCGACATGTTTAACGACGAAATCGAAGCGGTCCGATTGAAAGCCATCTACAGTCTGACGGCCATATCCAGACACATCGTTTTGCGCGAAGATCAACTTGAAATTATGCTGAGCTCGTTGGAAGACTATTCCGTGGAGGTGCGCGAAGGATTGCATTTGATGTTGGGCGCATGCAAGGTGTCTACGCAAAATTGTTTGACGCTCGTTGTGCAAAAAGTCTTGGATGTCTTGTCCAAATATCCGCAAGATAAATTGTCGGCGTTCGGATGTATGCAACGGGTGGGACAAAAGCATCCGCAATTGTGTATGTCGTTGACGCCGCAACTGTTGCAGGATCATCCGTTTTTCGATATTGCCGAAAAGGACGTGGAAGATCCATCGTGTAAGTTTCGAAATTGAGAAAAATCTTTCTTGTTACTGATCTAATTCATTTCCCCCCTCCAACAGACATTTGCATCCTCATTATGCTCTTCAACGCGGCCGAACACATGACAGCCATGCTCAGTCTTTTCCCAGAAACTACAATCAAACACTACGCCTATTTGCGCGACACAATGCCAAACTTGGTGCCCCACTTGCCGGTGGGTGGAAGTTCGCGACAAATACAATTGACAGGATCGACTGGATCGCGACAATTTCTGGAGACGATTTTGAACAATATTCAGGCGGCCTATTCGGCGCCGAAAGCACGTTATGCACTGCTGAAAGCGGCACAAGAGAATTTGAATCGTCTGGCCGAAATCGACCCAGTAATGTCAGGGACGGCGAATTTCATTGTAACATATTTGGGGGCACAATTGCTGATAGAACAGTTACAATCGGGCATTTCGCAGCAGCATAGTCGATCACCGTCCAAGGAATCGTTGAATCAGCTAATGAAGAAGTGTCTCAAGTAAGTTGTCACGGATGTCTCATATTGAGCCCACACGAGATCTGCTGATGTCAAGAGAAAATTAAAGCAGGCATGCTCGTGGCCAGTTTTCATTTTTTGTTCACATAACTAGCCTCAGTTCGGATCTCGCGTGTTTTCAATATGCGCCGACCCTTAGCACGACTTTCTCCTCATTTCAGGCTACAAAACATCTTCTCCGGCTGCACTCTGGACGATATGCTACTGGTAAAACAAATCAGCCTACGAGCTAGTGCCTTGCATTTGGTATTTGTCGTGAAAGATCGTTCACAAAGTGCTCTCGGGCCATGTCAACTTCTTCTGCACATTGCTTCGGATATTAGCAATTTCCTACACATTAATTCCAGTAAGGAGTTGCTGACATTTTCAATCTATTTTCTGGTTAACTTATTTCCTTTTGCAGCCATGAAACCAGATGCTTTTACCACGTCACTGCTCACACAACTAATGAACCTGACTGATCCGAAACCGGGCCGTGTGTTTCGCGAAATACTCCCAATCGTACAAAATGCATCGCCCATTATGACGCCACATATTAATATCAACGTAAGGAAGAGATCCTCCCAGCTAATCCATACTAGAGTCTCGACAACAATTTTCTTTTTTTCTTGCAGATCAAAATGTGCACAGCTCGAATAGTGGACCCCAGTCCGGCCCAGTCAATGGACAACGTGCTTAAAGTTACGGCCGGTCTGATTGCCGCTCTTCCGTTCTTCGCGGAAATTGAAAGCCTGCAAGAGTCACAGCGTCAGGATTTACGATTGAAAATCAAATATCCCGATCAGAATGTTCATACGGTCGTGCCGCGAATTAGAGATTTGAAACGCATCATGACGGAGAATGGAGAGGAAGGTGAGGTCCTTCTCTGTTTGTTCATGAAGTGAGATGGGTTCTGATATTTTTCTGATTTTATTTTTGCAGAAACGAATTGGCGACTACGAACCACCGTACTTCTTTCGCATACAGTTTGGACCGAGGCGTCGCATGTTGAAATCACCCTATGTCTGTCAGTACGCCCGGGTACTGAATTGGAATTGTGCAAACCGGTAAAAATACTGTTTGCTCCGAAGCCGGTTAAACGTGGAATATAAAAGAATTGAAATTAAGTTAAAGTAATGTGTTTCAGTCTAAACAACTCTGATGATCAGTTCACAGTAACAATGAATAAAAATTGAAAGCAAACACGTGCCGCTGCTTAGCTCACAGAGAAGCTCACATCCTTTGTGGTAATTTTGAGTGGCCTGTAGGAAAATCTAAGATTCGTTCCACTTCTGCACTTCGATGGAGTTCTGAGTTTATTAAACATATTTGTTGGGAATTATTTCAGTCACATTGAACCGCGTTAACCGACACTAAATTGCCTCTCCGTTGGTCCGATCACATGGGAGGCATTTTCAAATGTTGTTTTGAGCGAAACATAATAAAGAGCTTGCAAAAGCTTTGAATAACAAAGACTAGACAATAGTTAAAATTATAAATTTCCCAGGACCTGATCCTCTTTCCAGTCTGGGTGAAGCAGCTATGTAATTTAGCCCTGAGTAAATTAAACAGTAAATGTTTGGGACATGTATAAAGGATGAACGACATTCGCATGCCCACAAAGATGTTGAACGCGCAACTAGTGTACGGAGATAGGTTGCGTGGACGACCGAGAGCTCAATGGGAGCAATAGATAGGAGGGGACGGCCTTCATATGCTAGGCATCCGGAACTGGAGGACAAGGTTTCGTGACTGCGACAATTAGGATGTCAACAATACTGGTGGCCAAGGCCCGACGACTCGGGTCGACAAAACCCAAGTATGTTCATGGCAGGAGTTCTTCGCGAAGAAGGATGACGAGAATAAAATTAAAAGAAGAACGTGCAATGAAAACGTAATTGAGAATGCTAACAGCTCCAAGGCCCTCAAAGCAGCTGATAATTCGAATGCCGTGCTTAAACATTTTAAGTCAGTCACACCGGAGTAATTTCTCCAAGTTAATTTAATCGAATAATCGCACCACCCCCATTCCATTCCAGTTTTAATCTAATCTTGGAACTCTGCACTTTCAAAAACAAACATAAATATTCTTCTCTCAGCAATATTTTGTTTGCAATGAGATAAGATAGAATTTCGAATCTAGCACACAAATATTTTGGCTAACAAAAATCCAAACGAACAGTTGACGACAAGACTTGAAAGAATCACCATACATCGCCGTCATGTCTCTATCAATTAAAAGTCTTAGCAACACCACCATCCAGCCCATCTGGTTAGACTCAAAATACATTGAAGATGCAATCCGGTTTAAAAACGAGGACAATTCAATTACAATCACAAATTTCAACATATTCCCGGCAACGGTGTCTGGTGAAAACTATGCAAGTGTATTACTACGAATCGGCGTGGAATATGTTAACAATAACAGTCGTGAAGCCACCAAAGTCAGTTACATTTTAAAAACATCTTTCGATCAATTGAAATGTCCTGTTCCCAATTCCCGACTGACAACGTATGATGTGTTCAAACGGGAGATGATGATGTACGAGACAATTTTTCCTCAATTTCAAGATATCCTGCGGACAATAGGATGCAATGACGGTTTAGTGCCAGAATCAATAAAAATCGATCAAAGACTGGATGCAATATTGCTGGTTGACTTGAAAGACCAAAATTATGTAACCATGGATCGAAAAATGGGATTGAATCTACTCTATGCGAAAAATGTGCTGAAGAAACTCGTTAAATTCCATGCCGCATCACTAATACTCAACGAAATGGATTCGACCGTGTTTGAGGAATTCAATTCAGGCATTTTCGGTGATACTTTAACGGAATTCTACTCCGCCTGTATGGATGCATGTGCTCATGCCGTCTCGCAATGGAAAGGATACGAACAGTACGGTGTTAAGCTGGCTAATTTGAAAAATCAAATTATTAATCTAGGAAAGAATTTGTTCAGGGTGAAAGAAAATGGATTAAATGTACTTCTTCATGGTGATTTGTGGACGAATAATCTCATGTTTAAATTAAATGGTCGAGAAGTTGTGGATATGGTTTTTGTGGATTTTCAATTTAGCTGTTGGGCTTCGGCCACATTGGATTTGCACTATTTGTTTTATACGTCATTGGAGGATAGTGTTCGTGATCATTGTATTGAGGAATTGCTTTGTTTTTACTATGCAGATTTACGAGAAACATTGCATAAATTGCAATTTAGTGGAGTCTTGCCTACATTTGATGAATTTAGAGCGGAATATGAAATGACTGGATTTTATGGTAAGCAAAGATTTAAAACAAAAATTTAGAAAACAATTTTCTGTTTTTGTATTTTCGTTTGCCCTTTTTCCATTCAGATGTGATAACAGCCTGCATTGAACGATCTATAATACTCAACGAAACCAGTGATGGGGATAGCAATTTTAATATATTCACAAATGATGAGAGCACCAAAAAGTTTCGAACGGCTGTTTATAAAAATCCGCAGGTCGAGCGTGAATTGAAAAAGTTACTACCAATCTTTGATAGGAAGGGATTATTGAATATTTCATGATGTTTCATTGAATAAAAAAAGCCTTATTTTTCAATAAAGTCAAGTTTACGATCGTTGAATTTTTTTGCGAGCTTTAAGCTTTCGTTGCTAAGATTTGCTTACGAAATGAAGTACAAAAATCCTTGATTAGAGCTTCGAATAATTGGAGGAATTTTCTACGACAGCGTGCGAATAAATTGACGAATGGCTTCGATAGTGTGTACCGGAGGGCTGAAATATAAATGTTTGTGTACTTAGAACATCAAAGCGAAATTCTTAGCCCAACAGCGAATATAACAACCGCGACTAACGCAGGTCAATTTATGTGATGTTATGCGATCTCGTATTTGAAAAAGCTCTCGTAGGGCTCCTATAAGATCCTGAAAGCAAAACTTTCGCATTGAAACGAAGACATATGGGGCCGATTTTTCAAAACTCTTATCTAATGGCTGAATTCAGATTGTAAGACGAAACCGGACGGGTAAACTTGCAAGACAAGAGAGCTTTTGTAGTGGCCAGTAGACAAGCATTGTGCATTTCACATTGTAAGAACGCGTCTTACGAAAGAAAAAATCGTGACACGATTGTTTTTCTTTCGTAAGATCTTTCGTACGATCGATAAGACGATTGCATCTACCAATAGTTCAGGCGTTCTGCAAAGACAATTAGCGCGTGTTTTACTTGCATTTTAATCTTGTCGACTCGTCACTTCATTGTACACTAACTTTGGAGCGTGCATGGCAACATTTATACATACTTGCTGTGTGATTATTGTTCGCCGGTCCGTGTTTTGATCGGATAGTGTGAAATGATCATACGATGGTTCTTGTCGTCCAAGTTTACCCGTCCGGTCGTTTTCTTACAATTTGAATTCAGCCAGGTTAGTCTTATCGTATAGAGAAGACCCGCATAATTTTCAGAAAGCTTTTCCATTATATTGAATTGCATTTTTGTTTATTTCGAATAATTATGCCATCTTTTGCTTATTTACGCCGTTGTATGAGATTGCTTAGTGATTGCCATCAAACAATGAATTCACATTATCTTTTGGAAAAATATAATTTTTTGACTTATCTTTTTTACTTTTTGATCGGCAAACACTACTTAAATGTCCCTTAGCAGAGCACGAATGACAAGTTGCATTTTTGAATTTGCAGTTATTCGACTGATGATTGCTCCATCCACAATGATTGCAACGTTTCTTCATTGCGGGTTTTTGGTTGGTACCGTTACTGCTTACCGCTTTTCGTTGGTACTGGAATCGCCGAGACTTCACGTAATTGACGTTGGAGTCCGAAATTCTGACGTCACCGCTCGAAGCAAGCTTCGTTTCAAAAATTAGCGCCTTCTTTAATGCCTCTTTGAGCGTTAACTTTTCATCTTCCTCGCACATTTTATGATAAATGCGTTCAGGAAGTTCCATGATGAACTTTTCTAGAACGAATGCGTCTAGATTTTCACCGTACTTACATTCCAATGCAAGCGTTTTCACACGCGCAAACCAATCCCACACAGATTCAACATCTTCACGTCGTGCACTGTAAAACTTCCGCCGTTCGTGGAACACTATTGTCGGGGGCGTGTAGTGCTCCTTCAAAATGTTGCACAATTCGTCGAACGTCTTCGCTGCCGGCGAAACTGGATCACAAAGACTGCGTAGAAGTTTATATGCCGATGAGCCAATCGATTTTCATAAAATCGCTTTTTTGGAGTGTTCGGCTTCACAATTTATTTCCACAAAATGGATGTCGAGCCGCTCCCGCCAAATTGGCCATGACTCTTCTGTCGAATCGAACTCACGCACTGTGGTCGACTGTAATACAGTTGATGAATTGCTCGCTGTCATGTTCTCCGCTTTTGACATTTTTCACGTTAGTTAAACAAAATGAAATTATCGCAAAACGATTAAATTATATTAATTTCACTGAAATTCAGTTTTGGCACGTGGTTAACTTTTGTGCGCCTCGTCGCCAATTGTGATGTCGTGGAGAACAAGAAAGAAGACGTGTGTTCAGGTTGAGTGACAGTTACCAACTGCTTGATTTATTTCAGTTATAATATGAGTTCACAATATGTAGTCTGGTATTATTATAGTCTAGTAAACTGGGACTGCTCAATAAATAAATTCACAATATTATTATCTAATACGCAACATTTTCAATCTCAGATGATAGAGCAATTGAGCAAAATATGGCATAACTATGCAAACTAAACAAAAATTCAATTCAATATAATGGAATAGCTTTCTGAAAATTGTGTGCGTCTTCTCTATACGATAAGACTAACCATTAGATAAAAGTAATGAGAAACCGGCCCTTAGAGCTGTCATTAAACCCCATTATATTTACATGACATAGTACTAAGGCGATCAACCGTCCTGGACTTTCCCGGACAAATCTGTCCCGCAAAACATCCAAAGCGCCTCGCATCTTAGGCAGTTCGCTAGCTTTTTTTTGTCTTTGAACAGCTGTAACTTTAGAACGCAGACTCTGAAATTTTCAGCAAAATCTGCACCACACATGCTCTACATCAGCCTCCTGTCCTGGTCCTGATTCAGTATGGCGCAACCAGAATCTTGTTCATATTTACAACGGATATTTGAGTTTGCCTCCGATATATTGATATATTTTTTCGTAGCTATTAGCATCGTGAAAACGCGAGTACACGACTATATAAGGTTCGTCAACGCACCATGCTCCTCAAAAAGTTAGGGTAAAACAAGAAGGCGATTCTCGATTATCCTTTCATAAAATAGGCCTCAACATTTTAAACAAATTTTCTAACAATAAAAACGGTACGCACAGACCAGTTGGGTGACAGCTCTCTTTTTCTCAGGAAAAACAAAAACGACTGGCTGCTTGCGAACCAAATAGTAACCTAGAATAGGGTGGAATGGGCGGTCAACTCTTTCGAACCCTACAAATCACCAGGGCCAGACGGTGCATTTCTGGCAAAGCCGGGCCGCGACCAAACCCTAGCGAAATCGTATAGACCAATAAGTCTAACTTCCTTCCTACTTAAGTCATTGGAAAAGCTCGTCGATAAGCATATCAGGGACAGGTGCCTTTCGCTTTTCCCTTTGCATCCAAACCAACATGCTTATCAGACAGGGAAATCGTGAGATTGAGACCACACAAGAAATCAACGACCTTCCTAGATATAGAGGGGGCCTTCGACAACACTTCTTTCGAATCTCTTGTACACGGCGCCTCGGGTCATGGAGTCCAAAACACCCTCTGTCGGTGCTTAAAATCAATGCTTCATGGACGACAAGTACATGCAAATTTATTCGGTGAAACCATGTATACAGCTGTCCTCAAAGAATGCCCACAGGGGGTGTACTTTCACCTCTCCAGGCAGAACTTATAGCCATAAACCAAGCAGCAGGGGAGAGTACTCGAAAGGGATATACTAACAAGACCATATATTCTCTCCGACAGTTAAGCTGCCATAAAGGCTATTGCAAGTCCCAAATCAACCTCCAAATTGGTTTGGGAATGCCAACAAAACCTCAAAAGCCTAGCTATACCTGCAACGAACGTAACTCTGAAATGGACCGAAGGAAACGAGAAAGCGAATGCCCTTGCAAGAGAGGGTTCCGAACTACCCTTTACTGGTCCCGAACCTGCAATCGGAATCAGTTGCCAGACGATGGACCGAGGATAAATTCCAAGATCGATGGAGACTCGCTGAAGGGCTCAGGCACAGTAAGCGTATGCTGGGATCTAACTGGCATACCACCGAAGTCCTCAGTCTTAGCAAAACGAACCTCAGGGCAGGACAGGCCTTATAACCGGTCATTGTACCCTACGGAAACATCTGCATCCAATAGGGATCTACACACAAGACCCACTATGCCGCCTCTGCAACGAAGATGAGGAATCAACCTCGCACGTTATTTTCGAATGCCCCGCTCTTATGAGCTGGAGACGAAATTTCTTTGGGGCTCAAACTATGGGTGCATCCAAAGTAAACCTGGTTAACTTTCTTCTAAGCCTTTTACGAAGGACAGAGCCAATAACCTGAAACTTTTAAATTCCAAGATCGATGGAGACTCGCTGAAGGGCTCAGGCACAGTAAGCGTATGCTGGGATCTAACTGGCATACCACCGAAGTCCTCAGTCTTAGCAAAACGAACCTCAGGGCAGGACAGGCCTTATAACCGGTCATTGTACCCTACGGAAACATCTGCATCCAATAGGGATCTACACACAAGACCCACTATGCCGCCTCTGCAACGAAGATGAGGAATCAACCTCGCACGTTATTTTCGAATGCCCCGCTCTTATGAGCTGGAGACGAAATTTCTTTGGGGCTCAAACTATGGGTGCATCCAAAGTAAACCTGGTTAACTTTCTTCTAAGCCTTTTACGAAGGACAGAGCCAATAACCTGAAACTTTTTCGCTTACATGGGAAATACAATAAGCCAATGGGTGAATTCAAATTGTAAGACGAAACCGGACGGGTAAACTTGCAAGACAAGAACCATCGTTCTTACAATCTGAAATGCATAATAATGCTTGTCTGCTGGCCACTAAAAAAGCTCTCGCCGTCCGTTTGTTTGTGCTACTAAACGGACGGCGAGAACGATGGTTCTTGTCTTGCAAGTTTTCCCGTCCGGTTTAGTCTTACAATTTGAATTCAGCCAATAGGCTAAGCTGACCAGACGTACAGCATTTTGTTGTACAGTACAGCATTTTGACCTGTCGTACAGCATTGGAAAATGTACAGCAAAATGTACAGCATTCGCCTTGCCACTCAATGAGACCTAATTCACTACATAATAAGCTCCTCAGTGAGGCCTGTGATTAGTCTCGTCTACTTTTAGTATGTAAAATTTGACTCCTGTACCCTTTACGATCGACATTTAGCGAGATAATCGCAATTTTATGTTTGGCATTCGTTCATTCTCTATATCTTGGGAACTCTTCTCGATCTTTCTGAAATTCGGCACATTTTTAGAGCTCCTTGGCGTTCACATTTGCTCCAAATTGCACGGTCCCGCTTATCCGCTTTCGGAAGTTACGGCTGCCTAAATCGCAATTTTGAGTTGTCTAATCGAAAATTGTCCGTAACTTGGAAATTCCTGAGCGGAATTTTGGAATTTGGCAAACTTGAATAGAGCACCGCACTGTCCATATTTGGTGAACATTTCAAGGCTCTAGCTTCCAAGGTTCAAAAGTTGCAGACGTCGAGAGATGCGATTTTAATTTATTTTCCCTATTAGAAAATGATTGAAAATCATCCACTGTACTTCATCGGATTCTACTATCAACCTCTATAGTTAAAAGCATACTAAAGAATTGGCTCTGCCAGGGGGTTTTCGATAAAGTTTTTTTTTGTATAATATGCCCTTCGAATCCGTTAAAATGGCGTTAAGAGACCGGCATAGCATCAGTAATGTCTTCTTCTTCTTCCTTGCCTCGTTCTTTATACCGCTCCACGGTTTCGCGTTGCTCGACCTGCGGTGTAGGCACATCGCCCGTTTTGGCGATAATTTCTCAGCATATTTCTACAGGCAGCTCTATCTTGGATCGAGTCATCGCCGAGACCAATGCGTAGCATCAGTAATGTAACCATGAAGAATTGCATACTCTCCTCCAGAAATATCGCAACCAGGATAAGTAAGCCTTCCCCCGCTCTGGAGGTTCTCCTCAGACTCCGCTCCATAGCTACATTGAAATTGTACCTGGCTTTCACCATTTTGCCTATAATCTTATTTCGAGTACCCTGTTAAAGCTTTTCGTGTTAAAACATAGATTTCTGCTTCAAATGCTGATGGTTTGTTGTCAAGGTGTAGATAGCTTTTTAGAGAGAATCAGTGATCTGCATTATTTTTTTCAACACAGGGGAAAAGCATTAATTGATGAGTTCCAATTTAAGGAATAGTCACCACCATATCCTGTTTCTACCGAACAGAAATTTCCTTTAGTCGTTTGAGGTCTGTTGACGAGATTGAAAAATAGTCGCTTCAACGTGCTACTAGAGATCAGACGTTTCATAATTCCCACCTTAATGTTGGTATACCTACTTTATCGATGTTGGACACCTGAATGATACGCGGTAGCTTAATCCCGACAGGTGAAAAAGCACCTTAGGAAGAAGGATGTAATGACGTTGACGCCGCTCCTGTGAAGTAATACCGAAAGATGTTCCGGCGTATGAGCGAACGAGATGTTTTTGATTTCATTAAAAAAAAATCGCGAAGCATGATGCAGTATTGTTCAAGCAAGTTAGCCTGCATGTGCAGTAATGCCGCTCAATTAAAACCCTATTGTATCACCAGATATCCTACAATTATGATTTTCGCTAAAATGCCAAATTTTCTTATTAAATTTCAGCTGATCGGTTTTTGTGGCAGTCGCATTTTCTGAAAAACAATGCTTGAAGAAATCGCCATATTGTCGAAATTCTAGCCAAGGCAGTAACCATTATGCAATTGTAAATACTGTAAAAAGGATTAATTCCGAAATCCTCCTGCGGATGGCATTTTGTTGATATTTTTACGAAATGTACCCAATTAATAGCAAAGAAGTAAATCTATATAATTTAGTGTAAGAGAGTATGTGTGGCCTGGAGGATAAATCTTCTTGATTCCCCATATCTACGCCACTAAGGAGTACATTTCGGGCTGTTTAGTATCAACCGAACCTTCCCATGAGATATTTTTCTTTCTCCCACTCGGCGTGAAAGGGAGGGGAGGGGGTAGTCGTAGTATGCTGCAAGTATGTGTACAGCATTGGATCTTCTGGATAGTCTGGTCACCTTACAGACTGCAGTATTGGGCGTAACCAGCCCAACCTATCATAGCGCCGTATCCATCCATCCATCTAACAATATTTTTCGTGCGCTATTCTAAACTGAGGGGAATGCTGAAAAAGAAAATATTTTGTTACGACCATATATGAGATTGGGTACGGTTCCGAAACGAACCGGTCGCATATGTTCCGACAACATGTTGTCCATTCTGATCCTCTAAATGCGATTTTACGAATAAGAAATGATCTCTGGAACTTTTCGTTTACATATTGCACATAGGCAGACATACGGAAAACACCGAAAGTTATTGCTGATCCGCAAAACCGCAGTTACAGGATGAGAATGGACGCAACATGTTGTGGGAACATATGTGACCGGTGCGTTTCAGAACCGCACCCATAGATACAAAATTTGGGCTATACATCTTCGATAGAAGTCGTCGCGAAGCCAACAAAAACCCCTTCGACTCAAAAAAAATCTCTTGAATCGTTACAACATCAACAACTATACAAGATCCCTCCGCCATTTACCATTGAATATTGAAATTGAAACCCTTACAAAATCAGTTTGTGCCCGTCCGGCTGTTCACTAAATAACTAGCGAATGGCTCAGCTGATGGACATGAAAGTTCTTAGATATGTGTAGAATGGTTACAGTTTTTGGTAATACATAATATCTTAGAAGTTGGTAGTTCAAGGCAGTGGCGTAGATAGCTTTCGGGAGAGGGAGGGGATCATTTTGCAAGATCGCGAATATTTTTTCGGCTACAAAATATGAGCAAATTTTGGTGCAAAAATGAAAACAATTTTTTAAAACAAATTCCTGGAAATATTGAACGCTCCGCAAAAATTGTGAAACAGCATCCATAATGTTGGACTCTTTATTACGGTGAGAAATCCACAGCTTTACAGTTTTTGTACAAATTTTTGTGAGGGGACAATTGGAGCTTCATATTGGGGTTGGATGTTACGCATAAGAATTTGATTTGCTTTCAAGTTACTGGCGACATATCTTTCAACTTCGGAAATTTTTCCAATTTTTTTATAAAATCTCGTTTTAAAAATTGCCCCGATTAGCTTCATTTATCTAATTTTAACTTTTAAGAAAATAATTATATGCTCAAAAATTGGAAGTTTAGCAACATTTTCTGTTCATTCGCATAAACGCTTCCTGAAACGACCTTTTCAAACTGAACTCAGCATAAGAAAACAACTCTTCAACTAGTGTTCACGCCTAATTTCAGAAAGGATTGCATGTGCTGCCATAACCATCCAATGTGAACAAGTGTTTGAACCAGAATCACAACGCATGCCCTTTGCTGTAGTGTTTTTATCGACATGCTTTTAAAATTGAAATTTGAGCACATTTTCTATTGCAGTTGTGAAAATGGATTCATGTAGTTTTGTAAATTATTACACACGTTAAATAATTTTGTTACGCTCTGTGGCTTACTTGATTGACTCGCACTCTACGATGCTAGCAATCTAGAGGTCTGGAGATCGAATCTCGGCTTGGTCCAAAATATCCGTACATGTGCGCATAGGAAATATATAGTGCTAACAACATTATGTACACTCCGAAATGATATGCAATGAGATGCCTATAAATGGCTGAGTTAACGCACCATGGCTCCAGAAGGGGCTATACGGTACTGAGAAGAAGAAATAATTTCACCAAAAATCTCACATTTGCTTTGTTGTATGTAAAGTAAACCTGAAAAACGTGTAGCCGAAAGAGGGGGGGATCAATCCCCTTGATCCCCCCCCCCTTATCTACGCCACTGGTTCAAGGACAACAGGTCCGAAGGGGTGAAAAAGTCGACTTTATCCTTTTAACGGAGATGGGCATGTGGGTACTCAAATCAAAGGGTACGGCGAGTACATTAAATTATCAGTTACTTTTTTTTCGGTTTTGAGTAACGGTAACGGAGCTATGTTTTGTTAAAGTTGAGTTTACGGTATAGCCCCCTCCGTTTTTCTAAACCACTGTAGGTACAGATATAAAACTTTCAACAAATATTGGTCAGTATGAGCATATACAGGGTGTCCCAAATCCCAACGACAAACCCGGTAACCAGTGAAAGCGCATTTAGTGTCCGTTACGGGAAAAATGTGAAAAAAAAATCAGTCGCGTTATTTTTACAGTTATTTATAATTAAAGAAAAATCGAAAAAAAATATCCACTGTAACTGCAAATCTTAATATTTCTCAAATTTTCTTTTGGCGCTGCAACAGCAAAAAATTGCACCGGCAATTCCGGCAAGTAATTTTAAAAGTTGGCGCATAGTCTCTAGTTTTCATAACGGTCTGATGTTTGCTTCATTAATCCCGATTGAAGTCAGAATATTTTTTCAAAGACCTGAAATCATGGCATTTTTTACCCAAAAATTGCAACATTCAAAATATCAAAAGACCTTTGGAGGCCTGTAAAGTTCAATTTTGAATGAGAATTTAAAAGAGCTCTGGATGCCTGTAAAGTTCAGAATAAGTCAAATACCGGACTTATTCTGAACTTTACAGGCATCCAGAGCTCTTTTAATATTTTGAGTGTTGCAATTTTTGGGTAACAAATCTAATTTTTATTTAGACCAATCCAAAAATAGATTTACTGACAGAATTAAAATGATTTTAAGTTTATTTCTGATTAATTACCCGTAAAGGATAATGTACAACAAGTATTACGTACGCAATAAAATTCTAAAAAAACAAACCCACGTATTGCGTGCGCAGCCCTCTGTATTCTCAGTATTTTTTTTGTTAGATATGTTGATAGTAAAAATAACATGTTGTTAACTAAATTTTCTATTTAATATCTAATAACCCTCGCCTATCAAAGATCGGCAATAAGTTTCTTAAATTCCTATGAACTTTCTTATTACTAAAAATAGCACTCCGAAATCTGTTTGATCTTTCCGTGTTCTGTTCCAGTAAACTGTCAAAGGACGCGTCCTCGGCGTTTTCGTTAATCATAACCGGTTGTGACACAATCACACTAAACACAGCTGCAATTAAAGGACAATATTATTAAATTGATAAAAAGACAAAAAACAAAAAAAAAAGGATTAAGGGCGGAGTCCCCACTTGAGGAAATAAATTATTAAACTTTCATCTTTTGGCAATTTTTTAATTTGGAAAAAACAGTGCAGTCCAATTTTGACAGAAGTTGTTCTGGATAATCCTATACGTAGAGCAACTCCTGTCAAATATATGGACGGACGTTAAGCTATTCTGTTCGGTTCCCGAGTCAATGAAACGCAGCCTATATCTTACCATAAAAAGCCGTTTCCATATATTGTATCCAAAATTCTTGTAACGTTGGCACCTTTCCCGTAAATTTCAATTCCTTCAACGTGTCACGCAATTCCATATAATAAAAATGAACAAACTCTTCAATATGATTAAGACGCAAATCCTCCACTAAGGATGTATTCAGAAAATAGTGTAAATCAATTGTAGGCGATGACCAACAGCTAAATTGAAAATCCAATAAAATCACATCTTTCGGATCTCCGTGTTCATCATATTTAAACATTGTATTATTACACCACAAATCTCCATGTATTAGAACGTTAAAATTTTGTTCTTTTGGCTCCACAATCTTCGCACCATGTTCCATTAATTTCGGAACTAATTGTAAAATTTTCTCTCCATACATTTCATATCCTTCCCAACCGGCGACCATATGTCCACAGAATTCCACGTTGCTCTTGAAAAACGGCGCCATTCCATCGGCATGTTTGTTGAAAATACCACGATCACAATTTTGGAAAATTCCTGGATTTTCGGAATTCAAAAAAGCGGATGCAGCATGCATTTTCGCCAATTTCCGCAGTACGAGTTGAACGTGATTTTTGTCAAAACCTTTTTTCACATCGGGCATTAAGTAGTCACGGGAACTGAGGTCCTCAAACAGGATACTTTTGTGCGCCTTATTAACTCGTATGGTACGCGGAAAGCAATCTTCATGAAATCCGATCTTCTTTAGCACTTCCCTGAATTTCGGGAAGATTTTATCATACATTACAATTTCATGATAATAGATGCCATAATTTTTCATAGCAGCACTCGTTACACTGTCTGCGCCATCGCCCAGGGCGGATTTAAGGATATAGCTTTCATGCTGAATATTATCTTCACCACAATTATCACTCACATAATCCACACGAATTCGCAACATTGCACCCAAGTAATTGTCACCTTTAGCAGATGCTGGAACGATGTGTAGGTTCACTATACGAATTGTGTTGTCGTCTTTGAAAGTCCTTAAGGCTTCCTGGAGGTATGGTTTAGAAAACCATTGAGGTCCTTTGGGCTCTGAATTTCCGCAAACCATTTTGAAAAAATACGTCCTTCCTCTTGGTCTAGAACTGAATGAACAAGTAAAATAATTGCAACCGAAGCGTTGGCTCTTTTATAGGAGAAGATTGTAAATTAAAAAAAAATATTTTTTTTTATCAAGATAATTTTTTTTTTATTAAAACGCAGTGTAACAGTGTAAATAAAGCTTTAATTTATTGAAATACGTAATTTTCATAAGTACGCTAGTTTTTGGATTAGATAAATTAGATAAAAGATTATAAAATGTTTAAAATAAGATAAAAGTCCGATTCCATTTTTTTTTGGATTGACAGAACGGAGAATAAAAAAAATAGATTCGTACGCTTCGTGCGTGGGTGGCCTAAAGCCGCACATGTGTGTGCCACGTGCCACTAGATAAGTTTCTTAAAAAGTGTTGTGCTAGTATGATTTTGCAAAATCTCATACTTTTTTAAGAGGCGCCACAGGCACAGACCCTCCGATCGATCGGACAGATTTTTTGATTGCGATATAAATCGGAAGGTGTATGGGACCATTGGAGTCAATTTTTTGATTTGACGTGTGGAACGTATTGCCAGTGCAATTTTCCGTAACAAGATGTCATGACAATCATGTGTTCTCAGTTGCTGATTTTTTCACATAAACCTGTGGTGTGTGGTCGTTCTTCATGCTGTGGTTGTGGCGGTCATTCTCCATCAAAAGTAGCAATGGATGTACAATCTTCCGTCGCCAAAAATGGTATAATGCTTGAAATACATTTGACGCGTTAGCATCGGCATCGGCATCAGCAGAAATGCCGATGCCGATGCTGACGCATCCAATCTATTTCAACTATAATTTTCGCTATTTTGTGTTGTGTCTTGTGGACCGTGCGAGACTGTTAATTTCAGATTGCCCGATAAATTGCCTAATGTATGGGCTGTACGGGCGGCAGATCGATTGTGGGCAATCGTGATTTTCTCCCAATTTCGAGACGAATTATCTCAGCAGAAATCTTTTGATAGGCCTCATTTCTCTTTCTCTTTGCAAATAAAGCAATATTCCATACAACATAATTTATAAGCCATTTAATGAACTCAAACGTGAATTAAAATGCAATGAATGAAATTGCCAGACATGACAAATCATAGATTTAAAAATAGATTTAAACACATTACTTTCCAGTAACGGTTACAACCGTTCCTGTTACCGGAAAGTAACGTTTCCTCGATCCAGTTACTTTTACTTTTTCCCATTTTTAATTAATTCGCATTTACTTTGATGACATTTACGAAAAAATGTCCTTTTTGTATGCATTAAATAAATAACAGGCGCGACAATCCAGCATTGGACTAAGGCCGCAGGATGTGTTAGTGACATCCTATTTCCAAGATCTTATCTGCTTTTTGTTGAGGTAATGAGATCAGCATCACGCTCAGCAGTGTTATTTATCCCCATAAATGGGTACTCGTTTAACATCTGAGTGAGATCATAGTCCGTCACAAGCTCGTGAGTTCGAAAAACACCATGATCCACGGTGAGATTCGAACTCATGACCCTGTGCACCGAAGGTGCGCGCACTAACCGCTAGACCAGCCAGACTACTACTTTTTGTATGCATTAGTATTGTTATATTTTTTCTCGTTTTTTCTAGACGTTCCAGTGAGTTCGACAGATTTTCGCGTACTCACTAATAAACATTACTCGCTTTACTATAATACTATTTATTACAACACACACGGATATACCACGGTTTACAATTTCACTAATTACTGACTAGTTATTGATCTGACATAATTCACGAGTAAAACTATACTGACTAGACTCGTCGACACTAGTCGACGCCCTTATATGTATACTCGTTTCCACTGTTCCAGAAACTTCGGTGACGCACTTTCCGGAAACTCCCAGAAAGTCATTGTTGTTGTCTTATCAGTCAACCCTATTTCTCGCCAGCGACACTAGTGCCATCTGGTGCCAAGTACGGAAATACCATAGACGTATCCTAGATACCCAACAGTATTAACTCGTTGTTAACAAATCCTGACTTTTGATACCCATATTGACTATGTACCACTTTCCGGGTAAAAAGGATGTAACGGCCAGTTCGGACACAGAAATGTTCATTCTCTGTTTTGGCTACACATTTGAAATTTTAGTGAGATTTGAAAGTACATATTTTTTAAATCATTGAAATTTGAAAAATGCCGCTCAGAGCGAAAACGGATATTCATGTGTCGACATCAGCTGTGTTCCGACCCGCAAGTTTAACGCCAATTTTGGCGGGAAGTCAACCTGATGTAAGAACGGGCCGATGGGCGATTTCTCCTAACCGATTCCTCGAGGATTCTGATTCGTATGATTCTTGCCGCCATAAGGGAAACCTCGCGCGCGTCTGGCTTGTGTTTCACCACGTGCTTTTCGCGAAAATAAGTTTTAGAAAAAAGTGACTTGAAGTGAGTTGGGGACGTTTAATTTCGCGCGTGAACGATACCTCCGGTTGGATGGCTTGCAAAAGTATAGGTAGAATCCAGAACCAGCTAAGTTTCATGTGGCATGTGTTGTCAATTTGTATTTCGGGTGTGCAAAACGTCCTCGTTTCCGCAGGTATAATAATGTCCCTCAATTAATTTGTGCGAGTTACCCCGCCGCGCCGCCCATCCTATGTGCGTTAGCGGCCAAAGCTAAATACTATATTGACTTTCCTTGGGGTAATCATACGTCAAACTGTCAACTAAGTGATACGTGCCAATTCTAGACGTCCTGAAAATTGACGAAATAACTTACTTATATCTATTATTGGCTTGCCTATTGAATTGGTCGGGAATCCTCATCGTCCTGGCAGCGGATTTTCTATAAAATCCAAACCGAAAGGCACGTATTTAACGCAAAAACACGAAAACCTGGATCACGTAGCACCATCTGACAGCTAGCCTTTGTCGACTTGTAATCCGATCGCAGATAACGCACCATCATATGAAGCTATCGACACAGCACAATACTTCAGAAATTTCCATCACAAACTGAAACTTCCATTCGATCGCAGAGCCAAGTAAGTCTATAAAGTCGTAATTTCATCATACCCAGCCTATAATATGGAGTGTTCGAAGTGTAAGCAAACCGTGGGAGACGGCAAATCGGAAACAATCGACTGTGTCAAGTGCAAGTTATTATATCATCTTGTATGTGCCGGATTTACTGATCCCAACTTGCGTCTCTCCCGAGACAAAAAGAAAACCTGGACTTGCTCATCCTGCCGCGCACACTCAGTCCCGGTTAAACTTGATACTAACAATGGCATATTGTCTAAGATAGAGGAGCTGAATACCAATTTCTCAATGGAGATCGAGCAACTCAGGAAATCTATCAAAACTGACCTAGCTGAACACCGCGCTTCGCTCGACTATTGTTGTACATCATTTGACGATTTTAATATCAAGATGTCACAATTCAGCAATAAGATCGATAGCCTCTCAAAAACTTGTGATGAACTATCGAAAGAGAACACCGACTTAAAACGGCAGGTACGAAGTCTAAATGCATATGTAAACAATGTTGAACAACAAAAACTAGAGAACGATATTGAAATCTCTGGAATTCCCGAAACACCAAATGAAGATTTAAATATTTTATTTGCGAAAGTAGAAGCGGCACTAGATATCGAGGGCTCAACAGCACCCGTATTTATTAAACGAACGATATTCAAACCGAGGGCCGACTTGCCTAAAAGCGTTATAGTTTCTTTCGCGAATACTTCCGATCGCGACCGTTGGCTAGCTAAGACTAAGCCGAAGAGAAATAACCTCACTGCAAACACTCTTCACGATCGATTCCCTAATAACAAAATATTTATTAACAACCATCTTACAAAATCTAATAAAGCTCTTTTGTACAAATCAAAAATTTTCGCACGAGAGAATAATTTTCAATTCGTTTGGATAAAGTTTGGAGCTATATTTATAAGAAAAGAAGCAAAATCAAGAATTCATAAAATTTTGGCTGAATCTGACCTACAACTAAGACTACTTCAGTAATTTTTACAATTTCAATTATTTAATCTCTCTTATGTTATCATGTTCACAACATCTATTGATATTATAAACACAGATAATGTTGAAACTTATGAAGTAGAATGTATTACCAATTGTAAACAACTAATAAACTTAAAGGCAGACAATTTCAAAATAGTACACTTAAATATAAGAAGCATCAGGAAAAATTTTGAATATTTGTTAATTCTCATTCATGAGTTAAATGCCAACTTTGATGTCATTGCACTATCCGAAACTCAACACCATAGTTACTCTACCGAATTCGAAAATATTAAAGATAATTTTAAAATTCCAGGCTATCAGATTTTATATACAAAATTTTTCAATAATAAAAACGACGGTGTAATTTTATATGTTAAGGAATCATTGATATACGTAGTCCACGAAATATCCAATGATTTTTTAACTGGCATTAGAATAGATTTGTCTTTAAAAAGAGAGCTCAAATTATCCCTTACATGCATCTACAGATCCCCGTCGCTTGAAATTAATCCTTTCATACACAGCATTGACAACTTATTCACTGAAATATCCAGTTCGACCGACATAATAGTTGGAGACATAAACATTAACATACTGGACAACTCGACAAATACGAACGATTACCTGAACTGTCTAGCAAGACTTGGATTTTTATCACTGATAAACAAACCGACGCGGACTTGTGAAACAACATCTACTTGCATCGACCATATTTTTCTACGTCAAAAACAAGTTAATGAAAGTACCCCAATTATTTTTAAAAATTCGATCACGGATCACAACACGTTACTGCTATCACTGCCATTAGAACCAAACAAAAAACACGTCGGCAACATCTCAAAATTAAAAATAAACACTGATCTACTTTCCCAAAAACTTCAAAATTTTAGCTGGCATACAATATTAAAAACAGAACTCAATGCTGAAATCACAGCTCAAGTTTTTAATAACACATTGAATAAATTAATTGTGGGCTGTCAATACGTTTGTACCCCAATACGGAAATATCAAACCATAAAACCATGGATATCCCCAGGAATCGTAAAATCTATAAGAAACAGAGACAATTTAAAAAATAAAATAGAAAAACAACCCTTTAACACTGCTCTGAAAAATAAATATAAAAAATACCGAAATAAACTAAATTCTATTTTAAAGTTAGCCAAAAGAAACTATATCCAAAAAATTATATGCAATAGTAAAAACAGTACTAAATGTCTATGGAAAACTGTTAATGAAATGACCGGAAGGAACGCTACATTCTGTAACGAGTGGGAAAAAATTATCGACCCTAAGACAAATGAAAGAACAAATAGTATAGAGGCAGCAGCCAATATACTCAATGATGCATTCGTTCAAGTCTGCTCTCAAAATATGTCTGCTAATTCAAACGCACCACTAGTAGAGCAAAATGATCCCGCTTGTCCTTCAAATTTTTATATTAACAAAATCAAGATAGATGAGATTGTTTTAAATGTAAATACCATGAATAGGTCCTCTGGTGGAGCGGATAATATCACTACAGAGCTGCTCAAAAAAATTATTCATGAAATAAAGGAACCCCTTTCCTTTGTATTTAATAAATGCATTAAAGAAGGAATCTTTCCAAGAACTTTTAAAAATGCCGTTGTTGTGCCAATCTACAAAAGTGGTCTGAAGTCTGATCCTCTCAATTATAGACCAATTTCTTTACTTCCTGTAATATCAAAGCTCTTTGAAAAGTGTATAAAAACTAGACTTGAAAGTTTTCTTTCTGATAATAATATATTATCTCCGAACCAATTCGGTTTTAGGAAAGCATTGAGCACGGAAGATGCAATATTGAAAGTAACAGACTTTTTATCCGCTGAGTTAGAATCTGATAATAAACCAATAGCAATATTTATGGATATTGCGAAAGCATTCGACACCATACCCCATGAAATAATGGAAAATAAATTGAGAAAAATTGGTATATGTGGAGCACCATTAAAATTGCTCTCGAGTTACTTAACCGGGAGAAAGCAATGCGTTAAAATAGAAAACAATTACAGCGACTGGAAACTTAAGCCTCATTGCGGTCTACCACAAGGTACTGTTTTATCCCCTGTACTATACTTAATTTTTGTTAATGATCTCTGCAATATGACAACTAACAAAAGCAAAATAGTTGCTTTTGCAGACGACACAGTACTAATCACTTCATCCAGTACGTGGTCCGAAACTTTTGTAAATGCCGAGCTAGATTTTAAAAAGGTTAGTAATTGGCTTTCAAAAAATTTTCTTCGACTGAACTTAACCAAAACTAAAATGCTGACATTTTCATTAAACAACCCAGGACAACCAATACAAACAGCAATCAAAATCCACAACACAGAGTGCACTTCACGAACAGGACAATCTTCCGACCATCTATGCGACTGCCCAAAAATTGATTCATATGATAGCGTCAAATATCTTGGTGTGCATATCGATAAATTTTTAAAATGGGATATGCACATAAACCAGCTTGTCATTAAACTTCGAAAAATGCTATATGTCTTTAAAATTATAAGATCAACGTTATCCTGGGAGCAGATGCGGCAAGTATATTTCGCTCTAGCGCAATCAACATTGCAATATGCCATGGTTGCTTGGGGCGGAGCATATGACTGTCATCTGAAACCCTTAAGGACCTCACAAAAGTTAATACTGAAAACGGCTTTTAATATTTCCATGACTTGTCCTTCCGAAACTGTATTCCTAGCAACAAAAGTATTAGAAGTAAAAAAGCTCTACGCTAAATGCATATTAAACAATATCAGTCTTAATTTAAATCCTAATTTTATCTCTCACCAAATCAACACCCGCCACAGGAATTTTAGACTTGTTATTCCGCGCGTAAAAAAGTCAGCATCTCAAAGATATCGATTTTATACTGGTCCATATTTTTACAACAATTTACCAATTGACATCAGAATAGACATCATCAATAAAGAAATCTTCAAAATTAAAATAAAATGCTGGCTACAAAATCTGCCTCTAAGCCATTTTTACCACTTATTTGAATTTCACTGTAAAGAATAATTACTATGAGTATGAAATTGATTAGGTTATTTAATATGTACTTGTTTTTCTCTCTTAGTTTATAAACTTGAATTGCATATATCACTTAGTTAAATTAAAGTTAAGTTAAATTTAAGATTAAATTTCCCCTCACACAAGCATAATGCTTAAAACGGGAAAGCAAAATGAATTACTCTCTATTTTGTACTAAATATGTTAACAAAAATTTGCAATAAATCTCAATCAATCAAGTACCCCATAAAAACTGTAGTTGCAGTTGAATATGAGTATTGATATTTACGTTAATTAAAACAAGGATCTACCGTTATCCTGTTACTTGACAATGCTGAATATTCTTTAAAACTGATCGCATACATTCTACTAAACTTTCGAACGACACCTATCATGTCCGTAATATGTTTCCTGAGAAAAATTTCTTTTTTGGTGGTATGTATTATCTTTTTTCAACAATTCCAAATCAGTTTGTAAACATTGTGGAGGACTCTTTTCAACGAAGTCTGTTTGTGCACCCCCTCAAAAAAAGGACCTTTTGTTCCAAAGGACGTTTTTCACATAGTGTCAACCTATACTAAAATACAGAGAGCCCCACCACTGAAATACCATCCAAGCTTCATTGAAACCCCAGTCACTCTTGGTTACCCAAGCAACAATTCGTTTGCTTTAAAGAAGCACTTCACACTGTAGCAATCATATAGTACCAAGAAATTCGTTTATAGTGTGAAATCGCTTAAAGTAATATTTTGATCCGATAAAACATCCTTAAAGTATTTCCCGGAAAGCTTCTATCATCATTATGGAATAAATTTAAAGATAGTGGTATAAAACTTCGATAAAACTGTCTCTAAACGTTAACCTAAAAAAGACTGAACTACATTAAAAGCGATACTGAAGTCAGAGAAGGACCCCAAGAAACCACATGAAAAAAGCGGCATTTACAAATTAACATGTGACAATTGCCCGAAAACGTATATAGGCCAGACGAAACGCCTTGTAGAGACAAGAATAAAGGAACACCTCAGAGAAGCGGAATTGGCCAAGAAACAGAAAAGGACGGATATAAAATCAGCAGTTGCGAAGCATATTGTCGAAGAGGGGCATAAAATGACGAAATTCGAAATAATCAGGGAAGTCAAGGCACATAAACTAGACGCTTACGAGACAGGGTTGCCGTTTTCAGATTTCTAAGTGTAACATTTATCTGATAAAATTGTAACATTTTTAGGCTGAGTGTAACAAATTTGAAGATCTTGTTGTTAATGAACAATTTTAGCAATAAATGTGCGCAATTCCGAATTGAATGATTGCTTCACAAATAGTAGAGAGTTATACTCGTAAATTAAAATAAAGCAGTTTGAAAATGTTTGACTTTTCCGAAAATTTGATATGTTCTGCGCCATAAACATTTTTGACAAAGTTGGTTTATAGGAGACGATATGTCAAAATTTCCACAATTTGTTTTCAAAAACTATTGGTTACAATTCTCACAATTAATAATGACACTTCTCGGCACAGAAGCTTACTTTCCGAATGACTGAAGGGGCAGATCATTTCTTAATGTTCCCTTCAGTACATCAGTCAATGCTTAATATAATATAATCAAACTTAATTAATATTACATGATCAAACTAAAGGATATGATGAACAGAAATACATGCTGTAACAAAAAAATTGCACTCGCTAGTGTATTCGGTAAAATTTTTTTACCTAGAGAATTTTTTTTTCAAATTTCAATCTGAGTCACTAACGACTTCGGGATTCTATCCTCTGAAAACAGAATATTCATAAAATGCTCTTCAAACAAATTTAGAAACTTTTGACAAGAAATTAAAACGCTGAAATTTTGTGGATCGATCAAGAGTCCCAATCTGCAAATTATTACTTAGAAGTAAATACTCCAGAAATATCATTAGGAGTCAAAATTATTCGGCGGACAGTAATAAGTCTCGAACAAAAATGTCGAGTACCTGCAAAATGTGAACACGAGTTATAATCCAGCTATAGTAGAGAGAAAACAATTTCACGGTGTGCTTTATATTTTTCTGCACAGAAGCAGTTTAGACAACCGTCAGCTTCTTAGAACAAAGGGTAGGGTTGTTAAAAACATAACTTTAAAGAAATTTCTTAGACTTTAGTTCAAATAATTGTTGATGTCACTTATAGTAGAAAATCTAGTTTATCCCTCCACTCTTGCCGATTGTAACAAAATTGTTCGGGGTGTAACATTGTAACAAGAAATCTAAAATTGTAACAAAATGTTACAATTGTAACACGAGTGGCAACGCTGTTACGAGAGCTATTTCATAGGCAAGGAAAACCCAGAGACGAGGCTGAACACCGACCTAGGAAACGGACACACTGAGCTATTCCGGCTGATACCTGGAGCAGGTAGTTTGTAATTAGCTTAAAAGGCAAAAGGTAATTAGTAATAAGAATATTGTATAAGTTAGGATAATATAAATATATGGAACATTGTAGACTTAAGCATTAATCCACTGAAGATGGCAGCAAATAGCTGCCGAAATACGTATTTGGAAAATAAATCATCTTCATCGACAATAAGGAAATACAAGTCTTTCAACTTAAAACTGAACTTGGTCGATGCAAAGGAGCCGACAACACAAGGAAACACTAAAAAAGACGCTCCTTTAAATACTCCACTCTAGTGTTTATTGGATGATACAGCACACACATGCAATAGTCTCTCTAAGTTAACTCACACACATGCATATATTCTTCTATAGCACAGTCAGTCTCATTTTTATAGTGTGACATTCGTATGGTCATCCAATAAATTGTTCTGCGTAGTTTTATAGAAGGATGGACTTTGTGAGTTTTTTAAGAATTGACACTTATGAAGTGCTCTGGAATACCATGTTTCTTGAATTGAATTCATTGAAATATTGCATGAAACCAACATTTCCTCACCCCTTGTTAGCTTATGAATCAATTAAGATAATCTCAGCGCAGAAAATGTCTGCATTTTGTTGATGAATGTGTGGATTTATTCAACTTCAACTGATTGACATATAAAGAAGAAGGTGCAATGGAGAAGAGTCGATAAAGAAGTGTTGAGCACTTGTAGTGTTTACGAGCAATGTTAACTATATGTAAGGTTGGCCGAGTGGTTAGGGCGTCGGACTGGCGTACGGCAGTCGCTGGTTCGACGCCGCCTGGGGGAATTTTTTTTTCTTTTTTTTCACGAGAAAATGACAGAAAATGATGACATAACACATGATGTATGTCTTTTTCAAAGCTTAGTTCAGTGCTACAATAAGGTGCAATTGGATCAAAAAACGGGGCCAAACGCCATTATTGGACTATTATTCAGAGTTTATACCCTGTAAAGTGACCCTATTATCGTTAGAAGAATTACTTGGGTATAGCTCCAAGTAACAGTCTCCAATATCGCTAATCAGGAACGTTTTCAGTATACATATGTATGTTAGTCGGAATTGTTAGATACTCTTGGTAACCGTTCCAAAGTAACAGTAAGAGGAAGAGGAGGAACGATTTTTATTTTTGATTTTAAGGAACAGGTATAGTAGGTAATGCTTTAAACAGATTAGACGTGTTGAATGCTGCCGAAGAGGGCAGCACAAGTTGCTGTTGAACAGCAACTGCAAAAAACATGTCAGCCATTTAAAATGCATTGTGCTGCTTTCATCGGCAACATTCAATGCGTCTAATCTGTTACTAGCTTAACAGATATTTGAACGGCATGTGTTCCAAAACGAGCTAAACCCAAATAATGTTGTACGCTCACGAAGTACTACCGGGCATATGGATGCTGTTCCTTCAGGTAAATTAATGACTCCCGAACTGTGGGGCGCGTCCCTCTGGAAAGGCGTGACGGTTTGGGAAGGGAGGTGTGAGTACAACTTATAGATCGTTGTAACAATGAATTTATTTTTATACTAGGCTCGTGCTGAAATAATTTACTTTTCATTTCTCTTTCCATATCAGAACACATTCAGATTGTGTAGCTCCAGTAATAGCACTGAAAATTTCCCCGGTTGGCGCCAGTCTCAGCAAACTTTGCAAAGGGGGCGCGGATTGAAAAATATTGGGAACCGGATAAAGTGCCGGTCCTAGGCTCTATGGCGCCCTGTGCAAGTGTGTTTGCGCCCTTTAATTTATCTTTCCGATTCGTATTAATTGGAAAAGTTAAAAAAAAAGCGAATTTCGTTCGGGCGTGGCCAAAATTTGGATATCCTGCAGTTTCTTTCGGGCTAATAGTTTATAGGCAGCCCTATGATTTATAGCATAAGGAAATGTGGGAAATCATGTTTTTCGTTAAGATTTATAGAAGTCGCTCCCAGAATTCGAGAGCTCAGAGCAGTGGCGTAAATTGATTTTCTGAGAGGGAGGGGACCATTAAGCAAGATTGCTTCATTGCTAATTTGAAGTAATTAGCAGAGTTTTTCAGATCGAACGCTTAGAGCTATAGCGAGCACATTTCGAAGCTTTTGGTCATTTCTCTGTCCTTTTACCAACTTAGGGGGAAACCCATTATTTTAGGGGAGAATCAAGTTTCATTTAGGTAGGACTGTTGCAGACCTTCTGGCTAAACTGCGAATCAGCTTCCACAACTGAATTATGCGTATACAGACGAGCGATTCGAGTGAGCAAGGCTTCCTTCGCTTTCATAGAGAAACCGGCACTGATATTTAGGATTTAGAATCGAGACACCCTGTTAAGTTGACGTGAAAAAATATAAAACTCAGTTCATGGTCATTTGCTTACAAACTGTGTAGTATTATATCACGGAACTATCAACTACGCGGTGACTCCAGATAATCGTGAAAATCGTAAAATTATCTGAAAAAGTAAAATCTGTAAACATATAAAAACTCAAATAAGATAAGGCACACTTCAAATTTTAAATAAGCTGATCAGTACTATAGCTTACATCTCGCAGTAAAAGCCGGTGGTATAGTATAGTGTATCTTAAGAAATGTCCAAAATTACCCAAATCTTCCCCGAGTGGCTTACGCAGGACTACATCCAGAAGTGTCTACAGTCCAAATTTAAGGACACATCTTTACGAATCTCAAAATTCAAATGTCAAGCAGCTACCGTGAATGGTGAAAATCATGCAAGTGCAATGATGCGAATAAGTGTTGAATACCGGACCAAATCCTCTCCCGAAACTCAAAAGTCCAGTTACATTTTGAAGACTTCCTGTCAACAATTTCCCAACAGCGAACCGATTGCGGCTATTGAACCGTACGATGTCTACAACAAAGAGATTCTGCTCTACGGAACCATATTTCCCCAATTCAACGACTTGTTAACTTCAGCCGGATTTCAGGAACGCCTAACCGCCGAGTGCATTAGTATTGACCAAAGTCGTGACATGATGTTGCTAGAGGATTTGCGAGAGCGGAATTTCGTTATTGGACAAAGAACGGTCGGCTTGAATTTCGAGCATGCACAGCTTGCTTTACGAAAACTGGCGAGAATTCATGCGGCATCGGCAATTTTGAACGAACAGAGTTCGCCTGGTATTTTTGAAGGTTTTGATCTGGGAACTTTTACAAAACATACAAAAAGTATGGCCGCGTTTTATGAAAGTTACGTTGAAACGTGTGGAGAAGTTGCATCAGCGTGGCCCGGTTTTGAGAAGTATGGTGCAAAACTGTTGGCAATGAAGGCTAAAATCATGAACTATGGCATTAGGAATTACGAACCACGAAAGGATCGTCTCAATGTTCTTGTTCATGGTGACTTGTGGACGAATAATATTATGTTTCAATATACGGAAAGTGGTGAATTGGTGGATGCAATTTTAATTGATTTTCAATTTATTTGCTGGTCATCACCATGCATTGATTTGCATCATTTTTTGCGAACATCGTTGGTTGAGGAAATCGGGGAGGATGATATAAATGTGTTGGTGGAAATGTATTATGCTGATTTGGTGGATGGTCTTCAAAGAATGGGATTTAAGGGACATATTCCGACATTGGAGGAATTTTGGGAGGACTATGCCGATACAGAAATGGGCGGTGAGGTTTTTTTTAATTGAAATTGGTTAATCGTATTAAAATAAATTTAAAATTTCAGCGGTAATTGCTACCTGTGTTAATCATCCATTTATGGTAAATGAGAGCAAGGAGGATGTGAATCCTTTCCACTTACTCGGTGACGATGAACGCTCCAAGGAGTACAGACGAAAAGTTTTTTCGAATAAAAAAGTTGAAAGAGCTTTGAAAAAGCTCTTGCCTGGTTTTGATGAAAGGGGTTTAATGGATTAGTCAAATTGTCAAATTTAGTGTCGGTTACTCGCTTTGAGCAGGTATTAATAGAAGGAGAGGGCGAAAGTCACTAATTCCATACAAAGTGACAGCTCAAAAATGTGCCGAGAATCTAATACATGGGAGAGCAAGCATCTAACAGTAAAGTAGTAATTGTGTCAAAAATTCGTGCGCGCTTGGTTGAATTCTTCTTCACTCTCTTTGTCTTTAAAAGTGGGTTGTCAAAGCATGGAACTTTGTTTGAATCGAGATGTACTGTTACTCTACTTGTGTCAAATCGCTTTGCTTCAACAGTGTTGTTATTGTATTTTTCTCTCCCATGAATTTGCGCTTTCGGCACACTTTTTAAGCGATGTTTCCTCTCCTTCTATTAATACCTGCTCGAAGGTTACTCGTACATACGAGTATTTATCCATAATTTAAGCTTAAAGCATACCTGCCCAGCAAACCATTTCTATCGTCCGCGATACGTATTCAATTCGCCTGATAGAAAACATTTCTCGAATTTCATATGGTTTTCGGATTAAAGGCGTCACTCCCTTCGTGAAGGAATAGTGACCGATATTAATTCGCCAA
Source organism: Microchrysa polita (assembly GCA_949715475.1). Lineage (NCBI taxonomy): Eukaryota > Metazoa > Arthropoda > Insecta > Diptera > Stratiomyidae > Microchrysa > Microchrysa polita. The sequence goes on from OX454420.1 coordinate 9,615,171, forward strand.
GATGATAATTTGGCGATAATAAACTAATTCATAGAAAAAGTGAAAAAAAAATTAATTTTTTTTATTTTTCCCTTTTTTCTAATTTTTTTTTTCTATTTTATCCTTAAGTTTTTTTTACCTTATTTTAGCTTTACCTTTTTACACTTTGCTTCTACTGGAAATCGAACCGGGCACCTATCGTTTCGTAGTCCTACGTCCTACACCTGAGCTATCTAAGATTACAAATTATGGAAATAAATTAGTCGTTTTATTTTTTGACAATTTCATCATTCTCTCGTTGTGAGGGATTACTATTTTATCAGCCTTGCAATAATAAGACGATATTTCGTTAATAGGAGTCGCATTCCTGACATATTGATGACAATAAAATGATTTTTCGTCGGAGAGACAAGTCTACGATAAATTTTTCATTTGAATAATATTGCTTTCGAATCATTTTTGTGATTTTTCGAAAAAATCGATAAAATTGTTTGCTGGGTGTAGCACGGTCGATTACACTGCTTATAGAATGCTTCAAGCTTATTTATTGGATAAAATATATGAGTAGCCGGTCCATAATGTAGGCCAACTAATTAACTGAAAAAAAATTATCCATAATCCCACTCCATTCGCAATTCTTAATAAAAAGAGCTTCACTATTAATTATCGTCCAAATAGTGCAAATATTTTTTTATTTTAATTACTTGTGCTTGTCTTTGAATCGCTGACTACACATGGAAGTCGTCCATGCATCATGCTCCACTAGGAGTTAGGGTAAATCAAGAAGTGCAAATATTTTTTAATAATAATCAAGTTATCAAAAAGCCAAATACGAGCCTAGTAATTATTAAAAATAAACTAATTAACTGAATTAACAACTAAACGGTTTTATTATAAGAACAAAAAGAAAATAAATGGTCAATCATTTACTAGAAACAACTCAAAAAATTGATTAAATTAAATTCTTTCTTGCGAAATCGGGCAGTGTCATTTTCAGATGATTATAGAGACATTTCGAGTCAAATATTTGAAATTGTTTCTCCTTGGCATCGTCATCGTCTTGAACTAAAACAATCGGGTCCGCCAAGTCTGGACGATCTGTTGTAATAATGGGGTACATACAACAGGCAGTTGCAACACCTAAAAAATAAATGCAATCGTTAAAATCGCGAAACACTTTTCTTTTAGTAAAAAATTGTTTTTCTTTATAAAACTAAACGCGGAATTTCAAAAACCTAATTTTGAGAAATTTTTGAAGAACCCAATTTTGAGAAATTTTTGAAAGTCTACAAAATCTCAAACTCGCGGTTTTTATTTTTTTTTTACTTCCCATTTTCGGGCCAAAAATTTGGATCCAGAAATTTTTAAAACTAATCCATCTTACCGTGATCACTTTTTGAATCGATCTCCCCGTTAATCGTTTCCAGTGTTGGTAAGTCCATGGCGCCCAATTTTGACATAGTATCTCGTAAAACGTCCAAGTACACTTGAACTAAGTCGTTCAAATGATTTTCATAGACGTCTTTTTGAAGAGAGGTGTAAATGAAATAGTTAAAATCAATTCCTGGTGATCCATAAAATCCTTCCTGATAGTCAACCTGAAAAGTAAAAAAAATACTTTGTTTCAGTAGCTGGCTTAGCTTAGTCAGAGGAACTAAACAAAAAGCATATTCGCCACCCCCTTTCCAACCTTTTTCCAAACGAAAATTCTGCAACTCGTTACTGAAAATGGTTTCGCAACTGTTTATTAATTCGCACTCAAGATTGCGAGCGATTTACTTATTGACGTGGTTGAGATTCTTTTACCAAGAAAAGCAGTGGCGTCTCACTCGCCAAAGAAAGAAAGGGATAAGCGAACAAATCACATTACTGGACGGAACAGTGGCGTAGATAGCTTTTCGGAAAGGAGGGGGATCATTTTGCAAAATTACTGATACTTTTATGGTTATCAAATGTTGAATTTCAGAATTAGTAGTTTCTTGAGTCCTAAAAATATTGCAACGATAATTTTGACTTTTTACTACGGTCAGTGAATACACAGTACATATTCTAATTTTAGTACAAATTTTTGCTACTGTGATTGGAGTATCAGAGCTTCATATTATAACTTTTCAGAGTCACGGAACACCTAGCATCGCCGCTTTTCTGGCCGGAATACCACAAAATATGGATTTAAATAAATCATGTTATGTATTTGTCTAAAAAAGGGAAATTGTCAAGACGAGAGCTGGTTGGGGATGCCCAGTATATACGGATTAAATACTTTGCTTTTGTGTTTTAAATTGAAATTTTCCGATAACTCAGAAATTCAAAAATTTCAAAAATGTTCAAACTTGTAGGACACCGTAGCAGCTATACATATTTGCTATAAATTTCGAAGTCCTAGCTATCAGCCAACTGTTTAAAAAGGAAATGTGAGTAGAACTTAAAATTTGGACTGTTAAACATTAGTTTAAAAAAATGGTAGATATATTTTGATTAACACAAATTTTATCCACTAATTTAGAACCACGTCACAAACACCGTGGACATGCTTTATTTCTAGTAGAGATGGACAAAAAGAACTGAAACGGTTTTAAAAAACCGTTCTAAGCTAAAAACGAAAAGAACAGTTTTCGAATATTAATAAAAACCGTTTTTTTCATTTACTCTACTCTACTACAGTGCTTATAAATTCAGTGTACCAGCATAATATGCATTTATATTTTTTACGAATACATATGTGTACATATTTCTATTCTGATCCTCTATGCAATCACATACATTCCCTTTGTATATTTTATTATAGTCAAGTCACATACGTATGTATCTCATAACAGGTGTTATGCACTCGTTTCCTACCAAACGCGCACAACACCCAAAACACGATTGTATTATGTACGATCATGTACATAAATAAAATACATACATACGCTGTGTATCATATCATATCAATCAGTATCATTCTATTCTACTATGTATACCAAATAAACAATAGTCCAAACAAAACAACCATTCTCAAGGCTATTCTATTTAATCTCTACAAAAGCGTTCGTTCCCGAAGCAGTTTTTTCCGCAACCGTTCTTCTCAGAGCCGTTTTATCCCGAAACATTTTTTTCCGCAACCGTTCTTCTCGAAGTCGTTCTTTCCCGAAACAGTTTTTTTCCGCAACCGTTCTTCTCAAAGTCGTTCTTTGCCGAAACAGTTTTTTTCCGCAACCGTTCTTCTCGAAGTCGTTCTTTCCCGAAACAGTTTTTTCTGCAACCGTTCTTTTCAAAGTCGTTCTTTCCCGAAACAGTTTTTTCCGCAACCGTTCTTCTCAAAGTCGTTCTTTCCCGAAACAGTTCTTTCTGCAACCGTTCTTTTCTGAAACAGTTTTTTCTGCAACCGTTCTTTTCCAAGTCGTTCTTTTCTGAAACAATTTTTTCTGCAACCGTTCTTGTTTTATGAAAAGAAAGTGTCCAGTAAAAATTTAATTCGAAGTAAAAAATCTTAGTTTATTTAGGATTTGGTTGTTCTGAAATGACGAAAATGACAATACAGGGTGTCCGGAAACTACCGCATAAACGAATTGTGATTGGATAGTTATTTATAAATCTAAGATGTTATTATATTAAGAATATGACGAAAATGACTATACAGGGTGTCCGGAAACTGCCGCATTAACGAATTGTGATTGGTTGGTTATTTTTAACAGTTTTAATGCCTTAAGTGCAGAAGGAAGTGAGACTGAAAAATAGATTGTTTTTGGGTCAAATCACAAAAATTTGACTTTAAAGTTCTGTGAAAACCAAACCTCTTATCCGATTTTAGTGCGGTTAGTTTTATTTTTTTAGGTAAATTTGTTTCCTGTAATAATCATTTTATTTTGCTATTCTTAATAGTATAGCTTTTGAGATATGTATTGAGATTTTAGTCGTACAAGAAAAAGATTTTTTCAAAAATCTTCAAATGACTGTGGCAGATTTGGTTAAGAATTGGGGGTATGTTCCCTGCAACTTTTTTGCTGGAAATCACATGAGGAATCACAATCCGATGCGTTTATGTGGCAGTTTCCGGACATTCTGTATAGATTTGAAATTAACAAAAAAAAATATTTTAAGGTGATCTCGATTTACTTCGAATATTATTTTCACTGGACAGGCAGGTTATTACGTTTGTTAGGGGAGGCGAATCATTTGATTTGCAAGTGTTGGGTAGTTTTGCAAAAAAAACCGTTTTTAAAAGAACGGTTCTTTAAAACGGTTCTTCGCAGAAAAAAAACCGTTTTTTACGTTTTTGTAAAAGAACGGAAACGCCCACCACTAATTTCTAGTACACACTACTTCTTTTTCCATTTCATATGGTAGCAAGTTGTGAAAAAAAATCGGTTGAGTCTCTGATGCTGGTCAAATATTTTACAGTTAAGTTGATTTCCGGTACAGTGTAGCAGACTAAGCTTCGGAATTTTAAAACTTAGAAACATTTTTGTCATTGTCACATTGTCGTATGAATTGTTTGCTTATTCTTATTGTCAAAATCTCTTTCTAAATTTTTCCTATTTTTGGATATCTTCTCCAAACCCCTCAGAGATCTTCACGAGACCCAAAGAACTTCGTTTGTTTGTTTGTTTTTTTTTCGAACTACTGCCTGCATGAGACAATGTATTTATATCTCTTAATTTTGGAAATTTCTGAAAAATTTGTTTTTATAGAAGATTTAGCTAAAAAGAAATTATCCTGAAATGTTCGCTATATCCGTGGTTCTTGCAGTTGGTTCAGTCTTATTAAATAAAAACTAGGTTCTTCCTTATACTGCAAGTGTTTTTTATTGTTCGACATACGACCGTTGCGGAAGCAACGTACTTCCTCCTTCAGTGCTAACCTAATCTGATTAGGTTAGCGTTGAATAATTCCAGCAAAAAGTTTACCTTTGCTTTGTTTTACGTACCTAAAGTAATGATAAAAAAAAGTGTGACCGAGGGGGGGAGATTGATCCCCTTAATCCCCCCCTATCTACGCCACTGGGACGGAACATGGGTACAGCCTGACTGGCCACTTTCCGAATGATAAAATATTTTACCACTTTAGTGCATAGGCTATAGTGCAGTCAAAATATCCCAATTCAGGCCTCCAAATAGAAAAAAATAGAGAAAGGCTAATTTTTGTTGTTTTTGAATCAGTGGGCTCCCAGGAATCTACAACTGATTTTGCTAAAAAAAAATTTTGATCGGTAAGGTCCCAAAAAGGACAAAAAAGGATACTTTTTAATCCTTGACGGGAGGTCGGCATGCGGGGTATCATATCAAAGGGGTCGTCGAGTACATTACATATCCGGTGTTTCCTGTTTCAAGGACCCTCAACGGAATAAATCGAGCTTAAATGGAAAATTTTCGTGTTTCCCGTGTATCTTTCCAAAGCAATAACTACGAGAATAACTCAAGTTTTCCTTACTTTTATCACTTTTCAGAATTTATAATAGCTGGAGATTCTACCATTAAATTTGCTAAGAAAAAAGTTGATCGGAAAGCTCTGAAAAAGGACATAAAAGGACACTAATTTCACACCTTGATCGAACGTGGGCATGTGGGGTGTCATATCAAAGAGGACGTCGAGTGCATTGCATATCCGGTGCTTGTTTCCTGTCTCAAGGACACTAAATGGAATAATTCAGGCTTAAATGTAAAATTACGGCTTTGCAAAAATACAGATACGGGAAACACGAACAATTTTCATTTGAACCCAATTTTCTCCTTTGGAGGTCCCTAAAATAAGTAACAAACACCGGATATGGAATGTACTCGACGTCCTCTTTGATATGACACCCCACATGCCCACGTTCGACTAAGGTGTGCAATAAGTGTCCTTTTATGTCCTTTTTCAGGGCTTTCCGATCAACTTTTTTCTTAGTAAATTTAATGCTAGAATCTTCAGCTATTATAGATTCTGGAAAGTGATAAAAGTAAGGAAAACTTGAGTTATTCTCGTAGTTATGGCTTTGGAAAAATACACGGGAAACACAAAAATTTTCCATTTAAGCTCGATTCATTCCGTTGACGGTCCTTGAAACTGGAAACAAACACCGTATATAAAATGTACTCAACGTCCTCTTTGGTATGATACCCCGCATGCCGACCTTCGGTCAAGGATTAAAGAATATCCTTTTTTGTCCTTTTTGGGACCTTTCCGATCAAATTTTTTTTTTGCAAAATCAGTTGTAGATTCCTGGGAGCCCACTGGTTGAGAAACAACAAAAATTAGCCTTACTCTATTTTTTTCTATTTGAAATGCTAATATATGACTGCACTACTATGAAATGATCCGTTCTATAACGGGAAATATATATGCAAAAAAAGTCATTTGTTTTTTTTCTGACAGACTTTAGCAGGCAATCCGATTTCAGACTATATACAGTCTACAGTAAGGTGACCAGACTCCAGAAGACCCAATGCTGTACATATACTTGCGGAATTCGGGTTTTAAGCAAATCCTAAGCCATACGTTTTTACAATATTTTCAATTGCATAGTTGTTACTGCCTTGTCTAGAATTTCGACAATTTGGCGTACATCAGATTTGGATTTCTTCAAGATATGTTTTTCAGAAAATGCGGCTGCCACAAGAACAGATCAGCTGGAATTCACTAAGATAATTTTACACTAAAACGACAATTAGTATTGTTAGATAATCTAGTGATACAATAGGGTTCTAATTGAGCGGCATTGCGGCACATGCTGTACTAATTTGCTGGAACAATACTGCATCATGCTACCCGGTATGCAGAATGCAGGCTCGAATAAAATGAAGACCATCTCGTTCACTCATTGGCTGGACAATTTTTCGGTATTACTTCACAGCGGCGGCCTCAACGTTTCTACGATCTTCTTCCTAAGATGCTGTGTTGCCTGTCGGGATTAAGCTACCGCGTATCATTCGGGAGTCTCTAGGCCAACTTCGATTGCATTGGGGGTTATGAAACAGCTGATGTCTAGTGCGACGTTGAAGCGACAGCCTATTCGCTGGCGTTGGGGGTTATGAAACATCTGATGTCTAGTGCGACGTTGAAGCAACAGCCTATTTTTCGATCGCGTCAACATACCTCAAACAACTAAAGGAATTTTTGTTCGGTAGAAAAGCATGGAAACAACTCATACATTTAATGCTTTTCTCCTGTGCTGAAAAAAATAATCCAGACCACTGATCCCCCTCCCCTCCGAAAAGCTATCTACGCCACTGGTTCTCCTTGACAAAAATCATCGGCATTTGAAGCACATTCGTTTGGTTTAACACGAAAAGGGAATAGTAAGATTATACACATACAATGCTGGCTTTCCAGGCACAATTTCAATGTAGCTATAGATTGGAGTCTGAGGTTGAGGTGGAAAGGTTGCTTATCCTGGTTGCGATATTTCTGGAGGAGAGTATGCAATTCTTCGTGGTTACATTAATGATGTATGTCTCTTAACGCCATTTTAACGGATTCGAAGGACATATTGTAGGAAAAAAACCCCTGGCAAAGTCCTTTCTTTAGTATGCTTTTACCTATAGAGGTAGATGGGGGAATTGGATGGAGTACAGAACAGTGGCTGATTTTCCATCTTTTTCTGGTAAGAAAAATAAATTAAATTCTTATCTTTCGACGTCTGCAACTTTTGAACCTTGGAAGGTAGAGTCTTGAAACTTTCATCAAATATGTATAGTGCCGTGCTCTACAAGTTTGCCAAATATCAAAATTCCGCTCAGGAAATTCTAAGTTATGGACAATTTTCGTTTCGTTTAGAAAACTCATAATTGCGATTTGGGCAGCCGTAACTTCCAACGCGGATAGATCGGACCGTTCAATTTGAAGCTCTCTCAAGTAGCTCTACAAGTGTGCCGAATTTCAAAAAGATCGAGAAGCGTTCCCGAGATACCGCAAATGAACGATTGCCAAACATAAAAATGCGATTATCTCGTTAAATATCGATTGTACCGGGTATAGGAGTCAAACTTTACACCTTAAAAGTAGACAAGATTGATCACATGCCTCACCGACGAGCATATTATGTAGTGAATTAGGGTTCATTGTGTGACATGGCAAATGTTGTACATTTTGCTGTTCAATTTCCAATGCTGTACGACAGGTCAAAATGCTGTACTGTACAGCAAAATGCTGTACGTCTGGTCAGCTTAGTCTACAGTCGTAGTTGGTTTGCTTCAATTGCCTCTCCTTCTGGTTTGATTTTTATGAAATTTGGCACGCATGATCCCTTCATATGGTCCTAACAAGGAATTAGAGTAAGGCGTTTTGATCAGCGACTGGAATAACGGTAAATTACTGTGAAAAGTGAACGAAACAGTATGTCTTTGTTATATATTCAGGTAGTATCCTTGTGAGATATAGAAGGACATTTTCTCGGCAAACGGCGTAGAGGTAAGATAAAAAAAATTCAAAAAATCAAAAACTTCAAAAAATTTAAAAATTCCAAAATTTAAAAATTTAAAAATTTAAAAATTCAATAAATCAAAATTTCAAAATATCAATGTATGAAAATTTAATTAAAAATAAATACATAAAAGTTGAAAATTAAAGGTTAAAAGTTCAAAAAAGATTCAAATTGTATATTCTTAGGCTTCATTCAAACGACAAACGGCTCGCAAGCTCGAGACATACAAATGCATTGGCTTATACATATGTGAAGCTCACTACGAGCGAGAGCCGTGCCGCTGTCAAAACACGGCTCGCGAGCCGTGAATTTACCGCTTGTGAGAACACTGCTAGCGAGTCGAAAGTGTGAGGAAAGTGGACTTGTTTAGCTATAAAATTATTTCATTTATAACAAATACGAGTATACTTACAAACAATACATCCTTAATATTTCCTTCCGCATCATTTAGGAACATGAAATTATTAACCCACATATCGCCATGGTTCAATACATTGAAACCGTTGGGATCATTGACGAACACTTTGATAAGTTTCCTCATAATATCTTTTTGATAAGTTTCCAGCTTTGGGGCGTATTGTGATAAGTCCTCCTTGCTGGCAGCGTATCTTGCACAAGTGGCCATTGTATTCTCGAAAACATCATGCATTGGTGTTCGTGTTTCCGATAAATTGGGTATTGTATGATATATGAATAATTCTGGTTTCTGCAAAGAAATAAAGCCACAGTAAATAAAAATAAATTATAAATTATACTTAAAAAATAAATAACAAGCGTGTCAGTCCCACATTGGACATCCAATTTCCAAGATCTTAACTGCTTTTTGTTGAGGTGTTGAGATCAACAGCACGCTCAGGAGTGTTATTTATCCCCATAAATGGGTACTCGTTGAACATCTGAGTGAGATCATAGTCCGCTACATGGGTCATAAGTTCGAAAAACACCATAAATTGAATTGGTTCACGGTGGTTCGAACCCACGACCCTGTGCACCGAAGGCGTGCGCACTAACCACAACCCCAACCAGACTACTTTAAATGTATTTAATATTGTTAGCAATGAATATGTACAAAATATGAAAACATTAGAACTATAAATAATCTATATAAAGAGCAAACAAAACATTGATTTATCATAATTTAAAATATAATCTCACCTTTTCATACAATATCCTTGTTGTTGCATGGAATTTTGCTAATTTACTTAACAATATACTGCATTGTGTCATATCAAGACCTTTGCGAACATCGGCCATTTTATAACCTTGTTCCTTAAGATCTTCCAGCACAATAATTCGATTGTCAATATAAATAGCCCTGAGTTGAAAATAAGCCCAAATAAAATTAAATTCTGAACAAATCACACACCACAATTACTTGCCATTTACCTCGGACCAAATTCCGTACTATCGCCAATACTTTTCAGCAAATTCTCACACTCCTTGAGAATAACTTTGTAAACTTGTGATTCTCTACTGAAAATACTGAAATCACCCTCAATAGCGGCCACAACTTCATCCTCGAGCCGGGATTTAACAATAGTTGTTAAATATCGAATGGCATCATGCTGCCCGGAACAATATTGAACACGCAATCTGGTCAGGCAGCTAGCGAAATTTTGTCCTTTTTTAGTAGCCGATTCAGTTTCATATTTGAGAATTTCAATTTCGTCCTGCTGTTCATAGGCGGCGAGGATTTTATGAATGTAGGCATCGTCCAGCCAGTCGGAAATGTCAGATTCTTGGTCGCTCATGATCTGATTAGAATATCTAAAAAGCAAATGGAATATTTAATTTTTTACACGATCTGGATTTGGTTGGAGTATTAAATCCTGTAAATATGAAAAATTTAAATAAATCGTAAATGTTGTTGTTGCCAATAAGCAAATACAAATAGTTTTATAGTAACATCCCGTTGCGTTGGTGGGGTTAAGTGGGCCGACCCCAGACCCAGAAATTAAGAAAGGAGAAGTTCCAAAATTAAATATGAAGCGATGAATTTGGTTGCAAATTTTCTAAAAATTAGAATTCTTGCTCTTCGAGCATACGTTAGTTACCTTCGGTGGTCTGTGAAAGTCACAGCTGAATTTCGAAAACATCTTTGTGGGTGGATAAGTGTGTGTGATTTTTATAAAAAAAACGAAGCATCCATAAAATATATTTCTGTTAAACATTTGGTCAAAATATTTTAAAATATTTGTTGTACAAAAATATTTTTATAGTGAAAGAATGAGCCGGATAGGAATTGGCTATTGCGAATTAGAGTCCTGCCAGTGCTCTCATCTGAGGAGGTATGGTTCCATGAACGACATTATTCCAAATTGATGCCTAAAATTCTATTTTTCTCAAAAAAGTTTACATAAAAAAAGCGCAATGGGAACTCAGCGAAAATTCCAGAAAATAGCATCATCATCCAAATTGCGAAGGCAAACTCAAATGTCTAGTAATATGTATGGCTTTAGCCCCGTCCAGGAGAAATTCCTGGTTGCGCCACTGGTAAAAAAAAAAATAACAGGCGCGACAATCCAACATTGGACTAAGGCCGCAGGATGTGTTAGTGACATCCTATTTCTAAGATCTTATCTGCTTTTTTTTGAGGTAATGAGATCAGCATCACGCTCAGCAGTGTTATTTATCCCCATAAATGGGTACTCGTTTAACATCTGAGTGAGATCATAGTCCGTCACAAGCTCGTGAGTTCGAAAAACACCATGATCCACGGTGAGATTCGAACTCATGACCCTGTGCACTGAAGGTGCGCGCACTAACCGCTCGACCAGCCAGACTACTACGCCACTGGTAACATGCTTGATAATTACGGTTTAAATATTTTGTATAGTTTAATCGGATTGTATGTAGGTGCTTTTATACTTGTCCGTATGTTTTGGAAAACTTCCAATAAAAGAAAGAGCAATAAAATAAGATAAAATTTGTCATATTGAAATATGAGTTTTATTGATCAATTATGATTGATATTTGAGTGTAGTCAAGTAGAAAATCGGTTTATCTTGGTGCTATATTGCAATCCATGAGGTTTTCTATGCAATCTATAATATCTTATCATAATCATTGTTTTAGATTTCAGATACGCGGGCTAATATAAATATGTTGTTTGGTCGTTTGAATGTTGGCTTGCTTGAAGCTTTAAAAAGTAACAAAAAAGCTATCGATAAAAATCAACTGCGTCTGGATTAACGATAGATAAATCCATTCAAAGCCAACTGCCACCCCTTATTTTTAGTGTCATGGTCAACAATTTCTTTCAATAATTTTAGAAAATGATTTGAAAAAAAATAGTTTAATATTTCTCCGGAGTTTATTTATTGACTATGATGATTATTGATGGTAGTTAGTTACATCACATATTAATAACTACTAGCTTGTCTGTGTCCGCGCAAAATTCCACTTTTTGCCCCATTTAAGGGCTCGTCTGCTGATCGTCCTTTTAATGCTTTATGTCTGCCTTTGGAAATATATACTTACCATGGTGTCCTGAATGAAATACTGCTCAAAATGAAAAGTTGCTGAAGGCCATCCGAGCGATATTAGGGGGAAACGCTGCCACGAGAGATAATTGTTGTTTCTCGCAAGATTCCACCTTTTGCCACATTTAAGGGCTCGTCTGTGAACAGTGCCGGATTAAGACCCTTTGGGGCCCCTAGGCATAAAACAATTGAAGGCAGTTGCGTAGATAAGGGGGGATTATGGGGATCAATCCCCCCTCCTTCGGTTACACTTTTTTTTTATTGATAGCCCAGGGCTTTACATTCATCTACTTTTTCACATTGGATCGAAGTGCTGCTGGAAAAATTAAATGAACATACAAAATTGTGGTATACAGTTTTGCGTACGACAGGCAAGCGTTTTTTCATAGAAAATGTCAAAGCCTATTCGTGCTATCGTAATATTTTGGGCGATATGCTATAACTCTCTAATTACTCACGAATTTCTGAGTTATCGGAAAATTTCGATATAAAAACACAAATGGTGTACTTTATCCACATATACTGGGCATTCCCAACGAGCTCTCGTCTTCACAATTTCCTGGACATATAACTATATGATTTATTTTAATCCCTGTCTTGAGGTGTTCCGGCCTGAAAAACACCGATTCTAGGTGCTTCGTGACTCCGAAAAGTTTGGGAACCACTGGTTTAACCCAATATAAAGCTCTGATACTGCAATCACATTAGCGAAAATTTGTACGATATTTGGAATACTCACCGTAGTAGAAAATCCAAAATTATCGATCAATATTTTCAGACTGACTTTTTTTTCGTATGGCAAAATTGCCATCTATTTTGCACCAAATTTGCTAAAAAAACTGCCAATTTGAATTGTAATAAATACAGAAATTGTTATTCTGAAATTCAACATTTGATAACCTTAAAAGTATAAGTAATTTTGCAAAATGATCCCCTTCCTCTCCGAAAAGCTATCAACGCCATTGATTGAAGGTTTTTTTTGTGAGCTGTCTTCAAGTAAAACTCTTAAATTATGTGTAAGAAATACTTTCGTAAATTATATAGTTTAGGAAATAAGAAAAACATATTTTATTTCGCAAAAATTTTGGGATATGTACCTATATAATCTCTAAAACAAAATCCCACCCGTTCATAATCCCGCTTTTTACAAAAAAATCCGTTTTACATTATTCCGACATTACTAAATAACGCCACTTAAAAATACCGCCATTATAAAATCCCGCCATTACGAAGTCCCGCCACCTCAAAATCCCGCCCTCTAAAACCTCCACTGTTTTAAAATCTCGCTAATGGATTGTGAAATAATTCCGTCAAAATACTGCCAAAATTATTTTCATTGTGAACAAAAAATCAATAGTTATGTGTGAGAATCAATAGTTATGTTATGTGATTACCAGCGCAGTTAATGCAATAATTTTTCTTAGCAAAAATCCGTCGGAATATTTGTTTATTTCTTCGATCAAGATGATAATTGAGCACCTACTGAACAAGACTGTCATACAATGTCATTTAAGTCTCGACTACCGAAAGACCAGACCACCTATTTTTCAAATTAGATCACCTGGCTCGTGGGTTTCCGAGCTTTAAGTATTATTTTAACGGTAAATGTGGAGGCGCTTTTTAATATCCCGTCATATAGGATAAGTATTCCTTCATTAATTGCGCGCGCGATTTTTGAAACCCAATTTTAGCCAAAATCAGTATACAACTTGCTATACAATTTGAACGAACATTTTTACTATTATCAAGGTAGCAATGCAGAAAGGATAAAATTATGCCACTAGATCTATCACGTGAATGGTATCATACCTTCGGTTTAGCTTGTTTTACTTTCCTTTTTCGTTGCGAGAGCTTACCAAAGAACAAAAGACTTATGTTTATTATATATATTTAAAAAAAATCTCGTGGGGTTACTGTCAGTGTGAGTGTGGGGCCTCTGTAAGTGCGGGGCCCCTAGGCACGTGCCTTATGTGCCTTAAGGATAATCCGGTAGTGTCTGTGAACGTCGTTTTATTGCTTTATGTCTGGCTTTGGAAATATATACTAAGCACAGTGTCCTGAAAGATATACCGTTCAAAAAGAAACGCTGTTGTGGGCCATCCGTGTGATATGAGGGGGAAATGCTTCCGCGAGAGATAATTGTTGTTTCTCGCAATATTCCACTTTTTGCCCCATTTAAAGGCTCGTCTGCTGATCGTCCTTTTAATACTGTATGTCTGCCTTTGGAAATGTTTACTTAACATTGTGTCCTTAGTGATATGCGTTCCAAAAAGAATCGCTGCTGGGGGCGATCCGTGTGATATTAAGGTAAAATGCTGCAACGAGAGATAATTGTTGTTTCTCGCAAAATTCCACTTTTTGCCCCATTTAAGGGCTCGTCTGCTGATCGTCCTTTTATTGCTTTATGTCTGTCTTTGGAAATATATACTTAGCATGGTGTCCTGAATGAAATACTGCTCAAAATGAAAAGCTGCTGAGGGCCATCCGAGCGATATTAGGGGGAAACGCTGCCACGAGAGATAATTGTTGTTTCTCGCAAGATTCCACTTTTTGCCCCATTTAAGGGCTCGTCTGCTGATCGTGCTTTTAGTGCTTTATGTCTGCCTTTGAAAATATATACTAAGCATGGTGTGCTAAATGATATATCGGTCAAAAAGAAACGCTGCTGCGGGCCATCCGTGTGTTATTAGGGGGAAATGCTTTTGCGAGAGATAATAATTGTTGTTTCTTGCAAAATTCCACTTTTTACCCCATTTAAGGGCTCGCCTGCTGATCGTCTGTGTATATCTGCCTTTGGAAATATTTACTTAACATTGTATCCTAAGTGATATGCGGTACAAAAAGAATCGCTGCTGGATGCCATCCGTGTGATATTAGGGGAAAATGAGATCCTTGTTATTTCTCACAAAATCCCACTTTTTGCTCCACTTTAGCCTCGTCTGCTGGTCGTCCTTTTAAAGGTTTTTGTCTGCCTTTGGAAACATATACTTAGCATGGTGTCCTGAATGACGTGCCGTTCAAAAAGAATTGCTGCTGAGGGCCATCCGTGTGATATTAGGGGAAAATGTTACTTTGTATATTCGTTTTCTGTGTATGTACTGCATATATTGCCTGTAACTTTACTTGAAAATAGTCAAATTTCGATTGATAAATTAACCGGGTTGTAACTGGAATTTTGAAATGAAATTTGGTACTTAAGTACTCAAGGAAGTGTCTGGAAAATAATTAAGCTCTTTCTGCACCTATATGATTTAGCATGATGGAGTTAGCGTTATTTTTGTAGAAGCACTTGCCCTTTTTCATACAAATTTCAAATTTTGGAGCGTGTCTGCCACCATGTTAGCCCCCCAATTTTTGTCTGCCTTTTAGAACTTATATGCGGGGACTCGTCCTCTATGAAATGGTATATGAATCAAACGCGAGGAAATAGTTGCAAATATTTGCAACTATTAACGACTTTGGGCTCGTCTGCCACCACTTTAGCCCCACTGAAAGTGTCTGCCATCTGCATTTTCGTTATCAGTGGACCAAGTACTATGATCGTGCAAAGCACGAACAGTGAGAAAATAGTTGCAAATTTTTGCAACTTTTAACGACTTTGAAGTTGTCTGCCACCCCTTTCGCCCCACTGTCCAGGAGGCAGACTACCGTTTTGGGGCATCTCCAATCGTGAAATTTGCGATAATGTGTAACAGAATGGAGAGGAAATAGTTGTAAATAATTCCCACTTGGGCTCTTTGCATTTTATTCTATTTTTGAAGTAAATTCGATTTCAAATCTCTTAGAAAAATTTAAACCAGGAAAACCGCCAAAGAAAACCAAATCCGGTCGGCCGGATTTTGGTTTCTTTCGGCTAAACAGTCTAGCTTCCGGCTAAATTTAGCCGGAAAACGACCTAATTGGTAATACTGTCTATAAGTATGTATAAGTGTCTTAAGAGTAGGTATTCACATCAGCTTTTCATGTGAAATCCATACAAATACTGTAAGAAAATTTCATCCCTCACTTTACATAAAAGTCAATTGACTGATTGAAAGAAATTCACCATCTGACAGTTGAACCACATATTTTCGGCCTAATTTATTTTTTAAACTACACTCAGAAAAATTTCAATGGATAATCCCATTAAGACGATCATTTTATCCCATTATTTTTGGTGAATAGGAAAACTTAGATTACTTTAAAAATATAGGTAGGTCCAGTTTCGGAAGAAGTCGAGTCATTTGCCGTTCTCTTAAAATTTAGAGAACACAAATTATTAATACGGGAGGGATAGATGATTTTATTAGTCTTGTAGCTGTTTTAATGGGATCCATCCTATTGTTAGTTAATCATATCAAAACTTGTTAATTTACTGGGATAAACTGATTAAAATGTAATCTGATGATTTGGGACACATTTCATTTCATACAAAATATCTCAAAGTAAACAGATTCAACAATTATTATAACTGGCAGAATCCAGTTATAATAATTATTGCATCTGTTTACTTTTTGTGAACAAATCTGGTGAATTTCCGTCCAATTAAAATAATGAAACAAAAACATTTTTCTGAGTGTATCTATACTCGAAATAAAATTCGATTGAATCTCGTTTCAAACTGGAAAATTAAATTCACGAACAAAACGTATTAGCTGTGAAGTTTCCATTGCCACATTTTCGCTTTCTGCGGGATGCCAATAGGAAGACCAAATCTGATCCGATCCTAGGGGGTCCGGACACCAATCGATTTTATTTCAAATATGAAAAACAAAAAAAAAACTGAAATTATGCACACTCATTCCATTGAGTAGTACCTTCATTTTCTTTGGAATGCGTTTAGAAGGTTTTCTAAATACCTTTTCACTTTCTACGGTTGTTACTTCATTGTGGATCGTTTTCGAAATCCTGAACGAATACACTCAACAAAAAAAAAAATGGCTATTGGCGTAAATTTGACTGGAAAACATTATTCGGAAAAAATTGTGTTTTCCAGTTCTTCGTTAGAAACTCCAATTTCACTTAAAATTAGGGCGAAACTTTCGAATAATCTAGTACAAATTTAAGTTGTCTAGTCTAGCGCAATTAATCTTAGGTCCGATTTCGGCGAACAAAAGTCTAAAATGCTAGCATTCATTGATGTTAGTTAGCAAAAATTATTCGGCGCCTAAAAGTGCTAAAGCTGCTGATTATATTATTTTAAATGATTTTCTTGTCGCTTGAATCCTTTTTACTCTGAACAAAAAGTGATATGACAATAAAAACGTGATTCGACAATTTTAACGTAAAAGCGAATTACACTTATAATTTAGACAGAAAAAAATACGCTAGGATATCGCTATCGCTACATTGTTAATTCAACAAAAAATCAAAGAATTCAGCAAAATGTAATCAAAATAGTCATGGAAAATGGTGACAACCGAGGGCTTATACAAACTCCTACTCTGTGTCCTTCATGAATAAATAAAAAAAAAACTTTAATTCAAAAGCAATGAAACTACACAAAATTACCTTTGCAACGACATATAATACAATTGATTTATTTGGTATATTATCGTTTTTGGACATTTACATTTTTTACTTTAACTCCGAAAGAAATGCTAGTTGAGCCAGGTTAATTTAGTGAAATATTCTTAATAAAATCAAGTTGACTTTTGCCGAAAATTGATCAAGGATACGCCTGGTAAGCCTATTAGAACTTTTCAAGCCGCCACGTTCATAGCTCCTCCCCGGGGGATATGGGAGGGGGTAAATTTTGGCTGAACGTCAAGACAGAGTCCCTTTATACTCTCCACCAAACACTAGTTCAATAGGATGAAAACTACAATGTGAAAAATCCAGTCAGGGTCAATTTGACCTTCAATGATTAAAATTAAATTTTCTTTCCAATTTTTTTTTATTTTTTTTTTCATTCTTGCATTTTTATTATAACCTAAAAATTGAAAATAAAATCATAAAACAAAATTTTATGCGAATTTATAGTCAGAATCTTCATGGAAACTTGATTATGGGAATATGTGCGCCCCAGGCTCTTGCCCCGGTTACCTATTTGGGAAATCCAAAACTATGGGCAAACTCTACTTTACCAACAGTATAAATGAACTTTAATAAAGTGTGCGTAAGATAAAACTCAATTAGTTACTCCTCAGGAAGCTAACAATACCCCAGTGGAATGTATCCCTCAACTATTCTTCATATTGTAGTAATGGCAGCACATTTCTATAGAAACGTCGTGCACATCTACACACGGTAGTCGTCAATGCATTATGCTCCTCTAGGAACAATAAACTCAAGTCATACCTTCATCTGAACGGTTAAACTAACGATTCCCTTACAATCGGACACTCAGGATTCTCTCAATCATTCTAGAAAGAAGAAAACAAATTGTATAGATTAATTCTTTATTGAAGATTAAAGAACGCTCAGGAAACTTGAAGGGAAGCTCAAAGCTTTAAACGCACACGAGGGGAGCATTGAACATTTAGGGAATTCGTTCGGAATTCAATTTCACCATACATCATCGAGAGTACCCCGCCGGTTCCGCTTCAGGCTTTACGTATACAGCTGGGTGACGAAAAACTAAAATCTTTTTTTTTTAAAGTTAATTGAAAATCAAAAAGTATATATAAAAAATCTCCAAATTAAATACGAGGATTCTGTGATAGTTGATTTTGACCGATGAGTTTCATCCCAGATTCTTAAAACAGATAGGGTTGCATTAGGGATCAAACACGATCAAATAGTAGTAGTCAAAACCTTCCAGTATCGAACAAAGCTTAGAGCGTATGCTGCATAGGTACTGATAATTTTAGGCGATGCTATACACTTCTCAGTTCTTCCTAAGATGCTTTGTCGCCTGACGAGATCAAGCTCTCGCGTATTATTCAGGAGTCTCTATAGTCTAACTGCGATTAGTTAGGTATACCAGCATTAAGGTGGGGATTATGAAACATTATCTCTGCCACGTTGTTCAGCGTACAGCGTGCCAAACCTATTCTTTCAGAATTTCAGCTAAACAAGCAGAATTGACACAATTTCAAAAACTTGAAGCCACGACCTATTTTTCGATTTCGTCAGCAGACCCCAAACGAATAAAGGAACTTTCTGCACTGAAAAAGCATAGAAACAATATGTTGGTGACTATACTGTAAATTCCTTATTTAGAACTTCTGAATTTAATACTTTTCCTCTGTGCTGAAAAAAAATATCCTGACCACTGATCCACTCCCCCTTTGCAAAGCTATCAACGCTACTGGTTCTCCTTGACAAAATATCATCAGAATTTGAAGCAGAAACGAATGTTTTAAGCTATAACAGGGAAGCTATGAAGTATAATCTGAGAAGAACCTCCAAAGCGGTGGAAGGGTTGCTTATGCTGCGGTTGCGATATTTCTGGAGGAGAGAATGCAGTTCTTCATGGTTACATAGTGATGTTACACTGGTTCTATGGGCTCTGACGCCATTTTGACATGATTCGAAGGACATATGGTGGAAAAAAAACTTCTAAAAACCCTGGCAGAGTCCTTTGTTTAGTACGGTTTTTTGATAAAAAATAAAAATAAAATTGCATTCTTTCGACGTCTGCCACTTTCGAACCTTGGAAGCTCACCAAATATCGACAGTGTGGTGCTTTACAAGTCTGCCAAATTTGAAACTTTCACTCAGGAATTTCCAAGTTATATGCAATTTTTGATTAGAAAATTCAAAATTGTGATTTGGGCAGCCGTAACTTCCGAGCGCAGATAGGTAAGAGTAAGACCGTGTCATTTGGAGCAAATGTGAGCGACAAGTAGTTTCCGGATTTTAGAAAGATCGAGAAGGGTTCCCGAGAATGAACGATTGCCAAACATAAAATTGCGATTATTTCGCTTCTCTGTATAGGGTACAGAAGTCAAATTTTACACCTTAAAAGCAGACAAGACTGATCACAGGCTCACTGAAGAGCTTATTACATACTGCAGTGAGTAATTGTGTGGCATGGCGAATGCTGTACCCTTTGCTGTACATTTCCAAATGCTGTACGGCAGGTCGAAATGCTGTACTGTACAGCAAAATGCTGTACTACGTCTGGTCAGCTTAGGTTAAAAAAAAATAAACCTTTAATCGAAATTTAGTATAAAAGTTATTTAGTTTCCAAAATACAGATTTTAATAAATTAGTATCGATTCAAGAAAATTTATTTAATTTTAACGTCAAAACCCAACAAGGTGTTCTATTCTCAGTTTACCAGCTTACGACCCCTTCATATTACGTTTATCTATTCTATACGGTGTCAAATGGCCAATCAACCTACATTCTAGATTCTCAAGTTTTTGCACTATTAATCAACGACAATTGAATAGAATATGTTGCATAATTCTGTGTCTCACTACACTGTACTATGTTAGAATAAAATGTTTACAAAAATGTATTACTTTTGTCACAGGTCACACTAATGAATAAATTTGTCCGGTATACGATAGTATAGCATTACACACATGAGTGTTATTATTAGTATGTTAATGGTACACTTAATTAGCACTTAATTGTAGCCATACACTGTGTTGACATTGTAGATCTGATACGAATATGTAATATCTTTTGCGCATACTACAAATATGTAATAAAAATTAAACAATAATATCATATCTAATGCACGACTGCAATTTGAATATCAATTCGTTATTTTTAATGATTAAAATGCACTACCTTCAAATCCACTCGACGTTATCAATATTATGTACGGGCAAAACGAGATTGTCCAACGAACTGACTAAATCACACTCAGTGCATCTGCACTAGCCAAATATCGATAACTCACTGACTGAATTTTCAATAAAAATCAATGAACGATCAATTAATGGAACCACTTTAGAGTATCTCGAACTCGGCGAATTAATTGAGTGAGAATACATACACTTCACGGGCCCCTATGCCGGTCAAGCTTGGACTGACTGACTGAGCTCTAGCTTGAAACTTAGAAAAGCTAATGCAAACAATTAATCGGGGACGCATCGAAAATAATGTTCAAAAGGGGGTTAAGTGCGTGTAATATGTTATCAGTTGATAGAATAAAGCTAGAATCTAGTATAGTGGTCTAATGTGCAGGTATTGGAAAATCTGGAATCAAACATATCATTTCAAAAAGCTTTACACATCTAGGGCTGATTACTCGTATATCTTATCTAGTGCCCGTCGGGTGGTTAGTCTTATCGTATAGACAAGACACACACCCTGATTTTTTTTTTCTAGTTAGTTTATACAGTAGAATCAGTACGTTTGCTTTGCATAGTTGCGCCATATTTTACTTGGTTACATCATGGTTAGAGGTACGGAAATTACGTTTTTACGAAATATGTAGATGCGAATTTCAGCGAAATTGTCTCATTCTTGCGAATTGATGCGAAATGTTCGAACTTGTACTTGTCCACAAAAAGCTAATTTTTCTCCAAAAAAGAATCAATTATGGAGGATAGTTTTTCATCTGAGATTGATTTCTTGTCAAAAAATCCCATTAATAAGAATAGAGAAAAATGCAAGAGTTCGCAGACGACAACGATGGCTTGCCAAACACCGAGTAAGGTGTTTAGTCGGAGGTTGGATGAATAAAGTTCATTTATTTCTGCATCGGGATTTTTGAATGTAGAGCTTTTCTCGTGGTTCAACGAGCCCCAAAATTGAGATAAACTGTACATAAAAAAGCGAAACAGTACTAGCGGGTTCTGCCTCAGAAGTTTCTCTTTTTACCGTAACTTCTTCTTCCAAAAATATTTCTCGACAACTAAACTCGTAGTATGATTGTAGTTGTCAGCCACACTACTTCCTAGTCGATTTTTTTCCTTATTATAATAAAAAAATTCAGAATGAAATGTGATCGTGAATTTGTAATATTCGTTTCATTGTGATTCTCTAGAATTTCTAGTTTAATAAATTTTAATAGCAAAAAAATGTACAAAATTATGTTTTTATGCGAATTTTAGCGAAATTTCTAATTTTCAAAATTAGTTTATGCGAAATTCCTGTTTTTTATTTGCGAAATTTCCGTACCTCTAATCATGGTATATGATGGTATACAGTAAAACACGGATAAGTGCACATCGATAATGCACAATTTTTTCGTGCACTTAAGCGTGTTGTGCACTTATCAGTGCTCCATATAAACTATCTAATTTACGTAGCATAAATGGA
The DNA here is from genome assembly GCA_949715475.1 of Microchrysa polita. Lineage (NCBI taxonomy): Eukaryota > Metazoa > Arthropoda > Insecta > Diptera > Stratiomyidae > Microchrysa > Microchrysa polita. The sequence continues at coordinate 9,637,161 of OX454420.1, forward strand.
AACTATTGGTAACAACTGATATTGTGTGGCTCTACTTTGTAAGGCTATAGTCAGGGCCGGCCCCAGAGGTGGACGAACTGGGCAGTCTCCCAGGGCCACTACTTTCAAGTGGCCACCACACCATGGAACCTTTTATTTTCGGGAAGCCACCTCACTCAGAAAGTGCTCCACTCTCTAGGGGCCTTGACGCAACAATATAATCAAAGCATACCTGATGCAAAATCAATTGAATCGTTGGGCGATGTTGTCAAATAAAAATGAGATTGCAAACACGCTGGATATTTCACATCTTATCGGAAATTTTTAAATGTTCGAACTCCAAAAACTTCAGGATAAACCTAAGTCTAGTCTATAAAAAAAAATTGGCCGTGGAATTACCTGGTTCCAAAAATATAGAAATTTGTTTCGATTGAAAAATTGAAGTAATGCTTATGCTATGCACAAATATTTTCAAAAAATGCTGTTTTTAAATTCCAAAAGCTTAGAATGCCTACTACAAGCACTCCGATATGTCTACCGATAATGAGCATAACTTTCTTAGTTGGAATTTCGTAAAAAAATCGGTCAAGTCGCATCCATCTGACGGATGGTATTTCAAATGTTTGGCGAGGGAAAAGCTTTGATACACCTTGACCGATTTTTTTACAGCTTTGACGTATGTGCCAAACACATAAAACAGATCAGGAAAGTGTGTATGATCACATTTTTGGGATTTATTTTGAAGCGCAAATAGTCCGACAATAAAATTTTTCTTTCAACCAAAGCTCGACAAAATAATCAACATTTGCTCTGATTTACCTAATGATGATGACAAAAGATTTTACAGGGTAAATAAATACGTAGAAAGAAAGAGCTAGCTGACAGTGGCAGCAATTCCAATTTTTTTCCTTAAACGTAAAAGGGGTTTTAAGAAACATTTACAATTCACCAGTCGCAAAATTTTAAGGCATTGCTATTTTGGCCTATACGTCCAAAGCACGTCTTAATTTTTTTATTTGTTCGCCAAGCTCAATTTGACAAAATAAAAATATGTATACCCTTCACTCTATGAGCGAAGGGTATAGGGAGCCAGTAAAAATGTTTAAGAAAACTGCTTTGTGGCTTATCTTTGTAAAATGTTTATAAGGAAGTGGATAATTTTCATTTGCTTGCAGTTTCGCCTTACTAGAATATATATAACGGTGATTAACTATCAAAATTCTATTTTAAAAAAAACATTGGCAAAGCGAAGACTTCCGCGACATCAAAAATATTGCGAATCACTGATAGGTATAACGTATGCAAAAAACATTCAGGCCGACAAGATCATACATTGGGGTGTCGTGCTACATCAACATAATAAATCAAAAAAAAATATTGACAATCAAAAATTGAAAAAAAAAAATTAATTCAAAATTTTGGTTGGAAATTGGTAGGGTCACCATCATCGGTTCGGCTTATAAATGCTAAGGCCGGCCCTGGATATAGTTTTAAACAATTAAATTTGACGAAAGCTTTCTAACTTTGTCAACAAATATTAACAAATGGGCACTACCCATCTTTTTGAAATGTGATTAATGCAGGGGTCACCATTATAAAACTAACAGCTGATTGCAACAATCTCGTCAAAGGCGTCGGCTTTGAGGGATACATCGAGGGAAGAACATCGAAAATAGATGTTGCGAATGGAGCAACTTTTGGGACGTCAAATTGTGTGTAGCCTAAAATAATTTTTTTTTATACATTTTCAATAACAATTTATGGGTGTTAAAATTATCACTTGCTTGCAGAAATGGAAAAACAACATCCAAAAAAATTTTGTTTGCGAAAAAAAAGAAAAACCAAAATTTTCTAACAACCTAAGATAGTTGTTAGGTTGTTAGAAAATTTTGGTGTCCTGCAATCTAAATGAGGAGACTGACTGAAACTGCTAACATGAACGCTGGAATGACAAAGAGACTGCCACTTTTGCTAAAAAATTTTTTTATCAAGACAATGTTTGATCTTAGCTTTAGCTGCTCCCAAAAAGAGCAATTTTTAACTCTCAGATTTTCCTACTTAAAGCCTAGTACTGACATCGAGAGTGAAATTCTGGTCCGCTGCGATTTTTTCAATGAAAATGTATTCTTACTGTCGTGGAATATGTGGGGAGTGCTGGGGAATTCCATAAGCTACAATCCGAAAACAGTTCCATAATTTTTCTCCGCCATTTTATGTATTTTTTTACCGATTCGCCGGTTATTTCATCGTGAAATGTCAAATGACCGTGGAATCGAAAAATAATACATAAAATGGCCGAGGAAAATTATGGAACCTTTCTTCTACATTTTCATAAATTGAATCAATAAATATTAGATAAATAAATAGTTTTGTTCGAAATGTCTGCACTAATAAATTTTCAAATGCACATGTGCACTTATCCGTCATAAATCGTGTCCAAATGTTGTTAACCCTACCAAAAAATTGCGTGCACTTAAGCGTGTTGTGCACTTATCCGTGTTTCACTTTTCCGTTTTGAAATGTATTGAAAATCGCATTAAATGGATGGTGCTTAAGCGTGTTGTACTTAACCGTGTTTTACTGTATGATGTAACCAAGCAAAATATGGCGCAACTATGCAAAGCAAACAAACATTCAATTGAATGCAATGTACAATCTTTTGATAAATGGTGAGCGCCTAGTCTTCACGATAAGACCCCAGCCAGCAAAAAACATATGTGTGACCTATCATTCATGAACCACGCGTCAGTTGAGATACCTTTGTCATTCATCACGTTTTCATACAAACAGTATAGGAAGATGTCTCCCTTTGTCATCTATGCATGCCTTTACGCCTTATTATGGATAATGATTGACATTGACAAAATCGTTACTCAAAAAGATGATGTAATACCTATGTATCATAATAAACATTAACCAAAAACTTGTCTGCCTACAAAGAACTCTTTTACAATTCATAATTTTTAAATTTAATTCATCATCAGCTTTCATACACTTGACAATAAATTATATTTTGATTATATGTATACTAGCGCTAATGGCATATTGTTTATAATTAGCAATAGTGCCATTTTAATTGAAGGCGATGATGATGATGATGTGGGTGATGTCATCGAGTTCACGACTCATATGATGATATAATAGTTATGTAACATATATGTTTAATGCATCGCTCGTGAAAACATACATGACTTACGCGAAATGAATGAATGATGAATCTTTCGTGATGAGTGAAAAATGCACACTGTGAAATAAATCAATATGAATCCCACGTCACAATGATTATTAAAATTTGCATAAATGAGAAAGGATGGCTACAAAGCGGTCCAATTTCTGAAGGGGCACGCTTATAAAAATATTTTTGGTCGGCAAAAGTGTGGTGTGGCGGCCAACTTTTCACAGCGCGTAACGATAATGTGTTGGTATACTTGCGCCAACTTATATAGTAAGAAGAATTCGACAAGTGTACGTGTGATTTTTTAAGGAGAAAAGAACCATTGCATTTTCCATATGCAAGAACCCATACTGATTAATGGCAATTCCTTCAGCTGACCATCATGTGTTTCACTTTCAATGCTTCCTATAGATACAACACGACGACTCGTGATGCATGAAGTGTAGCTTATTTTTTGACTATTTTGACGATATATGACGCCAATGCTGGCTGGGATCATGTGTTTCACTTTCAATATGCGTCCTATAGATACAGCACATCGACTCGTGATGAATGAAGTGAAGTTTATTTTAGACTATTTTGACGATATATGACGCCAATGCTGGCTGGGACGGCACTAAATAAGATGTACGAGTAATCGGCCTCTAAAGAAGTGGTTATTTAAAAAAAATATATATAATTAAAAATATTGCAATTCTTTACATAAATTAATAATTTATTGTTTATTTTTTACATTTTAATTGAAATAAAATTATAAGTGGAATAAAATATAAAACTAAATCGAAAAACCAACCACTCAACATATTTCAATATCACCACAAAAACAACACTCATAAGTTCTAGCCCTCATTGCGGTCCAACCAATGGAAATTTCCATCTTATTGCTCCGCCTCAAGTAAACCCATTCTATCGAAGAACGGCAAAATCCTTTTAAGGTTTCTATGAACCCTATCGTTCTTGTAAACTGTCCTCTTGAATCGTTGTGCACGTTCATCTTCCTTCATAAGGGCTGCAAAATCGGCATCTTCAGTTTGTTCATTCAAGTGCACTGGCTGTATCAGAACTGCTGATATGAAACCTAATTCAAGGAAAATATCAAAATTTACGTTTAAGTTAACCAAATATGCATAAATAGCAGTGAAGTACACACTTACTGTAGAAACTGGTCTCCATATACTCCATCCAGAACTCCTTTAGCGACGGAATCTTCCCTTTGAAATCCAAATTTCGCAATGTTTCCGACAATATTTCATAGTAATACTGAACCAATTCGTCCATGTGCGTGGTGACCAACTCATCGGACAAGGATGTATGAAAGAAATAGTGCAAGTCTATGGTAGGCGAACTCCAACAACTGAACTGAAAATCGATGAGAATCACGTCGACCGGTTCGTTGTTGGCATTGTACCTAAACATGGCATTTGTTCGCCACAGATCACCATGAACCAAAACGTTGAGATGATTGCTCTTACAGTCAAACGACCGCTTTCCGTATTCCATAAGCACATCCTTGAGACCATACAACTTCTCAGCATATTTCTCATATCCCGGCCACTTGCTAACCAAATCAGCGCATGCTAATAAATTATTCACATACAACGGACGAAATGCTTCCGTATGTCGATTGAACATGCCGCGATCATAGCTTTGGAATATTTGAGGTTCGCGATTTCCCAGCACAGCTGAGGCAGCTTGCAATTTCGCCAACTTCCTCAGGATCATTTTCGTATGCACCATATCGAAACCCTCTTTTTTGTCCGGAGTAAAATAGCATCTGGTCGATAAGTCTTCAAACATGATCGAACTGCGATCGTAGTCAATACAAATCGTGTTTGGAACAAGTTCTTCGGTAAATCCTTCCGTCTTCAGGATCTCCTTTAGCTTGGGAAATATCAAACCATAGATCTCCATCTCACGTTCGAATACGCCATATTGTGCAAATTTCTCCAAAGCAAATTCGTCCGTTTCGAATGAGCTTTTGATCAAAAAACTTCCTTTGTGGCTCTTATTATCCTTCTTGCCCGTATACGTAGCACTCACTCGCGACATAACACTGGCATAGTTGTCACCTTTTGCAGTGGCCGGTTTTATGGAAACTTCTTTAACTTTCAAATCCTTATCACGAAAATGAGCCCTCAAGGCATTCTCCACGTATTCCATACAAATCCATTCGGGACTTGGTTGGAAATTTTCAATGTTAAGGTCACACTTATTGTACTCGGGCATAGTGTTTAGTTGCGCGATTCAGAGATTACCTTGGAAGGAGTTTTAGCACCCGCGCGATAACACGATCACCGTAAAAGAACCGCAACGGATTGAGTAAGTTGCAATCCAGTTTGAAATTTATATATCCCTTTTTGTTGAAGTGCAATTGATGCAAATGTTTAAGTTATAAGTTAATCCGTGCCGTACATGTAGTCAAGTTGGTTGTATGAAATGATTTACAGTTATGACGCCAATTTTATTCTTTGTTTGGTCTATTTACAGATGCGATGCGATATATGTGGGAACGTGCCATTTAACATTTCTACACTTTCTGATGTGATGAACGGTGAGATAGGGGTTTCCAAATAAAAGAAAACGATAAGGGAAAGTATGAATATTCATTTTTCTAAAATTTTGAAAGTCATTCGTTTACATAACAAAAAAGGTAAGTGAACTAAATGACACTACGGTAGAGCGTCGATAGTCCGGATTATCGAATTACTCGTACTTTTGAAAAGCTATTAACACTCCGGTAGACGATAGTAATGCTGAAATTACTCAAATTGAATTATTTTAAACCAAAATAATTAATTTTATGGTCGAAATAGCGCACTACGATGAAAAAAACTTCATAAAATTTTCAGATTTTCCAAAATCAAAGAAAATTTTGGCCTTAATCGGAAAACGCATTATCGAATATCCAGATTTTCGTGGTCTGGATTATCTGAGTTCTACTGTATTCTGCATGATTTATTGAAATCCGGTTTCATGAATAGCGATTTCACCAACCATATGAATGATACTCTTCTATTAAATCTAGCCAATGAAAAAGATGTACAGTTATAGTGATTAATACGAACCCAAGTAACAATTTCATCCCTATAATACTTCGTAAAATATTCTCTTCTAACGACAATAAGGGCACTTTACAGGGTATAAACACTGAATAATAGTCCAATAATGGCATCTGGCGCCGTTTTTTGATCCAATAGAACCTCATTGTAGCACTGAATTACGCTTCGAGAAAGACATACATCCTGTGTTATGTCATCATTTTCTGTCATTTTCTCATTGCAAAAAAAAAAAGAGAAAAAAAAATAATTTCCGCAGCCAGCGTCGAACCAGCGACTGTCGTACGCCAGTCCGACGCCCTAAACACTCGGCCAACCTCATATAGATAACATTGCTCGTAAACACTACAAGTGCTCGACACTTCTTTATCGACGCTTCTCCTATGCACCTTCTTCTTTATATGTCAATCAGTTGAAGCTAATTAAATTCACACATTCTTCAATAAATTACAGACATTTTCTGCCCTGAGATTATCTTAATTGATTCATAAGCTAACAAGGAGTGAGGAAATGTTGGTTTCAAGCAATATTTCAATGAATTCAATTCAAGAAACGTGGTATTCCAGAGCACTTCATAAGTGTCAATTCATTAAATCACAAAGTCCATCCTTCTATAAAACTACGGTGAACAATTTAATGGATGACCATACGAATGTCACACTATAAAAATGACACCGACTGTGCTTTAGAAAAATATAATGCATGTGCGTGAGTTAACTTAGAAAGACCATTGCATGTGTGTGCTGTATCATCCAATAAACACAAGAGTGGAGTATTTAAAGGAGTACGTTTTTAGGTTAACGTTTAGAGACAGTTTTATCGAAGTTTTACACCACCATCTTTAAATTTATTCTATAATGATGATATAAGCTTTCCGGAAAATACTTTAATATTACTTTAAGCGATGTCATACGATAAATGAATTTCGTGGTACTATATGATTGCTACAGTATGGAGTGCTTCTTTAAAGCAAACGAATTGTTGCTTGGGATGTTGTGTAAATTTTGTTTAAACTAATACTTTTGAAAAATCGGTTTCATAATGTCGGGAGTGTTCTATCCCCCTAATCCCCCCTTGGGTTCGCCCCTGATTCTGGCCATGAAGACAATGAAAATTATTATTCAAATTTAAATTTTTGTCTCTAAAAATGGAAAAACCTTTGGGACATAATCCATTGCTCTTCCGCATTACTCTAAATTGACAATATTCCCTAGTGGAAATTTCAAACGATGCGGGGGCCCGTTCCGCTCTACCGACAGATAAACTCACTAGCACAGAGTCCTCTGGCACAAACACCACCACCACTACAACAACAACAGGCGACACTATTTGTTCGGCTATCGAATATCCTAGCCGGAGGAGTTACATTGAACCTAGCGCGGAATTGCGAAAGATTCAGAAGCACCAGCATTCCCTGTGAAAAAGGTCCACTCCGTAATCCTGTTTATAGAACTAACTAGAGATGAGCATCGAGAGAAAAACATCGATGGTTACCATCGTAAAAACATCGAGACGAAACCATCGATGGTAAGAAAACATCGAACCAAAAAAATCGATGTTTGGGATTTTTGGGTACTCAAAAAAAAAAATCACTTTGATATCAAAAATTAAGCTGATTGAATAGATATATGGTTTAGTTTATGGTTTTCATTCATTGCCTCCCCCACCAGCAGAATGTAATTCTTCTCCTTGCGTTTTTTGCATAATACGTATTCGTATCGTGCCCACAACCCACCGCATAGAGCAGACATGTCAAACTCGCGGCCCGCGGCCAGATCGAATAACCTAATTAAAAAATGTGTGGCAACACAAATTCGAGCTGTTGAACTCATTTCAACATTTCAACAGACTAACTATCTAAGAAATTTCCATCCCAAGGTTGTTTTGGGCTACCTGGACGCCTTTGACCGGTTCTACAATGTATGGATCAGCTGTCCAAAATTTTACAAATAATGTTGGCGTTTTAACTTCTTATCTAAGGTTCTCAATTTTCAACAAAATTTTCAAAAGATGTAATAATTTCTATAGGGCGTAATGCCTAGGAAGCTGCTGACTTAGATTAATAGTCACATCTTAAAGGAAATATTCTGGGATTAAATTACAAAAATACATAGGTTTAATTTAATTTTTTTTTATTCTGCGGCCCGCTTAAACCTTAGTACACTGATATTTCACCCATGCAAGGCTTTTAGTTTGACACCCCTGGCATAAAGCAACCAGCGGTACCGTGCGGACATCTAGCCGTGTGCCGACTACTTGGATAAATACGTGACGGAATTGCAGTGGGCCTGAATCTGAACACTGAGGGAGAAAGAACGATAATCGGATATACAGTGAAAGCTCCGTTCGCGGACAGCTCCCGTAAGCGGACACCTCCCGTAGCCGGACAAATTTCTCGGTCCCAAGCTTTTCAATGCAATTTTCGAACAAAATACGTTCCCGTAGCCGGACACTCCCCTGGCCGGACGCGGACACTAATATCTAGTGCATTTTTTAGGTCGACTCTCCCGTAAACGGACAAAAAGTAAATTCTAGGACTACTCAACGACATTTTGAGAGATTTAATGGTAGAACTGACTACAAAACAACTTGCTGAAGTACTTTTCTGATTTTTGTAGACAAACAAAGGGTTTTAAGTTTTAGTCTCTCCTGATGTCCGTCCGCTTGTGCAGAGGAAATTTTGAGAATAATTGTAGAAAATCTTGAAAAATATCAATAATTTCCGACACCGATATTCAATTTTTAATTATGTTGATTTTAAAGGGGTCTGAAAGGTAAATAAATTTAAATAATTTTGGTGTTCGCTATACTCAGCCTCTCCCGCAAGCGGACAGCTCCCGTAGCCGGACAAAATTAATGGAACCGTCAGTGTCCGCCTACGGGAGCTTTCACTGTACTTCGGCCGTCCGTCGTACATTTATCTTGACGAGTGGTCGGAAAAGATGCGCCACGATATTGTAGCACACTTACCGCACCTCTTTAAATTTCAACGTAAACAGTGAGGAAAGGTTGAAACTATTTCAAGGGGAAACTACATTTGGAAATTGTGCCTCACCGGGCGTATAAAGAAAGACTCCTTTTTGTTTGAAAGTGTTCGCATGCAATTATAAAGACAAAGTTGAGTTGTAAAAAAAATTTGTTGAGAAAAGAAATATCGATAGTTGAAAAACATCGATGGTGAAAACAATCGACCATCGAAATGCTAACCATCGATGGTGAAAAACATCGACGTAAAACCATCGATTGTAAAAACATCGACCATCGGACCAAAAACATCGATGTTTTCGATGTTCGATGATCATCCCTAGAACTAACCAATGAACCTTAACTTCACATCCTGATGATGTACAATCGGTAGCATTGGACTTAGCTGACACTTCAGAAGCTCCCACCACCTGCACTGACCGTTATCATCACAACTAGTACTAAGGTAAGGTGACCAGACTCCCAAAAGCCCAATGCTGTACACATATACTTGCGGAATTCGGTTCTTAAGCAAATCCAGAGCCATACATCCAGGTATACAGGATTCGTCACTCTTCACTATTGAAATTATAAGTAATATTAAGGCCTGATGATGCTATTGTAAATAGCGAAACGTTGCCACAATTTCAATAAATCAATAATTAAAACGCTGGAAAGTGACGAATCGTGTATACATATTTGTAATTAATGAACCAGTTATTATATTTGAAAACAACATAGACCATTAGATTAGATTAGATTTATTGAGGGCACAGGCAACAAGAGTTGCCCTAGGCACTGCGATCGGTGGTCTATTGTACCATTGCCCCTACTTGCCTTCGATAAATCGATTCAGCTGGGCCATATTGATAGTGACGATATCCTCTTCCAAGGGAAAAGCGATACGAAAACACTCCAATCGGCGCCTTGCCAGCCTCTCACATTCACACAGGATGTGAGAAGCAGTTTCGTCGTCAGCCTCACAGAAGCGACAGATGGCGTCAATGGTAACAATGCGCACGCGCTTTAAATTACCGCGTAAGGAGCCCTGTTTCTGCTCAATTTCATCAGACCAAGGATACGATTGGGTGAGTAGTTAGCAACAAAAAGTTTTAACTGCCTAAGCCCTGGAAGAGCTTCCCAGTGTGTGGTGGCTTTGGCTTTTTCCCACTCACTAATTACATTTCTGCAGATACAGAGTGGTAACCCACAGTAAGGTTCTGGGCCATAGAAGGGAGTGGTGGATGCTCTTCTTGCGAGCTCGTCGGCCTTCTCATTGCCGTAAAACCCCGAGTGCCCAGGTACCCAGAAAAGGGTGAGATTGTTGCGATTGCCCACCTCTTGGAGGATTTCCTGACAAACCCACACGAGCTTAGATGTGACAGTACAGCTCGTCAGCGCTTTTATTGCTGCTTGGCTGTCAGTGAATATTGCTATTTTCCTTTTGGTGTAACCTTTGTCAAGGCATAATCTTGCACACACTTCGATTGCGTGCACTTCCGCCTGAAACACGGTCGGATGTATTCCCATAGGAATAAAGATATTAGTGTTCAGGCCAGTAATTCCAGCTCCAGATCCTGTATCGGTCTTGGAGCCGTCCGTGTAAAATTTGATAGTGCTAGGGTGGAGTGATCTGAATCTATCAGTCCAGTCCACCCTTTCCCATATCTCTGCACTATAAGAAGGGTCAAAACGGAGAGTTTTGACCAGATGGTCTGATGGCATATCCAGTAATCTGCTGTTACTTAACCAACCTTGTTGAACTGAGTTCAGTGGGGACGCCGCATTATATGCTACGAGCCTAATGACAGCTAACCTTGCCACTGCCTCGATGTGTATGTGGAGAGGTGGCAAGTTTAGCAGGACCTCCAGGGCGGCAGTGGGGCTCGAAAAGAAGGCCCCAAGGACAGCTAGACAGGCCAGCCTCTGAACTTTCTCGAGACACCGTCTTCCGTCTATGGTGGTTGCTCTTCTCCACCACAAGACCGCCCCATATTCCACAATAGGTCTAACAATTGTCTTGTAGATCCACAGAACTATGTAAGGCTTAATACCCCATGCCTTCCCCGCATAGCTTCTGCTGATCCACAAGGCCTTAACTGCTTTCTCTGCTACCAGACTAAGATGTTTTTTCCATAGCAGTCTCTTGTCAAGTGTGACCCCCAAGTACTTGACAGTTTCCGGCATTGTTAGCCGTGCATTATACATGGAGGGACACTTACTGAATGGTATCACGGCGGCCTTTTTTGGATTGACGCGCAGCCCGTTTGCTGTGCACCAATCCTCGACTATATGCAGAGCACTCTGCAGGACATCCGGTAGGACCTCCTCGAATTCGCCTCTAACCGTGATAACCAGGTCATCTGCATACCCCTGTGTGGAGAACCTAGCTGAGCTTAGTCTCCACATCAATCCATCAAGTACCAGACACCACAGGAGGGGGGATAGAACCCCTCCTTGGGGGCAGCCACGAGTGGCTAAAGCAGAAAGGGTAGTATTGCCTATACTGGTAAAAATAATTCTTGACGAAAGCATACGCTGCACCCAGCTAATGATCGTATTGTCGGCTCCTTTGGCTCGTAGTGCCGTTTCTATGGATTTGAAGGAGGTGTTATCGAAGGCGCCTTCTATGTCAAGGAATGCACATAGTGCTGTTTCCTTATTGGACATGGCTACCTCGATCTCTTCTACCAGGCTCTGAAGTGCCAATTCCGTGGATTTACCCGGTTGGTAGGCGTATTATTTTGGGTGCAGCGGCCGCATCTTAAGAAGTGTGCCTCAGATGTGAGAGTCCAGTATCTTTTCCATAGCTTTCATGAGAAAGGATGTAAGGCTGATAGGGCGGTACGACTTAGGATCGTCCGCCGGTCTTTTACCCACTTTGGGGATGAAGACTACCCTAACTGATCTCCAGGCTGTCGCAATATATACCATGAATGGTATCAGCTCGCTTTGGCCTCTTTGTAGGAGCACCGGAAAGATTCCATCCATGCTGGGCGACTTAAATGGATCGAATGCCCCAATTGCCCACCTAATCCTGCCATACGTGAAGATATCTTTTGCTGATGCCCAGGCAGATCTGTTTGCCCTATTGGGCGGATTCATGCAACTGTGACCATCATTCACGTTATAGTCCAGTCTGCAGCTGGGGAAATGGGTTGCTAAAAACAGCATGCCTGTGCTTTCGGCATCCCTCGTTATGTCCCCATTTGCACCCTTCAGAGTGCTAATAGTGCTGCAACCATTTTTTGCCATAATTTTGTGCAGTCTAGCTGCTTTGGTGGTATTGTTGACGCTGTCGCAAAAGTTAGCCCAACTTTGCCTTTTAGCTTACCGATCATCATTCTTAGCACCTGCACTGCGACACAAATGTAGGCGAATTCTGAAAAGCGCAACTGACATGGCGAGGTCTGGAAGAAGCAAAGGTCAATTGTGAATTGTGAAACGGGCGACATGCAGCAAGATCTGAGCGAAGCGAAGCGAGTTATCTGAGTAATCCTAAGAACGAGCCACAGGTCAATATTTTGCCAATTGCCTTTTATTGGCCTACCACTCGCTGCGATTGCACCTTGCCTTATATACTTCCTACCAGCGCTGGTCGCAAGGATGTTGAAAAGCGTGACAGACAGAGTAAATTCTGAGCGAAGCTAAGGGTGACCCCAGGATCTGAGTAAATATATATGGACGAGCCAGAGATCTAAATCCAACGATTTGCCTTAGCTCACCGCTCGCTGCGCTTGCACTTCGCCTTATCCTATTTTCCGACAGCACTGCGTCACCAAAATGATAGCGAATTCTCTAATGCGCGACTGACAGTACGAGATCTGAGCAGAGCGAAGGGTAAGCCACCGAATTAAAGTAAATCAAAGGACGAGCCAGAGGTCTAAATCTTATCTAAACCTGGCTGCAATATTTATCGAGGAGAGTATCTATGAATTTCTCCATGGTTACATTAGTGATGCCATGCCGTTCGCCTGGGCTCTTAACGCCGTTTTAAATGGATTCTAAGAAAATTTGCGAAATCTAAAAACCATGCTGAGTGTTTTCTTTAATAGCGTTTTCCTATAGAGGTTGATAAAGAAATCGGATGGAGTACAAACGGCTTGTGTTCCCATCTTAAAATCGCGTCTTTTGACGGCTGTAACCTCTGAACCTTTTGGCAGCTAGAGCCTTGAAATGTTCACCAAATATGGGGTGCCGTTGAAGTTTGCCAAATTTCGCCCAATTTGCAAGTTATGGACAATTTTTTATTAGAAACCACACAAGTGTGATTTGGGCAGGGGATTTCGGAATGCGGATGGGTGGACCGTGAACTTTGGAGAAAATATAAGCGCCAAGTAACTCGCCAAGTGTCCAAATTTCAGTTAGATCGGGAAGGGTGAAATTGGACGATTGTCAAGCGTAAAAGTGCGATTAAACACTACACCTCAAAAGTAGATATGACTGATCACATGCCTCATGGAGGAGCTTATGTATAGTGAATTAGGTTTCATTGTGTGGCATGGGAATGCTGTACATTTTGCTGTACATTTGCCAATGCTGTACGAGAGGTCTAAATGCTGTACTGTACAGCAAAATGCTGTACGTCTGGTCAGCTTATATTAAGGCATTAGTCTCGCTAACGACATACGCGACAAACAAATAAAAACAAGAATCCAAATTTGAAACTCTTTAACCCTGGAATACTAACATGACTGGGTAGGGCATTATTTCTAACAACACGTAATTTCGACGTGTTCATATTTTCCTACAATCTTTTTCGTATCTTTTACCCAGTTTCGGGTCATACACTTTTTCAGCCGATAAGTGAATATTTTTCAGTGCCCCAGACAAAATTGGTAGACCAAAATACGCCCTTAGCTCTAAAATACACGTGGGTTTCAGAGGCGAACTAGGTCTCTAGAAGTGCTGTTACCAGTTCATGGTAGTACACGTAATACAGGACAGAATGATGATGAAAATTTGATGTGCTGCTTATGTCGTCGACTTTTCCTTGTTGCAGGATCAATAGCCGAACGGAAACACAAGAAATGGTACAATGCTGGCGATATGCCCAATAATCCGTACTTGAAGGAAACGCTCAGTCGTCGGTTGAGCATTATATCGGGCACATATACTGAATATCAATTCACCGTTGGAGAAAGCTAAAACTGAGGATCTGTTGAGCGGAGGTAAGGTTAGGTTAGGTAAAGGGGCTACTGAGTTTATCCCCAGCGCACTTAGACCAGACTTGGTCCGTTGTGATACCTCTGTAGAATTCGAATCTAATACCCTATTAAGCTGAGAACCACTCCGTGCTAACAATGAATTTGTTGAGCAGTATTGGGCTCACATCACGACGATCGTCCGTATCATAAAAATACCTGGAACCAAGATAACGGTTTCGTTTCTCGGCCAAAGCAGGACATTGACAGAGTAAGTGATGTACGCTCTCTTCCTCCTCCTCGTCATCACAGCTTCTACATAAGTCATTGTGGGGAATTCGGAGCCTTCTAGCAAGATTTCCAATAGGACAATGCCCCGTTATAACCCCCACTACATTCCGAATATGCTTTCTGTCCAAAGACAGTAATATGGTTGATCGAACAAAATCTAGCTTTGGCCATATCAACCTCGTCGTATTGCAAGTACAACCATAGGTCCATCTTGCATTGGCCCTGCGTTCAACAGCGGTTTTTATTACCATTGCACAAGCAGCAGATGGCGTTTTTATGTTGTAACGATCGCCTTCAGCGGCACACGTCGATTCCCTTCGAAGCCACTATGACCCGGTATCCAGCATAGCGTAATATCGAAGAAACGACCCATCTCTCTCAGTACTAACCGGCACTTCCCGATGATTTTTGATGTGGTTAGCACTGATTCAAGTGATCTAATAGCAGCCTGACTATCGGTGAAGAGTATAACGTTCCTTCCTGTGACGACGTACCTACCCAACCAATTTAGGGCCTCTAAAATCGCTGAGACCTCTGCTTGTAGAACACTACAGAAGTTAGGGAGGCTGAGAGACAAGTTAATGTTCAGTTCGTCAGAGTATATTCCGATACCCACTCCTGCGTCCGTCTTCGAACCATCAGTATAAATTGCAATGGATGCACTAGGGATATGCTATTATCCCACGCTTCCCTTGACGGGATCAGGCTACAATGGTTTCTTCCAAATAGGTATTTGGGAACAGTGTAGTCAGTTGCTGGGGGCAGGTTGAAGTTGCGAAGAATCGTTGAGTGCCCATAGTCCAGAGCTCGCCACAGGTCAGTTTCACGAAGACACAACGCCGTGCATGCCGCCATCCGTTGACCGAAGACGTCCAGTGGCAGTAGTCCCAGGACTATCTCCAGTCCCAATGAAGGTGTTGTATGAAAAGATCCAGTTATGAGAAGAGAAGCCAGCCTTTGAACTTTGACGAGCAAGTTATACTTAGTGCTGTCCACCACACGCTAACTCCATAAATTAGAATAGGCCGCACAATAGCTGTGTACAACCAATACACAACTTTTGGTTGCAGGCCCCACGTTTTCCCGATTGCTTTCTTGCATGAGTAAAGTGCCACACACAGTAGCTTTGTTCACCCTTTCTTCAATGTTGGGTTTCCATTTTAATTTCTTGTCTAAAATCAGACCAAGAAATTTGGCCGTGTCGGACAACTCTAGTTGTGTGCCCCCTAGTCTAGGCAAGGTAATAGTAGGAATCGTGCGCCTCCTAGTAAAGAGGACTAAGTCCGTTTTTGCTGGGTTAATTCCCACGCCACAGAGGTTAGCCCAGTCCGTTAAGATAGTCAGGGCGTTCTCTAATAACCCGCTAAGACTGTCAGGAAACTTGCCCCTGACAGCTATAGCAACGTCATCAGCATAAGCTGTGACTTTGCATCCAATACTTTCCAGGTTAAGAAGCAATTGGTGAGCGGAGGTAAAGATGTCCATGCAGTTATTGCCGAGCCGGTGAATGTGGATTATTGAAGGTAAGTTTTGGTTTAAGTTAAATAAGGAGTTTCAAGAATTAGGGTTATCACTGACATGAGCGTCATAACGACAAAAACCTTGTTTTTCTAATTTTATTTGATCAATGTATCTTTTATTTATTAGGTCGCACGCACACTGAGAAAAAATGACAACTTGCGAAGCCTGCTATTTTTTTTAATGGAATCCATGGATCCTCCGTGTGTGTGCGACCTTAACAGCTAAGAAGCGCCCTAATAACTCACTGGGCAAACAAATAACTTAAGACTTTTTTATAAAATTATTTATTTCTCTTTGCTAAACTTCGTTGTAAACCTTTTAACCCGGTTTTACCCTACTCGAGATTTCTAGCGTGACAATTGGCAAAATTTGATGAGTTTAGCTTATGCATGTTGTTTTGATGAATTTAGAATTAGATTATCTTAAGACAACCAGACTATTTGAGTTCCATCACGATTTATTACTTGAATACTCTCGGCGCGAGTGTGACATCAAAATAAATATAAGTAACAAATGGAAGTAATAGTTCATGTAGGTATATGGAATTTGTATACATAAATAAATATGACTATCCAGATGCATATGGGATATTTGTACACATAATATACATTGTTGACATTGACAATGGCATCTTTTCTACTAGATAAGTGCTCATGTAAAAAGTGTTGAATGCTGGAACCCAGCCAGCAAAAAGTACATGTGTGACCTATCATTCAAGCACCACACGTCAGCCGAGATACCTTTGTCATTCATTACGTTTTGAAACAAACAGTGTATGGCGATGTCCTCCCTTATCGTCTATACAGGCCTTTATGGCTTATTTAATATAAAGGTTACATAAACGTTACTTGTGAAGATGATACAATAATTAAGTAACATATATGTTTAATGCACTGCTCGTGAAAAATATTTATGAATTGCGCGAAATGAATGGATGATGTATCATTCGTGATAAATAAAAATATTATTCATTCGTGATAATAGACGGCTACATTGTAGTTTATACTGATTAATGGTATTTCCCTCAGATATGGTATTCCAGACGGGTCAAGACTGAATATTGGCATTTCCATCAGCTGGTCATCATGTGCTTTATTTTCATAGCGCTCTATAAATACAAATCGTCGACGCGTGATGCATGAAGTGAAGTTTATGTTGGACTATTTTGACGATTTATGACACCAATGCTGGCTGGGAAGTTATTCTTAGAGACAATCATGTAATAACTACCCGGGTTATCCATGAAAGAAATTCTTGTGCTGCACTCTTACCAGTAGTCTGGCTGGTCTAGCGGTTAGTGCGCGCACCTTCGGTGCACAGGCTCATGAGTTCGAATCTCACCGTGTTCCATGGTGTTTTTCGAACTCACGAGCTTGTGACGGACTATGATCTCACTCAGATGTTAAACGAGTACCCATTTATGGGGATAAATAACACTGCTGAGCGTGATGCTGATCTCATTACCTCAACAAAAAGCAGATAAGATCTTGGAAATAGGATGTCACTAACACATCCTGCGGCCTTAGTCCAATGCTGGATTGTCGCGCCTGTTATTTATTTTACTCTTACCAGTACGTTTATATTAGGTTTAAAGCAATCATGCTTTCTCCTCGAGGTTAAGATACAGATTGAGTTTGATAAAGACTGATAAATACTATTTCCCGATTGTCTTTTCAGTAAATAATAAGTGTATAAATAGAAGTCACTATGTCACTGATGACATGCTTACTGCATATTTAAATTTGCCACGTGCTTTAGATCAGACTAAAAGAAAATGTCCAATCTGAATACAAATACTAAATTACCTCCTGTCACTCTTGTTTCTGGCTGTAATCTTCTTCGGAATCACGTTGTCTATAAAACAATGAATATTGCTTTATTTCAAGCTAGTCTTATGTTTAGCTTTTAGCAAAAAGATGACCAATTCAGACGTAGACGTATTAGAGAACAATTTGATTAATATACAACGAACACGATGTCAACTCGGCGATGTGCCCACTGTCCCGGTCAAGACTAGTATGCCCTTTTTTCCAACTCAAACGTCTAGTTCTTCGACGTCTTTTGTGTTTACACAAGTGTTACTAATAAAAATTTAATGATCAACCATATATGCGTATCAAACCATATATGCGTATCAAAATATTGCTTACTATAGCCAATCAGTTCTTTTCTTAAGATACTTCTAAGATCTTCATAATTGTATTATGCTTGCTCTTAATAAATAATAATAATAATAATTTTCTTAAGTATCAATGCGTTTTAATTTGATACAAATCACAACGCACTAATATTCATATGGATACGACAATAAAAACTACTTGTGTAAACATTTAAATCATGCTATCTAGGCATGCCGGACCACATCGCCGAGAAGACTTACGCCTTAGTATAGTATTACAATGCAATACTTAGCAACAATGTTATATTTTTCGACCCGGGCTTTCGGTCATATAACATTCGGCCAACCTACGATTTCACTGTCCTCAGTGATAACATAAATTTCCATGGAAACAAAACTTCGTCCACCTGATATATCAACTACATTCGACCTGAATTCTATTCAAATCTCAAATCAAGCCCAAAGCTTCTTTGTCAAATTGCGAGCCACAGTTGCTCCAGAACTCTTGTCCTCAATTATCAGCATTCTCACATGCTTTCTCCGATCTCGAGCCATACCTGCTCCCGAGAAATCTAACGATCAATTCCAAGCGTCTTAATCGCTTCGTCCAGCTTCGGCACTAACCTGCCCCGGACACAAACTAATAGATCAACCATTTTGATCGTAACGAGCCACACCGGCTCCACGAGCGCTCAATACCACCGCTTCCGAGCTTCGCTAGCTCGCTCACAACCCGATTTATCAACAATTCTGAGTATAGAATTCAACACGTCCAGTTCTGAACCACACCTGTTCCTGGACCAACAAATTTGCACATAGCACTCAACACATCCAGTACAGAGTCTGAACTACTCCTGGACTACAATCCAACCATTCCGAGCGTATCGCTCATCACGTCCAATTCGAAGCCTCTCCTGCTCCTGGATCACAATCCAACAATTCCGAGCATAACGCTCATCACGTCCAATTTCAAGCCTCTCCTGCTCCTGGACCACAATCAAACAATTCCGAGCATAACGCTCATCACGTCCAATTTCAAGCCTCTCCTGCTTCTGGACCACAATCAAACAATTCCAAGCATAACGCTCAACACGTCCTGTTCCGAGCCTCTCATGCTCCTGGACCGACTTATCAAAATTACGAGCATAGCGCTCAACACGTCCAGTTCCGAGTCTCACCTACTCCTGGACCAATATTCAACAATTCGGAGTCTCTCTGCTCCTGGACTATCTAGTCCGCAATTTCGAGCCTAGCGCTCAACACATCCAGTTCCGAGCCTCTCCGCTCCTGGACTATCTCAATAAATTCCAATCACGAGCATGCCGCTCACCTTGTCCGGTTCCGAGCCAATTCTGCTCCCAGACCGTATCATGACACTCCAATCATGAGCCTGCCGCTCACCTCGTCCGGTTCCGAGCCAATTTTGCTCCCAGACCCCGATACGACTCGACTAAAAGGACCGAATATTCTGTTTTATATAAAATTTATTAACAATCCGAAAGTTAAAAAAAACACACAAATGGTAATAACAATCCGAAAAAAAAACAACAAGGTAAAATGAAAATTATAGAATGTGTTTTTTTTAAAGGTTACTATTAGAAAAAAGTAAAAAAAGAAAAATTACTTAAATGTCTTCTACTCTTTTATTTCGGTCATCTCATATTCATCTTCATCTGCAGAGGCATCATCGGTATCGGTCAAACAGAAATCACTTAGCTGGCACCATGGTTTCATTCTGTCCGCAGCATGGACAGAATCGTATGGTTTTTGAGCGATTTGAATGGAGTCTGGATCGCTAACTCGATAGCGATCATTTCCAATTACTTCCCTTACCTGATAGGGACCCTTAAAACGAGGTTTCGTTTTCCGCGATTCGCCGGTGGCCAACGCCTCACAACGTATTAAGACCAAATCTCCAACTGAATAGGTCCTCGGAGCCTTATGGACAGTGTTAAATCGTTCGGCTTGCTCTCGTTGATTTTCAACTGTTCTAGTAATGGCATCTTCTCGTCTCTCACGCATTTCCATTATTCCAGTAGCACCAGATGCGCGTTCCTTCAATCTTCTCTTAAGATCAGCTAACACGATATTGTCCTCTTCATCTTCGTCTACATCATCTCTTGGTGGAAAAATCTTCCCGTCATGTAAAGCCAGCACTAACTTGTTTCCTATGATGTTTCGAGGAGTGAATGCCATCAGCAACTCACTTGGCGTCTGCTTTGTTGTTGTATTCTTCATATTGTTCAGGGCCCACTGAATGTTACGAATATTCGCATCCCAATCATATCCATCAGGATCACTTGTCAGGGATGCAATAGCAGCCTTTATGGTACGGAAGTATCTCTCGATTTGTCCATTGCCTCGGGGTGTGTGTACTGCATTCAAGATATGATGAATAACATTTTCTTGGCAATAGTTCTTAAAACGGTTAGACGTGAATGCTGCCCCTCGATCGGATACAACTCTCGTTGGCATGCCAAAGAATTGCGTCATATTGTCGAAAGTTTTGATAACTCCTTTCGCATCCGCAGATTTTACAGGTTGTAAGATGATAAACTTTGTGAACGCATCAATTACTCCCACGAGATACATATTACCAGCTTTACTTCGAGGATATGGGCCTAGGTGATCTACGTGCACGGTGAAAAATGGTATCGGCTGTCGTTCCGGTATATGTATTTGGTACTTGGTTTCATCGAGTCCTCTTTTATTATATAAACATTCCACACACGAGTTCAAATATTTGCTGGTTGATTTCTTCATTTTACTGAACCAAAAATGTCTTTGCACATTGTCCATTGTTTTATTAACACCACAATGTCCCATATCGTCATGAAACATCTTCAATACACGCCAACGCAATCCATTGGGTATTACGAGTCGCTCACCAACATCTGTTTTCCTGAAGAGTTTTCCGCCACGTATGATAAAGTTTTGCATTAGCTGTTTGTAGTTCTGGTTTTTCTTATCAGCACTTTGCAAACAATCTCTGATTGCAGCAAGATGTTTGTCTTGAAACTGTAACGTGGCCACCCAATCTAAAGCATCAATACCAATAGATAGAACTTGTTCTGCAACTGTTTGAGGCTCGATGGCCTCCTCACCCGGGCTTCTGCTCAAAGCATCGGCATGTGTCATTTTACATCCTGCCCTATACTCGATATCAAAGTCAAACTCAGCTATTTTAAGCCACCATCTCGCAATACGTGGATTGAGATTCTTTTTCTCTTGTGTCATTCTTAGCGAATTGCAATCGGTAATGACCATAAATTTTTTATTTATAAGGTAATATTTAAATCGTTCAAGTGATTCGACAACGGCTAATGTTTCAAGCTCGAAACTATGATATTTTGACTCGGCAACGGTGGTCGAACGACTAAAGTAGGAAACTGGTCGCACTGACTTATCACTTTCAACTTGCATCAATATTCCGGCTATACCACAGGAGCTAGCATCAGTGTGTACTTGATGCTGTTTGCTGAAATCGAATATAGCTAATACGGGTCTTTCGATCAATTTTGCCTTCAGCGTTTCAAATGCTTCCTGTTCCCTTGGGCCCCAGTGAAACTCGATGTCTTTTTTCAGCAACATGTTTAACGGTCGCGCAATTTTTGAAAAGTCTTTAATGAACCGTCGGAAATAACTACATAACCCTAAGAATTGTCGAACTTCTTTAATGGAACACGGTTTTTTATATTCGTTTATCGCGGTCGTTTTACTTGTTCCGGGTTGAATACCGTTTGCACTAATTTCGTGTCCCAAAAACTTTAGTTCGGTGTTGATAAATGAGCACTTTTCCAATTTCAAAGTCACACCCGCAATCTTCAATTCTTTCAAAAGTAATTCTAATATGTAAAGATTCTCCTCGACCGTCTCTGTTGGAATTAAAATATCATCCATATAGACGATTACCTTCCCGTATGGAATAGAACTCATGATTTTACCCATCAGTCTCAGAAAAACTGCTGGAGAATTTGTTAAGCCAAAGGGAACTCTTTTATACTCATAATGCCCTTCAGGTGTCACAAAGGCGGTAAACTTCCGGCTATTTTCTTCAACAGCAATTTGATGATACCCTGACATCAAATCGAGGCAAGTAAAATATCTCTTGTTCGCGAGCAAATTTAATGTCTCCTCTATATTCGGAAGGGGAAAAAACTCACGTACAGTAATAGAGTTCAACTTTCGATAGTCTACACACATTCGGTAATCACCGTCTTGTTTTTTCACGAGCAGAACCGGACTTGCATATTCCGAATTAGATTCTTGTATAATGTCTAATTTAAGTAGTTCGTCTATTTTTTCCCGTAACACTTCACGTAACCCATAAGGCACTTTATAAGGTTTGTATCTAACAACCTCTGGCGTTTTAAGTTTGATATTCATTTCGACGAGATTAGTTTTACCTAACTCTGACATTTTCGTCGCGAAGCAAATTCGATAGTCTTCCACTAATTCACATAACTTTTGTTTATTCTCTGCTGTCAATTCACTTTTTATCACGAGTTTTTCACTTATACCATTTACATGATCGTCATCTATACGGTAAACGTTTTCCGGAACCTTGGAAAATTGAAAACATTTCCATGTCTTTAAGAGACATGTATCGGGTCTATCGAGGAAATTTCTTCCTAGAATTACTGGAACCACCTGTGCGGTGTCCTCCACAATTAAAAGTTCAATTTCGAAATTTAAATTTTGGTAAATTACATTTTGTATCGTCTTCTCTTTTACAATCGTCACTGTACCACCAAACCCAGACAATTTCACAAAACATGGCACTGCTTCCCACTTATAATTTTGGGCTACTTGATGTTGAACTGTGGAGCAGAAACTACCTAAGTCTAAAAAGCATCTCACTTCTATTCCGGCAATTAAAACGATAGGGTGATATTCGTCATTAAATACTGACCCTATATTGTTCATTAATTGCTATTCTTTATTAGCACAATTTTTCGCAACATGCCCGGGCTTATGGCACTTAAAACAATTCAGATTTCGTTGCGGACACTCTCGGTAACGATGTCCCGCTCTGTTACACTTGAAGCATTTCATTTCATTTTCCTCCTTTCTCTTTTCCCGATGAAGTGAAGAGTCGAAACGTCTGTATTTTGGCAGAACTGGTTCATTGATTTTTAGGTTACTTCTTTTGGTAGGAATAGAATTACGATTCAAGAAGGTACCATCTCTATTTAGCAAAAGATGACGATGTCTCTCCTGCTGTCTCATTGCATTAACTTTTTTTATGAAAACTAATAATTGTTGAAGATTTTCACAATTAGCTGCGGTGAGCATGTTGATCATTCCCTTGTCGTCCATTCCCGATATTATATAGGACATAGTTTCTTTCTCGGGTAGATTAATACTTTTTGCCATAGCGGCAATGTGATAAAAGTACTCTTCTACACATTCCTCGGTTTTCTTTTTACGCAGCATTATTTGCATTAGAGTATCTGATTCATATTTGGTAGTAGGAAAACTGCCAACCAGCTCCTTCTTAAACTCCATCCAAGACACAATGTCAGTTCGCGATTGGTGCCAGTATTTCGCAGCGCCACCAAGTCTCAATGTTGCGTACAAGACCAATGTGCGCTCATCCCACAAGAAAACTTCTGCCAATCTTTCCAAATTTTCGATCCACTTAGCCGCACTATGTGAGCCCGCGGCAGGATCGAATACGGGTACTAATATACATAATTCCGAATTATTTACCTTATGTTGGGTTTCTATATTACCATTGTTGGTCGTAATTTCCGTTGACGTTGCTGATGCTGCAGAGCTTCTCATGGCCAGCTCACGCTTTAATAGTGAATTTTCCCACCTTAGTAGCTCCACCTCTTTAGCTTCGGAGTCTGCCGACGTCAAATTGGCAAGATTTTCATTCGTCGCAGCTGGATCCCTGTCTTCATTCACCATCACCTCACACTGCTCACTCTCAATTTGATCACTCATGTTCCGTTTATTGTTTTTAGTTTTTCACTTCGCGATTTCTTTTAGGTTTAACCTCCTTAGTTTTTCACTTCACTTTATTAATTTGTACACTTGCGTTTTTGGTTTTACCCCACACCTGAATTATTAGAGAACAATTTGATTAATATACAACGAACACGATGTCAACTCGGCGATGTGCCCACTGTCCCGGTCAAGACTAGTATGCCCTTTTTTCCAACTCAAACGTCTAGTTCTTCGACGTCTTTTGTGTTTACACAAGTGTTACTAATAAAAATTTAATGATCAACCATATATGCGTATCAAACCATATATGCGTATCAAAATATTGCTTACTATAGCCAATCAGTTCTTTTCTTAAGATACTTCTAAGATCTTCATAATTGTATTATGCTTGCTCTTAATAAATAATAATAATAATAATTTTCTTAAGTATCAATGCGTTTTAATTTGATACAAATCACAACGCACTAATATTCATATGGATACGACAATAAAAACTACTTGTGTAAACATTTAAATCATGCTATCTAGGCATGCCGGACCACATCGCCGAGAAGACTTACGCCTTAGTATAGTATTACAATGCAATACTTAGCAACAATGTTATATTTTTCGACCCGGGCTTTCGGTCATATAACAGACGTTAGTTCATTGAAACAAATTGTCTTCGATCCAACTCCTGACTGGATTACGAAAGAATACATTGAAAAATCTCTTCAGAACTACTACCAGGACAACCAGCTACAAATAACAGAATTTTCCATAAAACCAGCTGCAGCAAAAGGAGAAAATTTCGCCGGAGTGCTATCGCGAGTGTCTGTGAAATACAATACCTCACACAGTAAAACTGCCCGGTGTGCCAGTTATTTAGTGAAAAGCATCGTCGAACATGATCCCTTCACCAATGGAAAACTTTCCGATCTCAATGTTTACGGTCGTGAAATGGAAATTTATTCAAAAATATTTCCAGAAGTCAAAAAGATTTTAGCTGTAAACCTGATTGACGTAGAACTCGTTCCGCAGTTGATCCGAACCGACTACGATCGAAAGGCTATAATTTTTGAAGATTTGTCGTTAAGATCTTACATTCCGCCGGATCGTGTCAAAGGATTTGATATGGTCCATGCCAAGATGATTTTAGAAAAGCTGGCTATTCTCCATGCGGCTACCGCAGTTCTGGGTTATGATTCAGTCGAAACCTTTCGGCACTATGACCGCGGTTTGATAAATCGTCACAGCAACATTCATGAACCGTACTATACGACAAGTTTGAGATATTGTGCCGAAGCTGTGGGCAAGATTCCGGGTTTAGAAAAATACGCTGGAAAGATGGCGAAATTGCAAGATTTCCTTATCGAATATGGCAATCGAGCTTTTGATAGCATGGATCATAGGATTAACGTTTTGGCACATGGAGATTTGTGGATCACAAATTCTTTGTTTAAATATAATTGTGAACGGAAGCCAATTGATGTGATCATTATTGATTTTCAGTTTAGTGTGTGGAGCTCGCCGACAATTGATTTGCATTATTTTTTCAACACTTCGTTGGAAGATGAACTGGTACTAACAGGACAAGAGGAATTGGTGCAATTTTATCACGAAATTTTTAGTGATACGTTACGGAAGTTGAACTTTAAAGGGAAGATTCCGACACTGAAGGAGTTCTGGAAGGAATTTGTGGAGACCAGTTTTATTGGTAAGTTTAGCCTAACCATAGAAATATTTTTCGTCTTACTTTTGTTTCCTTACGATATAAAGGGTTTGTCTCTGCCTGTCTGGTGAAACCGTATATGATCAATGAAGACTCGTCAGCCGATGCGGATCTAGCTGCACTACTTCAGGAGGATGAGCGTGCTGTTAAATTCAAAAGGGCTGTCTTCAGCAATGACCGAGTTCATAGATATTTAAAAAGGCTTTTGCCAATATTCGATCGGAAGGGTTTATTGGATTTGTATCAATAAAATTGGTCCAATAAATTTATTTACTACTTATTTATTTATAATAGAAAATTCAAAAGATAACTTTTCCAGGATTTCCAAAATTTACAGATCCTCCTAATAAATTGATATATTCAATCAAATGCCAACGGCCAAAAAACCGGCTAAATCATACAAAACAATCACATTACGAAAAAAAAAAAATGGAAAAAATTTGATTTTAATAATTTTATTTCTTTTCTGGGGTACTACCCGTAAACTATGCTTTAGGCAGATTTCTTTTTCTTAGTTTTATGCTCCAATCGCTGGCATTACAGTCAAAACTTACTTTGTTCGGCGTTAGATATACAATTTCTCGGTCAAGTCCATAACCACAATAGTTTCGAAATTGTGGAACATTAAACTCGTAAACGGAACGATCGATCGGAGGGTCTGTGGCACCTCTAAAGGACCCCACAAACCTGACGATTTCTCGGCCGATCGATTGGGCAATCGATTGCCCACAATCGATCTGCCGCCCGTACAGCACATTCATTAGGCAATTTATCGGGCAATCTGAAATAAACAGTCTCACGGTCCACAAGAAGCAAGACAAAATACCGAAAAATATACCATTTTTGCCGATGGAAGATATACATCCATTGCTACTTTGGTGGAGAATGAACGCCACAACCACAGCATGAAGAACGACCATTTTTGAAAAATTTCATTTGAAAACCCAAAATTGCCCATATCTCCGTGAATATATTAACCCTAGAGGAGTCAAATTTGGCCTAAAAATGTTGGTAACCTTTAGGCGGATGTATCTTGGAAACGGTAATAGGTAGGTAGGACCCTGGTTGTTTCACCAAAATGTAGCTATAAATACGCTTGTACATCGACTTTTTCAAACCCCATTTTCGCCAAATCTCATAGAAATTGAGAAAAGTGGCATTTTCAGGCCAAAAGGAGCGTTTTGGGGGTGATTCATTGCCCATTTTTCAAACGGCTGTATCTCCTAAACGGTGATAGCTAGGGCCCTCAAAGTTTCAGCAAAATGTAGGTCTGGATGCCCTCTTCATCGACTTTTTCAAACCCCATTTTCGCCAAATCTCATAGAAATTGAGAAAAGTGGCATTTTCAGGCCAAAAGGCGCATTTTGGGGGAGATTTATTGCCCATTCTTTAAACGGCTGCATCTCCTAAACGGTGATAGCTAGGGCCCTCAAAGTTTCAGCAAAATGTAGGTCTGGATGCCCTCTTCATCGACTTTTTCAAACCCCATTTTCGCCAAATCTCATAGAAATTGAGAAAAGTGGCATTTTCAGGCCAAAAGGAGCGTTTTGGGGGTGATTCATTGCCCATTTTTCAAACGGCTGTATCTCCTAAACGGTGATAGCTAGGGCCCTCAAAGTTTCAGCAAAATGTAGGTCTGGATGCCCTCTTCATCGACTTTTTCAAACCCCATTTTCGCCAAATCTCATAGAAATTGAGAAAAGTGGCATTTTCAGGCCAAAAGGAGCGTTTTGGGGGTGATTCATTGCCCATTTTTCAAACGGCTGTATCTCCTAAACGGTGATAGCTAGGGCCCTCAAAGTTTCAGCAAAATGTAGGTCTGGATGCCCTCTTCATCGACTTTTTCAAACCCCATTTTCGCCAAATCTCATAGAAATTGAGAAAAGTGGCATTTTCAGGCCAAAAGGAGCGTTTTGGGGGTGATTCATTGCCCATTTTTCAAACGGCTGTATCTCCTAAACGGTGATAGCTAGGGCCCTCAAAGTTTCAGCAAAATGTAGGTCTGGATGCCCTCTTCATCGACTTTTTCAAACCCCATTTTCGCCAAATCTCATAGAAATTGAGAAAAGTGGCATTTTCAGGCCAAAAGGAGCGTTTTGGGGGAGTTTTATTGCCCATCCTTTAAACGGCTGTATCTCCTAAACGGTGATAGCTAGGGCCCTCAATGTTTCAGCAAAATGTAGGTCTGGATGCCCTTTTCATCGACTTTTTCAAACCCCATTTTCGCCAAATCTCATAGAAATTGAGAAAAGTGGCATTTTCAGGCCAAAAGGAGCGTTTTGGGGGAGTTTTATTGCCCATTTTTCAAACGGCTGTATCTCCTAAACGGTGATAGCTAGGGCCCTCAAAGTTTCAGCAAAATGTAGGTCTGGATGCCCTCTTCATCGACTTTTTCAAACCCCATTTTCGCCAAATCTCATAGAAATTGAGGAAAGTGGCATTTTCAGGCCAAAGGGAGCATTTTGGGGGTGATTCATTGCCCATTTTTCAAACGGCTGTATCTCCTAAACGGTGATAGCTAGGGCCCTCAAAGTTTCAGCAAAATGTAGGTTTGGATGCCCTCTTCATCGACTTTTTCAAACCCCATTTTCGCCAAATCTCATAGAAATTGAGAAAAGTGGCATTTTCAGGCCAAAAGGAGCGTTTTGGGGGAGTTTTATTGCCCATTCTTTAAACGGCTGTATCTCCTAAACGGTGATAGCTAGGGCCCTCAAAGTTTCAGCAAAATGTAGGTCTGGATGCCCTCTTCATCGACTTTTTCAAACCCCATTTTCGCCAAATCTCATAGAAATTGAGAAAAGTGGCATTTTCAGGCCAAAAGGAGCGTTTTGGGGGTGATTCATTGCCCATTTTTCAAACGGCTGTATCTCCTAAACGGTGATAGCTAGGGCCCTCAAAGTTTCAGCAAAATGTAGGTCTGGATGCCCTCTTCATCGACTTTTTCAAACCCCATTTTCGCCAAATCTCATAGAAATTGAGAAAAGTGGCATTTTCAGGCCAAAAGGAGCGTTTTGGGGGTGATTCATTGCCCATTTTTCAAACGGCTGTATCTCCTAAACGGTGATAGCTAGGGCCCTCAAAGTTTCAGCAAAATGTAGGTCTGGATGCCCTCTTCATCGACTTTTTCAAACCCCATTTTCGCCAAATCTCATAGAAATTGAGAAAAGTGGCATTTTCAGGCCAAAAGGAGCGTTTTGGGGGTGATTCATTGCCCATTTTTCAAACGGCTGTATCTCCTAAACGGTGATAGCTAGGGCCCTCAAAGTTTCAGCAAAATGTAGGTCTGGATGCCCTCTTCATCGACTTTTTCAAACCCCATTTTCGCCAAATCTCATAGAAATTGAGAAAAGTGGCATTTTCAGGCCAAAAGGAGCGTTTTGGGGGTGATTCATTGCCCATTTTGCAAACGGCTGTATCTCCTAAACGGTGATAGCTAGGGCCCTCAAAGTTTCAGCAAAATGTAGGTCTGGATGCCCTCTTCATCGACTTTTTCAAACCCCATTTTCGCCAAATCTCATAGAAATTGAGAAAAGTGGCATTTTCAGGCCAAAAGGAGCGTTTTGGGGGTGATTCATTGCCCATTTTTCAAACGGCTGTATCTCCTAAACGGTGATAGCTAGGGCCCTCAAAGTTTCAGCAAAATGTAGGTCTGGATGCCCTCTTCATCGACTTTTTCAAACCCCATTTTCGCCAAATCTCATAGAAATTGAGAAAAGTGGCATTTTCAGGCCAAAAGGAGCGTTTTGGGGGTGATTCATTGCCCATTTTTCAAACGGCTGTATCTCCTAAACGGTGATAGCTAGGGCCCTCAAAGTTTCAGCAAAATGTAGGTCTGGATGCCCTCTTCATCGACTTTTTCAAACCCCATTTTCGCCAAATCTCATAGAAATTGAGAAAAGTGGCATTTTCAGGCCAAAAGGAGCGTTTTGGGGGTGATTCATTGCCCATTTTTCAAACGGCTGTATCTCCTAAACGGTGATAGCTAGGGCCCTCAAAGTTTCAGCAAAATGTAGGTCTGGATGCCCTCTTCATCGACTTTTTCAAACCCCATTTTCGCCAAATCTCATAGAAATTGAGAAAAGTGGCATTTTCAGGCCAAAAGCAGCGTTTTGGGGGTGATTCATTGCCCATTTTTCAAACGGCTGTATCTCCTAAACGGTGATAGCTAGGGCCCTCAAAGTTTCAGCAAAATGTAGGTCTGGATGCCCTCTTCATCGACTTTTTCAAACCCCATTTTCGCCAAATCTCATAGAAATTGAGAAAAGTGGCATTTTCAGGCCAAAAGGAGCGTTTTGGGGGTGATTCATTGCCCATTTTGCAAACGGCTGTATCTCCTAAACGGTGATAGCTAGGGCCCTCAAAGTTTCAGCAAAATGTAGGTCTGGATGCCCTCTTCATCGACTTTTTCAAACCCCATTTTCGCCAAATCTCATAGAAATTGAGAAAAGTGGCATTTTCAGGCCAAAAGGAGCGTTTTGGGGGTGATTCATTGCCCATTTTTCAAACGGCTGTATCTCCTAAACGGTGATAGCTAGGGCCCTCAAAGTTTCAGCAAAATGTAGGTCTGGATGCCCTCTTCATCGACTTTTTCAAACCCCATTTTCGCCAAATCTCATAGAAATTGAGAAAAGTGGCATTTTCAGGCCAAAAGGAGCGTTTTGGGGGTGATTCATTGCCCATTTTTCAAACGGCTGTATCTCCTAAACGGTGATAGCTAGGGCCCTCAAAGTTTCAGCAAAATGTAGGTCTGGATGCCCTCTTCATCGACTTTTTCAAACCCCATTTTCGCCAAATCTCATAGAAATTGAGAAAAGTGGCATTTTCAGGCCAAAAGGAGCGTTTTGGGGGTGATTCATTGCCCATTTTTCAAACGGCTGTATCTCCTAAACGGTGATAGCTAGGGCCCTCAAAGTTTCAGCAAAATGTAGGTCTGGATGCCCTCTTCATCGACTTTTTCAAACCCCATTTTCGCCAAATCTCATAGAAATTGAGAAAAGTGGCATTTTCAGGCCAAAAGGAGCGTTTTGCGGGAGTTTTATTGCCCATTTTTCAAACGGCTGTATCTCCTAAACGGTGATAGCTAGGGCGCTCAAAGTTTCAGCAAAATGTAGGATGCCCTCTTCATCGACTTTTTCAAACCCCATTTTCGCCAAATCTCATAGAAATTGAGGAAAGTGGCATTTTCAGGCCAAAGGGAGCATTTTGGGGGTGATTCATTGCCCATTTTTCAAACGGCTGTATCTCCTAAACGGTGATAGCTAGGGCCCTCAAAGTTTCAGCAAAATGTAGGTCTGGATGCCCTCTTCATCGACTTTTTCAAACCCCATTTTCGCCAAATCTCATAGAAATTGAGAAAAGTGGCATTTTCAGGCCAAAAGGAGCGTTTTGGGGGTGATTCATTGCCCATTTTGCAAACGGCTGTATCTCCTAAACGGTGATAGCTAGGGCCCTCAAAGTTTCAGCAAAATGTAGGTCTGGATGCCCTCTTCATCGACTTTTTCAAACCCCATTTTCGCCAAATCTCATAGAAATTGAGAAAAGTGGCATTTTCAGGCCAAAAGGAGCGTTTTGGGGGTGATTCATTGCCCATTTTTCAAACGGCTGTATCTCCTAAACGGTGATAGCTAGGGCCCTCAAAGTTTCAGCAAAATGTAGGTCTGGATGCCCTCTTCATCGACTTTTTCAAATCCCATTTTCGCCAAATCTCATAGAAATTGAGAAAAGTGGCATTTTCAGGCCAAAAGGAGCGTTTTGGGGGTGATTCATTGCCCATTTTTCAAACGGCTGTATCTCCTAAACGGTGATAGCTAGGGCCCTCAAAGTTTCAGCAAAATGTAGGTCTGGATGCCCTCTTCATCGACTTTTTCAAACCCCATTTTCGCCAAATCTCATAGAAATTGAGAAAAGTGGCATTTTCAGGCCAAAAGGAGCGTTTTGGGGGTGATTCATTGCCCATTTTTCAAACGGCTGTATCTCCTAAACGGTGATAGCTAGGGCCCTCAAAGTTTCAGCAAAATGTAGGTCTGGATGCCCTCTTCATCGACTTTTTCAAACCCCATTTTCGCCAAATCTCATAGAAATTGAGAAAAGTGGCATTTTCAGGCCAAAAGGAGCGTTTTGGGGGTGATTCATTGCCCATTTTTCAAACGGCTGTATCTCCTAAACGGTGATAGCTAGGGCCCTCAAAGTTTCAGCAAAATGTAGGTCTGGATGCCCTCTTCATCGACTTTTTCAAACCCCATTTTCGCCAAATCTCATAGAAATTGAGAAAAGTGGCATTTTCAGGCCAAAAGGAGCGTTTTGGGGGTGATTCATTGCCCATTTTTCAAACGGCTGTATCTCCTAAACGGTGATAGCTAGGGCCCTCAAAGTTTCAGCAAAATGTAGGTCTGGATGCCCTCTTCATCGACTTTTTCAAACCCCATTTTCGCCAAATCTCATAGAAATTGAGAAAAGTGGCATTTTCAGGCCAAAAGGAGCGTTTTGGGGGTGATTCATTGCCCATTTTTCAAACGGCTGTATCTCCTAAACGGTGATAGCTAGGGCCCTCAAAGTTTCAGCAAAATGTAGGTCTGGATGCCCTCTTCATCGACTTTTTCAAACCCCATTTTCGCCAAATCTCATAGAAATTGAGAAAAGTGGCATTTTCAGGCCAAAAGGAGCGTTTTGGGGGTGATTCATTGCCCATTTTTCAAACGGCTGTATCTCCTAAACGGTGATAGCTAGGGCCCTCAAAGTTTCAGCAAAATGTAGGTCTGGATGCCCTCTTCATCGACTTTTTCAAACCCCATTTTCGCCAAATCTCATAGAAATTGAGAAAAGTGGCATTTTCAGGCCAAAAGGAGCGTTTTGGGGGTGATTCATTGCCCATTTTTCAAACGGCTGTATCTCCTAAACGGTGATAGCTAGGGCCCTCAAAGTTTCAGCAAAATGTAGGTCTGGATGCCCTCTTCATCGACTTTTTCAAACCCCATTTTCGCCAAATCTCATAGAAATTGAGAAAAGTGGCATTTTCAGGCCAAAAGGAGCGTTTTGGGGGTGATTCATTGCCCATTTTTCAAACGGCTGTATCTCCTAAACGGTGATAGCTAGGGCCCTCAAAGTTTCAGCAAAATGTAGGCCTGGATGCCCTCTTCATCGACTTTTTCAAACCCCATTTTCGCCAAATCTCATAGAAATTGAGAAAAGTGGCATTTTCAGGCCAAAAGGAGCGTTTTGGGGGTGATTCATTGCCCATTTTTCAAACGGCTGTATCTCCTAAACGGTGATAGCTAGGGCCCTCAAAGTTTCAGCAAAATGTAGGTCTGGATGCCCTCTTCATCGACTTTTTCAAACCCCATTTTCGCCAAATCTCATAGAAATTGAGAAAAGTGGCATTTTCAGGCCAAAAGGAGCGTTTTGGGGGTGATTCATTGCCCATTTTTCAAACGGCTGTATCTCCTAAACGGTGATAGCTAGGGCCCTCAAAGTTTCAGCAAAATGTAGGTCTGGATGCCCTCTTCATCGACTTTTTCAAACCCCATTTTCGCCAAATCTCATAGAAATTGAGAAAAGTGGCATTTTCAGGCCAAAAGGAGCGTTTTGGGGGAGTTTTACTGCACATTCCTTAAACGGCTGTATCTCCTAAACGGTGATAGCTAGGGCCCTCAAAGTTTCAGCAAAATGTAGGTCTGGATGCCCTCTTCATCGACTTTTTCAAACCCCATTTTCGCCAAATCTCATAGAAATTGAGAAAAGTGGCATTTTCAGGCCAAAAGGAGCGTTTTGGGGGTGATTCATTGCCCATTTTTCAAACGGCTGTATCTCCTAAACGGTGATAGCTAGGGCCCTCAAAGTTTCAGCAAAATGTAGGTCTGGATGCCCTCTTCATCGACTTTTTCAAACCCCATTTTCGCCAAATCTCATAGAAATTGAGAAAAGTGGCATTTTCAGGCCAAAAGGAGCGTTTTGGGGGTGATTCATTGCCCATTTTTCAAACGGCTGTATCTCCTAAACGGTGATAGCTAGGGCCCTCAAAGTTTCAGCAAAATGTAGGTCTGGATGCCCTCTTCATCGACTTTTTCAAACCCCATTTTCGCCAAATCTCATAGAAATTGAGAAAAGTGGCATTTTCAGGCCAAAAGGAGCGTTTTGGGGGTGATTCATTGCCCATTTTTCAAACGGCTGTATCTCCTAAACGGTGATAGCTAGGGCCCTCAAAGTTTCAGCAAAATGTAGGTCTGGATGCCCTCTTCATCGACTTTTTCAAACCCCATTTTCGCCAAATCTCATAGAAATTGAGAAAAGTGGCATTTTCAGGCCAAAAGGAGCGTTTTGGGGGTGATTCATTGCCCATTTTTCAAACGGCTGTATCTCCTAAACGGTGATAGCTAGGGCCCTCAAAGTTTCAGCAAAATGTAGGTCTGGATGCCCTCTTCATCGACTTTTTCAAACCCCATTTTCGCCAAATCTCATAGAAATTGAGAAAAGTGGCATTTTCAGGCCAAAAGGAGCGTTTTGGGGGTGATTCATTGCCCATTTTTCAAACGGCTGTATCTCCTAAACGGTGATAGCTAGGGCCCTCAAAGTTTCAGCAAAATGTAGGTCTGGATGCCCTCTTCATCGACTTTTTCAAACCCCATTTTCGCCAAATCTCATAGAAATTGAGGAGAGTGGCATTTTCAGGCCAAAGGGAGCATTTTGGGGGTGATTCATTGCCCATTTTTCAAACGGCTGTATCTCCTAAACGGTGATAGCTAGGGCCCTCAAAGTTTCAGCAAAATGTAGGTCTGGATGCCCTCTTCATCGACTTTTTCAAACCCCATTTTCGCCAAATCTCATAGAAATTGAGAAAAGTGGCATTTTCAGGCCAAAAGGAGCGTTTTGGGGGTGATTCATTGCCCATTTTTCAAACGGCTGTATCTCCTAAACGGTGATAGCTAGAGCCCTCAAAGTGTCAGCAAAATGTAGGTCTGGATGCCCTCTTCATCGACTTTTTCAAACCCCATTTTCGCCAAATCTCATAGAAATTGAGAAAAGTGGCATTTTCAGGCCAAAAGGAGCGTTTTGGGGGTGATTCATTGCCCATTTTTCAAACGGCTGTTTCTCCTAAACGGTGATAGCTAGGGCCCTCAAAGTTTCAGCAAAATGTAGGTCTGGATGCCCTCTTCATCGACTTTTTCAAACCCCATTTTCGCCAAATCTCATAGAAATTGAGAAAAGTGGCATTTTCAGGCCAAAAGGAGCGTTTTGGGGGTGGTTCATTGCCCATTTGTCAAACGGCTGTATCTCCTAAACGGTGATAGCTAGGGCCCTCAAAGTTTCAGCAAAATGTAGGTCTGGATGCCCTCTTCATCGACTTTTTCAAACCCCATTTTCGCCAAATCTCATAGAAATTGAGAAAAGTGGCATTTTCAGGCCAAAAGGAGCGTTTTGGGGGTGATTCATTGCCCATTTTTCAAACGGCTGTATCTCCTAAACGGTGATAGCTAGGGCCCTCAAAGTTTCAGCAAAATGTAGGTCTGGATGCCCTCTTCATCGACTTTTTCAAACCCCATTTTCGCCAAATCTCATAGAAATTGAGAAAAGTGGCATTTTCAGGCCAAAAGGGGCGTTTTGGGGGTGGTTCATTGCCCATTTGTCAAACGGCTGTATCTCCTAAACGGTGATAGCTAGGGCCCTCAAAGTTTCAGCAAAATGTAGGTCTGGATGCCCTCTTCATCGACTTTTTCAAACCCCATTTTCGCCAAATCTCATAGAAATTGAGAAAAGTGGCATTTTCAGGCCAAAAGGAGCGTTTTGGGGGTGATTCATTGCCCATTTTTCAAACGGCTGTATCTCCTAAACGGTGATAGCTAGGGCCCTCAAAGTTTCAGCAAAATGTAGGTCTGGATGCCCTCTTCATCGACTTTTTCAAACCCCATTTTCGCCAAATCTCATAGAAATTGAGAAAAGTGGCATTTTCAGGCCAAAAGGAGCGTTTTGGGGGTGGTTCATTGCCCATTTGTCAAACGGCTGTATCTCCTAAACGGTGATAGCTAGGGCCCTCAAAGTTTCAGCAAAATGTAGGTCTGGATGCCCTCTTCATCGACTTTTTCAAACCCCATTTTCGCCAAATCTCATAGAAATTGAGAAAAGTGGCATTTTCAGGCCAAAAGGAGCGTTTTGGGGGTGATTCATTGCCCATTTTTCAAACGGCTGTTTCTCCGAAACGGTGATAGCTAGGGCCCTCAAAGTTTCAGCAAAATGTAGGTCTGGATGCCCTCTTCATCGACTTTTTCAAACCCCATTTTCGCCAAATCTCATAGAAATTGAGAAAAGTGGCATTTTCAGGCCAAAAGGAGCGTTTTGGGGGTGGTTCATTGCCCATTTGTCAAACGGCTGTATCTCCTAAACGGTGATAGCTAGGGCCCTCAAAGTTTCAGCAAAATGTAGGTCTGGATGCCCTCTTCGTCGACTTTTTCAAACCCCATTTTCGCCAAATCTCATAGAAATTGAGAAAAGTGGCATTTTCAGGCCAAAAGGAGCGTTTTGGGGGTGATTCATTGCCCATTTTTCAAACGGCTGTTTCTCCGAAACGGTGATAGCTAGGGCCCTCAAAGTTTCAGCAAAATGTAGGTCTGGATGCCCTCTTCATCGACTTTTTCAAACCCCATTTTCGCCAAATCTCATAGAAATTGAGAAAAGTGGCATTTTCAGGCCAAAGGGAGCATTTTGGGGGTGATTCATTGCCCATTTTTCAAACGGCTGTATCTCCTAAACGGTGATAGCTAGGGCCCTCAAAGTTTCAGCAAAATGTAGGTCTGGATGCCCTCTTCATCGACTTTTTCAAACCCCATTTTCGCCAAATCTCATAGAAATTGAGAAAAGTGGCATTTTCAGGCCAAAAGGAGCGTTTTGGGGGAGTTTTATTGCCCATTCTTTAAACGGCTGTATCTCCTAAACGGTGATAGCTAGGGCCCTCAAAGTTTCAGCAAAATGTAGGTCTGGATGCCCTCTTCATCGACTTTTTCAAACCCCATTTTCGCCAAATCTCATAGAAATTGAGAAACGTGGCATTTTCAGGCCAAAAGGAGCGTTTTGGGGGAGTTTTATTGCCCATTCTTTAAACGGCTGTATCTCCTAAACGGTGATAGCTAGGGCCCTCAAAGTTTCAGCAAAATGTAGGTCTGGATGCCCTCTTCATCGACTTTTTCAAACCCCATTTTCGCCAAATCTCATAGAAATTGAGAAAAGTGGCATTTTCAGGCCAAAGGGAGCATTTTGGGGGTGATTCATTGCCCATTTTTCAAACGGCTGTATCTCCTAAACGGTGATAGCTAGGGCCCTCAAAGTTTCAGCAAAATGTAGGTCTGGATGCCCTCTTCATCGACGTTTTCAAACCCCATTTTCGCCAAATCTCATAGAAATTTAGAAAAGTGATATTTTCAGGCCAAAAGGAGCGTTTTGGGGCTGATTTATTGCCCATTCTTTAAACGGCTGTATCTCCTAAACTGTGATAGCTAGAGCCCTCAAAGATTCAGCAAAATGTAGGTCTGGATGCCCTCTTCATCGACTTTTTCAAACGCCATTTTCGCCAAATCTCATAGAAATTGAGAAAAGTGGCATTTTCAGGCCAAAAGGAGCGTTTTGGGGGAGTTTTATTGCCCATTCTTTAAACGGCTGTATCTCCTAAACGGTGATAGCTAGGGCCCTCAAAGTTTCAGCAAAATGTAGGTCTGGATGCCATCTTCATCGACTTTTTCAAACCCCATTTTCGCCAGATCTCATAGAAATTGAGAAAAGTGGCATTTTCAGGCCAAAGGGAGCATTTTGGGGGTGATTCATTGCCCATTTTTCAAACGGCTGTATCTCCTAAACGGTGATAGCTAGGGCCCTCAAAGTTTCAGCAAAATGTAGGTCTGGATGCCCTCTTCATCGACTTTTTCAAACCCCATTTTCGCCAAATCTCATAGAAATTGAGAAAAGTGGCATTTTCAGGCCAAAGGGAGCATTTTGGGGGTGATTCATTGCCCATTTTTCAAACGGCTGTATCTCCTAAACGGTGATAGCTAGGGCCCTCAAAGTTTCAGCAAAATGTAGGTCTGGATGCCCTCTTCATCGACTTTTTCAAACCCCATTTTCGCCAAATCTCATAGAAATTTAGAAAAGTGATATTTTCAGGCCAAAAGGAGCGTTTTGGGGCTGATTTATTGCCCATTCTTTAAACGGCTGTATCTCCTAAACTGTGATAGCTAGAGCCCTCAAAGATTCAGCAAAATGTAGGTCTGGATGCCCTCTTCATCGACTTTTTCAAACCCCATTTTCGCCAAATCTCATAGAAATTTAGAAAAGTGATATTTTCAGGCCAAAAGGAGCGTTTTGGGGCTGATTTATTGCCCATTCTTTAAACGGCTGTATCTCCTAAACTGTGATAGCTAGAGCCCTCAAAGATTCAGCAAAATGTAGGTCTGGATGCCCTCTTCATCGACTTTTTCAAACGCCATTTTCGCCAAATCTCATAGAAATTGAGAAAAGTGGCATTTTCAGGCCAAAAGGAGCGTTTTGGGGGAGTTTTATTGCCCATTCTTTAAACGGCTGTATCTCCTAAACGGTGATAGCTAGGGCCCTCAAAGTTTCAGCAAAATGTAGGTCTGGATGCCATCTTCATCGACTTTTTCAAACCCCATTTTCGCCAAATCTCATAGAAATTGAGAAAAGTGGCATTTTCAGGCCAAAGGGAGCATTTTGGGGGTGATTCATTGCCCATTTTTCAAACGGCTGTATCTCCTAAACGGTGATAGCTAGGGCCCTCAAAGTTTCAGCAAAATGTAGGTCTGGATGCCCTCTTCATCGACTTTTTCAAACCCCATTTTCGCCAAATCTCATAGAAATTGAGAAAAGTGGCATTTTCAGGCCAAAGGGAGCATTTTGGGGGTGATTCATTGCCCATTTTTCAAACGGCTGTATCTCCTAAACGGTGATAGCTAGGGCCCTCAAAGTTTCAGCAAAATGTAGGTCTGGATGCCCTCTTCATCGACTTTTTCAAACCCCATTTTCGCCAAATCTCATAGAAATTTAGAAAAGTGATATTTTCAGGCCAAAAGGAGCGTTTTGGGGCTGATTTATTGCCCATTCTTTAAACGGCTGTATCTCCTAAACTGTGATAGCTAGAGCCCTCAAAGATTCAGCAAAATGTAGGTCTGGATGCCCTCTTCATCGACTTTTTCAAACCCCATTTTCGCCAAATCTCATAGAAATTTAGAAAAGTGATATTTTCAGGCCAAAAGGAGCGTTTTGGGGCTGATTTATTGCCCATTCTTTAAACGGCTGTATCTCCTAAACTGTGATAGCTAGAGCCCTCAAAGATTCAGCAAAATGTAGGTCTGGATGCCCTCTTCATCGACTTTTTCAAACGCCATTTTCGCCAAATCTCATAGAAATTGAGAAAAGTGGCATTTTCAGGCCAAAAGGAGCGTTTTGGGGGAGTTTTATTGCCCATTCTTTAAACGGCTGTATCTCCTAAACGGTGATAGCTAGGGCCCTCAAAGTTTCAGCAAAATGTAGGTCTGGATGCCATCTTCATCGACTTTTTCAAACCCCATTTTCGCCAAATCTCATAGAAATTGAGAAAAGTGGCATTTTCAGGCCAAAGGGAGCATTTTGGGGGTGATTCATTGCCCATTTTTCAAACGGCTGTATCTCCTAAACGGTGATAGCTAGGGCCCTCAAAGTTTCAGCAAAATGTAGGTCTGGATGCCCTCTTCATCGACTTTTTCAAACCCCATTTTCGCCAAATCTCATAGAAATTGAGAAAAGTGGCATTTTCAGGCCAAAGGGAGCATTTTGGGGGTGATTCATTGCCCATTTTTCAAACGGCTGTATCTCCTAAACGGTGATAGCTAGGGCCCTCAAAGTTTCAGCAAAATGTAGGTCTGGATGCCCTCTTCATCGACTTTTTCAAACCCCATTTTCGCCAAATCTCATAGAAATTTAGAAAAGTGATATTTTCAGGCCAAAAGGAGCGTTTTGGGGCTGATTTATTGCCCATTCTTTAAACGGCTGTATCTCCTAAACTGTGATAGCTAGAGCCCTCAAAGATTCAGCAAAATGTAGGTCTGGATGCCCTCTTCATCGACTTTTTCAAACCCCATTTTCGCCAAATCTCATAGAAATTGAGAAAAGTGGCATTTTCAGGCCAAAGGGAGCATTTTGAGGGTGATTCATTGCCTATTTTTCAAACGGCTGTATCTCCTAAACGGTGATAGCTAGGGCCCTCAAAGTTTCAGTAAAATGTAGGTCTGGATGCCCTCTTCATCGACTTTTTCAAACCCCATTTTCGCCAAATCTCATAGAAATTGAGAAAAGTGGCATTTTCAGGCCAAAAGGAGCGTTTTGGGGGAGTTTTATTGCCCATTCTTTAAACGGCTGTATCTCCTAAACGGTGATAGCTAGGGCCCTCAAAGTTTCAGCAAAATGTAGGTCTGGATGCCCTCTTCATCGACTTTTTCAAACCCCATTTTCGCCAAATCTCATAGAAATTGAGAAAAGTGGCATTTTCAGGCCAAAAGGAGCGTTTGATTGATTCATTGCCCATTTTTCAAACGGCTGTATCTCCTAAACGGTGATAGCTAGGGCCCTCAAAGTTTCAGCAAAATGTAGGTCTAGATGCCCTCTTCATCGACTTTTTCAAACCCCATTTTCGCCAATTCTCATAGAAATTGAGAGAAGCAGCATTTTCAGCCCATTTCAGGGGTTTGGGGGTGATTTATTGTCCATTCTTTAAACGGCTGTATCTCGGAAACGGTGATAGGTAGGACCCTGGTTGTTTCACCAAAATGTAGCTCTATATACGTTCTACATCGACTTTCTCAAAACCCATTTTCGGAAATTTTCATTTGAAAACGCAAAATTGCCCATATCTCCGTAACTAATGACCCTAGAGCAGTCAAATTTGGCTTAAAAATTTTCGTCACCTTTAGGCGGCTGTATCTCGGAAACATTGATAGGTAGGACCCTGGTTGTTTCACCAAAATGTAGCTTTATATACGTTCTACATCGACTTTCTCAAAACCCATTTTCGGAAATTTTCATTTGAAAACGCAAAATTGCCCATATCTCCGTAACTAATGACCCTAGAGCAGTCAAATTTGGCCTAAAAATTTTCGTCACCTTTAGGCGGCTGTATCTCGGAAACATTGATAGGTAGGACCCTGGTTGTTTCACCAAAATGTAGCTCTATATACGTTCTACATCGACTTTCTCAAAACCCATTTTCGGAAATTTTCATTTGAAAACGCAAAATTGC
Source organism: Microchrysa polita (assembly GCA_949715475.1). NCBI lineage: Eukaryota > Metazoa > Arthropoda > Insecta > Diptera > Stratiomyidae > Microchrysa > Microchrysa polita. Next base: position 9,678,341 of record OX454420.1, read on the forward strand.
CCATATCTCCGTAACTAATGACCCTAGAGCAGTCAAATTTGGCCTAAAAATTTTCGTCACCTTTAGGCGGCTGTATCTCGGAAACATTGATAGGTAGGACCCTGGTTGTTTCACCAAAATGTAACTCTAAATACGCTCTACATCGACTTTTTCAAAACCCATTTTCGAGAATTTGCATTTGAAAACACAAAATTGCCCATATCTCGGTAACTAATGACCGTAGAGCAGTCAAATTTGGTCTAAAAATGTTGGTCACCTTAAGGTTGAGAGTTTTACTTGTTGACTCGGTAGTGTGTGCTATTAATCACAACAACTCTACTAAAATAACCATGAAATGCCGTAAATATATCTCGAGCCCTGAATCCAGTAGTGATTGTTAAATTTTCTTTCTTTTCTTATTTAACCCAAAGCGGCCAAATTCATTTTTTGTGATTGTGCGGGCTGCAGCTACTATTTCGCTTTGTTTCCTATAAAAAAGTGCGTCTTAGAATCGCTGGATTTTCTTATGTTAACAGATTAGTTAAATATTTACCAAAAACATCAAGAGCAGACAGACAGTCGGCTACATCAATCTCTAACACATTACTTCATGAGTAGATGCTAACGAAACGTTCAGTTAAAGGTAGCACACATGTGCTACTCTGTTCCATATCAGTTCCTATAAGATATAATCGCGGATAAAAGTTAGCCATGATGATAAAGGTCGATCCACACTTTTCAGTTATCAGTCACAAGCAAACCATCTACAGGTATACCGTCAGGGGAGCACCTAGCCTTTCGGCCTTTATCTCCCGGTCCCGCTAAAAAGTTTGGACCTTCGGCTTTTTACTGACAAGGTGTTGTTGTCAGACGGAGATTTCTCCATCAGGCGCATGCACACACCATCCGGAATCCAACCCCGGGATTGCATCACTAGCTGGATGACTTGGGTAACAACCTCCAGCCACTACGAGTCCAACACCTTGATGGGCAAGGACCATGGTCCCCTGGGCACACCCATCCCCGTAGTACACTATTCGCTATGGACTTCTCCATAGCTGGTGTGATCCTCCTTCGGCCCCCTATTGGTTAAGCCTTACGTCGAATTCGGGCATGCACACCCCAGGCTCGTTGGACCTGTGACTCCGCGTCTGTGCAGACAACGAAGCGCTGCTTTTCACATCCAGGCGGCCCCTTCAGTTTACTAGTCAGCAATGCGACTCAGGCAGTGTGGTCATCAATCCACAAACTAACTAGATATAGGCGCGTAGGCATTTTCCACCAAGGCCGTTCTCCCTAGCTAGCCCCTTCTTGACTCGGGTCATGCGGAGCCGTCACCTCCGAAGCTCACACGACTTCCGTATGATGCACCCCCCCACCAGGGGACATCAAAATCGTGCTAGGCATTTAGTGCTTCCCTCCCGCAAACTATGGGGAGAGGTAGGCACGCCAAGAGCCACCCGTGCATAACTCAGGAGCACGGGACCGTTAACGCCCGAATGGTCTTTGTACAGATCCTCGCCATGGCGTATCAACTGTACCAGGGGCCCCCTTGCGCTACTAGGTCCGTGGTGTCGTAAGTCACCAAAGATCCCTGTCCGACTACAAACAGCCTTCCAAGCTGAGTGTCACACGGACACAGACCCCCCTGCGGGGCCGCTCAGTTATCAGTCACAGTCGTTTTCCATACAAGTTCTCACATTGTCAGTCAATTGATTGACTGACAATCTGTTAAAGTGGGGATCGACCTTAAAAACAATTGCCGAATTCCTGTTCTTATCTATATGTGTCAACAATTTGCATCAAAAATATGATTTAAAAAAATGGTAAAAATGCCCCATGTATAGACCACATTACTACCACTCGGCACTAGCTGGGTAAGCACTGTCTCTCTGTTGTATCTGCACAATCTTCGTCCAAAATATTCGTTACCACACAGAGCGCGTTCGCTCTTTTGTGTATACGTTATCAGACCACGTGAGTTCAATGATAAATCATATGAGTTGTATTTAACTTTTTCAGTGTCATCGTCATAGTCTGGGTTTCGTTTGGGTTTTCTCTTCTGTTCATGAAGAATTAGCATTTTTATTAGTTTTCCTGTGCTATTTAATTGCTCAAAAGTGAAAGTGATGGGTACTGGAACGGCAATGCCCGCATGGATTACAAAGGACTGGATCGAAAATGTCCTACAAAACCATTATAAGACCGAAACACTGACGGTCAGTAAATTCTCCGGTCAATCGGCTACCAAAAAAGGCGACAGCTATGCAAGTGTTATGCATCGAATTTCCGTGGATTTTCTGAAAAATGGTAAAGATACAACGGAGTCGTTTATTTTGAAGGTAAGATACTACCGCGCACATATGAGTTCATTACCATATCGTTCCACATCTTTCAGATGATCCCCACGGGTGTAGCCGGAGATCTTCTCACCAAAAACAAACTGTATCCGCGCGAAATGCAAGTATACAATGAAATCCTACCACGCGTTACCGCTCTTCTGGAAGACGTAAACGATTTCACGAAATTCTCCCCCGAATGCCTCAGCACCAGCAACAGTCCATCGATGATGCTCCTTTTCGAGGATCTGAAACCCTCCGGCTATGACATCTTTGAGCAGGGTCGACTGCTCAATTTAGATCATGCCCTACCACTTTTGATGAAGTTGGCCAAATTTCATGCAGCCTCAGCTGTTGTTCACGAGCAACATCCCGAATTTATGGATATTTTCCTGGAAGGTCCGATTTCATCGAATCCCGAACGACAAGGATTTTTGGGATTCTTTCCGGCCAATATGCAATCGTTGGCCGAAGAGGTGGCCGACTGGCCGGGCTATGAAATTATTGCCGGAAAGCTGTTTGAATTGGTCGAAACGGTTATACCCAAAGGAATTGAATTGTTTAAGGATGGCGAGGATACGTTTCGCGTGTTGAATCATGGTGATTTGTGGGTGAAAAATTGCATGTACAAATATAGGGATTTCGAGCCGGATGATGTGTTGTTGGTGAGTATTATTATTTTACTTTTAAATTAATGAAATACATTCCCTTCGTCGAAGGATTTTTTTCTGTTGTTGTTGTTGTTGTAGCGGCGCAATTAAGGGGGAACCGGGGAACTAGTGTCATTCGTAAATGGTTGGCATCCTCTCCTCAAGTTCGAGGGCTAAGAGGGTTGCCACCAGGGCCGCCTCTACTATATCAGCAGACTGTGCACTTGAACAGGGCGCCAACCGAAAGGGGCGCCAAATTTACAAATTCAATATGCCTTTAAGATCAAGACTTTAGATTAAACGAACTAGAACTGATTCAATTATAAGGGTGTGTTTTCCCAAAGATCCGCTGCTATCGCGACTCTAGAAATTACATAGAAACTCCACTAACAACTAAACTCAATTCGCATGCTGATCGTATTCCATTCCATTTGACCGATCACATCTGCAAACTTTTCCGCATTGTATCTACGCGAGAGGAAGAGCGAGAGACGTCTTTCCATCCGTTCGCGTTCAAAAATGCTTCGCATATCTCGTAATTGTGCATCACTGCAAACATGCTCCAATTAGTCCATATACTTCATATGCGGGATGGGCGCCAGTTTCATATATTGTATGCTTGGCAGAAGTGAAGAATTGTGCATTTCAGAAATTGTGCACATAAGCAATTGTTGTAGAGCAGAGCGTACACCCCTATATTCTGCAAAATCTGCTTTGCAGGCTCGTTGTAGGTGAGATGTTCGTATTTACTTGATGGCTCATTCTCGTAGTCTCAGCTCGTAGTACATGTTTCAATTGTATGAGACTGGGCCATAGAGGACTTTTGTAGGATGTATACCGTATTGTTTGTAGGAAGAGATTTTACCCCGTAAAATTCTCTATTGCAATCCTTATTAGGCGCAGGATAGACCTCGAGAGTGAGATGTTTGTCCGCTGCGATTTTCTCAATGAAAATGTATGCTTACGGTCGTGGAATATGTGCAAACAGTGTAATTCCATACGCTACAATCCAAAAATGATTTCATAACTTTTCTCGGCCATTTTATGTATTTTTTTCCATTTCCCGGTCATTTCATCGTGAAAAATATCTAATGACAGGGGAATCGAAAAATACTTTAAATGGCCGAGAAAAATTATGGGACCATTTTCGGATGTAGCTTATAGAATTCCCCAGCATTTCCTACATATTCCAGTAAGTAAGCATACATTTTCATTAAAAAAAGCCAACCTCTTTTCCGATTTTAGTGCGGTTAGTTTCATTTTTTTTAGGTAAATTTGTTGTCCCTAATAATCATCTTAATTTGCTATTCTAGCTAGTCCAGCTTTCGATATATTGATATTTTATTCGTATAAAAAATGATCTTTTTCAATAATTTTCAAATGCCTGTGGCACCTAAAGGGTTGAGATTTGGGGGTACAACTTTTTTGCTGGAAATCACTTGCAGAATCACTGCGTTTATGCGGCACCCTGTATAGAAGGGCGACTTTTCAGTATATGAACAGGGCGCCATAATACCTAGGATCGGCGCTGGTTGCCACCTCAATGGGCTTTTCCCAATTCAAAAGGTGGTCCACGTTGTGCGGGCTGGCTCCACATGCTGGACAAATGTCTGCAATGGCGTTGTCGATACGGGACCAATATGAATTGAGTCTGGAGCACCATCCAGAGCGAAGCTGACCAAGGTGGTACTTGTGGCTCTAGGTAGCTGTAGTTCGTCATTGGAGATATCTGGTGGTCGAGCTCGAAGGACACGGTTTAATGACAGATCATTCGTGGCTATTGTTACCTCGCTACTATGCAACTGCTTTAGAACCGCCTTGTAGTTGTTGGTGTTATCGAGGGGAACTCTTTTGAGTCTCTGGACTTCCCTTTCCTTGTCCCTTAATGTACGTCTAAAATGACGTGGAGGTGGAGTTTTGTCCATAAGATCGAAATTCGGGTATTGACTACGATAGCAACCAACAAGATATTGCTTTGCGAGTAGCTTATTATGAGTTTTCAGTTTAAGCAGCTTAGTTTCTTGGTGGCTATTGAAAATGCCGTGATTGTCAATTGTGACGCCGAGGATTTTGGGGTGACGGACAGTGGGGACTTCGGTGTTGTTTACACTAATGTCTAGCCGTAGGTTGTATTCCTGGTTGTACGTGGTAAAGAGGGTGGCCGAGGATTTGGGTGCTGATAACTTCAGGTTCTTGCTAATGAAGAAGGTGTTAAGCTCTTCTGATACGGTCGCACATGTATGAAATATCCTTGCCGGATGTCAGCATGGTACAATCGTCAGCGTAGGATATTATGTCGATTCCTTCAGGTGGGGTGGGAAGCCCTGACATGTAGAGATTGAACAAAGTGGGGGAAAAGAACTCCGCCTTGTGGTACTCCCTGTTTGATCTTTCTTAGTTTAGATTTCTCATTTCTAAACTAAGTGCTGGATTGACGTCCGGCAAGGTAGTTTGCGATCCATTTAACTACATACGACGGTGTGGATGAGTTATGGAGGTTTGTCAGTAAGAGCGAGTGATTCACCATATCAAACGCTTTCGACAGATCCAAAGCCACTAGGATGGTGCGCTTAAACGGCTTTGGTTGGTTCATTTGATTCAAGACCTTAGACATGATTCGGTCTAATGCAGTGGTGGTGCTGTGCATTTTCCTAAAGCCGTGTTGATGATTGGCGAGTTTTATGTGCGTGATCGGGCGGTAGGATTCTCCTAAGGAGTGTTGTTTGCCAGGTTTGGGTATAGGAATAATGCGGCCTCTCTTCCAAATCTCTGGTATGATGAATGTTCTAAGTGAAAGGTTCATCGTAGCAGTGATATACTCTAGGGCCGGTGTGTCGAGGTGTTTGAGCATTATCATTGCTATACCGTCCGGTCCAAACGCCTTTGAGTTTTTGGCGTTTTTTATGGCATTGGCTACTTCAGTGGTGGTGATTTGAAGATATTCATCTAACTTGGTGTTACGGATGGCTCGTGTAATTTAGCACTTGAGTCTATCCTTGGGTGGGTGTTCGACGAACTGTTTGTTAAACAGATTGGCACATTTTTTGTCGTCGCTCACGGTAGAATTGCCAAACTTGATAGCGACGCTCCCTTGAGTTTTGGTGGGATTAGATAAGTTTCTTACGGTGCTCCATAGTTTGCTCACACCTGTGGTGGTATTCAGGTTTCGAAGGTGGGAGTGCCATATATTTCTCCTGTGGTCATTGACCTGTTTGACGATGATATCGTTAATGTCACCAATGCGTGGATCACTGGGGTCTGCTCTGCACTTCTTAGCTGATCCCTCGTTTTAGCTAATTTAGCCGCAGATGTAGGAAAATTAGGTTTTAGGCTGGGAATGCGGCCGGCTGGAATGAATATCTTAGCTGCAGTGAGAATTATCCGTCTGAGTTGTTTTTCGGCCATACGTACACTACTTGGGGGGGGGGGGGGGGTGTGTAAGACTAGCAAAAGCTTCGCTTGTGTACCTTTTAAATCCATCGCAGTTAGCTTTTTTAAAGTTTGTGTTCGTTTTCTTGTCGGGATGGACGAGTTTCGACGGCATATCCAGCGTTAGTATGATTGGAAGGTGATCAGAGTACATGGTGATAATTGGCTCCCATGCGTGATGTCGTTGATAAGTCCAGGGCTAGCGATGGAAATATCTGGTGAGCTTGTGCAAGATCCAGCGATGCGGTTTGTCGTCGTTTATTGGACAGAAATCTGATGCGTCCAGCTGATCGGCGATGATGTTACCTCTGGTAACAGAGAGACTGTGATGTGCGTTGAAATCACCAAGCAGAAGACGATACTGGCCGTTTAGTATAGGGTTAATATTGGCTTTGTAATTGGCGGGACAGCTGGAGACGGGTGGAATGTAAATGTTGAAGATTTCAAAGTCAATATTGCCCGATTTGACGGTTTTCGCTTGTTGTTCCATGGTGTTCTCGGCGGAAGTGATGTCAACGATGCTGTACGGTAGATTGTTCTGAATGAGGAAAGCCAAACCTCCTCCAGCATTGCTTTCTCGGTCTTGTCTGATGACATTATAGTTCCCGTAAGAGCTGAGCGAATGGTTGCAGTTTAGTTTGGTTTCTTATACCGCTGCAATCTGTATATGGTGTCTGTTCATGAAATCAGTAAGTTCAACGATTTTATGTTGGAGCTTGGAGTCCATTACAGTTTAGTTGGACGATTTTAGTGTTGGTGTAGTTAACATCAATGGTACGTGGAGCTGGGGTCAAATTAGGTGTAGGTTGAACTGTGCGTACAGGGTTTGCCGGTGTGGAAGGTGTTGATAGTTGGGAACCTTGGTATGGCGGCTGCTGGTTGGATGAAAAGCGTCGCCCACGATTTCTGCATCGACTCGCTGTGTAGGTTGGACCTCGTTGATTGTAATGGGTAAGTCCTGAGCAGTTCTTTAGGTGAACCCATTCTCCACAGCATGTACATTCGACTGACGTTTGAACATTGGTCCAAATCCTGTTACCGCACACAGAGCACATCCATGGACCTGGATTTGATTCAATTTCGGTACGTATTAATAGTGTGCGGAGCAGCTGGGCCGGCCAGGACTGCTCGCCAAGGGAAAAAATGGTGTTGAATGAATGACTCGTAGTTTCCATCCTCTTCTTGCGTCGAAGGGGGTCGTTGCGACTCTTGGCCATGCCGAAGCATGGGTCGTTCCGGTTCGTAGACCCGGTCGCAGTAGGAATTTTTTCTGTCGCATCTTTCAATGGCTGTAACTTTCGAATGGAGGACTCTGAAATTTGCGGTAAAAACTCTCCTCAGCCATCTTCTACGTCGCCCCATTCAAACATTTCCATTTTCGCCAAAAATGAAAATTACGAATTCGAAAACGTCAATACTCCCCTCTATGGATCGACAGCCGTCTTGGGTCGCGTCTTTCAACGGCTGTAACTTTCGAACGGAGACAGCTAGGACTCTGAAATTTGCAGCAAAAACTCTCCCCAGCCTTCGTCTACGTCACCTCATTCAAACATTTGCAATTTCGATAGAAATAAAAATTTCGAATTTTCGTCCCTCATCGTCAATACCTCTCTATGGATCGACAGCCGTCTTGGGTCGCGTCTTTCAACGGCTGTAACTTTCGAACGGAGAGAGCTAGGACTCTGAAATTTGCAGTCAAAACTCTCCCCAGCCATCCTCTACGTCGCCCCATTCTAATATTTGCAATTTCGACAGAAATAAAAATTTCGAATTTTCGACCCCCATTGTCAATACTCCCCTCTATGGATCGACAGCCGTCTTGAGTCGCGTCTTTCAATGGCTGTAACTTTCGAACGCGGACAGCTAGGACTCTGAAACTTGCAGTAAAAACTCTCCCCAGCCATCGTCTACGGCACCCCATTCAAATATTTTCAATGCCGATAGAAACAAAAATTACGAATTTTCGACCCCCATCGTCAATACTCCCCTCTATGGATCGACAGCCGTCTTGGGTCGCGTCTTTCAACGGCAGTAACTTTCGAACGGAGACAGCTAGGACTCTGAAATTTGCAGTTAAAACTCTCCCCAGCCATCCTCTACGGCACCCATTTCAAACATTTTCATTTTCGCCAAAAAAAAATTTCGAATTTTCGACCCCCATTGTCAATACTCCCCTCTATGGATCGACAGCCGTATTGGGTCGCGTCTTTCAACGGCTGTAACTTTCGAACGGAGACAGCTAGGACTTTGAAATTTGCAGTAAAAACTCTCCCCAGCCATCCTCTACGTCGCCCCATTCAAACATTTTCATTTTCGCCAAAAATAAAAATTTCGAATTTTCGACCCCCATCCTCAATACTCCCCTCTATGGATCGACAACCGTCTTGGGTCGCGTCTTTCAACGGCTGTAACTTTCGAACGGAGACAGCTAGGACTTTGAAATTTGCAGTAAAAACTCTCCCCAGCCATACCTACTCTTCGTCGCCCCATTAAAACATTTTCATTTTCGCCAAAAATAAAAATTTCGAATTTTCGACCCCCATTGTCAATACTCCCCTCTATGGATCGACAGCCGTCTTGAGTCGCGTCTTTCAACGGCTGTAACTTTCGAACGGAGACAGCTAGGACTGTGAAACTTGCAGTAAAAACTCTCCCCAGCCATCCTTTACGTCGCCTCATTTAGACATTTTAATTTTCGCCAAAAAATTCGGATTTTCGACCCCCATCGTCTATACTCCCCTCTATGGATCGACAGCCGTCTTGGGTCGCGTCTTTTAACGGCCGTAACTTTCGAACGCGGACAGCTAGGACTCTGAAATTTGCAGTAAAAACTCTCCCCAGCCATCTTCTACGTCGCCCCATTCAAACATTTTTTATTCGTTTATTTTACAGATCGACTATCAGCTGGCCTATTTCGGATCACCGGCCATTGATCTCAACTACTTCCTCTACGGCTCCATCAATGAAAACGTGCGCAAGGTTCACTTCAAATTTATGGTACGTCACTATCATTGCGTTCTCAAAGAGACACTGGAACGGCTCAAGTACAAGGGACGTATTCCCACACTGAAAGACATTCACATTGAAATTATCAGGAAAAGTCTACACGGTGAGTACATAAATACATAACAATAGATGTGTGTCACTTTTGATAAGAATCTAAACTAAATCCGCACAAAGTAACGTCAGTGAATCTATGTCCACAAATAATTATTATGCCACACGAATCTTATCAATATTTGTTTATATGGAGTTATCTCTATTTAGACACGTCATTTTCATATACATAATTATAATTTCAGCTGTTATCGCTGCCGTATGTCTGGCACCGATTATTCTAATGGATTCCGATAAATCGCCCGAACTGGAAGGACTCATTGATCAGAGTGATAACGGAGCGAGTTTTCGACGAGAGAATATTCAAAATCCAAAATATAAGACGTACATTCAGAAGTTGTTGAAAGAATTTGAATTATCCGGATTTTTGGATTGACCCAATTTTTGACAATAATATTTTCGTTATTAGTATTTGTTATGTATGTATTTAAAAGTGAACAAACAGATGCATTATTAAAATATGTTATTTAAATATTTCATCGAATGTTTGATGCTTTACAAGTCTAGAATTCCCCGGTTGTCTAAAAATTCCAAAATAGGTTTGATGGCCTTTACAAATCTTGGTGTCAAATAAAGTTGTTTGCGGAATTCAAGAGCTTCCTCTGATTGTGTGAAGAACATGGTTATGTCGGCTTTATCGGTAGGATCGAGAAGGGCCATTGACATTGTACCCAAGGCCGTAGTCAGAGCTGGAATTTTATTTAAAATTATTATAATAAAACTGTTTTAAAAAGATATTCAATTTTTAACTGTCAGGATAACTGTTAAGTTCAGTTCAGCTAAATTGGACACTTGTCAACTAAAGCCGAATTTGACGCTTGATTTGACAGTTTAACCCTTCAGTTAAAGCCAGTTGTCTGCATGTATACTTAAGTCTTCATACTTACAGACGAAGCCACGCTTCAGCATTTGAATTTGAAGTTCCGCCAATTTTGGAATTTTACCCTGATACTGCAGCAAACCAAGACTTTCAACCAAGTTTTCGTGATAGTATCGAATAAGATCGGGATTCGGGATTCTAGTCTCGTAGTTACACGAAGTCATGATGAAATACTGCAGATCCAGAGTGGGCGAACCCCAATTACATATTTGTAAGTCAACGAATTTTACATCCGCCACAGAACCATCATCGTTGTGCTTGAACATGATGTTGTTACACCAAAAATCGCCATGGTTCAGTACGTTAAACTCTTCCGGATCTAAAGTATTCGCTGCCAGCAGTAAGGAGCCGTATCGATTAAATAGGTTTCTCTGTCAAATTTGTAAGTAAGTTGAATGGTTGGAGATTTTTTTTTATTTAAAAAGTTATAATTACCAATTTATCTGTATACTTCTCGCAACCACCCCACAGCTGAATACAATGCTCCAAAAGCGGCCACATACCAACCATCATTTGCTCCAACATGGGAAGAATCTCCGGTTGAAAAACTCCATGTTTAAATCTCTCCGAAAATGGGCCATACAATTCGTACATTCGCGCCGAAGCGGCATGGAATCGTGCAAGTTTCGTCAATGTAGCTTTGGAATGCTCCAAATCCATGCCTTCCAAACGATTGATGTTTTTATATCCAGCGTCACACAAATCTTCCAAAATTAATGCCGGCGGATTTGTTTCGGTTTTGAAACATTTCGGACCAACTATGTAATCCAGTCCGGCTTCTTTGTACACTTCATTGATTTTCGGAAAGATTTTCTCAAATGCTTCGGACTCTTTGGGGAAAACGGATAAGGCCGCTGACATGTGGTTGGATAGTTCATGTTGTTCGATGATGGTTTTTACGATGTAGCGGACGGTTTTTTGGGTGCCATCTGAAAGCATAATTAATGAGTGGGCGTGGTCTCGTATTGGGCGGACTAATACCAAAACACACACAAGTACATTTGATTTAAGCTATTCAACGTACCTCCTAAAGTTAAATCTATGCTTACACGCAACAACAACGAAGCATAATTTTCTCCTTTTGTAGTAGCATTTACTACCGTAAATTTTTCAATACTATATTTTTCATAGTCCTTGTCCAGAATTTCTTTGAAATAGTCTCGCGTCAACCATTGAGGTATTACCAAATTTTGGGCGGCACTTTCACCTACGGAGCTCATTTTCACGAATTTACAGACGATTCAACGATTCGATTCAACACTACTAAATGTTTATACGAATGTGACTCTTCGACTTATGTCCTATTTGACACTCATTCATAATATTCTTAATCACACAAAAATATGGACACTTGTATTTTAGCAAAAGTCCACGTTAGATTAGGACTTGATATGGCTAGATAACAAGCTTGTGCAATCGTAGACGTAATCAGCAAATAAAAAAGCTTCGCGTTGTGAGCAATCAATAGTAGGTATGGAAGACAACTGATTCCAGCCAAATTTTTAGCATCTAGCTAGAATGTTGTTTAGATGCTTAGAAAAAAAAAGTTTATTTTAGCATTTGTTTATCTTCTGTTTACATACATTCACATGCATAAGTACATAAAAGCTCGCGTTGGTTGGTTGGTAGGTAAAAGTGGCGGCCTAGGCAGAGGCTAGCCAAAGCCCAATTAGCGCATAAAGCGCCGTTTTGAAACCACAACTCCATGAAGTATAACTAGTGTATATGATGAAGGTTAGGTAATGAATTTATGAGTGGGGAGGTGCCTTGAACCATCCAGTGTTATTTAGGAAGTACAGCAGCTCCCCTAATTTCACATTAGCTGCATCCTCCAAGCCTCCCAGAAAAGCCATACGGAGCGTCCTATACCGGGTTCTGGCAAGTCCCGGGCATTCACACAGAAAGTGAATCAGGGTTTCCCTCTCATTTACATTACCGCAGCTGCGGCAATGCGCGTTGTAGGGGATGCCAAGCTTGGCAGCGTGTAGCCCTATTGGCCAGTGCCCTGTGATAACGGCAGTAAGCTTGGCAATATCTCTACGTGGTTTAGTCAGAATCTCAGACGTTCTTTTCCAGTCGTAGGAGGGCCACATCTTCCTTGATATAACGCAAGTCCTCAGATTTCGCCAGTTAGCCTTTATATAGTGGGTGGATATCTTACTCTTAACAGCTGCCATAGGGACGCAAACACGCTCCGCATGAGAGCTATCAAGAGTGGCACCCAATTTGGCTAGTTCGTCAGCCATCTCGTTACCCTCTATGTTCCTGTGTCTGGGTACCCAGAGTAGGGTGATTCTTTGTTGTGTACCAAGGTTGGTTAATGCTTTCTCACATACTTCAACAACCTTGGAGGTCGTCTTCACCGATTGTAAAGCCATGATAGCCGCCTGACTATCTGAGCAGATAGCGATATTCTGGTTGTTTTGTATGTCCCTGAGAGCATGACAGGCCTTCATGATTGCAAGCATTTCTGCTTGAAAAATGCTAGCATGATCAGGAAGACGGTAATATTCAGAGATACTTAGTGATCTGCAGACGATTCCAGCACCCACGCCACACTCCATTTTAGACCCATCGGTGAAGAGTGTGATGTCAAAATCCTTGACCACCTCACTCTCTTTCCATTCACCTCTAGTTGGGAATCTGACATCAAAGTTCTTCCCAAAGCTTAGTTTGGGCACTTTGAGATCCGTTACAGCGTTGCGTACGTCTTGTGGTAGTTGGTTTAGAATATTGCTGTGGCCGTATGGCCTAGCACTCCAGCAGCTTAACGCTTTCAGTCTGACTGCACTACATACTGCCAGTTGGTTGATAAACAGATCGATGGGTAGGAGATGCAGAATGACATTCAGTGCATCCCTCGGGCATGTTCGCATGCCCCCTGTGATGCTAAGACAAGCCGATCTCTGCACTCTACCGAGTTTTGTTACATTGTAGCCTTTACTGAGCGCTGGCCACCAGACGAGTGACCCATATGTTAGGATGGGTTGTACCACCGCCGTGTACACCCAGAGTACCATGCTTGGCTTGAGACCCCACATCTTGCTAAATACTGTCTTGCAGGCGTAAAAAGCGATACAGGCTTTTTTAACGCGCTCCTCAATGTTCAACTTCCAGTTGAGCTTTGAGTCCAGAATAACGCCCAAATACTTCGAGCTGGGCGATAGTTGCAGTTGGTGTCCATTTAGTTTTGGGAGTGAGAAAGGAGGTATTTTTGTTTTTGTAGTAAACAGCATCAGTTTTGTTTTCCCCGGGTTTACGCCCAGGCCACAGCTTGTAGCCCATTTACTGACCAAACGAAGGGCTCTTTCCATGATCTGACTAATCACGGAAAGACACATTCCTGATACTATAATCGCTACATCATCCGCATATGCGACCACCTTAATCATCTCCCTGTCAAGTCTGGCTAGGATTTTGTTAATAACTACTAGCCACAGTAGTGGAGAGATGACACCGCCCTGAGGTGTTCGTCTGCACACGAATTTAGTCAGATGACTGCTTCCTAAGTCCCCATGGATTACTCTGGTGGTTAGTAGTGTTACTATCCACGACCCAAGCCGTGGCTAAACTCCTCAGTCTGAGAGGGCCTCATGAATAGATTCAATGCGAACATTATTGATATTCCCTTCACGTATGCGTGCTGGGACTTCGAAAGTGCTGAGTTCTCAAGACTTTGTCGGATGTGTAAGTCTATTAAGCGCTCTAAAGTTTTGAGTACGCAGGAGGATAAACTAATCGGCCTGAAATCCTTCGCGGTCTCATGTCCTCGTTTGCCTACCTTCGGTATGAAAACGACTCGAACCCGTCGCCACGACTGGGGGACGTGGTTGAGTAGCAGAAGGCTTCTGAAAAGTATCAACAGCCGTGGAACTACCAGATCCTGCGTTTTCTGAAGCATAATCGGTAGTATGCCATCTGGTCCTGGCGATTTATGAGGGGAGAAACTGTTGATTGCCCAGGTAATCTTCTCCTCAGTAATCATGGAGAAAACGAAGTCACTCTGCTGTTCATCACCATTATGCAATCGTGGGCTCTGCGTGCAAGTGCTCCTGCACCCAAGGAAATGGGTATTCATCAAGAGCTCAAGAGATTCACCAGTTGATTCCACCCAAGTGCCATCCTCTCTTTTTATCAAGGATGGACACGACCTTGCTTTGGACAAAATCTTGCTGATTCTAGCTGAGCCTTTGACGTTGTCCAGTGATTGCCGCAGATCGTCCCAAGCTTGGACCTTTGCGGTTCTAATAGCTTTTTTGTAAATTTTCAGGCAGTCCTTGTATGGCTTCCAGAACTTATGTTTGTTGCAAATGTTGAATATATCCCGAGTTAGCTTCCGTAACTTAGAAAGGTCCATGTTCCACCATGGAGGAAGAACTTTCTTACTCCTTTTCACTGGACACGAACCATTGAACGCTACTTCCAGAGATTTTTCCAATGACTTAACCTCCTTGTCCAGCTCCTCCACGGAGCTGATCGAGGGATTTGTCGCAGTTGAGAGTTTAGATCTACAAATCTGCCTGAACTTTTTCCAGTTTGTCGCCTTAGGATTTCTGTAAGGTTGCGGCATCTCCCTGGAGACATTAATGTTAAAGAGTATCCAGTTATGGTCCGAGAAAGATCTCAGCTCTGATACTCTCCATTGTTTCACCTTAAATTTATCGTTGTCTGACAGGAGTGTTAGATCCAGGACCTCTTCCCATCCCGCGTAGTTATCCGAACTCGGAAAAACGAAGGTTGGATGGTCTCCCGTATTACACACTGTCAGGTTAGTATTTAGTATAAAATCAAAAAGCGACTCACCTCTTTCATTTATTTCAGTACTACCCCACAATGTGTGTCGTGCGTTGGCGTCGCATCCTATCAGTAGGGTTGACTTCCTGGAAGTTGTGGACGATACCAACAACTCCAGCTCTTCCGGTGGTGCTGGCCTTCCATGGGCCATATAGGCAGAGGAGATATATAGCTCTCCCATGTCTTCAACCTCCATTCTAACAACTGTCAGATCGGAAGAACTAAAGTGCGGACAGAGAAAGGCATTAATACATTTCTTGACTAAGATGCAGGTTCTTGGCTTACCTTGGTCTAGGTTGCTAATATTGTAGAATAGATTGTATTGCTTATCCACGAGCCCCTTTACAGATTCGTCGTGAATCCAAGGCTCCTGAACAAGCCCGATGTCGATGTCTTCCTCCCTTAGGAAGACGAGCAGATTATCCGAGGCAAGCTTAGAATGCTGGAGATTAATCTGCACTATCTTCATTTTTGTCATGAGTTTCAGCTGCTTCGATACACATGTCTTCTAGCAAAAGGTCGGCCCCGTCCACTGGATCCTGCTCTTCACCAGAGTTTGACCGAAACACCTTTATCTTGGCATTACGTATGCCGAATCGTAGCTTGAAGTCCGCCTCTTCTAGTGCCGGCAGGCACTCATCGTTTATAAGGAGCATATACGACTGACTTTGCTTTTGCGGCTCCTCAGCTTTAAGCACAACCCAGTCGTTCATCGGCACCTTCGGGTTTTGGAGTCGCAGGGCTAAGAGGAGCTTCGGCCCCCTACATCTGCATAATGGGTAGCCATATGCGAGCCCTTGGCCTCTTCGGCACCTTATTGGTCGGGATGAGTTCGATCTTCGAACCCTCCCAATTATCACTAATCTTAGTGACACAGACACAGTCCTTGGATAACTTATCCTCGCAAGTTATCACCCGGTAGCCTCTTATCATCGAAGATGAGTCGAAAGAGGGCAATGGCTCGCCCTGGTTGTTTATGACGTATTCGACCGTCATCTCTGACAGCTTCGCCTCGATCTGGACCCAGACGTCCGTCCCAATCTTCCCACTGGAAGAACACCTGTCCACCAGTGCAACCTGTAGGTGATCCCTGGCCACCTCGCTGTAGGACTTTCCGGGCTTGCTGCCAGAGCTGACGCATGGTTTTTCCGCCGTGGAGGCATGGATAGCCTGACCAGCGGCGACCTTAATTTTCTTGGCGGCTGGGGAACCCTGGTCTTGGGATCTGTTCCGCTTCGAGTGGTTTTCGTTATTACCCGCAAGGCGCTGGTTGTAGTCATCAACGACCGCCTGATATTTCTTCCTGTCCTCCTCGTCTTGTTCGTGCAGATTCCCGGTCTGTTCATTCTTAGCAATCTTGTTAAGAAGCTCGCTTTCGCGAACTTAAAAATATTCGTTTCGTATATAGGTCACCATAGACAGTGCCATTAATTGAACAATCAAAGCCCATTTCTGTGGAGAAAGCACATTTTCTGTGGAATTCTCGCGAATTCGGTAGTGGAAACTAAATACTAAGCTTTCTCTCCACATAAATTAACTTTGATTGATCAAGTAATCGCACTGTCTATGGCGACCTTATTTTTGGAATACGTAAATTATATTGTGTAAATATAGTTAAAAAAAACTTCGGATTTTTTTTTTAAATCATGCGTAATTCGCCATTCGCCAGGCACATCCCGCGATCAACGCGAACGGGCACGTGGGGTCTTTTCGGACCCCAACATTTAATGAACTTACATATCCTTGAACATTTATCAAATTGTAAAAAAAAAAAATTTCATGTACTTTGTTATGTTCTTGATCATGTTTAAGACAATTATTTACAAAATTTGTTATACAAGCTGTACACATTTAAAGTGCCTATGGGATCAACGTTTTTCCTGTTTTGTCCCTTTGCCTTGGACTCAAGGAAAGCAACTTTGTTCCTAGAGTAGTGAGGATAATTTTTAAAACAAATTCCAAAAATATGAAATTGCCAATGCCTGTAAACTTGTTTTTAACTCCTTCTAGATGTCCATGCGACTTTATTTGACATAGAATAAGCTGGGTTAGAATTAGGGGAGGCAAAATAATTATTATCTCATTTTTTGAGATTTTCCACAGTCAATGTGTGTTTTCCGTCCTATATCAGAAGAAGAAGCTATCGCAGCAATTGAAGAGCAAACCTAGCAGTTGTTTTCGTGAATTTCTTAAGCCAGGATAATTTCTGACCAGTCGATCCATGGTATAATCTCTTCCATTACTTTCATTGCAGCCAAGAATTATATGAAGATTACCTCGGCTTTCAGTTCAGTGTGAAAAGACGCAATGAAACGACCGGGGAAGGAGAGTAAAGATATCGAGATAGTCGAGATAAAAAGGTCTCAACATAGAGTATAGCACCGAGTTTCGTTTCCGGGATATTCAGGACAATTGAGGCCTTGGTACTCATGGGGTCTTTGAAGACCCCACGTGCCCGTGTCTGTAAATTTGTACTTTTCACTATCAAAACTTTTTTTTATGGAAAGAATTGGGATATTTTTCAAGCATATTTCTGAGCGGAATTTTGCTGGCTTAGATGTCCTACAAGTTCAACTGGATGGGCTAAACCGCTCAAAAGTAGTATATAAAAAATACCCTCTGGGGTCCCAAAAGACCCCACGTGCTCGGTGAAGGGTTAAAGTGCAATTATTTCGTTAGTAACGTACCGGACGGGGGCCAAATTTGGTCATCTTTGGATGGATATAAATCGCTAGAACCTTGAAATTTACACCAAAAGTGGCGACTGTCATTTTTTTTACCATTTCCTTTGTCATATTTAATAGTTTCGAAAATAACATTTCTTGAACCGGTGACCTTTTATTTTACCGTTTCCTGGAAGGAAATATGTGTGAACCTAAGCATTTATCGCGCAGTCTATATAGATAAGAGTTTAATCAAAATAAAATAAATTGGTCAGCAGGTACACTACACCTGCATCAAATACCTACAATTCGCAAGTCATTTTAATACTGATAAATGTTCCTAAATCTTTATCTACATCTGTCATTATTCGAACTGAGTGCAGAAAATATTTTTGCAACACTGTTATCGTTAACTTACATGAATCATGATGTCAACAGAGATAGTGCATTTCAGAATATAAAATTGAATTTGTCAAACTTTTGCAAGATTTGACGAACAATGATCGGATATTATGTAATAAAAATAAATAATTAAAAACATTTTTTTTTACTTTATCATATCTAAAATGCCTTTATTATCTAAAAATTCCAGAACTGTTTTAATGGTCTTAACATAACGGGGCGTTAAATAAAGTTGTTTCTTAAATTCAGTGGCTGCTTCCGTGTCGGTCAGGAACAATTCCATTTCGGCTTTTTCGCTCGGATCGAGAAGGACTACGGATAATGTGCCGATGGATACGTTGACAGCTGAAATTTATTATGAATAATATAAAAAAAGTTAAGATCAATAATTTGTATAATTTAAAATAATGAAAATAACTAACGAGCCTTAGATTTGCATGGAAGACTATCAAATAAAAAATAATACTTACACCATATCCCACGTTTCAACATTTGTATATGAAGGTCCACCAGTTTTGGCAATTTGCCTTGATACTGAAGCAACTTGAGGCTTTCAATTAACTGCTCGTGATAGTACCGGATAAGGTAGTCGTGCTTCGAAATTCGAATATCGAAACTACACGATGAAAGAAGAAAATACTGTAGATCCAGAACTGGCGAACCCCAGCCGCACATTTGCAAATCAACGAATTTCAAATCATCAATTGAGCCATTCTCATTGTGCTTGAACATGACATTATTGCACCACATATCGCCATGATTTAGAACGTTGAACTCGCTTGGGTCGCATTTCTGTGCCTCTAGCATTGCAGGGCCATAATGATATAGTGTGCTTTTCTGAAAAAAAAAAACCATAAACTAGAAATCTAATAAACTTATGTTAAAAAAAATTACTTACCAATTTCTCCGAATATTTTTCACAATCTCCCCATTTCCCAATGCACTGCTCCAGAATGGGCCACATACCAATCATAATTTTCTCCATCATTGGCAGAAGCTCCGGCGTCATCATACCATGTTCAAAATGTTTTGAGAACGGTCCATAGAGCTCGTACATTCGTGCTGATGCTGCATGGAATTTGGCAAGCTTCGCTAGTGTAGCCTCGGCATGTTTCAGATCCATTCCTTCCAGCCGGTTGATGTTTTCGTATCCGTTGACACACAAATCTTCCAGTATTATTGCTGGCGGATTGGTTTGCGTTTTATAGCATTTTGCGCCCAACTTAAAGTCCAAACCGGCTTCTTGATACATTTGATCGATTTTTGGAGCGATTTTATCGTAAACTTCCGATTCTTTTGGGAAAACACCAATTGCTCCAGTCATATCTTGGGAGAGTGCACTCTGAAGTACGGTTTTAATGATGTATTTTTGAGTTTTTTGGGTACCATCTGGAAATAACAAAGTATACGAGAGTATGAGTAATCAAGAAATAAAAAATTAAAAGAAAAACACTGCTGCGGATAATCGCTTTGCGTGAAACCCAATTAAGCTACGCCTAAACATTCAGTGGTATTCAAGAGAAAGCTAAGGCTTTTTGTAGTTATCTTTAAATTAAGTTGTGCTGGAAATGTGCGAAACACTTTTAACATTTTGTTTCGATTATGAATACTCAGGACAATTCAATTTACTCTTTGCTGTTTTTCTTAGCTTTCTGCTTTGTATGTGCTGAGCGTTCTTCAATCTCTATCACAGAGTATACAACCATTTATTAGGTGTACCGTCGGTTTAAAGGAGCATCTTATATTGAAGCGGGCGTATATAAACGTTTACGAAGGATCTAAGGTTTTCACACATGTACTTAATCTGGCCAGATTAAGTAATTTGCGGAGTGGTGAATTTAAAATTCTATGGAATTTGACAGCTCGAATTTTGTAATTTGGGCAGATTACGTGATCAGACCTTGTGTGAAAATCTAAGAAAAACAATTGATTTTGAAGGACATTCAGCTAAAGTCTGAAGAGATGTATGTACTTTGTATACTTGAACCCCGGATAAACTTGACCACATCAATCTCACTCTAAGGAGATTATTTTTTTTATTGAAAGGAGATCAATAGTTGAGATCCCTTTTTTTAGTGTTTCCCTTTTTGGATTTCAAACCTAAAATTCTGTCCGTGTTGGGTCAAACTATGGTAAACAATCAAAAGCAAGCTTTTCTGCAAAATTTAAGTAGCTATTCTATTATAGCTGTAATAAATAAAGAGTAGACAGAGGAAGACATGGAAAATCAAACAGACAGGTGCAAGTTCCGAACATGAGTCTATAAGAAATAGATATGGCAGACCTGTTCGCTTCGCTAATTAAATTGATTACTTCCAGTGTTGGTTTCAAACTCTGATCTCTTAAATAATGGTAAAAAATATAAAAACTCGCTTCGCACCTGTTCCCAAAACGTATCTGAAGACGAGGATAACTGTTAACTGTATCGTGATATATGCACTAGTTTTTCATGAATTCTACAACCTACCACTAAAAATTTAAAAGGTTGGTATCATGGGCGTAGCCAAGGGACGGAGGCAAGGAGGGGTCCCTCTGGTCCATGAACACGGTAAATTTTTTCGTTAAACTCTATGTTCAAACAAATAACATACCCTGAAGTTATGGATTGAGACTAACTACTAATACGCCAGGAAATTTGAACAAAAATTTGGCCAAACTTCGGAAAAATTAAGGGAAAGCTGGATTTTTGCATGAGCCTTCCTTTCAAGGTTCTAAACAAGACCCTAAAAGTCCCCGTCTCTAGGAGTGCCGCTAGCGGTGCTACAAAGGGTCAAATACCCCCAAAAACAGGTTTTTCTGAGTATCTCGATAACGGTAGTATACACAAAAAAGTGGTGTATCGCAAATTTGAAGCTCTTGTGCTTTTTCAATGGACGATGGAAATACCGAATACGTTCGAGGACTCCGAATGGTGCCATGAGGTCTAACGGTATTTTTACCAATTTATCAAGAAAATCTCTATAACGGTAACTCGTACTAAAAGCTTTTGTGTGGAAAATTTGTAGCCTATAGAGTTTTGAAGAAAGCGGTCAAATTTCATATCAATACGTGCAACCTTAAGGGCGCTATGGGGGTTCAAACCTTAAAAAAAATGTGTTTTTTTTTGGGGTTTTTCGGGAATAGCGCTAAGACGGGGGAGGGTGCTCTCTGGTCTTCTGGGGGAAGTTTGTAGCTTATGTATCTGTTAGTAAGACGCCAAAAGTCCCCAAAGATGGGAGCCCCCCTAACGAAGTTTTGAGGTTCCAAAGATTCAATTAAGCAGTTTTTGGGCAATATATCTATAACGTGCACCGAGTTGTTTTGGCATTTTAAGTTGAGGTTACAGAAGAAACAAATTGGTACGGGCCTCCCTCCCGAACGCGGTCCCGTTATGAATATATTCACGAAAATCCGAGAAGTACCGTTATTGTGCGGTTCTTACCATCAGAGCGCCCTTAGCATTGCACGCATCGATCTGAAAAATCGGATATTTAGTTAAGCGTTTTATAAGCTACAAATTCGCCATATAACAGTTTTCGGTACACGTTACCGTTATAGAGATATTCCCCAAAAACAGTTTAATTGAATCTTTGGACCCTCATAACTTCGTTAGGGGGGCTCCTATCTTTGGGGACTTTTGGCGTCTTACTAACAGCCACAGAAGCTACAAAGGCTGCACGTATTGATATGAAATTTGACCGCTTTATTCAGAACTACATAGAATACAAATTTTCCATACAAAAGCTTTTAGTACGAGTTACCGTTATAGAGATTTTTGTGAAACATTGTTAAAAATACCGTTAGACCTCCTGGCACCGTTAGTAGTACCCAAACGTATTCGGTATTTCCATTGTTTATTGAAAAAGCTTCAAATTTGCCATACACGACTTTTCTGTATATGCTACCGTTATCGAGTTATTCAGAAAAACCTGTTTTCGAGGGTCTTTCGACCCTCTGTAGCACTGCTAGCGGCACTCGTAGAGACGGGGACTTTTAGGGTCTTGTTTAGGACCTCGAAAGGAAGGCTCATGCAAAAATCCAGCTTTCCCCTAATTTTTCCGAAATGAAATGCCAATTTTCCTGGGGTATAACTGAGCATCTTCGAAAAATACTAGTATGAAAAATTTGGTGCCGTTCAAGAAATCAAACCTGCATTTTTACGCTCTCAAATGTTAGCGAGTAGAAGAAGTATGTAGAAAAAAAATTACTGACCATTGTTTGGGGGGCAAGCTTAACTCCCTGCACTCCTCCTCTCGGCGCCTGTTCTTACAGTTTCGAAAGCTTTTTCACCGTCTTCACGAACTTGCTAAGTAATTTCAGCAAGCTGTAGGTTGATGGCGCTGGTTCATCATTCTGTTGGCCAAGGGCCTTGCGATTGTCGTAAGCAGATGGGAACTATTTCACACAAGTATATATGTGCCTACTTATAGTCAGCCAGTCTCCACTGTGATTATGGGTATTCTGGTTTTATACCGATAAACGGAATAGGATACCTTTTATCAAAAGACCAGGTGGTGGAGAAAAAAAGGCTATTGGTTACCAAAAAACATTGCCTTAGGAACGTAAGATTAAATGTTGGCCATGTACCGCAAATCAGAGACTCGGGTGCTGAGTTGGACACAAGAAGCATTACCGCTACCACACACTGGTACACGTCCAACAGCAGCAGCTTCTACTTCTTCAAGATTTAGGGAACGAACGTTAACCCAGAAAAAAATCTTAACTAAAAAAAAAACTGGCTGCCGAACTGACGAAACGTTTTGATAATTTCATAGATCAATTCGTTGTACTCTTATCATGTGGGTTTGTGAATATATTGCGACCTTAGAACGCTGGATTTACGATAACAAGGAACGACTCCGTCAACCTTCCCATATGGCCAACCCGGGCAATTGCCCGGGGCGGCAGATTTCAAAGTGCGCCATATTTTTGTAACTTGCTATTGATGTGAAAGATGTTTTTTGAAAACTCACCGAGTTCATTTTAATTTATACTAGTAACGTGTATTCTTAATTCAGGACGCCCAACCACTACCTCACCTAAAATTGTAATGTGACTGCGCCTTGGGACTTATCCTACTGGCGACGGGTAATTTGATGAGACTAGGGAGTAGAAAGAATATCTTCGTAAAGCTTCAATTTAAACAAGGACAATGGTATGACATAAATATGCTTCAGTGTCCATTTTTATCAGAAGCCTAGAGGCCTAACAATCAACTAACTCGTGAACGTACATTACATGTTTTAGTACTTGGCCGCTAGCTCCTGATTTTCCGACTACTTAATGTATATGTACCTACAAATAGGAAAAAAAAGTAAAATGACTTCAAGCAAGGACGACCATTATTGTCTAATCATTACGTGATTTGAAATTGCAAAATGTGGTGGAGAAATTTTTTTTCTTACTTATATTTTTGGGGTGCTTAGCACGATTCCTGAGCTTCCCTCCAAAATTTCGTGTGGGAACAGGATCAAAATCGCAAAAAACTTAAAAAAAAACTAGGGGGCTTCGCCCCCTGCTTGCTTCGCTCGCCAACCCTGGGGCCGAGGCTAATTTCGGGCGCGGCCGAAATTTGGATACCCTTCGCTTGGGCTAAAAGTTTTTTCGGGCGTACCTATGACTTGTATTTAATCCTCCTCCTCATTCTTTTTCTTCCGAGTTGACAAAAGTTTCGGGCTTGGTTAAAATAAGTGGGCATGACCCCACAGTACGATTCCATTGGTTTTGAACATTTTAGTTGCTTTGATAAAGACACATTAATTCAAGGTTTTGTGAAATTGGTGTAAAAAAATGTTTCTTAGAAGAACCAATATGGGGGGTTTGGTTTGCATGGCAGCCCCATGACCCCATGGTCCGATTTGATTTAATCTTACAAATGTTTTGTGTCATCAATAGAAATACATTTGCGTGAAATTTGGTTGAAATTGGTGCACAAATAAAAAAGTTTTTCTTAGAAGAACCTAATTTGGGGGGTTAAGTTTGTATGGCAGCCCCATGACCCCATTGTGCGATTTGATCCATTCTTGCATATATTTTGTGTTATCTATAGAGACACATTTGTGTGAAATTTGATTGAAATTAGTGCACAAATAAAAAAGTTTTTCTTAGAAGAACTCAAATTGGGGAGCTAGGTTTGTATGGCAGCCCCTTGACCCAGTGATCCAATTTGGGTGAATCAAACATACAAACAGCCTGCAACAATAAGAAGCACGTGTGCAAAATTTCAGCTTGCTAGCTTCAATACCCGCCGAGTAAAACGCGTCGCAACAGACAGACAGACAGACAGACGGACATGCTCCAATCGACTCCCCAAGTCATGCTGATCATATATGTATACTTTTTATATGGTCGGAGATGCTTCCTTTAATGCGTTACAAACTTCATGACAAAGTTAATATACCCTTTCACTCTATGAGCGAAGGGTATAATGACTGTCAATTGTAGCGATACTGCTTAACGCATTTTGAAAATTTATGGCTCTGTTCAACGTGCAATAACGTCCCGTTAAAATATTCATAGGCAGCATTAGAGGGGGTGGTGGGGGGGGGCGGTATATCAATTTTTCCAGTAGCATATTATCGTCGTATAATTGCGATGTGGGGAAGAAGCTTAGGAAGCTGTTTAAATTGTCGAATTTGTAAATTTTTGTTCAGAATAAAATTGAAAATTCCCCAGAAAAAAAAATATTTAAAATAATAAATCAAAAATAATAAAGCAAAACGTGGCAATTAGCGTAGCGTCTAATGACTTTTGCTGAATTACACGAATGCGTGATTGCATTTTAGATTTTTTTTCACAATAACAAAAAATCTCTCGGACCCTAGGTTAATTGTACTAGACCAGTGGTTCCCAACTCGCGAATTACTGCGGACCACTTTGCTTGAACATGAATCTCTACGGACCACCATATTTTTTAATGAAGGCAATTTCGCGATTTTTTCGCAAGGTTTTATACTTTTTATTATTATTTTTAACGGCAACACCTTATGACAAAAATGGTTGGAAACATCAGAAGAAAACACCACAATCCTCCTCTCTGACCGCATCGTACTGAAATAATTTTAAGCAGACTCTACATAGGCTTTGTCGAAACATTCACAAAAAAGTTCGGCCGAACCACGCGCCACAGTTCAGTCGAACCACGCTCAAAAGATTAACGAACCGTCAGCGGGTTGCATTCACTGGACCACGCAAATGACTATAATATTCGATTCCTCTGTTTTTCTTTTGTGCGATACGGCGAACACCGCGCTAAGTTGGGCCGCGTTTAGAAAAACTTAAAATCTGCAATGTAACATTTTTCATCGAGTAACTTAGTACCGACTTTTATCCATTTTTTATGTGTACTCTTATACCTTCGACAAAATGTATATGGGTAAGAGTTTACCGTAGTAGATATACCTAAATTAAAGTACATATGTATAGGCACAGGCAGTAACATCGGTAATTCTTTAGGTTCTTCAGAACAGGACAAACACAATACCTATCTTCGAGAATTAAGGTACATTTTCCTTTACGCGACTGCACAACAGCGACTCGCTCATTCCATATAAAACTCGTTTTTAAAATGAGAGAGAAACGAGTTTTTATATGGGATGAGCGAGTAGCTGTCGTGCGGCCGCGTCGAGGACAACGTACCTTTAAAGGCGTCCGATAATAATTCATTGGATGCGGTGTTACCGGTTTAACTTTAACTTTTTTAACGAAGGATTGAGTTAGTTGATTACTCTAACATGGTTTGTCTTCAAATGGTACTGTGGAAAAATTTGGACACTGTGCTGCCACTGTGCCAATAAGAAGTACAGTACAGACAATAGTGTCACATTATGCGAGAAAAAATGCACACTTCCTGAAAATCACTGGTACAATGTAGACTGAGACCACCGAACTTTTTGCAGCTTAACTTCTGGCCTGCACATCACATTTTCAGATCGACAACATACCAGTGGTGGGGCGTGACGGTTGGCAAAGGGGGCGTGGGCTCAACTCGAGTGTTTATGTGATGGATTATATTACAACGGCCATGAGCTGGTAAAATTCTTCAAATCATGAAAAATATTTCTAAATCGCTGCAACCACAATATATTAGTCAGAAGTCTGTTTGATGATGATCGCTGAAATTGTTTTAGGAATAGAGACCGAGGGAAAAACCAGGAGTGCACCTGTTAAACTTGAACGAAATTGAAAAGATGCTTCATAAAATACATAGTCAACCAATGATTTCAATTTTGCTTGTTGACGCATGAGTCTTTGGTCTAAAACCGGATCTTCAGGCAACATTTTCAGCGCGCAATAACCGTCATATGATTATGATCATGCGGCCTCAATTCTTGACCCAGCCAATGTAGTAGGGATGTAGGGCCAAATCTAGCTCCCCCGGCAATATCCAATTCAGCTGTGGCCGCTACGGTTGCTACGTTTTCTTCACCTTGTTTCAGTAAAACTCAAACGTTGCCATGGTGTGACGAATCGCCCGCTCACTAAAGCTTGCTATATAGTTTAATTGTGGAATCAATTCGATATTCAAATGAGCTAAGGCCCGTATTTATGAACATTCCTTAACTCAAGGAGACTTTTTTGTCTCCTTTGACCAGGGTTGTGCTTTGTTCCTGATGTCACCGCCGCTATGCGAAAGTCCACAGGTCAAGGAGACCATGAGTCAAGGATGCCGAAATTCAATAAATTAAATGTCATTTCCCATACTTTTTCATAGAAAAAAAAAGTCTCCTTGAGTTAAGGAATGTTCATAAATACGGGCCTAAATGTAAGCTTTGGAACTGCTCATAAATTTAAATTGCGAAAATAGTATCCAAGATGATCTGATTAGTCCAAAATATGAGATTTTTCCAATGATACAAATGTCTCTTATTATTTGTCAACGTATAGCGAATTCTTAACAAAAGAAAAAGAATTATCTGAAAATGCCTTCTTCCGTTTTTGACCGAAATTTTCGTTGGGGGCGCCATATTCTGCTAACCTTGCAAGGGGGGCATGTACTGAAAAAGGTTGGGAACACCTGAGTAGCGAAAGTATTCACTACTTGATTTATACTATAATATATTTCAAAGCTTATGCCTATTATTTTCATTAATCACGATTACAACTAATTTATCAGAAGTAATCCCCATAGTATCTCGCGGACCACTTACGAGTCTCTCACGGACCACCTTTGGTCCGCGGATCACCTGTTGGGAAACATTGTACTAGACAACGGAAACCGTAAATGTGCTTATTATTAATTATTCGAAATGAGGTCAAAGTGTCCTCTTCAAAATTTG
This sequence comes from Microchrysa polita, assembly GCA_949715475.1. NCBI lineage: Eukaryota > Metazoa > Arthropoda > Insecta > Diptera > Stratiomyidae > Microchrysa > Microchrysa polita. The sequence goes on from OX454420.1 coordinate 9,705,851, forward strand.
ACATAAGCTTACGTAAAATTAAAATTCCTGAAAAAGGAACAGAACAGGAACAAATGATGTTCTCCCGTAAAATATGACGCCAAAAGTTAGTCATTTCATAATTTAAAAAAAAAACGCAGGATCTGAAGCGAACGTATTTTGTAAAAAAATACATATATAAATTTTCCATAGTCACATACATATGTATGATCGCTGAACTTCTGCCTAATATGTGTATGTGGCTTCTACAATTTTCAAACCTAATCAGTAGCGAAGGGCGGAAAATTGGATTTTTATGGGGATTAAGTAAGTTAAAAATGATATTTTCAATTAAAATTAAATCGCTAAAAATTGAAAGTACAATTTCGATTAAAATTAGATTAGGCCGAGTGGAAAGCGACTATCTGAAGGAGAGAAGTTTGCGATTAAAACACTGTTAAAGGAAGGATTCCGCATTCGAGATATTGCCAAAAAAATAATCGTTCAGAACACGTAATTAGAAATTTGATTAAAACGGAGAAAGTTACGGTTTAAAGCCTCCAACTAAAAAAAATCAAAGCTATCATTAAGGAACAAAAACAAAATTGGCTGTGAAGCCACGGAAAATCGGCTTGAGGCTAAAAAAAAATAAAGGGAAAATTGGGCCTCTCCGTGATGCACCAGCATTTTGGCCGCGTTTTACGTAAAACCCCAAACATCCGTTACAGGAAAATTATGTCGAAACGCAAACTAACCGAAGTCTGAAGATGTATGAAAAGAAGTAAGTCTGAAACTCGACTTACTATTGATTAAACTTTTTTCTCCTTCAGATTGTATTCTGAGCACTGAGCGCTTATATACCGGCTCTTAATTTAAACTATCTTAAAACATTTTTGGCCATATGTAGTACCTTTTCCTTAGGGTGTATATACCGTCCTAGTCTAGTTCGCTGTATTAACTTCTTCTTCTTTTTATTCGAATTGGTTGTGGAATGTGCAGATGTTTACAAATGGTTTATCTGGCATTTTGATTATTTGGACAATATTATAATTGGAATTTGTTAATCTCGCGTTTTTTTCTAACCAGGCATTTCATATAAAGTTTGTAGCGAAACGAAAATCGAATACGATGTCACCCCAATAACAAGACGACTTCGCTCTTCCTGGATAAATTTCACTGTGTCTTAGGCATAATGGATTGGCAAGCACCTCGCCATCTGTTGCAAGTGGGACTACATTTAGGTTAGGTTAGGTATAGTGGCCGCCAAGTGATAAAACACTTAGAGCACTTAGACCAAAAGTAGGTCCATTGTGATACCACCGAGGGACTACATTTAGTTTCGATTAGTTAGTACAGCCCGTATATGCCGTCCAAAAATTAAATAATTTTGCCTAAAACTTTTGATCTTTGCCCCGGTATATACACGGTCACTGATTATAATATTTTTTATGTGTATATTTTTTTTGAAAGAAATCATACCTTGCAACATCAGATCAATGCTGACACGATACATCAACGATGCATAATTTTCACCTTTGGCCGTTGCACTTTCCACATTAAAATTTTGAATTTCATATTTGTCAAAATCTTGATTCAGAATTTCCTTAAAATATTCCTTATTAATCCAGTCGGGAACGACTGGACCTGGACCAGCACCATTTGTAATAGGTTCACAATTATTTTCGCACTCACTAACCATTTTCACAAAAACAGTTTTTCTTTTGTTTTAACCAACCGATTCTATCAAAATCTCTTTATGAATTGAATAAACTGTCCACAAAATACGTTAAACTTGAGACGATTACGCGTAAATTCGCGCGTACATATTGATACAACGATATACGTTTGCACGAATTTTGATTACTATCAAAATCAATGATTGTACCCTTATACAATAAAATGATTTGCTAATTTCAACAATAGTTACAGATAAAAATATTTAGTTTAAATTTAAAATTGGACCGATAACATTCGGGGCACGTGTAGAGACAGACAGCGAGGATCTAGAACTAGTACGCGATTACTAGTTCTGTGTCTATCGATCGAACAACTAAAACTGATATTAATAAAGTATAAGAGCCAGCATACACCATCCAATTCATCGTCAGATGTTCAAGATCGCATTGCGTGACGGTGACGATCAGATATCAAACCGTCGCGTCGCAGATATTGAATTGACGTAGGAATGAATGGTGTACGGTGGTTGTTAAAGCCAAGATTACAATTTTGGCAATAGTACTATGTACTGATAGAGTGAACTTTAAACAACATTTTTTGCAAATTCATCATCCACAGGGTTTTGTAGTGTAATATGTATATACGACTTTGATATTAAGAGGATCATTGACATTACCCGGCTTTTAGACAATAATAAATAAAAATAACTGTTAGCGAATATCTAAATTAACTTAATTTCCAATGCAAGCACTTATTCGGACCTCTTCTAAAACGATGAAAAATTATCGGCACGCTTGCATTATAACTTCTTCTGGCTTAATGAAAAGGTTTCTTATAAAATACCTTAATTTTATAAGTGTGCTTCTATTGCAGCCTCATGACTTTGTGTCAAATTCCATCTATTTCTACCTAAGTTTTGTGAATTTGTTACTTTGGTTGAGATTCAGTCTGTAGTCTGGCTGGTCTAGCGGTTAGTGCGCGCACCTTCGGTGCACAGGGTCATGAATTCGAATCTCACCGTGGATCATGGTGTTTTTCGAACTCACGAGCTTGTGACGGACTATGATCTCACTCAGATGTTAAACGAGTACCCATTTATGGGGATGAATAACACTGCTGAGCGTGATGCTGATCTCATTACCTCAACAAAAAGCAGATAAGATCTTGGAAATAGGATGTCACTAACACATCCTGCGGCCTTAGTCCAATGCTGGATTGTCGCGCCTGTTATTTATTTATTGAGATTCATTAAGAAAGAAAACTTTTTCTGAAAGCATATTTTTTGGGATGGAGTTCTATGGGCCCCCATAACCCTATTCATTCCCCAATTTCATAATTTGGTAAATATATTTTGCTTGCTTATTTACTTCATAAATAAAAGAGTCTATTCATAGAAGAAAATAAAATAAATAGAATAAACAGCAAAACCCAAAATCTGTATTAAAATGTGAATTGATTTGTATTTCGTTGTATGCAAATACATATACAACATCGAAAAAATACACGTTTCATGCTTTTTGAACAAATCATGGTCAATGCATTTGACTACAGATAGACATCAATCTAGCATCATGTGCTAGCGCGGTTAGCTCCAAGAATGACACAGTGACTGACAAAAAATAAATATAGGTACTTGATACGATGATGCGAGTAAATACCATTGATGATGATGGAATACGCGCCAGTATCTAACATAGTTGACTTTAAGAATTTTTGAAGCTTCTATTCATCTATTCATCTAAGAGCTGTATTTATCTGCCTTTAGACTGTTAGAATTTATGTACTTTGACCATATGCTTAATAATAGTGATTTCGTATTGCGCAATAGATTTTTTTTTTTGTAATTGTGGGTGTCATGTAGGTATATGGAAGTGTGTACATGCTGTTTTATTATACAGCTCAGATACTTTGTTATTCTTAATTAAAATGAATTAAAATTGAAATGTTATGGGATCTATAAGCATTTTAACATACTGTACGTCAGGGAAAGATATCTATGGATCTCTATATGTATCTGTAATTAAGTAAGCAGTTATTCTGTTAGTTAGAGACATGGAATCACGTATTACATTTGTAAATAAACTGTTTTCCATAATTGTAAAGAGCTAAACGACAAATTAATTACATATTAATTAATCGCAGTATCTTAAACAGAAATAAGCATAGAGGCTTTGTCACTTTTAACCCATTAGTGTCCATACACACGGAGGGAAACTCTTTTTTTTTGTCCCTTAAGTCAAAAGAACCAAAAAATTGCATAAAATATTAATTTTAATCCAAACGATTATAACCTGTGTGACCTATTCTTGGTTATTTAATTGTGTTAACATATTCTGTGTGGTTTAGGGAGATAATTACTACTTTTGAGGCATATTTTTGAAACGATTTTCATCCGAGCTAGCTTCAGTAACCTTTTCAACCAAATAATTTAGTATTTTTGCGACTATTTTAGTTCATATACGAATAATTTGGGAAAGCAAATTTAGTGCTCTCATTACGGAAAAAAAATTAAAAAAATTTTACCGTATACTCAAAAATTTGCCTCGATGTTTCTTTTACTAAAAGCGACCTTAGCCCAATGCCACAGCCACCGAAATAAATATAAGTTTACACACAAATTCCACCATTTTCCACTTCTAATATTTCCTGGACCGTTATAAATTTCGAAAATGATTTTTATTATGTTGTTTACAGACTTCCGTTTCGAAATACCGTTACTTTGGAGAAATCATTTCCGTCAGTTTCACTAAAGACTCAATACTGTCCGAATCGTGCATTAAGTTTTAATATTTATACGTTCACGTTCCTTATTTTTCAATTTCTCTCACCGGAAGTATTTTTTTTCGTCGTTTTTTGTGGGAAACAGTCTGGTAACATCTAAACGAAAATTTACAGACATTTTTTTAATTACTGGTTGTTTAAGTTTTTTTTGGCAACATGCCACGTGGCGTCTCCCTTACAGTCGAAGAACATGGTGCAATAATAATAATAGCGTATAAGGATTGCGGCCTTTCAAACCGCAAAATTGCAGATCTCCTTGTGTCGTCAACAATTTCCTCCAGCTTCGTGAAAATTATGGAAAACAACGAAGATCTGGACGGGGCGACCAGCAGTTACTGCGAGAGAAAAAATACTTATTGTCCGAAAAGCCACTGAGGAAAAAAAATCGCATCAGAAATCCGGAGCGAAATGAATTTACCCGTAAGTGTGCGTCGTGTCCAGCAGATTCTACACTCCAACAAGGACCTCAAATGCATCAAAAGGCAGAAAAAACACCTTTGATCCAATATTATAAAGTGAAGCGTCTTCAATGGGGCCAACAACATATGGATTTCGGCGAAAAGTGGAAGTTTAATCTGGATGGCCCGATGGTGTTCAATACTATTGGCACCATTTAGGACGAGAAAAAGAAGTTGTCATGAGCCGAAACTTTGGTGGTTGCTCTGTGATGATTTGGGGTGCATTTTCATTTGCAGGAAAATTACCTATGACCTGGGTGAAACCGAAAATGACCGCAAGTAATTATGTGGAGATATTAGAGACATCGCTTATTGACCATGCCGAGTCAATTATTGGACCGGAATTTATTTTCCAACTGGATAATGCCAGTATCCATTGGGCACAAACGTCAACAGAATGGTTCCAAGATTAAAACATTACAGTTTTAGATTGGCCTGCCCGTAGCCCGACCTCAACCACATTGAACATTTATGGGGAATACTTATTAGGAAGGTTTACGCCCATGGAAAACAATTTCAGACCGTATCGGAACTCAAAGGAGCGATCCGCCAAGCTTGGAAAGAAATTGAGCAAAATATCCTGGGAAACCTAGTAAATTCAGTCCCAAGACGAGTTTTCAGGTAATTAGAAACAATGGAGGACCGACAGGTTATTAATTTATATCAAATCGTTCAATTTTTTAAAATTATAAGCTAAAACAATAATTAAACTAGCAAAATTTCGAAATGAATTTATAATTATGTCGCACTAAAATTTAAGAAGTTTTCTATTTTCCTTAACTGGATGTACATTTTTTTTTAATCATATAACCCTAATAAATAATTTGTAGTCGATCGATTTAATATTTAATTTGTTTTTATTGATTTTTGAAGCTTTTTATGGGTGAACTTATATTTATTTCGGTGGCTATGCCTTAGCTCAAGGATAACAATAGCTCAAGTATACCTCATAAGAGCCCACAGGGCCCGCGTGGCGGGGGGTCCCACGAGATTTACGGGCCCAAAAGCCACATGAAAGATTTCTGCGAATTACAACACTCCGACGTATAAATTTTTTTTGTAGACAAGAAGAGAATAGATATACACTTTTCGAAGTCAAAACAAATGAAAAATTTATTGTTCGCCTTTCACCAGGTCCCTTAGATAAACAAATTTAATATTGTCCTAAAATCTTTCAAAGTTCATGAGACAATCCGGATCCTACAATTTGCACCAAAAAAAAAATTGCTTTTCATAGTTGCGCTATTTGCTGTAAATGTAGCCGCGGTTTGTAATCCGACCCACTCTTTTCCTTGCCAAGTACCATATGGGCAAAAAGATTCTTTAGGTCCCTCTGCAAATAAACTATCTTAACTCATTGCCGGACACAACGCCAAAATTTGACACGATTTGTATGGTCAAATGCTCAAAATTGGACGTCTATAGACGTTGTGTCCCGGAAAGTGTTAAAACATTTTTCGTTATAGTACCTTTTCTAAACTTTCGAGCTAAATTCCAATCCACGTTGTTATAAACTGTCAAACACGAACAAAATAGATTGATAGTGGTACTAAACTTAGGTGAAACTAGTTAGTACGCCCTGTATATGTCGTTGAAGACTAAAATATTTTATCTTGCTTGCGGTATATACATGGTCATTAGGTCTGTGGTGCAGAGGCCACATTTGGTTTGAAAGGAGTATTGCCAAGATTGCTGCATTGAATTTAATATTAAGTGCAAACATTCTTAAAATTAAAGGATTTTAATTAGAGCCCACTTAAATTTAAAGCTGAAACAAGGAATAGAGTTGAATTAATAATGTGTCGATTTTTTCAATTGTCTAGCAAGTTACAAACTTAGGCCGCCCATACACGAAGCGTCCGAATCCATTTTTTGGAATCTTCGTTCTGGCAAATTTATACATTTTCTTTGATTTCGACAGAACGATAATTTAAAAAAAAAAAAGGATTCGGACTGACCATGTGTGTGCGGCGTTAGGGTAGATAGGGCGATCGTCTTCAAATCATAGGTTCGCGGGATCGAATTCCATTGAAGGCGCAATTGATTTACTATGCTTAAATATCACCAACACCTATAGAGGTAAATCCTGCGCTGCATGAGCGTTTTTATTTTAAAAGCCTTTTTCTGCTATCCGTTCTCATAAGGAGAACTTTTATGTTTTCGATATTTTCCGCTACTTGTACGCTATAGTAAGGTAAGTGTCGCTAGTGTCGATAAAAAGAAGAAATTCTTTTTTCCAGAGCTGAAAGCGTAATGTTTCTACGAATGCAAAGAGTCAAAGAAGCTCTTAGCAAAGTTATTTTAAGTACGACGTTCATAATTTTAGTAGAAACACTGTAACGTCAAATTCATGTTTCAAAAGAGTTGGATTAAGGTCGATTCACACTTTTTAGTCATCAGTCAGAGAAAAATGTGGATCAACCCTCAAGATTTCGATTGATTTTAATCTGCTTTTTTTTCAGTGTAGGAGGGGGCCCACTCAAGAAGTTGGCGATTGATTTGAATCTGCTTTTTTTTCTCAGTGTAGGAGGGGGCCCACTCAAGAAGTTGGCGGGAGGGCCCTGAGTGAAGTTGTTCCGCCACTGTGTGTTATCTATAATTTTTTAAATCCCAGGCACCTTAAGTCATAGTGCATTTTTGAGTATACGAATAATAATTTACGCAGAGGTGTCAAACTTAATTTTTACGCGGGCCCCATTGTTGGTTTGAAAAGCGATGACGGGACAAACATTTTCATGAAAGGGAAGATTTAGACACTTAAGGTCTGAATAGACCTCGGGTGGAATGAAAATTAAATTTCTGTCCGCTGCGATTTTCTCAATGAAAATGTATACCTTGTGTCGTGGAATATGTCGCAAACGCTGGGGAATGCCGTAAGCTACAATCCAAAACCGGTTTCATAATTCTTAAAGGCCATTTTATGTATTGTTTTCGATTCCCCGGTCATTTCATCGTGGAAAAATCGCAGCGGACAGAAATTTCATTTCATTCCACCCGAGGTCTATTCAGACCTTTAGGTGTCAATTATTGGATGCGTTCACCTTTACGAATATCTTTGATTTAAATAAGTTCGACTTCGAATTATGTTTTGATGTATTGATCCCTTTGGAAAGTCCGAAACTAAAATTGTTGCTGATCGGCGTTTTTGCAGCGAGTCAGGGGACATCTTTCGACGAAGATGAAGGACAAGTCACGGTTTGGTTATTGTTTTCCAAGCACATTTGTCCATTTGAAATCAAATTTGAAAAAGCAAATCAAGAGATTTCTGTCAGCGAAGCTGCTAAAGGCGGTTACCAATATTTTGTTCGCTTACACAATCATGCGACATTTTTATTATCTGACCAAAAACAACAAAGCTGTAAAAGTTACCCCGCAAAAGAAAAATTCATATGCCGCAAAAAGAATACATATCACTTCAATCCGCCGCTCATATGTAATTTTGTTTTAGGTGTAAATGCTGGAGAAGTTTAAATGTACAGTACTACTTCTTAAAGTAATTTGGTGGGAGCCGTCAAAGTGGCACTGAATAAAATGTTAAAGCTCCCACCAAATTACTTAAGCAGTAGTCCTGTACATTTAAACTTCTCCAGCATTTACATCTAAACAAAATTACATATGAGCGGCGGATTGAAGTGATATGTATTCTTTTTGCGGCAGATGAATTTTTCTTTGGCGGGGTAACTTTTACAACTTTGTTGTTTTTGGTCAAATATCATATAATTTTGCATACTTAAATAGCCAATGTTCCAAATGTCCCAGTATCCTAATGTGAGAATATCCCAATGGCCCAATGTACCATCGTCCCAATGTACAAATGTCCCAATATCGCGATGTCCCAGTGGTCAGTGTCCTAATGTCGCAGTATACCAAGTGTCCCAAGGTCCCAATAGCCAAATATCCGAAAGTACCACTGTCCCAATGTCCCCATGTCCCAATTTCCCAGTATCCTAATGTCCCAATTTCCCAGTGTCCCTATGTCCTAATATTCCAATATCCCAATATTCCAATGTTCCAACGTCCTAATACGGCAGTGCCCCAATGTCTGAATGACCCAATATCCCGATGTCCCAATGTCCCAATAGCCCGATATCTCAGTGGCCCAATGTCCCTATGTACCAGTGACCCAAATATCCGATTGTTCTATTGTCCCAATTTCTCAATGTTCCAACGTTCTAATGTCCCAAAATTCCAATGTTTCAATGTCCTAATATCGCAGTGCCCCAATGGAAAAACCGGTACTGGAAAAAATGGTGCACCGGGTGTTGAAGAAAACCGGTATCTGATACTGAAATCTGAGTACCGAATAGGCCTATACATAGCATCTATCATACCAGGTAATGTTAGCTAGTCTCATTAACGAAGCGTTATCAAATATTGCGACCGATTTGATACTGTTCAATGGGATAAGTTCGTCCAGGAGTCATTTGCCTTGAAACTCACTTTAAATGAATATTTTTATTGAATCATGTTCAGCGCTTATTACTTCGTCTGCTTTATCGAAATTTTATACAAAAATTCGATTTCAATATCTTGCAATAAACATTTTTTTTATTTCGACAATCTTTATCTTTTGAAATGACGTACAACAAGCCACCCAATTATGGACAAAAGAAACTCGCAGAAACCAGGCGGAAAAAAAATATTATTAGCAATTGGATAACTTTTGTATAATTATTCAATATTTTAAAGAAATCGTTCGGTATTTTTTGTTGCCTAAAAATTTTGGTCAACATTTTTGTAAAATTAGAGGTCGATGAAAACTTCTTCTAGAGGTGCTTGCAGGGCCGGAAAAAATAACATTGGCCGGCCGGATGGTGGCCCGCGGGTCATAATTTGGACAGTCCCGAACTGAGGGTTGAAAGTTTCAACAGCAACTGCTCTGACTGGTTTTCCTAATGTTCTTTTTAATATCTTGTCATTCACAATACGCAAAGTACTGTTTTGGTTCTGAAGTTCGTACTTCTTATTGCAAATCAGAGAATCGGATATCGCAAGAGACTTGTCGGTAGTCCGTGAGAGAATCGGGAGATAGTTCAATATGCATCCATTTTTGCTTGTTATTAGGTGTTAGTTCGGTCCATTTTCAAAAGATGACTCTAGGTCCAATTCAGGGTTAACTTCGACAACAGATTTTTCCTACAATGTGAAGTATCAAGATCTGGGGATCAAATGACAATGGTCGTAGCCAAGAATTTTCAAATATTGTTAGAAAAGAGTTATGCATTTTGAAGCCATTTTTTTAAAGAAAGGATACCTGAAGGTGTTAAACCTATTTTCTGATGATCAAATCCATTTCTGTACCTTTTATACACTTATTTCTTTGGAATTTTAGCCAACAACAGTCTCAGCAGTATTGTGTGAATGAGAATGGCAGTCTCTTTAGTTTCCTTTTCTCGGAATACTCGTGACACCGCACATACATCTTTCGATTTAAATAATACTTTAAATATGGCGTATTGGATTTAAAATTCAGAAAATTCAAAAATTCAGAAAGTTTAAAATTCGGAAAATTCAAGATACAAAATTCGAAAAATTTGTAAAATTCAGAAAATGCATTAATTATCTTTTTTTTATTTTATTTTGTCCCTAAGCTAAAACTCCTCTATTATATGCAAATTCTAAAATTGATTTAACAGCATTCGAGTATCTAGGCGCCATAAAGGATTTACGTCTCTGAGCCACTGATGCTTCTGATTGATCCATGAGGGTCTCCATATCGGTTGCTTCCGCAGGATCCATGAGTACGGCCGTTAATGTTCCGAAGGCGATATTTATCGCTGCAAAATAATAAAAAAAATCAATTTTACACAAAACCAACCCATAAAAATTCCAACTTACAATAATATCCTCGTTTCAGCATTTGTATATGCAAATCCACTAATTTCGGAAGTTTTCCTTCGTATTTGACTAATTTCAAATTTTTAATCAATTGCTCATGATAATACTTAACGAAATAATCGTGTTTGGCAATTCTGATATTGTACGCGCACGACGTCACAATGAAATACTGCAAATCCAATACTGGTGAGCCCCACTTGCACAACTGAAGATCGACAAATTTCAAATCCTCAATACAGCCATTATCGCCGTGCTTGAACATGATATTATTGCACCACATATCGCCGTGATTCAGGACATTGAATTCATCTGGATTGATCTCTTCTGGTTTCAAAAAACGTTCGCTGATTTTTTCGGGTTTTAATTCCTGTAAAAAAGATAATGATGCAAAAAAGAGTGTTGTAATCTATCTATCCAATCTAATCTATCTTTTATGTACTTTGCGAGACAATTTTTTTTAACTCGTGTCGTCTGAAAACAGCCTTACAATTATTTTATTTGTCATCATACTTACAAGTGGTTCAATAAACTTTTCACAACCGCCCCATTCTCGTATCCCGTCCAGCATTGTAGGCCACTGTTTCTCTGCCATTTGTTGTATGAATCCTATCATCTCAGGGGTGTACAAGCCACGACTGAACAAATCGGGGAAAGCTCCTTTCAGCTCGTGTACCCTAGCACTGGCCGCATGGAATTTCGCCAGTTTATCTAAAGTCTTTTCGACATGCTTCATATCCATTCCTTCGAGACGATTGATATTCTCAAAACCATCCACACTGAGATCTTCCAGCACAATAACCGCAGGATTCTTTTGTGTTTTATAACATTTAGCACTAAGTGCAATATCCATGCCGGCATCTTCGTAGATTGCCTTCATTTTTGGCATAATTGTATCGTACATTTCGATTTCTTTCGGAAAGACGGCCAGACTTCCGAGAAGATTGCTAGACAATTCACTTTGGATTTCGGATTTAACAATGAATTTGATGGTTTTGTCGGTGCCATCTGGAAATACATAGTAATAAAGGATCATGTTTGTAAACACTGAAGGACATAATGTAGGGTTCACAAATTATCAAAATCACTGGACCTACAAAATGGTTTCACTAAAATTGAATTTAAGCTTGAACCCAACCCACTTGAATTAATGAGTTTCTTTACACCGAGACTTATTGACACCTGTGGTTGTATAATTTTTTTTTTATTTAATTTTTTTTAATTAATTAATCACTAGCTTCAAGTCAATTGACTGTGTGCACTTTTGACTCTTAAATTTATTCGCACCTTCTAATTTTAAATCAACCGACACTCGATTCATCACCGATGCATAATTATCACCCTTGGCCGTGGCATTTGTAACTTGAAAATCAAGAATTTCATATTTTCCAAACTCTTTATCCAGAATATCCTTGTAATATTCCGCGGTTAGCCACGGTTTAGTATTTTGCACAGATTCCGTTTCAGCGGCGGTCACCATTTTTACGTAAGTACTTGTTGATAACGATTTTACTATATACTTTTAACCGATTCGAAGAATATGTCTTTAATCGCAAGCTTTAAGTTCGACTGCGGTCATTCATTACATTTGTTGAGGCTTTATATAAAATAATCAGCATTTGAACTTGACGGCTTCATCGATAAGACAACACACGATAATATGGGTATCGCCAATTACGCATACCGTATAGGTAAGCAGCTGATAGTTTAAGCGCGCTCGATAGCTGAGAGAGAAATTTTCATTTTTCTCATATGAAAATAACTTTGGTCCCCTGGTAACGAATAAATGTTATTATGACTATTTTTTTTTTGTTTTTATGATTACGGGTGATTATCCGAAATAATTGGTTGTGAAATATAAGGGTAGATAATCACGCGAACAATTTAACGCCATATCAGACACTGATCCCGAATTGTTCTAGGTTAGGAGAGTGGCTTTTGGTGCATATGAATGAGTATCACTCTGAGTGTAACTACATATCTATTTTTTTTTTTTACAAATTGAATTGTATCTACGATGCGACACCTATACAACAAATCTTAACTCTCTCTTCGTGCCTACTGCTATACTATCGAAAGCGCCTAAAACTTTAAGGTTCCCTCTAAATTCGCTGTACATAGTTATTGAGTGCATTCAGCGAACGAAATTTACTGGAAAAACACTGGAAATGCTACAAGAATTACCCGCTACCGCCCTCTTTCTCCCCTGAAAAGCCCTCATGCGCAATGAGAATCTAATTAGAAGAGTACTTTTCTGCTACATTTTTCGTTCGCTGAATGCACTCAATCTGTTATCTTCCATACAATCAAAGCTTTCATTGCTGCTTGAGCGGGTGGGGAAAGATCTTAAGATGTTACACGCGTAATGTTGATTAATTCATATATTATCTTTTTTGACGGAGCGGCGCGCGTGCTGATGGTCATTTGCGATGTGTACTAACTCAAAATTTGGCACAAAGACCTACATAACTTATAAGTAAAGTTTATTCACCTATTCAACCGACAGACACACCATTTCAAAGTAAATTGAACGGTGACGTCAGTTGAATTTCGTAATTGTTGAACTTTATTTACGGTAGTCCTCGTCGTATGGGTCGGGGAAGCGGTAGCTTATCTTTAAGTAATTTTTGGTAGACGTCTCTTCGATTTCAATTTCACAAAACTACATCCATAAAATTCAGAGGATTAACCAACGCCGTCTAGATATTAAGGCCGCAATGCAGAATCTTAGACGTCAAAAGCAGCTACTAAATGTTGATTATGTTCGTCAAAGTGGCACTGTTTTGTTGTTGCTTTTAATGACGTCATGATTGTTTTTGTTGTTTGTTCGCATTCGCCATAAATTTAGTGGGTAGCTATGACGACGGCATTGTCCACCTGAGTTGCGATGCGACTATGATATATCTAGATGGCGTTGCTTTAACGCAAAACGTTTAAATTAAATAAAGAACACAACAATTCCGTCTGTACCGCAAACACATTCGTCATTTTACGAATCGGAAATAATCTATCTACATGTATCTAAATGTTCCACAAAGGCATTTGACAGATCACAGCTGTGATACGGCGTTTATAAAACAGAATGAACATCAGTTTGTATAAAACACAGAATTTTCGGAACATACGGAACTGGTTTGTATCATAACACCACCCATTTCGATTAATAATCAAACATTTCACAAATATTTAAAAGTTTCTTTTGGTACAGCAATTGTCTATATGCCAAACTTTCTTCCCAAGTGTTCGCCCAATGAGCTCAATAATTTATCATCAACAACAGCAACTATAGTCCCCCTATTCCAAGAGCCATCATTTCTCCATTCAAAATCCACCTCTCATCACTTCAATTTCCCATCAAAGAATAAAAATATCCTTTTGCATCGGTTGATACTATTTTAAATTGGTCGATTTAGTACGGATCTCTAAAGCTAGGTTATTTTTTAGTTGGTGGATTTCGATTTGTACCAGACCCTGTTACTCAATTATTTCTTGTTAAACTGTTCTGTTCCGGAAATTTCCACATGAAATGGGCAGCAAATATGAAAAAGCTCTTTTGCTATAACAACTCAAAAAGCTTATTCTAAAAAAGAAACGAAATTAACCCTCATTGATCAGACGATCTTTACAAGAGCTTCGTAAAGCTCACATGTGGCTCTCTCTAATCACATTGTAGCCTCGTACGAATAACTAAAAAAAAATCGATATCAAATTAAATCAGAGCTTAGGTTGGGGTGTAGTGAAAAAGCCGCTTTATAAGGCATATGTGCATAATGAAATTTATAAACCCAGGTAATTTCATTTGTTTTTGAAGCGACTAACCGCCAAAAAATCATGTCGGTGACGGAGTGTTAAAAAAAATATTTGATATCCTAATAATAATAAACAATGTTGCCTGTGTCTAGGCGCTTGAAGAAAGTGAACAAGAGTCGCTTTTTCACCCAGCACAGAACAGAGTAACTTTGATTAACCTTAACTCTTTGGCAAAAAATCTCCATGTAATTTCAGTTATGGGTATTGTCCTCTTGAATTAAAGGGTTTTTCGTATATCTTACTTAACTGTTGTATTAACGGTATCGCTCTGGTGCGATTCCAAATCCCATAGAATCAGCTGATATCAGTGGCGTAACATAATTTGTTGTGTTCGAATTGCATGTGGGGGCCCTTTCTTTATACAGTCGATTTTTCGATTTATTTGATATCCATATCCATAAACGGCTGAGTGCAACTGTTCTTCAACCGTTTTTTCTGTTAAATTTGAAAAAAAAATTATTGAATCGCTACACAACAAGGAACTTGCGAATCCCTGAGGGGCGTACGCGAAAAAATATTTTGGGAGGGGTTATAGGAAAACGAGGTTGTCGGGCAGTTCATCGCGAGTAGATATTCTACAGTGGCTAAGCGCGTGTGACTCATAAAAAATGAATTCAAGAGTTTTAAGAATTATTAAATCTCTGAATTTTCAAAAAAAAATAACTCTTCATGTTAATCAATTTTTGATTAAATTCTTAGTAACATGATTTGGAAATCGTCAATCTCATCGGGAAACTGGTAAATTATTTGACGTGGTGTTCCATCAATTAGAAATGAAAATTCGCCAACATGATTTTGTAAATTTACAATTTGAAACGTACATATAAGCATAATTTTCAATTTTGACATAAGGCGTGAATCGACGGAACAAGTTGGTTACTTTTGATCCTATGGCATGAGTAGGTTTTTGCACCCTTGACCCATGAACATTCACATTTGAAATGAAAATGGCTCTCGATCATCTAGTGTCAATAAGAAGATCAGAAAATGCTTTTTCTGAGAACTGATAGAGTAATGTTCCATAATTTAATCGAGATAGATATTTGTCTTTTTTTTTCTTTAATTCAAGGACCAAGAACGGCCTAAAATGGGTAAAAAGGACAACACGTAATGTGTTTTCACGTTTTCCACTTTTACATAACTACAAAAAAAAATGGGTTTTATCTATTTTCCTGACTTTGTAGTATATATATATATAGACATAGAAGATGTTAAGACTCGTTTTGCTGGGAAAAAACTTATGCGCAAGGGTCCTAAGAAGAATACAAAAATAACTCAAAGTTTTCTTAGCAAATATAGGCATGATGGGTATCATAGCAAAAGGGACGTTCAGTGGAATCCATGCCCGGTATTTTTTCTTATTTTAGGGATCCAGAACTATTTTCTTGGGTTGTTTTGAATCTACAGACATAGAAGATGCTATACTACTCGTTTCGCTAAAAAAAATATTATGCTCAAAGTGGTGCAACGTTTCTAAAATATCTTGTGGTCGAAACGAAATGGGGGCACTCACCCAATATATTCTTCTACTAGCCAACAACGATTCCCCGATTTACGACTTGCCATTTACAGTTGTAGTCTGTCTGGTGTTGTGGCTTGTGCGCACACCTTCGGTGCACAGGGTCGTGAGTTCGAATCTGACCGTGAACCAATTCAGTTTATAGTGTTTTTAGAACTCACGACCCATGTGACGGAACGGACTATGATCTCACTCCGAAGTTAAAGGAGTACCCATTGATGGGGATAAATAACACTGCTGAGCGTGCTGTTGATCTCAACACCTCAACAAAAAAAGCAGTTAAGATCTTGGAAATCAGAAGTCACTAACACATCTGCGGCCTTAGTCCAATGCTGGACTGTCAAGCCTGTTATTTTTTTGTATTACTCTTATAAAATAGTTATTAAGCAATTTGTCAGGACTAGCTGAAGAGTGTAATAATTAATTGATTTATTTTTTTGCTTTCTGGAAATAACATTATTTTTATTGATTCATATTTATATTTCTAAATTGGCATTTTAGTAAAAGAGTACACATTGATACAGATTAAAATTTATCACTGCTTCTACACAATTTTATGTAAAAATAGGAAGCAGAATTGTTGTACAAAATGCAAGTGCACTTAAAATTGTGGGGGGCTCCTCGACCCATATCTCATTGCTGAAAAATTTGATTATTGCTATTAAACAACTCAATTATGATGCTGAATTTTCGTCATCATGCAATTTATACAGTAGAAATTTTGCTAATCGCAAAGCTTTTGCCTCATACAAGAGTTACAAAAAGACATTGCAAATTTAAGAAACAATTTTTTTGCCTAATTGAGTGCTGAGATTTAATGAATCCCCTTTTTTGTAAAAAAATTCACGATCGCAAAGTGCACGTTGTGTGACCTGAGACGGGACGAAATAATTCTTTTGATTCTCCCCTTATCTACGCCACTGTGATAGGAGAGTACCGTTAATCTACCAAAAATTATATCATTCTCAGGATAACACTAGCCGTGGCGTAACTTTCCCAAATTTCTTGTGTTCGAAATCGAGATGGGGGCCCCTGACGTCCGATTTTTTACACTAGGAAATATATAAAAAAAATTAATTTTAAATATTTATACAGGAGTGTAAAATCATCATTTATCACAAAATGCATGAGAAGCGGCGAAAATACACCACCTCCAGGTGTGACCCCACATACTTGGCTCGTAGCGGATCACAACAGCTAACTCACTTGGTCACATGTAGAGTTTTGACGATCCTGAGCAAGTTAAACAAACAGCAGTAATAAGCATGTCCATGTCCAAGGCGAGCTAGATCGACTCAAATCAAATGCAAGATAGAGCTCCTCCAAAGATAAATACTTCATGTAGGGGAAACGACAGATGTACTCGTATTATCTGGATTGACTTGACGAGTTCATCGGCTGGCATCTGTCTCTTGATTTCTTGAGACGCAGTCAAGATTAAAATACTCCCAACAGCTGGGTCATACTTTACACAATCTTACGCAAGAACTTTCAAGCGAAGCAGTTCTCCTAGTAAGTTGAGACTTTAATGCTCTTTGGATGATTGTCATTTTGCAATTTGCAAGCAAATTGTGATTCAATACTACGAAGTCCAAGCTTCTACGTATACAAAAGTGAATGTTTTGTCTTAGATTCTGCAGCTTGCATGTTTTCCCCGCAAAATAATCAAATTAAAAAAAAAAAAAACATTTACGTAAGATTTTATCAAACAACAATTTCTTTTTGTTTCCAGATTTGGGGCCCCTCTGGCCTGGGGCCCGTATTCCACTGAACACATGGAACACCGTATGTTACGCCACTGTACACTAGGTACGACCAGTAGCTGGAAAACTACTCAATAACTGTTTTTAAGACAAATAAGTTAGTCGTAACCCCCAGCGCTATTTTATTTTTCACAGCTATCTGTATTAATCAAGGTTTTTGTCCCCGGCTCACTTACCGATATGGCATGTCAGTGGGATATTTTTTTTAACTTATTTGATAATTCGGGGTCTTGTTAATGTACCAAGATTTAATTATTGTGAATCGCGTTTTAAAGTTCCTAGGGGTTCACTTCATCAAAATCCACTCATCAACTACTATAGAATTAAAGGAAACGTTCGGTGTAAAAAATACACTTAGGCCGGGTTTCTGATAGCTCTTATTCAGTACCTGTCGGCTGATTAGTCTTATCGCGTAGAGAAAACACAAACCATATTCAGAAAGCTTTTCCATTTTATTGAATGGAATTTTTGTTTATTTTGCATAGCTACGCCATATTTTTCTTGGTTAAGCCATCATTTTAGATTGAGAAAATCATTGCGGACTTTCATCCAACAGCGTAAATAAGCAAAAGATAACATAACTATGCAAAATTAACAAAAAATCAATTCAATATAATGGAGAAGCTTTTTGAATATTGTGTGTGTCTTCTCTAGGCGATAAGACTAACCATTCTATAAGACCTACGAGAGAATGGGCCATAGTCTAGTATTTTATACGCTGAGTGTTTAGTTTTCGAACAATTTTAAAATTTTTGCATTTTTTTTTTCAATATTTTCCCGGGGGCAGAAATTTTACTAAATATTGCGAATTCAATCAGGGTGGACAAATTTCACAGGTAATAGCAGCTTAAAGGTACGTTGTCCTCGACGCGGCCGCACGACGACTCGCTCATTCCATATAAAAATTCGTTTCTCTCTCATTTTAAAAACGAGTTTTTATATGGAATGAGCGAGTCGCTGTCGTGCAGTCGTGTCGAGGAAAATGTATTTTAATGGGTGCCGAGCCGGGCAATTACTCAGGACCTCGCACTTGCCCAGGCCTCTCTCTCTCTCTCTCTAAGCACGGCAATAAAATGTTCCTCAATACTCTTGCTTAAAGCTGCTTCGTAGGAAGAAGTGACAACTGAAGCTGTTGTTCTATAATGACAAAGAAATCCACAAAACAGTTCAAAATTTGCTACTCTTCGTATTCGTATATCTTCGCTATGAAGCCCCTGATAGTTCGGGGCCCGTGTTCTACCGAACACTTGGAACACCGTATGCTACGCCACTGTTGCATGTGGCGGCACGTGCACCCCCAGATAAAACAACCATATCAGCTGGTCATTTGCTGAATATCATCGCAAAATAAAACTCTTTACAAAATACATATAATGAAACCACCGAGGCACGCGAAATACATACATACTCTGGGTGTTATTCATACGTGCATATAACACAAGCCACGAATTGAATATGTCGCGACTCGCGACCAACGTCCGACATCTAGCATTCATCCATCTAGCACCCTCGGTGTGGTGCACTGCTCAGAGTCATATCAACTGGTTCAACTGTAGTACAGTATGTATTTAAAGACACAAAACGGCCGTTTACTTGAAAAAAATACGTAATGGCTGAAATTTGCTGGAGATGTTAGGGGACATCTCTTTTATCTAAAACTGAGTTTTCGTATTCGTGGGGGTGGGGGAAGTTGGAGTATATTGCCTACTTATAGGCGAATTTTGCATTCTTCGTTCATATCATTCTTACCGTTGACCCTACAATAAAGTGATGCATAGGAGTTTTGTTTTTAATCAAATTATCTATCCTACAGTACCTACATTATTTTCATCGGTCAAATAGTTCCGTTATAGTGACCAGTTAAAGGTCAAAATAGTATACCAATAATGGGAATATTTTGCATAAATAAAACATTTAATGGCTGAAATTCGGTGGAGTCGTTAAGGGATGCGTTATAAATTTATATCTGAAGTTGCGTATATATCAAGGGGGTAGTTATAGTAAATTGCCTACTTATAGGCTAAATTTACTTTTTTGCTTGAGAAGAGTTATTTCGTGTGCCTGTAAAACTGGTTGTGGAAAAGTATGAGGGTGTCGGTGAGCAGGATTAAAGTGCTCTCCAATTTCAATGGTTTATTGTGGAAACGCGTGTAGCAATATAACTGACTTTTCTACTCTTACGGAAAACGACGACTTCCTCCATAACGATGGGCTTTTTTCATCGAACCCAGAAGGATACGAAGCTGGTCACAATTGTAGCGCAAACAATAATGAATCCGGAAGAGAGGAAGAAAATCAATCTAAGAAACCAAAATTGAGGTAGTCAAGTCATATATTTCTGTTGTTGCATCAATAAAACTCCAGTGACTATGTGAAGAAATTAATTTTTTTTGGAACGATCCCTGCGACTGCGCTAATCGGCCTAGCTTGATTTTGGTCTCGTTTAAGAGATAATAATTCAATCAGCACGAACACACATTTATACAACTTGATATAGCGAAGTTATTAGCAATCACAAAATACGCATTTACATAGGCAATTTACCCCAACTTCCTCCATCCCCACTAATACGAAAACTCAGTTTTAGACAACAGATTCGCCTCTTAACATACATCAAATTTGAGCCATCACGTTTTTTTTAAAGAAAATATCCATTTATTTATTGTAGATTATTTGATTAGAAAGAAAACCTCTACTATTTCACTTAAGGGTCAACAATAAAAATGATATTAAGCAAAAACGCAAATTTAACCTATATTACTATAATTTACTATAACAATCGCCTCCCATAAATACGAAAACCCAGATATAGCTTTAGGACGTATCCCTTAATATCTCCACCAAATTTCAGTCGTTACATGTTTCACTTAAGCAAAATATTCTCATTATTAGTGTTATTTTGCCCTTTAACCGGTCATTATAACGGAACTATTTGGCCTACGATATTGACTTAGGTACCGTTAAATAGACAATTCGATTAGAAACAAAACTTCCATACATCACATTACTGTAGGAATACCAGTAAGAATGCTATTAAGGAAAAACGCATAATTCGCCCATAAGTAGGCAAATTACTATAACTTCCCCCACTGCAAAAAATACGAAAACTCAGATTTAGACTTAGGGCACGTTGCTTAACATCTCCAAAAAATTTCAGCCATTACGCGTTTCACTTAAGCAAAATATTCCCATTATTAGTGCCAGTTTGCCCTTTAACCGGTCACTATAACGGAACTATTTGGCCTACGATATTGATTTAGGTACCGTTGAATAGACAATTTTATTAGAAACACAAACTTCTGCACATCACTTTACTGTAGGAACAACAGTAAGAATGATATTAAGGAAAAACACCAAATTCCCCTATAAGTAGGCAAATTACAATAACTTCCCCCACTCCCACAAATACGAAAACTCAGATTTAGACTTAGGACACGTTGCTTAACATCTCCACCAAATTTCAGCCATTACTTATTTTTTTTAAGTAAAATATACCCGCTTACTATACTAGCTCAAGAATTAGATATGTTAAGGAACAGGAATCTTGCTGCATAAGGGCGGTTGTGACCAGTGTTCCACCGAACACACGAAACACCATACGTTACGCCCAGTGGCGGAACAACTTCACTCGGGGCCCTCCCGCCAACTTCTTGAGTGGGCCCCCCTACACTGAGAGAAAAGCTGAGTGCAATCAATCGAAAACACTCTTAAATCAACTCTTTTTAAACATGATTTTGACGTTACAGTGTTTTTACTTACATTAACTCGTACTTAAAATAACTTTGCTAAGAGCTGCTGTGACTCTTTGTTTTCTTGTGTCCTTGTTGTAACGTTTATTAAATTAATGATTTCATCAATGGTCCAGCATTGACTTCTATAGGGGTTGGCGACATTTCATTTACCTAATTACGCTTCTAAAAGCATAATTAATTACCTAAAGTGGAGCGCACGAGCTACACCAACCAGACTATACGTGATGATGCTAGACAATTAAAAAAAATACACCAACACGTTATTGATTCAACTCTATTCCTTGCTTCAGTTTTAAATTTTGGTGTCCTCTAATTTAAATCCATAATTTTTAAGAACGTTTGTTCTTAATTACTCAATTCAATACAGCAATCTTGGCAAAACCCCATTACAACCAAATGTGGCCTCAGCACCGCAGACCTAATGATCGTGTATATCTTCTTGATTTACCCTAACTCCTAGTGGAGCATGGTGCGTTGACTACTAATGTGTGTAGAAAAGGTACTATCTCCAAAAAATATTTTAAGATAGTTTATTTGTAGAGAAAACTAAAGGATTTTGGCTATATGGTACTTGTAACGAAGGGGAGTGGGTCGGATTACAAATCGCGGCTACAGTTAGAGGAAATAGAACAGCCATACCAGGTGCAAATTTATTCCGTAATGGAGGCTTATAAGGTATTCATAGAGCCGAAAGCGGACTTCACATTTTAGATACATTTTGAGTTAATTAAGCAGAACAATTTTAGAAGCGTAACTAGCCTTTTCACAAAAACAACAACACAAAATGATGTGTTTTCATTCTACACATTTATTCATGGAAAAAGCACTGATTTCACTATGAAAGAAGGCCAAAGTTTCCTTGTACTATAAATGATTATAAAAATATCTCTGGTTCCTGATAACTCCTTGCGGGGCTTAGGGCATCCTATAAAAATGTAGAGAAACTTTTTTCAATAATGCAAGAGTTTTTTTTTTGTAAAATTTGAGAATTCGGATAATCTGATGAACTTTCAAAAATAATGAAAATCAACTTTTTTAGCGTAGAGGCTTATCTAAGGGACCTGCTGAAAGAAGAGACAATAAATTTAGCATTTTTGTTTGACTTCGAAAATTGTACAAAAAAATATTTACGTCGTATTTTTCGCAGTTGTGCTGTTTTTATGGTTCAAGGAAGCTTTCATGTGGCTCTTGGGCCCCTAAATCTCGTGGGCCCCCCCGCGACGCCCCTGGTTACGCTACCGCGAAAGTCTAATAAAGCCGAAAACGAAATTTAAATCTAAACACTTAATCCCCTATTTAAATATTTTTGAAGAATTGGTTGCTCTTGTTTGTCTTATGTGAGTAGTGAACCCCCAGTTTCGAAGGTCACGAGCCGCCACTGCCTGAACCGAAAATGTGGTGGTGAATTTATAATTTTATAAATTTGTTAAGGTTATTTTTCCATTGACGGGGTGGTAGTCTTCATCGTCTTAAAAGTGTGTCAGTCAAATCATTTTATCGTGGTTAGTAAAATGTATCTAAAATGTAGCTGAGACCTACAGAAAGAAAGCAATCTGTATATGCACGTGCAAGGCAATTCAAAGCGATAAACTCTAGCCATACTCCTGTAGTGCCCAGCTGGGTTAAACAATGCAATCTGATGATTGCTCCTGTCAATTAAACATGGGTTTTGTTTTCCAAGTGCATTGATTCCATTTTTATCAAAGTGCAAATTGCAACTGTCACTAAATGCATTAAGTAATAAATACGTCGAAGTAAATTAATAATAATGCAAGTGTCCCGAGCTTAATCGCTTTTTATCATCGAAGCATATTTTTCTGCAACGATAGATCCTCCTCCAATTGCATTACTACGACTACGAGTGAATGCAATCTTGATCCGTGTGTGTAAAACAAACAAACAAACAAATGATGATCGGATGCAGCCGTGTCAGTGTCCATCGCAGATGCATCTTGTTCAGCGACTCATCATCGCGCGATATCATATTCGCGACAGATTTCTTCTCTGCAACTATCCGATGCACTTTAGAGAGCCTCCAATACCACGCTGAAGTGCATTTGCTGCCAAAAAGTGCACGCATCATCGACTATTCGAAATGCAACTTGAAGAATATTATTGATCACTCGCCGATTGTTGGCTGACTGGGCTACTTCTGCACATAATAGTGAACTTGTGAGCTGGACCCAGCCCCAGACTCCAGACCTCGAGCCATCTCAAATCAGCATCATGGCACGGCTTCAACATTGGCATCACCTGCAATACTCTCAATCTGCAATTAATAATTGATGCCTCGTCAGTAATTGCTTTTAAATTAATCCACTCGACTTTTTTTTCTGCAGCTTCAGCAGCTTCATCTGGACTGGAGCTGCTGCGGAGCTCTCCGCAGGATTTATGTGTGGATTTTGAGATGTTGCGAAGATGATAAGGTCTTCCACGACAGCCGAGAGCTAGGAGGTGCATTTATTGCTATGCGAAAGGGCCGATGATATTTTTTGAGCAAATATGCACCCGTATTGCATTATATTCGCACGATGATCGCGGCCGGCCGCGCCGTATGGATGCGGTTCAGTGAAAGTAAATTAAAAACGTTATCATCTGTTAATGTGTGGAAAGAGATGTTGAGGCTCCATAATGTAATCGTTTAACGAATGCTACAAATTTTTGTTTACCTTCTTCGTCTTGTGCGTGGTATGGAGCCCGGACAGGTAGCTCGCGGCTAGCGAAAAAAAGTAAAAGTGGGGTGGCCGATGGGATGGTAAATGTTGAGTCTGACTGCATGCAGTTCCGACACAATGAAGTATGATTAATAACCAATTAATTAGTGGCAAATTTTTTTTAAAGTAATTTAAAAGTATTGATGATAAGAAAAGATGCAATTCACTTCGATATAGTTATTGGCTGAGGTTGTATACTTATTACTTGAGACTACTGACTTGATAAACATAAAAATAATTAAAAAACTGAACGAAACGATTTAAAATTCTGCGAAATTGTCATTTTGATATAGCAATTTTGAATGATTTAAGATTTTGTTTATCATAAATATTTTCTCCAGTAATTTGGAAAGTTGCTATACAAATGGCAACATAATTGTAATACAAGTTTGCAATTTTGAATGTTACGTTACAATAAAACGATAACCTTGCTGCGTTTGATGAAAATCCATCGGCTTGTGGTTTATCTCTGATGTAGTTGTCATTGCGAAAAAAATAAAAATAAACAAATTGCGGTTTGAATGCAAATCTGTAATGAAACGCAGTTTTGTAAGAACTCAAAATCGATTCTCGCGCCTTCACGAAACCAAACTGCCATGGCATACGCTACACTCGCACGTACCAGCATTTGTCGTATAATACAAACTACGTGTACACACTCTGTACTTACTATGGTTCAGTCAGACTCTATCTTCTTACCCCATATACGCTCGATCTGAAAAATTGAAATCGATCTTTGCGATGTTATCGAGATACGTTTGGGCGTTCTAGATTTTAACCTACTTTTCATATTCATGTAAGTTTAACCTGATTTTTGTTTAACATTTTATATGTACCTACATTGACATGAACTTAAATTACATTTATGCAATTATCATTGCATCAACCTGATGGAACATTGACAGTTTGGGAAATGTTCTTGGTTTTTGATTTAGTATTCTTTTTCCATGAACTGTTCACATGTTCAATGCAAATCTTATTAAATTGAATCGATTAAATTCAAACAGATTTTTGACAGATTTCGCGTGATTACAAGAAAGATCATAATATTTATAGGCGATCCGGAGCGTAGACTGAAAAACGTGAGTGCATTTTATTTTCTAGAGTGAAAAAAGTGTAACACGACCAAAGTAAAGGGTGTTGTGGTTAGAACTGTCAAATTTTGATTGCACACAGAAGGTGATGAAAGTATGGTGTTTCACGTGAACTCTATCTAGTGGGGTGTTGTTGAAATTATTGAGCGAAACCGCAGAATTGATTACTATTGATCCGTGAATTTCTATATGGGATGATTGGAATGTTTTGAATTAAAACAGAAGTGTTATTGTATTGGGTTACACGAATAAAATTCACTAATGTGTTGAGAAGCGTTTATCTTGAGCCCAGCAGTTCGACTTTCGCAATCAGAGCATCTTTTGTAGTTCTAATGCTTCAGAAAATATTCTAATTTCCCCCGCTTTAATTAATTCAACCGAAACTCAATCTATGCCCGGAGCCTTAACGGCGTCCATACCATAGATTCCCCGCTTCTTCTTTCGATGACTTGCAGGCCTAAAGCGGTTGTTTAGGACCTCAAAAAAGTAAGGCTGCTGTTCTTCGGTAACAGCAGATGTCCTTCTTTATATTTTCAAATTTTTTGAAAGTGGAGATATCTTAACACCCTGCAGCATTCAAGTAGAAACAATATACTTCATGACGATTCTTAAACCTAGAATTATTACGCAATATACTCTGCATGGAGTCAAAAACACACTTAGGGGTCATTGTTAAGGGTGTAAAGGGGCACGGCAAAGTTTTTGAGAGTGCACATATTTTAAGTTACCCTTGAAGTATTCAACTGAATAAATTTTGTTTTATGACGATACTTAAAACTTCAGTTTTTACTCCATAAACTCTTTATGGGGCCGAAACTGCACTTAGGGGTAGTTTTTGAGGGTGGAGAGTAGCGCGGCAAATTTTTTGAGAGGGTAGATATCTTTCGTTATCCCTAAAGCATCCGACTAAATAAAATTTGTTTTACGATGATACTCAAAACTTGAGCTCTGACGCTATAAACCCTATATGAGACCATAAACGCATTTAGGGGTAGTTTTAAGAGTGTAGAGGGGCGCGGAAATTTTTTTTAAAGTTCAGGTGTTATAAGTGACCCTTGCGGCAAATTCAGGGACACATTTGGTTTTATGTAAATTCTTAGTTTCGGCGTTACAAGGGTGGTAGTGCAAACTTGACAGGGGTTGTTTTGGGGGGAAGGAGGGGCGCGGCAAATTTTTTGAAGGGGTGAGTACGTTAAGTTACACCTAAAGGATCCAACCAATTACAGTTTGTTTGATGACGATGTTTAAAACTTGAGTTTTTGCGCTATAACCATAAAAGCAATTAGGGGTAGTTTTTAGGGGTGTAGAGGGGCGCGGCAAATTTTTTTAAAGTTTAGGTGTTATAAGTGACCCCTGCGGCAAATTCAGGGACACTTTTGGTTTTATGTAAATTCTTAGTTTCGGCGTTACAAGGGTGGTAGTGCTAACTTGACAGGGGTTGTTTTAGGGGGAAGGAGGGGCGCGGCAAATTTTTTGAAAGGGTGAGTATGTTAAGTTACACCTAAAGCATCCAACTAATTACAGTTTGTTTGATGACGATGCTTAAAACTTGATTTTTTGCGCTATATCGATAAAAGCATTTAGGGGTAGTTTTTAGGGGTGTAGAGGGGCGCGACAATTTTTTTTAAAGTTCAGTGTTATAAGTGACTGCGGCAAATTCAGGGACACTTTTGGTTTTATGTAAATTCTTAGTTTCGGCTTTACAAGGGTGGTAGTGCTAACTTGACAGGGGTTGTTTTAGGGGGAAGGAGGGGCGCGGCAAATTTTTTGAAGGGGTGAGTACGTTAAGTTACACCCAAAGGATCCAACTAATTACAGTTTGTTTGATAAGGATGCTTAAAACTTGAGTTTTTGCGCTATAACGATAAAAGCGTTTAGGGGTAGTTTTTAGGGGTGTAGAGGGGCGCGGCAAATTTTTTAAAGTTCAGGTGTTATAAGTGACCCCTGCGGCAAATTCGGGGACACTTTTGGTTTTATGTAAATTCTTAGTTTCGGCATTACCTGGGTGGTAGTGCTAATTCGACAGGGGTCGTTTTAAGGGGAAGGAGGGGCGCGGAAAATATTTTAAGGGTGCAGATATCATCATTAGCCTGTATAGCATTTGACTGAATAAATTTTGTTCTATGACTATACGTATACCTTGAGTTTTTACGCCATAAACTTTGTATGGGGCTAAACCGGACTTAGGGGCAGTTTTTGAACGTGTAGAGGGGTGTGGAAAACTTTGTATGAGTGCAGATATTATAAATAAGCTCTTGAGCGTGCTTGTGCGTACAATCTGTTATATTGCGATGCCTTACACTTGCGTTTTAAGGCTTCCTATGCTCTATGGGGATTGAAAAACAGTTAGGGTTTGTTTTAAGGGGAAGGAGGGGCGCGGCAAATTTTTTGATTTTGCCATTGAATCACGGCAAATTCGCGACATTTGATGCACTATAGCGTTCATCGATATATAAAAGTGGTAGTGCTAACTTGACAGACATTAGACAAACTTGAGTTATGTACTGAACACGCAGATTGTTCCACTTCGAAGCCACTACCGAGAGTTAGATTTCACTATCAAAAACATTTTCTTAGGTGTAATTCCACGGATTAATTTAAATTTTGAAGTTTCCAAAAAATGTATAAATGCACCCAATCGAATCATTTCCTTTGACCCCCATGGGCCACACAAAAAATTGGTATTTTTTGAATGACCGTATGCCCAAAGACTGCAAAATAACTTTGACCCAAGATGTGTTTTGTTATTACACTAATGTTATATGTTTGACCAGAAATGAATGACCACGATGAATGACCATCGACCAATGCCGCTCAAACTTTAATTGTTAGTGTAATACCTCCTTAAGAAAAATATTTTTCCTTGTGAACAAATCCTAACCGAAACTCACATTCGCAATCGATAGAGCGGTTGACAAAAAAAAATAGGGAAATTCTAAGACTTAGAGCATTTGAAACCCCACAAAATGGGGTTTCCTATTATGGAAACTGTAAATTTAAATTTTGAAAAAAATGTTTCCTATCTTAAAATAGACTTTTGGCTTCTTACGCCAGGCAATTTGAAAAAAAGTTGGCCAAACTTCGATAAAATTAAGGGAAAGCTGGATTTTTGCATGAGCTTTCCTTTCAAGGTCCTAAACAAGACCCTAAAAGTCCCCGTCTCTACGAGTGCCGCTAGCGGTGCTACAGAGGGTCAAAGACCCTCGAAAACAGGTTTTTCTGAATATCTCGATAACGGTATGTCGTGTATGGCAAATTTGAAGCTCTTGTGCTTTTTCAATAAACGATGGAAATACCGAATACGTTCGGATACTCCTAACGGTGCCAGGAGGTCTAACGGTATTTTTAACAATTTTTCAAGAAAATCTCTATAACGGTAACGGTGCTTTTGTGTGAAAAATTTGTAGCCTATAGAGTTTTGAAGAAAGCAGTCATATCAATACGTGCAGCCTTAAGGGCGCTATGGGGGTTCAAACCTTAAAAAAAGGTGTTTTTTCGGGTTTTTCGTGAATGGCGCTAAGACAGGGAGTGTGTTCTCTGGTCTTCTGGGAGAAGTTTGTAGCTTATGTGGCTATTAGTAAGACGCCAAAAGTCCACAAAGATGGGGGCCCCCCTAACGAAGTTATGAGGGTCCAAAAATTCAATTAAGCAGTTTTTGGGGAATATCTCTATAACGGTAACGTCCACGGAAAACTGTTATATGGAAAATTTGTAGCTTATACAACGTTCAACTAAATATCCGAATTTCAGATCGATGCGTGCAATTCTAAGGGCGCTATGAGGGTCTGAACCGTACAATAACGGTATTTTTCGGTTTTTAGTGAATTTTTTCAAGACTGGAACGCATTCGGGAGGGAGGCCTATAACAATTTATTGTTTCTGTAACCTCAACTTAAACTGCCAAAACAACTCATAACGGTAACCTCTTGAGAGGACCAATCTTAGATAAATTTGTAGCTCATGTGGCTGTTAGTAAGGGGCCAAAAGTCCTCAACGATGGAAACCCCCGTAGGGAAGTTATGAGAATCCAAACACCCAAAAATTCAGTTTTTTAGGAATATCTCTATAACGGTAATGTGCACCGAAAACTGTTATATTGCGAATTTGTAGCTTATACAACGCTTAATTAAATATTCGAATTTCAAAATGATGCCCGCAATGCTAAGGGCGCTATGAGGGTCCGAACCATACAATTTCGGTATTTTTGGTTATTTTCCTGAAATTCTCTGTAACGGTAACGTATAACAGAGGCATTCTGTAAAATTTGTTGTTTGTATGGTTTCAAATAAAATGCTTCACCGATTTGAATGCGCCTGAGGCAACCATACGTGCATTACAACGTTTAAACTAACTAATTTTTGAGAAAGGTATGTGTAGTATGTAGTGCATGTGTGCACGTATGGCTGCCTCAGGTGCATTCATATCGCTGGAGCAATTTATTTGGAACCATACAAAAAAAAAAATTTTGCAGACTGCCTCCGGTATACGTTACCGTTAAGGAGATTTTCACGAAAATAACCAAAAATACCGAAATTGTAAGGTTTGGAGCCTCATA
Source organism: Microchrysa polita (assembly GCA_949715475.1). Taxonomy (NCBI): domain Eukaryota; kingdom Metazoa; phylum Arthropoda; class Insecta; order Diptera; family Stratiomyidae; genus Microchrysa; species Microchrysa polita. The sequence continues at coordinate 9,735,767 of OX454420.1, forward strand.
GCGCCCTTAGTACTGCACGTATTGATCTGAAATTTGTACATTTACTTAAGAGTTGTAAAAAATTCTAATTCGCCATATAACAGTTTTCGGTGCACATGACCGTTATAGAGATATACCCAAAAAACTGCATTTTTGGATGTTTGGACCCTCATAACTTCCCTAGTGGGGCTTCCATCTTTGGGGACTTTTGGCCCGTTACTAATGAGCTACAAATTTATTTCAGATTGGTTCTCTCAAGAGGTTACCGTTATTAAAAATTTTCCGAGAATCGGTTTTTTGTTATCTCTTTGACCCCTCATAGCTTCGTTGGGGGTGCCCGCATAGATGAGTTGTTTTGGCATTTTAAGTTAAGGTTGCAGAAGCAATAAATTGGTACAAGCCTGCCTCCCGAACGCGGTCCCGTTATGAAGATATTCACGAAAAACCGCGATGTACCGTTATTGTACGGTTCAGACCATCAGAGCGCCCTTAGCATTGCACGCATCGATCTGAAATTCGGATATTTAGTTAAGCGTTGTATAACCTACAAATTCGCCATATAACAGTTTTCGGTACACGTTACCGTTATAGAGATATTCCCCAAAAACCGTTTAATTGAATCTTTGGACCCTCATAACTTCGTTAGGGGGGCTCCCATCTTTGGGGACTTTTGGCGTCTTACTAACAGCCACAGAAGCTACAAATTTCTCTTAGAAGACCATAGAGTACACGCCCTCGTCTTAGCGCCATTCACGAAAAACCCCAAAAAACGCCTTTTTTTTAAGGTTTGAACCCCCATAGCGCCCTTAAGGCTGCATGTATTGATATGAAATTTGACCAATTTATTCAAAACTACATAGACTACAAATTTTCAATACAAAAGCTTTTAGTATGAGTTACCTTTATAGAGATTTTTGTGAAACATTGTTCAAAATACCGCTAGACCTCCTGGCACCGTTAGGAGTACCCGAACGTATTCGGTATTTCCATCGTTTATTGAAAAAGCACAAGAGCTTCAAATTTGCCATACACGACTTTTCTGTATATGCTACCGTTATCGAGTTTTTCAGAAAAACCTGTTTTCGAGAGTCTTTGACCCTCTGTAGCACCGCTAGCGGCACTCATAGAGACGGGGACTTTTAGGGTCTTGTTTAGGACCTCAAAAGGAAGGCTCATGCAAAAATTCAGATTTCCCTTAATTTTTCCGAAATGCCAATTTTCCTGGGGTATCTGTTAAAAAAAAACTCCGAGAAGTTTTCCCTTAGGGGAAAAATCTTAGATCATGTATATGTCTACGTTATTGATTACAAGATAATTCATATTGCACCAGCTGTTATCTATGTACATAATATCCTTTGAAAACCCAAAATGAGCTTGTGGTGATTTTAACCCTTCTGTCGGCACGAAGGTCTGGCCAGACCTTTGGCACTATGTTTCGGTCAAAAAAGTAAAAAGATGAAATCGCAGCGACTTCATATTTCATGATATCCTAGAATAATATGCTTAGAAGCATCTTGCAAAAATTTAAAAAAATCGGTTGAAGTTTTGAGTATGTTTTTGATGACTTTCAATTTATAGTGCTTTTTGATACCCAATAGGTCTGGCCAGACCTACAGTTATACTCCCCATTTTTGTCTTGAGGTAAAAAGTGAAAATATTATATTCTCTTAAAATTCTCCTATTTATGAAGTAATATTGTCATTAAAATTCAATTTGTACGATAAACGATAAAATTTTCTGAGATTTTGCTTTGAAAAGCCGTGAAGTTCAGAAATGGGGTACGCCCAATTTTATAACAGCGTATAACAGCACCTAATCAACCAAGATTTGATTCTAGGAGATTCAAACGAGTTTTATTTCCTTTGTAATGGTAATAACTAAATATTAATGACTTACGAAAGTGTTTCTAAATAGATTTAATTAAGATATTTATGGAAAATTCAGAATAAAATGATTTTTGCGGCTGAAAATTCCCAATTTCTTTCTATCTATTTCACAAAATCTGCAGACTAATATCGCGGTAAAATCTACCATCAAAGCGCCAAATATTTCCCAAAAGATATTGGAATCGGAAAATTCGATCAAAATTTCTGTACAGATACGCAATGAAAGAAGCCAAACAAAAAAAAAAGAAGAAAATAAGGCAGAAACATGTTTGTACTAATACCACCTCAAAATATGTCTACTTAAAAACGCTTCCAGTATACCCACAAAAAGGGTTTTAATGTTTTTATTGTTTATAAATGGCCGTAAAGAATGGGTAGAATGATTCAACCGATAAAAATTTCACTTTTTCTAAAAAATAAAAAAAATTTCTCAGTAGGTCCACCCAGACCTATTGGGTATAGAATATGCATATTGTAGTAGGTGCCGACAGAAGGGTTAAAGGGCTCAACTCACCGAATACAGCATCGGTGAGTTGAGCCCTAAGCCCTTTTCAAAAGCATATCGACTATAATGCATTCCCAAAGAAAAAGGAATCTTTTTTGTCCAAGGACATCTTTCTCATATCAATTGCCGACACCAAAATAATAAGGATCGCACCACTTAACTTCCATCCGAGTTTCATCCAAATCGCTCCACAGGGGGAGCCAAGAAAATTGAAAGATAACTTTTCATTCGCTTCAACGACGAATTTACCGCTATTCCCGCAACTCATCAGTGATTGTCGATTCTTTGTAAGGGCGATCAAAGGAAAATGTATACCAAATTTAGCAAGGATCAAACCACTGAAAGGTTGACCAGGCTACATCGACTTCAGATTGGCCCGATACATCTAGCCAGTGGCGTATTTAAAGGGGACAGATTCGAGCTCAGCGTCCCAAAAACATAAGAAACAAAAAAAAAATTGTCTGCACCACACTTTGCAATATGAAATCACCTAATGACTACACTAACTGTCCTTTGTTAAAATTTGGCTCTAAAATTAAAAAAAAAACTAACAGGCCTGACATCTGTCCATCTTTGGACCAAGGTAACAGATATGCAAGTTACATCCAATTTCCAAGATAATAGCTACTTTTTTGTTGAGGTGTTGAGATCAACAGCACGCTCAGTAATGTTAACACCATAAACTATCGAATTTAGTGAGTCTCGAAACTTCTGACTCTGTGCACCGAAGGTGCGCGAGTTACGCAAGCTTCACCTAAAACCGACAATATTACTCCATATTTCTCCACTTAATACACTTCATACATTGTAACCACTTAATACACTTCATACATTGTAACACTTTGTCTAATCAATTTCCTTTACATTTTATTACTTGCTTATTAGTCACGTATTTAATTAACTTATCCAAACATTAAATTCTTTTCCAATATCGATTTAATTACTTTGTAGAATCAATAATCAAATCAATATTAATAACCAGCACCCTATCCATTTGGTACTTTGTAATAATAATAACAATCTTCAAATCATAAACATTCAAATTATAAACATTCACACGATCTATTTTTAGACGTGACATCATCCCATAGGGATAGCATTGATATAGATAGTATATAAGACCAGTGTCCTAAACACACCCTATGTCATTCATATCATTCATGTCATTCTTGTCAGATGTCAATTCAAGTCAGATACCAGTGCTAGTTATCATTTTTACTATTGTTAATATATTGTAGTCAGTGTACTATTTAAGTTCAAATCAGTGTTGTAAAAGTGTAAACCTAATAATCAGAAATTGTTAATAAACGTTTTTAATAAAAAAAGTTAATTTTTTTATTAAAACAACACATAACGATTTTAACTCGCGCAGTAATCACTACACCCGCCAGACTATTTTAAAATTTGCCTAGCAATATTTTCGTGACAATTTCAACTTCTAAGAAAATCATGATGTTGAAAAAAATTCGGGCTTGCCCCCCCCCCCCCCCCATCCTGACCGAAATTCGGGCTACGCACATGTCTGTGATGATCGCTAGATTTACTTGCCATCACCGAGGTCGGCATAGCCGAGTAGGTTAGATGATAGGTGTTTGGTGCATGGGGTGACGTTTTCGAGTCGCCACAGGGGCGTTAATTTTTTTTATACGCTTCGCTTATTAAGCGTAAAGGGTATATTAACTTTGTCATGAAGTTTGTAACGCATTGAAGGAAGCATCTCCGACCATATAAAATATGTATATATATGATCAGCGTGACGAGCTGAGTCGATTGGACGATGTCCGTCTGTCCGTCTGTCTGTCTGTCTGTCTGTTGCGACGCGTTTTACTCGGCCAGTTTAAAAGCTATGGAGCTGAAATTTTGCACACATGCTTCTTTTTGCTGCAGGCAGTTTGTATGTTTGAATCGCTAAAATCCGACAAGGGGGTCGTGGGGCTGCCATACAAACCTACCCTCCAAAATTAGGTTCTTCTTAGAAAAACTTTTTTGTTTATGCACTAATTTCAATCTAATTTCACACAAATGTGTTTTAATTGGTGACACACGACATATATAAAAATCGACCAAATCGAACAATGGGGTCGTGGGGCTGCCATACAAACCTAGTCCCCCAAATTAGGTTCTTCTAAGAAAAACTTTTTTATTTTCTTATCGATTTCAATCAAATTTCGCACAAATATGTTTCTAATCATACCACAAAACATATGTAAAAATAGACCAAATCGGACCCTGGGGTCATGGGGCTGTCATACAAACCTAGCTCCCCAAATTAAGTTCTTCTAAGAATTTTTTTTTTTACACACCAATTTCAACCAAACTTCACACAAATGTGTTTCTATTGATGACACAAAACATATGTATAAACAGATGGAGTCCGACCATGTGGTCATGGGACTACCATACAAACCTAGCCCCCCAAATCAAATTTTTCTAAGAAAAACTTTTTTATTTGCACACCAATTTCAATCAAACCTCAGAAAATTTTATTTCTATTGATGCCATATAACAAACGTGAAAATAAATGAAATCGGACTATGGGGTCGTGGGGCTACCATACAAACTTAACCCCCAAAATTAGGTTCTTCAAAAAATACTTTTTTATTTGTATACAAAAATTTCATCCAGACCTCATGGAAATGTATTTTGATTGATGTTACAAAACATATGCAAAAATGAATTAAATCGGACCATGGGATCATGGGGCTGGAATATAAACCCAACCCCCAAATTAGGTTCTTCGAAGAAAAACTTTTTTATTTGTGCACCAATTTCAACCAAATCTCATAGAAATGTGTTTTAATTGATGCCACAAACATTCGTAAAAATTGATGGAAAAGCCATGCGTTCATAGGGCTGCCATACAACCCCCCCCCCCTCTTTCTGGTTCTTATAAGTAACCCACGTCCCCAGCTTCTCCCAATAAATCTTCGACACGGCACTTATGTGAAAATTCAAAAGCATGGAAGCGGGGTGGAGTGAACACAAGTCATAGGTACGCCCGAAGAAACTTTTAGCCCGAGAGGAGCGAAGGGTATCCACATTTCGGCCGCGCCCGAAATTAGCCTCAGTCTCGTTTTTTTTTATTACCTGAACTGATCATACTAAAACGACTATTGATTTTCTACTCTTCGTAAATTTACGCGATAAATCGTATGCATTTTGGATGCCTCTTTTTTACGCGCGCGTTTAACATGTGACAAATTCGAACGTGCACGCATAGGCCTGTTCCAAAAACCGGGATCCCGGTACAAAACCGGTGTTCACTTGGTACCGGACCCGATATTCTAAAGTACCGATATCCCGTTTTTTTTGGTACCGAGTTAAAAAACCGACCAACGAGTCGGTTTTTTGGTACCGAGTTAAAAAGAACGATTCACTTCACCCATGAGCCGGTTTTTTTCAGGTTTTTTGGTACCGGGTTTTTACCCGGTACTCAAAAAAACCGGCTCATGGTTGAAAAAACCGTCGGTACTGAAAAAAACCTGAGTCGGTTTTTAACCCGGTACTCAAAAAAACCGGCTTATGGTTAAAAAAACCGTCGGTACTGAAAAAAAACCTGAGTCAGGGAAACCGCTTGTGGTACCGGGTATTGAAAAAAACCGGAACCCGGTACTGAAATCTCGGTACCGAACAGGCCTATGCACGCATATGCAATTGAAAATTCAATTTATACACCTGCTCGCCATTTGCAATTGAACCAGGCATTTTCATCAGCCATCCGTTGCACGTCTCCACGTAACTATACTGCACTGTGTGATGACTATAGACCAGATGATGATGATCACTAAAGTTATACGTAATGATAAGGCGCAGTGTGGTCAAGGCGGTTTGGTGGTCGTTATTGACTTTTTGGAAGGTATTGACGACGGTTTGGACCCTGGTTCGAACCCCCCTGTGACATAAGATTTTTTTTTCTTTAAAAAAAAATATTTTAAAACCGATCACATACAGTGCCTCAAATATCACCTTTCGAACGACATCCATAATGCCCATACTCTGTTTCCTATGCTAGAAAAATGTCCGTTTTGGTGGTAATATCCTTTAACAAAACTCAAAATCAACTTGTGGTGATCTTACAAGACTTGTCGCAACGGATTCTGTATTTTGATATCCATATCCTTATACATAGCGTCTATAATGCATTCCCACAGAAAAAAGGACATATTGTGTCCAACGACATCTTCCTCATAAGAAGCGCTGGCACCAAAATATTAAGGATCGCACCACTTAACTTCCATCCGAGTTTCGTCTACATCGGTCCATGGGGCGAGGCAGGAGAACCAATTAAAGGATGAATTTTCGTTCGCTTCAATGGCGAATTTACCGCTATTTCCGCAACTTATCGGCATCGTGATTATCGATTCTGAGTCAGAGCGATCAAAGGATAATGTATACCAAATTTGGTGAAGATCGAACTACGGGAAGGTTGATTTTAAGCGTTAAACGTTTTCATTACAGTTTTTCGTGACGCTTTTTCGCGGAACGACACCCAGTATTTCTCAGGTAGCCTCCGCAAAAACATATACATGTCAATATTTTACTTTTTGTGACAACCTACTTTTTGGTTTTTTTTTTTAGAAAATTTCCCCAAAAACCCTTCCAAAATCGATTGGTGTCAGAGGTCCCCCACAAGCTTGGTATCACGTAAGCGATGACAACGCAAAAAGCATATGTCTCTCATATACGCGCGAGAATCTGAAGGATTATTAAAATCGTTCGGCCTCTAAACGTTTAAAAAAATAACGTTTTTGGTACTTAAGCATTTTGCATATTACTGGAAACTAGATTAAAAAATACCGGCGTACAGAGGGCTGCGCCCGCTATACGAGGGTTTTTTAGATTTTGGATACATACATATTGAATAATTTTGCACATATATTTTATAGCTAATAAATAAGAATTATGCACAATGTTAATGAAATGCTTCTCGTAAATCTATTTTTGGATTGGTCTAAATAAACGCGTTCCAGAATGAAAGGCTAACGCTTTTCATTCTGTAACACTTTTTAATTAGACCAATCCAAAAATAGATTTACTATGTATCATGGCTCCACATATTAACTGCATTTATTAGCTGTAACGCCGTTACCATTACTCCAAACTAGAAAAAAGCGACTGATATGAAATGTACCCATCGAGTTCTTTGATTTGATAAAAACTAAAAAACTCGACTTTTTCAAATCTCCGGGACACCCTGTTTGCTTTGTCCTACCAACGTTTAAGTATTTCGTGCTAAAGACTGTTACGATTCTAAACATTCCTACCAAATTTCATAACGATCGGTTAGTGAACAAATTTGTAAATGTCCGGGACACCCTGTTATCTTGGCCATACCAATTTTTAAGTATTTCATGCCAAAGACTGTTACCATTCTACACATTCCTACCAAATTTCATGACGATCCGTTAAGCCGTTAGCAAGTTATTTATTGAACAAATTTTCAAATGTCCGGGACACCCTGTTATTCTTGTCCTACCAACTTTTAAGTATTTCGTGCCAAAGACTGTTACCATTCTACACATTCCTACCAAATTTCATGACGATCGGTTAAGCCGTTCGCGAGTTATTTAGTGAACAGACGGACGGACAGACGGACAGACGGACAGACGGTGGCGGTTCTTCCCCGCTTTGTAATGGGACTTCGATGGGAAGCCCCGGATTCCAGCTTACATTAATGAGGTAATTTCATACTTTCACAGAAATTTACCTTTTTGGAGTATGAAATATTTACAAAAAATATATTTAAAATTTATTCGACATTTTCATTAATTTCGATTATTTTTCAATGAAAATTCAAACAATAACTGGTGTAACGGTTGGTGCTTAAAAATTTGCATATTTGACAAAAATTAATTCTGTACAGTAAATTATTTTTGACATTAGAATTTTGGAATAACATCATAAGGCAAAAATTGCTAATAATCCGTTTGTTCCGATGTACACTTCTGATTGTTAAGCTTTTTGGTCAATTAATTGAACCATTTTTTTTTAAGTAAAGTACAGTCTTGACTCGGTAATCCAGATCTCCTTTAATCCGGATATCACGCATATCCGGACCACTAAATATTTCCATTATGTATTCTATAGTCCGGATTTCGGCAGCAATTTTGACTCTATAATCCGGATATTTGCGATCTTCAGGGTGAAATCGTAGATTTGGTCTCGTATATTTTTACGGGACTGTTTAGCAAATGACATGATGCTGGCTAATTTCTAAAAATTAAAACATTTCTCGACTTTTGTTCCGTCTTTTTATTTGTTTGGATTGGATTGTTTTTCCTCAGAAAAATGTGATTGCGCTAATCCGGATGTTCCGTTGATCCGGATTACCCCTTGCAATAATTGATCCGGATTATCGAGTCAAGACAGTAGTTAAATTTATAAAAACTAAATTTAAATTTGGTACATTAACAAAATCTATTTTTTATTGTAATAAATTCATGTACATAAATAAATATAAATATTAACCACGAATTTAGTTTAGTCGACAACACTTCCCAAACACCATGGATCAAAGATGCTGCATCCGAGTACTTTCCAATGTCTGTTTCCGCTCGTTTGCAGACTCTGCTAACTTCTCTCGTCTCCAAAGATCCAACGAAACGCCGCGGAAACGGGCCACCTCGAATCATAAAACCAATGGCGTCTCTGCAAAGTGTTCAGTCTGTCCATTGCTGCGGTTCGATCTGCTTCTGCTAGGTCTTGGTATCTCCAGTCGATTCGATAGTGTGTCGTTACTCGTTACTTAAAGCTGAGTGCTTTCGCGGGTGGAATCGCGAGTGTTCACCTGTTCGCGGTGTTCTTGTTCTTCTGTTTACATTTTAGTGGCGGCTGATGCACCCGCAGTGCATCTCGTCAAACGGCTAAGGCTAACACTTGCATATCGTGATGAACTGCATTTGTTAAAGAGGCGACAAGAAGGTGATTGTCCATCATCCAAGAGTGTTAATTGGATTTCCTTTCCGCCCGTTTGGGCGCAAGAAGCGTCCATGGTGGTGGTGGATGACACACGGGACGATCATGATAATGTGATGATGACGATGGTGACCAGTTTCAAGAAGTGATATTTGTTGTGACCAGTGTCGCGATTGTTGGATGCAATAAGCAGAGTGCATCTGCATAAGGTAGTGCGTGTGTGTTTTTCTTCTTGCGCGTGAAAGAGGAAGAGTCTTGCGTGAGACAACTGCGCCAAAGACTTGTTGTTGTTGTTGTAAGGAAAGTGAAAAGTGCAATTTGTGGTTGACGGTATCGCGGTATGTCGTGAAATGTGACAAGTCCAGTTCGCGCCCGCCCACACGCATTTTCGCGGCTTCTTTTGCGCATATATATACTTGTTGCGTGTAAACTGCAACGCTTCTTACGACACACACCTGAACCTGAGTCTGAGCCGTGCGAACGTGTACAGCGAAGGAAGCGGTGGTGAACCGCGAAGCGACATTATATCGAGTGGTCTCAAGTGCGCCGCGATTGAGTAAGTTCAAGTAGCCATAAGTAAGGTTTTAGGATTTTTTTATAGCTGCGTTGTTGGGTGTCTTGGCTTGGTGGATACATTGACTTTTGGCATACGAGTGCACTCGCGTTGATTGGTGTTGCGGTATTAGCGCAATTGTACCATACAAGCCGACGAGGCGCCAGGGTCTCTAATTGCAAATTTCCAATCATATTGGCGGCAATTGGCCAATACTATCGGCAATCTGTCACATGGCACTCGCACTCGGCGGAATATAGTCCAAGGCCTTTCTTTGTGGCAATCGAGAGTATCGGTGGGCTTGGAGAGGCACTATCGACTATGGCACTGCAGCCGGCGCGCGACCACCATCAAAGATTGCGCTTGCAATTTATGCACGATGCATGCGTTATTGATTTGACTTAGATTTGGACACTTTGCGTCAACCGTCAATTGTGGTTGATTTCCGCACTCTGCCTCCCTGTGGGGAAGCCTGCAAGTGGGAGCTTATGTTGCGGTATTGTCGCGTTGCAAATTGGAAATTTGATCTTGAGGAGACCGGCGCGACGGCACACACAACCCAACGAGCTGCTCCATGAAATTAATCAGTGCTCGGTGGAGCGAGCGGTGCTGGTTCAAATTTAGGTTTGCATTTTTCGTTGTTCTTTTTCTTTGGCTTATCGAAAGTGAAACTTGGAACTTGCGCGTCTCCTGTTTCTTAAATGAATGGCAAAAGCAAAGTCAAACGCTCGATGATTTATTGTTTTTGTTTTCTTTAGCGCACAGGAAATTGTGTTCGTTGTTTGATCCAAGTGCTGGTGCAGACAATTTTTTTTTGATAGAAATACGATTCGCCAGCAATTTGAGCCAATTAAACAAATTAAACATTTGTTCGCCATTTGCGTGGAAACACCATCGTACAATTTCCAAGAGTCATAAATTAATTCAATAGAAGGATCTTAGCGGCAGAGAATGAGACAATAATAGGTACATCAAATTAATCATAAAATGCATTTTGATAAAAAAAAAACAATATTGCTGTTGTGCTGACATTCTGAACGGTCTTATATTTAGGGTGGTATAGTGATCGCAGTTTTGGGATAGGTAAATATGATTTGTTAATAGGGACACGCTCTGTGGCTCACTTGGTTGAGTCGCACTCTACGATGCTAGTCTAGAGGTCTGGAGATCGAATCTCGGCGTGGTGCAAAATTTCCGTACATGTGCGGATAGGAAATATATAGTACTTGCAATATTATATACACTCCGAAATGATATGCAATGTAACGTTGACTCGAAATTGCCTATAAACGGCTGAGTTAACGCACCAGTGCCCCAAATGGGGCTATACAGTACTCAGAATAGGGATAAAAAAAAACGATCTGCAATGCAAATTGGCAATTTTTCCTTGTTCAGATTTTTTATTGAACTGATTGCTCGAAAAAGTATACAATTAATTGTAGCTGTAATATTTTTAATAAAAGTTTTCAAATTAACCCTTCTGTCGGCACAAAGGTCTGGCCAGACCTTTGGCACTAAATTTTGGTCATAAAAGTATAGAAGATGAAATCGTATCGACTTCATATTTCATGATATCCTAGAATAATATGTTTAAAAGCATTTTGCAAAAATTTGAAAAAATCGGTTGAAGTTTTGAGAATGTTTTTGATGATTTTAAATTTATAGTGCTTTTTGATACCCAATAGGTCTGGCCAGACCTACAGTTTTTCCCCCCATTCTTCTCTTGAGGTAAAAGGTGCAAATATGAAATTCTCTTAAAATTCTCTTATTTATGATGTAACAATGTCATTAAAATTCAATTTGTACTATAAACGATAAAAATTTCTCAGATTTTTCTTTGAAAAGCCGTGAAGTTCAGGAAATAAGTATGCCTAATTTCATCACGTTTCATAACATCACCCAATCAGCTGAGATTTGATTCAATGAAATTCAAACCAGTTTTATTTCCTTTGTAATAGTTAGGACTAAGTATGAGAGACTTACGAATGTCTTTCTAAATAGATTTGATCAAGAAATTTACGAAAAATTTAGAATGAAATGATTTTTGTGCTTAAAAATTCCCTATTTCTTTCCACCTACTTCCCTAATTCTGCAGACTAATATCGAGGTAAAATCTACTAACAAAGCGCCAAATATTTGCCCAAAGATATTGATATTGAAAAATGCGAACAAACTTTCTACTAGATATATGCCATGAAAATAGAGAAGCGAAAATATATGAAAATAAGGGAAGAACATGATTATAATAGTACCACCTCAAAATATGTCCACTTAAAAACGTTGCTAGTGTATCTACAAAAATGATTTTAATACTTCTATTGATTAAAAATGGCAGTAAGGAATTGATAGAATGATTCTACCGATAAAAATTTCACCTTTTCTAAAAAATAAAAAAAAATTTCTCAGTAGGTCCAGCCAGACCTATTGGGTATATAATATGCATATTGTAGTAGGTGCCGACAGAAGGGTTAAAGAGACGAAATTTTAGAAGTCATTTCCGGAAAAACATTTTTTTTTTATTTTCAAAGCCAAATTCGAAACTCATTTGTACTCCTAAGGGTTGAAATTTTATCTTTTCTGAAATATGCATATTATAAAAAATTGTTTGCTTTGTGAAGATTTTTTTAAACATAAAAAAAAAATCGGTATGAAAAGCATGCAATTAAAATTATTTAGTATGTATATAATGCAACCAAATCGTTTCCACAACCATTTAACCGAAAAAAACTGGTTACAAATTTGTTTTTAAAATTAATTTTTAACATCTTTCATTGTAATTATTCTTTAATAATAAATATACCACATATTATCCAGATTTGAACTAAATAAATCCAGTCAAAACCTTATTCCTCCTGGATTGAATCCTAAGTCACTTAATTCAAAAAGTTTCATAGAATGTATATACATACGTGTACTTGCTACTTCTTGCTTCATAGGCTTCTAGGGTTCGGGAATGACTTAACAAAAATTAATTCAGCGTCTGCCAATACACAAGGGTCTTATCTCGTCTTGTTTATGTTAGAAATTTGAGCCAACTGAAAAGACAGCATCGTTTTGTTTTATATGTACAAAGTTTCATTCTTCTTAATTACTCTTTCCGTAGAAATATCACACCTAACCAGACAGCCCGACGTCTTTTCTTAGATAATAATAACATTGACACACATATCTTCGAATGACGCAAATACGTCATTATCACGAAAATTGACCATCATTAGCACGAGTTCCAAATTACACATTTGGACCATCATTTGCTCAATAATGACAGGGGACGTCATCTGTTGCAAAATTAAAGAACAAGAATTTTTGCAAAATTATAAAATTTGTTATCAATCTGTACACGTTTCTATTCAAATTCTTGAAGAAAAGTGTGCCGTTAAATTATTGAACAGAATATTTATCAAAATATCGCTGTTGTTAGGGACATTTTCATCATTTACACAAATTTCAAAAGTAAATGACAAATTCTAATGACGAAAACATATGTGTCACCTCAATTTCGAACTTTCATCATTATGACGGATTATCGTCATAATGATTTGGATATGTGTGAAGCTTGTAAATGAAGTCGTTCTCGTAGCTATAAATTGTACTTAAAGAACAGCAGTGTCATGGACGGTGCTATAGATTTCCGTTGAAAATAGTGGTAGAAGAGTAGTCGATTTAACGACTTTAAACAGAGTCTCGTTGCTATTCTGATCCACAAAGCATAATTCATTTATGGTTATGATCAGTGATCTAAATAATAAAATGACGAGGAATGCATGTTGATGTGGTTGTAGCAATTGAAGAGATTTTTTCCCTTGAATCGACAAAATTTTGGTAGCTCTTGGCCACAGTGTTGCCAACTGGAAATTTAAAAAACGGCTAAATTTGGCCGGAAAACCGGCTATATTTTTTTCAAAAACGGCTAAAAATCCGGCTAAATAAATTTCACCGAGAAAAACGGCCAAAAACCGGCCAAATCATACAAAACAGTCACATTACGAAAAAATATAGTAAAAAACTGATTTTAATAATTTTATTTCTTTTCTGGAGTACTACCCGTAAACTATGCTTTAGGCAGATTTCTTAGTTTTATTACATCTTCTTCTTCCTTGCCTCGTTCTTTATACCGCTCCATGGCTTCGCGTTGCTCGACCCGCGGTGTAGGCACATCGCCCGTTTTGGCGATAATATCTCAGCATATTTCTACAGGCACCTCTATCTTGGATCGTGTCATCGCCGAGACCAATGCGTTGTTGTTGCTTTTTCATTTGACACATCCAGGTGTTCTTCGGTCTGCCTCTGGCCTTGGGTCCATCAAGTGGAACTTCCATTGATATCGCTCTCTTTGCTGGGTTCTCTGGCGAACGCCATTGAACATAGCAATACCAATCCATTTGTCGGTCTTCGAGCTTTTCGGTAATTGGTTGGTCTATGGACAAGCTGCCTCGGATGTAGCTACTCTTGATGTGGTCCCATTTCGTTACACCAACTGACATACACATATGGCCAAAGAAATAAGTACACCCATACTAATTTTTTTTATCACCCTGTAGCCAAGTACTTATTTGAGGAAATAAACTCATATGGATAGATTTAAATACTTAATTGGTAAGGAATGAAATAATATGTAAATTAGCATATTATAATAAATAACAGCTTTCATTTACCTTGAAAAAGTACGAACTGACTAAAATAGGCTGGACAAAATAATAAGTACATGTCAGTTAATTTGATTAAAACTTGTTTTAATTAAAATATTAAGTTCTGATTCGACCAGAATTTAATTTACTTTATTATTTAAAAGTAAATGGTTCATTATTTTGAAAGAAGGAAAGGTTTTTGTTGGCCTTTTGGAGATAATGCTTATGGTATGTTCCCATACATCCATATATCCAGTTACTTCCAGGAAATTCAGTAATTGGTCCGTTTTATGAAAACTGCGTGTTTCTGTTTCAACTCCCCCTAAACATTCCAGATTCAATTTAACTCTAGTAACAACGTGAAAAGCCACCCGACTTGGTTGAAGCGGATCCTTGACCAGTTTCTGAGGGAGGTTAGGGTTAATATCCTGCTGAAATCCCCATTTAAAGTGTGTGTGTTCATCAGTGAAATATTCTAGGACTCTAAACTAACATTTCTTATATGGAAATTGCCTCATTTTAACGGTTATTAGGTATATTTGAACGAAACCAAACTATGAAAATTAAACCATAGACCACGTTTTTCGCCTCCATGGGAAATAGTCAGTAGATGTAGCATATATTATATTATTTTTTTCCTGAATGAAGAATATTACGACAAGAGTAGTTTCCAATCAAATTTATTACGATCTCATAAATAAAACAGACTATTCTGTGAGTTTTCATTGTTCGGTCTGGAACAAGAAAAACTATCCCTCCCAAATTTTCTTGAACCGTCAACACTTTTTGACGTCGCCATGGAAACTTCCAAACTTTTTGTCAAAACAGCTTTACTTCTTGTATTCTTCGATTAACTTTTCAAAGGGATTCTATATTTTAAATATTTGCCGCGAAAATCACCAAGAGAACTTTTCTCGCCATAGTGATAATGAGACCGACAGTTGTCCTGAGGCCCTTACATGGACTTAACTGTATTTGAGAATGCTTATATTTACTTTTTAATGAATTACACAGTAAATACAATGTTTAGCTGGTTTATTTCGTTATTGAGAGAATAATTTTTCCGCTATTTCAAAGTTTCGAACTTAAACTTCTTTTTTCGTACCTACCATGCGTTTTTCGCCCCCTTAAGTATTTTTGTTTGTTTTTAATTTAACGCTTCTGGACTACACCAATTAATAAAAAACAAATCCTTACGGAAAATAGCAACTTGTTGTCAAAAGATTAAAAAAACCGATGGTGTACTTATTATTTTGACCAAGCTGAAAACCCACTTCAAAGTTAATATCGGGAGGGACTAAGAAAATAGGGGGATGCCATTTAGTTTTTCGATTCCGTTGGCATTGTTGTATCCTAATTGTTGTAATGACTATCTATTTGGAGTAATTCAATTTTAAAAAGGGTATGAAAATTTGGCATTAAAAAGGTACATGAGGGGTGTACTTATTTTTTTGTCCATATGTGTATATGCTCTAATCGCTGGCATTATAGTCAAAATTTACTTTGTTCGGAGTTAGATAGCTCAACTAGTCAAAATTTTTGTATACAGGTACAATTTCTCATTCAAGTCCATAACCACATTAGGTTCGAAATTGTGGAACATAAAATTCGTAAAAGTAACGTCTAATACGTAACTATGGGCAAGGGCAACAGCATTTATGTATGGATATCTTACCATCATCGCACCTAAGTAATCTTATATTTTGATAAAAAAAAAAATTAACCATTTTAGGCCCAAGACACATATCCATATCATTATGACGATAATCCATCATGATGATGAAAGTTTGAAATTGGAGTGACACATATGCTTTCGTCATTTACTTTTGACGTTTGGTGAAAATATCCCTCACAATTGCGATATTTTGATGAACATTCAGTTCAATAATTTGAAGACACACTCAGTTGTTTTTACTGGTGCTGGCCTATTGTAATAATGATTGCAGTGTAATAACAAAAATCATTGCATTATATTTGTATGGATAGTAACATTTATTGTGTTTATGGTAATTTTCACCACTGTCTGTAATAATAATTATTGCATTGTGTAATAGTTTTCATCAAGAGCGCGTAATAATTCTGAAACTGTCAAAAAATAAGACGACTAATTTATTCGCATAACTTGTAATCTTAGATAGCTTAGGTGTAGGACGTAGGACTACGAAACGATGGGTCCCCGGTTCAATTCCCAGTAGAAGCAAATTGTAAAAAGGTAAATTTAAAATAGGGTAAAAGAAGTTAAGGATAAAATAGAAGTAGAAAATAAAAAAAAAGGTAAAAATAAAAAAAGGGAAAAATAAAAAAAAACACTTTTTGTATTTTTTTCTAGTATTGCCTAATTATGTTCCTGGCAAATTTTATTACCAGCCAATTGTTAATTTAATTACAGGGCAATGACATTTTTTATTACAGACGTAATAACTTTTACATCCGTTGCAGTAGGGTCAAAAATCATTACAAATACAATAGTTTTTATTACAGTTTTAATACCACTACATTTTTTCTCTCCGTGTGGACTTAGTGAGTACTTACCTACCCTAATACACGATAATAAGTGTATGTAGAAATAATTTCACGGCGATTAATTATTTTGTTTGTGATTATTGAAAAATTGATTCTAGTTTCAAAGTAAAAAAAAGTCATAAAATACTTCTGGTCGGAAAAACGGCCGAAGAAAATCAATTCCGGCTAAAAATCCGGCCGGCCGGAATTATAAATTTCTTCCGGCTAAACAGCATGGTTTTCGGCTAAATTTGGCCGGAAAACGGCTAAATTGGCAACACTGCTTGGCCATTATAATAACGGATAACTTCGGGACGATAGCGAAGAAACGGCTTCCGTAGGAGTATTTTTCTTAAGACAACACCAACAGCCACGGTCACAGTGGGATTCGAATCCACGCTCCGACAACTCGGAGATATACTCCGTCATCTCTACGACTGAGCCACCGAATGGCCATACAATTGCATGAAAACGGCGCAAACTTCTACGAACTTTTTGGGAAGTAGCAGTAACGGATCGATACTATGCAGATTAATTTCGTGTGTAACAGTCGCGACTACAAAACGAAAAAAAAACAAATTTTCGGAGTTTTTTCGTTGTTTAGCTTGTAGCTTTGAATTTGTACAAATTTCCAAAAAGTAGTCCAAGGGATATGTTAGAGAAAACCCGATTTCGCTTCGGAAGCGATATAAATCTTCAAAATGCGTTAAACGGTATCACTACAATTGATAGTATTTTTTACATTTTTTGCGATTTGGGTTCAGTTTCCCAACGAAATTTCTGGTGGGAAGATACATTCCTTAAAAACATAAGAAACAAAAAAAATCTACACCACAATTTGCAATCTCATGTCTAAGATCAAGAAAATACCGGATAGAGTAAACAGTTTATCACTGGTGCCTGTCAATTTTTGATATTTAAATTTCTTACAATTATAGCCAGCCTTTTCTTGAAATACTTTCTTTATTTGTATGACAACGTTTCGCCCAACTGGGCATCCTCAGGTCTATTTCGAAATTGTTTTCTTTTTGATATGTGGTTTACAATTAATAAATTTTGGTTTTTATTTTCCCCGTGTATACTTTTGTTTCGCGCTTTTTTATTTCAATTTTCAAATAAAAAAAAATGTCACAAGACGATCGCATATTATCTTTCCTTTCATAAGTGATATCTTCGTAAGCAGAATTGAGAAAGAATAGTAGCCGATATTCTGGGAATTACGTTGTGGAAAGCAAGCTCAGTTTAAATTGGCGTTTCCATTTTGTTCGAAAATTTGCTACACATTTTAAAACCATATTTTAAGAAAGGACAATTGAGAATTCTCTTCGTGTTTAGCTTTTAACTCTTTTACATCCCATTCGCCTAAGATTCACTTTTTAGAGAGTCGATACTTAGGGTTTTTCTGACTTTTTAATTTCAGTGATCTAGGCTGCAATCTCACCATTGTACAGATGTCTCTGTCTCTGTCTCCCCGAGACCTGGCGACAGAAATCATGTAGTTGTTTATTTGAAGTAAAAACATTTTTGTGACGTGCTAGGAGTCGAACCCGCATTTTCACGCTCTCTAATATCGTAGTACAGAGATTTTTTGTATATGGTACAGAGCAGCAGTAAAAAATATGCCGTGGCTTTCGTTTATTACACTAAATAAATTATTACCTCATTGGGTAGAAAATTCTTAAGCGGTTAGTGGTCCCCTGGGGTGTTATCGTTAATTTATTGGATTTGACATTTATATTGTCTCAAAAAACGTTATCTGGAAACCCTTGCAGACCCCTTTAGTTAGCATTTACCTATAGAGCTTGATAGGGGAATCGGATGGGGTATAGTGATTTTTCCATCGTTTTGTGAAAATTTAAAATTGCGTTTTTCCACGGCTCTAACTTTCGAACCTTGGTAGCTATAGTAGATGTCAGAAATGTTTACATGAAATGTGAGTGTCAACTATATCTTAAAAGTGCGTTAAATATCAAAACGATCGATCAAAGAGTTCCCGAACTATCGAAATAATAACGTAATGTATGTTCGATTATCTTGCTAAAAACACCTTTCAAACAGAAAAGACTGGCCACACGTGCCTCATCGAAGAGCTTATTAGGTCAGCTTACTCTAACCACGAAATTATTGCAAAAGCTTTTCACTCTATTATAAATATTGAAGAATACCCAGGATCAACGAAGCAGAAAGCTCTAAAACGTCTTAAAGTACAAAGTGCAAATTCAATATGTGGGGGTAAATAATAATTCCATAATCCATCCTATCTGAACAATTTTTCTTTTTCTTTATAGACACTAGGGACGCTTTCTGTACCATCCATCTAGTCATTACAATAATAAAGTTACGTGCTATAATTTAGTCCTGTATTTCAAAATCTGTTAGACCTTCTCTTTCACAAGAATTGGGGATCATGCAAGCAGGTCCTTAATTTTGATGAAAAACAGAGGAACTCTTCGAGGAGAAATTAGCATATCATTCTCCAATAAGTTTGTTTTTAATGATGAATTTAATTAGCACTTAACTAAGCGCACATTGCTAGCATAGACGTCAAATTTAGACAAATCTGGCTAAACTGAAAATTCTAAATGTAGTATGTACTTCTTATCAATTGTGGGCTCTTCAAACCCCAGCAAGGAGTTTGTATCTTTTAAACACAACTTTTAAAAGAGAACTAATCATACAGTTGATAAATTCAACAATTTACACATTTCCTAACGAAACAATTGTTGTGTTTCTTTGGTTAAACAAAACCATATACATACCTTATTTTATTTCGTCCTTATTTATTTCATCTATAGTTCCTATGGTTTCGTTTCCACTAAATCGATCAAAGTTGATATTGAATTTTGCCTTGCGGCTTTTTGCATTTATTTATTCAAGTTTTACCAAAAAGTTGCCCCCACAAGCCAGTGAACGCATAGTCATGTGTAGTAGAGGATGCGTAGCACGCTCTTTTCAACTGTCGAAAATTGACGGGACTCCGAAACAAGTACCTATAGCCTGATCTGAGGGAACTTTTATAGGTTTGATGCTGCAATCCAATGAGAGTCATAATACAGTGAGTAGAGCAGTTTGAAGAATCTGTCCAGTGTCGGAGCTGGTGTATGGTGCACCGCACTTAGCATATATTAAAGTTTGCTTGCAGAGTACAGAGGATGGCTTCTCTTGTCAAAACAGGAGCCTTTTCGCACCACCTCTTCGATGAAGAGATAGTTAGATATGGAGCTCGAGCTACTCAAATTGAACCTTTTCGGACAAAGACTATCTGCAAACACGGCCCTTGGCTTACATGAAACTGGTCTATGGCGAGCACTAGGCTGTGGGTACTCAACGAGACAGCGCAACTTTATGCTACCTTTTCTCAAATATTTTTTTTAGTAAGAACCACAATAACTTGATTCCTTCGAGGGATCAATGGAATAATAACACGTCCCTGAGAAGTGGAGCTATTATTATTTCTACTGATGGTAGGACGACGTAGGAGTTGGTATTGAAATACAACTGGACTTGCATTTGTCTTTTGATCTTCCTGATTTCTGCAGTATACTTCAACCGGAGGTCTATGCGATTATGGAAGCGCTAACTTGGTTGGGTAGTCTCGACATAACTGACAGGGTCGTCACTCTGTATACTGACAGTCAGGCTGTAATTCGTTCACTCGAGTCGGTACTGACTACATCCAAAACTGTTGAAAAGTGCCGCCGTATTCTTATATAGATGGATCGCTTTTTTAACATAACACTATGCTGAATTTTGGCTCAGCTTGCGGGCAACTGCTATGCGGACCATCTAGCTAATGCTGCAATAGGTGGTAGAGTTGGGCTGACCGGCGAAGCATTAAACCGCCAATTGTCGCCTGCAGCTTGGTAATTACAACAGATTCAGCGCGCAGGACTAAGTGAAGATGGATCAATGGTAGCAATTCTTGTAACACAACGAAGATGATCAGTACAAAATTAAAATCTGTTCCGCCATGCTATTGTAATTGGACCGGATACATATTTGCATTGTGGTGGGAGTTATAACGAGGCATTGTCTTACCGGGGAGCTTGCCAGGAGCCTCAAAATTCTTCACAACGAGAACTGCAGAAGCTGTGAGGATGAGATGAAGAGGAGGCCGTACATTACCTTCTCTGTAATTGCTCTGCTTTAGCTGAGAAACGTTTCAGGTTTCTTGGCTGTAGGTAATTTTACCATCCGGATTTACCATTAGAGATGTGAGCCCAATACAGCTCAATAAATTTATTTGCAACACACGCTGGTTCCAAACAACTGATTAATTTTGAGGCTACGTTTTCTTTGGCAGTATCACAATGAACCTACTTCTGGTCTAAGTGCGATGTTTTTTTTTCAGCTCCTGGCGGCCCCATTATCTAACCTAACCTACTGGGACATTTTGAAAGCATATTTGGTGGTTGATAACACGATCCAGGATAGGGCTGCCTGGCAGAAATAGGCTGCCGAAATCGCATACCGAGAAATGCGATTCCATGGATCGGTATAGAGTAGCAAAAAAGAAGAAAATTCTGTCTCCGGTTGCATGCCGATCAGTAAACAAAGAAAACACATGCAGAGTTTGTGATGAAGCAATTTAATTTATTGATAAATGCCTTATTTATTCAGCTGTAGTACTTTTAATATTAAAATCATGCGTTTTTGATGGTCCCACAAATTTAGCATATTATGTACCTACTTATATCCACTCCAATCTACATAACTTTTTTAAACACGTTTCCGGTGGTATTATGTCAGGGATAGTTTGAAATAAATAGTTTTTTAAGACAAGGATAATGTTTTTTAATTTTTTTAAAAACATTAATTCCACTAAAGCATATTTTCGGTATATTATTCCCATAACGAAATGGCGGAAGTGACAGTATCTATACCTAAAAATCCACATGATATCGAAAATCATTGCAAACGATACAAAATCTCACAGATTCAATAATAAACATTTTTTTTTTAAAGCCGTAAGTAAGCAATATTGAATCCGATGAAACTTTCAAAAAACACGGACATTTATAACTCGGACACCTTCTCTTATAGCACATTACACCCAATGCGGACATTATAGACAACACCGCGTGCAAGTGTACCTATAAAAGTTTCACCCAAACACATGCTGTAACAATCTGCACAATAGATCTTTCAATTTTTCAGTCACCCTGCTGAGCTATTCAGCTATTTCGAATAAAACTTGCAAAATCTTAATAGTTTAGTAAACAATAAATTTTGCAGAAATTTTTCGCTAAACTCTGCAATAAGTATGTATGTATATGATGGACTGGAATATGTGTGTTTATCAAAAGTACGATATACGACGTTTGTTGTTGTTGTAGAAAATATGGCTATTCCCTTTTGGAGACATTTGATCATGTAATTTATTCGGTTGATTTGCAATAGTAAGCACACTTTTGGTAACATGATGAATTACTACGAATTGCTTATGCTTGCAAATTAATTAAGATTTATTAATGTAAATACGTTAGGTTGTTTAAATAGACACTTATCGCCTCAATTGACGACATTATTATACAATGTCTGGAAAAGTTGAACGTATTGTCAGCTAAATCTTGTATTTGTCAATCTAAGGAAGGGTCGTTCACATCCAGTTTTTTTTTTGAGAGTCTACAAGTCTATTTCCTTTGTGTATTCACGAAACTTCATTACGGGCCATAATCTGAAATTGCTATAACAATAATTAAAACCACTCTTCGAATTAAGAATCAGTACACTGCGAAACGTCATGCTTCTCAAAAGTCTTAGGTAAAAAGAGAGATGTATAGATACAGAGATAAAGTGAAATTCTGAATTTTATTGAATTGAAATAGAATTTTATTAAAGGACATCAGTGTCAAGCATGTGAGCGAATGATAAAATTTATTAGGTTGCATTTTAATGCCAAGATGCAGGGCCGGCTCTACTATATGTGCAGACTGTGCAGTTGAACAGGGCGCCGACCGAAAGTGGCGCCAAATTCACAAATTCATTATGCCTTTACGATCAAGACTCCCTTTAATGACAACTGCATGATGATCACATCAATTCTCTATGTTGTATATAGCATTTATTTATACATATTTATTTTTATTGATAAACGTCGTCCACGTATTATACACATTAAACGAACTAGAATTGATTCAATTATTATCTAAGGGTGTGGTTTCCCAAAGATCCGCAGCTATCGCGAATCAAGAAATTGCATAGAAACTCCCACTAACAACCAAACTCAATTCGCATGCTAATCGTATTCCATTCGACCGACCCATCAACGCCGTCGCAACGCGTGAAACCTTGAAAGACACATCATCAAACTTTTCCATATTGTATCTACGCGAGAGAAAGAGCGAGAGACGTGTTTCCATCCATCCGCGTTTAAAAATGCTTCGCATATATCGTACTTGTGCATCACTACAAACATGCTCCAATTAATCCATACACTATATATGCGGGATGGGCGCCCTATGGGCGCCAGATTTCATAGATTGTATGCTTAGCAGAAGTGAAGAGTGTGCATTGCAGCAATTGTGGACATAAGATATTGTTGTAGCATCAGTGGCGCAACCAGGATCTTGTCCTGGAGGTGGCTAAGCTAAGGCAATCAATATTACTGGACACGCTTATCTTCGATATCATTTTTTTCGTAGCAATTGGCACTTTCTTTCTTTTATTTTCATATGAAAATTTAATTTTGAATTTTTCCAGCATTACATTGGTTACTGGATTAGATGTTTTCAAACCATTTTCCTCTTACTTATTCCAAATTCTTTGAACCGTTTCATAATAATTTACCCAATTTCGTTTATACTACTCGAATCATGGGCGTAGCCAAGTGAGGCAGGGAGGGGCGTGGAAGTTGTAACCAGGTTAAATGTAACCAGAAGTAAAATATAAAACACACGCAGATACCACTTATCGAAAAGTGAAAGGTCATTCTCGAGTAACGCCTTTCTTAAAATTTGGCTTTACAATTTGTAACATGTTTTCTATCAATATTTTGGTTGTTGACAATTTAACCCTAATTTTTGTTGTCGAATGAAGTTAATATCAAAGGATGCTACGCTTACAATTTATTATGCGTCCTTCTTCAAGTATTTGTTTTTGCTTAAAGCAACAGGTTGTACAAATTTTTATGAAAAGGGACATTCATATAAAAAAAAAAGAGAGTCTGGGGGATTTTCGTCCGAAAAATGCATACAAATTTTAATGATAATTCCGAAGACAATTTTCCCAATGTAAAGCTTTCTCATTGGCAAATTTTAAATTTGCACGAAAGGACATTTTATCATTTTCTAATTTTTCTTCTCCCAATTTCCGGGTCTGGGAGGAGCTTTAGCCCCCTTAGCCTCTCCCGTGGTTGCGCCACTGTGTAGCGTACACCCTTATATTCTGCAAAAGAGGGGAATAGCTGCTTTGCAGGCTCGTTGTTGTTGTTGTGTATTAGCGGCACAGACAGGAAACGTTTAATTAGTTGCATCATATTTATTCGAAGATGGTAGGCATTCCATCCTCGAGGTCGAGGTTTAGAAAGAAAGCTGCTTCGATTGGTTGTAACCATAACGCAAGTGGTGTAAGTTGCGTGGGAGCAGCTGGACAATCGAAAATGTGGTCTACATCGTGTGGACTGGTTCCGCAGGCTGGGCAGGTGTTTGCAACTTCATTATTTATACGCGATAAATAAGAATTTAGTCGCGGGCACCAACCGGATCGGAGCTGAGCTAAGGTGGTACGGGTAGCTCTCGGTAATTGTTCTTCGTCAGGAGATATGGCTGGAGGTTTGGTGCCAAGTACACGATTATTTGTGAGGCTTTGAGTAGCTTTACGAACGTCTTGTGTGTGTATGTCTGCAATCGCCGCCTTGTAGTCGGAGTTATCGAAGGGAACCTTTTTGTATCGCTGGACTTCGCGCTCTTTGTCCCTGATAGAGCGTCTTATTCGTCGTGGCGGTGGTGTTTTGTCCATGAGTTCATTGTTCGGGTGATTTGTACGATAGCATCCGACTAGATACTGTTTGGTAAGAAGTTCGTTGTGGTTTCTCAAAGTCATCATCTTAGTCTCCTGGTGCAGATGATCCACTGAGGACATCTTAACACAGCCGGTGATGGTGCGAAGTGCCGTGTTCTGGCAGATTTGTATGTGGCCTCAATTTGTGTTGCAGAGACCATTTGACCACGTCGGTGCTGCATAATTGACTAGGGGGGCGACCGATGGCTTTATAGGTAGTCAGAAGTGTTTCTTTGTCGGTGCCCCAAGTACTACCGGCAAGAGCTTTAAGAATTTTGTTTCTGCTCCTGAGTTTAGAGCAGATGTTCTCAGCGTGTGTGTTAAATTTGCTGGAGTTGTCTATCGTGACACCTAGGATCTTGGGAGTCCGAATAGTAGGGATGACGTTGGTGTCGATAGATATAGGGAGTTGCATATTGTACTCCTGGTTGAAGCTGGTGAATAAGGTGGCGGAGGACTTTGGTGCTGAGAGCTTGAAGCCTTTACTCACAAAGAAGTCGTTGAGTGTCAGCAGGTATTCGTTGATGTGGTCGCACATTTCGGGAATGTCGTTGCCAGTCGCCATGATGGTACAGTCGTCAGCATAAGAGATGATTTCGAGTCCCGTGGGTGGTGTGGGCAGTCCTGACATGTAAAGGTTGAAGAGGGTGGGAGATAAGACTCCGCCCTGTGGAACGCCTTGTTTAATTTTCCTGAGTTTGGACTTCCCATTCCTAAACTCGGTGCAGGATTGACGACCGGCAAGATAATTCGCGATCCATTTGTGGATATACGGAGGAGTAGTGTTGCGTAGGTCTGTCAAAAGTACTGTGTGGTTAACAGTGTCAAATGCTTTTGACAAATCGAGAGCTACGAGGATAGTGCGCTTGCAGGGTTTCGGCTGATTGAGTCCATTGAAAATGTTGGAGGTAATCCTGTCTATAGCGGTTGTAGTGCTATGCATTTTCCGGAAACCGTGTTGATGATTGACAAGCTGGACGTGCTCCAGGAGTTTAGGCAACACTAGTGCGTCAAGTATTTTGGCCACGGGGGACAGTAGCGTTATTGGACGGTATGATTCTGCTAGAGTATGATCTATGCCTGGCTTCGGTATGGGGGTGATACGCCCTTTTTTCCATAGCTCGGGTATGATGAAGGTTTTCAGCGACAGGTTCATCGTAGCAGTGATATACTCAATGGCCGGAGAGTCGATGTGTTTGAGCATAATCATGGCAATACCGTCTAGTCCGTACGCTTTGGAGTTTTTGGCATTTTTTATTGCAAGCTTGACTTCGTTTGAGGTAACCTGGAGGTGTTGGTCAGTGGTACTGTTTCGGATAGCTCTGGTAATTTTGCGCTTGAGCTTATCTTTTTCGGGATGTTCGACGAATTGTTGGTTAAATTTGTGAGCGCATTTGTCGTCGTTGTTGTATGTGTTATCACCGAATTTTATAGCTACCTTACCTTTGGGTTTTGTGGGGTTTGATAGAGCACGTACCGTTCTCCAAAGGTTGCTTACGCCGGATTTTACGTGGCATGTTTTTAAATGCGAATTCCACAACTGTTTCCTGTGGTCGTTGACTTGCTGGGTTATAATGTTGTTGAGATCGCCGATGCGAGGATCATTTGGGTCTGCTGTTCGGAGTTCATCTCTCGTTTTTGCCAATTCTGCAGCAGATGATGGGAAATGCGGTGTCATGATTGGGATGCGGCCCGCTGGAATGTATCTTTTGGCTGCATTCTGGATAATCCGTCTCAGGTTTTTTTCAGCAGTACGTACGTCAGTAGGGGTTGGAAGGGCAGAAAACGCTTCATTTGTATAGGTTTGGAAGCCAATCCAGTCGGCTTTGCTGAAACTGAGACGGTTTATCAATCGTGAGGACAATAGGCAAATGGTTTGACGAGAAAGTTATGAACGGTTCCCAAGTAATGCTGTTTATGAGCCCAGGGCTGGCGATGGATATGTCAGGCGAGCTTCTGCATGATCCTGCAATGCGGGTTGGTGAGTCGTCATTCAACGGACAGAAATCGGAATCATCTAGTTGGTTTGCGATGTGGTTGCCTCTGGTGTCGTTGTTGAGGTTTGAGTGCCATAAATCATGGTGAGCATTGAAATCGCCCAGTAATAGGCGATATCGCCCGGTGAGTAGGGGGAAAATGTTGGCCTGGAAACCAGTGGGACAACTTGATGCTGGTGGTATATAGATATTGAGAATATCTATATCAACATTTCCCGACCTGATTGATATCGCTTGTAATTCTGTTGTGGTATCGGCGGCAGCGATATCGATTAATGAATATGGCAGTGAGTTATGTATCAAGAAAGCCAAACCTCCTCCTGAGCCAGTGGGTCGATCGCGTCGGATGATGTTGAAGCCTCCGTAAGAATTTAGCGATGAATCGGTATTTAGTTTGGTTTCTTGGATTGCAGCAACTAGTATGTGATATCTGTCCATAAAGTCAGTGATCTCAACAATTTTATGTTGTAGACCATTACAATTTAGTTGAACTATCTTTGTGGTGGAGTAGTTTGCAACTTGCAGTGGTGGTACTGGTGTACGAGTGTGTCGTGGTGCTGTGTGGTGTGCAGAGACTGTGGGGGTGACAGGTGATGATTGTTGGCCCTGATTCGTAGGTTGTTGTGAGGTCGATGAAGACTGTTGGCCACAGATTTTGCAATTTGGTGCTATGAAGGTGCTGATCGTTGTTGTTGATCGTAAATCCGTCTTGTTGAGCCC
Source organism: Microchrysa polita (assembly GCA_949715475.1). NCBI lineage: Eukaryota > Metazoa > Arthropoda > Insecta > Diptera > Stratiomyidae > Microchrysa > Microchrysa polita. The sequence goes on from OX454420.1 coordinate 9,763,453, forward strand.
AGAACAATTTTTGAAATGGCACCATTCCATACAGCATGAGCACTGCACTGAGGATTGTACGTTAGAATAAATCCTCTTACCACAGACGCAGCACATCCATGGACCAGGATTTATTTCGATGCCGGCGCGTATAAGTCGAATTTGGAGCAACTGGGCCGGCATGGGTTGCTCCGATAGTGTAAAAAAGATGTGATGCAACTTTTGTTTCCTGTATGTGTCGAGGGGGGTGTGCGGCTCTTGGCCATGCATAAAATGCATGGGTGGTTCCGGGGCGAAGACCCGGCCGCGATAGGAACCCAGGCTCGTTGTAGGTGAGATGTGCGTATTCACTTGTCAGGAGTGGATAAGATGAACAATTATTTTGCAAAACATACCCCTCGTATATTTTCTTTAAAATTACTTTTCTAACGAAATCTGACATCATGCACCAGGGGTGTCAAACTCAAAACCTGGCGCGGGCCAAATCAGACTTTCCTCAGGTTTAGTTGGGCCGCAGGAGGAAAATTTCAAAAACTTTTATGTAATCGTATTACGAAAGTTAATTACAGAATATTACTTTTAAAATATAGCAGAGAGTCTAGTGTCGTAGGTAACATATCTCATCCAAATATTCCCGGTGAATTCCAACACTCACCTACGAGTAACGTTATCCGAGTTTCAGATGACGCAAAAGTTAAATGCACATTCATCCAACTCGCGACGACGAATGAAATAGGAAACCTACACATCTCCATAAGCATAAGAACCTATGGGAATTTCATAATTTAAGGTCAAGTGCAAAATATGAAATTCCCATGCTTAGATAAGCTAATTTTAAGATAGTTGAATTATATAAATAAGGAAGTTAAGTGAACAATAAACATAGTATAATTTGAGTCGTCTTTTTACTCGGTCATCCCTCAGGAGTTAAAGCTTATCAGCTGCTCCGCTTCAACCTCAGGAGTTAAAGCTTATCAGCTGCTCCGCTTCAACCCCAGGAGTTAAAGCTTCACAGCTGCTCCTCGAATTAGGAGTTAAAGCTTTACTGCTGCTCCTGCGTTCCCTCCGGAGTTAAAGCTCTACAGCTGCTCCGCTTCGACCTAAGGAGTTAACGCTCGTTGAGCTGCTCCTTCGTAGGAACAAGAGCGGAAACCACGCTCCGTCTACCTCGTTGCCGCTCGAGACGACCAAAATTATTACACTAGATCACTATAGAGGCTTCGGAAATATCCTTGAGAACTTCCTCCATTCGAAAATGTACTACGAGAACATTCAAAAATTAAGACAAGAAGCAAAAATGTGAAAATATGATTGATCTTCAAGTAACCACAATTACATGATTTGCTCCAAATTTTGGACAGATAATAAAAAATGTTTAGCACCAGTCATCCGAGGTCGCCCAGAATAACATTGGAAGGCAAAATAGTCAGAATAAATTAATTTCAGCGGATTTCTTATTCTGCATTTCGGGGCAGAACAGTTTCATGAAGAGAATTAGTATTGTGCTTTACAAAAAAGAAGAGCTGTCTTATAAAATCAAATAACCAGCCTAAAATTGTTGGTAGTAGGTATTTGAAGAAAAATTCCTAAAATAATCTTGCATAAGCCACTGACGAGTTTTAGTAATTTGTAGACTTGGGTTCAACTTCTGAATTTGTTCACCTTACCAATTTCACTATTTTTGTGTTGATACAGATTGTGCTGCTTCGACATGGCGGGCCGCACAGAACTGCGTGGAGGGCCCCGAGTTTCACACGTCTGTCATACACCGTTCAATTCATCTGCCGGCCATAGTATCGTTGCATAATTTGACGATCGATTGAATACCGGCTCTAAGAATTATAATTTTATCACAAAATCTAGTGATTGGTCCAGCCATCTTCCATACAAATTCAAAGTGTCAGTCAAACAGCCACAAAGCTCGTATGGAAAATGACAATGGCAGATCACTACATTCCATTCCTGATTAATATATAAAAGGGCGACTTTTTAGTATATGAACAGGCCATAATAACTAGGACCGGCGCTGCCAAGATGTCTAGTAAAAATCTATACATTGAAGTCTGCTTCCAAAAAAAACCTTTCTCCAGAATTTTGCAAAACATGCACAAGAATGCAAACATTCGTTATATTACCTACGAGTATTATATTTTTTGGCACCAAATATTCTATTCAATTCTTCTAAAATGTTCTTTTTCATAAAATTCTCATATCACTCAGAAATGTTTATTCTTTTCCCTGAAACAACACACATGTTCAAATAACAAACAGAATTTCATTAAATTTATTTAAATTTTCGTTAAAAATAACAGCCTCCAATCGACATTGTGACACTTGTGTCAATCTGTGAAGAGCAAATCATGATACATATATTGCGTGTTAAGAGCATGAATATTTCTTAAAAGTACGCAACAAAGTCGATTGTTATACAATTCGAGATTCAAGCTTTTCACACAGCGAAACAAAACAAAAAAAAACGCGATTTACCGTGCTTCGGTCAAGAGTAAAAAATAGCCGGGAGCGCCAAAAATAAATTTTTATGTAAGCTACTACTGGGAAGCTAGTATGTAGTCGAAGTGTCATGTAATCTGCATATTACATTGAATCCTATAAGCCGTTTTACTATAGGGTATAACTACTTAAGTTCCATCCTCATTTTTCATTTGCCTTTCTTGTAATTTAAGAATGTGCACATACAGCCATACAGTACACGCCATGCCATAGGAAGACAAACAAAAGTAAGTTCAGTTGCATCTCATTTTTATTTTCTTTTTTATCTGTTTTTGTTAAAAATTTTGTAAAAGCTGAAATCCATATTATGCGAGATTGTGTGTCGCGTCGCGTTCGGTACGGATGCATATTTTTTTCACCTTTCGGGGCTGGCGCTGCGTTTGTAAAAATTTCACTGTGCAAAGATGCAAGAGAAATGGCCTGGTCGGGGCATTTAACATCCGCACTAGAATAAATAATATCACATGAGTACAATTACAGTCACGCAAAGATTATTTACATTTGAGAAAAAGCGATATGAGCCGAGGCTATGAGACTGACTTGCAGGATTTATAACTGGATTTTCGTTGAGACAGCGTGCGCGAGTATAACATGATACGCAACAGATAACCAGAGCAATTTTCCGGATTATGTTTAGAGAGATGCTTGCTTGCTATGGCTAATCTTATAGTGTCTTGGCTGGGCATGTTTCAATTAAGTTGTTAGATGCATTTAGCCGGTGGCTCAGTAAAACCGTTGGCTTTTGTCTTAAAGAAAAGGTTGGGTGGCGTGTATAATGGAAGAGTAAGTCGCCTTTTAATATTGTTACGGAAATGATCTACTTTTTGGACGGAAATGGTAATAAAGCTGGAAACCCATACTCGACCAGATTAAGCATCAAATGTTCTTGTAGCAGTTGGAAAAGAGGCGTTTATATTTCAGGAAGCGTTGATTAATATTTAAAATGTATCTAGTGTTGTATATGTACAAATATCTAAATCCTTAGTAGTCGAATACAATCTATATTGTAACATATAGGGCACTGGTTTGGTGGCCAGTCCTCAGCAGAGCTTAAAATTTAACGAAATTAGGTAGGTTGCAAAGATCGGTATGTCTTGGCATTACAGGGGGAACATGCGCGAGGGATGCGTTGAATGTTATCCTACATCTTCTGCCGATCAACCTTTTTATCGAAGAACTAGCGGCATGTAGTGCGTTAAGGCTCAAAAAGCCGGGTCACTGGATTGCCAAGCCATATGGCCACTCTGATATTCTCAACCAACTGCCACAAGATACAATCGAGGCTACAATGGACTATGCCGTGACTATACTGTGTTTCGGAAATAAGTTCGATCGATCGTCAGATTTCCCACCAGGAGGCAATGGATGGGGAGTGAGTTAACGGGAGAATACGATCTCTCCCTTTTTACAGATGGAACCAAAATTGACTCTGGTGTGGGTGCAGGAGTTTTCTGTGGCACACTCAATATCTCTTAATCCTACCGTCTGCCTAATCAATCCAGCATTTTCCAGGCTCAATTGTTTGCAATATTGAAAGCATGTCACGGACTCGGGAACATACAAGACAACAAAAACATAGCCATCTGTTCCGATAGTCCGGCGGCTATCATGGCACTGAAAGCCGTAGGAATATCCTCCAAGCTCGTAAAAACCTCTTGAGGAATACTATGATCAATCTTGGAGGAAGGCACATAGTCACTCTACTGTGGGTGCCGGGGCACAGGAACATACAGGGAAATGAGGTTGCAGATAAATTGGCCAAACTAGGGGCAACTCTGCACAGCTCTCATGCGGTGCGCGAGGACATTCCGATGGCAGCTGTCAGAAGAAAAAGGAACATTACGCTATCAGCTCTCGAAAGAAGAATTTTCGTTGCCTTCTTATTCACACTAGTGCCACTTACTGCACCATCATCCATATAGCGGAAAATATCGGCAACACAAAGTTCTCCTTATGAAAACGGATAGCAGAATAAGCCAAGAAAAATCTCCTCTCATTATCTCCCGAGTGCTAATCGTAATTGTTAGAACCTTAAAAATTGTGTAATATCAAGGATGCTATGGCCATCCTATAATCGGAAAAGAACATACGCGAGATACTGACCAGACCGCGTAAAGATATTGCTAGAGTTACAGCGGTAATTACTGGACATTGGCCAATAGGGAACCATGCACCCAGCCTGCGTATTCCCCACAATCCGCACTGTCGCAGTTGCGATAATGCAAATGAAAGAGAAACTCTGTTTCACTTCCTATGCGAGTGCCCAGGTCTCGCCAGATCCCGTTATTAAACGCTGGGATGTCCGCTTTTTGCCCCCCCCCTCTCCTAGAGAATGTGTCGGAGGCGAAAATAGGGGAGCTGCTTCACTTCCTTAACCTCTCTAAATGGCTCTAGGTGCGTCTCCTTACCCAAATTTATATTTCCTGAAACCTCCATCCTTTAAGCAGCTTAACGGAGTTCTGTGGTCTCAAAGCGGCGCTTTGCGTGTTAATTGGGCTCTGGGCATGTCTCGCCTTTGGCCACCACTTTTACCAACCAACTAACCAATCAATTTTGTCTATCAACGCGATTTCCTTGATACGAACAAAATTCTCATAAATAAACAAATTAGCTTCAGGTTTCTGCCTTAGTTCTTTCGTTTTCAGCTAAAAATAATCCTTGATGCGAGGTTTGCGTGGGAGAAATTTTTTTTTAAATTGCACGACCATTTATCGTTATCGTGACTCAGATGGATTTGTCGTCATTCTAATATACTAAAAGCTAAAAGCCTGGAGATCAAAGTTGGCATTTTGTAAGGCGATAGGCGACCGTAACTTTAATATTTGTGGGTGTCGTATAAGAAAACAATGCTACTGGAATGGTGGGGTATCATGGAAGATGTAGTTAATTATATGCTATTCGTAGCAATTTCACGTTCAGTATAGGGTAAGCATTAGAGTTAGAAGGTACCAAAAAAATTAACGGAACTGTTGCCTATCGCCACAATTTTTTTAATATCGAGGAAATCTTTTATTTTTCATCAACGAGAATCATGCTTGTCTTAGGTTAGGTTAGGTTAAGTACAGGGCCGCTAGGTATAAGAGAACCCAGCGCACTTAGACCACGTATTTGGGTCCGTTGTGATACCACCGAGAAAAAACCTGTTATAAACGCGAGAAGCTTTGCCCCAAGCTTAAAACCAGCCCGTACGTACAATGTAGTACTGGGCTTATATCCCGAAGATCGTCTGTATCGAAAAAGAACCTTGAGCCCAGATAACGCTTCCGTTTCTCCGCTAAGGCAGGACAGTCACAGAGGAAGTGATGTACACTTTCTTCCTCTTCCTCGTCATCGCAACTCCTACAAAAGTCGTTATGAGGAATTCGGAGTCTCCTTGCGAGCTCCCCAATAGGACAGTGTCCAGTGATAACTCCGACCACACTCCGTATGTGTTTCCTGTCCAGGGACAGTAGTTGGGCGGAGCGAATGGCGTCCAGTTTTGGCCATATTAATCTCGTTGTAGCACAAGTGTTACCGTTGATCCATCTAGCATTGGTCCTGCGTTTTGCAGCACCTTCAATAATCACAGCGCACGCGGAAATTGGCGCTTTAATGCCATTTCGGTCAACTCGATCAACTGCTTCGCTTTCAGTTGCCGCATCGCTGGCTAAGCTGTCCGCGCAGCAGTTCCCTGTAAACCCTCGATGGCCTGGTATCCAACATATGGTTATATTGAAAAAGCAGCCTAACTCTCTGAGTAGTGCCCGTCATTTTTCAACAGTTCTAGATGTCGTCAGTACAGATTCTAGCGATCGAAGTGCAGCTTGGCTGTCGGTGTACAGAACAATATCTCTTTTAGAGATGACGTGACTACCTAACCAAACTAAGGCTTCATATATAGCTGCGACCTCCGCTTGGAGAATGGTACAGACATTAGGAAAACGGAGCGACAACCGAATGCCCAACTCCTCCGAGTAGATTCCAATACCGACTCCTGTTTCTGTCTTGGATCCATCAGTGTAGATAGCACACTGTCCGGGGCCATGGTATCATCCCAAGCTTCCCTCGACGGAATTAAGCTATAATGGTTCCTACCAATAGAGTACCTAGGAACAGTGTAGTCAGTCGCTGTTGGCAGGATAAAGTTGCGAAGTATCGCTGAGTGTCCATAGTCCAACATGCGCCACAAGACCGTATCACGCAGGCGCAGAACCGTAAAAGCAGCCATTCGCTGACCGAAGATGTCAAGCGGGATTAGACCCAATAACATATCCAATCCGGCTGAAGGGGTGGTACGAAAGGCACCAGTTATAATCAGAGATGCCAGCCTTTGTACTTTTACAAGCAGATTGTAATTAGTAATTCTACTTAGTGCCGCCCACCATACACTAACTCCGTAGAGTAGTATGGGCCGCACAATAGTGGTATACATCCAATATACAACTTTTGGCTGTAAGCCCCAAGTTTTACCAACAGCCCTCTTGCATAAATACAGGGCCGTGGTGGCCTTCTTCACCCTTTCTTCAATGTTGGGTTTCCATTTTAGTTCTTTGTCCAAGATAAGGCCAAGAAATTTGGCCCTATCAGAAAACACAAGTTGACAATCCCCTATCCTAGGGGGGATAATAGTTGGAATCGTGCGCTTTCTGGTAAAGAGAACCAATTCCGGTTTGCCTGGATTAACTCCAACACCGCTGAGATCAGCCCAACCAGTTAGAATAGTTAGGGCCTGCTCCATAAGCCCGCTAAGGGCATCCGGAAACTTACCTCTAACAGCGATCGCAACGTCATCAGCATAAGCGATGACTTTGCAGCCAGTTCTCTCTAAGTTCAAAAGCAATCGATTGATCGCCATATTCCAAAGTAAGGGAGAGAGAATACCTCCTTGCGGGGTACCCCTGCATACGTACCTATATACGGACGAAGTTCCCAAAGCACTGTGAATGCGTCTGGAAGTGAGCATCGTATTGATGAGGGTACAAATTGAACCTTCGACGTTCAATTTCGTGAGGGCATCAGTAATTGCACTAGCCCTTATATTGTTGAAGGCTCCTTCAATATCCAGGAAAGCTACCATTGTGTATTCCTTGTGATAAAGGGATGCTTCAATAAAACTAACCAGTGAGTGTAAGGCTGTGTCTACGGATCTCCCTTTCCAATATGCATGTTGAGTAGGTTTGGTGAGATAGCCTGTCTCACATGGATATCGATGAGTCTCTCCAACAATTTTAGCATAGTTGAGGAGAGACTTATAGGTTGAAGATCCTTTGGATACGCGTGCGAGCTTCTACCCGTTTTCGGAATAAAAACGACTCTGACTTCCCTCCAAATGTGAGGAATGTGTACTAAATTTAAGCATGCTGTTAAAATTCTCTCCACCCAAGGGTACGTGATATCAATGCACTGCTGCAGGTCAGCAGGGATGATACCATCGGGCCCTGGTGATTTAAAAGGCTCGAAGCTCGATATAGCCCACATAATCTTCTCACGAGTGAGAATGGAGGCCACATCACAAGGCACTATGTTCTGTAGAGGAGCACCGGTGGGAGCAACGGCTGAGCTACCCGGAAAGTGCGCCTCGAGAAGGCACTCGATGGTTTCGATGCTCGAGGACGTCCAAGAGCCATCTTCTTTCTGTAGAAAGCTTGACATAGATGGGTTTGATGCCAGTACTTTCCTAAATCTGGAAGTCTCAGATGACCCCTCGATGTTTCCGCAGAAACTTCTCCAAGCGCTGCGCTTGGCTCCTCTTATCTCTTTTTTGAAAGAATTAAGATGCTTTTTATATGTTTTCCAGTCCGAATCAAGCCTTGAAGACTTAGCTCTATTGAAGCTTCTTCGGCACGTGATTCTTAGTTCAGAAATCGCGGAGTTCCACCAACTAGGTTTTTTCTTCCCTGCCCGTGAAGGGACAGGACACGATGCAGCGGTCGCAGCCCTCACGGAATCGGTGAAAAGGTTCACCATTGTGTCCAGCTCTTGCTCCCTGATCGGACAGTCTGGAAGCAATGGTAGTTCCGAGAGGAGAGAATTCCGGAAATTATCCCAGTTAGTTTTCCTGCGATTTAACGTTAACGGCACAACATCAGGGCGTGCTGCAAGACCAAATTGCAGGTAACGATGGTCAGAGAAGGAGTGCTCCGCAGACACTCTCCAGTCTTGCTTGTCTTACTTGGTTCAGTATCAGAACAGATCATCGAAATTGTTGATTTGAGGCCAGGTCATAAAAAGGATGGTCACATTAAATTAATTTTAGAATGGATTATGGTTCGCATTCACTACTATTGGTAGTCTCCTAGTACTACTACTGTGCCACTGCCCATTCTACAGATTAAACTAGTTTGTTTAACCAACCTCTATCGAAATCGATTTAGCTGCCCTGCAACCTGAGTAAAGATAGGTGATGTCTTAAGTCTCGTAGCAAGGGACTCATTCTAAAAACGAGTTTTTATATGAAATGAGCGAGTCGCTGTCGCTAGAGCCGATGCAGCGGCTCCTAAAGTTCTGCAATTTGGTAAAATCCATTCAAATGATGTCAAAATCGAGCCAAAATTAACCCTAGTTTTCTGAACTTAAGGCATTGAAACTGTTAGTAATAATGGAGCTAGAATAAAATAATGTAAGAAAGATGTGATAAGACTATGTGCCAATTTCTAAAAGAATTGTCCGAGCACCTCACGCTGTCAATGTACTCATTCCTGAAGTTTGAGTATACTTTGTTTTTGTGTTTCAGTTAATTTTGATATCTTGTAAACATCCTGGATGGTACCGGTCACCTGAAACAATCACCTCAGAAGCCTTGGACGAGGTCAAACACAACGTCGATAGATAACTGAAGATAAAATCAAGATTACGATCCATGAAGTTCTTAGTAGAATTGAATTGAAGTAAACTACAAATCTCAATTTTCAAAATGTACGATTACAGCAGTTTAGCTCCCTAGATCAGCCAGCACTGTTATTTCAAAATCAGCCTCGGGATTGGGTGGCAGTTCAATTCCACGCAGCGCCCGCTCTAGCAGGGGACAAGCCGGGCGGTCGCCCGGGGCGCCAAATTGTAGGGGCGGCATTTTGACTAGTACTTCATAGAAAGAAAGCTGAAGGGTGAAACTCATGTTTGGTGAAAAATAAAAATAAAATAATGATCACAAACCAGTGCGTGGAATATCTTAAAAATTGCACTGACACGAAACAACTATACATTTTAGGAAGCACAAAAAGGCGTTAGATTATATATGTTTTTATTTAGGGAAAGGCCACCAAATCCGTTACTTAATGTGAAATTTCTTTCCGATAATATTGGTGTTTCTTGGTTCGCTACAAAATTGTTAAGTTTTCCGTTCTCTTTAAAAAGTTGTGTTTAATTGCAAAGATCAAAGTGAGCCGCAAAAGTTTTCAAATGCAATAAAAAAAAAGTATTCGAAATTTTAACATTTTACGCCATCGGTTCTCAAAAGACGATTTAATTTTCATCTTACCGTACTATCTGCAATAGCAGGCCAAAGCTCTCCTTGTGAGAACGGATAGCGTAATAAGCCAACATTTTACTGCTACAAATGAAGAGGCATTAGTATCCTGCAGATACCTACGTCAACCTTGGGTAACTGTTCAGGCGGTTCAGGCTAAAAAAAAAAATATTATTATTCGTTATTCAGAAATAGTTTTTAGTAGAACAAGTAAAGCGCCTAACGGAAGCCACTGTGTTTGTCATAGCTTTAGCTAAACCCAAAAAACCTTAGCAAACCACATCAACACATCGGATCCTGAACTGAGCAATCACCTAACATCTACCAATAAGATGTTTGGTTTGCTCAGAGTCTGCTTGACATAGCTTGTTGCTATCTCAAGAGAGGCTTATTTCGAGGAGGTAAATTACAGTTATCTCACTCAGAAGTGACCTGTGAAGTTACGGATGTCCTGTTCAGACTGGTATCTCTTAGATTCGGCCCTTAAACTAACTTGGAGATTATTCCAGTAAATGCAATATTTCATCGGTAGGCTAATTTTCCACTTACGATTTAGTAGTAGCACAACCCAGACCGGAGCTATTTCTACCCAATAAATTTCTTTAATAGATTTTGTCTGATATAATTATTGTCAGCAAAAACGTTCTTTTCTTAATTTTTTAAAATTTTTACAGGGCGACATTAGCACAATTATTTTGTGGTGTTAAATCCCTCTGACCCAGACGTTAACCACTGCGGAACCACGAAGCTCTCAGTTCGTATATGGCTGCCCCCCTCAATTCGGTTTTTAAAATTTAACCCATTCGAAAATTTCTTGCAGAATTTCAGTCTAAGGCCGCGTGCAGACTAAAGGCGTATTGGAGCGTAGCGTAGCCTAAAACCTGTCGCCCAATACAAGCGTTGTTTTGGGCGACATCTTTTACCCTATGCTACGCTCCAATACGACTTTAGTCTGCGCGCGGCTTAAATCAGTTTTTGAGCATGTAATATGCTTGTAAGTCAATAACCATTTTTATGATTTTTTTACAATCTTTAAAATTTCTCTTGATAAAAACGCTATATCCGTAACCTTTTTAAGATTATTCCAATCAGCACACGGTAGGCATTAAGAGAAGGTCCCTGACTATTAGATTTCCCGTGCCTGGGATACGTATTTTGTAAATTTAAAAAAAAAACAATCTTAGGGGCGGCAATTTGATATCTCGCCCGGGCGGCATAAGTGCTGGAGCGGGCCCTTTCCACGCCACAGCTCTGGCAAGCATTATACCACAAATAAGTGGAACTAGAATAAGTAGCACTCCCAGCACCAGCTCCTTTAAAGCAAGAAGTGACTTGTACAATGTTCACTACTTAAGGTACGTGTTTGTACAGACAATTCATGTGATGATTGCTCAGCGATCGCAGCTTTGCATCCAATTTCGAGCCGTATTTAAATATTTTTTGAATGGTTTTACTTTCCTAGTATCGACTATGGAATAAAGGAACATGTCTGTGTAGAAAATATAACCATATTGTGCTAAAACCCAGTGGTTTAACTTTGATCGCTCAGCGATAATCCCATGAGTCGTCTCTACGAATACAAACCTTTAGCCAGGCAGCATGTACAACAATGATCGCGACGATAATCTTCATTCTGGCCATCGCCTGAAGAGCTCAACGACTATCGCTCGCGAAGATCACTCAATGGTCCCTAAACTTTTTTGGATAAGGATACAAGGATTTTAAAGATTTCAATCAAATTTGATCATTTCCTCACTGAGTTTTTAAGACCGGAGCAATGGCCCTGCTGATCATGCGTTCTCTATACTAAGGTATGGTTCCGGGAAATTTTAAAACTCAAAGCGGAGTAAGGCAGAGTTGCATTCTTTCGCCGATCTCATTTCTCCCAATTGGTGATGTGATGCATGTGACTTTACCTAATGGACGCCGTGGAATTCAATTAACGCTAATGTCTTCCTTGCTCTACGCTGCCTATACTCTCCCGCAATATAATGGACCTTAGCCTGCACAGGAAATTCCAAGACTAAAGTGAGCCTGTTCCTTTAATTAATACTGATGAAGATTCTGAGAAGGCAGGTGTCGTTGGTGAATCTGAAACTCTTTTTGATAGAAAACTTAAAATAATTCGCAGCTGAAATTGGCATCGGTTTGGACATACATAGGTACGGAGGATACCTAATACATAACTGCATTGCTGATCATTGGTGTAATTTCTCCTTAAATTTCATGATCATGATTGCATACTTTTAAAATCTTTCAAACCGCAGAATCCTGACAGTGACAGGTCATTTCGTCAATTCCTGACAACTTATTCATAAATAACCCTCCGCATGTCTATTTGTAAACTCCAAAGCGAATGCTTTCCCCGCTTTGTGGGCATATTGCAACGAACTCTGATTGTAATTCTGCTTAAAGATTTGGCAACGAAATGCTGTTTTTACTGCAAGTCATTATAAGCTGACACAGAGACTACTGTGCATAGCATACTGACTGTTGTAATTGCCACTTCTTCAGAGCCTGTTCAGTATTCGCTAGTAGTAAGTAACTCTGCAGCACATGCAGTGATGACAACAAGTAGCTTTACAGTTTACAATTGAGAGCTCATTACCATCTGCAACACAATGCGGTTCACCTCTGTGAAGAGTTGATGTGGATTGTGGAGTGTTAGCCAAGTGTTCGGTCGCCATACATTAAATTGCGATCCATATCAGCCGTAACATCGGTCAATTGGCAATTTGTCGAGGAGGCTGCTGTGATGGAAACGCCAACTGTGGCAACTGGCTTGGTATAAGAAAGTCGCGATCCGGTCCACCGCAAGATCCAAGACCAAGAGCCTGTCGTCAACGAAAGTTTATAAAATTGATCATACAATACACAAGAAATGCGGAGGTGGGCACGTGAGTGGTTTCCTGATGGCTCAATTCGCAATCGAAGGCGCGCGCAATACGCGAGTATACAAACGTCTAAATATGCATTAAACATGATTTGCTTTGGTCTTGTGTGCCGCGAGATTTAATTTGCCAATTCTAGACAGGGAAATGTTTTGCGGGCTAGTTGCAATGGAAATTGGGCGAGTGTGGGTGTTGATTGAGGTATGGTAGGGTTGTGGAAGATGATTGGAGGTATCGAAGTGTTTCATCTGTTGATTTTGAGCCACATAATGCGGGGATTATTTCTAGGAGTTTAGTGATCTGTAGGGTTTCTCGTTCAGCCAGGAATGTAGATTTTCTAAGGGGCTTTTTAGCCAGATGTTAATATAGTTTACCGTTTCAAATAGTAAAGGAAAATTATTGCAGTTGGCTGGCAGAACCGCATCCAAGTGTTTAAGACTGCACAAGGTTAGAGCTCGAATTCTCTATGGTGCAAATTTGAATGACTTGGAATCAGTACTTCAAAGTTTTAAAAAATATGAAGAGTCGTAACTAGTTTGTTGAGAAATATGAGTGAACAAAGAATTCCTGAGATAATATTGAACAATAGGTCCTAGTTTCACTTAGGTCCTTCCATCATCTGGTTTGTTTAGAACCGAAAATCTTTTACAAAGTTCTGCTAAATTATTTCAGTTGGTACGATTTTTTCCTATTTCAAAACAACTCTGGTCCGTGAGTTTCATTGGTCTTTATACTTTGATACCGCTGCAAGGAGAAGGATACAGGCAATTTTATATTAAAATATAAAAACAACAATGAAAAAAAAATCGATTTAGAAGTATCGACACAATCACAGCATCCCTACATCACACTCGATTACTCACAAATGAGCTTATAAGTCAAAACACTTAAGTAAATCTCCTTTAATTCAAGGCTACAATTATCTTTGTGATCCGCTACCCAAAAAAAAGTTGTATGTATATGTATCTCAGTTCCGGTAAATTAAATCAGGCACGGTGCGGTGGTACTTTACTCGTATCGTAGATATGCAAAGTGAGTGCTTTTTTCTTTCGCTTCTTTTTCCAACTCATTATAACGAGATTCTTCGACAACATTCGCTGGCCAAGTGATGCAGTGTATTTAAATTGCTCAAATTGTTGGTACTTATGGATGTGGCCGCATACATTTTTTTCGCTCCTGGGCTCTTCACATTTTTATTAATTTCAATTATAAAATTGATGAAAGTGACGCCATAATGGCTCTTCATTTTGCATACGCAGAGGCCTATTGTTGATTTAATATTATTCAGTCAGTTCTGTTTTATTTTTTATTTAATTTTTTTTTCATTTTATTTATTATGGAATATTATGTGAAGTATGTGCATACAAGTATTTTTGTGCTGTAACAGCACTTTGGTGGATTGTGTGTTGTGTATCAACAACACATCGCGCTCATCGCATACATACATTCAGTTTGCTGCGTCATACCTCGTAAAGAAAGTGAAATGATGCGAAACATTTTCTGCTGAGCCTGGGCAAAGTGATGATGATGACTGATAGAATAAGCAGGCGATGATATATGAATAGTTCGCTGGCCTGGCCTATGGATTTTTTCTTTTTTGGATGAATGAAAGTGAATGGCAAATACACGCCCAGAAAACAAACATGTTGAGAAAATTGTCTTGTTTTGTGATAATTTATGTGTTGAAGGAAATTGCAATAAATTTATTAGACAAATCAGTTAATTGAGGTATTTATGGAGTTGACGACAGGTATTGGGTTTTTTATAAGTTTTATAAATTACAAGCTGTGAGAGCTCGCTTCGCTCGCAAATTTACAAAACGAATTGTGTATTTGAAAGATACTAAATTCGATATTCTAAGAGAAAGGAGGTGGAATCAGTTGACTGAAATTTGGCAATTCGTTCAAGGAATAGAGAAAGAAATATATGAAACATAAATCTTTATAATGTTGCTCAACAGTGGCGTAGATAAGGGGGGGATCAGGGGGATAAATCCCCCCCCCCCTTCGGTCACAAAATTTTTATTATTACTTCAGGTACGTAAAACAAAGCAAAATTAAACTTTTTGCTGGAATTATTCAACGCGTGTAGTGTTTCATAAAGACGTGAAACCATGTTCATAACTCTAATAGAAAATTTAGCACTTCCTCAAATTTCAATTGTATAATAGAAGCGTATCGATAGAATAGAAACAATACAGCACAGGGCTTTACAATCATCTACTTTTTCACATTGGATCTGGAGTTTCGTACAGACAAGCCCTACTGAAGTAATCTAGAAGTGCTGCTAGAAAAATTAAATGTAAGCACTGATTGAAAATCTGTTGCCGGAAAATCAATGTTCGGTTCAAAAATTTAAAAATAATGTGGAATACGGAGCTGCAAAACTGCTGGCAATTTTTGAGCATTCTTAATTTATTGTTTCAGTTTATCAACATTATTTTTTCTTTTTTCTTTTTCATCAAAAATTATCATTCGATTTTAAGATTTCTCTAAGGTTTGAACGCGTGTATCTCGCAACTTCGTAACGGGCAAGGTGTCGTTTTATTGGAAATTTTATTTAGTCTCAGAAAGTGAAGTCATATCCGTTACAATGTAATAGCATTTTTTGTAAATTGTGTCAAAATGCTCAACTTGCCGAACTAAATTAAAAATTGCCACACTACCGAAATGTTTGGTGGTATTGCAAATTTTGATTTAGTTCAGCATTTTCACACAAATGGTATTACAATGGAACGGTTAAAAATAAAGGGGTCCCTTTCTACATTAATTCTCCCCAAATGAGCCACACTACCTACCATGAAAATATCCTCCATCATTAATGAATGCTGAATAGCTGACGGTGTCCTACAAGTTTAAAAATTTGACAAATATCTACTCACGAATTTCTGAGTTATCGGAAAACTTCGATTTGAAAACACAACAGCATTCCCAACGAGCTCTCGTTTTCACAATTTCCCTTTTCTGGACATATAACTACATGATTTATTTTAATCCCTGTTTTGAGGTGTCCCGACCAGGAAAGCGGCGATGCTAGATGTACCGTACCCGAAAAGTTTGGGAACCACTTATCTAACCCAATATAAAGCTCTGATCACAATAGCAAAAATTTGTACGAAAATTGGAATTCTGTGGATTTACTCACCGTAGTAAAAAAAAAAAAAATTATTGATGCAATATTTTCAGGACTCAGTTTTTTTCGTAAAGCAAAATTGCTTTCTATTTTGCACCAGAATTTGCTAAAAAAACTGCTAATTTGAAATGTAATAAATACAGAAATTGTTATTCTGAAATTCAACATTTGAAAACCGTAAAAGTATAAGTAGTCTTCCAAAATGATCCCCTCCCTCTCCGAAAAGCTATCTACGCCACTGTTGCTCAATATAATTTTTTTCGCGTGTTTCAATATTATTCTGATATTCAGGGAGAGGACCAATTCGCCAGGAAAATTTTCCAAAAATCCGCAAATACGTTCAAGAAATAGAAACAAAAAAATGCGAAAAAAGATCTCATTGTGAATTGTTGCTCATTGTGAATTTTCTGCTTATTTCAATGGTTATACTACCATTCTGACCCGAGCCTTGTGTATACCCAACAGCTGGGGTCAACTTACTGAAATCCTGTAATTCGCTCAAGAAAGACAGAAAAAAGAATAAGAAAAGAATTGTCTTCAAAATTGTGCCCCATTGTGAGTTTTTTATTTATCTCGATAGTTGTACTTTGGGTAGAGACCAATCCTGTGGAAGAAATTTACTGAAATCCGCTCATATGTTAAAGAAATACACGCAGAAATAGATGAAAAAGAACCCATTGGGAATTTTAGCTCATTGTGAATTTTTTGCAAGTTTTAATAGTTATTATGCTATTCAGGCCAGAGCCTAATCCAACAAATCCAAAATCATGAAAATCTGTCCAGCCGTTCTCGAGTTATAAATGGTGTAACTAACGACTTTCTTTTATATATTGTACATTATTACATATTTTGTATGCTCCGCGGCACTTGAATGAGCCAATGTGAAATAAAATTTTCAAATCCTTGTATCGTTCACATAAGGGCAAACAATTTTATTTTTTCACTGTTTAAAGAAAGTTTATTGCGGTACAAAGAATATAAATTTAAAGAAACTCCAAAATTCTAGACACAAAAGTTTTTCGAATAGAAATTATTAGAAGAATTAATAATTACTAGGGGGCTTCGCCCCCTGCTCGCTACGCTCGTCAACCCCTAGAACCCACCCCCCCCCCATAAATTCTAAAGCAGTATTCCACATTATTCTAAGTAAATTACATTTCACAAAAACGACTGTGTTGTAAAATTTTTCAGCCAAAGAAAAACTCGTCAGCCGCAAAAAGGATTGATATAAATACAATTCCACCAAAATACTTGCATCCTGTCTCAATGATTTGCATAATCAAAAGTGATTGAATTAAATAGCTTCCATCAAATCAGCGCGGTGCGGTAGCGGTACGCGTCAGAATGTATGAAATAATTTTCGCCGCGGTAGATCATGCGGAGTTTGCCAATTCGTGTGGTGTGTGTTGTGTGTACCGCGTACCGCTCCTGCGCTGGTTTGGTGAAGCAAATTTCTCTCAACACTTATTGGCGGAGAGCTGGAAGAGGGAACTATTTGCTGCTATTGTATATATGTATGTTGTGTGTACCGCGTACCGCTACCGCGCTGATTTGGTGCAAGCTTTAGGATCATGGGGATGAACGAAGTAGTCCGTATGCACGCACTATATGCTCATCTAATACTATATTAATAAACGTACTCGTATATGAGACGAACCAAAACAGAAACTTTGACCCTATGCCCCCGCTCTTGCAGACGCCCTACAATTCAAAACATTGGAGCACATATACAAGGGATTGATCTAAACTATCTTGCAAAATCACAAAAATTTTCCTATGAAACATATAAAAAGACTTAAGCGAGAAACTCTATGAAATCCAAAATTCATTTTTCTCTGTACCTTTTTTCTACCGCACGGATCTGAGCAAATAGTAGCCTATGCTATCCTCAGGACAAACTCTATCCATGAGAAAAGAAAGCAAACCGCGAGATGCTCTCTACGAGGCTGTAGCCCTGTCAATAAACAACAAGAACAACGAAAACAATGAGAACAAGATTTTCGAAAAAATGCGATTTTCAAACTACACTTTTCTACATTTCGTAACACGGCGCGAGCAACAACCTGCACCAAATTTAAGCACTCAGGGCCAACCAGGTCCGGGCTAACATATAGTTTTGGTCGCTTCTCACTTTAGATTTGTTCAAATTTCTTTGCTTGTCTTTGGCGGGTAGATTTAACTGTTTACTAAATTATTTAAAATCAATTCATTTTTTGGGGTCTTTTAGAAAAATTTTTTCAAAAAACCCTTATGAAATCGATTTTGTCCGTCCGTCTGTGCACTAAATAACTCGCGAACGATCGATCGATCGTCATGAAATTTGGAAGAAATGTCTAAAATGGTGGTAACAGTCTTTGGCACGAATACGTTACACATTGGCAGGGCAAAGAGAACAGGGTGTCCCGAAGAGTTGAAAAAAGTCGACGATTTTATTTTCCATCGGAGATGGACGTCTGGGTACTCAAATCAAAGTACTCGACGAGTAAATTTTATATCAGTTACTTTTTTTTCCAGTTTCAAGTAACGGTAACGGAGTTATGAGCGTTTGAAGTTAAGCTTACGTCATCACCTCGGTTTTTGTAAACCGTTATAGGAACCGATATGAAACTGTGCACAATGATTGTTGACATTTGCTAAGAAAAAGCAAATAACAGTAAATTTGCGTAATTTTTATTTGTGTGTGTGCAGCCCCTATTAGGTCTGCAAATTTGAAAATTTTGATGAGGGTTTTAGGAAATGTGTCTGCAAATTTTCATGCCAATAACTTTATCCAAGCGAATCAAATATTTAGTAAGGGCGTTTCACAATACCAGGGCAGCGTCTTAATAGTTGGTTCCCTGCATTATCTTGTGACTGGATCAAACAATGAACATTAAATTTAGTGGGAATGCATAGAATGGTATAACTGTTTGGCACGAATACGTTTGAAGTTTGTAAGACCAAAATAACAGTTACTTTTTCAAAACTCATAGGAAAGGTTTGTCTAGGTACTCATATCAACGGGCTGAACGAAGTCATTTCATTTAAGTTTCTTTTTTTTTTTTTTTTTGATTCGGAGAAACGGTATCGGATTTACAGATAATAAATTCATTTGATGTGTGTAGCCATCCTTGTTTTTGTTGAGGATCCATCAAAACTTATAAAACGAAAAATGTCATTAATGTTGTGCACAATTCGCATTTATTGCCTATAAAATATTATGTACAAAAAAAAAAATGTTCACCCTCGTATTGCGGGCGCCGCCGACCTCTGTACGCTCGGTAAGAAAGAAATGATTGTGAATAACACAAAAAAAAAAATATTTAACTGATCCCTCGTCTCCAAATTTTCGAAAATTAATTGAAAACCGATGAACACGCTAAAACTGTTCGGAAAAATTCAATCAAGCAAAGATTTACATCCCATTCCATTTGCGGCTGAAGTTGCTAATTATGCAAACTCTGGGCCCAATTTTGAGATATTTTTTTTTGTTTTTGGTAAAAACAATATTGAATTAAAACCTATTGACACGATGAAAACTTTTGGCTGAAGAGTTTTATAGTCAATGCAGCAGTCAATTACCATCAATATAGGCGGACCCCTCAGGAAACTTTTGTATACTATGGCAATGATCAAATGCTGTTTCAGCCTTTGTGTGAAATATTTTAAGTAAGCCATTTATATACAGGGTGTCCGGAAACTGCCGCATAAACGCACCAGATTGTGATTCCTCAGTCGATTTCCAGCAAAAAAGTTGTACGAACATACCCCCTCAGCTTAACCCTTTAGCTGGCACAGGCATTTAAAGATTTTTGAAAAAATCATTTTCTTGTACGACTTAAAGCCTAATATTTCCAAAGCTAGACCAGCTAGAATAGTGAAATAAAATGATTTTTAAGGCCAAAAAATTTACCTGTAAAATAAAACTAACCAGCCTAAAATCGGATAAGAGGTTTGGTTTTTACAGAACTTAAAAGTCAAATTTGCGTGATTTGACCCAAAAACAATCTTTTTTCCCATCTCAATTTTCTCCAACTTCTGCCAAGGTGAGGTGCTTGTACGATTCTTTTAGAAATTGGCGCATAGTCTTACGATCATATCTTTCTTACATTGTTTTAATCTAGCTCCATTACTTCTAACAGTTTTTATACGTTAAGTGTAGAAAACTAGGGTTAATTTTAGCTCGAATTCAATACAATTCAATTCACACTGCCCCTAAAGATCTGCAATTGGTAAAATCTATTCAAAGTATGTCGAAATCGAGCCAATATTAATCCTAGTTTTTAATTTTAACTGTTGTAGTACAAAAAGAAAATTCCAATGAACAAAAAAAAATCCATCAACCAAAATCTCAAACTAAATCTATACGAAATCGTGGTAAAAATGTAGATAATTTCGCTGGGTGTATGCAACACACATCTTTGAAAATAAATGTCACTTTTACAGTAGCTCGTTATCAGCCTATAAGTTTGATTTTCTCACCCAAGTACAAATCATTGACGTAAATTTCTATAATGCCGCACACACGGTCAATCCGAATCCATTTTTTGGATACTCCTTCGTCAAAACCACACATTTTCTTGGATTTATGATTAAGCGAAAATAAAAACGAGACCGAGGCTAATTTCGGGTGCGGCCGAAATTTGAATACCCTTCACTCTTCTCGGGCTAAAATTGTTTTTGGGCGAACATATGACTTGTGTTCAATCCTTCCCCATTCTTTTCCTTCTGTGGCGTCGATAAAACAATATTTGTGTGTTTTTGGTTAAGTGGGAAAATAAAAATATTTACTCAGAAAACTTTATTGGGGGGATGCGGGAGCATGGTCCCATAGTATGATTCCATTCTTTTTTTTTACAAGGACGAATTAAGTTTTTTTGATGGCAGCCCCATGCCCCCTGCGTCCGATTTTAGCGATTCGAACATACAAACTGCCTGCAATAAAAAGAAGCATGTGTGCAAAATTTCAGCTCGATAGCTTTTAAACTGGCCGAGTAAAACGCGTAGCAACAGACGGACAGACGGACAGACGGACAGACGGACAGACGGACAGACAGACAGACGGACATCGCCCAATCGACTCAGCTCGTCATGCTGATCATATATATACATATTTTATATGGTCGGAGATGCTTCCTTCAATGCGTTACAAACTTCATGACAAAGTTAATATACCCTTTACTCTACGAGTGAAGGGTATAAAAAATGTATTCGGATTCTTCGCGTGTGTGCAACATAAGTCAGGATTACGGTTATCGCTGACCACCCTGTGTAGTGATCGGAGAAGAGGGTCCGATGACGCTTTAGGCTATTTTGTGGCGAATCCGGTGACAGCTCAATCGTGTCACTCCGCCAAAGGATTGCGGAGATATCGACGGATTTTCGAAGTAGTACGAAGTTGATTGTGAAATTGCTGTGACAACATCCAGGATGTACATATTTATGTATGTATGTACGTAAAAACACGTAGTCACTTTGAATGCAAGTTATCGGAGATATGGACGGATTTCCGACCACCCTGTGTTCTAATTGGGGAAGAGGATCAAATTACCCTTTAGTCAATTTGGTTGCGAGTCCGGCGACACCTTAATAGTGTCGCTCCGCCAAAGGATTGCGGAGATTGCCAACATCCAGGCTGACGGTTATCTCAACCTGTGCATTGATCGGAGAAGGGGTCCGATGACGCTTTAGGCAATTTTGTGGCGAATCCGGTGACATCTCAATCGTGTCACTCCGCCAAAGGATTGCGGATATATCGACGGATTTCCGAAGTAGTACGAAGTTGAGTGTGAAATTGCTGTGACAACATCCAGGATGTATATACAGTAGAGTGTCGGATAATCGACGCTGTCGACAAGGGTGGTTCGGATAAACGAAAGTTCGGTTAATGGAGCTTCCATAGAAAAATAGAAAAAAAAAATTGAAAATAGCCCAAATATGAAATCAAGCGTCAAACTGAAAACATCCAAAAGACTAGAACTGAACAAAAATAAAAAATTGAGGTAATTAAGCGATGCAGATGAGAGATTATTTCCTTCAAACCCTTGATTTTTTATTTAATTCGATGTCTGTCATATGAAAAAAAAGCTGATTGCCTGGTTCGGTTAATCGAATGTTCGGATAATCGACGTTCGGATAATCGACGCTCTACTGTACTCGTATGTGCGTAAAAACGAAGTCACCTTGAATACAATTTATCGGAGTTGCACTGTATTTGATCCAGTGACAACTAAATATTTACATTAAATTCAAATGTTGTCGATGAAAACCTGATTGCAACAGGTGATTCTCATACAAAAATGGAATTTCGATTAAAAGAGGGAGGGGGCACTTAGGGACAGAAATATAGTTTACGACCGATTCCCATACCTAGCAAGAATACACCGAAAATTTCATAAAAATCGGTCCAGCCGTTTCGGAGGAGTTTGGGAACAAAATTTCTTAGGAGAATTTTATATACAGTCGACTCGCGATAATTACAAATCCGATAAATTGAATTGCTTGATAATTTGAAGTTCTCATCCAGAATTCTCGTTAAATTTAAAAAACAAATGTACAAAACTCCATATGTTTATGTACTCTCGATAAATTAAAAGCGGTAATGATTTTTCATTGTAGTCTGGCTGGTCGAGCGGTTAGTGCGCGCACCTTCGGTGCACAGGCTCATGAGTTCGAATCTCACCGTGTTCCATTGTGTTTTTCGAACTCACGAGCTTGTGACAGACTATGATCTCACTCAGATGTTAAACGAGTACCCATTTATGGGGATAAATAACACTGCTGAGCGTGATGATGATCTCATTACCTCATCAAAAAGCAGATAAGATCTTGGAAATAGGATGTCACTAACACATCCTGCGGCCTTAGTCCAATGTTGGATTGTCGCGTCTGTTATTTATTTAATGATTTTTCATTGCTTTATAATTTGAAACAAGTTGACGTCAGTGCTCGGTAAATTAAATTCAAGATGAATTCAACGTTCTATAAATTGAAGTAAATTTCGTTTGCCGCTCTATAAATTGAAATTTAGAAATTTTGCAAGTCTGAATTCAGACGGAGAACGCTCAAAATTTTACGGATGCATGATGTGATATGCACTTTGTTTCTTCCCGGAAATCAGATTTATTGAATGATTTGAATTTAGTTTCCCGTGACCTACATTAAGAGTGAGTTCCAATAAGCGAATATGGTTCCGCATGTCAAAAGGTGCTTGTCGATGGACGAAAAATTAAGCCGAAACTGTATTAATATTTGTACATAATATTAATTGAAAAAATACACGTAAAAATTTGAATAACCAATATTCTTAACTCTGGTTTATCAAGATCTTACTTCGCTATACCGTTGTCAATATATTTCTAAAAAACTTTCGATAGTTAAAACTTTCGATAAATTGAATCAAAATAGCTGTCCCTTGAATATCAAATTATCGAGAGTCGACTGTATTAGATATTAATGAAATTAATAATTCAGTACTGACAAGTAGGCTTTAGTTACGAGTTTAGTTCTATTACTGGAACAAGTAGAAAATGGAATGGCCACAGCTGTTAAAATGTGTCTCCAATTATACACAGCGCTACATATATAAAAAAAAACATTAGCGCCGGTGGGGATAATATTTCAGGGGCATAGATTTTGCATATTATTTTATTTAAAAGAGAAACGTATCCAGTACGTAACTCTATGACCTTCCTACTCACTGGCTGTATTGTTGGATCATTGGATAATTCGAATTTCGGTAATAAGCAAAGTTTTTCCGGGATTGAATGCATAATTTCCAAACTATTAACACCTGGACGATCAATATACATACTTTTTTATCAAATTGAATAAACAACTACCAACAAAAAGATGAACAGAGAAAGCGACTTTAATTCATATATTTTTAGATAAACCCCACGATTGCTCTTTTTATGATACGCCTTTGAGTCTCTATTAAATAAACAAATCGCACGCATGCGCACATGCAATGGCATGTTACCGACGTCAAGCTTCGTGCCATCTTCGTGGGGTTTCGAAGCGGGGCTAATTTACAGTTGATATACATACGCTACAAATTTGGACCCACATATGAACAAGCGTTTGTATGAAGTAAGCCGTTCCATTATCTACTTACTCCGAGGTTCTATTAGCTTCATTTTAAAATAGCAAATCTGGAATATGTTCAACATTTGGGCTGTCCTGTTATGCATTTAATGAAAAACACGTCAAATATTTATGGTAAAGCAAGGAGCACAGTGAATCAGTGTTTAATTCTACGAAGCTGGAAAGGGTTTGCATACTTTTTTGCTAGTGTCAATGTAAATGCATATTTTTAGAGCTTATTTTACCGAGTGAAAAAAAGTTTCTTTCAAGTGTTTGCTGTTGTCCTGAGGTTAGTTGAATGTTTTTTTTTTTTAGAAATTCCGTTTTGAAATAATTTTTGCCTACGTTCCTGATACACATAAAAAAGTTGAGCAGTTAAGGGAACATTCGGGGTATTAGAAACCCTCTTGGAAAAAGGATTATTTTGCATAAAGTGTTAAGAAAAAGATTTAAACAAATGGACAAAATTACCTCGCGGTTTGGATGGATATCCTTGGCGAGGCGAAGTGTTCCTGCTCCTGTTATAAAATATGTATGTACATATTGTTGGGTGTCGCAATTTGTTACAAGAAAAGTTGAGGGAACTAAAATCAGGTTAAATTAAAATTATCTCGATATATTTTTAAGCTTCGTTTGCTTTTGCATTTGACAAATATTAAATTAAAAAAAAAAAAAAACATAAAATTTGGGACTAAATAAAAAGTTTACAAACTTATTGTACAACCCAATAAAATCACCTGAAAATAAATATGGTGTAAAATTGGTGACATAAAATAGGATTATGAATGAACTCAGACAAGAATGCTGCCTTTCATTAACTCTGGTAAGTACTTCCAGTTCCGCAACTTTCAACCTAATTAATTTAATTCAAGTAGGAAATATGAAAACATTTATTGCAGTCGTTATTACTTATTATTCACATAAATTGGTAAATATAATGATTATTGGGAAAAAGATGACCGTTGAGCTGCTACAAAATTTATACGAATCAAAACTCAAAGTTTTCCGATGTTTTAAAGAAATGTTTATTATTCTTTTTATTATTTTCAGATTTTTCCCAACAATTAAAAAGATTCCGATTACTACCCGAATAACAAACCACTCCAAATCAACGCTACCTGACAATATGCCGCTAACTCGAACAACACAATTTCACGCCAACATAACAACAATGACCTTCTACACTTGTTGCAAATTCATTTCCATGATTAATTTGCGTAATACTCGTTGTAATGGTATTTCATTCAAGAGCACTACGACGACCAATTTCGCCAACTTACAGTTAATTTAGTGTGTGTACGCGCGCGCGGGGACGTGTATTTCTTATTTCTTGCGAACGCCGCGTCTCGTCGTCGTCAAAATAAGAATTTAACGTGCTTCAATTACATAACGGCGCCATCGATGGCGTTAAGATGTGAACAACACCAACAAAAACGGCAACGACGATCAACAAGAAAAAACTTACCGTAGACAAGAAGTGCAAGGTAAAAGACGTTACTGGCGTGTGAACCGACCAAAATGTTGTTAACTGTGTCATTAACATATTGATCGTTTCGTGTCGTTCTTCTCCATCTTTATTTTGGCCGTTCTGTTTGCATCGATTTGAAGCGGAAGCTGCACGGTACAACGACAACGGACACATCATCAATTTGTCGAATGTCAAGTGAATCTTAACCGATATTTCATTGAACCATCATCATCATCATCATCATCATCATCAGCGACATCGGTAAATTGCGCGACTTGGTTTTTGGTGTGTTGAGTTCGTTGAAGAGGTGGAAGCGCAGACACACGAGACTGGGATAAGATCAACACTGCAATGTGACGACGATGAGCGACTACTTTTGGGATGTTTGGTACTCAGGTTTGCTAATATGACGCATCTGAATCGGATAAAAGTGGTCGTTCTAGGCAGCTCCAAAGTTGGAAAGTCGGGTAAGTGCTTTTTAGTTTGTTTATGGTTTTTAATTAGCAATTATGTTAACTTTTTTTTGTTTTATCCAGTTGAAATTAATAGGATTCGAAAAAAAATAAAATTTGTGGGGATTTCTCCTAAAATGGAGACAGTACGTCGCTTTTTATCAGCTCATTCATTAGGTTTAGAAAATTGGTGAATTAACGAGGGTAATTTCATAAATAGTCGTTCGTATTACTTTTACGGACTGGATTTCACCTATCTGCCCATATTAAATAAAGGCACAACTCTGAAGGGTGCACATCAGTGTTGCCAATTTAGCCGTTTCCGGCCAAATTTAGCCGGAAACCATGCTGTTTAGCCGGAAGAAATTTATAATTCCGGCCGGCCGGATTCTTAGCCGGAATTGATTTTCTTCGGCCGTTTTTCCGGCTAAAAGTATTTTATGATTTTTTTTTTAACTTTGAAACTAGAACCATTTTTTCAATAATCACAAACAAAATAATTAATGGCCGTGAAATTATTTCTACATACACTTATTATCGTGTATTAGGGTAGGTAAGTACCTACTATGTCCACCTAGAGGAAAATTTGCATTTATGTCTCCTGGGAAAAATTGGCCGCGGAGACTTGCCTTTTTTCAATAAATTTAGGGTAATGGGTTTCACGTAAACTGACGATATTAGTACCTAGTCTAAAGGTACATTTTCCTCGACACGACTGCACGACAGCGACTCTCTCATTCCATGTAAAAACTCGTTTTTGAAATGAGAGAGAAACGAGTTTTTATATGGAATGAGCGAGTCGCTGTCGTGCGGCCGCGTCGAGGACAACGTACCTTAAGCATGTAATTTACTAACCACCAATATGCTGAATAATTTACAAAATGGAAGACAGTTTTTTAGATTAAATTCTTTGCTGAGCAATTCTCGGAGCATGGGGTAACTTAACATTTTTCCATTTTTCAAAGTATCAATTCTTTACCACAGATAATTTAATCATATGCCAGATTAAGTAAGGGTTAAAACCTTATCGCGCGATTCATAGATATTGATAATATCACCGGAACTTTGTAGTGTTCAACACTAACGTTGTGCAAGTAGCTTGCCCAGTAAATAACAAAAATTATATTTAAGTGTTTATATATTTCGGGGGGAACTTACCCCCTTCTTCAGCACAAAAGCTAAGTGCTGAAGAAGGGGGTAAGTTGCTCCCGTATTATATACTCACTTAAATTATTTTTTTTTAGTTTACTGGGCAAGCCACTTGCACAACGTCTGACGATTCATAGAAACTACACATTTTTGTAGATGCGTTACATTTAGTTGTTGGGTTTGTAGCAACAAATTTACCAAAAATCTATACCATTTCCCTGCCAAGCTCATAATTTTGGAACATCAATTTCGTATCTTTGGAGCATCAAATTCGTAATTGCGGGACATCAACCATGGAACAATGGAACATCAATTTTGTAACTGTAGAAAATAAAATAAAATTTGGAGGGCTCAAATTCGAAAATGAATAACAAGCTTGACACACATATTTGCGAATGACGCAAATTTATCATCATTAGCACGAGTTCCAAATTACGCGTTTGGACCATCATTTGCTCAATAATGGCTGGGGACGCTATCTGTTGTAAAATCGAAGAACAAGAATGTTTACAAAAATATTAAATTAGTTATCAATCTTTACACATTTCTATTCAAATTCTTTAAGAAAAGTGTGTCCTCAAATTATTGAACTAAATGTTCATCAAAATATCGCAATTGTGAGGGATATTTTCACCAAACGTCAAAAGTAAATGTCGAAAGCATATGTGTCACTCCAATTTCAAACTTTCATCATCATGATGGATTTATCGTCATAATGATATGCTAGTTACGTATTAGACGTTCCTTTTACGAATTTTATGTTCCACAATTTCGAACCTAATGTGGTTATGGACTTGAATGAGAAATTGTACCTGTATACAAAAATGTTGACTAGTTGAGCTATCTAACTCCGAACAAAGTAAATTTTGATTATAATGGCAGCGATTGGAGCATATATGTAATAAAACTAAGAAATCTGCCTAAAGCATAGTTTACGGGTAGTACTCCAGAAAAGAAATAAAATTATTAAAATCAGTTTTTTACTATATTTTTTCGTAATGTCACTGTTTTGTATGATTTAGCCGGTTTTTTGACCGTTTTTCTCGCTGAAATTTATATAGCCGGATTTTTAGCCGTTTTTGAAAAAAATATAGCCGGTTTTCGGCTAAATTTAGCCGTTTTTTAAATTGCCAGTTGGCAACACTGGTGCACATTTTGCTGGCTGTCCACGTTCAAAAGCTTGGGTGTCCAACCGGTTGGCTTCTCAGGGTGACATTCGTCTTTAATATTCCTCATAATTCCTGAGATTCAACGTTGAAGAAACTTGAAACTAGAAGATAATAATCGTCGATTTATTTCCGCAAATTATGTTCATGTGTGTTAAAAAAAAGTTTTAATTTGAATATCGAAAATGTTTTTCTTTGTTAAAATAGATCATAAAAGTCGTCTGTCCCGACAATGCTGATATATCGCCGGGTCGCATTATTGGGCCACATGCGGCCCGCGAGCCTTGGGTTGGACAGCCCTGCTCAAAGATGCTGCCTAACTACCAAGCACTTTCATTGGATGCATGAACCGAAAAATGTAAAAAGGACCGACGGGGTAAAATTTTCTAATTAAGTTTGGATTACGGCAGATCATAGGCTAATTTACAGCACATTGTTGTGTTTGCTAAAAGTAATTTCGGTGCCGTAGAAAAAATTCCAAGTCGTGGCTTTCTACGGTCAAAAGATACAAATTACAACGCACAGGGTAGATTTAAAAAAACAATATTTAGTGGCTCAGGAACCAAATTTTAAAAATATTCTGGCGCACATTTGGACGAATGTTTCAGCGTCCTAGCTGCTTGCGTAAAAACGATACAGACCTTCAACGAAGCGACCCAAGGACAAACAAATTGCAAAGATACCAAGGGCCAATTTTTTGCAAACATTTTTGTAAAAAAGTGATCAAATAACCGATTGAGTCTATTGTAGCCCACATTTTCCGGAAAATTTCAAAGTTGTTAAAATTTCAAAAGTACAAAGCCGTTCAAAGGTGATCCAAACGCAAACGGTATCAATTTCCGGAAATTTCTGGATACTTTGCGAGACAACTTCGGGACCTGACTTGACAACTTGACTTGCAAAATGCGAGGCTGTCCCGCATGATCTGGGACGATTGGTTGCTTTATTAACTATCTATTTTGCTTTGTATATATCTTGGTTTCTTGTATTAGTCTCTTCCTTTCCGAAAAAATTAGTATTTCTTCTTTCCTTCAAGAAAAGATTATCCTCTTCCTCCGGTGACATTCGCTTTATTTTTTTTTGTAAGAAGGATACAAATAAAACGAAACCCAGGCTAATGACAGAATGACTCCATTTGTGGAAATTTGGATACCATACAGTGCGTGACCAAGCGATCAAATTTGAATTTCGGTAGTAGTTAAGTTAGTTAGCTGATTTCGTTGCCAAAACCATTGTATTATTGCGCGGCGTTTCTCTCTTTGTCAAAAATTCCCTAAATTTTAGAGTTAAACAGTGCCAAAAGAATTTGTACTAGACTCCCTGGTTTTAAAATATATTGCTTATTGCTGCCTACGAAGAAAAAGACGTCGATCAATGTTTACGATCGGTTTCTAATTTAGCTCACTTGTTCAAAAACTATGCATGCGGTCAATTGGGTTGCGTGCCACAATTTTAGCTCTACCGAACAGAGTTGGCTCGGTCACTTCAGAACAAACATATTGGCTGTAAATTGAAAGGAAATATCGAATTCTCCAACTAGAATGATTTTTGATCATTATGACAGAAATATCGTTTAAAAGTACGAGGGAGCGGATAATGATGGTCTAGAAACCGTACCTTCTGAACGCTGTCTCTGTCAAATTTTCGAAAAACAAACCTCGTTGCGACCATTTTGACACTTTTTGCTCGGTTTGACACTTTTTGATTAGAGTTCTCACGGTTACTTCTGAACGCAGCAAATAAGTTTTCTTTTCGCTAAAAAAAAACGAAAACTCCAGTGACAAAATATAATTGTAAATGAAAGCGCTCATTTTTATAATTTGGCGAAACTCATCGAGCACCTAAAATTTGTACGTTTTGCAGAATTTCATCCTGTGAGCGTGATTTCTAATTTTCTCAAGAGAATTCATTGTTGCGAAATCGGGCCGCGAGAAGGCAAAAATGTAGTTTATATTTTTTACGGGACCCCACATCGGCGTATTTTCAAAGTAGATTTTATAGCGTCCTCCTTTGTGCGGGAATACCCATCTAGTCAGGGCCGGATTTAGCCTCTATGGCGCCCCTGGGCAGTAACCAAATAGCCGCCCTGCACCACTGGTTAAAGTTGAAAGTAGTGTTAGTCGTATACACATGTTAGGCAAAACGTTAGCTGTGCTGTAGTATGTAAGAAGAAAATTTCATATTTTTGCGCGAGTAATTTTACTTGCTTGACAATATGGTGCTTCCGAGGAATGGGGCCAGGAAGAAGGAAGAAAATAAGGTAGTAATAGAAAACTCGAAAATGTATGCTTGCTCTTACCAGGGACGTAGGATTTTGTTTCGGGAGGGGTCCAAATATTGCCTCCGTACTATTTTTTTGTTTTCTATAAATTTGATGAAAACGATTTTTACCTTTAAATTTGGTCTGTGTTATTAGGTTAAATTGAACAGGGTAGTACACCAATTACTACAAGATTCCATGTGTCCCGAAAGAAATTAAGGGGAAATCCTTTTCGAAATGAACAGTATGATTTTGTAAAATACGTGTTACTGGAGTTCTTTTGCTAGAACGGTACAGTATTTAATAGCAAAGATTCTAAATTAAAAACTCAAACTTGTGTAGTTCTTATTTTCATATTTTCCTTTCACAATTTCTCGGTCTACCCCTCCCGTTGTTGCGCCACTGTCTCCAATTAATAATAGGGCAAATTATTGATTGTGGCTGCATGTTTCACAATGATGGTCATCAGCATGATTTAAATGCCGAGTTCCCCTGACACCAATGTGGTATAAAGTTGTATTTGGCTCGCATTTAAGGCCTTGATACTTTCCAAGAACATATAGTTCGTCAATTGATCCATAATACACCACCGTCAAACTTATATAATTTAAGCTTACTGAATTCGGAATGTGGCGAGGCTACAATGGATGTTTTTCCATCTGCGGTTGTTTTTTTTTATTAAGGAATCGTGGGAAGTTCGTGGCATTTGGGCTGGAATGGGGAGCACAGAGAGTAAAAGCAGGTCATATCCACCTAAAGAGAGATGTCTGCCCACCCTATCCCATGCACATTTTCAAATGACTAATATGTATATTAATTTAGCCATAGGTGTAAGCTGGAAATCTCGACTTTGTTGCATTCTGGATTTTCTAGCAATGCTCAGGCTAAACTATTGTTCATCGCGTTCTGAAATTATTTCTTAGCAACATTTAGGACTTCAGCAGCGGAAAGTTCAAAACACCAAACTCTTAGGCAAATTAGGATAAATAATAACGAGAATTCTGTACCGAATATGCTAATAGTAATTTTCTACACATAATTAGTAGTGTTCAGCCGCATCACTGCTAGCGGCACTTTCAACTAAGCTAACAATTTGAAAATATTGATTAAACTCTGAAATCGACTGCTATTTAGGTGAATGAGTAATGATGTCTGAAAAAATAGCGGAGCTAAGAAGACGCCAATCTTTTTTAAAATTATGTTATCAAAACGCTGACTCCGATTATTTCTGCAAACATTTCGGGAGGGGTCCGGACCCCCTGGACCCCTCCCCTGGCTACGTGCCTGGCTCTTACTAACTAGGGACACTGGCCCACACACACAGAACCCAAGGGAGAATCCATGTGTGGGCGGCCGCAGAGTTGCCAAGTTTTAGATCAGTATATTCCAGAGAGTCGTTTATTATGAAAGCGAGTTTTTGGCAATGCACTTTTTTTTAAATAATTATTTTTTTATTCATAACGGCAAATAACCATACATTTGACGAATCGTGTAGTGGGGAAATCATGTATTGATTACATCTCCAATATTTAATGTTGGTTCAGGAATTCCTTGATTGTTACAGGAATATGGAGCGGAGAAGGTTGAAGCGAAACAAACTCCCGGAGGTGGAGCGTTTTTTTGGTCGTCGAAGCGGAGTGGATGGACTTTTTTTTTGTAAAAACTCGGCCCTCTCCGAGATATATCAAATAAAAAGTATTTAATTGACATTTTAGCCTGATTCATTCAACTTTTAATTGCATGTAAGATTTGTACAATATTCAATCGTTTGCGCTTATAAGCCATAATCTTTATTCATATCGTACAAAAGGATACTGTCAGAAGAGAGACATATGTCAAATTTGTTCGAGTGGTAGCGGAGCGATAAAACTGGGCCGTTTCGGATCCCTGATTATTGCACCCAAAAGCTCCTCAAAGCTTCCTATTAAAATGAGCACTGAAGTATATGCTTGATACCTTCCCTTGTTTAAGTTGAAGCCAATGCCTTGCGAAAATACTTTCTACTTCTAGACTCACTGAGCTACGGGCCACCAGTATGCTACTCGGAATGAATGCTAAAAGAATTTTGCATGAAAGTTAGGTCCCAACTTTTGTAGATGGAGATTCACATTTCAATTTCAGTTGAGTGTGCTATTGAGTGAGCGCCCTGGAATATATCTAACTTGAATAAATTGGAAAGACGAAATTTAAGTTTTTGTCTAATTATGTGAACTGTTCTTCGAGTTTCCAAAATGCACCTTTTACCGAGTTTAAAACCAAGGGATATTTTTAAAAATTGCCGCCCCTCAAAATCTGCCGCCCCAGGCAGTTGCCCAGGTTGCCCATATGGATAATCCGGCCCTGCATCTAGTCACTTTAATTAAACAGTAAAAAGTTTTGGCCTCAAATTGAAATTTTTTGAAATTGGATATATGATCCGACCAAAAAGTATAAGGATTTAGGTATATACTGGGTATCCCAATCCCAACAATAATCCAGTAACTGGTTATAGCGCATATAGTGTCCGTTACGGGAAAAATATAAAAAAAATCAGTCGCGTTTTTTACAGTTATTTGTAATTATAATGAAAAATCTAAAAAACGCACACCTTGCTGTAATTAGTCATCCACTGTAACTGTAAATCTTAATATTTCTCAAATTTTCTTTTGGCGCTGCAACAGCAACAAAATATTCTATTACCTGCATTCGAACCCGGAAAAATAACTGTTTTGTTTTGAGAGAAATGTCACCTTCTTTGTGGAACCGAGAGATCCAATTTATCGTTTCGTCTAAGTTCAACTACCTGTACAGTAAAAATATTGCACCGGAACCTTCCGGCAAGTAATTTTCAAAGTTGGCGCATAGTCTATAGTTTTCATGACAGTATGACGTTTGCTTCATTATTCCCGATTGGAGTCAGATTATTTTTTCAAAGACCTGAAACCATAGCATTTTATACCCGAAAATTGCAACACTCAAAATATCAAATACCTCTGGAGACCTGTAAAGCTCAATTTTGAATGGGGATGGCCGGTATTTGACTTCGGAACTTTACTGGCCTCCAGAGATCTTTTGATATTTTGATTGTTGCAATTTTTGGGTAAAAATGCCATGGTTTCAGGTCTTTGAAAAAATATGCTGACTCCGATCGGGAATAATGAAGCAAACGTCATACGTTTCTGAAAACTAGAAAAACACCGGAGATATCAAATTTTGAAAATCGCATTTTTCCGTATTAGTTCTTGTTGTTCATTGACAGGGCTACAGCCTCGTAGAGAGCATTTCCAGATTTGCTCTTTTTTTCCATGGATATAGAGTCTGTCCTGGGGGTGTGCATAGGCTACCATTTGCTCCGATCCGTGCAGTAGAAAAAAATATACAGCGAAAAATGTGAAATTGCATAGAGTTTCTCGCTTAAGTCTTTTTATATTTCACAAAAACAATTGGATTGTAAAAGGTTTCCGCCAAAGAAAAAGTCGTCAGCCGCAAACAGAATTGATATAAATACAATTCCGCCAAAATACTCACATCTTATTGCAGTGGCGGATATACCAGTAGGCCGAGTAGGCTGGAGCCTAGGGCGTCAGATTTTACGGGGGCGGCATTTTTTTTTACTTTAAACACATTACATACACATTTATTACAGTGGAAACCGAATTCCGAATACGAACTTCAATACCAGATATAGCATTTATACTTCTCATGGGAGCAGTGTGTGAAGTGTGTTTGTACATCAGCGAGAGACAAAAGTGAAGAACGGTTTGTCACCGTTATCTTAGAGTTTCAAACACCAGGAACGATTTGTAATTTAAGACGAATCTTCGAAAAGGCCTCTTACAGTCAATTGTTTACACGCTGAACTTCGAAACCAAGCACTTTTTGCTTTTTTAATGGTCTCTTTCTCTTAGTCCGAGTCCTTTTTTGTTAGTAAAAGACACCAACAACTTAATCTTGCACTGAAGATCCCGGTTTCTTGTAAGTTCCATAAAATATAAGCAAAAGGCAAATCAATGTTATAAATCCAGATAGGCAAAACGCTATAAATCTCATAAATTGATAACTTTTAATTCAAAAAATTAATCACCTGGTACTAAAATTAAGGCGGCCGATTTTCGATGGGGTTTTAAGGTATGAAACCTGAATATCAGGGGAGGGAAGAGATATATTTTTGTAGTATGTTGATCCTTCAGCAACGGCTGATTTGAAGATTTCAATTTTTTATTGTACGACCAGAAATTTGAAAATCTTTAAGTACGTTTTTAAGGTTTGCAGTAAGCTAATTTAATTTTAAAGATTGTTCTCCCAAAATTCTTGAATCATGCGTTGCAAAGCAATCACGCTAAAGCAAATTTGCAGATTCATTAGATAAAAGTACCGTCATGAAATTGGTTTTTAAAATATTCAATTAAAAATTAAAAATTAAATTTCCTAAAGATATAAAAAGTGTATCACAGAAGTGACGTTGATAGAAAAGTATTTGAAAACGGAAATATACGGTTTCAATTAAATTTGAAGTATGTACAGTGAATCCCTGACATTAGCGATCACCTCATTCACGAATTCGCTTTAACTTATGTTTTGCGATACTTCTTCAATATTTCACATTTCCACTATCCAATACGTCATGTTTGGGTGCCAACACAGCTTCAGTCTGGTACGAAATGGTGGATCCATATGCTTTTTGTACGGTCACCAACCGGGGAGAAAAATTCACTTCAACATGACCCAATACTTACTTGAAGTGGTCACACGATTTCATTTGTTGGCAGCCTTCGCCCTTCGCCCAAGCTCATTTATGATATGCGCTTCACCTCTTCTATTTGAATCGACTTCATTCGTTAATCAGCTACGAAAAGAAAAAGATCATGGACATATGATTATCTAGGAGTGCGTAAGACCGAGTCGCAGTCCTGGCTGAAACCACTTTGTTTTTTAACGTTTATCTTCTCAATTCAATTGAAACAAATTAAGGAATTCATCAGGGAATGGGATGGGGTGAAATAAAGTTTGAAATATTTCGAAGAGTGCTAGGAAACAAACAAGACCCCCGAAAGTTGAGTGACAAGCTTCCCACTCGAAATATAACATTATTGATACTTTATGAACATTTTAAACATAAGTCCCACCTCTATTCTAAACACCGTACCCTAAAATTCGCGATAGTTTCGTGGAACGCATCCCTCACGAATTTCGGTGGTTCACTGTAGTTTCAAAGCCTCATTTCAAATTTTTTTATGCCAATTTTATTGATGGTTTTTTTCCTCAAACAAATTGTACCATCGATTCTATCAGTATTGCTAAATTGTGCATTAAAAGCGGGACACTATGATGAAGAAGAACATACCCTTCAAAACGACTTTCCAACCAATAAATGTTTGTATCGCTGTTATTTTATATTTATCTATCATATAAAGTTTGAAGAATGCTCAGGACCCACGAAGTGGAAGTACTCATCTATTAAAGTGCAAAGGGGAAAGTTGAGAATAAATTAAGGTCAATCAGCAATATTCTCGTAGAGCCTGGTAGGGGCGGCAAAATGTTAACAAGTTTACCATCTACGAGGTTTACCGTCAGGGGAGCACCTAGTTTTTCGGCCTTTATCTCCCGGTCCCTCGAACTATTTGGACCTTCGGTGCTTTACTGACAAGATGTTGCTGCCAGAAGTGGATTTCTCCGTCCGGCGAATGCACTCACCTTCAGGAACCCAACCCCGGGGTTGCATCACTAGCTGGATGACTTGGGTAACAACCTCCAGCCACTACGAGGCCAACACCTTGATGGGTAAGGACCATGGTCCCCTGGGCACACCCATCCCCCTAGTACACTATTCGCTATAGACTTCTCTATAGCTGGTGTGATCTTCCTGCGGCCCCCTATTGGTTAAGCCTCACGTAAGAAATCAGATGTGCACATCCCAGGCTCGTTGGACCTGTGACTACGAGCCTGTGCAGACTCGTAGCGCTGCTTTTCACATCCAGGTGGCCCCTTCAGTATACTAGTCAGCAATGCGATTCGGGCAGTGTGGTCATCAATCCACAAACTAGTTAGATATAGGCGCGTAGGCATTTACCACCAAGGCCCTTCTCCCTAACTAGCCCCTTCAGGACTCGGGTCATGCGAAGCTCACACGATTTACCATACGATGCACTCCCCCATCAGAGGACACCATAATCGTGCTTGGCCTTTAGTGACTTCCCTCCCGTAAGTCATGGGAGGAGTTAGGTCACGCCATGAGCCACCCGTACATAACTCACGAGCTCGGGAACGTTACCGCCCGAATGGTCTTTGTACAGATCCTCGCCATTGCGTATCAACTGTGCCAGGGGCCCCCGTGCGCTGCTAGGTCCGTGGTGGCGCAACTCTTTGTCCCAGTCTCTCTCTAGTTCCTGTCAATCCCTTGTGGGGCATAGGGCATTAACCACGCCTACTCTCCACCTCGTTCTGTTTTGCGCCAACGGCGCTAGCTGCGACCATGTATGATTTAGCGTTTTCGCTTCGCTAGTTACCGATCTTTTCCATGTGTTCCTTGGCCGCCCAACACGGCGTCTTGCTCCGGAGTCCTGTGGATTCCAGTTTAGAGCCTTTTTTGCGACGTTTTTGGGCCCTCTTCGGAAGGTGTGACCTATCCATTGCCTTGCCACTTAAGTCTTTTGATCGAAGCGCCTATCCCTTCCTGGCCAGTTATAGTAAGGAGATCCTCGTTCGAAATGATCTCCGGCCAACGAATATTTAGGATGCGCCGTAGACACTGATTAACAAAAGTTTGCAACTTATCAGTGATCTCTTTAGTCACCTTCCAGGTTGAACAGCCATATAGCAGAATGGATTTCACATTAGAATTGAAGACACGTATTTTGGTGCGTCTGGAAATATTGTAGTTTAGCCAGAAAGGATTCAAATTGAAGAAAGCCGCCCTAGCCTTGTTTACTCGTGATTTTACATCAGCATGCGCTCCACCATCTGCTGTAACTACACTTCCGAGATAGCAAATTCATCAACTTTTTCGACTGCCTGTCCTGAAATACAAATTTCGCTTTGCCCACCTGGATATGTGCTCAAGAACTTAGTCTTGGCAGCATTGATTTTCAGTCCCGCATTACGACTCGCGCAATTTAGAGCTTCTGTCATTTGAGCGACATCATCCGTGTTTGTTGATAGAAGGCAAATGTCGTCAGCGTAGTCAAGATGTTGAAGGTGATTGAACAATTTCCACCTGATACCTTTGTTACGATGTAATTGGAGTGCGGAGCCGAGTACATCACTAATGGCAACAAGGAAGAGAATAGGTGACAAAATGCAGCCTTGCCTCACTCCACTGTGCACCTCAAAAGGATCTGAAAGCTTGCCCTTATGCAGGACGTGACATTGGGCTCCATTGTAGGATTGCTTGATGATGGACATTATCTTATCTGGGATATTTCGTCTCCGTAAGGCATTCCAGTTGTAGAGACGATCAACGCTATCGAAGGCTTTCTCAAAATCGATTAACATGAGATGTAATGGGGATCTCCATTCCGCGGATTGCTCGATGATAATACGGAGGGTGTTAATGTGGTCGCTACAGGAAAACCCTTCGCGAAAGCCAGCTTGTTCATCATTCAATGTGTCATTGATTTTGTCCTTGATTCGTCTTAAAACAATCTTAGCCATCAGCTTGCAAACAGCAGGAAGTAGGCAGATCCCACGCCAATTATTGCAATTCTTCAGGTCACCTTTCTTCGGAATCTTAATAATTACGCCCTTTTTCCACTCACTGGGAAGAGTTTCGGTTTCCCAACACTCTTGGATTAAGGGAAGGAGATTATCCGCTGAAGCGATAATATCCGCTTTCAAGAATTCAGACGGAATTCCATCAATCCCAGGGGCTTTACCGCCGTCCATTGATTTAATAGCGTCTATTAGTTCCTTTTTGGATGGTGGACCAGAACTAATGCCGTCTATTCGAGGGACGTCTTCTGCTGGCAATGAAGATGCACTTGCAGACCCGAAGGTGTTATTAACCCTTCTGTCGGCACGAAGGTCTGGCCAGACCTTTGGCACTATATTTCGGTCAAAAAAGTATAGAAGATGAAATCGCAGCGACTTCATACTTCGTGATATCCTAAAATAATATGTTTAGAAGCATTTTGAAAAAAATCTGAAAAAGTCGCTTAAAGTTTTGAGCATGTTTTAGACCAAATTCAATTTATAGTGCTTTTTGGCACCCAATAGGTCTGGCCAGACCTACTGTTTTTCACCCCATTTTTCTCCACAAGTAAAGAGTGAATTTATAAAATTCTCTTAAAATTCTCCTATTTATGATGTAATAATATGATTAAAAGTCAATTTGTACTTTAAACAATAAAAATTTCTGAGATTTTTCTGTAAGAAGCCGTGAAGTTCGGAAAATGGGTATGCCTAATTTAATCATGTCTTATAATATCGTCTAATCAATTGTGATTTGATTCTAGGAAATTCAAACTAGTTTTATTTCCTTTGTAATAGTAAGGACTAAGCATGAGTGACTTGCGAACGTCTTTCTAAATGGATTTTATCAAGAATTTTACGAAAAATTTAGAATGAAATGACTTTTGCGATTAAAAATTCTCTATTTCTATCTACCTATTTCCCTAAATCGGCAGACTAATATCGGGGTAAAATCTACCAACAGAGCGCCAAATATTTCCCCAAAGATATTAGAATTGGAAAATGCGATCAAACTTTTTCCTAGATATACACCATGAAAATACAAAAGTAAAAAAGAAGAGAATAAGGGAAAAACATGTTTGTGCAAATACCACCTCAAAATATGTCTACTTAAAAACGCTCCCAGTATGTCTACAAAAATGATGTAAATGTTTCTATTGTTTAAAAATGCTAGTTTAGAAATGGCTGAATGACCCTACGAATAAATATTTAAATTTTTCTAAAAAATAAAATTTTTTTCTTAGTAGGTCCAGCCAGACCTATTGGGTATAGAATATGCATATTGTAGTAGGTGCCGACAGAAGGGTTAAGGACCTCTAAAAAATGTTCTCTCAATTTTTGCAGCTATTGTTCTTCGGTAACGAGCAGAACACCTTCCGTATCTTCCACATGATGTTCCGTTAGTAAAGATCTGTCAGTTAATGGCTTAAGCACTGTCACCGCGGATAGCCGCATCCTCTGCCTCCTTCGCAAGCGCGTTGATATTTTTGCGCTTATCACGCCTAACACTCCTTTGAACGCCTTTTTGGAGCGATCGGTATTCAGCTCTGTATCGTTCCTTAGCTGAATCGTCAGCAGCTGAGTTAATCTGCTCTTTAACTCTCTTGCGTGCTGAGATAAGAGACCAAGTGGAGTCTCTAATAAATGGTCTCCTACCGCGATCCAATCGTCCTAAAATTTCTTCGCCACACGAAATAAATGAGTCTTTAGCGACTTTCCATCTATCGTCAATTGTCGGATTCTCATTTAGTGGTGATGCATTAGCTTCTTCGCGCAAAGCGGTGGAGAACGCACGCTTGGTTGATGGATGTCCCACTACATACAGCCATTTCTGGCTGATGTCACAAGGACACCGACCCCCCTGCGGGGAGCAAAATGTTAACAGCCTACTAGCGGCAAGCTTTTCCGCCATTTTTTGTTTATTATATTTTAAGGTACTCAAATAATTTTGTTCCACCTTTTATTGTAAGTTATACAAATGAACGCTTTTTCATAAAAATTCAATGGGAGTAATTGACAGTTGTGCTACAGTTTCGAGGAATTCCTTACATGCTTCATTAACTTTACAGTTGTTTCTTGCCCGAATTGCGGAAATAGCCGCAAGCACAAGAAGTGTCCCTATCTAGCAAAATTTCAGGTCACAGATAAGGATATGAGTCCAACTCGTAATCTGACACATTGAACCACTGATCCGAACGTATATTCAAATTTGCATCAACTGTCCACATACCGCTGCATGCCGCCTACTCCTACACACTTCAGCTCCAGTAGACGACAACCAAAACCAACTAAGCATCTCCACATTTCTATGCATTCCTAAATTCTGAGTGCATGCAGACATTGCCGCAACATTTGCATATTAGAGAAAGAACTACGCCAAGTAAAGCCGTTTATCATAAGTGGCAATTAGAGCTGCGATATGTCTTCTTGGACCGCTACCGTCTTTTCGCGCCGGCGAAAGGTCTATAAACGTGATATGAGTACGTAACGTATGCGGTCGTATCTCATCCGTCTGCGTCCATTTGCCAGCGTAAATCTTACAATTATCCCATCCCGTTGCTCAACGAAAACGCGAACCGTTGATGTGCCATGTGTGCATGATGGTCGTCGAATCATATCAATTTTGTAGAGTGCAAATAAGCGGAAAATGGAAAATAGTCGACGGTCATTCAGTTATTCTCCATCCATAGAAGCTGAGGTAGGGATATTCGAGTGGAATCGAAAGGGTACGAAAAGAATCGTCCAAAACTATGAATGGCAGTGAATCAAAAACTTCTTCCATCCCCAGGTGGGTAGCTTACCCTGATTGTTTGCTGTATAAATTTATTATGCAACATTATCTGACGAGCTTCGTCACCTATGAAGGTAATTAAGACGCCCAAAAAACACATTCCAAAATCCTACCGTTAACCCTTTGACGAACAGAACGTCTATAGACGTCCAATTTTGAGCATTTGACATACAAATCGTGTCAAATTTAGGCGTTGTGTCCGGCAATGAGTTAAAAAACTTATCTGAGAAACCATAGACTAAGCACGGAGTGGCAGTAAACCAAGGAAGAAGTAGATGTCAAGGTGGAAATGAAATAATGCCGGGGGATCAGGTGGAGATTTTATGGGAGTAATGATTTAGCATGACATTTATGGTGTTAGGTGACAACCATACGCTAAAACTCATATCCACTGATAACCAATTGTCAAGGCTCTGAAAATCTTGATCAAAGTTATGGCATTGGTCATTCGAATAGGTACAATTATTAACTCCAAACCGTTTCAAATATGAAATTGTTCTCTCAAACAGCTGAACATCTAATGAATCGAGATTTAATCGATTTACCTAATAACAGTCACCATCCCTTACAGGATTATTGAAAATTACATGCATACATTTCATTGACACTACCTACCATACCACACCAAGTGTTCTGGCCGCACACAACAACAATCGACGTTCCCCGATGTCAACCAGAGAGGTCTTAAAAGAACGCGCCAATGCACCCACGCATTTTTGAAATGTTTTAACAGATGACAGCTGTTGTGGCTTGGGGCTTTTTGTACTGACCGTTACTTCTTCTTCTTCTACTACTCGAATCCATGTCGTGTCATTGCTAGAGCATGAGTTTGATCAATTTTTTCTATGTCCATCGCGGTAATACATACCTACAAAGTCCATTCAAGTTCCTTCAATGTGGCGGAATAGCACCGCGAGAGCGACCGTGGTCGATGGCCACGTGATAAAGAATGCAAGAAAGACGGTAAAACTCTAAAAAACGTTATTTAGCGCTTATAGCGGCCTCTTATTGTTGGTAAGGTGCTCTTATAATTGCATTCATGCCACACCACATTGCCATACTTGTGTGCGAGATGTAATTTCGTGATGTATGGTGACTTGCGGTTAATGCAAGCAAATGGCCGGCCATGTCGCCGCGACTAGGCCACGAATAGATGTTTGTATCTTGTAATAAATTATATTTCTTGGGCTTTTTGAATGATAAAAGATGAGGTGTTGAATGCGAACAGGGAAGTGACCATATTCATGGAATAGGCTCGGAGGAATAAAAGGATGGCGATGAATATAAATTGGAAGATATACGTACACAATGACCTTTGATTACTTTTAATTTATGTACATTGTAATGAATAGTGAAGCCCTGTGCTGTGGTAATGGATCGATGTAGCGGAATACAATATTCCGAAACTATTAGTCATCGTATCAGATCGTCACATTCTTGGAATGCAATTGCATGCAATTCTTTTAGACTATATGAAATTTGTAATGACAAGAAATTCAATTGGGCACAAGTACTAGAAATTATGTTCTAAAATAGAAGCTCGCTCAATGGTTGGCTTCTTTTAACTTATCTAGAATGCAGCTTCTCTCCTAAAATCTGCGGATTTTTTTGGCGTCATAAAGGCCAGCAGTAAGATAGGCTCGTATACCGTACACACACAGGAATCTGATTCCATTTTTAGATTCTTCGTTCAGTCAAAATGCATATAAAATACTCCGCGCATGCCGCTGTTCGGTCTTTGAGGAGCCCTATCTTCGTTGCCGAATCTTTACGGTTAGAGGATATTGGCTCCGTTCCCTGGGCATCTTCGAATGACCAAGTTCTTTCATTGCAAATGGCGCCCAATGTATGTAGTGCTCGAAGCCATGACTCTGTTATTAGAAGCCTCTACTGACTGAGCTAGTCGGCCTCCACGCAGCATTTTGTCATGAAAGTGCTTGGCCATCCAACGATACCCAGCGACGGAGCCAATGCCTCTTCAACCGTGGAGGAAGATAAGGCTCCTCAACGAGCGAGCAGCGTCATGCGCTTGCTGTAGCTCAGTTTCGGGAGCGGGTGGGGTTTGTGCTACTCGTTGCTCCTTGTCCTTTTACACTAGAAAAAGGATATCGCATGCCTACGGGATCACAACACAACATTAGAATTGAAATTGGCATTAAACCGAGAGAAAAAACAGCCGACTCGCGCAGGTGCCATCTTATTTCGCTCCGTCGTGCCATCTTGTTGGTGTCGGCCAAACTAAACCCACACAAATTCAATAAAATTCACCCCAACTGAGGTGTTCGCGGCCGAATTCGAAAATGTAAAACGCTTCTCTTGACAATTAAATTTCTCCCGTGGAATGACGGGGGGGGGGGGGGGGGTGATGGTGACATGGTCCGCTGCTTAAGGACCACCAGCCACATTTTTCCTCTGATTGCCTTTTGGCTACAAAAAAAAAAAAACGCTTGTCCACTTCACAACCCCGTCACTCGAATCCCATCTTTTTTTCTTGATCCGCGTGCACTCGGCGTGTCCGACGTCACTCGACTCTCCGACCACTGACCACTGACCACTGTTTGTTTAATGAAGCAGCCTCGCTATTAACCGATCTTCTCCACGTGTTTTTTGGTCGTCCAACACGGCGTCTAGCATTGGCTCCCTGAGGGTTCCAATCTAGGGCCTGCTTTGCAATATTTGTTGGCCCTCTTCGGAGAGTATGACCTATCCATTGCCACTTTCGCCTTTTGACAGAAGTGCCTATCCAATCCAGGCCTGTGATAATCAGGAGATCATCATTGGAAATAATCTCCGGCCAGCGGATTTGTAGGATGCGCCGTAGTCACTGGTTTACGAAAATTTGCAGCTTAGTTGTTATCTCGTTGGTCACCTTCCAAGTTGAACAGCCATAAAGAAGCACAGATATTACAATAGAATTGAAGATTCGGATTTTGGTGCGCCTGGAAATGTTGTTATTTTGCCAGAAACGAGTCAAAGTGAAGAAGGCTGCCCTAGCCTTATTGACACGCGTTTGTTCATCAGCGTCCGCGCCGTCATCTGCTGTGACTATGCTTCCGAGGTAACAGAATTCGTCAACTTTTTCGACTGCCTGGCCCGAAACACAAATTCCGCTTTGTCCCCCAGGATGGGAGCTCAAGTACTTGGCCTTGGCAGCGTTTATCTTGAGCCCAGCATTACGACTTTCGCAATGCAGAGCATCGCCCATTTGAGCAACATCCTCCTTTTTATTTGAAAGCAGACAAATATCGTCAGCATAGTCCAGGTGTTGCAGGTAATCAAACATTTTCCATCTGATACCTTTCCTCTGGTTTTGAAGCGCGCTCACTAGTATACATCGTTAATGGTTATGAGGAAAAGAATAGGTGATAAAATGCAACCTTGTCTTACTCCACTGTGCACCTCAAAATGATCTGAAAGCTTACCCTTGTGCAAAACGTGACATTGGGCTCCCTGATAAGATTCCTTGATGATGGAAATTATTTTATCTGGTATGC
Source organism: Microchrysa polita (assembly GCA_949715475.1). NCBI lineage: Eukaryota > Metazoa > Arthropoda > Insecta > Diptera > Stratiomyidae > Microchrysa > Microchrysa polita. The sequence continues at coordinate 9,807,919 of OX454420.1, forward strand.
CCCTCCTACGAAGAGCTCTCCAAATATACTCCCGATCAACACTATCGAACGCCTTCTCGAAATCAATGAACATGAGGTGTAATGGGGATCTCCATTCGGCGGATTGCTCAGTAATAATTCGCAGGGTGTTTATATGGTCGCTACATGAAAAACCCTCACGAAAGCCAGCCTGTTCATTGCTTAAAGTGCGATCAACTTCATCCTTGATTCGGTTCAAAATAATTTTAGCCATCAGCTTGGATACAGCTGGAAGTAGGCAAATACCGCGCCAATTATTACAATCCTTAAGGTTACCCTTCTTGGGAATTTTAATAATTACGCCCTTTTTCCATTCTACTGGAAGAGTTTTGTTTTCCCAACACTCTCTGATGAGGGGAACTAGAATATCCGCTGTAGCATTCGAATCCGCTTTAAATAGTTCGACCGGAATTCCAACTATCCCCTGGGCCTTACCGGCGTCCATAGATTCGATAACCCGCTTTAATTCCGTCTTAGATGGTGGTCTGGAATTAATACTGGCTACTGGAGGGACTTCTTCTTCTGCCGATGAAGATGCACTTGCAGGCCCAAAACTGTTGTTAAGGACCTAAAAAAGTGCTCTTTCCATCTCTGAAGTTGCTGTTCTTCGGTAACAAGCAGTATCCCTTGTTTATCTTTCACAGGATGGTCGGTTGTGAACGATTTACCAATTAGTGGTTTAATTAGCTTAAATAGGGTACCGCTTTTACCACGGTAAGCCGCATCATTTGCCTCCTTCGCTAAAGCGTTGATTTAAGTACGCTTATCACGCCTCACACTTCTCTGCACGCCTTTTTGTACTGAACGGTATTCAGCGCGAAGTTGATTTTTAGCTGAATCATCAGCAGCAGAGTTAATCTGTTCCTTAACTCTTTTGCGTGCTGAGGTCTCCTACATCGATCCAATCTTCCCACAGTCGCTTCGCCACATGAAATAAAAGAATCCTTTGCAAAATTCCATCTATCTTCAATTGTAGGATTCTGAAGAGATGTTGCTGCACAAGCTTTTTCGTGCAAGGCGGTCGAATATGCACGTCTAGTTGAGGAATTTTTTAGCTGTTGTGAGATCGTTGAATCGCTGCCGTTCGTAAGCAAAATTTCGCGATAACAAGATGGTGGTCGCTGCCAACATCAGCCCCACGCTTCGACCTGACGTCTAAGAGGCAGTTTCTCCATGTCTTAGAAACAGCAATATGGTCAATTTGGTTCTCTGTTCTGCCATCAGGAGAAATCCAAGTTGTTAGGTGGCAGGGTTTATGCTTGAACAACGTTCCGCCAATGACTAGTTGCCGAGAGTTACAGAACTCCACGAACATTTCGCCATTGTTGTTCCTGTCGCCAAGCCCGTGATTGCCCATAAGGTGTTCCAAGGCTAAATTATCAGTACCGACTTTGGCGTTGAGATCCCCCATTATGATTTTGATGTCACCCCTGGGAGCCCTATCAAAGGTGTCGCCTAGTCGCTGATAAAAAACGTCCTTTGCGGATTGGTCTGCAGGTTCAGTCGGTGCGTAGCACTGAATAATTGTGATGTTTCGTACTCTGGATTTGAACCTGGCTGTGATGATACGGTCGGAGATAGGTTTCCAGTCGATAAGGGATCGGCGTGCATTCCTAGTCAACAGGATTCCGACGCCCGCTTGGCGAGGTGAATTATCGTCTTCACTTCCAGAGTAGAGCAGTACAGTGCGAGAGCTTGGTGATAAAGTCGCCCCCGATCCGAGCCATCTTGTTTCGCTCAGTCCTAGTATAGCGATGTTGTATGCGGTCATTTCCTGTTCGACTTCTGTGAGCCTTGTGTTATTACACTCACCCCACATCGTCCGAACGTTCCAAAAACCGATCGTAGTCCGTTGTTTATAGCCAAAAGTCGTTGCCGTTGAATCAATCCGAGGTATCCGAGGCTCGTTTAATGTTTCGAGTGTAAAGTAAATTTCAGTAATTTCAGCAGGATACAAGCCTACATACCCTATACATTATCCCAATTACAATGATTGGCGGATTTTAACAAATATTAAAAATTTAAAATAAAGCGAATCAATCATAGTCGTAAAAAATACAACAAATCCAAAAGCAGACATGTATGTGCCAAAAACGGTAAGTACTAAGGTAATTTTGGGTTGCTGATTCCAAATTTGAGGACAAAATCCCGAAAAAATGGGGATCGCCCGCCCCAGATTGGTGCTCCTCTCTGTGTTGTGTATGCATACTTCACTTTACAAGTTTAACTGTTTCTTCCATCGATCGAGACCAGCAATTCATTCTTAATCAAATGCCACAACTCTTCTTCCGGTGAGGCAAAAACGAGTTATACTGGATTGCTCCTTCAGTCATTCATCGATACCTATACAACAGTTCATTCGAAACTTAGCTGCTTCATCCGTCAATACCTTTCCAAGTCTAAATATTTATAGGGTACGCCAACACCAAGTTGTACTACACTGCAACTTGTTGGAATAAAATGACATAAGGCAGCGAATATTCGCGATGGAAAAAATACTGCCAAACTAACGAATATTCGATTTGGCGTGAATATCCTCTAACAGCGCAATGTGCTACAATTTTGACAGCGCAGAAAATTCGTCGCGGATAATTCGCTGACGCGTCGGTGTAAGGGACGTTTTAAGTAGCTTAAGAAGCTGACTCTGTGACTTTCATGTGATTTGTTTAGAGATTTTTCCTTTTGTTCAAATGTGAAATTAATGAAAATGGAGAGTGATGCTCATCATGGAGAGTCAAGGCGGCCGGCGATGCGAGATCCACTGGGTATCTCATCTTGTGAATAAAAACGCTTATATTCATAGAGATCTCCCAGAATTTCATTTCTGATATACGTAAGAGATGTGTTTTCTACGAAAGAATCCCTAGACCATAATCATTCTTAATACGTCCTAACCAAAATGTGGTTATTATCCACAGAAATTCTGGTGGTTCATGGTTAATGATGTTGAGTAGATCAAAATAATTTTCTGATTACACTCGGGTCGAATGCCGCGAAAGGCTCAGAAAGCGGCATGGTGAAAGTTTACCGTGGCAACCTTCACCAAGGCATCTATCAGTTTTTCCACTAAATGCGTGCAAGACAACCAAATGCGCACAAAGAAAAGTAACCTAACGAAATGCAACCATAGATTCCGTCCTATCACCAAAGCAAATCATTTGATGGAAGTACTGTTTCAATTAAGTTGGCAACAGTGCGATTCTGATCCATAAATCACCGCGAGTACCGCGGCATTTTAATAATTCCGCGTGTATCAAAGAAGTGCGCGCTACTGCCTTGAATCTTTTGTTATAGAGTACAGCACGCGCACGACACTACTCCAACCGCAATCATAAAACTGTTTACTAACTTCTTACACGATTTATAACATCTTGACGACAATCTTGGCCATAATCAATTTGCCGTCAACCAGACGGAAAACCTAAATGTATACAGTCTGTGCCTTTTGCAAGAAATACAGTTAGGATTAGTGCATAGATAGAGCGCTAAAAGAATCATAATAATCAAAATCAACAGAAGACAGACAAAAGGGATTATATGGCTGCAGTTAATATCGCTAATAGCTTGTAGTGTATACGGCAAAAAGGAATTATAATTGACCTTCGCGAATGAATGTAGAAATGAAAATGAATGAAAATAAAATTGTTTTGATGGTATTGTAAACGTTCCAGAATAAAACCATTACCGACGAAAGATTTCTCTTCATTTAAATTAACGTTGGCGAAATTGAGAAAGGTGCAGGCTTAATTGATGTTTCGAGAGAAGGGTTAATTTGAAAGTGGATAACGTCACATTTTTATTGGTTTCATTTTCAGTGTGGCGATGGCGGTTACTTTTCTTCAGTTATTATGGCGAAATGGATGTGTTGGGGTTCGTGTTCAATTAGCTAAATTAGTATCCCCTTGTTCAACAGTCTCATAAAAATATCTTTCTTATGGATTAGATGGATAAGGTTAATACGTACTCAAATATTAGGTAAACTGTAAAGGTTTTAAGTTTTCGTCACCTTTTTTGTCATAGTCAGAGTCTTTCGACTTTTAATTAATTTAATCTTTAAAAGAAAAGTCAAGGCAATAGGCGGCATCCTTTTGTCTGTGTTGAAAAGGTATGTAGTTATGAGAATTGGAAAATTATATTAACACACGTATCAATAGCAGCACAGTTTTTACTAAGTACATGTATAGAAGAGCGTGTAATCATTAAAATCAGATTTCAGTCTCCGCAACGGGCACTTAAGGAGTGGGATTGCAAAATGTGACGGAGATTTTTTTTCTTTTTTCCTTTCCTGTTTCCTATGTATTTCAGAACGCTGGACTGGAATCTGAAGTTTCCTACGAACATTTTGTTTTGACTAATGGGGAAAGTTTAAGTTTTCAGCAATTATTTCAAAAACCATAAAAGCTAGGAAATTTGTTTAAAGAGTTTATGCTCTAATGCAGTGATTGACAATGTGCGGCTCGCGCTCCAAATTCGACTCTTTGACTGATTTAGTATGCATCTTCCATGTCTCAAACATAAATGCACAAATTCTTTATTGAAAAAATATTTTTTACCGTTAAAGGTATGTACTGAGTTCACCGAGCGAAAAACGTGCATATATGTCTCCCGTGAAAACAGTGCCGTGGAGACTTGCTTTTTATTCACTCAATGTAAGATGTAAGATACTCACGTTCTGATTGATTGTCGATGACATCTTTTCATTGTGAAATAAAGTGCAACTGCATTATTTTCGCTGGCGAAATGTCAAAAACCGGTGTGGAGACTTTCATGTGAAGTTTGTACCACCAAGCGAATTCGATTTCACGATCATCAAGATTTTGACAGTATTTGCATGGATTTCACGTGAACTGACGATGTTAGTACCTACTTTTATCGTTTAAAATCTATATCTATCTACTAAATTCCGTTTTTCAAGTCAAATACGGGTTGGGCGACTTTTTTTTAACAACGGGTTTAGTCTGTTACGAGCTACATTGTACAACTAGTTGCCGTATTTTTTAAGGCAACATTGGGATTTTAACCCACTCTCTGGCAGTTTAGTTATAGTCTCGAAAGGTATTCTACAAGCAGCCTAATTTCTGTTCTGGTCAAGTTAATGAGATCCTTGCTGCCGTTAAGATGGATATGTCCCATTCCCGTAACTGTACTTAAGGAATATAGTGCGCTAAACACATCTGGAACATTACTTCGGTGACTAAATTCGCAAAACTGGAAGGACCATGTTAGTGCTTCGTTATTGACAAAATGTTAAAAATAAAACTGCCTCACCATCCGGGTGGTATATTCATCTTGCTTTAAAAACCGCTGGGTTGGCGATCAACATCCTTGTGCTGGATAAATCTTTTGAGGTATTTCCTAATTGTGGTCCTTTATTCCCAGGAATAACGGTTAAAAATAAGTTTAAATTGAATGCTGGTAAAAGATCAATGATGCATTTAAATCTTTACAGTTCAATCACCGCATTTGAATTGAGCGTTGAGTCATTCGATTTTTATCGGAAATTTGCGTCTTCTATGCAATGTTGTACTTAAAAAAAAATCTTTAAAGGTTTGCGAAGTACAACTCTCAGTTTTCTCAGACAATCCGTACCGTTATGCAAAATGACTCTTTAAATGAATATATATGTACTAATGGGTAAGTTCCTATATTTGGCTTTCCTAGCAAATAAGTTTGCCGATCATTTCTTTAGTGTGTCAATACTATTAGAATGCATATGGGCCACATTTTTTGTAATTTCATGACATTCTTTTGGAGTTTACAATGAACAGAAAAATAAAAGAAATTAAGAGAATAGAGTGTAATCTGATAACTGGCCTCTACCTCCTCCGTTCTCATGTTTGCCTTGTATGGATATACGCAATGGCGTAATGTACGGTGTTCAATGTGTGCAGTGGAGCAGGGGCCCCAAGCCAAAGGGGCCCCCAAATCCGAAATCATAACGAAATTTTGTTTGTGTAAGTGAGCTATAGAATTTTGGGTATGGTCAACCTTGGATCTCTAAGTATTATACTCTGTTTGCACCGGAGAGGCGCAACTTAACTCAACAGTCATCAGATCAATCCATAAATTATAAAGGTTTTTGCTCATAGTAATATTGAAAATTAATAAAGGTTCAACTTCAGATGGGGTGCCACTCTTTGAAGGTTCTTGCGTAAAATTGGGCCAATAATCAGCGGCCGCTCTAGGGAGGGGTGGTATTTTGGGTAGTACTTCATAGATGGAAAATTACATGAAAGCTGAAACTTATTTCCGGTAAAAAAGACTAAAACACTAGTAAATTAATGGTAATTAGCTCGAGGGCGTTACTGACAAAAGACTGCAACTCTATAAATTGCAGGGATAAAACCGTTACTTAATTTTAGATTCCATATGATAATAAAATTGCTCTTTAATACGCGTTTTTTTGCTTTCGCACGATAATTGTTAGGTGCACAGTTTTTTTTAAGTTTTGTTTAATTTCCTTCGAAAAATTTACCAAAATCAAAAATCAGCACCAAACGTTTTTAAGTAAAGCAAACAAAGCACACGAAGGAAGTAACTGTATGATTGTATCGTAACCTCAACTAGTCGTTAAGAACCTCAGGAAACAGATAAAAGCTAGAGTCTGAAGTGAGCATTTGTCCAGGATTTATCAACAAGATTGGTTGACATAGAGTCTGCTTCTTGACATACCCTGGTTTCTCGTCTCAGTTCATTTCGCTCAGTAGTATTCCGTGAGATTACCGATATTGAGGCACTATAGGGGGATCAAATTGGCATTACTGAAACCTTGGGGACGTAAGCTGTCCTTAGATTACCTTTTGGATTTGTCAGTAATATTTCGCATTTCTTAACGACTACTACATCACCAATACGTCTTCCTCGGGAAGTGGCAGTCTAGATTGACGTTCTCAAGTTCATAATGATAAAAAAGGATACATTCAGCACTCGATGAGCATAAAGGTTGAGTTGGATAGAAACGACTCTTTTTTTCTGTTTTCGTATGGAATGGAAAACTTATTTCTAGGTGGGATTCAAAAAACTCAAAATGTGTCAGAACCGCATCCTTCCTGGTCCAAGTCCAAGTCCAGAGTCGACGCATCCCATGAACATTTTCAACAAAAAAAATCTTATTTGCGGCAATTTTGCCCGCGGGGCGGCGTAGGTGCAAGAGCGGGCGCTGCCCATAATCCAGTTATTGGAGATTATTTAAATATCGATTGATTGCTCTGCAAAGAAAAATATGTTCACAATGTTGAAAAAAGGATATGGGATGACTTATTGATCAGAATGGCTAACCACAGTTACTAAGAACATTGAAAAAGGTTTAAGTGAGAAAACCTTTACTTTTTTAACTCGGACTCAAGAAATCAAGTAACAGATGTCTGTCGACAAACTAGCGAGTTAAGATACGTAAATCATTTGCCTTTGGAGCATCTCTACCATGAATTTTATTTCAGTCGATTTAGTTTTCCTTGGTTATGGATGTGATCAACATAAATATAGTAATCAGTTTTAGTCTAGGATCAGCGACTCTTACGAGGTAGAAGGGCACTCCTAATGGTTGTCTTCCGCCGCGACTCTTCGATTTTGTGATAAATAGATGATTAAATTATTCTAAATTCAATTTTGTCTCAAAAAATGAAAAAAAAATTTTTTTTAAATGATGTTCGTTGCTTTTGTTTATAATGTAGACTGCTTTAAATGTAGGTTCTATGTTCTATAATTTTTTTTTGGTGAAAAAAAAATCGAGCGTGAGGAACCCCCATTTCGATCTCGAACACAAGAAAATTGGGAAACGTTACGCCACTGGATATACGGTAGGGATGTCAAAAACCGGACGGTTAGTCCGAAAACCGGTACTTTCCGAACGGTTAACCGGTTTTTTTTCGGTTTTTTCATTCTCCCGGTTTTAACCCGGACGGTTGTTTGCCCATCCGGTTAAAACCGAAAAAAAAACTTTCCAAATTCATAAAAGTTTATATTTTCTTGATTTGTCAGTCTGTAATCTATTGCTTGTCTTCTATGAAACATTTCGTATTTCCGAACACTCTCCTTATTGCTATTATTCCAAGAACTATCGCTTCGTCAAACTACCACTCCTTGCATGTTTCCTTTCCAAGGCAGATATTGTTTACGTTGCGTATCACACCCCAATAGGAAAAAGAGCGCTTCAGAAGGGCATTCCTCTTCATGTACTTTTTAGCATTGCATGTCCGCGGAGGCAAGCTCTTTAAGATGCGCTCCAGAAGCGCTTCGAGAGAAGTGAGTTGTAAGCGCTTCTAGAGAAGTGAGTGGTAAGCGTTTCTGCAGCAGTGTGCTATAAGCGCTCCAAAAGAATTTCACATTTCATTTCATTTAAGTGAATGAAATGCGCTTTTAGAGGATTGAATGCGAAAACCGAACATGATTCATTGTATAAAAAATAACTTGATATAAGTGAAATTTTCAAATTTATTAGAAAAATATGTTCATGCGTTTCCTTTTTTAAAATTAAGAGTATGATGCAAAAAATCACGACTTGAACACTTTAAATTTAACAAGACGAATAACGTACACTTTTCACGTTATGAAATTATCTAGAACAACGGCGAATATTCGACTTGTGCTGCAATCGTCGCAAAGAGTTGAAGCTATTCTAGTACGTGAGTGAGTGCTTCCTCACCATTCGTAAATATGCTTCTGTGAAAGCGCTTCCTCCGAAGCACATTTGGAACTGGTGAGGAAGCGCTTCTATTTTTCCTATTGGGACGTGTACCCAGCAAACAATTTTATCGATTTTTTCGAAAAATCACAAAAATGATTCGAAAGCGATATTATTCAAATGAGAAATTTATCGTAGACTTGTCTCTCCGGCGAAAAATCATTTTATTGTCATCAATATGTCAGGAATGCGACTTCTATTAACGAAATATCGTCTTATTATTGCAAGGATGATAAAATAGTAATTCCTCACAACGAGAGAATGATGATATTGTCAAAAAATGAAACGACTAATTAATTAGTCAACAATTTTATCGATTTTTTCGATAAATCACAAAAATGATTCGAAAGCGATATTATTCAAATGAAAAATTTATCGTAGACATGTCTCACCGACGAATAATCATTTTATTGTCATCAATATCTCAGGAATGCGACTCTTATTAACGAAATATCGTCTAATTATTCCAAGGATGATAAAATAGTAATCCCTCATAACGAGAGAATGATGAAATTGTCAAAAAAATAAAACGACTAATTTATTCCCATAATTTGTAATCTTAGATAGCTCAGGTGTAGGACGTAGGACTACGAAACGATAGGTGCCCGGTTCGATTCCCAGTAGAAGCAAAGTGTAAAAAGGTAAAGTTTGAAATAATTTAAGGATAAAATAGAAGAAAAAAATTAGAAAAAAGGGAAAAAAAATATTTTTTTTTTCAATTTTGCTATGTATTAGTCTATTATCGCAAAATTATCATCCTGGCGAATTAATATCGGTCACTATTCCTCCACGAAGGGAGTGACGCCTTTAATCCGAAAACGATATGAAATTCGAGAAATGTTTTCTATCAGGCGAATTGAATTCGTATCGCGGACGATAGAAATTGTTTGCTGGGTATCTTTTGTGCGTCGTGAATGTATATGTGTATCAGATCAGCATTTGGAGTTCATATTGTTATAGGAAGACGAATCGGCAGTTGATACGACGTCCGCATCCGCATCGATATCCGCTTCCACTTCAACATCCATCGTGTCCTCAAAGACATCTACATCATCTACATTGTCTAGCAATGTTACTCAGTTATCTATTTTTGAAACATTATGAATACTTCTGACAATTTTATTTGATTATCTTTTTTGTTCAACATGTTTCTCTTTTAGGGCTCCATTACACAGTCATATTTCTATATTCATTTCTATTATGGATGTCATATCCTTAAGCCTACTCAATTCATTTGGTTCAAATTTTCCCACATGCAGTAAACAAAATCAAGTAGGCTTAAGCATATGACATACATATGATAATAGAAATATCCTATATTTATGACTTATGAGTAATGGAGCCCTTACTTTATCATGTACGTGCATTATGTTTGATTTTGCATACAATACGAACATCAGCTTAACGAGTGTGTATGCATTATTTTGCTAAAATATTAAGCAATTCAATGAAAAACCGGTTAACCGAAAACCGGTACTTTGAGCCCGGTTAAAACCGGACGGTCTAACCGGCTTTGCAAAAAAAAACCGAATAAACCGAAAACCGGGTTATGGGCCGGTTTTTGACATCCCTAATATACGGTAACATTTTCCTCAATATCATTGTCTCTTATTGAGTATGACATATACAAGGGCGGATGGAAATTTTTGTAGATGGCACAAAAATATTGCAAAAATAAAAGAAAAACTGTACAGCGCAATCCAATAAAAAGTCGCCAGCTTTTGTTAAGAGTTGAAACTACCAAACAGGACAACCATTTCCCGATGGGTGTCATAGTTATACCATTCTTTTCAATCCATCCTCATACAAGCGACTACGAATTTGTTAATAGTGTATTTTTTTTTGTTCTCCTGTAACATTAATTGTGCAAATCTTATGAAATTTTATCCGATGATGCAAAAAGCATCGATGAAACGATAGAAGATGTGATTGAACTATTTGTTTTACAAGCAAACAACCACAACGCATTAGTTGGGGGGTCTGGTTGTTGTAGTGGTTAGTGCACACACCTTAGATGCACAGGGTCGTGGGTTTGACTCTCACCGCGTGAACGAATTTAGTTTATGACATGCACCGCAGTTGGTTTATAGAATGGAACGATAAGTCAAGTTACAATTAGTTAAAACTCGCACCATGGGTCCTGAGCGTTCTTTAACTTTAGCACACAGCAAAATTTTATGTAATAGGGAACTTTAAGCGGTTAAGCGGTCAAATAAAGGTAATGATAAGTTACTTACATTACTATATTATTGTTAAGAATGTTGCTCTCCGAGCGATTTCCCGATTTACGGGCATATCCACTCGGAGAGTGCAAAACTATGACATTCATCGGTTTCGATTGAATGCATATGGCACGACACTCTCATCAGGTGCCGCCGCTAGTGCCGTGCCATATGCATTCAAGGACGGCACGACCGAGAATGCACCGGCTGGTTGTTACTCACCGTATATAAACCCGAAAAAATCATACCATGCTACGGATCATATTTTGAACGAATAGCAACATACTATTTCTATGATCCGCGCAACATCCCAATGTTTTGGCTATAACGCCAATGGTTAACACAATAGTTGAATGTGTGTAGTGGGACGCAGCCTCCGCATCACACGAAACAGCCGTGGAGCCATGCGCTGCCGACCCGTTTCCCTTTAGTGCGGGTACACAAGTAAATTACATTACTATATTATTGTTAAGAATGTACGTAAATCGGGAAATCGCTCGGAGAGCAACATTCTTAACAATAATATAGTAATGTAATTTACTTGTGTACCCGCACTAAAGGGAAACGGGTCGGCAGCGCATGGCTCCACGGCTGTTTCGTGTGATGCGGAGGCTGCGTCCCACTACACACATTCAACTATTGGGTAATGATAAGGTTTATAGAACAGCTCGTAATAAAAAAATTGGTATCAATTTGTTGCTAACCTTTTATACCGTCATTTGTGAAAATTACCGCATGTAAAAATGTTTGACTTCCTCCAAATTTTCATCTTCATAAAATATCACATAAATCCATCCTCATTCAGTTTCAGATTTAATTGTCCCTTTGAAAAGGAATTAAAATTGATTAATTTTGACAATAATTTCATAACGGTACTTTTGAGGCGAACCACCAAACCATTACGGCCACAGAGCACGGTACAAGAGGTAAGACTTTGCAGTGGAAAATCTGTAAAGTTAACAAAAGTTTCTTTGGTGTTTTGTTTTTTCAATGGCGAGTTATTACTTTTGACATTTGAAGGTTGTGGAGGGATCTTTTGAAGAGTCAAAAATAGATTTTTATTCAACTGAAGTTAAAAACTATTGAAGAATACAATAAGGAAATTTAATCCCGAGACCGAATTCATTCCTCCATCAAACGATCCAGAGTGTTCCGCACATCTACGTTGGGTTTCCCCCACAACTTGGCTTGTATAAAGGATTTTCTCAGCTCCAGAATATCTGACGCACTGCACTGATAAATAAATTATGAGCACACAACCAGACTCTTCGCCCCATTTTCTTCTAGTAACGTGGAAGTATATGCTTTTAAATTGCATTTAAAAAATCGATATATTTTTGTTTTTCGAGAATTCTGTACTGTACATACTTGGTTAAATTACAAATGTAGTATTATTTCCTTTGTACAAATTTTTGAATATAGGTTTGTGGAGCCTTCAGAATATATTTTCTATCATGCCACCAATCAAGCCTCTGCCTCACCCAAGTACTTGCTTGAATAACGTGTCATATCCCAACGTAATAGAATCTGTTTTTCTTGCTAAGAGGCAACGAAAGTCGGCGCATAAATCGGTGCACCCCGTGACTATACCAGTTTCATGTATAAAACAAAATCCATGCAAAACTCGAAAAAGTACTTTGACTAAGAAAAACTGGTACCAAATTCAAATATAACAAAAATATAATGCACTTATGGCAACCTTGAATTATAATATCAATGTCAGATTTATTTTTCCTGATCATCCATCTTTCATTTTCAACACAAAACTGTCTGTTCAAGAGTGGAAGTGGTTCTTAGAAGTAAGTAGAACGTTTTGAATTAATCAACAATTTTTTGTCGAAGCTAATCGATTTCATATTCGTATTCCGTAATGAAATTAATAATCCGGCTATAATTCACAAAACAAATTACTTGTACGGCTAAATGCATACGAAAAAAAAGTCTTCCTTGTCATAACTCATACAGCATGATTGCGAATTAGTATTATTGATTTCTTCAGTCCCCTTTTGACAATGATCAACTGCTTGAACTACCAGGGGAGCCCCTTGCTCCTCTGAAAATGTAATCATATAGAATATTCAGATCTGAACAACAATATGCAAGTCGGCTTACGCGATCTGATCTTTGTGGATCCAAATAGAAATATACTAATAGCAAAAACGTTACAATATGTTCTTTATGTAGATCAAGAGAGATCTGCAAGAACTGTTGAATTTTATAAGCACAAATGAAATGGAATGTGTATGGTGGCCGTGACTTTGAATTTGTTGAAATGAAATTATTGCAAAGTTTATTATCGTTGACGTGCTGAAACGAATGTGTTTATGTCATATACAAGCGCCGGATTGCTTTAAAATTAAATCGTTGTAGATCGTGTTGGTGCAGCCAAATGGTGGAGTTATGCTTATGGTTTGTTTGAAATTTGGTATAATTTATTGCGTATGCGATGGTCTTTGTTTGCCTCAGTTGGTCATAACAAATTCTTCGTACACAATTCTAGGGTCGGGGAGAATAAGTGGATAAGTTGAAAAGTATAACTTTTCAGGACAGCATTTTTAATGTTTGCGGTGCTATATTGGCCGAATGCGTGAACTTGAAAAAACTTTTCTTATTGTTAGATGTCCTCTGCATTGTCAGGATTTGATCTGCGGAATTTCATTTGAATACTTTCTTCCCAACCGGAAGTATGGGCATTTAACCCTTCAATAATCAATCGGAATCTCTAAGAATAAAAGTCGTGCGGAGTATATTTTTGTTATCCACCATACAAGTATTTTTGATTAAATTTTTTTTTATAGTTTGCTCGATGAGGTACATTTTTTTTCTATTATTTGTGGGCCTATCATTGTTACGACTGCGCACTCGTACTCGTCAACGCACCATCTTCCATTAGAAGTTAGGGAAAATCCAGAGAAATCATTGTTGAGGTAATTTTCAGATAATATGGATTTCATAATATATACGCTGTACGAGTATAACCAGCGCCCGCTGTAAGGCTGAAAGAAAAAATAAATCAATATCAACTTCGATTTAGTTGAAAGGTTTTCGGTTTCTTTCTACAGATAAAATAAAAAGGGGCAAAATAAAATAAAGATTAAGGGTAAAAACCAAGCTTAGTAAGGTTAAAGTTGTGCTTTGGAGATGCATATGCCTTGTGAGGATATGAAGAGCCCACAATTGATACGAATTTCGAATCCTAAAGTAAAAGCTGCGCAAATTTTACGTCTGTGATTCTAGCACCCGCCCGCCCTACTTTCGGTTATGTTCTGATTAACCCATATATGCCCAACGCCCTATTTTAAAACTGTGCACTTTTTAAATTTTTTAATTAAACTGGTATCATTTTTGAAAGGGTTTTTTACTTATATCCGTTAAAAAGATGTTGGAAAAGCTGCAACAAAAACATGGTAGCTGTATCTTGGCTAACTTTGTTCCATTTCCGGTTTGAAGTAGAGGGTTTTCGACAGATGCAAATTATCCGAAAACAATTCAAAATAATTCTGATGTTTTTCATAAAAAATAATATATTATTAGCAATTTTATTGTCAAAAGAGATGTGAGAAACGAAATTTACCCATAAAAATAATATCTTTTACCACCGACAAAAATATGGATCGGTTTTGTTGATGCCCCAAAAATGGGGCGTTGGGCGTTGATACCCAAGAATTAAATTAATTAATGGCTAACTAATTAAATCTAACAGAAAAAATAACAGTTCAAAATAATAAGTTTTTACCAAATAATAGCATAAAAATGACATTTACTTGTGTCTTCCCTCTATGGCTCAAACAAATTCGTGTGTAAACTATATGGAGCCCAACATGTTACAACAATAACAATTACAAAAAATATTTTTTTCGAAAATATGCTTTGGAGTATTGTCGACTTGATACGTATACAAAAAAAAAGTTAAATATTCGAGAGAAAAATAATTTGGGCATATACGGGTTAAGTTATTGTTTGAAAAAAGAAAGAAAAACATACTAATTGAAGAATGTGCTAATTTCGTCCTCCGAATGAACATGTAGTTCCTCTTCTTTTCACCAGAATTAATGACCTTGCATAAACCCTAATTTTTGCCTTATTTTCAGAGGACGAAATTATAGCACGAAATTTTATTTTTTTATATTATTTATATGCGATTCGATTTTCGGAAAATGATATCTAAAGTTTTTGTTTAGTCTGTTGAGTAACAGAAGGGCAAGTCCACTAATTATGAAATTAATGAAATGAGAAATATAAAGTCGAATAAACGCTGAGCACATTAAGGCGTTTAAAACAGACTCCTCTGTGAGAAATATTTTGCACAAAGACATTTTTTTCCATCAATAATTTTTTGGAGTTGTTTTCCATAATTTCCATCGACATTTCGCAGCATAATTTAACTTCAATTCGCCAAATCTTCGCGTGAATGGATTACTTAAGTTGATTTCAATAGCATTGATCCATCTAGCACTGGAGGGCAAGCTACGGATAAGGTGGTTTGAATTTTAAAAACATGGGGGATCGAACCACAGAACACATTGCCGGAGCTCAATAATTTGTGTTCGGACATGCTTATATCGGAATTTAGCTAGGTTCTACCGATTTAACTAACTCTTATCTTATTCCTTAAAAAATTATCGAGATGACGCATGAAAATAAGCTATGCACTTTAAAAACCCTGTAGCAATCCGGCTAATTTAAGTTTTTATGGAATTTATGGAACTGCAGGGGGTTATTAATGAAAGCGAGTACCATTTTTTGCCGCAAAATTTTTTAGGGCAGAGTTTTCTCAAAAATGTATCGAGTGTTTTAATGAAAAACAAAATTTTGCATTAATTTTCGATTTCTTACATCAATCTTTAAAATTTTTAAATTCCAAACAAACTCTATAAGGCCTTACTGAACTGTGGTGAATTGCACTTAAGAGTATATAGTTCAGTAATATCGTGTCGATTTAGTACCAATCCGTGAAAAAAATACAGAAGTTTTTTTCTCACTCTTTCTTTATGTATTATGGGGCGCTGATTCCGATTATGAACTTTGCACCCTAAAAAAAGTGCCGCAACCTTTAAAAAAGGGGGGAAAGGAGGGCATTTTTTCGGTTTTTTGCGATTATTTCAAAAACTGTAAGAGATACAGAAAAATGGTCTGAGGGCGAAAAAAACTACATAAAATTATCTTTGCAATGATATATAACACATTAGAGTTTAATTGAATATTTCGGCGTTAGAATAGAACATAAATTAGAATATTTTCATTTTAGACCTTTTTTAAAAGCTCCATAACTTTTGAAAGAACGCCAGTTCATCCGTATAATTTTATATAAGTACTCATAACAAGTTTAAGATAATTTTAACGTAAACATTGAGTCGCTCCGGTCAAGGACCTCCATTATCCCCCCATTTAAATTTTCTAAACTGCATATCCATAACTCCCCCCAAAATTGGAGCAGAGTGCTAAATTTTGGTTTGTTGCGATTGGAGGTCATAGTCACCCCACCCACCAAAAATCAGCTCATTCGGATAAAAACTAAGGGTATCTCCCATACAAAGTGACCCATCAAGAGTTTGTTCTACGTACAACGTACTACTATCATTTTATAAACTGTAGAACAAAGTTGTCATGGGTCACTTTGTATGGGAGGTACCCTTAGTTTTTATCCAAATGAGCTGACTTTTGGTGGGTGGGGTGACTATGACCTCCAATCGCAACAAACCAAAATTTAGCACTCTGCTCCAATTTTGGGGGGAGTTATGGACATGCCGTTTTGACAAATTTAAATGGGGGGATAATGGGGGTCGTTGACCGGAGTGACTCAGCGTTTACGTTAAAATTATCTTAAACTTGCTGTTAATACTTGTACAAAATTTTACGGCTGAACTAACATTCTTTGAAAAGTTATGGAGCTTTTAAAAAAGGTCTAAAATGAAAATATTCTAATTTATGTTCTATTCTAACGCCGAAATATGCAATTAAACTCTAATATGTTATATATCATCATTAAGGCCCGGATTTATATGCAAATGCATATTTTTGCATATTTGTGCATATTTGATGGGTTATTGCATATTTTCGCATATTTTGCTCTTTCATAAAAATTTTGCAATAATACCTAATTTGCTCTAAGAAAATTATAAAAAAATGTTTCACAAAGAAAAAACAAACATGAAAAACAAAAAGAAACTGCAAATTATTCCGTTTTGCATCAATATTACATGAAATACAATGTTTCTAAAGCTTACCATACACTGTCCAGTCGATTGAACAATCGATTGCACCCAATCGATCTGACGCCCGTACATCACATACATTATACAATTTATCGTACAATCTAAAATGATCGTCTCACCATCCACACGACACAACACAACATAGTGACAATTATATATTTTGTGGCGAAGGGCATCTATTGCTACTTTAGATGTAGAATCGCCACCACAGCGACAACATGGAAAATGACCGGTGGTCAACACATGTGAAAAAATCAACTAGTTGCTGATTTTTTCACATAAACCGGTGGTCATTCCTTATATTGTGGTTAAGGCGGTAATTCTCCATCGAAAGTAGCATCGCCACAAAATATATAATTTTCGCTTGTTGTGTTGTGTCGGGTGGATCGTAAGACTGTCAGTTTAAGTTGTACGATAAATTGTATAGTAAATGTGCTGTACGGGCGTCAGATGGATTATGTGCATTCGATTTGACTGTATATGGCGAGCTTAAGTGACAGTTGTCAATTAATTGACGAGTTTGAAGAACATACATACATATAAATTGTATTCCGGGAAGCTCGGGCGAAATGCACAAATTAAAATTTCATGAAATTTCAGACAAAAGCACAGGCTTAACCACACTAAGGAATATTAACAAAATCATTAACGATAACAACGCGGAGCATTCGGAAATAACCGACCAATAAACATTTAAATTTGCTCCAATTACATCAGTGAATGTAGAAAGATAATTTTCGGTAAATAGATATATTTTAAACGGTAGAAAACACAGTTTTACTGAGGGAAATTTTTAAAAGTACTTCATTGCAATTCAAAAATGGAATAATAATGAAATCATTTAAAATATATTTTTGTACCGAAAACGATCTAAATTTTTGAAAAATATTTTGGTTGGATTTATTATATTGCTAAAGTTTATGTATTCGTTATTATTCTGAAATGTGTTTTATGTTGAATCTGAATTGAGCTGAATTTAGTATTAAAACATATCATCGAAAGCACTTCTGTTTTATTATACTTAAAAAAATATCTCTGTTTGAATCGAATTGCGATAAAAATTTGTCTAGTATACTGATGGTAAAAGGTTTAATTACGTATTTCAATATTTTTCAGCTACATATATACGATATTTTTCGTTTTATCACTGCATATTTCATTGCATATTTTGTGATTTTTTATTGCATATTATATGGCATATTTCGAACTTTTTTACTGCATAGAAATCCGGGCCTTAATCATCATATATCATCAAAGATAATTTTATGTAGTTTTTTTCGTCCTCAGACCATTTTTCTGTATCTCTTACCGTTTTTGAAATAATCGCAAAAAAACGAAAAAATGCCCCCCCTTTCCCCCTTTTTTAAAGGTTGCGGCACGTTTTTTAGGGTACAAAGTTGATATTCGGAATCAGCGCCCCAAAATACATATAACAAAATTGAGACATAAACTTCTGTATTTTTTTCCTGACGAAAATACGATATTATTGGACTAATAGATAATAGCTGAACGGTGGTTTCACTTCCAATGTGACCATGAATTTTTGTGTTGTTTTTATAAAAAACAATGCTCTTACTTTAGCTGGTTTTAATATGTACTCGTAAATCGTTTTGGAGCAACGATAATGAGTACAAGCACTTGATTAAAGAGGAAAAACCCTTTGAATCCATTCTTCAACAACCATTCTATACATCTGGATCAGTGATTCCCAGACTGGGAGTGCGACCCCCCAAGAATGCGCGAAGATTAGGGAAGGGGGGCACGAGAACAACACTAATGTGAATGCTGTTTATGATTTATGGTTTCCTTCAGCACCATCATGCTGACTCGAACTTCTTTTGAAACTCACCAGGGGCATTCCGTTGTTGCAAAACGATGCAAATTGCCAACAATTTTATTTTCTTCGATTAAAAAAAAATCACTGCTGCTTAATCCGTTTGATAGCCAGCAGCTGATTGAAATTAACAAAGCTCGCGACTATGAGAAGAACCGCACCAATCAGCTAGTTTTTGTATGGATAGAATGAATCTTTGGTAAAAATCTTGCTGACTTTGGTCGCTCCGTATCACTGAAGTCATGGTGACGGCCGAACTCACGACGAAATTCAGCATGCCGAGATCACGAAATTTAATTAATACTTCTGAACATTTCCAATAGTTCCAAAATATGGGCAAACAAAATGTTCAAAGAATTTATAATGCGAAAATAGATCCTGAACTTGCCTATAAAATTAAAAGCATTCCTTGCCGGTAATTTTTGCATACATATTTTCTTGGGGGCGCCAGGATCCAATTTCAATAATAACACAAGTTGACTTATATAATTATTCCCACCCAATGGTTTTCCTACAAAACTGTACAAGTAGACTTAACCGGTTAATCACATCAATGAGTGAGTTGTCTGAAAATGCACATTTCTGTAACTAAGAAAGCGTTGCGTTTTAAGCTTACACACTTTTGCATATTACGCAGAACTTTTGTAAGAGTAGTTTGATGCACCTAACTCATTTACGATATAAGTCAACTTATCCACTTATTCGCCGTGACCCTACATATATAGACGATTTAATTAAATTGATTTTTTCTGGCATTTATTCCTTCCCGGGTCAGTCATTAAAAATACGTTTTGACTTCAAAATCAAACACGTATGAGAGTTTTGGAGTGCATAGTTAATCTCAATACATAGGTTTGGATTTTCAATTTGATATACGGTAAATCGTAGGAAAGATTCATGTATCCAAAACCATCAGATGGCCGTAACGCCTGAAGAGGCAAATCTCATTAGTCGGGCTATCGTGCGTCATTTTCTCATAATCTCGATACAAAGATATTTCTTTTAGTTCTTGTTGAACATAGTTTACATACCTTGACATATGCGACATTTAAAATCCACATCACATAAGAGCATCAGTGGCACAAACCAAGACGGCACGATCGTTAAATTCAAATCATCAATCGCTCCTGTAATTTGGCTGAAACGCAGAAAGAGCGACCCATTGTTGTGAAGATATTTAAAGGATGGGATGATAAATTCGATTTGAGGACACAACAATAGGATAAATCTCAAACGTGAAGACATAATTAATTTTTCCAAGAATGCTTATGTTTCTGTGTTTACACGGGACCAGATTCAACATACAATCGGATGCATTTGATCGGCAGACCCAGTTTGAATATTTTGGCAATGGATGAGGACATTCCAACTGTTTTTTTTTTCAAAGAATATCACTAACTTTGTATATTTATGCAACTCGCTGATTCTCATATGATATGTATGTATATGAAGACATAGGACCAATTAATCCGACCCTTTTTTATACGTCGGTAAAGATAACCATACATTTCGCTTAAATTTAACTGGCATACACAACATTACGTATATGAGTAGATACACTGTAATCGTTATTATTTATTAAAAGTTCGTAAAATTGAGTCCAACTTATGGGAAGTTCAATTGATTTTTTTTTTTGTATTATGTATTTTAAAATTTTTTACGGTCAGCTGCAAATCCGATTTTTAATGAAAAAAAAATACATGCCGAATCTTCGACCTTGCAGTTTTAAGACAAACACTTTTAAGTACCTACATACTTATAAGTGATTCTCCGATAGGCACCAAAAACACCATTGTTGCGGAGCACTTATCATTTTCTTTGAAAATGTCAAACCAGGCCAAAAGTATCGACATTCCTATAAAAAAAAAATGCCCAACTGAACGTACAATGTCGTACTTGTAGACAAATTAACGTCCAATGCACGTGGGTAGACAAACCATTATCGAATGTTTTCTCATTTCATTTAACTTCCATCTCTAATGTGTGCACAGTGGCACAATGACCCACATCTGGAGAATGGTCGGTTTAACTTGGTTTAACTTAAAATAATGCATGTGCAACGTAAATTGATTTAGCGAAATGCATTGTGTGGATGCATCAGTAGATGAAAATAAAGCTAATCCGTAAACTTTACATTACCCTGGTAACATTTTTTCAGTTTTTCAGAAAATACAATCTAGTTTCTAGATTTTCTGTCAAAAAGTCTAAACTTCGATTTACTGTGATCTAGATACATTGTTACCTTACCTTACCTTAGAAATAGAAGGTGCACTGAAGATTCGTGACTCTGGTACGCATTGTGTGAACATTGTTTGCTTGCATGCAATAG
The DNA here is from genome assembly GCA_949715475.1 of Microchrysa polita. Lineage (NCBI taxonomy): Eukaryota > Metazoa > Arthropoda > Insecta > Diptera > Stratiomyidae > Microchrysa > Microchrysa polita. The sequence continues at coordinate 9,829,220 of OX454420.1, forward strand.
TGGAGCAACTATATGTTGGTGTTAATAATTTTTTGAGAGACATTTGAAGAGATCAATTTTATTTTTTTTTAATTCTAGAATCTCCGATATCTAGAATTCATTATGAAGGGTGGTACGTGGTAATCTAACGGGTTTTAAAACGATTTAAAAAGGTGAGGTGTCATATCAAAAGTTCCATTACGTTGAGTTCCTTTCATGTATTTTATTATTAATATTTTTATACCCTTCGCTTATTAAGCGAAAAGGGTATATTAACTTTGTCATGAAGTTTGTAACGCATTAAAGGAAGCATCTCCGACCATATAAAATATGTATATATATGATCAGCGTGACGAGCTGAGTCGATTGGACGATGTCCGTCTGTCCGTCTGTCCGTCTGTCTGTCTGTCTGTCTGTCTGTTGCGACGCGTTTTGTTCAGCCAGTTTAAAAGCTATGAAGCTGAAATTTTGCACACATGCTTCTTTTGGTTGCAGGCAGTTTGTATGTTTGAATCGGTAAAATCCGCCAAGGGGGTCGTGGGGCTGTCATACAAACCTACTCCCCAAAATTAGGTTCATCTTAGAAAAACTTTTTTATTTATGCACCAAATTCAATCAAATTTCACACACATGTGTTTTCGTTGGTGACACACAACATATGTAAAAATCGACCAAATCGCACAATAGCGGCTGGGGCTGCCATACAAACCTAGTCCCCAAATTAGGTTCTTCTAAGAAAAACTTTTTTATTTTCTCACCGATTGCAATCAATTTTCGTGCAAATGTGTTTCTAGTGACACAACAAAACATATGTTAAAATGGACCAAATCGGACTATGGGGTCATGGGGCTGTCATACAAACCTAACTCCCCAAATTAAGTTCTTCTGAGAAATTTTTTTTATTTATACACCAATTTCAACGAAACTTCACACAAGTGTGTTTCTATTGATGACACAAGACATATACAGTGCTGGAAAAAAAAAAGTTGCTCAAACCCTTTTTTAGCCATAAAAGACAGTTAATGATAAAAGTTGGTAGATATTTTTTGTTATTTGATTTATTGTGTCAGTTGAAACAATATGAAGACAAATTTTTGCTAAAAAATAATTATATTTGTGATTCCGAGGGAGAAATTAGATAAAGTGGAAATAGGGATTTTTTTTCCCATAAAAATATTGTTTCGTAATAATAAAGTAAATTTTTTTTGGTGTGTTTTTATATTTTTATTGGTTCTAAAGACATAATAGTTTAACATTAATATTTGGTTGGACCACTTCTGGCGTCGATTACTGCCCCCACCTTCGATTCATCAACTCCAATCAGTTTTTCCAGGTTTTTTTCTGAGAATCGCTTGCCAAGTGACTATTACCTTTTCAAGGTCTGAATGGAGTCCGGACGCTTCTCGGCCACTTCAAGTTTTATGCTGGACCCGTATTTTCGATGAGATTCAAGTCGGGGCTACACGGGAGCCAATCAAGAACGTCAACATTCCTTTCTTCAAAGTACCTCTTGACCTTTAAATATAAAAAAAAAATTAAAAAAAAATTTGTAATATTTTATGATATGGTTATTAAAGTTTTGACTTTTTTGTATTTAATACTTACTTCTTTAGCAGTGTGACATGGCGCATTATCCTGCTGGAACACAAATCTTCCGGTATCACCAAATAGCTTTTACACGCAAGGCTCCAGCTCGCCTTATAGGACGTTTAGGTAGACCGAAGCTGTTATTATTGAATGAATAAAGCATATTCGGTCCCTCTTGTCTCCCGAAAAACAGCCCCACATTATAACCCCTTCTAACTTAACAGTTAGGGCCTCCATGTATTCATCGCTAAGCCTTTCCCGAGGATCCCGCTGAACTAGAATTCTCCCGTCGCCTAATTAAAGCTTAAATTTGGACTCGTCTGAAAAACTGGCTATCCCATATCTCCTGAGTCCATTAAATGTGCTCCTCAGCCTACCGTAAACGTTTTCGCTTGACTTTTAATTGAAATTCTGGTTTATGCACAGGTTTAAGCGCAAGTAATCTAGCTTTTACAAGCCTATTACTTACCATCCTCGCCGAAATTCGACTCCTAGTTGCTCAAACTAGATTATTCCTAATGTGCGACGATGTCTTAAATCGATTTCGACAGCTTAGTAAAATGATGAAGCGATTCTCCGAAGGTGCAGTTTTCTTAGGTCGTCCGGAGCCTTTTTTCGGTTTAGAGGTGCCCCCTTCCCCCCAAAATGTTTCAATGTCATGCCATAATGCGTTGAGGAATATCCATCCTTTGACCAATTTAACGAGTGATTAGATTTTCTTTCGCCAAAACCAAAATATTACTCTATAGTTCTGGACTAACGTGTCTCATTTTTCCATTAAATTCAGCCTCTTTGTGAAAACCCCCTAATTTCACCGAGTGAATCAACCTCATTCATAAAATTCAAACGTTTATATGTCCTTTGTTTTTATATGGCCCACTGAAAAGTTGTAGTTCCAATAACTTTTAAGAATATTAGGTAAAATGGCCATTAAAAGGCTTGAGCAACTTTTTTCTTCCAGCACTGTTATTAATAGATGGAGTCGGACCATGTGGTCATGGAGCTACCATACAAACCTATCCCCCCAAATCAAATTTCTCTAAGAAAAACATTTTATTTGTACACGAATTTCAACCAAACCTCATGGAAACGTATTTTTATTGATGTTACAAAACATATGCAAAAATGAATTAAATCGGTCATTGGGGTCAAGAGGCTGGCATATAAACCCAACCCCCAAATTAGGTTCTTTAAAGAAAAACTTTTTTATTTGACCACCAATTTCAAACAAATCTTATAGAAATATGTTTTAATTGATACCACAAACATACATACATCCCCCCTTTTGGTTCTTCTATGAAACCCACGACCCCCGCTTCTCCAATAAATCTTCGCCACGGCACTTATGTGAAAATTCAAGGTAAAGCGTGGAAGCGGGGAGAATTAAACACAAGTCATAGGAACGCCCGAAAAAACTTTTAGCCCGAGGGGAGCGATGGGTATCCAAATTTCGGCCGCGCCCGAAATTAGCCTCGGTCTCGTTTTTATTATATTTATTTATTTATTTGGTTAAAGTAATGAAGACGACATTGATAGCACAAATATTTTTTTTAAATACAATCCCAATCAATAGAATAGTTCCACATGAAAAGTAGCTGTATATCAGAAAATGATAACGGAATTTTCTTCAAACTTGGTGACAATATTTTCAGAAGTCTGTTTGTTCTATTAATAAAACAAGGTCTAAAATCACGGGATACCGTGAGGAGAAAGGTGAAAGTCATTAGGATAGTTTCAGAGGGAATAAAAAACAAAATAACGGTAAAAAGGTAATTTTATTTATTTTTTTGGAAGATGTGGCTGGTAACGAATTCAACTTCCGTTAAATGATATGCGCTCGAAAAGTCTCTCCGGGATAGAATTGCATAGGTTTTGAATGTAATTCAAGTTAATTTCTTTCCAACTTTCCTTAACCTTCATCCAGCGGCATAGGTACAAATGTACCTTTTTCCGTTTCTAAAATACGATTTGTAAGGACCAGGCCAAGCCATTCAGCGATTTTTGGTTATTTGACATCAATATAAGCCCTTTTCGCGACATTGCAAACATTGCAAACATTTTGACGAATTGAAGGCTGAAGACAACCAATATAATGTATTATACCTCCTCTTCTAAATGATAAAATTTTGGATTTTAGCGCTTGATTTTCTACACCACAAATTCCTATAATTTGTATTTTGTCACGTATTATTAATTATTTGTAAAATTTGGGACGCCCGAGTTCCTTATGAAGTTTTCGCTCAATGATAGCAGGAGCATCCAACCAATTTTTCAAACATTCCAAGTTTGGGTGGTATCTAAATTTGAATGAATTATATGACATCCGTATCTGTATGGCCATAACTGCTGTAGATTAAGCCTTAGATGTAACTATCTGAAAGAATAATTTAAAATTAACAAACAACTATCACAATTACTATTTTAGATATTTTTCCACTACAGCAATTGGATTGAGTTTACATTTCCAAAGATTAGAGGCACAAAATTATCTTGGACAGAAACTGTATGTCTACATATTTCTGCTACATGCATTGTTTGGAAATGGAAATGGTATGGAAAATAATGAGAATGTGGTAATTTTTGATGTCATTTTCGTTATAGGTAACGGGTTCTAGTCACGAATATTTTTTGTTTTTGGGAATGGTGTCAATTTTAACCAAAGGCTCCACAATTCGCAAATCAAACATACCAAGCTCTTCTAAAATCATTAATGACTTAATTTTAACAATTTTTTACTTTCTGCTTGTAAATTAATTTTAGATTTTTTTCAAATTAAAACTCCAGGGTGCTCCTTTTTTAAATTTTCTCTCTAAAATTTTGCATATTCTATAAATTTATCGCCTCTCATAATTAAGTTACGAATTTTCGACTAGCCAACATTGCGTAACGGTTTTACAGTCCAAATTCATACAAACCGTGAAAATTTGCATACAAAATGGGGTACCTGCAGGCGGCAGCAAGGTTGTGAAAACCTGCCACTGGATGAGGGTTAATGGCTTGCAGAAACTCATTAGTGTTGTTTAATTGTCGTTTAGCAGTATGTATATAATGTATATTCCTTGAAATGCATTCCCAAACTTTTTTGATGGTATTCCGATCAAGGGAGTACGGTGGTTATTCCATAAAGATGATGAATTGGTCTTGAAAATATTGCCACCAAGGATGTCCACTTAATCGTGGATTCTCTATCACATATCAAGTTAAAAGAATCGCTCATTTGTCAGATCCGTGAATCCGGCGAGCAGGCGACAGCAGGCAGGCAGAGAGAGCACAATACTATCATTTAAAGACGTATGCCCGACCTACTACACCAACCAGACGGGTTGGGTACGATATCCCGCCCATCATATTCCGGTTTTTTAAAATCCCGACATTCAATATCCCGCCATTTCAAAATCCCGCCAATTAAAAATCCCGCTCAATTAGAATCCCGTCTAATCAAAATCCCGCCAATCCAAAATCCCGCCATTTCAATAACCCGCTTATTCAAAATCCCGCTTTTCAATATCCCGCTTTTCAATCTTTAACAGCAAATCGCGCGCGCGATTTTTGAAAGAATACTTAACTTTTGTGACGGGATATTGAAAAGCGGGGCAGAAAAGAATACTTACCTTCTTACTACATCACATTTGCCGTTAAAATTTTGATACTGCTATACAGATTGGAAAGTGAAAGCTAGCTAGTATTCTCTTATCAGTGAGGCGGTGAGATAAAATTAATTTCAATATTAGTGAAAATACCTATGTATTTTTCCGAATTGACATGAAGTTTGGAGGATGCAGATGCCAAAAAAATAGGAGATTGGTTTGGAATTAATTATATTCATGGGAAAAATACCTTTAGACGTAGCCAGCAGTGACTTTCAACTTAAGATGACTATGAAAAAAACGGATTTTTTCAGAAACTTGGCCAATCAATTAATGTAAATAATTGATAAGTCGAACGCATATCTAAATTTTTTTTGTTAACAATAAAAAAAAATTTGGCGGTATTTTGACGGGATTTTTTTTATTATTTAGTAGCGGGATATTGAAATGGCGGGATTTTGGAATGGCGGGATTTTGAGGTGGCCGGATTTTGAAATGGCGGGATTTTGGAATGGCGGGATTTTGATATGGCGGGATTTTGTAATGTCGGGATAACGTAAAGCGGGATTTTTTGGAAAAAGCGGGATTATGAACGGGCGGAATTTTGTTTTTCGGGATTATGTAGGTATCCCCAACCAGACTATACGTGCTGCCGACCTGCTGCAAGTCTAGAAATAATCAAAATTTAAATTTTCGCCGGAAATACTGAAACGAATTATTTTCCACATTTGTAGCGAATTTACCATTATTTTATGTAAATTTAAACACTATACAGTGTGTCCCGCAACTGGTTAGCCATAGACCAATGGTAGACTCTACAGGATGTTTTAGGAAAAATGTCGCCAAAATTATTTCTCTAGCTTTTACCGTTAAGGAGAAATTGCCTTTTTTGTGATTCTTGTCAAGAAACACGACTTTTTTTCGATAAACTCCTATTTTCTAGCTTTCACTTTAGCCAAATCAATGTTTTTCATATTCTTCTGAAAAATTCACAAAATTTCCAATAAAAGGACATATCGAACGTTTCGAACGGTTTCGTATCTTCTGGAATACGACGTTTTGAATTTTGCAGAAATGTCAATTTCAACTTTTAATGTCAAAATTAAACCCGAATTTCGTAACATTGTACATTGTAGTGGCAAATCTGCAAAGTTGACAAAAGTTGGCCTAATATCTTAGCCTTCGAATGGCATTTAAGAATAAAGCACAGAGTTATCCGGTTTCTGAATAATACGTATAAATGAAAAGAAAACATAGTCTGCAAATTTACCAAACCGACTTCAATCTTGAAAAGGAAGTATAATTATAGTATTATAGTTACACTAAAGTAACCTACACCGGACTACAAAAAAAAACACGCCTATTAACATCTATTAGCATTAACAGTTAAGATTAACATAGTGGTAACATATCATTAACAGAACGTTCACAGATCGTTAACAGAGCATTAGCAGTAAAAGGGTCAGCATTTTAATGAACCTAAAAGGTTCATCGGCGTCATTTGGACGGCAAGGCGTCTTTACCTAAATTGACATTTCCAGAAATATGAAATGCTTATGTAAACAAACAAACGGAAAATATCTTACTTCCAAGTGAAAATTAATGTATTTCTAATTTTGATTTGTGTGAAATTTGGAGAAATATTTTTTTTTTGGGTGTTGACTTAATAGCCCATTTCGCAAGATGATAAATTTGTGGCACATTTTTTTGTGGCCACACCGGCGCGGCGCGAATAATTCCCTGGGTACTGTCAGCTCACAGCTGATATCATGTTGTTGCCTTATAAAAGGTATTAGATTTATGAAAGGAAAGGACTTAGACATGATAGAGGATAACTGCAACAACTGGCCAAACACAATTATTTTGACATTTATAATCTTGCTGCAATTTTCGTCCACTACATCAAAATGTCGCGGCATCTTTATTTTTATGTGAAGGCGTAAGCGCAAGAACTTAACGTGAAACTCGTCATTTTTCCTCTCCATATATAAGTATAGATAAGGATAAAATCATTGACATGCGTAAATTGATAGAAATATGCAGTGCAGTACATGTACAACCTTGTTGTACTGTACCCTAAAAAGTTGCGGCAGTGTTCGATTTGATTGTTTGAATTGATTATCGCGTACTCGAAAACTCTTACGTATTATCTTGTGCCCGCCGAATAGTTAGTCTTACACTGAAAAAAAAATCAGCATAATATTAATGAACTAGGAGCATACACTTTTTTCATTACCATGATGAATTAGTTCATAGTAAGTAAACCTTCTCTTCCTTAAAATAATACAGAGTTCATCTATTTTACGAAACACCGGTCGTTAGTATAACGAAAACAAAATTTCAACTTAATGTAAAGCGATCATGAACACAATGAACTTCCAGTAGAATCTTATGCATTGTACATTCCGGCCATGAACCAATACATTAGCCGCGATAGTAGCTAAAACAAAATAATTGATGATATTGTTCATTAATAATTACATGACATCGATCATAGTAGTACATATTGATCTCACTATCACTTTATGTATATTTTATAAACCTTCGTCACGTATAGTCTGCGCGGTGTAGTAGGTAGGACGTCTGTCTTCAAATCATGGGGTCCCGGGATCGATTCCCACTGTAGGTAGTGTAAGAATAGCTTAAAAATAGCTTAAATCATTTTTTTTTTCTTTCGTTGTATTCGGCCAACCGATCTGCAAATATAAAGAAGACAGACCTGAGCACTACAATTATAAATAAAATGAAGCATTACAAACATATTGATCAAATGACATACACTAAACAAATACAAAAGCCAGTTTTCCTACCCGGAAAACTGTCGATCACAGGTCTGGATTGAGAGGATAACCTCCCCTCAACCACTATGAGGATAACCTCCTCACGACCCCGAAATGACCAGGGAGTGCACGTCCCTACGAGGTTGTAACCCAACCTCGGACCTCACCCAATGATAACCTCCTTGGGGATCAGTCATCGCTATCACATGAACTGTCAAGGATAACCTCCTTGAAGTCCAATATTTTAAATTATTCTTTTATTAAACGTTGTCACTTGATCAATATTACTGTTTCTACTATTACTACTAATTACATATCATAACACACCACACTTGCCCGTAAGTCTACTTACAATTATTACAGCAAACTATTCTTCTTCAAGCACACACAAAGAAAAACACTTTTATATAAAAAAAAATACGTCAACGAACTATGTATAAAAAAAAACACATTTTATAAATACAGAATATTAATTTTAAACTATCAAAATTTCCTACAAGCCTTCTATGCCAGCTTGTAGAAAACTTTATATGCATAAACATAATGCATTTCTTACAGTAGGTAGGTAATTTTTAATGGCTTTTCAGAGCAGAGGTAAAATGTAAAATGAATGTCGTCAACACTTATGAAGCTGGATGCCGGCCTGCGCCAGTTTTTTTTTATACCCTTCGCTCATAGAGTGAAAGGGTATATTAACTTTGTCATGAAGTTTGTAACGCATTGAAGGAAGCAAATCCGACCATATAAAAAGTATACATATATGATCAGCATGACTTGGGGAGTCGATTGGGCGATGTCCGTCTGTTCCGACGCGTTTTACTCGGCCAATTTAAAAGCTATGAAGCTGAAATTTTGCACAAATGCTTCTTTTTGCTGCAGGCAGTTTGCATGTTTGAATCGGTAAAATCGGACAATGCGGTCATGGGGCTGCCATACAAACCCAACTACCCAAATTAGGTTCTTCTAAGAAAAACTGTTTTATTTGTGCAGCAATTTCAACAAAATTTCGCAAAAATATTGATAACACAAAACATATCTAAGAATGGATCAAATCGGACCATGGGGTCATGGGGCTGCCATACAAACCTTACTCCCCAAATTAGGTTCTTCTAAGAAAAACTTTTTTATTTGTGCATCAATTTCAAGCAAATTTCACACAAACGTTTTTCTCTTGATGACACAAAACATATCTAAGAATTGATCAAATTGGATAATGGGGTCATGGGGCTGCCATACAAACGTAACCTCCCATATTAGGTTCTTCTAAGAAAAACTTTTTTCTTTGTGCACCAATTTCAACAAAATGACACACAAATGTGTTTCTGTTGATGACACAAAACATATCTAAGAATTGATAAAATCTGACCATGGGGTCATGGGGTGGCCATACAAACCCAACCCCCATTTTGGTTCTTCTAAGAAACATTTTTTGCACCAATTTCACAAAACCTTCAATTAATGTGTCTTTACCAAAGCAACAACAAAGTTAAAAACGAATGGAATCGTACTGTGGGGTCATATGCTCCCGCAACCCCAATAAAATTTTCCGAGTAAATATTTTTATTTGCCCACTTATTTTAACCAAGCCCAAAACTTTTGTCAAGACAGAAGAAAAAGAATGAGGCGGGGATTAAATACAAGTCATAGGCACGCCCGAAAAAACTTTTCGCTCAAGGGGAGCGAAGGGTATCCAAATTTCGGCCGCGCCCGAAATTAGCCTCAGGCCCCGGGGGTTGGCGAGCAGGGGGCAATGCCCCCTAGTTTTTTTTTTAATTTATGAGCTCAGTAAACAGATATCAATAAACAAGTTGTTAATTTCATGAATTAGTTCATAGTTTTAATGAAATTATTGTTCGTTGTTTTGATAAAATCAGATTCATAGACTGATGAAAGCCGTCTTCGGTGGGATATCGGTGTAAATATTCATTAGATTAATGAACAAATTCATTGCTTCGGGGTACCTTTTTTCAGTGATCGTATAGAGTAGACACAAAGCTTGAACATTGTTTTGTGGTTGTTTTGAATTGAATATACAGGGTTATTGGTTAAGTCGACCTATTCCCTGCAACACGTTATAATAGGGTCAAAATGCAACAAAATGAGGCCATAAATGTTCGGCCGATTTTCAACGGTCACTGAGTTATTTGAATTTTTAGGTTTTTTTTAAAATAACCTTGAATTTTACCATTTAAAGTAAGAATTAAAAAAACTTACTAAGGTAATGGGTTAGAACTTATTTTTGGATTTTAGTCAACACTATAGCAGACATTTTTTAATCATTTAAAATTTCAAATGTGTTAAAACCATTACCTTCGTAGTTTTTTTTAATTCTTACTTTAAATGGTAAAATTCAAGGTTATTTAAAAAAAACTAAAAATTCAAATATCTCAGTGACCGTTAAAAATCAGCCTAACATTAATGGCCTCATTTTGTTGCATTTTGACCCTATTATAACGTGTTGCAGGGAATAGGTCGACTTAACCAATAACCCTGTATATATAATATGTTTAGCATGGTTACCCTAATTTTGCTTAGTTACGCCATCGTGGGAGGCGCCCTACATTTTTTTTTCGGCCGCGGGCGAATCAGGACGGGTTTATATCTAAAATTATAGTGGGTATAGTTTTGGCGGGGACCCGTCGCCATCCGGGTCCACGGAGTGCAATAAGATCGCCCTTTGCTTGCCGGTTACCATTCGCGATAATTCCTTCAATTTTAATCCCCGTGTTGTGTCGTGATCCCGCAGGCATGCGATATCCCTTCTTAATTGTAAAAGGACAGGGGCAACGAGTGGCACAAACCCCAGCCGTATCTCCCGAAACTGAGCTACAGCAAGCGCATGCCGCTGCTGCCTAATCTGTACGGTTATAGAGGCATTGGCTCCGTTCCCTGGGCATCTTCGGATGGCAAAGTCCTTTCGTTACAGTACGTACGATTATCCATGCTGTTTGTGGTTGTAAAGTTTCATCGTACGCTCGTTTTCGTATAGCTTGAATTGGCCCATTAAGGCGCACCCGGGCCGTTGCCGGTGGTCGTTGGAGTAGTGTCCCACAATAAGCATTTTTGCACTAGATTCGGAGTTTTTTTTTGTAACTTTCATCCAATTGAGGACAGTGCGTTTTGAGATAGAAACTAGAATCCTGATAGGATACTATTGTCGCAACGTTTTGTGCTCATTTATGCGCCGTTTGAACTCGCAGTGAAATATATTCTGGGCGAATTAAAATGGTTTTATACCGAAAAAATTGAGAACCGGGCGATTTTTTTTTTTTGATATGAAGGACTGCAAATTTGGGTGGACTGGACAGTTACTACCTGAGATGTATCAGTGCTGTGAATTCTATTCTCTTGTACCGTTCCGACTGTGACATATCAGAGAAATAATTTTAAAGCAAAAAAAAAATGCAAATGGACGTGTTGGTGCCTAGCAGAAATATCTTGTGCATGATCTTAACAATTCATACCTTTTTTTGTGTGGAATTGGAATGTTTTGTAGTTATTCATGTGGTCCCACGATCGATTGTCGGCGGCAACGATTCAAGGCCTATGTTTTTATTTTTTTTTTATTCTTGCTTAATTTTTAGCAGCATGTATTACTCCGATTTAGTTCCATGTTCTAAATTGGATTATTTTAGTTATTTTATTTTTTTTAACTGTATTCAATTTCTATTTTCTCTACTTTTCTAATTTTGTCAACTTTTTTTTTTTTTAATTGTATAAAGATATTTTTCTAATTAATTTATTTTTTCCATTTGAGAGTTCTTCCGTGCTAAAAAGGATGAGCATATGCCTTTCCCATTGCTTTTTTCTTACTTCCGCATTCTTTTTTTAGGTGGATTTGCAAGGACCGGAATGCGATGACCCAAAAACCCGTGAATTTCCGGTGACCTCGCGGAGTCATATGCCACCGGTGCAGTGACGACGGCTTGGCATGATAGCCGTGGTGGACAACCACCACCAACAAACTATAAAATAACGTTATAAAGTTATCATATGCACTGTGTAGGTGTAAGGCGAAAAGCCATTATTATCGACTAGTTTTTCTCATATCCCTTACGAAAATATGAATTTAAACGAAGATTCCCGCACTTACAACTTTTTTTTTACCATTAGAGACTTTTAGAAACAATGTTTGGATAGAGTTGAAATTTGGGTAGTCACAATTAATTGACTCAACCTAGAGCATGTTGAGGCCAGTTGAGGCGCACATTTTGCTGACAATTTGAGAGTCCTAGCAGTTTCCGTTCAGAAGTTACAATCGTTGAAAGATGCGACCACCCCTACCATATGATCACAATAAAAAATTCTTACTATTGTGCTATACCCACTCTATAAAGAAAAAAAAATGCTGCAGACGTTAAAATGCGACTTGTACCCTGGAAAAATTCAAAATGTTCTAGTTCTAAGACTGTAGTCTCATAGGCCTTTGATATCCGAGAATGCGAACTTATTTTGTCAGTGTTATTAATCGATAACCTCACTTGATCCTACAATCTCTCGTTTCGTCAAGCCTTTCAAACCTTAAATCCTTCCTTAATGTTTCCTTTCTGTTAAGATCCTCTATTTTCTGTGTTTTGTCATTATATGGCTTGAATGCCCCAAAAGTGTACAAATAAAAATGAACAAAATGCCATGGCGACGAAAGCAAAAACATAAAATAAACTTTCTCTTACTTTTATAATATTATTGGGTTTAATCCGTCCAAAAAATCTATTATCATTGTCATGCATCAATATAGACAGTACCTACAGTGTTACTGGTGCATCATTAAATCAAATACTGAGTGAAAAGAATAACCATTCGTATCATTTCACGGACAGAGTCTTATTGAAATCATTGCATATTTATTCTTATTTTCGCAGATCACTCGTATGAGTGAAAACATTCTAGAAAATTCGCCAACTTCAGATGACACAATCAATTCTATCTCTAATGAACTTGATTGACATTGCAACAAAACAAATCAATCAAAATCAGAAGAAACTTTCGGTAGCTCAATTTGAAAATGAAAAAAAAAATCAAGAATACACTGATTCGAGTATATCTACAAGAGACAATGACTGCATCGATAAGTTTCTCAAAACACTTGAAATGAAGAAACTGCGAGAAAAGCTAATAAATAACTTTTTGGCTAGCCGCAACTTTTTCGTGCGGACCCACATTCAATTGGCCAATAATTTTATTTGTATGCATTTTATGTTTGCATAAAAATAAATTCATTTAAATAAAATTTCAAACTCGAATAACGTATACTATAGTTACGCCAATAGCCCCGAAAAATCTCAGCATACACAGCACTGATGGCTGATGTTTCCGACAATTTTTCTATACGAATCATTCATCAGACGCAAGACACTATTTATAGTGAAAAACATTAATTATTATGGGAAATTGCAAGGTGTGCGCAAATAGACAATAATTTCACATGCAATTTCAATGCAAATATTATGTACATACAGCGTCGATTTGCGTGCGCAAAATATGATTCTTCAGTCCGTCATCATCACCATTACAAGTTTTGCAGAAAGCAGCAAACAAATCGATGAAATTACATTTCCCCATATTTTCAAATTTCAATTTAAAGATATGTCTCGTCCTCAATTGCTTTGAAAACATTAGGCCCGTCCGTTCAAGTGTTTGCGACTATTGCAATGTCTTTACCTTTAGCTTAGCTTAGTCAGTGTATGCGAAAATTATTGCGTAAAGAGTTTCTGCACTTTCGTTTGGGGAATGAATGAATAAATTGTTTGATGCAGTGTGGAAGTGTCCATATTGTTAAATAGTATCGAAGAATGACATAGTAGATAGAAACCATGTAAGAACATAAATTTGAAGGCACCAAATACAAAGGTTATCTAGCAGTTCAAAAGTACTATTAACGGATACTATTTTACCTATGAGTTTCTAGTAGATTCCAGAACAAGACAAAAATTCGAATAATTAAGATTGATACTTCAATCAACACCCTGTCTGTTTGAACCCTACCATCTCACCACTATTCAATGATTCGATCATCACGTGAAACATTTCCAACAAGCTATTGCCCGGTGGATTGAAATAATGAGCCAAACAGTACTTACGCTCAAATAAGTAAATAAATTTCATTATTAATTTATTTGAACTTGTTTTGTGCGTCGAAACATTGCATAACACACCAACTACTCACGTCAATTGTTGTTTTCATGTTTTTTAAATGTTGGTGTCAATCTGCCGATGTTTTCACTGACATGGGCGTCTCTGATCAATGTACTCTGATCATGTTCGAACTGCTACTCCTTTTGTCTTTACATTATTCAGGTATCTATCACTTAATTCTACGTAAACGATTCAGGATTTTTTGCTGTTCGATTTACGATCTCCCATATGAAGTGTATTGTGTATGTACTCGACAATCGACATTCTCGAGGAGGCGTAAAAATGTACCATGTACCTGTTCGTGTTACATATCTCATAGAGGCGACAGAGCAGAGCTGTGCTGTGCATGAATAACAATTAACTAATCACGTTAAGTCGTTTGACACGGAACAAATTAGTCACCGGCCGGTGATAAGAATCAACACTTCGATTCGAAGTGTGATTTGCGAGTGCAAAAAACAGGTTACGCGTTACGCCGAAGAAAACGAACGCGATCAATGACCAGACAATGGACGTTGTTGTCTTGTCTACTGTCTGACTCTTGTGATCATGTAATTATTTCAAGCGAGCATTGAATGATTGTCACTGTACGTAGGTACTCGTGCGTAGAAATTGTCATGAATGGAGCGAGTTACTGGCGTAATTCTTTCGTTTTTTGTTTCGTTTACTACAGACATAGAGCGTGTAATAAGTGATTATGCGTTTGTTTCGGAATTATCGTCAGACAAAAAATACTGAATATTGATTAGCTCATTTTTATTAATATGTATAGCATCCAGGGGGATAAAATAACGTAAATTTTAAAAACGGTGTATATTTTGATTAGATTTTAGATTTAGATTAGATTTAGATCAGCAAAAATCTTGGGTTTTAGTAACCTTTCTATACCCTCGCCGTGGTCTGTCAGACCAGTTTTACGGGAAACCCTAGGGAGTCAAAAAAATTGGCACGGTTATAGGAAGGTTAAGCTCGACCCTTGAAAATCTTGTCATTTCTGTGCTTTTGCTGAATATAGACTGTAAATAGACTTTATCTAAAGGTTTACTGATCTTAAACTCAAATTAGCATGTTCCTAAATCAAATTAAAACCCACCATAGCTTTGTTCCATACTACTCATCCATTAACCGAATAGTGAGTATAACAAACATCTGTTAGGTCACTTTGTACGGGATATACCCATAACCCGATTGTTGCGATTTTTGGTAGGGTGTATAATAGTGCTCTTCAATGGCCGTAAAACAAAACTAAGAGGCCTTCTGTAATTCTAGGGGTAGTTATGAGCATGCCACTTCGCCAAATTTAAATGGGAAAAAAAGGGGTTCTTGATTGGAGCGACAACATTTTCGGCAAAAATCATCTGCAACTTCATGCAAAAACTCACACAGAATTTCATGGCCTCATTTATATTGTTTCGAGAGTTCTGGTGAGTTTTGGAACTGTAAAAAATGAAAATGCCCTAATCTATATTTTAGTGTAGCTCATTTCTAAAAAATACCAAAAGTATTATACGTTAATGCAAAGAATATTGTATGCATTTTCTATTGTTTCTAGATGATTTTTTATATAAGTTTTTAAAGTAATCGTCATAATCATAAACAGAAAAAATATTTTTTTCATATGTCTGTCGAAAACTGTCGTATGTATATATTTATTTTTCATCAAGGCATTTTGTTCAATATTGACTTGTATCTCCAAATTATTTTCTTTTTTTGTATACAAAAAACATTCAATATTATTTTAGTAAAGTTCAATACATCGAAAAATTGTAAAATATGCAATAGTTAAGTGATGCCCACACCGGCGCGAATTTTTCCGCGGCGTCAAAATTGTAACACACTGCATTGTATGGAGATGCCCACACCAACGCGAATATTCGCCAGTTTTGCAGTATTTTTTCCGCCTCAAATATTCGCTACCTAATGTCTTTTATTCAAATAATTAATTAATTAATTAATTTATTTATTTATTTATATATAACATATATACACAGAAAATATTCCAATAATTGTATTATGTAGGTTTCAAAAAAAAAATAATTCAATTGATAGTATAAATGTATGTAAAAAATTATAAATGAAAAGGTAAAATTAAGAAATATTTACAAAATTATGAAAAATTTACGTTATCGTAAGATATAAGTCGTTGCAAAATGGCTCTACGAAACGAATTGAAAGTGAGAGTAAGAGGACAAAACTGGAGTTCATCATGTACTCTCATCATCCTAAGTAAAGGTGAGTTGAAATAGATTTCCAATCTAGCAAATGGTGGATCAAAAATATTAAGATTACGCGAAGGGCGATTCCGAGTTCTGAAACGAATACTTTCCGCTAATATGGAGTCAATTAGTCCATGGCAAAGTTTAAATAGAAAACGTTCATCCAAAAGTAGCCTTCGCGCTTTCAGTGAACGCGAATTCAGGAAAAGCAGACGATCGGGGTAGTTAGCATAAGGCAAGCGAAATTTGTAAAAAAGTGTACGGGTAAAACTTCTTTGTACAGCCTCGATGTCGTTTGTGTGTGTTATTTGGTTGTAAGGAGACCAGACTACACTTGCGTACTCAAGAATGCTCCGAACCAGAGAGCAAAATAGACGGACAGCAGATTGAATGCAGTGGAATTGGGAAGAACTGCGGAGCACAAAACCGGCAAGTTTGGATGCCCGATTCACGATGTTCTCGTAGTGGCCACTAAAATTCAATCTGCTGTCGAATGTCACCCCTAAATCGTTAAACGAATCTACCCTCTTGATAGGCACATTATTAATAGTGTAGAGGAAAGACAAGGGAGAAGGTTTAAGCGAAAATATCATAAAAAAGCATTTAGCCAAATTTAACCGGAGGCCATTTATGTGGCACCAAATCGAAAGTAAATCAAGTGCTGATTGTAATTGTAGACAGTCAGCAATGGAAGTAACAGGAAGGTAACACTTAAGATCATCAGCGAAAAGCAGGCTCCTGCATTTTAGGATTGGTGGTAAGTCATTTATAAAACAAGTGAAGAGCAGAGGGCCTAAAATGGATCCTTGAGGGATGCCAGATGTAGGAGATAAGGGAGCGGATAAGCAATTGTGGAAACTTACTTGTCCGGTGCGGTCTGTAAGGTAGGAATCAATCCATTTAACTAAAGAAATTGGAATGTCTAAAGCGATGAGTTTAGTCAGTCAGAAGTCTGCGAAAACAAATCGTATCAAATGCCTTCGAGAAATCTGTATAAACTACGTGAACAACTTGGTGACGATCAAACATTTCAGCAACAAATTGTGTGATCTCGAGTAAGTTCGTCGTGGTCGAGCGGTGTTTTTGGAAACCATGCTGACAAGAGGATATTAAATTATTAAACAGCTGGTGCCTTAAGATCATGTCACACTCATAAATGTCGATTTGATTGAATTTGAGCGGAATTTTTGCAAATGTTAATGATTCGAAATAGATCGGATCAAAGAGTCTGATCTCAGAACTTTTAAAATTTTCCTTCCAACACAAGGTGTTTGAATTAAGTTAAAAATACCGTCCCTACAATGACTGCCTTAGGTTTTCACCTATTTTTCGTTAACAAAAGCATACTGAAACAGACCTTTAAGTTTTCTAAATTCTGAACATAATGCATTTAATGTCGTTGAAGGCTAATTTCTAGCATGTAATTACATATTCGCAAGAAAATAAAACATACATAAGTAGTCTTAGTCTACCGCAGACCACCTGCAAGTATTTCACGGACCACCTTCGGTCCGTGGACCACATGTTGGGAATTAATGATTCAGGAGGAACAACTCTTGTTATGCAACGCAAAACTGGTCCGCTATGCTAAACATTGACGGTGGCTTAATGCACTATGCTTGTACACTAACCCCTTCCTAAAATGTAGCAATAAATGTAGAAAAAAGGCATTGTAGCGGGTGGGTGTGCCAGTGGTTCGCAAAAAGTTTTCTGGAATAAAAATTAAAAAAAAAACACCCTTCCTAATTGAAAAATGTTGCACTGTACTCCTTAATTCAATATCATATTTCAATAGGAAAATGTTTTAGACAATCAAACAAATGGAAAATTATGAGAAAATTGAGAATGAAAAAAAAACTGGTTGCTATATTTTAACAAATTCTTCGCAACATCTTACTCGTCCCTAGGCTATGGGTCGCATCTATGCAAACGATTTACCCAGATCTTTACACTCTTATGCCATGTAATTTTGGGTCTGCCTTTGAGCCGGCCCTGGCTAGAAACAGGGTTCCATATTTCATGGCTTGTAAAGCAATACGCGGTTATCGCTTTTTCGCAAAGTGTGTTGTATCCAGAGCCATTTTCGCCCTTGTATTAATTCGCCGATTGGCATCTGAGCCGTGTGCCGGCGGAGTTCTTCTCTTCATTTGAAATTGTTTCTGGCCAGAATATCTTCAATAAACGACGAAGATACGAATTAACAAAAAGTTAATTAAAATGTTTGGCCCGCCATGCCTTTTCAAACCAACAATATAGCTCGCGTAAAAATTAAGTTGGACACCTCTGTGTAAGAATCCAAACAAACACACACAGAAATTGCAAATGTCAATAATCCACGTTTAACTACAAATTATGATGGAGTTAGCATTAAATGATGTTAGAAACTTCTGTTGACGTTGTGGCAAGAGCTTAATGGTCTTTCACGAAAGCTCTGTATTTTATTGAGAAAATTGTGAAATAAGACATCTGAAGGTTCCGAAAGATTTAAATAAAATCAGAACAATACGGTTTAAAAAAAACGAAAATAATTTTTTTAAATAGCGCAAGTAGCGTTGTTGAGTAGGATGGATGTGGTGCGAGTTTCTTGCCGTAGTTCAAAAGCTATATTTTTGATTGATAAGAAATTTTGTAAAAATTTGGAACTAGGAAAACGCATGATTTCTTGCCATTCCCAACGAGTTTGAGCTGCTCCCGTCATTTTGCGACGATCTGATGATCAATGTTTAGATTCTCTGAAATATGACGGGCAATCAAATGCCAATTAGTTTCTAACAGTCTTTACATGTTGTTTAAATCATATTACCTGCACCCGGGATTTTGACGGTTTTCAAAAGTCGTACAAAATAATTCATTCATTTTGCACAATAGGTAGAATATTTTATAAGTCTCTTTGAAAAGAATGTGATATCAAAGAGTGATGGCAGTTGAAGTTTCCGATTTTTAAAAAATTGAAAACCCTTCAGATTCCTGTGTGCCACTCTGTAACACCTACTGGAAGTTACTTGCTAAAGTCTTTTGTTTTTCGAATAGGGTGGAACACGGCGGAACATTTTCTTAAATTCATCGAATTAAAAAAAAAGTGTTGGAGAGATGTACTCTCGACGTAGCTAAAATACTAATTGAAGCCGGAATTCCATTAGATTTGAAAATGTTGCGTGGACCAAAGAACAATGCGTTAAGCATAAATGGTAAGAATCTGAAAAATGCATCAAAATCAATGCATTCGGATCTATACAAACAGCAATCATCACATCCATTGATTTTCACAATTGTCTAAATCCATAAACTGCGCAAAGTAAAACGTGTCACTATCCATCTACTGAATTGTATCGATTAACAACTGTAAAGATAATCATTCATTTCGATAATAACCGATGATGATTTTGATGGATTCATGTGCCAAATTGTATAAATTGCAAAATAAAACGATTTCATTAGCACTTTTCCTCCATACGTTCATGACCGAGCCAACAACTAATTGACCTCATCAACCGGGTCATGCATTTTGCATTTCTCTCTATTGTCGTAAAATTCAACAAACGAATTACACTTTTCGCTCACAAGCCTGACCTCACCAAACCCAACACAAAATTTAAACGCTCACATGGTTCGTGTGCAAATCTGCAAATTCATTAGAGACACCAATTTGACTTGCGAACAGCTTGCAATGATCATCATACGCCAAGAATCGCTTTTCAAATGGATCATAATTCCGAATTAACTGTACCTGCTTGTAAGCTGTATACATACGTACAACTTAATGGCAATCCGGTCGTTCTGGTCCATTCATCATAATCGACTTACAACAAAAGTCCGATAGAAGAGACGAATGCATAAATAGATGCGGACACGATGTGAGAATATTGTAAGTATCGCGCCACGATAATCGATAAATGTGTGAATACCAACGATGGTCAGAGTCAGAGTGAGTGCAGCGTCGAGCCAAGTCTGCAAGCAAGGCATACTTCCAGGTCTTGAGAACATGCCGAGATAAATCGATGATCCAATCAAGTGAGGCAAGTAACGCTCGTTTATGGATAGGCTTTGTAGTTATTACTATATGAGAGGAGCACGAAAAAAAAAGAGATATCCAAACGCAATGCGGCCCAAACGATTTCAAACGTGTGATACACAACATAAATCCAGCGTTAAGGTGCAAGCTTAGAGATATGTAGTTCCTTAGGTGTCCGCGTCGCGTACATTTATAGATTGAGACCTGCACAAGAAAAGCGAAATGAGTCTCGACGGAGTCTGTCTGAATATAGCTGCGGTCTGCAGAAACCTCGATGTCTGATTGTAAAGGTGTCTATTATGCAGTCATAACATGTTTATGCGGATGAAGATGTAATCATAGCAACAATAAAGCAGGCAATTTGTCATTTTTCAAAATATATTGCCGATATTGTACGTTCGGTTGAAATGATGGCGAACCAAATCGTTTTGGTGTTGATGTACAATTTGCTTTTCATCAGTTAACGCCCGAAACGCACCACCTGTCGGAAGCAATTTTGCGAACATTAATTTTGTGGTAACCACTTTATGTATTTTCCACTGTTTCGACTAAATAACATTTATTTAATACCAGTCTGTTGTGATCATTTATTTGTTTAGAAAATACCATGATACCAGAAGCACCGAATATTTATTGAAAAAAAAAACGAAAGACTCAAGGGAGTAACTTTGCACATGTGATTATAACCTAATTTCATCCAAATTATTATTTACACTTTGGTTTCGATCACTTAACGCCCAAAACGCACCTCACGAAAGCCATTTTGAAAATAATGTCTTTTGTGGTAAAATCGAATTTTTTTTTTTATTAATGCAAATACAGCACAATTTATAAGAGTTAGGTTAATCCCTGAATACAATTAACTTAACGCTAGATCCCTTTTCACACAATTAATAAACAAAATATTTGAAGTGTCCCTGAACTAACTTCCATTTTACTTTTCCTTTTTAGCGGTAACAGTGAGATACCTAACCAAGCGATATATTGGCGAATACAGTTCCACAAGCGGTAAGTAAACAAATACAATTACAGAATATTTCTAAATTATTAGAAATTTCCTTTAAATCTACCAAATATCGCCCATGTACTTTTATAGTACAAAAAACAAACAAAAATAGTCGACTAAGTTGTCTGTTTGGTGTAGTGGTTAGTATGCACAGGGCCGCATTTTCATGCTATGGCGTCCTTGGGCAGTTTTCAAATTGCCGCTCTCCGTACCTATAGTTAAACCTTGAATTGATTCATTACTTCCTTCCTGATTCAATTACCTTTGTAAATTGGCTGATAGTGGTAAAAATAAATCGAAGCATTAAAATTGTATTTTTATTTTGTCTTTTGAAATTTACAGTTTATGAACTTTTAAATTTTGGAATTCTTGAATTTTTGAATGATTGAAAGTTTGAATTTTTGAACTTTTTGAATTTTGGAGGTTTGGAATTTCAGAATTTTTGAATTTTTTGAATTTTTGAATGATTGAAAGTTGAACTTTGGAATTTTTAAATATTGATTACCAGAAAATTGAAATTTTTGAATTTTTGAATGGTTGAAAGTTTGAATTTTTGAATTTTGGAGGTTTGGAATTTCTGAATTTTTTGAATGATTGAAAGTTTGAATTTTTGAACTTTTTGAATTTTGGAGGTTTGGAATTTCTGGCTTTTTTTAATTTTTGTTTTTTTTTTTTTTAATTTTTTTAATTTTTTAAATTTTTGAATGATTGAAAGTTTAAATTTTTGACCCTTTTTGAATTTTGGAGGTTTGGAATTTCTGAATTTTTTTTTTTAAATTTTGGAATTTCACACAATTTTGAGTTTTTGATTTTTTTTGAATTTTTGCATTATTGAAAGTTTGAATTTTGGAGTTTTGGAATTTCAGAATTTTCAAATTTTTGAATTTTTTTAAATTTTTGATTTTCTAATTTTTGAATTTTTTGTATGATTGAAATTTTAAATTTTCGAATTTTTTAATTTTTTAATTTATAAATATCAATTGATATTTCAGACTGTTGTTCTATATGCTGAAAAAAGAAGAACGCAGAGAAATAAAAACACGATGTGTTGTCGTCGAAGACTCAGACCAGAAGAGCGAGAGCAATTTATTAAAAGTTATATTTATAGATACAGTTTGTATGTGTGTAAAAATGCAAATATTACAACACCCCCACTAAAATCAATAATTGAATATTCAAATAGAGATAATTCTAACTTTAATTCATTCAAAAATTCTACAATTCAAAAACTCAAATTCCTTTACAAAAATTTATTCTCAGTCTTCAAACAAAAATTCAAATAGATTTAATTAACAATAATTCATGTTCTTAAAGACTATATCATATTTTTGTTTATTCGGTTCAATTTATTCGTGTGCGGATTTCGTTGACTTATTTCGTTTGTTTTAAATTCAATTATTGGTTTTATCAACTAAACCCATTTTATTTGCACAGAATAATTGCTTGTTTGGTGTAACTTCTTTGGTCAACACATCGGCCACATTTACTGCCGTTTGCACATATGTGGCATTAATTAATAATTTCATTATTCAAAACACATTCGCGCACGTAATGATGTTTTACAGCGATGTGGCGAGTGCGAGACAGGTACGCATCATTTTTAGCCAGATATATTGCCCCTTGGTTGTCGCAGAAGATGTTGATCGGGAAGAGAACATCCCAATTGTTGATTGAACTGCCGAAGATAAACAGCTTCTCGCGTTGCAGCACACAAAGCCATGTATTCGGCCTCGGCCGTTGAGAGCGCCACCGTTGGTTGATAGCGGCTCCCCCACGAGATGGCTCCATTCTGCAGCAGGAACACAAAGCGACGTTTGTCAACGTCTGTCGCCCAATCAGAGTCGGCGAAGCCAACAATTTTTGCCTCTCCGTTGCGAGCGAAGCGAAGTTTGAAAGACAGCGTGCCCTTCAAATAACGTAGAATACGTTTCGCCGCAATCCAGTGTGCCTTGCCATAGCACGAGTTGAATCGGCTCACATTCGACACCGAAAATGCAATGTCCGGTCGGCTGCCCTGCACTAGGTACAACAGAGCACCAACCAATTGCTGATTTGGCACATCGGCAACACTTTCCTGTTCCTCCTCGGATTTCGGGCACATTTCCTTGCACAATTTTTGATTAATGTCGCTTGGCGCGGCGATTGACTTGCAATTAACCATATTGAATCTTTCCAGAATCGACTGGATAAACGAAGATTGATCCAATAAATAGTTACCTTGCGAGTCACGTGAAATGTTCAGGCCAACACAACTATTCACTTGACCCAAATCTTTCATTTTGAACGCACCCGAGAGGAAACCTTTGACTGCACGCACTTCATTCAAGTCTTTCCACAAAATCATGATGTCGTCCACGTAGACGGCCACGATCAACACAATTTCATTTTCGCGCCGTCTCACGTACACGCATGGATCGATTTTCGAGCGCGTCAGTCCAAATTTGATTAATTCTTTGTTGAATGCACTATTCAACTGTCTGCTGCTCTGTTTTAGTCCATACATCGCTTTCATCAATTTGCACACGCGACCCGATTTGTCATTGAAGCTTTCAGGCTGTTGGACATAAATGTCTTCACTCAAATCGCCTTGCAAGAATGCAGTCACTGCATCCATTTGGTCAATGAAAAAATTCGATTTTGCCGCGATCGCGATGAGAAAACGAATAGAGCTGTACCGAATCACTGGCGAAAAAGTGTCACTGAAATCGACGCCCGGAATTTGGCTACAGCCTTTTGCCACCAAACGTGCCTTATATTTTGATATATGTATTTCCATTCGCGTCACACTTGGTCTTGAAGACCCACATTGTTTTCAATGCTTTTCTACCCGCAGGCAAATCCACGAGCTCCCACGTCTTATTTTCGTCCAAGGATTTGAGTTCATCGGACATTGCCGATTTCCATTCCGCGCACTGATCACTGTTCATCGCTTCCCGCACCGTAACTGGATCGACACGATTGTTTCCGTTCGACATATACAACGCGTACGATGTATTTGCTCTGGATCGCGTCATCGGCGGCGAGGACGTCGGAATGCTCACGGCAGGATTGAAATCCTCACTCAAATCATCATTGACGGTCGAATTCACGGAACTTGCGGCAGAAAACATATCGTTTGTGTCGTTTTCGTCTTCATCCGAACGCGAACTAATCGACAATACAGATTGTTCAGAGGGAGGATTCACGAGAGTTTCATTGGCCGTGTCATTCAGCGCAGATTGATCTGCCCCCACTGGATCAATGACGTTTGGACTGACTGGCTGCGGGACAATGTCAACTGACGGCGCACCATTTTTCTCCCCCACTGAAACGACATTGCGATTTTCCAACGAAACGATCACTTCGCGTTTGTCACTATTGTTTTCAAATTTGACATCGCGACTCAACACAATTTTACCGGTTTCAGGTTCGATCAGGCGAAAACCTTTCGTATTCTCAGCATATCCGACGAAAATAAGCGCAGTGGAAGCGTCCTGGGCCCATAACCTGTTGTTATATGTGCTGAAAAAAGAAGAACGCAGAGAAATAAAAACACGATGTGTTGTCGTCGAAGACTCAGACCAGAAGAGCGAGAGCAATTTATTAAAAGTTCTATTTATAGATACAGTGTGTATGTGTGTAAAAATGCAAATATTACAACACAGAAAATTTAAATTTTTGAATTTTGAATGATTGAAAGTTTGAATTTTTGAATTTTGGAGGCTTGGAATTTCTGAATTTCTGAATGATTGAAAGTTTGAATTTTTAAACTTTTTGAATTTTGGAGGTTTGGAATTTCTAAATTTTTAAATTTTTTTAATTTTTTGAATGATTGAAAATTTAAATTTTTGAACTTTTTGAATTTTGAAGGTTTGAAATTTCTGACTTTTTTTAATTTTTTGAAATTTTGAATGATTGAAAGTTTAAATTTTTGAATTTTTGACCTTTTTGAATTTTGGAGGTTTGGAATTTCTGATTTTTTTTAATTTTGGCATTTTGGAATTTGACACAATTTTGAATTTTTGAATTTGTGAATTTTCAAATTTTTTTGAATTATTGAAATTTTGAATTTTGGATTTTTGGAATTTCTGAATTTTCAAATTTTTGAATTTTTTGAATTTTTGCATTTTTGAATTTTTTTAATTTTTGAATGATTTAAAGTTTGAATTTTGAATTTTCGAATTTTTTAATTTTGGAATTTATGAACTTTTAAATATCAATTGATATATCATATATATATTTGCTGGTTTCCTTCAATCACATGCTGCTTGGTGCCCATGAGAATGCTACTCGTGTTTTAGAACGTCAGAAACCAACAAATAAGATTATAGACGAGGAAACTAAGGAGTTAATAAAATTTAGAAATTTGTTTAGAAGACAGTGGCAGCGCTCGCGAAACCACTCCTTGAAAAACATAATAAACAATATTACCAAAAAAATTCAACAAAAAATTCTACCAGCTAAAAATGTAATATGGGGCCAAAAATTAGCCAATATTAGCAAAAACGATAATACGTTATGGAAAATCAAAAAAATCACTAACCATAACTTTCAAATCCCCCCTCTAAATGGCTCCATTTCCGTGGTTTACGATAATGGGGACAAGGCACAATTAATAGCTGAAAGCTTCTTAGATGCACATAATACAAGCTGTAATTTGGGTGCACCATTAACAAAATATATCGTAGATACTTCGGTAAGTAAATTACGAAGTCTTCCCACGGAACCAATGGAGCCATTTCTATCTTCTCCAAGTGAACTTAAAAAAATACTCAATAATCTGAAAAACAAAAAGTCTCCTGGATACGATAACATAACCAACTTATTGCTTAAGAGCTACCGGCTATTGTCCTCCTCAATTTTTTAGTAAATTCCTGTCTAAAAATTCATTATTTCCCAGACCAGTGGAAGCACGCAATTATAATACCCATACCAAAAACAGGGAAGAATCCTAGATTCCCCCAAAGCTATCGACCCATTAGCCTTCTACCATCTGTGGGCAAGGTTTTCGAAAAAGTTATCCTTAACCGATTGAACGAAGCAATACATTCGCTCGACATAATTCCACCAGTTCAATTTGGGTTTCGTCCAGGGTTTAAAACATCGCATCAAGTCTACAGGGTGACCAAATCAATTAAGAAAGCTTTTAAGAAGAAACAATCGATTGGCCTCGTTGTACTAGATATCGAAAAAGCATTCGACACAGTGTGGCATGATGGTCTAGTACACAAACTCTTGTCCCACAGATTGCCAGTAGTCCTAGTCAAACTAATAAGCAGTTTCCTCACAAACCGCTCCTTTGCTGTTAAAGTTGCAGAAAAATGTTCCGAAAGGAACTTAATACATCCGGGAGTACCTCAAGGCTAGTGTTTAAGTCCCGTTCTCTTCAACATACATATACACAGCAGATGTTCCCAAAATAAATGGCTGCGAACTAGCGCTATTTGCGGACGATATGTGCATATATACGCCATCCGAATGTCCAGAAAGAATCACTTATATTTTAGAAAGACAGCTTGAACTTATTTACCAATTTTATCATCGGTGGAAGATAAAAATAAATCAAGATAAAACAAAAGCTGTGTTTTTTACAAAAAAGTGGAGTCGAAATAGCTTACCGTCCAGAAAAATTAATTTCCTAGGAAAAGAAATCCATTGGGACGACGATGTCACTTATTTGGGTGTCTGCTTAGATAAGAAGATGATATTTTCGAATCATGTTGACTATGTCCTCTCAAAAGTTTCCAAAGCAAGTTTTGCGCAAAATCAACTTCTAAATGTACGCTCTAAGCTCTTTTCATCGAACAAGTTACTAGTTGTTAAAATGGCTATCCAACCAATTATTTCTTACTGTACACCGGTTTGGGGTCAGTGTGCAATGCACCACAAAAATAAAATTCAAACAGAACAAAATCGAATTTTAAAAATGATCACTAAGAAACCCCGTTCATTCTCTACGCGTGAGCTACATCGATTGACGGATACAATCACAATCGCGGAACTAGCTAGCAGAAGATCCTTTAGTTTTGAAGCTAGAAGTATCTCTAGTGCTAATCCACTAATTACATCACTGTTCACATAATATTATTTCCAATACCTAGTTTACTTTAACTAATTTTAGTCAGTAACTTAAATGTATTTTTTGAATTAGTTAATAAGTTAAGATTAGACATAAGTTAAAAGCATATAATATATAAAGAATACGCAAGGTTTTTTATACAATTTTCCTTGAGCTAGTTAACACATCCTTGTTTTTCCTAATTACATGTACATGGTACTAGAATTGTTAATCCAAATTAATATACAGGGTGTCCCGCAACTAGTTAGCCATAGACCAATAGTAGACTCTACAGGATGTTTTAGGCAAAATGACGCTAAAATTATTTCTCTAGCTTTTACCGTTAAGGAGTGATCGCCTTTTTTGTGATTCTTGTAAAAAAACACGACTTTCTTCGAAAAACTCCAATTTTCTAGCTTCCACTTTAGCCAACTCAATGTTTTTCATATTCTTCTGAAAGTACACAAAATTTCCAATAAAAGGACATATCGAACGTTTCAAACGGTTTCGTATCTTCCAAGATACGACGTTTTGAATTTTGCAGAAATGTCAATTTCAATTTTTAAGGTCAAAATTAAACCCGAATTTCGTAACGGCACATTGTAGTGGCAAATCTGCAAAGTTGACAAAAGTTGGCGTAGTATCTTGGGTTTCGAACGGCATATAAGAATAAATCACAGAATCATCCAGTTTGTGAAGAATATGTGTAAAAGGGAAAAAAACATAGTCCGTAAGTGGAAGAAATCTTGCTTTTACTTGGAAATAGTTCAGTCATATAAGCATTTCCAATAGAAAAACCTACAGTAAGGCTATTTTTTCTTGGTCTTGAATCAGTGGGGTCCCAGGGGTCTAAAACTCATTTTACTAAAATAAATTTGATCGGAAAGGTCCCAAAAAGGACACTATTTAATCCTTGACTGGAGGTCGGCATGCGGGGTATCACATCAAAGGGGACGCCGAGTACATTACATATCCGGTGTTTGATTCCTATTTCAAGGACGGAATAAATCGCGTTTGAATGGAAAATTTTCGTGTTTCCCGTAATCATCTGTATCTTTCCAAAGCTATCACTATGCGAATAATTCAAGTTGCCACTTCCTTTTTCATTTTTTAGAATCTAAGATTCTATCATTAAATTTGCTAAGGAAAAATTGGATCAGAAAACTCTGAAAAAGGACATAAAAGGACACTACTTAATACCTGACAAATTAAAATGTTTATCCTTTTTTAGACGATGAAAATGAAAAATACTCTCACAATATTAATGTGACACAGCGAACCTTCGTACAAATAATTCAACACATAAAACAAATTTGTTTATACTTACCGTTATAATTAGCATCTACAACAGTAGCGAAAAGTATTTTTCCATAATGCGTAACAACCAAGTCTATGCTTGATGTACAAATTTTACTTCCTTTTCAAGATTGAAGTCGGTTGCAAACTATGTTTTTTTTTTCATTTATACATATTATTCAGAAACTGGATGACTCTGTGCCTTATTCTTATATGCCGTTCGAAAGATAAGATACTACGCCAACTTTTGTCAACTTTGCAGATTTGCCACTACAATGTCCCGTTACGAAATTCGGGTTTTATTTTGACATTAAAAATTGAAATTGACATTTCTGCAAAGTTCAAAACGTCGTATTTCGGAAGATACGAAACCATTCGAAACGTTCGATATGTCCTTTTATTGGAAATTTTATGTACTTTCAGAAGAATATGAAAAACATTGATTTGGCTACAGTGGAAGCTAGAAAATTGGAGTTTTTCGAAGAAAGTCGTGTTTTTTGACAAGAATCACAAAAAAGGCGATTACTCCTTAACGGTAAAAGCTAGAGAAATAATTTTGGCGATATTTTTCCTAAAACATCCTGTAGAGTCTACCATTGGTCTATGGCTAACCAGTTGCGGGACACCCTGTATAATACAGTTGTGAAGATATTATAGTCTGTTCTCTGAATTACCTCCCCCCACGAATTGTTAAGAAAATATGCACTGTTGAACAATAAATTGAATTGAATTGAACAATTGATATATAAGAAAATTGAAATTTTTTAATTTTTGAATGATTGAAAGTTTGAATTTTTGAACTTTTTGAATTTTGGAGGTTTGGAATTTCTAAATTTTTGAATGTTTTGAATTTTTGAATGATTGAAAGTTTGAATTTTTGAACTTTTTGAATTTTGAAGGTTTTAAATTTTGGATTTTTTGAATTTTAAAATTTTTGAATTTTTGAATGATTGAAAGTTTAAATTTTTGAATTTTTGACCTTTTTGAAATTTGGAGGATTGGAATTTCTAATTTTTTTTAATTTTGGAATTTCACACAATTTTGAATTTTTTAATTTGTGAATTTTCGAATTTTTGATTTTTTTTTAAATTTTTGAATTATTGAAAGTTTGAATTTTTGAGTTTTGAAATTTATGAATTTTTTGAAATTTTCAAAATTTTGAATTTTTTGAAATTTTGGAATTTTGGAATTTTTTGAATTTTTTGAATTTTTGATTGAAAGTTTGAATTTTGGAATTTTTTGAATTTTTAAATATCAATTGATATATCAGAAAATTGAAAAAAGGATCTGAAACTTGCAGAGGCGGCAAATATTAATTTAAAACATTCGCTTGTGCAGAGTTCTATTTGTTTTTCGTAATTATGTAAACGGCTCTTTCATACCTTGAAAGAATCAATGGACGTATAAACGTTGCAGAGATATGCCGTCAATGCGGGCAATTGCCCATATGAGAAATCCGGACCAGAGTACGTACACCCGTGGTGTCGCCGTGAACGAATTCAGTTTATGGTGTTTTTAGAACTGACGGCTATAATCTCACTCAAATGTTAGACGAGTACCCATTTGTGGCGATAAATAACACTGCTGAGAGTGCTGTTGATCCCAACACCTCAACAAAAAGCGGCCTCAGTTCAATGTTGGACTGTTACGCCAGTTATTTATTTATTTATATAGAATTAACAAATGTTTCTTACCATATAACTTAATTCAATCAATTACAAAAAGAAATGAAGCCTTAAATTGCTTGTAAAACAAAAATCCCAAATTTCGTCCTCTTATCACGTATGTCAAAGCAAACTGACACATGTCACTCCACGGCATGTTCTACTCCATTTCGACACCTTCAACTGCCATGTAAATGTCCATATAAATCAATACGCATTGCATTGCATTTCTTGCATCCTTACAAAATTCATTTGAAATTCGACTGCGCACTCGATGCAATATCACCACACTAAACCAACCAATGTAATGTAATAAACGAGTATATATCTCTGTTCTGCGTGCACATTCGAATTAAATTTCATGGACAAATTCATCGGGGCTCGATGAAGAAAAATAATAATGTGCAATCGCACAAGAAGCAGGTTAACGCCTTTTGATTCAATTCTTCGGATATAATTCAATGCCAACTGCGTGTGTATAAAAGAAAAGCAAATTCTTTGTTTCAAGTGTGCAAGCAAGTTTTATCTTTTCTTCTGGTCATGTTTCGATATCTACTTTGACCGCCTTGTGGCTTTGTTTTCTGGCAAAATTTTTGATTTATCTGCCCAAACGAATTAAATTGGCAATTTGTTTGTTTCCTTCTCTCGATTTCAAATTGGGAATTAATGTCCATTACAGCACGCATAATTTTGGGTTTTTTTTCTGTTGGCATGAATGGAGTGACTGCAAAAATTTGAGAAATAAGCACATGGCTTGTAGTGTATGCCTACAAATTATTGTGCGTCAGGTTGTAGGATGAGAGTTACCAAATCGCGTGACATTGAAATTAAGACGAAAGGTAAATTATGCATTTGTAAAACATATGGGTTTTTAATGAAGACATTTTTTTTAATTATGTGGAAAGTAGATCCAATTAATATAAGTATGTGGCCTTGAATGTGAGAAATATGGAAAATGTAATTGCTTGCATAGAGATTCATATTTTTTTATAGGAGTACAATAGGAAAGAATACCGATTCTCGGCGTTTCTGAATTGAAAATGGGTAAAACGCTTACAACTTCATTTTATTATACTTATTGGCCGCAAGTTTTAACTGTCACAAACAAAACTTCCAGCCGTCCAAAACATTCTACTTCTTCTTTTTCTACGCACGCCCCACGTCATGGAAGGTTAACTCAGCCGTTTATAGGCTATTTCGAGTCAACGTTACATTGCATATAATTTCGGAGTTATATAATGTTGCAAGCACTATGTATTTTCTATCCGCAAATGTACGGAAATTTTGGACCACACCGAGATTCGATCTCTGGACCTCTAGATTACTAGCATCGTAGAGGGTGACTCAACCAAGTGAGCCACAGAGCGTGATTATACATTCTACGAGCAATAATAATAAATAATTCTGCATGAGGGTAAAATCAAAAAGTTATACCCATACTTAGCGCCCGCTCTAGCACCTACGGCGGCCCCAGCAAGAAGACAAAAAGCCGCCATTTAGTTATTGTACCAAGAAGATTGATGGTATGTATGTACATGTACTTGTGTCCTTATTTTTGTAAGAGATGAAGGGATGGGGAAACGATTGAAGATATGTTTTCCTTTTGAATAGAGTGATTTTCGCAAATCTTGGTTTTAAGAATAGCGAATATCTGAAATGGGATTTGAGTCAATGCTATAGTATGTGTTTTTCCCATGCCACCTTCAAGAAAGAAAATATACAGATGGCACACGGGTATGTGGCGATAGAAGCGGATGTAAGAAATCGGAAGTTAATACGAAAATTTGTTATCTACTAAATAAATCAACACATTATAGAAAACTCCGCCCTGGAAAATGTTTTATCAAAAAAATGGCGCTCGTTTTCATTACTAACTTTCTGGAGTGCTTTTCACTGGAGAATTGTTTTCAGAGCCAGCCAAACACCGATATTAGTTTGTCCGGAATTATTGCTATTTCGCAACTGCCAATGTGTATTGTGGGTCCATGGCACTCCCTCTTGGCGCTGGAATTCAAACCACATACAAATTGTTCTCTCAATTTTAGATGAACCAATCGGCGTTGAACTAGTCTTTATGTTTCGACGCCTGAACGAATTGAATCCAAACACTTTTCTATTACATTTTTCATTTTCTCTGATAACTCCACGGAAGAGAATTAAAGAGCAAATAAACTCCGCTACTGACAATTCAGTTAAGCAACAATTGAATTCCGAGTTCAGTTCTCAACAACATCGACGCATTAGCTTTGGAGGCAGAAGATGCGGCTCACCGTGGTGACTGTGGAACCCTTTACAAGCTCATAAAGCCACTGACTGGCAAATCTTTTACTAATGAGCATCCTGTAAAAGATAAAGACGGGTCTCTGCTAGTCACAGATGAGCAACAACTGCGCCGATGGAGAGAGTATTTCATGGAGGTTCTTAACAACAACTTTAAACCTTCAAACCCATCTCCACCGGAGGCAGTAAGTCTTCCGCAAATGGCCACACCGGCGTACCATCCAAGCTGGAAAAAACTAAGGCCCTTCAATCATTGGAAGCAGCTAAGGACCCCCGGGAGCATACGGTATCCCGATGGAATTTTTGAAAGCGAACATCAGCGCCACGGCGGATATTCTTCTTCCCCTGATCCAAGAGCGTTGGACAACCGAGACTCTCCCTCAAGAATGGAAGTAGGGCGTCATTATTAAAATCCCCAAAAAAAGGAAGTCTCAAGGATTGCAATAGTTGGCGTGGAATCTGTCTCCTCCCTGCAGTCTCTAAACTGATGGCCAAAATAATCTTGGAGCGGATCAAGCAAACGATCGACCGTACTTTGAACAATGAACAAGCTGGTTTTCGTGAGGGTTTTTCATGTAGCGATCATATCAACACCCTCCGAATTATTTATTGAACAATCCGCTTCGAGAAGGCGTTTGACAGCCTTGACCGGGCTTATATCTGGACAGCCTTACGTAGGAGAGGCATACCAGAAAAACTTATTGCCATCATAAAGGAGTCCTATAACGGAGCCCAATGTCACGTCTTGCACAAGGGCGAATTGTCTAGTCCTTTTGAGGTGAATAATAATCACCAATACTGTTCCTTATTACCAAAGCTACCTTAAGTAGAAAGCCGGGAAGCAGCAATACATGCACACAGATCAAGACTATGAACATGTCGTATATACGTTGCACGATGCACTAACACAAGCACAGCGCATGTAAAAAACCCGTATCTGCTCTGATAAAAATCGCGAAAACACGTGGAAAATTCACTTTTTGTCGGGATGTTTTTCTTTTACTGCATTTTAGACACTTCAATTCACGACACACTGCACTTTTCGCGACGAAAATCGACCGGGAACCAATACTTTTCGTGTAAAGTTTGCCGCGACACAACCCGATTTGCCTTTATTGCAATGTAAATTTTGATTTGACATTTAAGTTATTACCATCAACGACGTAATCTGCGACGCTCTAGGCGACCATAAAAGTAAGGGTATCAGGTGGAAATTATTTTATTACCTTCAGCACCTGGTCTATGCCGACGACATTTGACTTCTTTCAAACACAGCAGATCATCTGTCTCAAATGACGGATGCTTTGTATCGGGAAAGTCGAAGTGCTGCTTTAAAAATTAATGCCGCTAAGACGAAATACCTGAGCTTGACATCAGAAAGGCAAAGAAACATTTCTATCTCCGGACAGCCGATAGAAAAAGTCGAGAAATTTACTTACCTTGGAAGCGTAGTAGGAGCGGATGGGGCTGATGTGGATGTAGAGTCACGCATAAATAAAGGCTGAGCAGTATTTTTCAGTTTGACTCCTCTCTGGCAAAACAAAAACATCTCCAGAAATACCAAACTGCGGATCTTTGAAAGCAATGTAAAATCTGTGCTTTTATATGGGTGTTCCACTTGGAAGGTGACCAGTGATATTACAACCAAACTACAAACTTTCGTGAATCAGTGCCTTCGACGCATCTTACAAATTCGCTGGCCTGGGGTAATCTCTAACGACGACCTCCTCCAAATACTGGCCAAAATAGGATAGGCATTGACATCAAACGGCGGAAGTGGCAGTGGATAGGTCACACACTTCGAAAAGAGCCAAACAACATTGCAAGACAGGCCCTAGATTTGAATCCTCAGGGAACCCATGCAAGGCGTCGTGTGGGAAGACCCAAAAATACATGGAGAAGATCTGTTGAGGCAGAGGGAAATTCTATAGGCAAATCGTGGGACCAGCTAAAAGCTGCTAATAGGCAGAGGTAGAAAAGAGGCGTAGTCAATGCCCTATGCCCCACTAGGGGTTAAAAGGAACCCGAGAGAAGGAGATAATGTCAGGAATGTTGTCAGAATTTTGAAAATATGTGTTGGCAACACGAAATAATGAACATTTGCATGTTAGCCATAGCCATCGATCTACTAGGTTCACTTTGTACTCCATATCGTTCGAAAAAGTAAGAATAATAGTTAGTAAACATTACGTATTGCTCACATCAACGTGGCAGCGAATTTTCCACTGCTGATGTTCCGTCGCGTATCTGTGGCGGATATTTGGTGTTCACACCGGCGGCGCGGCGCGTATAATTCGCGAGGTACTGTCAATTCACAGCTGAGAAGTGTGAAGTAAAAAATAAAGGAGTAGCTCGCCACAGAAAGGTTCCCTGATTTTCTCGGGAATTACTCATCCATTCAGCGTGATAAAAACACTAAAATAATTTTGGACAGCTGATTCGGAGTTTGACTCCAATACTAAAAACTATTTTGTTGACCCCCATTTTCCTGAAAGAAAGAAAAGAAAGACAAAAGTAATTTTGGGTCGCTGATTCCAAACTTGAAGTAAAAAAAAAACAGATCGACCACCACCGAAGGTAATCTTGAGTAGCTCATTCCGAATTTCAGGTCAAAAACAAGAAACATATTTTTTGGGGTTGCCTGCCTCCGAATGGTACCTCGAGGGGAATTACTTGTCACTAATCGGTGCGGCAGAAACACTAAGGTAATATTGGGTCGCCATTTACAATGATGTTAAAAAACAAAAAAAAACGAGACCGAGGCTAATTTCGGGCGCGGCCGAAATTTGAATACCCTTCCCTCTCCTCGGGCTAAAAGTTTTTTGGGGCAAACCTATGACTTGTATTTAATCCTTCCCCATTCTTTTCCTTCTGTATTCGCATAATATTTGATATTGACAAATTCTGTGGCGTCGATAAAACAATATTTGTATGAGGTTTGGTTGGAATAAGTGGTAAAATAAAAAAAATATCTCAGAAAACTTTATTGGGGGGATGCGGGAGCATGGCCCTATAGTACGATTCCATTTGTTTTACTTTTTTTTTTGTTTTGATAAAGACGCATTGAGGTTTTTTTTAAATTGGTGTAGACAAAATGTTTTTTAGAAACATCCCCAAAATGGGGAGGTTGGGCTTGTATGGTAGCCCCATGACTCCATAGTCCGATTATTTATGGCATCAATTGAAGTGCACTTTTACGAGTTTTGGTTAAAAGTGGTGCACAAATAAAAAAGTTGTTCGTAGAAGAACTCAATTTAGGGGGTTGGCTTTGTATGATAGCCCCATGACCCCATCGTCCGATTCCATTCATTTTTACACATGTTTTGTGGCATCAAATGAAATGCACTTTTATGAGGTTTGATTGAAATTGGTGGACAAATAAAAAAGTTTTTCTTAGAAAAACTCAATTTGGGGGCTGGGTTTGTATGACAGCCCCATGACCCCACAGTCTGATTCCATTTATTCTTACATATATTTTGTGGCATCAATAGAAACACATTAATGTGAAATTTGGTTCAAATTGGTGCACAAATGAAAAAGTTTTTCTTAGAAGAACCTAATTTGGGGGGTTAGGTTTGTATGGCAGCCCCATGACCCCATGGTCGGATTTGATCCATTCTTACATATGTTTTGTGTTATTAATAGAAACACATTTGTGTGAAATTTCGTTGAAATTAGTAAACATATGAAAAAGTTTTTCTTAGAAAAACCAAATTGGGGGGGTTAGGTTTGTATGGCAGCCCCATGACCGCACGGTCCGATTTTAGCGATTCAAACATACAAACTGCCTGCAATAAAAAGAAACATGTGTGCAAAATTTCAGCTCGATAGCTTTTAAACTGGCCGAGTAAAACGCGTAGCAACAGACGGACAGACGGACAGACGGACAGACGGACAGACAGACAGACGGACATCGCCCAATCGACTCAGCTCGTCATGCTGATCATATATATACATATTTTATATGGTCGGAGATGCTTCCTTCAATGCGTTACAAACTTCATGACAAAGTTAATATACCCTTTACTCTACGAGTGAAGGGTATAAAAATGTTACAAGAATGGTACTGCTCTCTATGTTCCATGCGTACTCCACAAGCTTCCTTCCTTCCTACACTTCCTATCGCTTTTTTCGCATTTACATAAAAATTCTCAACCGAAAGTCGTTTTTATCATATTTTTCTATAAAATGTGGTTCCTCATTTTTACATATTTTGCCATGAAGTCCTTCTATTCAATTTTTTTATTATTCCACGTTTAAAGGTGCACTTCCGATCTAATTTATTTATTTATGTATGACACCTTTTCAACTCAGAAAAAAATCAGAAATATTTCCGACCAAAACGTTGAAATAAATGTCCTCTTTCAGTTTCAGCCCTCAGTCAACCATTTCCCGTTTAAGTTTTTTTTTATCTCTGATTCTTTGCTGATATAAAGTTTTCCACCTACGAAAATCAATATAAGCAATTTTTCGATTGCCCGATAAATTGAAAGGTGTGTGTGACCATCCAATCCAATTTTTTGATTAAACGTGTGGAACATATTGCCATGCAATTTTTCATACAATCTGTTATCACAATCATGTGTTTTCAGTTGCTTTTTAGATAAACCAGTGGTCATTCTTCATGTTGTGGTTGTGGCGGATGATCGCCATGAATGAGAATGATTTCCATAATTTGTGTGCAATCGATTATTCAATAAGTCGCTAGGTCTATGGTGACCTTAACCCTACACCGAGCACGTGGGGTCTTTTGGGACCCCAGAGGGTATTTTTTATATATGAATTTTAGAGGGTTCCACCCATCCAGGTGAACTTGTGGGACATCTAAGCCACATAAATTCTGCTCAGGAATATGCTTGAAAAAAATCCCAAATATTTTCAGAAAAAAAGTTTAGATAACCAAAAGTACAAATTTACGGTAACGGGCACGTGGGGTCTTCAAAGACCCCACGAGTACCAAGGTTTCAATAGTCCTGAATATCCAGGAAACGAAATTCGGAGCCATACTCTATGTCGAGGCCTTTTTATTTAGACTATCTCGATATCTTTACTAGTATTCACTTATTGTTTTATTGCGTCCTTTCACACTGAACTGAAGACCGAGGTAAGCTGTTACCAATCTCCACGACACTATAATTAATAATTAAATTTTGTTTGTATATCATGAAATTTTATCTTACCACCCTGTATTATATTTGCCACTGCATTTAATATTGCCACCCGGTCCGTATATGTGCATCTTCAACGATAATGGCGGATGACGAGCGCCACCACAGTAGAGGAGAGAACTACTCCGTCGCGGTCGCGTTCGCAACAACACGTGGAACGAAGCCGAAAAGGGAACCCGCGAACGAGGGATCGGTCTCTTTTTCTCTTGGTCAGGGTCGAGCGAGGTTGGTTCTGAGCAACGACAAGGGAACGGATCGTCCTGCGGCCGCTAAAGATTCGAGTCGCCCTGCGTCTTCAAACGAGAATTTAACGAATCGTGCCGAGAACATTGAAAACCGCCCTGCGTTTTGAGAGCCCGAAGTCTGCAAATCGTACCACCTGGCGCCTGGCATTTACGAGCCCGAATTCCCGAATATTCGCCTTGCGCTTGCGAGCCCCCAATTTCCACGGATCACATCATTCAGCCACGTCCTGCCGAATCATCGGAAGTCGAACTCCACGAGTGGGGCCCCCAACTCCGACCGGGTGTGGCAAAAAGGTACCTATACGTAATCTGAAATCATAAAAAAATATAAGACCTGTATATCATTTTCATTAACCATCTTTTATTTGTGAAGGAAGTGGAGTTTTGGAGTGTTCGCGCATTTTATTTTCACAGCACTAGGAACCGTGGTGTGATCATCCATCAATCGATTCGTTGTGTCGCGAGGAGTATATCCGTGGCGGCATTTTCGCGTTTCTGGCCGCGGTGTATAAGTATTAGAAACGTGTGGCGCCCACGCCCGTCTCCGTTGAGCCGGCCCACCTTCGGATATTCTCCCCGTGTCGCAACGTAGCAGAGTTGAATCCGATATACGAGTAACCCGTAACAAAGCCTCATCTCATTCTTGGCTACAATGAAAATAAAGGAAGAGATTATATTATGAATCAATTTCCCAGAAATTATTCTGGCTTGGGAAACTCACGAAAACAACTTCTAACTTTTTTCTTCAATTGCTGCGATAGCTTCTTCTGTTATAGGGCGGAAAATACACCTTCACTTTAGCGAATCTCAAACAATGGAGGTAAAATGTTTGCCTCCACTAATTCTTTACCATAGCTTATTCTACATCAATTAAAGTCGCAGAGGCATCTACAAAGAGTTGAAGACAAGTTTACGGGCACTGCTAATTCATATTTCAATCATTTGTTAGTAGTAAGTTATCCTCACTATTTCAGGAACTAAGTTTTCCCT
The DNA here is from genome assembly GCA_949715475.1 of Microchrysa polita. NCBI lineage: Eukaryota > Metazoa > Arthropoda > Insecta > Diptera > Stratiomyidae > Microchrysa > Microchrysa polita. The sequence continues at coordinate 9,868,202 of OX454420.1, forward strand.
GAATCCAAGGCAGAGGGACAAAAAAGTAAACTACGACTACAATCGCTTGAAATGTTTACAGCTTGCCATATGAACAGCAAATATTGTGAATAATTATATTAAACATATTCAAGAACATAACAAAGTACTTATATACGCGTGTTTCTTACAATTTGGGACATGTTCAAGGCTATGTAAGTTCAATCAACTTTGGGGTCCTAAAAGACCCCACGTGCCCGTTCGCGTTGATTGCGGGACGTGCCTGGCGAAGGGAAGCATAGATAAGAGATTCGCTGCCCAATTATGTGCTGTGTGTTCCTATATGCTGAGAAAACAGAGAAAGAGTTGAGGCGAAATGTATGCTTACACGGAGATAGGAAACACGAAACGCAGTTCGATTACCACCTCTGCTTCGATTTTATGAGCAGGTGGGTAAAAGACTGCAAGGTGATCTTGGGTGAATCAGTCGTTAGCCAACATCGTTTGCTCCTGTCAGAATTTATTTTGAAAGTAGGGGAGCAAGAAATAGAAGATCTCCCAAACCTGTCGAAAAAATCAAGGGGCATAATTTCATAAACGACAACTTTGAACCTGTAGTAACTCCATTCATTAATAAAATGACGGAGTGGTTTCAAAACAACACCAACTGCACCGAGCACAGTCCAACAAAAATGTGGAAACATTTCGCTGAAATGTCAGTTGAGGCGGAAAAGGCACTTGGAGTTTCGAAAGGTCCACTCCACACAAAGAAAGAAACATGGTGGTGGAACACCGAAACTAAGGAAGCAGTGCAAGCCAAATCGAACGCATTAAAGGCATGTACTAAATGTGAGTCAAGCAGTGAAGCCGAACGGTTTCAATTTCGCGAAAATTATATGCAATGCCGGAAGAAAGTAAAGCGCTTGGTAGCTCAAGCAAAGGCGAAGGCAGTTGAGAAATTCTACCAAGAATTAGAAACTCAGACTGCAACCGAAGGACCGTCTTTGCGCGAGAGACCTAAGCACGACGCCAGGATATTTAGGGTCGCAGCCCAAAGGAGAAGGAAAGCTCGGGAAATACAGGCGCCAAAGTGCGTGGAGGACTCGCAAGGGATGTTGCTGATTGACGATACGGCAATTTGTAGCAGGATGCGAGAGTACTTTGACGAACTTCTAAATGAAGAATTTCCTCGAGCCGCTTTTCAAGATGTTGAGCCGAATACCACAAATATTGAAGATATCTCAGAGGAAGAGGTGATGAAGGCTTTTTTCTTTAGTCATTTTTCCTTGCAGCTTTTATTGATTTTTTTCTATGACGACGTTTCGCCTAATTTATTTCGACATCTTCAGGTCTTATATTTATTTTGCCAGTCTCTGTTCTCCTTTTAATTCCATTTTTGCTTTGTTTTTTGACGTTTGTTCTTGTTTACAGTAAACAAGAAGATGATGCAGATATAAATTAGGCGAAAGGTAGTCATAGAACAAAAATCAATAAAAGCTGCAAGGAAAAATGACTAAAGAAAAAAGCCAAATCAACTACTATAGGGCTATAAAGTTAACACCTAATACACTGAATCAAAATGTTACGCATGTCAGTTGGTGTAACCAAAAGGGACCACATCAAGAGTAGCTACATCCGAGGCAGCTTGTCCATAGACCAACCAATCACCGAAAAGCTCGAAGACCGACAAATGGATTGGTATTGCCATGTTCAAAGGAGTCCGCCTGAGAACTCTGCGAAGAAAGCGATATCAATCAGCGCCCACTCTAGGACTTTCGCCGCCCCGGGCAAGAGAAAAAATTGCCGCCCCTTAGGTACTGTACCAAACAGATTGATAGTAGATGCCATATTATCTATATGGTGGTTCCCAATTTTTTCTCAGCTCGTGGCCCCCTTGCGAGGTCTGCTTATTCTTGAACATTGTTTTGTTAGTGCAGCCCATATTTTGCAAATACTGGACATTTTGAGAAGTATTAATTAAGTTTCATGATCTCCGCATGTTGAATTTCGTCCCGAGTTCGGCCATAATTTCAGTGATACGTCGAGCACGAAAAATAATATCACCGGAGCGCCCAAAATCCGCAAGATTTTTACCAAAGATTTATCCTATCCATACAAACATTAGCTGACTGGTGCGGTTCTTTTCAGAATCGCGTACTTTGTCAATTTCAATCAGCCATATCATCAGCTGTGGTCAAACAGATTTAGTAGCAGCGTTTTTTTTCACTCGATGAAATAAAATTATTGGCAATCTGCACCGTTTTGCAACAACTGATTACCCTGGTGAGTTTCGAAAGAAGTTTTAGTCAGAATAATGGTGTTGAAGGAAACCATAATTAATAAACGGCATAAACATCAGAGTTGCGCTCGCGTCCTCCTTCCCTAATCGTCGTGCATCCTAAGGGAATCCCTAGCTTTGGAATCACTGATAATTGATCATTCATTCACTCTTAAGCGCAATTCACCACAGTTCAGCAAGGCCTTATACAGGATGGATCTATTTTTAACCGTTACGCTGTAATAACATTTTTTGTATAAATGCCCGACTTGCTGAACTAAATCAAAATTTGCTACACCACTAAACATTTCATCCGGAATTATGATTTCAGTTTCTGAAACTACATAATTTACATTTTCAATCAAACGACGCCCGTTACGAATTTGCTCGTATCTTCCGAGATACACCCGTTGAAACTTTGAAGAATTTAAAAAAAAATTTTCATCAGAAAATACAGGCGTACAGAGGGCTGCGCCCACAATACGAGGGTTTTTTAGATTTTAGATACATACATAGTGAATAATTTTGCACATATATTTTATATGTATAATAAATAAGAATTATTATAATGAAATGCTTCTTGTAAATCTATTTTTGGATTGGTCTAAATAAATGCGTTCCAGAATGAAAGGCGTTATTATTTTATTTTAGACTAATCCAAAAATAGATTTACTATGTATCATGGCTACACATATTAACTGAATTTATTAGCTGTAACTCCGTTACCATTACTCCAAACTGGAAAATATAAAATGTACCCATCGAGTTCTTTGATTTGAGTACCCATACGTCCATGTCCGATAAAAACTAAAAAAGTCGACTTTTTTAAATCTCCGATAAACAGGGAGTTCGCGAGTTATTTAGTGAACAAATTTTTAAATGTCCGGGACACCCTGTTATCTTTGCCATACCAACTTTTAAGTATTTCGTGCCAAAGACTGTTGCCATTCTACACATTAATACCAAATTTCATGACGATCTTTTGAGCCGTTCGCGAGTTATTTAGTGAACAGACAGACGGACAGACAGACAGACGGACAAACGGACAGACGGACGGACAAAATCGATTTCATAAGGTTTTTTTGAAAAATCTAAAAAACCCTAAAAATCAAATGACTAAAATTTATGAAAACCCGAGCAACTTCGTAACGGGCGAGGTGTCGTTTTATTGGAAATTTTATGTAGTTTCAGAAAGTGAAGTCATATCTAGGATGAAATGTTTGGTAGTGTGGCAAATTTTGATTTTGTTTGGAAAGTCAGGCATTTATACAAAAATGCTATTACATGGTAACGGTTAAAAATAGAAGCGTCCCGTTGTACATTAATTTTCCCCAAATGAGCAACACTACCTATACCATTAAGAGATCCTCCACCATGAATTGGACACATTGTAGAGTTTGCTTCGAATTTCAAAATGTTAAAGCTTGATGTAAGACATCGAAAATGAATGCAAAATTTTGTTTTCCACTAAAACACTCAAAACATTTTTAGAAAACTGTGCCCTAAAAAATGTTGGGCCAAAAATTGTGCTTGTTTTCATTACTAACTTCCTGCAGTTGTTTTACATAAATTTTATAAAAACTTAATTGATTGCTTCAGGCTGTTCAATGTGCATGGATTATTTTCATAAATGCCTTATCTCGAGAATTTTTTAAAGAGAATAAGGTCAGAGCTAGTCAAATCGGGCGAACCTAGCCAAATTTCAATATTCGCCTGTCTGAACACAAATTAGGCAGCTCTGGCATTGTGTTCCGTGGTTTGATCCCTCATATTGCTAAAATGCAAGCCACCTTGTTCGTAGTTTGCCTCTGCCCTCCAAAGCTAGATGAATCAATGCGATTGGAACCAACTTAAGTAATCCATTCACGCGAAGGTTTCGCGAATTCAAGTTAAATTATGCTGCGAAATGTCGATGGGAATTATGGAAAACAACTCCAAAAAATTATTGATGAAAATAATGCCTTTGTGGATGACATTTCTCACAGAGGAGTCTATTTCAAACGCCTAAATGTGCTCAGCGTTTATTCGACTCCATATTTCTCATTTTATATGCATTTAGTAGACTTGTTCTCCTGTTAGTCAACAGACTAAACAAAAACTTTGAATTTCATCTTCCGGAAATCGAATCGCATTTAAGGAAACAAGAAAATTTGGTGCTATAATTTCGCCCTCTGATGGCAGAAATTAGGGTTCATGCGAGGTCCTTCTGGTGAAAAGAAGAGGAAGTGAATGTTTAATCGGAGGACGAAAATAGGGCGGGTGCCAGCAACACAAACGTAAAATTTGCGCGGCTCTTACTTAACATTTTAGGATTCTAAATGCAGCATTTCGTATCAATTGTGGGCTCTTCATAGCCTCCACTAAATCGAAGTTGATATTGATTTTTTTCTTTCGGATTTTTTAATCTAGATCGGGCGCTGATATCAATGGAAGTTCCATTTGATGGACCCAAGGCCAGAGGCAGACCGAAGAACACCTGGATGTGTCAAATGAAAAAGCAACAACAACGCATTGGTCTCGGCGATAAAACAATCCAAGATAGTGCTGCCTGTAGAAATATGCTGAGATATTACCGCCAAAACGGGCGATGTGCCTATACCGCAGGTTGAGCAACGCGAAACCATGGAGCGGTATAAAGAACGAGGCAAGGAAGAAGAAGAAGTTAATGCTGCAGTAGAATTGCCATTTGTGTGTAAATGGTCTGTACGTACACAGCTTTGCGTGTCATTGTATGCGTAAATTGAAGGCAGAAGCGATTGTGCTTGTGATGGCAATTTGAAAGATTTGAGAATGCCTAGGAGCTTGGAGGAGGTGCAGAATTCGCCCTCACTTTATCAATTAGTGCATTCATTACAGTAATGTGCAAATTGAATAGAATGTTTGCATGTATGAGCTGCACGCCACTGACTTCCATACCAATAATTCATTCTTAATCAAATGCCACAACTTTTTTTCTCTAACATGTTCATGTACAAGTTTTCGCAAAAATGTACAATTTCGGAGTTATTAGCCAAAAAAAAAACATAAAAACTTCGAATTCTTTTTTCGATTTTGACTCTGTTCTGCAACGAAATTTTGGTGGGAAGCTCTGGATTCGAGCTCAGCCCCTTGAAAATCATAAGCAGCAAAAAAATTTCTTCGCCACATTTTGAAATCACGTAATGACTACACTATAAGTGATAAGAACGATCATAGAGTCGTCATAGAAATCAACCCTAAAAAAAATTGAACAACATAAATGTAGGAGTGAGACACAAATCAAATGGCAGTCATATGATAGCCACTTTCAAGAGACAAGGCTTAACCATTCATCACCCAAATATTCTCCCTTTCAATATTCCACTAAGTTCTTCAAAGACCACCTGCAAGAAATAAGTCACCTGAAACAAAAAATGCCTGCGCCTAGTTCTGCTGCGGTTAAGTGAGTAAAACCAAGACTCTTCCAAATCACATTTTATTATATTGAAACCGTTTCTTAAATGTCGTTTAAAAATATACAAAGTTATGATGCTTTCACAATTAAAATTGATTTACCTCGCTTATTATGTTAGTTTACAAAAATGTCTTTGAATGTCATGCGATATTTAGAAGAGTTTATTAAATTATTAACTTATAATTAATTATTATATGCGAATTAAATTATTATAGTTTAAATGGTTTTATTAAATTAGATGACGATATATTTAATGTAAGATGATGATAGATTTTATGCAAGATTTCTGCAGCGTCCTAAATGCTATAATTTTGTTTCAGAACAATACAATATTTACTGGGCTTAACACTACCTACTCTACCACATTTTTTTTTTGTGTTTTCAAACATTCACTGGCTATAAATAGCTAATTATATATATTATGTACAAGTGATACATTATATTATCGACATCTTATCTTGTATTCAACTTCTGTAATTAACATTAGCCTCTTCACTTTTCTTAGCTTCTTCCACAATCCTTACAGCCCCGGCGAGCATTGAATTAAACATGCGATACTGATTTAGCAAAATCGCTTTACGTCTTGTCACATTCATCAAAATGTACTGCTCCACTTCCGATGTGGCCGCTATAATTCGAGCTTTCAGCCGTTGATTACGACTCTTGTCACTTGTGTCCGGTATAAAAATTTTACAATCTTCCTTGAATTTCCTAATCATCTGATCATTATGAAAAAATATCGAATCAAATTTACTGCGGCTCACTCGTATAACGGGATGCGGCACGGACCAGTCGTCAACTTTGAAATCTTGCGTAATCGTTTCGTCCAGAAGAAACCGAAAATTGGCCAAACGTGGCTGACGGCCGAACTGAAATGCCTGACGCAGCGCTTCGTTAGCGGTCAACTCGTCATGACTATAATAGGCACTCTCCTCCGTCTGGGGACTCGATCTGGAGGTGGATGGAGTGGTTTGTTCGGCTGAAGTCGATGGGGTACTCGTAGTTTCAAGGGTACGATTTGATGATGTCGGACTAAATTTGGAGTCGCTGGAGCCGCCAGTGTTTGAAGTCGACGGGGTGGTATTGATATGTGAGGGCAAATAATGGACAGCACCGTGTGTTGTGGGACTGAATCGTATGTCTTTGGGCGCCATTTGATCGAAACTGTAAAATGACATGAACACAAATATTTTAACACTGAAAAATCAATAATTCCACGGGCCAATATCTTTTCACTTCGACAACTTGTGCTACAATGCCGATTGTTCAAATGCAAAATTTGCTTTTATTTTGACCGATTTAAGAATATTTTTGAATTTGCTTAGTTCTCGAAAAACAATTTTTCGATTTCCAAGAGTAATAACCCAACTGCACTATTTCTATTCCAGTTCAGTTTAAAAGTACCGTCATAAAAGTATTGTTGAGCCTAATGAGAGTTTCATTGCTCCGACACTCGGCTCATTGTGTATGATTGGCAAAGAGATTTAGGAGCGAAAGAGATGGATGAATTGCCGATGCATTTACCTACGCACGTTTATGGGTTTCACCACGCGTAATTAGTATAGACGAGTCGTGGTCTCTTTTTTCCAATATGTAGATGACAAACTTTTATAACGCAGGTGATATGCAACCATTATATGGAAAGTCCGAAAAGAGAGAAAAAAGTATTGTCATCCGCGTGATCTTTCGCAGTGAAAAATGAATTTCGATCTTGGTTTTGTTTTTGACCTGAAATTGTTCAGTTTTGTCCTGTGGGTTTTTTATTATGTGCAGTCTGTGGGCGTTTCATAGTTGTCTGATGCACTTTACAATCTGCTCTACTGTAGATGGGTTAGTTCCTTTCTTTCTTACACATATTGAATAGAAAGAAAGTATACGACATAGAATGTCTACAAATTGTATTAATCTCTTGTATTGTACTTATACTACCTTGACATAAGTTATTCTGTTGTATTGTATCTGTTAAATAAGCGAGACAAACGTACTTGAATGTTCGCAACAGAAAATAGTCAATAAATTAGGAGCCCGCAGACCACTCTTCCTGGGATTTGAAAATTTCTAGCTCTCTACTCGTATGAGTTTTTAGACGTCACAGAGAAGAACAAATGTAAAGTTTGATCCCTCCACCTGCTCTTGTGAAACGACCGTCCGTACCGCATTTAACTGTCCCGCAATAAAAATAGTTTTGAAATTTTCCCGCAAAACATTTACGCATGTCCCACAATTGTATATGTTAAACACTTCAGTTGCAGATCATTTTCGTAAAACGACGACGTAACCACTTATTCACAGGATCGTACTGACGGGCAATATTTCCACGGAAGTACTCAAGTTTTCGCGTTCACAGGCCAACCGATTTTATGCACTTATATAGGGGAGTTGGGGTGGCCTCCTACAGTGGGCACTTTTGTATATTCTCAATATCTCTGAACTCTGGTCTCGACTGGACACCCCGCAGCAGTAATTTTTTCGTCCAATGGGGGAGACTCGTATATTTACATTCATACATTTACTTTTTGTCAAAAATCTTTTTAAGGGACACGATTTCCATATCAGTTTTTAGGCTATTTGATAAGTGAAAATGTTGTAAATGCGGCAAAAATTATTCACAAATTGTGATATTTGTAGAGTCAGCGATGCTTTTATAAAATGCTATAATCGTACGAAGGCGCCCCTCTAGCGGAGCACTTCGTGCCTAGCCAGGGCCACATTCGTACATTGGTCAAAAGTTCGATACCATTCACTATATCACTGAACGTCACCACAGCTGCCAAGTTGGGGGCACCTCATTTGCATGCACCGTACTGTCCACCGTCCGTACTGTCTATTTGACAAGCTCCCGTTTTCTTCAACTACCGGTAACAGTCTTTTAAAAATTATTCACTCAAACGGTTTTTCCAGGGTGTTGCCCAAGCAGATTGGCCGATATATGACTTCGGCTCTCCAGCGGCTTTATTAAGTTTATGTTTTTATGTTCCCTAGAGCTTAGACCACCAGTTGTCTTCGTCATTTAACTGAGCGCTGCCTTCGAAGCCTACGATGCCTCTTGCGCGGCCATTAACTGCCCTGCAATCTTCAAAATTCAAAATTCAAAATTCAAAATTCAAAATTCAAAATTCAAAATTCAAAATTCAAAATTCAAAATTCAAAATTCAAAATTCAAAATTCAAAATTCAAAATTCAAAATTCAAAATTCAAAATTCAAAATTCAAAATTCAAAATTCAAAATTCAAAATTCAAAATTCAAAATTCAAAATTCAAAATTCAAAATTCAAAATTCAAAATTCAAAATTCAAAATTCAAAATTCAAAATTCAAAATTCAAAATTCAAAATTCAAAATTCAAAATTCAAAATTCAAAATTCAAAATTCAAAATTCAAAATTCAAAATTCAAAATTCAAAATTCAAAATTCAAAATTCAAAATTCAAAATTCAAAATTCAAAATTCAAAATTCAAAATTCAAAATTCAAAATTCAAAATTCAAAATTCAAAATTCAAAATTCAAAATTCAAAATTCAAAATTCAAAATTCAAAATTCAAAATTCAAAATTCAAAATTCAAAATTCAAAATTCAAAATTCAAAATTCAAAATTCAAAATTCAAAATTCAAAATTCAAAATTCAAAATTCAAAATTCAAAATTCAAAATTCAAAATTCAAAATTCAAAATTCAAAATTCAAAATTCAAAATTCAAAATTCAAAATTCAAAATTCAAAATTCAAAATTCAAAATTCAAAATTCAAAATTCAAAATTCAAAATTCAAAATTCAAAATTCAAAATTCAAAATTCAAAATTCAAAATTCAAAATTCAAAATTCAAAATTCAAAATTCAAAATTCAAAATTCAAAATTCAAAATTCAAAATTCAAAATTCAAAATTCAAAATTCAAAATTCAAAATTCAAAATTCAAAATTCAAAATTCAAAATTCAAAATTCAAAATTCAAAATTCAAAATTCAAAATTCAAAATTCAAAATTCAAAATTCAAAATTCAAAATTCAAAATTCAAAATTCAAAATTCAAAATTCAAAATTCAAAATTCAAAATTCAAAATTCAAAATTCAAAATTCAAAATTCAAAATTCAAAATTCAAAATTCAAAATTCAAAATTCAAAATTCAAAATTCAAAATTCAAAATTCAAAATTCAAAATTCAAAATTCAAAATTCAAAATTCAAAATTCAAAATTCAAAATTCAAAATTCAAAATTCAAAATTCAAAATTCAAAATTCAAAATTCAAAATTCAAAATTCAAAATTCAAAATTCAAAATTCAAAATTCAAAATTCAAAATTCAAAATTCAAAATTCAAAATTCAAAATTCAAAATTCAAAATTCAAAATTCAAAATTCAAAATTCAAAATTCAAAATTCAAAATTCAAAATTCAAAATTCAAAATTCAAAATTCAAAATTCAAAATTCAAAATTCAAAATTCAAAATTCAAAATTCAAAATTCAAAATTCAAAATTCAAAATTCAAAATTCAAAATTCAAAATTCAAAATTCAAAATTCAAAATTCAAAATTCAAAATTCAAAATTCAAAATTCAAAATTCAAAATTCAAAATTCAAAATTCAAAATTCAAAATTCAAAATTCAAAATTCAAAATTCAAAATTCAAAATTCAAAATTCAAAATTCAAAATTCAAAATTCAAAATTCAAAATTCAAAATTCAAAATTCAAAATTCAAAATTCAAAATTCAAAATTCAAAATTCAAAATTCAAAATTCAAAATTCAAAATTCAAAATTCAAAATTCAAAATTCAAAATTCAAAATTCAAAATTCAAAATTCAAAATTCAAAATTCAAAATTCAAAATTCAAAATTCAAAATTCAAAATTCAAAATTCAAAATTCAAAATTCAAAATTCAAAATTCAAAATTCAAAATTCAAAATTCAAAATTCAAAATTCAAAATTCAAAATTCAAAATTCAAAATTCAAAATTCAAAATTCAAAATTCAAAATTCAAAATTCAAAATTCAAAATTCAAAATTCAAAATTCAAAATTCAAAATTCAAAATTCAAAATTCAAAATTCAAAATTCAAAATTCAAAATTCAAAATTCAAAATTCAAAATTCAAAATTCAAAATTCAAAATTCAAAATTCAAAATTCAAAATTCAAAATTCAAAATTCAAAATTCAAAATTCAAAATTCAAAATTCAAAATTCAAAATTCAAAATTCAAAATTCAAAATTCAAAATTCAAAATTCAAAATTCAAAATTCAAAATTCAAAATTCAAAATTCAAAATTCAAAATTCAAAATTCAAAATTCAAAATTCAAAATTCAAAATTCAAAATTCAAAATTCAAAATTCAAAATTCAAAATTCAAAATTCAAAATTCAAAATTCAAAATTCAAAATTCAAAATTCAAAATTCAAAATTCAAAATTCAAAATTCAAAATTCAAAATTCAAGATTCAAAATTCAAAATTCAAAATTCAAAATTCAAAATTCAAAATTCAAAATTCAAAATTCAAAATTCAAAATGCGTTTACAAACTGCTAGCTGCTCAAATTGGCGAGATAATGGTTTTATGGTTGGAAACGCATCGAAAGAAGGGTCAAGTCTTACTCCTTGAATAAGGAAGATAATTTAGATTTTACGTACAAATATAAATTTTTCGAACAATCATTTACCGCTTTCTTTGAAACGTGGCGCGCTTTTAAGGCCCTCTGGCGGCTCTAGTAATCGAGATAATCGCATTTTACAGTTTTTGAACGATAACTTAGAAACCTCTGGGCCGCTCTTCTCGAAAGCTGTTCGAGGTCGACTATTCCTCAAAATTTCAGTTACCTCTGCGTTTAGAAGTGACAGCCGTCCAAAGATGTGGCAAAAGTACCAAGTTTTAGCCCTCTATTCAAGCAATAAACTAGAAACGCTTGGTTCGATTTTCCTGAAAGATTGCACATCTGTAGATCGGTCTGTCGCCGAGATGTTTTTCCCGATTTCGTAGTCCTAGCTATATCTACTTTTAAACGCTACAGACGTTCAGTTTGAGCTTTAGCTGACCTTAGGCATACTTACCAAATGCTCGATAACACCTCAAGTATAAAAACAAGAAGACTAATGGACAACCAACATACATGTGTGTGTTCGCTCCATATAAAAACTTACCATTGAATCGTGCGTGAATCAACCGAATAAAATTTTGACCAAAAATTGCCTCAAGTCATTTGTCGGCTTATTCACAGATTTTAAGTAACCCCTAATTTTGGTAATTTCATTACTCTTCGCCAGAGCATGTGCATCGTGTGTTCCCTGTTGGCGAAAATACCAGAACACCATGTTAGCGCATCTTTCTTTAAAAAAAAATACGCGTACATACTACATATCCTTTTTGTTGGCGTATCACAAAGACAAATGAGGAGGAATGACCTCAGCTTACATTGTTTTCAAGCAGATACGATTGTACATGTATCATACATTGGTAGTAAAGTAACTCCTATACGTATCGTATTGCGGTTTTTTTTTCCATTCTTTGCATTTTACTAAAATCACGGAATATTACGTACATAAAAGAAGTTCTTTTCGCGTAAAGGTTAACGATTTCAATGGACTTATATGTTCAGCAAGTGCACCTTTTTTCGTGATACAAATTTATTATTATTAAGAGAAGAGACATGTACTGCGCAATTATAATTGAGAAGATTTATACGTATCTATCTACTCACTAAGAACACCATATATCAACTACTAATGATGATTAAATTATGGCGAATTAGTAAAAAAGGGTAGCTAACTACAAAACATAAATTTTAACTCATTTTGCATAAGATGAGTCTTGATTTGTCCTCCGCTCCTAGTGTTTAATGTTGCGTTGACGACTACTGTGTGAAGTCGTCAACGTTTCAACGACAACTGAATTCGGAGTGTGATACGATCGTCACTTCCTAGTCATATTTATACCCTATACCCATAAGATGGTATAGGGTATATTGTTTTTGTTACGACGATTTATGTAACACCTCAAAGGAGCCACCGGAGGTATGGCAAAGTATATATATAAATGATCAAGGTCGGTCCCTGATTCGAATAAGCCATATCCGTCTGTCTGTCTGTCTGTCCGTCCGTGTGTCTGTCAGTTCGCAGGATAACTCCCGAAATAATGAAGCCTGCGATTTATAATTTAGGTCAAATGATTGTTTTGATAAAAGTTTGGATGGTATTGAAAATGGGCCAAATCGGACCAAGGGTTCCCCTACTTTCCATACAAATGACCCCTCCATGATAGTTTAATTCGCCCATATTTTTCAACAGAATATCGCTAGCGACCTGAAATTTTCATCAATGCCTAATTGTGATATGTATTTTGACATCTGGTACTCTCGAGCCCAGACACAGATTTTGTTTAACTAGAGCGTATAACGGTAAATTTCTTATAAGGAAATCAAAGTACATATCATCAGCAATAAATATGCTCAATATTTTTCCTGTCCGTTTTTGCACTCTCTTGCTATAAAGAAGAGAACAAATTGGTACGAAATTTTGGTGCGACATAAGTATTTATTTTGACAATATTTTAATCGTTGATTGTATACCAATTTCTCTGGAAAAAAAATTACAAAACATAATTTTATTAATGTTTTGTGTTTTATTTTGATTTCCAAGCAGAAAATGTGTCCATTGGCTTGAAACATTAGAGAAAAGTCTGAAATTCGAAGTTTGGTTTAAGCCTCTGTAGAGGCCAACTTCAACCCTGCATGGTTTAAAGGTTGGAGACTCTGCAATTGAGTTTAATTTCATAACGCAGACTATTCATTATTAACCAAATGTGAATAAGAGAAAAGAAATAGAGTAAAACGGAGGCAGAGATAATAACGACCACCTTCGGCCTAGAACTAAAAAAGGCAAATTGCATGCATACGCAGATAAAATGAAACCAAAGAAAGATTTAAAAACCATACCGAAAGGAAACCTCTGTTACTAAGGAAAAAGTTCAAGCCACTGCAATTTTCGGAATAAATTTTTTCGGCTAATATTCGTTATTTTATTACATTTTTACAAAACAAAAAACAATATTTAAGGAAAATGACCAGTTTATGTGGAAAACCCAGGTTATCAAAATGAATACCACAATGGAGGCTCTCTCATGATGCACGGATATTTGCTTACAATGGCCTAGGCTGCTTAAGTTCAAATCACTGTTTCTAAGGCCAAAGCTTCTTTTGGTCGTCATTGAATCGTCGGAAGTCACATTCGATTTTTTTTGTGGCGCAATTTGGCTTAAATTTCACTTCTTTCTTAGAGTTCTTCATTCCGGGTTGAGATTCGCTTTCTTTCAGACAGCGCCAAGATTTGTTTCGAGCCACTGGTAAGAAAACTGTAAGAATATGTTTTGTGCATCAATTCTTGCGGAAAAAATTGCTGCAATCACAGAGTTCAGTGTTGTCAAAATACTTTTGCCGCACCAGAATTACGCCTCCATCTTTTCTCTTTTCTATAGCATGAGAGTCCGAAAAAGGATAGGAAAAATATTGAGCATATTTATTGCTGTATATATGTGCTTTAATTTCGATAAAATAAATTTACCGTTATTCGCTTCAGTTAAACAAAACCAGTATCGGGGCTCGAGAGTATGAGATGTCAAAATACATATGCCGATTAGTGTACATACAATTAAGAATTATGAAATTTTAGCCTCCGGGCGTTCGGCCCATATATCATCATTTTATACGGGCCATGTCGAATGCGAAATTTATCAACTGATGTAAAATAAATCATACAACTAAAAAGAAAAGAGAATTTTGAAGAAATGTGTATGCCCCTAGTTCAATGGCGGAAAAAGTTATTAGCTTGTCGCACCATTTTAGAATTAAAATCAAAGGTAACACAGGAGAACAGCAATTTTGTTGACTTAGATTTGATATTCGTTTCTAGCTAATTTTTGGTAGTAGAATCCGGGAATGATAACCGTTTTGCTCCAACACGTCCGGTTTTTGAGATACAGAGGGTTCAAATTTTGGCCCCCCACACAAAACACATTTCATAGACTTAAAAATAAACCCGTTACATTTTTATTTATTTCAGGTATCGATTTTGATTGTTGACAATATTATTTCAGCAATCATAAAAAATTGTGGCAAAAATTGTCGTTTTTAACTTTTTTGTTGTTGTATTAAACCTAAAGCGACAATTGTTTGTCATCATAGCCGTATCCCATTGGCCTTCTTGTATCGTTTTTTTTTCGTTTTTAAGTCATGGTGTAATTCCTCTCCCTGCTCATCACCCAGAGTTCCAGAGTTTGTAAAATGTATGTACGTTATGTTACCAAAAAAATTTAAAAATTCGAGATATAATGAAAATAGGACGTATTAGCGAGAAACAGGCTGCATTTTTGGATTCAGCGTGTCCATTTTACTATCGAACCCGTCCAAAAGTCAAGTCAACAGAAAAAAGCTGCTACATTGTTCCCCAGTGTAGGTAGTGAATGCTTTAGAGTGAACGAAACATACGATAATTTTGGCGCTTCTCTGTAGTTTCCACATTCACTAAAATTTTTCTCTTTTTTGAACACCAGTACTATCCGAATAAAATTATATTTATCCGTTCTCGAGAAATTTTCGAATTTCTCCTTAGTAGCATTTTGAAACAATCAATCCGATTTCTCAATCTCTTTTGTTTGCCCATTCCTGCACATTTTGCACATCAGCAATCAAAGTGGTATAAAAGCCATCGCAGGTTGTGCAGCTTAAGGATTTTGCCCACTCCCATTTCATGGTACAGTTGATACAACTCGTTATTGTCCTAGATGCGCCTTTTATACATAACAACGCAATTAAAATTTACATACAACATGCTCACTAAGTCTATTGATTTTGGGCAACTTTTATTCTGCGTCTCGCTTATGAAATTCAAATTTTTGTTTCACGAGCGAAATATACGATCGGTGATGGACCATCGGCGAACTGTGGATTTCAATCGACGATCTATCTTCAATTTAGGCATTGACACATTATTTAATCGTATTACGACAGTTGATTACAGAATATTACTTTTAAAATATGACAGAAAGTCTGCATCACTTTAGCGCAGTGGTAATCCAGTTCGGGCCCCCCTTGCGAGATCTGCTGATACATCCATATTTTGGAACTACTGAATTTTAGGAAGTACAGTAGAACCTCGAAAATTAGAAGACAAAAGGTTCTCCCAATTCAAATTTTCAAGGATTTCCAATTTCCAAGTACATAATTTTTTATTCCAAAATAAGTTTCACTTTTTCGCACACACTATGTATTATGTACATAAAAAAAATTTTTCTTCCAACAACTACTGTAACGGAAAATTTTACAGTGGTTTCTGAGAAGCTATTCTTTCTTCCTCTTTTTTCAGTAGAAAGAAGAAATAACAATTCCAATTTCAGAGGTACCTGGTGAATTAGAAATACGAATTCCAATTTCGGAGTTACCTCTTAAATTAGAAATAGGAATTCCAATTCCAGAGTTACATCGTAAATTAGAAATTTCCAATTCCAATTCCAGAGTTATGCTAATATAAAAAAAAGGTGTACTAATTTCCAAGCAATTCTAATTTTAGCGGATTCTAATTTTCGAGTTTCTACTGTATTATTTAAATTTCATGATTTCCGCATCCTGAATTTCGTCTTGAGCAAAATTGATATTACTTTTTATTTAAAGACTATATCAGCCGTATCAAAGGATTTTTTATTTTTTTCTCGACCTAAAATATTCCAATGGTGTTCATCAAATGGATTTAGTAGCAGCGAATTAATCGACGAAAATAC
The DNA here is from genome assembly GCA_949715475.1 of Microchrysa polita. Classification (NCBI taxonomy): domain Eukaryota; kingdom Metazoa; phylum Arthropoda; class Insecta; order Diptera; family Stratiomyidae; genus Microchrysa; species Microchrysa polita. Next base: position 9,884,615 of record OX454420.1, read on the forward strand.
AATTTTTGTCATTTTACAAAGCTTTGCAACAACCGATTACCTCCTGGTGTACATATTTCGAAAGAAGTTCACAAGAAAACTATAATTAAGCAAGCCCTAATTTATTGATGGTATCAATATTAGAGTTGTGCCCGCGCCCCCCTTCCCTAGCCGTCACGCCTCTCACGCACGCACGCCTCCGTTTGGTAATCACTGTTAGCGGCTTCGGGATTATCCGTGATAACTTCCTCCTTTCGAAAATGTACTTCAAGAACATTAAACAATTAAGACAAGAAGCGAAAACGTGAAAATATGATTTAGCTTCAAGTAACCACTTTTTGTGAATAACATGATTTGCATCAAATTTGGGGCAGATAAAAAAAAATTTTAGCACCAGTCATCCAGGTCACCCAAAATAACAAAATAGTCAGATTAAATTAATTTAAGCAGAATGGTAGCGAAAAGAGACAACAATTTGTTTGTGATATGGTACAAACTCATGCACCAATACAGCTTGATAAGTAGGTCTAAAAATCAGGCACTTGGGCTGTGATTATTATATTGTAATTTCACATCCAGGTGAATTAGTTAACAATTCCAAGATTTATGTAGTTTTTAAAACTTTGCCATTTTTCTAAATAAATCTCAATTCATGTTCGGTAAAACAAACCAATTTGTTATTAACTGCATTTCGGGACAGAACAGTTTCATGAAGAGACTAAGTATTGTGCTGTACGAAAAAGATGAGCTGTCTTATAAAATCACACAACCGACCTCAAATTGTTGGTAGTATTTTGAGAAAAAATCCTAAAATAATCTTGCATAAGCCACTGACAAGTTTCAGTAATTTTTGAAGACTTGATTTCAACGGCTTAATTTGCTCATCTTATCATATATACACCATTTTTGTATTGATCCACATTGTGCTGCTTCAACAGCGCGGGCCGCACAGAACTGCGAGGCGGGCCGCATGTGGCCCGCGGGCCGCGAGTTTGACACGTCTGCCCTAGACAAAAAATGGGGAATTTGCATTTTTTTATTGTATCTCTGAATGTAATGCCACTTGAGTTTGGATATTTTTGAGAAATATTCTTAACAGAATGGAGTGGAATGAAAGAGGAGAGGGTAAATTTTTGCTGAGGGTAAATTCAGAGTCTCTTTATACTCTCCACAAAAAAACTAGTTCCAAAGTATGAAAACTAGGGGTACCTCTGATAAAAAACAGCAAATTTTTCAGGAAATATTCAATTATCGTGAATAAAACCGTCAAAATGACATTACAAAATCCTCTATAAAAGTATCAGGCGGGCCTGTTTGGTAAAAATTCTTAAATATTAGTATCTTGAGACTTTCTGGAATAAAGTAGTATAAAAAGACCCTTGGATGCACGTGGAACTAGTTGTTAAAACTCAATGTGAAAATTGCGCAGATTGTGTCAATTTTTCATTCAATAATTCAACATAAATTCATTTTTTTACTTTTTTACGCTTGATAACATAGCAATTTAAAATAAAACATAAAACAATATTTGCTTTTCAATTTTATAGTCAGGATTTTCAAGAAAAAATATTATTATGAAAAAATTTGTATAAAATGTATATATAATAATGTATAAACTCTATAAACTCTGGAGTTTTCTGCGATAAGAAAATGCCACTGAAGCTAAAGGGCAAGTTGTACAAAACGGTTGTACGTCCCGCACTCATGTATGGATCAGAATGCTGGACCATGTATGAAAGTTACGCGAAAGAAATGACAGCGACTGAAATGAAAATGTTACGCATGTCAGTTGGTGTAACCAAAAGGGACCACATCAAGAGTAGCTACATCCGAGGCAGCTTGTCCATAGACCAACCGATCACCGAAAAGCTCGAAGACCGACGAATGGATTGGTATTGCCATGTTCAAAGGCGTCCGCCTGAGAACCCCGCAAAGAGAGCGATATCAATGGAAGTTCCACTTGATGGACCCAAGGCCAGAGGCAGACCAAAGAACACCTGGATGTGTCAAATGAAAAAGCAACAACAACGCATTGGTCTCGGCGATGACACGATCCAAGATAGAGCTGCCTGTAGAAATATGCTGAGAAATTATCGCCAAAACGGGCGATGTGCCTACACCGCAGGTCGAGCAACGCGGAACCATGGAGCGGTATAAAGAACGAGGCAAGGAAGAAGATAATAATGTATAAATTATATACACTTTGAGAGCCGCTGAGCCCTTTCTGTGAAATATATCAGCCTAATTTTTTCGCAAAAAAGAAACCTCAGAATATCTACTATGCGATAAATATTTTACAAAAACTCTCCAATAGTATACATTTTTTTTTTTCAATTTTTCCACTACTGCCCCACTGTGCGGCGGGTGAAGTTATTGGCTGTCGCCGTAGATCCAGTATTCATTCTTGTGGGATGATCTACATAGATACCATCTACGAGGTATACCGTCAGGGGAGCACCTAGCCGTTACGGCCTTATCTCCCGGTCCTTCGGGCGGTTTGGACCTTCGGTGTTTTACTGACAAGGTCTTATTGTCAGATGGGGATTTCTCCATCCAGTGCATGCACTCACCTTCAGAAACCCAACCCCGGGACTGCATCACCAGCTCGATGTCTCGGGTAACAACCTACAGCCACCTCGAGGCCAACACCTTGATGGGCAAGGACCATATGGTCCCCTGGGTACACCCACCCTGAGGTACACTATTCGCTAAAGAATTCTCTTTAGCAGGTGTGATCCTCCTTCGGCCCCCTAATGCTTAGGCCTAACGTTAAATTCAGATGTGCACATCCCAGATTCGTTGGACCTGTGACTACTCGTCTGCTTAAAGCAGAATCATAGCGCTGCTTTTCACATCCGGGCGGCCCCTTCAGTCTACTAGTCAGCAATGCGATTCGGGCCGTGTGGTCATCAATCCACAAACTAGTCAGATATAGGCGCATAGGCATCTTCCACCATCTCCCTCGGGTTATGCGAAGCCGCCAGCTCCGAGGCTCACACGATTAACCGTAATGGTGAACCCCCACCAGGGGACACCGTTTACGTGCTCGGCCTTTAGTCACTTCCCTCCCGTTATTGTGTTATGGATTTGTCGTTTTTTATCAAACGAAATTATGGTCCCCGAACAAGTTGCAGCTAGCTCTTTCAATTATTTCAAATATTTATATTGACATTGACACCTTTTTCGAAAGCTGACAACACGAGTATGTTTTTCCAGTGGTCTGCAGAGTCCGTGTCATATATTTTTTTTTAGTAATACTATATTAAAAATCAACTTTAAAAAAATTTAAGATAATTTTTTTTATTAAAAATTAAAAATTTCGAATTGTGATGGGTTTTTGAAATTTTAAATGATTAAGAAATGTCTGCTATAGTGTTGACTAAAATCCAAAAATAAGTTTTAACGCATTACCTTAGTAGTTTTTTTAATTCTTACTTTAAATGGTAAAATTCGAGGTTATTTAAAAAAAACCTAAAAATTCAAATATCTCAGTGACCGTTGCAAATCGGCCTAACATTTATGGCCTCATTTTGTTGCACTTTTACCCTATTATAACGTGTTGCAGGGAATACGTCGACTTAACCAATAACCCTGTATACTATTATCATCTGGATTTTACGAAGTATTGTGGCGATCGCAACTCTTCTGCTTCACTACGTTGTCCCACCATCAAGAATGTCATTTTAAGTCGGTTCAGCGACATTTAAATTTTCTTTTAAAATGGTTGAACGAAATTCTCAAACGAACGAATTTGCAAATAGATTTATTTCCAAAAAATAAAAACAGGAGAAACTGTTTTGAATAAGAAGTGGAGACTATAGTTCGACTCGAACGATCACGGCCACAGAGCATGATAAGAGGAACCAGGAAAAATCAAAAGTCTTAAGTAAGAAGATCGATGTTTAATTTAAGTACATACTTTAGACTGAAATCGAGTCACTTCTCTGCATTTTTATAAAATTTAGAGTAAACGGTTAGAATGTATCATAAGAAAAATAATTGACAAATTTCCCTCGTTCCTCCAAAGGATATTTATTTCGTATCCAAATTCTATAGTTCCCATACTGAACAACTAAATCCAATAAACGGATATAATAAAATATAATTGAATTAAATTGCTTTTGCTTGCAAATTTCTAACTGTTCCGTTTTATTACGACAATAAAATTCATCAACGCATGTCGTACACCTGAAATGTCTTGTACATGAGATATTTGAAAGTAATTCTTCAACATTCAGACAACACAGACATAAACATTTAAATTCTTGGAACATCTATTACGACCATAACGACAAGAGTCATCTTGTGCTGCAATTACGAAAATGTTATTTTGAGTCAAACAACATAAAGTCATAATTCCGAGAGTATGTTACATAGCCACAAAGCCTGTGAAAGACATTAAAACCTACCTCAAGTATGGTAGCCAAATGCACTCGCGCAAACAATAACACGTGGCAAACAAAAACATATTAATTTATTACGAAAGGTCATTACAAGACTTTTCTAATTTCATCTTTTAATTCAACTGAACCTTTTCTCTGAATAGCACTGTGGATTTTTCGTAATTAATGACTTTATTGTTACTTGCTTCCCATACAGTAATGTTATGTTAGACCAGTAGTAGGACATAAGTTATGTTTGCTCTTTCACATGACCATAGTAAAATTTCTGCGCGGATTAGTATTGGCGTATCGGTCGGTGTACTGTATAGAGGCACTCATGAAACTATATCGGTTGGGATAGTCATCTTCAGTGTAATATCTAATTCCGTTTGCCAATGACTTTCTTCATGGATTAAAACGATTCGCGGAATATACGGATACAAGTACTTGCATTGAATTTTCATGTTATGCAGATAGTGATATGAATTAAATACCAAATGGTTGTTTGTTATCCTTCAATGACTGGCTTTTATTGGTTAGGGTTGTGATGTTTGTACCATATGGATGCTCAGTTGGTTTTTATGTTGAAATCGTTGAGATCCTATTTATTTGAAAATATATAATTTAAAATTTGGCATTTTTTTAATTTAATTTAAATTTGCATTCCTAAATCAATTTAAGGTACATAAAATTTAAAAAATACTAATCTGATGATCTCAAATTTGGTCCCATGCCCTTTTATAATCCAAGCAAACATCGATGTACTTCGGGCAGGCAATAGGCACGAAATCATCCTCTAGGGCTGGACCATATAACTAAGGTTCCTGGCTTAATACTTTTTATACCCTTCGCTTATTAAGCGTAAAGGGTATATTAACTTTGTCATGAAGTTTGTAACGCATTGAAGGAAGCATCTTCGACCATATAAAATATGTATATATATGATCAGCGTGACGAGCTGAGTCGATTGGACGATGTCCGTCTGTCCGTCTGTCCGTCTGTCCGTCTGTCCGTCTGTCTGTCTGTTGCGACGCGTTTTGCTCGGCCAGTTTAAAAGCTATGGAGCTGAAATTTTGCACACATGCTTCTTTTTGTTGCAGGCAGTTTGTATGTTTGAATCGGTAAAATCCAATAAGGGGGTGGTCGTGGGGCTGCCATACAAACCTACCCCCCGAAATTAGATTCTTCTTAGAAAAACTTTTTTATTTATGCACAAATTTCAATCAAATTTCACACAAATGTGTTTTCATTGCAGACACACAACATATGTAAAAATCGACCAAATCGTCGAATGGGGTCGTGGGGCTGCCATACAAACCTAGTCCCCCAAATTAGGTTCTTCTAAGAAAAACTTTTTTATTTTCTCATCGATTGCAATCGAATTTCGTGCAAGTGTGTTTCTAGTGATCCCACAAAACATATGTAAAATTGGACCAAATCGGACTATGGGGTCATGGGGCTGTCATACAAACCTAGCTCCCCAAATTAAGTTCTTCTAAGAAAATTTTTTTTATTTATACACCAATTTTAACCAAACTTCACACAAATGTGTTTCTATTGATGACATAAAATATATGTATGAATAGATGGAGTCGGACCATGTGGTCATGGGGCTACCATACAAACCTATCCCCCCAAATCAATTTTTTCTAAGAAAAACGTTTTTATTTGCACACAAATTTCAACCAAACCTCATGGAAATGTAGTTTTATTGATGTTACAAAACATACGCAAAAATGAATTAAATCGGACCATTGGGGCATGGAGCTGGCATATAAACCCAACCCCCAAATTAGGTTCTTTGAAGAATTTTTTTTTTATTTGTCCGCCAATTTCAACCAAATCTCATTGAAATATGTTTTAATTGATGCCACAAACATACATACATGCCCCCCCCCCTTTTAGTTCTTCTATGAAACCCACGACCCCCGCTTCCCCTAATAAATCTTCACCGCGGCACTAATGTGAAAATTCAAGGAAAAGCATGGAAGCGGGGAGAATTGAACACAAGTCATAGGAACGCCCGAAAAAACGTTTAGCCCCGAGGGGAGCGAAGGGTATCCAAATTTCGGACGCGCCCGAAATTAGCTTCGGTCTCGTTTTTGTTATTTCTGTCACCATAAGAAAAACTTATTTAGCTGTGTAAAGTAAATATAATACTAGATACTTCTACAAAAATACTTATTTTTGTAAATAAACGTTCAATCATATAGTTATTCTCAGGAGGTACCATCTGCAACACAACCATTATTACGGTATAGTCAAAAAGGGTATTTTGTCAACTTAGTGCGCGCCGAGCCGCTATGAAGGCAATATTCCACGATGATGAAAAAAATATTAACAGACCCGGTCCGGAATTGCGCAGAAAAAGTTAATTAAATGTTCACTAAAAGCAATTGTTTTGAAATATGTAGGTAATTTCGCGAAGAAATATTGTCAAGATTGTTGATGACCATAATGTAAATATTACTAAAATATACATATGCAGAGAATGTGTAAATTATTTAATTAAATATTTTATGAGTTTCTTTAGATAGTAGATTAGATGATGTGTCTGAGGAGGTTCATGCATTTTATTTTGCAATGCGTTAGTGAGAATTAAATTAGTGAAAATTAAAATCAAATGAACCTTGAATCGTGTCCACATAATGAAAGCTTCGTCCTTGGTTTTCGGACGAGGATTTCATTATGTTTCTATCTGCAATTTTTTCACAAAAGTTCATCATTTCAAATTTTTTTTTTTATTGAAATTTATGATATCCTTTTTTAACAGTCGGGAGAATATAGTCACTATACGAGTAGGAGGGTGCAATGGGAGGAGCGAGGTATTTCGCCGTATTTGTGGACGATAAATCGAGATGGTGTGAGGTGCGATTTCTGAAAACCAAAGATGAAGCTATGCAAGCCACTAAAGATGTCATTGCACGCGTCGAAAAACAAACCGGAAAGTCCGTGAAGTGCATCCAGTCCGATAATGGAGGCGAATATACTAGTCGTGAGTTTGACGATTATTTGAAGAGTCGCGGAATCACAAGAAGGCTCACCATCCCTTATAACCCCGAGCAAAACGGGATCGCAGAGAGAAAAAATAGAACGCTTCTTGACTTGGCGAGATGTACCTATAATGCTCGAATCAGGCCTGTCATCCTCCTTTTGGGCCGAGGCGATTAATACCGCAAACTATATTCGAAACCGCCTGCCATCGAAGAGTCTAGACGGAAAGACACCTTTCGAATTGTGGACAAGGAACGTCCCCAACGTAAACTACTTCAGAGTATTCGGTAGCCGGGTTTATTATTTGAACCGAAAACCCGACAAAGGAAAATTTCATCCGAGAAGTGAAAAAGGATTTTTTCTCGGCTATGACGAATGCAGCAAGAGATTTAGAGTTTGGTTAATAAAAGACAAGAAAGCACTCATCAGTCGTGACATAAAATTTATCGACGAAAGTGAATATCGATCCAATAATCGTGATAAATTGCTACAAGTATGCGTGGAAGATAGTTCTAATACGAACTCGGGAATGGATGATACTTTGAACTGGCATATTTTTGAATCGATCCATCCATCTTCAGAAGTGGGGCGACAGCCTGATCACTCAGATGAAATTGATTGCATGGTTGATAACGTTGTCGATGGCGGCCAAGAGCAAATTTCCCATGAAATTGATGGCGTTGAGGACAACTTTGGCAACGAGGCTTTCGATTATGCGATTATGCCTGAGGTTTAGCTGAATCTTCTCTAAAATTAATTTTATTTTTTGAAGAGATCTAATTGTAGTTCTAGACACAGTTTACATACTATGTCTTACGATGATACGCCGTTTTTTCGTTTCTTCAGACATATTTTATATTTTGCCGAATGTTTGATCGCATTTCAAATATATGGAAAGGGGTGGAAAATATTGTTGAACGATATATTTCACCAAGATATAGTACCAATGTCAGTCTATATCTATACGCCAACATATGGGTTAATTATCACGTCGGCATTTTAAGAGAATAATAAATATTATGCGGATTTTATATTCTCAATTGTAAACAAAAAATTGACATTAAAATTAAATTTTCACACATACTATGAACTGCAATAGTGTGAAAACGGTGCCATTTTTAATTTTCTGATGCCCACTCTGGACATGCATGCACATGGGTTGTTATGCTTTCTCTAAGGTCTGTATGTCCGTCGGTTTTTATATGCAAACTAGTCTCTCTTTTTTGAAGCTATCGAGCTGAAATTTTTTTCAGAATATTACATTTTCTAGTTTCAATTTCCATTTTCCAGCTTACAGCTTAATTTTTTGATATTCCATTTATAATTTTTAGTTTTCAATTTTCAATTTCCAGTTTTAAATTTTCAATCTTCAATTTTCAATTTTTAATTTTCAATGGTCAATTTTCAATTTTTAATTTCCAATTTTTAATTTTCAATTTTCGTTTTTAGGGTTTTTTAGAATTTTTTTTTAAACCATTGTGAAATTCGTCCGTCCGTCTGTACACTAAATAACTCGCGAAAGGCTCAACCGATTGTCATGAAATTTGGTAGGAATATGTAGAATAGTTACAGTCTTTGGCACAAATACCTTAGAAATTGGTAGGAAGGAGAGAACAGGGTGTCCCGAACGTTTGAAAAAAGTCGACTTGTTTAGTTTTTATCGGAGATTGACGTATGGGTATTTAAAGCAAAGATCTAAACGAGTACATCTCATATCAGTTAAAATTTCGACCATTTCGACCTCCGTTTTTCTTAACCGTTATAGGGATCGATATGAAACTTTGCACAAAGATTGGTTAGTATGGCCTTATATAACGTTAGATATTAAGACTGTTGACTTTTGGTAAGGAAATGTAAATATGTAACAGTAAATTTGTAAAATTTCAATTTGTTCGTGTGTAGCCCCTCTTAGTTTTCCAAATATGAAAATTCTGCTAAGGGTTTTTAGAAAATTACATAGGGAATTTCGATTCGAATAACTGTATTCAAACCGGAAATATAGCCAAGTAAGTATTTAGTAAGGGTCTTTCACAATGCAAGGGAAGCCTCTTAAGCATTTCTTCAATGCATATCTTTTAACTTGATGAAACAATGAACATGAAATTTGGTGGAAATGCATAGAATGGTAATAGTGTTTGCCAGAAATATTTTTGAAGTTTGTAGGACCAAGTTGACAGGGTGTCTCTGAATAGCTGCAAAAGTAGACTTGTTCAGTACTCATAGGAAAGCTTGCGTGGGCTCTTATGTCAGGGGACACAATAGAATCATTTCATATAAGTTGCTTTCCCTTGATTAAAAAAAAAAAAGTTTGTCCCACTAGTGTAATAGCAAAATAAATGACCAAAAATGTGTTTGACCAAAAATGAATGACAATCGTGGTCATTCATTTCGGGTCAAACATATGACCTTAGTGTAATAACAAAACAAATCTGCGGTCAAATATATTTTGCAGTTTTTGGTCACACGGTCATTCAAAAATTACCAATTTTCTGTATGGCCCATGGTGGTCAAACGACATTATTCGATTGGGTACATTTAATGTACAATATTGAAAATAAAGACAATTTTATACTTTTTCGCAAGCTTTGGGATATTGGGAAATTTAAATTTTAAATTAATCCGTGGAATTACATCGGAGAAAATATTTTTGATAGTAAAATTTAACTCTCGGTAATAGCTCTGAATTGGAACAATCTGCGTGTTCAGTACACAACTCTAGATTGGCGATCTCATCTTTATCAAAGAATTGTGGTAGACGCACGTCGTCGGTTCAATCATTTTCACGACTTTTCCCATTCTAAAAGTTTTTTTTTCTCAACATCTTGGAACCTCTTGGCCTTATTGTCAATAATAAATTCAATTACAATTAGTACAATTGTAATTAGTAACCCACAATTTATAAATGAAATAATATTTTTTTCTGGAGGAAACAAAGTACATATTTCCCAGTTAAATATGTGGACAAAAAATTTAAAGAAGAATGAAAAATATTGATTTTTTTTTGTAAATTTGGTTTAACTGTTAGATACAGTATCTTTGCTACCAGATATTCGCAATAAATCGAGAACGGAGATATGAAACTATCGCTGTCGTTGGCACTCTTGAAGTCACGATAAACCCGTTCCAGTGCTACAATTATTTCGCTCAGGATGGTAGCTTGTTTTTCTTAATGGTCGAACGGACTCATAATAAAGTTATTATTTGGAACTAGTGGCAATCCTACATATATGGGTTTGGGCAACGCCATCTAGATATATCAAGGCCGCAACTCAGCTGTTCGATGACGTTATGGATCCTGCTTAAATTGTTCGTCGAACACGGGCAAACAACAACAATGTCATGAGAAGCAACAACAATGCAATGCAATTTAATCTGCGGATTTGACGTTTACGAGTCTACATTGCGGCCTTAATATATAGACGGCTGACCAAGGCTGATTCCTGGACAAAGATTGATTGTAGGGTGTCTCAAGTTAGTACAACTGAAACTACCTCCCGGTGTTTCTCAAGTTTTCCACTAGCTTGTGACTTAGATCCGCAGTTAATTTTGAATTTTGTCTTTCGATAATTTTAGATGGGAGGAAAGAAAGAAATTGATTAGTGACCATAAGCTCCAAGGGTCGCTCAACTTTGCAGCGCTTTTAACGCTTTCTTTACTACCGTATAGAGCGGTGAAGCTGCTTAGTAATCGAACATTACATCTCCAATAAAAATTAAACGAAAAGAAATCGAATACTTATTCTAATTTTGAGGATCTCGGAACACGTTTATACTGAGTTTATACTCTGGGATTTGGATGGACAGTTATAAAATTTGGGCACCGTCAACCTTATTCCTAAGACCCCTTTCGAAATATTTTCTTACGTCTGCCCCTGTCCACATAGAAAATTTGTGAAAAGACCTGGCTGCTTCTCTAATTTTCCCTAAGAAAGGGGTGTATGAAGCCCTTGTCTGTTTCTAACATTCACAATTCCAAAATTTTCTTTTGAATTTCTCGGAGGCCACTTTTCATCTTCTTAAATAACACGAGCCCTTTAATCAGCAAGAGGCAAAATTGCGCCTTCAAGCAAAATGAAACTGATTTTCTATAGTACAAAAATTTAGTCTACCTTTGCAAATTCGACAAATAAAAATGAAACAATGTCAAATAACCACTAAATGCATATTGAAATGAAGTTAGCTTTGGTCATTTTTTCTGAAACGGTCATACTAGTGTGATAGGCAAATATACCTAGGTCAAACAAATGATCAAAAAACCCGACTGACTATGTCATGGGCCAGCCAAAGTGGTCATTTGTTTGTCCCATAGTGCAATAGGTCTCGAGAAACACTTTTGGTCATTGCAAAAGTTAGACAAATTTTGTATGACCCACTGGACAAACTTTATTTGATAGTGTAATACCACCTTGTAGTCTGGCTGGTCTAGCGGTTAGTGCGCGCACCTTCGGTGCACAGGGTCATGAGTTCGAATCTCACAGTGAGCCATGGTGTTTTTCGAACTCAGGAGCTTGTGACGGACTATGATGACTCAGATGTTAAACGAGTACCCATTTATGGGGATAAATAACACTGCTGAGCGTGATGCTGATCTCATTACCTCAACAAAAAGCAGATAAGATCTTGGAAATAGGATGTCACTAACACATCCTGCGGCCTTAGTCCAATGTTGGATTGTCGCGCCTGTTATTTATTTAATACCACCTTTAAAGTCACGATAAAAACGTTCCCGTTCAGGGTGGCAGTTTGATTTTTTACATGGCCGAACGGAGTCACAATGAATGACTTGAAACTTGTGGCGATCGTACATATGGTATTAGGGGTTCCCACCTCTCCGAAATTTGGTGATGAAATTTGGATGAAAAATCTGTTTAAAATAAAACACGCACTCATGTTCATTCACCGTTTCGCGAACCATTTTTTTTTTAACTTCAAAAGTACAATGTCTAAGTTTCGAGCCCGACATACTCTATCTATAGCAACTTAACTGACAGTTTCTTCTGTTTGTTCTTTCCCAAAAATTATCATGTAATTACTTTCAGAATTTTATTATGAACCAAGGCTCATCATTGGACAAAGATTGATTGTAGAGACTCTCAGGTTAGAAGTAGGACAACTGAAACTACTCCCCGGTGTTTCTCAATTTTTCCACTAGTTTGAGACTAAGATCTGCAGTTAATTTTGAATTTCTCTTTCCGCAATTTTAGATGAGATGGGAGAAAGAACCTGATTAGTGACTAGAAGGCTCCATTTTTTGTAGAAATAAAAGAAGACCATATTATTCAAGCTACGAACGAGAAGGCGGAGAACATTTTTTGGAGGTTCAAAAATCTGATGGTCCCTTTAACTCTCACAATAATTTCCCAGTGTTCTTGAGTATAAACTCAGTGATTTGGATGCACTGAGTAGTTATAAAATATGATCACCGTCAACCTTATTCCTAAAACCCCTTTCGAAATATTTTCTTGAGTACGCCCCTGCATAAAACACACAGAAAATTTGTAAAAAGAGCTAGCTGCTACTCTAATTTTCCCTAAGTTCTCCATACACCTTTTTTGATTCTAACATTCTTTTCATTCTCCCGGCGGTCTCTTTTCGTGTTGTAAAATTTTAAATGGCATTTTAAATAGCAAGAGGCAAGATTACGCCTTCAAGCAAAATAAATTAAACTGATTTACTACAGAACAAACATTTATTCAACTAAACCTTTGCAAATTCGATAAAGAAATGAAACAATGCACACTAACCATTTTAAATATATATTGGAGCTAAGTTAGCTTTGGTCATTTTTTTAACGGTCATACTAGTGTGATAGGTAATTTGCCTTGGTGAAACAACTGACTCGAGACCTGACTGACTACGTCATTGGCCAAACCAATTGGTCATTTGTTTGTCCCATATAGTGTAATAGGTCTCGAAAAACACTTTCGTCATTGTAAATGTTGGACAAATTTAGTGTATCCCACTGGACAAACTTTATTTGATAGTGTAATACCATCTAAACAGTAGATTTACAGCTGATAATTCAGTTCATATATAAAGCCAAGCCATCCCTACGTCTGCCTGAGTTTCTTTTTGCTCAAAGGCCATCAGAAATCTTAAATCGAAAAATGCCAGTAGATTTGCTTTGGAGTACTTTTATACAAACTGGGTAAATAGTAAATCTATTTTTGGATTGGTTTAATTAAAGGTGGAACGCGTTGACTTAGACCAATCCAAAAATAGATTAACAGGAAGCATTTCATGTTGTACACAATGTTGTACACATGTTGTACACAATTCTTTTTTATTGCTTATAAATATAGGTACAAAAAATATTCACTATGCATTAAAATTCTAAAAAAAAACCTCGTATTGCGGGCGCGGCCCTCTGTACGCCGGTATTTTTAATTACGCAATGGGAAGGGATCTTTTATAGTTACAGTTATAGATCATTTGAGCTTTCTAAAATCAGTTTGCTCGCTTAAGTCTGTCATAGAATAAAAATGACGTTGATTGCATGTATCTTTCCCGTGCCGATCGAAGATTTTGATAGCCTATGCAGTAGATTTTGATATGTTGAAAATGTTGGTAAAATGTTTTTTTTTTTTGCAAATTGCCTAAAAGGATGTAGCCCTGTCAATCAATGAAACATGTTTCGTCCGATAAATCATACTTGTTGGCGTCTGTTTTTTTCCTTTGATGGGCAAGGCGCATCATTTGATAATCAGAATTGTAAAAAAGCACCACTTCAAAATGTCCTGTTTAACCCTTTGACGACTATAGGCAAATATGTTTGCCCGGAGGTTTTTGACATTTAAAATTGTTCACGTTAAAAATATGACAAAATACTCGGAAAGAAATTCATATAAATGAGAGTTGGGGCAAGAACATTTTTATGGGTATAATTTCCTATCTGACCCGCTTTGCCCCCAGGGGCCCTCAAAGTTTAGTAAAAAGTTGTCACAGTTCAAGGGGCTGTAATGTAACGGTAAAATCGAAAAAATGGATGAGCCTCAAATAGGGCATTTGGTCTATCCCTTCTCTTTGTAAAATTGCAACGTTCCAGGTTTTTCGAAGTTCAGTGAACTCGTACAGGCCTAAAATAAGTTGGGCAAATATATTTGCCTATGGTCTGAACCGGAACAAAACGCACAATGTCTTTTTTTATTACATTTGCAACATTTAGAGTTAGAGTCGCAAAAATGAACAGTGTAAGACGGTTTTCGCACATGCACTTAATTGTGCTGAGTTTATCGAATTTGTAATGGGGTAAATTTAAAATTTTATAAATATGAAAGGTCAAAAAATTTGCGGTATATAGCGTTCATAAATGTAAAAACCTTCTACCTCACGACAGCTGTTTTTTTTTTCAGCAACCAAACGAAATATAGAAACGACTGCTTTACGAATCTAGTGATTATGGCGAAGAAAACGTTGTCAAATTATATTACTACATGTGGTATATTCTGGAAATAATATTTGACAAATCAAGGCTAAGTCTAAAAATTGTCATTGACTTAGCAAAATCCGCTGTCTCTTCAAAACGCCTAATCTACTCCTAATATAGATAGTTTCAAAAAGAAGCCCAGCTTTGTTTACTCCCCCAAAGCAATTTGGCGCCTCTATGTGTCTGAAACTAGCTACACAACTTTGACGTCTACACTGAAAAAAAAAAACATTTATAACCTCGATGAGTTTGCTGTATTATATTAATGCCCATCGACAGCAAAGAAAATGGTTGAAATTTATGTTGACAGTTTTTTGTAAGGGTCAATCAATTTCCCATTCTCTAGCAACATTCAAGTATGGCAGGTGGACAATTTCTGGCAGATAATGAAGCGAGGGTACATCGGTTTCTATCCAGTGGGGAGCATATCTGCATATGTGGGCATTCGGCGGCTCAGTGGAAGAGAAGTCACTCATCTCTAAGTTTCCGGAGCGTGGGTTCGAGTCACACTGTGACCATGGATGTTTGTGTTGTCCCCCGTTCGATCCTTTACCCTAATTACCCTCATTTTTCTTCCACCAAGACTCTGCTTGAATTTAAGGGTTATCCCGTAAAGCCTTGACATCGACATAATGAAAAATGCAAGGGACATAATATCTTCATCTGACCGACTGATACAATTAAACTTAAACGGGCGCGATTTGTCGCTGCATAATTTAGCAAAATATACGTAATGTGCCTGTTTGCTGTCAGCTATACTCTTGGATATAGCTATCTTACAGAAATCCGCACTGAATATCGAGCCGGTTTGCCGCAGGAACACATCTAGTTTGGTAGACCACGAGTCCACCCTTTTCCAGAGATGATGAGGACTGGACTTTTCAGGAAATCACTCTTCATAAAATGGGAAACCGATAGAATTTGAAAGTTTGTGCTTGTGGTACTTTTATGGATGAATATGACTGCACAGATGTACTTTGTACCCAACATAATGTGTCCTTTTGCTCCACAACATCTCGAGATTGCTTCAATATTTACCACACCCAACATTAATTGTTTTCAATTAGGATCTTTACTCTTAAAATACATGAATTACACGTCACAATGCCGTTATTATGTTCAGTCGTTTTTAGGTGATAAATTCTCTTTCAACTCACAGGCAAATATATTTGCCATGCGAAATGAGGGCTAAAATGGGGGGCTAGGGGCACAATTTTTAGTGACATAACTACTATTGACCTAGTGATCACGAAAATAAAACGAAATCGCTTTGGCCAAAAATGTATGGTCCTCAAAGGGTTAAAAAAGTGTTACCAATAACGAGAAACTAGTTTATCATTCATCATATTTAAAATAAAAAAAATTCAGATTTTGGAGGAATAATGGTAAATTAGAAATTCTGCAATCCAGGTTACTCGCTCAACACTTTTGTTTTTATAACCTTCGCTCGTGGATTGAAAGGATATATGTATTAACTTTGTCATGAAGTTTGTGACGCATTGAAGGAAGTATCTCCAACCATATAAAAAGTATATGAAAGTATATTAGTATGTCAATTAGGCTATGTCCGTCTGCCTGTCTGTCTCTTGCGAAGCGTTTTACTCTGCGGGTATTGATGAAGCTGGCAAACTGAAATTTTGCACAAGTTCTTTCGTATTATTTCTGTTGCAGGTTGTTTGTATGTTTGAATCAACGAAATTGGATCACTAGGTCATGGGGCTAACATTCAAACCTAGTCCCCCAAATGGAGTTCTTCCAAGGAAAACTTTTTTGTTTACGAACTAATCTTAACCAAACATCATGTAAATTGTAAATGGATCCCTATGATATGTCACAAAAGACATGTAAAAATGGATGAAATTGAACGATGGGGTCATGGGGCTGCCATACAAACCCAAACCCCCAAATTAGGTTAGCCACCGGTCGGTATTGCCTTTGCATAAGTTACTTAGGTTACCTCAAGGCCATTGCATTTCGTCTCAGTTTTATTTTATTACTGTGTAAAATTGTGAAAAATAACAGATAACAGAGTCTGAAAACAGTATGCTGTCCTGTAAAATATATCGATAACACTCTATATGAGAGGTCTAAAATTGTATCCAACCAACGAAGAATGCGACAGCTAACAACGAAACGCCATTTCTCAAATATACACCATCCCCATGCATAAGCAACTCTGTTCCCAACATATTTACATTCAAACGTAGGCTTTCGCTGCACTATATGTAGCGAAAGGTCAGCATTTTACTTTCGGTCGCGGGAGCGATATTATCGGCCTTGGACCTTGTTATATCTGTCTCCACGGAAATTACGAGTCTAATTTTTTTTTATTATTATTGTTTGCATATTTCTCATTTCTTTGAGTGTTTCTTTTTTTATCTCTATTGGGGGGATTTTTAATTTGATTATGGCTTCTTGCACCCGGTGTTTTAAATACGGCGGTTAATTTCATTTCATTTGCTGCATATGAGAGTGTATACCTCTTCCCTTTGGTCCATAACCATATTAGCAACAATTACATGAAAGCACGACTATTTGCTAATGAGAGAAATTCGGTTAGGCGACTATTTTTTTTTTTCTGTTCGCGTATTATGTAAGTTCACAAATGTGACTAGAAGATACATTTGTTGGGTTCATACGAGTAACAAGAGTTGACTTACACCTATCGCTGTGTACTTATGTACACCGAAAGTACACAAAGTACTTTTGGGCTGCAGCGTCAAAAATGTTCGATTCGAATGATTAGCATCGAGAGCGTGTCGAGTATGTTTGTTTGTTTGTTTGTTTATGTTGTTTTTCTGCATTTGTAAGGCGAATGGGGACGCGCGCGCCGCGCCGTAGCGGTTGTCGCGAATTAAAAAGTTAGTTCTGCTAAATGCTATTACGAATGAGCAAAAACGTTTTTTATTTCAGCTCTGTCTTATTGTTTAATCTAAAGTTGCAAATCATAAAGTACACGACCTCTAATGACGTAATTTTTTTTAAGAGAAAGTAACTTTAAATTAAAATAGATGAATCGTTAATCAGAGACAAAGGAGATCGGCACGGTCGGTGGCGATGGGGACGGGAGTAGGATTTCGTAATAGCAGAACGAAAATAGAACATCAATTGAGTGCGGTAGCAGGTATATGAGTAGGTATTGTTGATTTGACTTGAGTACTGTTTGTTTTTTATGTAATAATTGATTTGAGTTTTGGCAGATTACATTGATTGAGGATCGATTCGGATAGGAGTAGAAACGATGTTGCTGTTTTGCATGTCAGAGTTATTGAAAGTCGTGCTTTTATTTGCATAATGAATTGTTATTCGGATTATTTAATATTGTTAGGTGATTATGAGAGATGCAGAACTGTTGCATATTTGAATGGAATATATGTGTATTCGATCAAGTGTCACATTGAGTTGACTTTTCTCAGTTTGGGACTGAAGAGGTACCTATCTATTGGTTTGAGCTTGATTTTAATTAAGGTTACTAGTTTAAATCTTTTGTTTACAATTTGAAAAAGTTCGTAGTTTTTTTAACAACTAAATTGAAAAAATTCAATAAGTCTTCAATAACCCATATTAAAACAATGAAATAATGCGACGATTCGCTTTGCTTGAAATTAATTAGTTAATTAATTGCGATTCGAATGGTGTTCAAAATGGGTAGCTAATACTTCTCTTACAGCAACAAAAAATTATGAATAAACAAAAATGTAGGAAATTATTTATGATCAGCTTATTATATGTATCCAGTTTCTTTTAGATTATTGCCTGATCATAACCAGCTAAATAAATACACTCTAAAAACACAAAAGTCAACGACTTGAAAAAATTTCTCATTGCGCTTTTCTTTGTTTTTGCTCACTGAATTTCACCTTAATAATTATATTGACATTATTATGAGTTTACATTTGTCGTGGAAATTGAGTAAGCAGAATTAATACATCTTTCCGAAATGCAATCGTAGCTGATATCCGTATCAACTTTAACTCTTTAACATAATCGGCGATTCGCTTACTAATTGGGAAGTCATAGTTTAAAGTAAGCTTTGAGACATGTTAGAATTAGTATTAAGTTTTGGAAAATCAACACCAATATTGTTCGAAAAAGCGTCTTTGTTTATTGCTTCTTTACTCATTGGAGATGTTAATTGAGTTTATTCTAAATTGTTGGAAAAATTTAGAATAAACTCAATTGACATCATACGATATAAAAAAATGTCAAGCCCGCATTTAGAAAGGACCTTGTTATGAATATATTTTTAACATTCTTTTATTATACTTTGTGCTCAATATTTCTTAAATTTTACTATCCTATTTTTGATACTTTTTGTATTGCTCCAACAATTGAAGACAGATGTTAACTGAAGTTTTTTTTAGAAAAATCGAGGTTTCCATATGGTAAAGCTTGGCCATTTTGTATATGTTACCAAAGTTAATTGGTACCCAAAAGTTCAAAAATATGGAAGTCTTCAATGGAAGAACATGTTAAGTTCAATGACTATTCATAAGACAACAACATTATTGTTGAATTTGATCTATTCAAATCTGGCAACCTTTTTGTATACTGTGCCAGGGTTTTTTTTTTTTAATCCAGGGTATCCCAAATTTATGAGTATCTGATAATTCAGCGAAATTAAAAATTTTATTCTTAATCATTTAGCCTCCACAGAAAAGTAAGGATTTGGTAATAATGTTCTTTCTTTATATGTTCGCTTCCAACAAAATAGTGTTACCGCAGGAACGAAATTTTTTTATGAAAAAGGTACTAATATAGTAGATAATGTGGTTTTAAAATTTTATTTTTGCGGTTCAAATAAATGTTTTATTTGCTCTTGACTTACTGGTGGCATAAGAACATATTTTTCAAAGATGTAAATTCATGTAAAATCGATTTAAACAAAATATTTTGATAAACGATTTAAATAAAGAAAAAATGACATTGTGAACAATTTTTTTTTGTTTATAAAATTTTATGAAGTTTTTACATAGAGTCTATGAAAAATTTCATTGTCATAATTGAATATTCACTTCATATTTTCAATGATATTTCTATCATTGTCCCAAAAAGGCTATTTCAAACGGCCTTTGTAATTTTTCATTTATTAATCATTTTTTTCTGGGTGTAGAAATTTCTAATACTGCAATACTACTTGTATGGCTATATGATACAAAAACAGAAAATGAAAATATTTTGACTTCCTTAATAAAATGATATTCTTGTGTGATAAAAAGGATTTTATTGCCAACTATATTTATTTATAGGTCTAGTCTGGCTGGTTAGTGCGCGCATCTTCGGTGCATAGGTTCATGAGTTCGAATCTCACCGTGGTTCATGGTGTTTTTCGAATTAACGAGCTTGTGACGGACTACGATCTCACTCAGATGTAAAACGAGTACCCATTATTTTATTTTATATTTATTTATTACCAAACTTGTTTCCCTAGTTTTTTTTAATGACTTTTCTGTTCTGCTTCTGACAACATTTTGGTGATTGTTAAATCAATATGAATCGGGATGTAAACACCGTTTTTAAGGATTTTTTAATCTTTAAATCCTTGTAGCTGCAAAAGGATTAATAGATAGATAGATAGATAAACGTTTTATTTGCTATTCGAAATTCACTATTATTTATAAAGTAGTTTTTTAAAAACGATTATGGTGTGGCATATTGCCGTCTGCCCGGTTCGATTTACTAAATTCATTAACTACATTCAAATGTTTACATTTATCATATTCATTTGATTCATCTTTTCATAATTAGATATGTACATAATCTTATACAATAGTAATAAAATATTAAATAAAAATAACAGGCGCGACAATCCAGCATTGGACTAAGGCCGCAGGATGTGTTAGTGACATCCTATTTCCAAGATCTTATCTGCTTTTTGTTGAGGTAATGAGATCAGCATCACGCTCAGCAGTGTTATTTATCCCCGTAAATGGGTACTCGTTTAACATCTGAGTGAGATCATAGTCCGTCACAAGCTCGAGAGTTCGAAAAACACAATGATCCACGGTGAGATTCGAACTCATGACCCTGTGCACCGAAGGTGCGCGCACTAACCGCTAGACCAGCCAGACTACTATGATTAAATTAAATAATTGATTGAGCTCATTACATACATTCGTTTACTATTCGGTGTCGATATTTCAGCGCTATGTTGCAGTACTAGTATAAATCATCCCAGTTGGATCCGTTTAATAACTCTTCGACTTCATGATCATTCAGGGCATTTTTACCGAAACATGATCTTCTAATTTCCTTTAGAATTGGGCATACTCCTATAAAGTGACACGTGTCCTCTCTGGTGTTTGAAGATCGTCGAAATCTTGTGCGTACTGTAGGTGTTTTGGAAATACGTATTGTGCTGAAGCTCTTGGTTTAGTTTTACGTAAATTTCCTTCGTTTTAGTCACTTCAAAATGTATCGCATCGTTAACAAATCTTCGGAGCAAGTGGCATGTCTCGTGGTCCCCGTTCCAATTTACTTCGACTCCTATTTCGCTCGCCAGAGTTTGTAGTTCCGCAAAAAATCCACAATTGTTGGCCACACAATATTTCATCAACATTTTCGGCATCCTGTAGTCCCTTAAGGCTGCAACCTTTATATGATGTAGTTAATATGAATTTGCAACGTTTCAACAAATAACGGTTTTAGCCTAGTCTCTCGTAGAAGCATGTAGTTGGGGCTTTTTACGGGAAGATGGAAAGTGCGCTTCAAACAGTACCGTTGTAGTTTCTCAACTTCACCGTACTTATTCCCACCCCATACTTGCGCACCATATAAAAGCACTGCCTTCGATACTGCTTTGTAGATATTATATTTTACCGTGTGACATAAGTCAGGATTATGGAAACAGTTCTTCCAAATCGAGTTCATCGCCCATTTAGCCTCATTGAGTTTCTTCTCAAGATGATAATTAAAGTTCAGATTGCTGGTAATGTGAACGCCGAGGTACTTATAGCTCTTAACGACTTCGATCTCCCTTCCGTCAAAAGTCCACTTCTCATTTCGTGCCAGTATATGCCGCTTCTTAAACGCCATCACTTTCGATTTTTGCAGGTTTACCGTCAACTTCCATTGCTTACAATACACCTCAATGTGGTTAATCATACTTTGCAAATATCTCGGTGATTTGGCGAAAAACACCATATCGTCCGCGTAAAACAGTCCTTTGAGCGTAGTTACAAAAGCATCTACACCACCAGGCATACCGTCCAATATGTCGTCCACATACGTCGCAAATGCATCCGGACTTATGACACACCCCTGACGCGCTCCTGCATTTGTACCGAATTTCGATGACATTTGGAACCCGTTCCATATTATGGCTGTGGTATCCTCATATAACTGTTCCAAGGCATATCCAAACTTGTACGACATTCCATGGTTGTACAACTTATAAAAAAGAGACGGGAGATCGATAGTGTCAAAAGCGGACTTGAAATCCACAAAGAAAGCATATAGTCTGCGCCCTTGATTCAAGTACAACTGTGCCAAATTGTACAAAACAAAGACATGGTCATTCGTGGAGTATCCTAGACGAAATCCCGCTTGATTTTCTGATAAAATTTGACGTTCGTTTAACCACCTAGCAAATCTTGCTTGTAAAATGGTGGTGAACATTTTTCCCGACGCATTTAGAAAAGAGATGCCTCGATACGATGCAGGGTCATTGACATTTCCGGCTTTAAACAGAGGAAAAATCACCGCCTCCCGGAATTCCTCTGGAATATCTCCCTGATCGAAAATACGATTAAACTCCGTACATAGAATATCGAGAAGCTGTTCAGTCCCGTACTTGTAAAATTCAACGGGAATTCTGTGGGTTCCTGGAGCCTTTTTATCTTTGCACTTGTGCAAAGCCAAACGTATCTCCTCCTTCGATATAACCGCATCCAGCCCTTCCTCGTTCCATCTGGGCCGCGCACATTGTATGGCGTTTTCTTCACTCGTACTTTGTAAGTTCCTTTTGAAGTGAACCTCCAGCATGTCAACATCGATTTCTGCTCTGATAGTGTAGGCATCGGCACCATTGATGCATTTTGCAATTTTACAGAATTCCTTGGAATTCGTACATGTTGTCAGTTTTGCTGCTTGCGCTTGGTAAAATTGCCGTTTCTTTCATCTGCATAGTTGCTTAAATTTTTGATTGGCCTGTACATACATAAGGCGTGACACAGAATTGTTGGCTCTTCGAAAGATTCTCAATAAGGCAAAAGAGTGCTTCCTCATCTTATCACATTCACTGTCATAGCAGGCCTGTTTGAATGGTCTCTTATACTTTTCTGTCTTCTTGGCACTCATTGTGATAACTCTAGCTAGATCCTTCAAACGGACACTCGCAATCTGTGCTAGGTTTCGCTCCAACTTTGCTTTATACTTACTCGCATATTAATCTCTGCAGACTATTTGCGGCAACATCTCCATTGGATAATATAATATATCGGCGAATGTTCTGCACCTTTTCTTACTGTAAATCACACGAAGACTTACGTGTAACTAAACATTGTTTCTCTCTATATATACATATAAACAAACCAAACAAGAGATACCAGAGCCGTGAATCTCCATATATTTTTAAAACAAATGACAGAAAGTACAAAAATATACTTAACCCTTTTATACATAATTTTTTTAATTTTTTTACTTAACTCAAACTAAACATTCACTAAAATAAATACTTTCTACTAATGTTTTAGAAAAAAAAAGTATCGTGCTAGTTGATAATTCCGACTTTCCAGAGAAAATTACAATTTCATTTGAGTTTCTTCTCAAAACATTTAAAATGTAGATATGCGGTTCTAGCACAATGGTGACATATGCCTAATACGGTAGTCATAATTGAGCGCTTATAAGTTCTATATAAACAAAATAAGATTTTTGTCCTGATGTTCTATGTGTCTGTTCTATTGAATTATATAGTTTTTCCTTTTCTTAAACCAATCTGTATTCAATGGCATAAAAAAAACAAAAGCATTATGCTAGTAACCCAAAGTAAACTTCATAGAAAAACTTACATACTGTGGAATTCGTGTGGAATTGTGGAATTATGATATTAAACAAAACTCCTTTTTTAATTGAAAACCCTTCTTCTTAAAACTATATTTTGCATGGATTCCTGCAACGAGCACATTAGAGGTATGAAAATGTAATCAAAAATCAAACCAACACTTCTCATACCTCAGCACCATCTGGCCCATGGTAATGATTATAAATGTACTTTAATCTAATATTTATATTTTTAAATAAATAGATATTACCATTTATATTCTAACATTAACCTCCTGCAACCTACTTCGCATATATACGTATCTCCAATAACACCGGATTAATCTACTTACTCAAATTAACTTTGATGTCAAACATCCAAGTCCAACTAACCAATCATCGCGTATAAAACAAATGTGTGTGTGCTGATTCGAAATTAAGCAAGTAGCTGACATGCCTGACGTATGAATAAATATATTACAACATCCAAAATACCGTGCTGTCACAATTAAATAAACAAAACTATGCACACAAAAATTAGGTACACTCTTAACTATTAACACATTTATTTATCCCATATTAAAGCAATTTTGCATACACTTTCTAAGGCACAACAGTCATACAGTCAGAGAATGACTATGACAATCGTGTGACTCGCCAAAGAAAACATCAACCTTGGCTACGGATTTTCCACTTAAGTAGCGCCAAAAATTACAACACCCACAACAACAAATATCGGAATTTTGAACTCCAAAAAATTACACGATCTTTTTTTTTGCGCATATTACACACACGATTACGCCATACATAATCTCTGACATGATGTTTTTGCTAGTTCATATTGTCTGTTTTCAATCGACGTCTTTTTTGTTGTATTTTACTCAAATCACTAAACTCTTCTGCATTTTTCTTAAGATTTTCTTTTGTCTTTTTTTGTGTTGTTACAGACTTCCTTTACCGGCATAGCGTTTCGTTCGATAACGTCTCAACGGAGGTCGAAATCATGGATACGTCTAAATGTGCGGTAAGTTTCAACCATCCGTAAGAGTGTTGTATATTGTAAGAAAGAAAACAACAAATAAAAAAAAACTAGTGTATAGTCAAAGAAAGTGCGACCTTCAGATGAATTTTCAAGTTCAACACCATAATTCAGATGTGTCGCGGTTTTTGTATTGTGTATGTATGGATTGGATGTGGAGGCCGACGGACGATTGACGAGAGGTGCTCCGCGGCTGTTTTGTGAGTATGTATTCATGGCGCACGTCAACAAGTCGAGCATAAAGTGTTTTTTTTTTTTAATACGGTCGGTATTTTTAATTTATAATAGTTGATAATTATTTTTTGAACAGTAGGCATATTAAATTAATTGATTTATTATTTAATATTGATTTGTTTTGACGTGCTAGTTCGATTGAGACAGTAAAGTGTTAATTAGCCGTGATATTTTGACAAACCTTGGTGAATTATTTGTTTGTATTTTTTTTTTTGCATTTATACACTAACCTTATTTTAGGATTACTTTCTAAGTGCATATAATTAAATCAATTAAGATTTAACATTTTAATTTCATTTCAAATATACGGATACGGATACCTACATAATCCCGCTCGTTCATAATCCCGCTTTTTACAAAAAAAAAAACCGCTTATCATCATCCCACCATTACTAAATCCCGCCACCTCAAAATCTCGCCCACTAAACACCCCGCTGTTTTAAAATCCCGCTGAAATAATCCCTTCAAAATACCGCCAAAAGTTATTTTCATTGTAAACAAAAAATCAATAGCTCTGTTATGTGCATTTAATGCGATAGCACAAATCTGTCGGAATATTGGTTTATTTCTTCGATCAAGATAATAATTGAGCCCCTACAGAACAAGACTGTTATACAGATCAGACCACCTACCTTCAAATTGAGACACCTGGCCCGTGGGTGTTCGAGTCTTAAGTACCCCATGTGAGCAGACCCATAATTTAACGGCAAATGTGGTGGCGCTTTTTAATGAGTTGGGTATACCTTACCTCGACTAACAAATTCCCGACTTCAAATAAATCGACTGCATAACAATCTCGATTAGTGAAAATTTCGCTTCAGGAAAATCTCGATTTTTTAAATCTCGACATTTATTTAACAAATTATATTTTCAAAGTCGGCGGCCGACTTTCATAAAAAAAATGCATTTCTATTTGGGTCGGCCATTTTCAAAACTTGTTAAATCCAAAATTGAGTTAATGATGCCATTTTATTCCACTTTTGATACTCTATAGGTAGGATTAAAAATATTCTAACTAACTTTAATAATTACGGCGTAATAAGGCGTTAAAAACTGCAAACAGTTGCAAAACTCGTTAATTCCACTAGCTGTACAGTTGCAAAATACGTTATATCCAACCACAATATTTTGGTTTCAAAACTCGTTAAATCCATCGAAACAGGTGCAAAATACGTCAAATCCCAATTATTTTTTCCGGTTTCTTCGAGATATTTTTGTTAAAAGTATTTAAAATGAATTGTACGAGGAGCTGAAAACGCTAAATTCATTGATTTATGTAATAAAACGAATTCATTTCGGAACATAAGCTTTGAAGTCATGGTTTTGAAAGATGCCGTGCGTCTCCAAATGTCTTTCTGTTCCCACGATAACTGCCGAAGTAATTAAGCTGGCGGTTTGAAATATTGGTCATATGTTGTATTCTATAAACTATTAATACTAGTATTGAAAATTGGCCAATCCGACCAAGGGTTCCCCTACCTCCCATTCAAATAAACCCTCCGATCCCTCAGCCATAACTGTCGACAGATTATCGCTAGTGGCCTGAAACGTTGATTCATGCCTAATTGTTACATACCCGTACAATTGGTGGAAAGTGGAATAGGTACAACGCAAGGATACCCTACCTCCCCTACAAAGCTATATCCAAAGGTATCTTTCTACGGAATGTCACAAAAAACTTCAATTTGGTGTCATATTGTAGCTTTTTGATATCCTTCTAAAATATAAAGAGGGAACCAGATCTGACCCATCTACCCCTAGCTCCCATGCAAAAAAAAACTTGAAAATTTAATATTTTGAGGTCGGTACATGCGTGGGTCCAACTGTATCTTTCTACGGAATGTCACAAAAAACTTCAATTCGGTGTCATATTGTAGCTTTTTGATGTCCTTCTAAAAAAAGGGGGGAACCAGATCTGACCCATCTACCCCTACCTCCCATACAAATAAACTTGAAAATTGAATAGTTTGAGGTCGGTACATGCGTGGTACGATCGTGGTGTTCGAACGATTAGAACTCGCGGGTATCGTTAAGAGTTATACTTTGGAAAGCTGAGTTTGGCTACACACATACTGTTTTGTATACAAAGATCTTAGTGATATTAGACTTAAACATTATAAATTGTAGGGGATACTGGAATTGATACGCAAATTCCAGCCAGATCGAAATAGGTTCAGGATCGATCAGAAGTCATTCGAGAGCTTGCAGCCTGTTTTCTTCGGCCACTCGATTGTTCTGATTCTGATTATGTCTCAATTAAATCTGCTGAACGCTTTTCACGGCAGCTTCCTATGCTGCTTCATCGAGCACATTGCTAGGATCGCATTTATATCCCTGGGCTCTTTTATTTTTTTTTTATAATACGGAATGGCGTGATTTTTACGAAAACTGTTGAGCGTGAAGTTCAATCAGGTGTTGAATGATAGTTCCTATATTAGCTGTATTCCGCGAGTTAGAATCTGAAAAAGCTATTCCTATTTACACCACTTGCAATTGAGCCATTGCTTATTACTACTTATGCTTTCTGAAAGGACTTGCTTTGTGCTAATCCTTATCTTTTGAACAGCTGAACTGACAGACATAGGAAATTTAATCAATAACAAAACGCTTTAAATTTTTTCGCTGTGATTTTTCAGAGAATAGATGTAGCCGCAGTAAACAATCGTGTGAAGCTGGTGGGTTGGTAGTTGGTACGACCCGATGTTCATTGCTGAAAAGAAGGTTGAAGTAAGCGCTATCGTCGAAGGCTCGAAGATATGATCGCAATTGCAAAGTGTGCCTGCCATACGAGATAAGCATGTTCTTATCGGCCTCAAACAGCGTAATTGCGTATTCGCAGAAGTTTCGCATTAGGTTTCCAAAAACTTAAGTTGACGTTTAATGAAATTAGCCCGTCGAAAAAAATTTTCTCGATCGATTTAGTATTTGTTTACTGATTGTCTCGAGTTTTAGAACCTGTCGTTGCAAAGTCGATCTTGACGGGCGATCACGTATCTATACTGTAAGAGTAAGTGACTAACAAAAATTGAACAAAGCAGTCGCACCCAAAGCAACATGTCCGCCAGATTGACAAAATGGATGCGGATAATCCTGGAATTAAATCAGATCGAATCCACATCATCTAACTTTATTCTCGGTTAACGACGGACTTCAGCAAATCGAATTCGGGGTATGCGGCTTCATTAAGAAGCATTTCTTGAACATTGAGCGCCTTCCTTTATTTCAACCAAAACAGGGCAGCAGAGAAACCTTCCGCCTGAGAAACCCTCAAACCAGGGGATATAAATGGATGTTACATTTGACGGACCCATAGCCAAAGGCAGACTGATCAACACTTGGATGTGTCAAATGAAAAGCCAGCAACACATTGCTCTCTCCCAAGATAGAGGTGAAATAGGCTGAGACATTACCACCAGAAAGGGCGATGTGTCTACATCTCAGCGCACGCGAGACCGTAGGGCAGTATAAGGAGACGGAGAAAAACTAAAGTAGATCACTGTAGGTCACTTTGTACGGAAGTTACAATTACAATACTCAGCAGGATATTTTCAAAAAACAAGTCGAGTAATAAATTTTATTACTGCCAAGGAAATTTTATTTAGTTTATTACGCACTCGGAATATTTTCATATATGTAGATTACCATTTTTGAAATAGACACGAAAAAAATTTAAAAAAGGTCACTTTTTCTCCCCTATTTCTCCTTCTTATATACCTACTGTCGAAAAGGACTTTCCCCCATATGTAGAGGGCAATCCCCAATAATCTTGTCAAGTTTAAAATATATACACCATTGCCGCCAATCAAATAATGCATATTTTCCAAGCTACATTTTGAGTTGCAAAACTCGTTAAAACTCATCTCCAGGTGCGAAACTCTTTAAATCCAAACAATTTTCTAGTTTATTCAGAAAATTATTATGCCATATTGCAGCAATTTACTTAGATGGTCATCCTAAATATATTTCAAGAAGAAAAAAGTACAATAAGTACACAATAAACTTTTCACGTTTTTTTGCGATTTAAACTAAATGGCGCTTAAGGAGTTTTGCAACTCGACAACTCTTTTAAAGACATTTTTACATTTTTTTTAAATTATTTTCCCTATTGTTCAAAATATACCTAAATGTTGGCGAAAATTGAAAACATTGAATTTTATTTCAAGAAACATTATTTTCATATCCTATTCTCATTCAACTAAACACATTTTGAGTTGCAACCGTCGTTAAAACCCTTTCCAGCTACAGAAGGCGTTAAATCCAAACTTCTCCTTTCTCTATTTAGGAAAATATTAATCTAGGATTTTGAAGCTCTATCTAGTTTTAATTGAAGCACAATCCTAAAAAAAAATTCATGAAAAAGTAATCTTCAAAGTTCATTCGAAACCTACCAGCGTTTTTTTGCAATTTCCACAAAATAAACTACATGGCGCTTAACGAGTTTTGCAACTGGACGACTCATATATTGACATTTGAATTAAATTTTCACACATACTATGAACTACACTAGTGTGAAAACGGTGCCATTTTTATTTTCTGATGCCCACTCTGGACTCACGCATGCACATGGGTTGCTATGCTTTCTCTAAGTTCCTGGGTAATTAAATGAACCCACCTCATGGGCAATAGATAAACGCTACCAAGATCAAGTACATACTTGAACTCTGATCCAAGGGGTCTAAGCGGAATCTGTGTTTCAGGCCAGGCAGTCGGAAAAGTTGATGAATTCTGCTACCTTTATGCTTCTTTATGGCTGTTCAACGTGGAAGGTGACCAATGAGACAAAACACTAAGCTGTAATCTTTCGTAAACCCAGTGCCTTCAGCGCATCCTACAAATCCACTGGTCGGAAATTATTTCGAATGATGTTCTCCTTAATGTCCTTAATGGCTTGGATTGGATAGGCGCTTCGGTCAAAAAGCGAAAGTGGCAATTAACAGGCCATACCCTCCGAAGAGAACCCACTTTGACCCAATGGAAAACGCCGTGTTGGACGACCAAAAAACACGTGGATAGCGAGACTGCTTCATTAAACAGGAGGGGGTCAGACCTAATGGCCATGGCACAAAACAGTACCATCTTTAGGATGGCCAGATCTAGGCACATCAGAATTCTCCCATCGGGCTCTCGGTCGTCCACGCAATCTAGCTCCGTGCACTCTTTGTGCGTTAATCACCTTTTTAGGCATGCGATCGTCGTTCATCCTTTGTACATGTCCTGCCCATTGCAGTCGCTGCAATTTCACGATTTTCGACACATGTAGCTCATCATACAGCTGATATAACTCATGGTCGTACCGGATGCGCCATTCAATTTAAGCATTGGCAACACCTAAAACTGTCCCGTGACGGGCACATCATTTTGTGTTCCTATAAGAGCTTATGCGACAAAACTACACTTGGGAGAAGTGGAGACGAAGAGAGAAAACGCACATAATTTTCAGATTGTTTGGTTATTTTGCAAAGTTATGTCATAATTGGCTTGTTTACGCCATCATCTGTGATTGTGAAAATCATTGAGGAGTTTCATACAATGGCGTAATCAAGCAAAATATGGCAGAACTATCCAAAATAAACAAAAAATCAATTCAATATAATAGAAAAGCTTTCTGAACATTGTGTGCGTCTTTTCTATACGATAAGGGCTCGCCAGCCGACATGTACTAGAGAGAGCCATGAGAAATTGGTCCTTAGCCTAATTCGATCCTGTTTAGTCAGCCATGTTTAAGAAATTAGGAATCAATCGACAAATCGTCGAATTGTAAAAATATGCACTGCTGCCATTAAATAAATTTTTACAGAGTTTAATTTATTTCTTGTAAATATGCAAACGGCTTCTTCGGATCCTTGAAGAACTTTCGATCAGGGCCGGCTCTACTATATGAGCAGACTGTGCACTTGAACAGGGCGCCAACCGAAAGGGGCGCCATATTCACAAATTCAATATGTCTATAAGATCAATACTTTATATTGAATAATACATGTCGTCCACGTATTGTGCTTATTAAACGAACTAGAACTAATTCAATTATTATCTGAGGGTGTGTTTTCCCATAGATCCGCTGCTATCGCGACTCTAGAAATTACATAGAAACTTCGCTAACAACCAAACTCAATTCGCATGCTAATCGTATTCCATTCCATTTGACCGACCTATCGACGCAGTCGCAACTCGTGAAACTTCGAAAGACACATCTGCAAACTTTACGTCCTTCCATCCATCCGCGTTCAAAAATGCTTCGCATATCTCGTACTTGTGCATCACTGCAAACATGCTCCAATTAATCCATACACTTCATATGCGGGATGGGCGCCCTATGGGCGCTAGTTTCATAGATTGTATGCTTGGCAGAAGTGAAGAGATGTGCATTGCAAAAATTGTGCACATAAGAAATTGTTGTAGAGCGTACACCCCTATATTCTGCAAAAGAGCTGCTTTGCAGGCTCATTGTAGGTGAGATGTGCGTATTCACTTGATGACTCATTCTCGTAGTCTCAGCTCGTAGTACATGTTTCAATTGTTTGAGACTGGGCGATAGAGGAGTTTTGTACGATGTTTACTGTATAGCTTGTAGAAAGAGATTTTACCGCGTAAAATTTTCTATGCAATCCATATTAAGCGCAGGATAGACTTCGAGAGTGAGATGTTTTTCCGCTGCGATTTTCTCAATGAAAATGTATGCTTATGGTCGTGGAATATGTGACAAATGCAGTGTAATTCCATACGCTACAACCCGAAAATTATTTCATAACTTTTCTCGGCCATTTTATGTTTTTTTTTTTCATTTCCCGGTCATTTCATCGTGAAAAATATCTAATGTGTAACGAACCGTTTTGGACACATAGGTGTCTACTTTTGGAAAATGAGCATAATTTAAAATCATTAATATTTTTGAAAATCCCGCCAGATCCAAAAATGGTCATCTATGTGTCGGAATCACTGAGCGGTCGGAACAGCTGGTCCGAAAAATGGTGGCCGGAGACGCGACCAACTTCGGGGAGTTGAGCGACAGCCGTCAGTAGGACAGCACGCGTTTTAGGGTGTCTTTTTTTTGAGGGTCGGATGTGAAATGTCGCCCGGGGGACACGCGTTTTTGGCCGGAGTCTCGTTTTTTTTGCTTATGAAGGGGATGATGAAGAAGGTGTTTGTTTTCGGGAGTGCGTGACATGGATGGAATAAGGGATCCGAACCACCGTCTACATGCGACAGATAAGTTTTTGTGTTTGTTCTTGTGTTTTCATTTGCTCTCATGTGACTCGCTTCGCCATGTAACCGTTTGCGCTAATAGATCATAGAGCCAAGCTCTTGGTGCCTCGAATTGTGACCATGTAACGTGCACCACCGCACGCCCCCCCCCCCCATTCCAGGGGCGAATAATGGGGTGAAGCCCTAAACTTCACCCCCGGTTTTTGTGTAAAGGGAGGCGCCCTACAATTTTTGATTCGGCCACGGGCGCCTCAGGACGGGTATTTTTTTTATATAAATTATAGTGGGTTTAGTTTGGCCGGGACCCGTCGTCATCCGGGTCCACGGAGCTAAATAAGATGGCATCTGTGCGCGTCGGTTACTTTACGTTTTTTCCCCATTTTAACCCCCTTGTGTGTATCGTGCACCCAGGCATGCGATATCCTTTTTTTTGTAGAAGGACAGGGGCAACGAGTGGCACCAACTCCACCCGTAACTCCCGAACTGAGCTACAGCAATCGCATGCCGCTGCTCGCTCGTTGAGGAGCCCTATCGTCGTTGCCTAACCTGCACAGTTTTAGAGGCATTGGCTCCGTCCCCTGGACATCTTCGGATGGCCAAGTCCTTTCTTTACAAATGTCCTGGGAATCAAAAAAAAAATTTAAATGGCCGAGAAAAATTATGGGACCATTTTCGGATGTAGCTTATAGATTCCCCAGCATTTCCTACCTATTCCAGTAAGTAAGCATACTTTTTCATTAAGAAAAGCCAACCTCTTTTCCGATTTTAGTGCGGTTAGCTTTATTTTTTTAGGTAAATTTGTTGTCCCTAATAATCATCTTAATTTGATATTCTAGCTAGTCCAGCTTTCGATATATTGATGTTTTATTCGTACAAAAAAAATGTTTTTTCCAAAAATCTTCAAATGCCTGTAGCACCTAAAGGGTGGAGAATTGGGGGTACAAATTTTTTGCTGGAAACTTGGAGAATCACAATCCGGTGCGTTTATGCGGCAGTTTCCGGACACCCTGTATAGAAGGGCGACTTTTTAGTATATGAAAAGGGCGCCATAATACCTAGGACCGGCGCTGCTTTCGATCATTGGAATATGTGAAAATGTTTAAGAGATATGCCGCCCTCCCCCCAAAAAAATATGCCGCCCCGGGCAGGTGACCATATGGAAAATCCGGCCCTGCGGGGGAAGGGCATTTATAAATTTTTATCTGATTGCAGTTGACCATTTCTTTCAATAATCCGCTGCACACATTGACTTTAATCCGAAAACATTGTGAAATTACTCTAAATACAACGGCTGATGACAGCAACGATCCTTAGACAAATCCAAATAATAAATCGGCTCGGTGCGGCGCCGCATGATTTCACTATTTCTGCACCGTTAAAATGAGTCAGTAGCATATGGCGAAGTGTTATTGCTTTAACATGTCACGCTACGAAAAATTGTACACCGAAAAACATTAAATTGAATCTGTATCGGACCATTAATGGAAAATAGCTCCATCCACAAACTCGCAGCAGTAACATCAAATATCCAGTAAAATGGATGAACTTAGCCCCCTCCAGGACAAAATTCTGGTTGCGCCACTGCATAATCCATTCCACGAACTTGTCAAGAACTGAAGACGAAGGGGTAAAATTTGAATAGCCTACTGGCGATAAATGTGTAACTCCGCTTAGACACTTTAAAAATGAATTTTTTGGCCATTGACCAATACCTACTGTTAATGGTCTGATCATTGAGGCTTTTGAAAATTCAATAAGCAAATTTACGCGGTAGATATTATAGGAGATTCAGACTATACCAAAGATTTATTAAACTATTATAAATGGAGATTGTTTTTTTTTCGATTTTTTGTTATTTGCCTATTTTTTACATTATTTAAACTTTATGTTTTTACCAGTGGCGTAACGTTTTCAAATTTTTTTGTTTGCGAAGACCATTTGGGGGCCCCCCATATTTTTTATAGTTTTCTAAAAATTACAATAATTGTTTTTCAATAAATATATATTTTATGGTGGAAACTGAATGGAAGCAGCAACAGCAGCAGCGTCCCAATGCATTTTAAATGGTTGACATCAAAAGCTTCAAAATAGCATTTGCTGCCAACTGTTGTCATGTTGTATACGAGATGCATTTTTGCGATGTGTGTATTACTATAAAGCACTGTTTCCCAACAGATGGTCCGCGGACCGGAGGTGGTCCGTGAGACATTTGTGGGTGGTCCGCGGGAAGACTCTGGATAATTCTTACAAAAAAGTTCGTTCCTTATAGCTATATTCCGAAATTATTCATATTCATATTCAAGCTATACCGTTTACTGAATAACTATGATAATCGAAGTTACCTCTTCCAGAACAGAAGACACCTATTCCTGTGCGAACAAAACAGTTTTTCCCCTTCTTTCAAACCTGGCAAAACATGGCAAATTTTAAATCATGCTTCGTACAAGATGGTGTTCGTATAAAAGCCCAATGACAACCGGTTGTGTCGCGAGCTTATGGACTGCACCTTCGAAGAGATGGAAGCTGAACCTAATTTTCAATAAACTAAATCACCAAGATAACGTATGTATGCGTTATACGAAGGATTTTTATATGATCAGTGGTTTTTCACTCTATGTTTAAGTAGGAAATAGAAGAAAATTACAAGGGCAATTTGTGATGGGGGATAGAGCGTGTTATTTTGTACCTCGACAGTACCTCGACGAAAAAAATGAGAGCTTAATTCATTTCATATTTATTATATATCCGCAGACGATTCTGAGTTGGGAACCGCTGCTATAAAGGAATGATATTAATTTTGTGTTTCGGATAATGCACGACTAAAGTTTTAAATGTACAGGACTACTTTTTAAAGTAATTTTGAGGGAGCCGTCAAAGTGGCACAGAATAAAATGTTAAAGCTCCCACCAAATTACTTTAAGAAGTAGTCTTGTACATTTAAACTTCTCCAGCATTTACACCTAAAACAAAAGTACATCCAGCAAACAAAATTAGATATGAGCAGCGAATTGGAGTGATATGTATTCTTTTTGCGGCAGATGAATTTTTCTTTGGCGGGGTAACTTTTACAACTTTGTTGTTTTTGGTCAGATAAGATTTACAAATAATTAAATTTGATAGCACACGCATTTTATTTCCAATAATAGATTTTTTTAATAAGTTTTCCACTAAAATATATTTATATAAATTTAAAAGAAGAAGAATTGAATTTTTTGAAATCATTTTTAAAGCATTCTTCAAACGACAATAGCTGTCCTGAAATTGAATCTGATACTTCATCCTTGTACTTAGTGAAAAATTATTGCCCGCTGCAAAAATGTCTTCATCTGATGAGCTTCTTAAAAACTCTGGCGAAATTATTTTTAAGTGATGTACAATATTCCTAAATCCGGGACTGCGTTCCTTTAATTGCAACGACAAAATGTCTATAGTTCGATAGAATACATTTATCCTAAAATAATCTACTTCAATCTCGATTTCATAACGCTGGCTTAGCTCATCAAAGTGTTTTTTTCGGGCGGTGTTTTCTGTTTTTAATGAAACATGTCGAGTACTTCCAAGATTCTGCCAAAACAAACGGCAATGCCTTTCAAATTATTGA
Organism: Microchrysa polita; assembly: GCA_949715475.1. NCBI lineage: Eukaryota > Metazoa > Arthropoda > Insecta > Diptera > Stratiomyidae > Microchrysa > Microchrysa polita. Next base: position 9,920,454 of record OX454420.1, read on the forward strand.
AGTCCTCTTGTAAACTGTTTATGCTTATATAAGCATCAATAATCATTTTCGCCGCCTTTTCTATATTTTCACTTTGGAGCTCCTTGGACACGCAATTTGTAATTTTTAAGATTTTATCTTCCAGAACGATCATAAAAATTATTTCCAACTTTTCTAATGAGTTCCTCAGAAACAAAGCCTCCTCCCTTTCTGTTTTGTCCTTAGATGTCAGACTTATTAAAGATAATGTCTTTAAAATATCACCGAAGCGAAATCGAAGAGCTTCGATAGAGTCATGTCTTGATGACAAACTAGTTGGATTCAATCTTTTTAGAGTCACATTTTTATTTACATTATTTTTCAATAAAGCCCAACGCTTAACACTATTAGCAAAAAACCCTTGACCACGTAATTTTTCTAAGCATAAACCATTTCCTAAGATGATATTATTTTTAATGATTTTACTAATGTTGGCGCCTGTTTGATGATCTATTGGAATAAAGCCTAAAAAGGATTCGTGACGATCTGATTGGGTTTGTTGCTTTACTTCGAAATTAACGCATATCTCAAAACTACACTCAATTGGTCGATCTTAGCCACATTCTGAGTTGAATCTAATATAATCGAAAAGAAAGGAGCCTCTTGGATACCGGAAATAATTTTTTTCTCCGAGAATATTAATTACTTAATTTTGAATTGTTGGACTTAAATAAGTTTTGGGATGCTTTCCTCTGGTTTTCCGTAAACTTTTCAAAATGGGGTCATATTGATTTATTAATTCGATAACTGACATAAATACTCTCGGATTTCTAGAGTTTTGTGATTCGTCATGACCACGAAAGGGCAAATTACAGCTGGCTAGTGTTAGGCTTACATCTATGATGCGTGTCAAAATTTTGCTACAAAACGATTCTTCTTCTTTTCTAGCTCAGAGTCCACTGTTGTATTCAGGCGTCACTTATCAAGAATTGAGCAAGAAAGATTGTGCTCATTCTTACTTTCATGTCAATCCAAAGCTTGTTGTAGATGCGCCCAATCACTGAACCCATTGGCAAAATAATTTTTTATTCCTCCGAAAAGCCAACAAGGTAAGCAGTAGCATTGATTCAAAATGCTAGAGTAGCATTATCAGAAACGTTCTGCGACTAGACCAGAAGACCAGATTTAAGATTTATCTGATAAAACTGCGGCCCATGGGGGCTCCCAACCGGTGGGGGCCCGTGTTCCATTGCACACATTGAACACCGTACGTTACGCCACTGGTTTTTACGCTTGCTTCAGCGGTGAGTCGTCCTCCTACATCAGATTACAAATTATGTGAATAAACGAGGCGTTTTATTTTTTGATAATTTCATATTTGCTTTCGTTGTAATTGCTATTTTATCATCCTTGTAATAAAAAAAAATATTTTCCCAATAGAAATCACATTCCTCACATATTGATGAAAAGGCAATTTGCGGTATATATCTAGTGTAAAATGACATTCCTGAAAATTAATCGTACGGTTGGTTACATTGTCATTGCTAGGCGAATTCGAAACTAACCTAACCACGAGACAAAAATGAAATCAATGCAGATTTACGATCGACAAATAACAATGATCCAGAATTCTTTTTGTGAAAACGAAAACAAGATGTATACTTCAAAATGGGCCAATTGTACAGCTCTCTTTCACAACAGTCTTGTGGTCGGTATAATCTGACAGAAAACCAAATGTACCATTTCCCACAAAATAACTCACGCATGATTGCTGGATACGTGGTAATCATCACTGCTGCAATTGGCGCTTCAACAAAATATCCTCTTTTGTATCCGCAAGGAATTTTCATCGGCCTTTCAGCAAAAGAAAATTATACATACAAAAAAGCAACTGCGGGCTCGTCGTAAATGTCAGCTCCCTTACTTTCACATTTTCGAAGACAAATAAATTTGAAGAAGCGTGCAATCGTAAAATGCTTGAGCTGCCCGTTGCACAGTGTCCAAAATGTAACTGCAAGAATAGTGCATTACATTACAATGTTTTCATTTAATTTTGACTTTTCGTGTAATTTGTAGTAAATCTCGTAATGTTTTGACTTGAAACGAGCCCGCCGCCAAACCGTAAAGGAAGAAGCCAGCAGTCATGCTTGTAAACGAACTCTGTGGTGTCAGTTCCCTTCTTACACGCTTGAACCGAAAAGAAAATCCACACGTTGACCCACTTTGGTCAGCAATTTCCAGATGTACGCACTTATTAAATTGTTTCTTATCTGCAATGCACTTTCTTTGCATGTTATAAAGTCAGAACATGTCTGGAACGGCTAATATAGCCGCAGAGTCATCAGGGCAGAGTAGAAGAATGCAAGCAACATAATCTTTTGTTCTTGTTCGAAAAAAAAAAACAAAACTGAAAAATTGGCACGAACAACTCACGAATATTGTGTTATAATGTGGTCAGAATTCAGTTGGGCTAGTTTCAAAGGTTTCGGGTTTCCTGCAGCACACGGTCAATAAATTACTCTTTATTGTCGCCTGCAGAATCTAAGATCACGATTAATATACTGATGCCAATAAGGTTCGACTTTAATTATGGTAAACTTCATCTCAAAAAAATCTTTGCCCGCAGGGATATTAATGACGCAAAACGCCTTTACGTGATAATTGACCATATTCGGATTAGCAACGATCGAGTGCGCACATCGCTGCAAGTGTAACCCACTTTTGGAAAATATGATTCTTCGCGGATTGCATTCGAATGCAATATACCTGTTGTATTATCAATTATGACATCTTCTGAATGTGCATGTTCGGTTTGTTAAATCAAACCTGCTATTGTAAATGTATTTTCTTTTGATTTTACACCATTTTGCAATTTGGATTATATGCGGTCAATTCTGAAATATATGTCAGTGATTTCTGTTGTTTTTAGGACAGAACAAATCGATTTAAATCATATTCACAGACAAACGTCAAAATTTGAATATGACCTCTAGGGCTTTTTGAATTTTAAAATTGTCCGTGTCTCTGCGCTGATTTAGGTGCATCTTTTTAGAAAATTGCAAGAAGTGAATGATTTTGAATTACAAATTCATCTTGTTCATCGTCTTCATTTTTCTCATTTCTATTCAGTATTAAAATGTTACATAGGCCTACAACTTAATAATGAGACTCTTTTTTGGAATGTTGGGCATTTATTCATAGATTTATTCATATAACTAAATTAATCAAAATATTGGCCATCAGCAGCGATAACTTTCTCCCATCTTTCGGGAAGTCTACGAATTCCGTCGCGGAAAAAATCTTGGGTTTTTGAGGCTATTCATAAATCGAGCCAGTTCTTAGTATCCTCATTTGAAGTGAAGTGCTGATCAGCCAACGCATGAGTCATCGAAGCGAACAAATAGTAATCAGATGGAGCAATGTCGGGGCTATACGGCGGGTGGGGTACCACTTCCCATTTGGTTGTTTCCAGGTACGTTTTCACGACTCGCGCAACATGAGGGCGAGCATTGTCATGCTGAAGAATTATTTTGTCGTGCCTTTCAGCAGATTGAGGCTGTTTTTGACGCAATGCTCGACTCAAACGCATCAATTGCAGTCGATAGCGCTGCCCGTCAATGGTTTCATTTGGTTTTAGCAGCTCATAATACACAACACCGAGCTGATCCCACCAAATGCAGAGCATAAGCTTGGAACCATGAATATTTGGCTTCGCTGTCGATGTTGATTGGTGCGCGGGCGGTCCCCATGATTTCTTTCGCTTTGGGTTATCATGATGTATCAACTTTTCATCGCCGGTCACAATACGATGCAAAAAATCCTTCCATCGTTGCCTTTGAAGCAGTTCGCACAAGCAAAAGCGCCTCTCAACATCTCTTGGCTTCAACTCGTGCGGAACCCAGTGGCCTTGCTTTTGGATCATTCCCAGTGATTTAAACCGCTTCGATATGGCTTGCTGAGTCACTTCCAACGAAATTGCGAACTCTTTTTGCGTTTGGCACGAATCTTCTTCGAGTAATTTCGTCAATTCTTCGTCTTCAAACTTTTTTGGCTGGCCAGGTCGCTCTTCGTCGGTAATGTCGAAATTATCATTTTTGAACCGAAGAAACCACCGAAAAACTGTGCACGTGAAAAAGCATCGTCACCGTAAGCTTCCACGTGCAATTGATGACTCTGAGCTGCAGTCTTCTTAGCAAAATAATGCCCAAGTAAAATTTCCCGCAAATATTGTTTTTTTTTCGTGAATTTTCGAAACTTTCCATGGTCCGGTAAATGCGTTGTCAACAATTAAAACGAAATGTTTATACTGACATTGCCAGCTTATGAATAGAAACTTCAAAGATGGACTACCATTAGTTTATCGGTGCTGCTGTCTCTAAAAAAAAGTCTCATTATTAAATTGTAGGTAATACATTTTAGCTAATAGTTACTTATGTAGTACTTACCTGAATGAGGCTGGCTGTGTCCTGGCTGGGTGAGTTTAGTACAGGAGCAGCAGGATTTTGTACATAGAAAATATTTGTCCAGCCATAATTGATTTTTTTCGGGTGGATTTTCCATTATGAACAAGGCGACTATCCCCCATATCCGCGCAACGGATCTCGGAAAAAAAATGCAAAAAAATATAAATAACCATGATTATGAACTAAGGGAATTCCCTCGGGACATCGCGAGTCGGGAAAGAATTTTTAATTGAAATCAAGTACGCAATCGAAGCGTTATTTTCGATTCTGAATACGATAGGCGAGAGAGGAATTATTCTCGAGCACTCACGGAGAATAGAATTCGAGATTATCCCCATCCAGAGCGAGATGATCGTCCTAGCTCTATTCCATATTGGAATCGTACTAATCGGCCCCGTCCCTGCCCGCCAGTTTCTGAAATTCCTAAATTCGATGGCGATGTGTTTCAATTTTTAATTTTCAATTTTTTTAATTTTCAATTTTCTGTTTTCTATTACCAATTTTCAATGTTTAACGTTCAATTAACATTTTTCATACACCCCTCCACTAACATTTCAAATGCCGCAGGTCCTTCCGAATATTATCTCAACTTTCTTATCTTCCTTCGAATGACACCCATCTTGCGTAAACATATGTCGTTTATCGAGGAAAATGTCCTTCTGAACAACACCATTGGAGGAGGAGGATTGAAAATACCTTTATATGTACTAGGGGGCTTCGCCCCTGCTCGCTACGCTCGTCAACCCCAGTCCAACCTTGCAGTCGCTGCAATTTCACGATCTTGGACACCTGTAGCTCATCATACAGCTGATACAACTCAAGGTTGTACCGGATGCGCCATTCACCTCGTTCACGAACGGCCCCGAAGATTCTTCAGAGAACCTTTCGCTCGAATGTGTCCAACAGGTGTTCAGAGTTTTGGGTTAGGGTTCATGTCTCGCAGCCATAGCATAGCACAGGTCGGATTATGGTTTTATACACGTCGAGCTTCGTCTTCCTGTGCACCAGCTTCGAATTCATAGTTTGGAGGACCGCAAAGTAACACTTATTAGCTAGATGTATCCGTCGCTTTATCTCATCTGTTTCGTTGGCGTCCTTTGACAAATTGCTACCCAGGTAAGTGAAGTTGTCTACATACCCTATATGGAGGTCCCCCACTGTGATGCTTGAATTTACTGGCGTTCTAGTTTTTGATTGCATCATGACCTTGGTTTTAGATTCGTTGATATGTAGTCCAACTTCTTTGGCGTCGTTATTGAGATTATGCAGGAGGATTTCTGCATCACCCAATCTTCGAGACATGATGTCGACGTCGTCGGCGTAAGCTACTAGTTGAGTCGACTTAATGAGTAGCGTTCCGCTGCTGTCCAAATTCATGGCTCGGATTACATACTCCAGAGCCAGGTTAAAGAGCGTCGGCGCCAGCCCGTCGCCTTGCTTGAGTCCAGTACGAGTTTCAAAAGGGTCAGTGAGTCTGTTCTGAACTCTGACCTGCGAGACGGTATTAGTCATCGTCATCCTTATGAGTCGCACTAGCTTAGCCGGTATACCAAAATGCAGCAGAATGTTGTACAGTACACTTCGATCGTTACTGTCGTATGCCTGCTTGAAGTCGACAAATATTTGGTATACGTCGATGTTATATTCCCAGCACTTCTGGAGTAAAAGCTTCGCTGTAAAAAGCTGATCTGTCGTCGAACGACCAGGTCTAAAGCCGCCTTGGTACTCGCCAATGATTCCCTCTGCGTACGGATTAATTCTATTTTCTAGAATTTTAGATAAAATCTTATAAGTCGTACAAACTGATGAGATGCCTCTGTAGTTCTCACATTTCAACTTATCCCCTTTTTTGTGGATTGGGCAAATGATACTTTTGCGCCAATCTTCCGGGATTATTTCGTCGTTCCATACTTTAACGATAAGTGTGTGTATAGCCTTAACAAGGTTCTCCCCACCATGCTTCAGCAATTCAGCTGGAATCTCGTCAGCGCCCGGGGCTTTATTATGTTTTAGTGCTTGCATGACGAGATCAACTTCTTCTATTGTTGGGGGTTGAACGGGAGGGCCTGTTTCAGCCGTCAGCTCTAGTGCTTCTTGTGTGGGGTTGTTCGGTTGAACATTAAGGAGCTCTTTAAAATGTGAGGCCCAGCGTTTATCAACGCTATCGGTGTCGCTAATTATATTGTCATCCTTATCCTTACAGAGGCTGGTCCTGGGTTGATATCCACTTTTAATTTAATTAATTAGCTTGTACGCTTGTCTACTGTTCCTACTAGCTAGTCTTTGGTTTATTTGCATCAACTGCTCGTCAAGATGCTTACGTTTCTTACGTCTAATTAACCTATTCGAAAATCGTCGAAGCTCGTCATAATTTGTTTTTTTGGCTCTAGTTGCGCGTTCGGTCCATTGGCGATATGCCTCGTTTTTCGCATCTACCGCATTTCGACATTCCTCGTCAAACAAATCATTTCGGGCTCGCCGGGCTTTGTATCTCACAACCTCCTCTGCGACCCCTTTGATGGTGTCTTTGAGTGTATCCCAAATCTCAAGGGCGCCTTTGTTGCTGATGTTATTTAGCAAGGGCGTCAGCTTCCCCTCAAGGGCAGTCGTATAAGTGACCACCGTGGCATTATCCAACAATTTGTCAACCGCAAAAATTTTTACCGGGTTGAATCTCGAATGATGCACAGAAGAAATTCTGCACCTATAAGTCGCCTTCACCATATAGTGGTCAGAGTCAATATTTGCTCCACGATAGGACCGAACATCCATCATGCTCGATGCCCATCTCTTGCAGACAATTTGGTTGACGGTATGTTGATCTGGAGATCCCCAGGTCTGTCTGTGAATACGACGATGCGGAAAACACGTTGAGCTAATGACTATGTTTCTGCTGGTCGCGAAGGCTGTAACCTCCAGTATTCCCCCTATGCCAACTTTCGTTTCCGACTTTGGCGTTGAAGTCCCCCAGCAGCAATTTGACATCGTTTGATTGAAGTGAATCGAAGAGATTTTCTAGGCGGTGGTAGAACTCGTCTTTGGCCGCGTCTTCACTGACTTCGGTGGGGGCATGCGCGTTTATGAGCCAGAGATTGAAGAACCGAGTTTTAATGCGCATCGCACACAGCCGCTCGTTTATGGGTTTGAAGTCGATAACATGCGGTTTAAGTTGATTGTTTACAATAACCGCCACTCCAAACTCCCTGTGGCCCGAAGGTTTTCCACTTGTGAAAATTGTGTACGAATTTCGGTCGTCTACCTCGCTACTAAGCCATTTTGTTTCCTGGAGTGCAACAATGCTCAGCTTATATTTTTCGACCTGATCCAAGAGGGCCCTTAAGGCCCCTGGCCTATTCAGGGAGCGTACATTCCAGGTTCCTAAAGAGTAATCCATTGTTCGTTTGCGAGGTCGTCGTTGAGTTGTATCCGTCCAATCCGAGGCTTCCGTTCCAGGTTTCTTGACCTCGAAATTTTTTTCCAACGATGAGTTGTCGGCCCATCGCTTAACCATGATAGTATTCGTAAACGGAAGAGGTCCATCATGGAGCGGCCTCGGAGGTGCTGCTTCGGTGATTGACTATTCGGTTTTTGTCACCCTATTACGTTTAGTAACCTGAGACGCTGAAGTTGTTAATACAGCACTCAGGCGCAGCGGTTACTCGGATAATGCGGGAAAGTAACGCCCCGTAGAGAAACATAGTAATTGGCCGGAGCCGCTCACACTATGAAGCTCCTCCTGCATAGCTAAGGGTCCGCAGTTATGCCACAACTGAAAAGGATATAGGAATCGGCCAGAGCCTATATCAACCCCTTACGGGGAGGATAAAGGTTGAATGTGCTTTGAACCCCCATAAATCTGCCACTGGAGCTTTAGCAGGAGCCAATAGAGGGTTTTAGTTTTAAATTTATTGAACAAAAATGTGGTGCTTGCTATATTTAGGCATCTCTTTACATTGGTGAATTATACACCGCGCAAGAAATTTTATTTTTATTGCTAAACAAATTTAAAATTTTTTTTTAGATAATTGAATTTTTAGATAATTGAAGCTATTTAATTTTTATGAACATTCGAACGATTGAAATGAGATCATTATTGTGTTATTTCTATTATAGAAGCTGATAGTTCAAAAGTAGAATCTCATACAGAATAATTTACACTAATTCAACGCGGTAAGAATTTCTCTCCAATTTCTAAGTAGGTTGTGGAGATCGTGTTAACGTAATTTTTTTTTATTTGTACTGTGAATCTATTTATTACGCCGGTCTCGACTGTACACATACTTAAATGTCATGCATCATCAAGTTACCAAATAATCTCAGAATTTAGTCAAAAGCCCACCGCAGTCGTTCTCAAGAATATCACCCGCAAAATTGATACTGTCCGAATCTTCTTAGAATGGTGTTAGGACTACTAACCACCTGCCAAAGCGTCATCTTCATCTTCCTTCATCATCGGATGTGTCTTAACCATTGTCGTGCTGTCGTCTCCGCAACTTCATCGGTAGCGGACATATGAAATATGAATAGGACACCCTCTGTAACTCACATGCACATCCTCGTCTTTCATCTGATCATCAACGACATGATGACAATGCGCAAAAGATGTACTCACTGAAGCCAAAAATTCGTGGAAAATCCACCATCATCATGAGTCGATACATATTGGCTGCTCTGCTAATAAAAACAAATGGCTGCAATGTTGACTGGATTCATACGTATACAAGGGCAACAGACATGTAACAGAATCCGTTTTTTGTGGTAAATCCGCCATACAACGAATCGTCGATCGTCGTTCGTACTGAAAAGTTTTGCGATGATTTTACGCGCCGTGGGAGAATTTTATTTTTATAAAACGTGTACGACAAGTATTTATTAAAAATATACACACAGAGACATACTCGTAGTACACGCAATATGTAGAGCATGAATATTGAATTACACGCCCCAAGTCGATTGTCTGTGATTTCTGATTTGTGTCGTCGGTCGTCTCCTCAGTGCAGTATGCTCAGTATGATGGTGATGCACTTGATTTTAGCATGTCGCTTTCGGGAGACAAAATCAGAATCACGTTGGTCAGCAAAATGCAAAGATAATTTCATGTGACAGTTGGAGGATTTTGTATTATCTTCAATGTCAATAAACATTTGTTTTAATTTTCTGCTGGACGGAGTATCAATTTCTGAACATATGAAAATGATGTGTGTTGGATGGAGATGGAGTTCATTAGTTTCTTTGTTTATTGTTTCTGCGGGGTAGATGTGCTGCTGTGTCGTGGTATGCAATTTCAAGAACATGATTATATGGATTATGCATGTTTTTAAAAGTTGTCTTTTAATGGGAATAGTGGCTTCGGTGGATCTTAGTATACGAGACCTATACATACATTATTCTATAATCTATTATGTTCCTCGATTTTTATACCGCTCATAATTAGGTTAGGTTATAGGGGCTGTCATGGTAGCCATGACATACTTAAACCACATCTTGGTCCTTTGTGATACACGCGAAAAGTTATCCTGAAACCAGCCTAACGTGCAATAAAATGTTGAAGTTGACCAATATCAGCGTTCTCCAGGTCTCCCTGGGCAACCACAGAGAAAATGAAAGATACTTTCCTCCTCGTCCTCGTTCCCACAGCTTCTACAGATCATTATACGGAAGATTAAGCCTCCTAGTGTGCTCCCCGATAGGACAGTGTTCCGTGACAACGCCCACGACAGCTCCGATAACTTGCCTTTTTAGTGTTAATAATTTAGAGGAACGATAAAGATAATGATAAGGCCACAACATCTATGTCCTGGAAGCCGTACTTCCATTAATCCATCTTAAATTCGCCTTGCTTACGGCGGCCTGCTTGATGGTCTGTTGCATGAATCCATGAGCTACCAATATGACGTTGTTTTCCTGGTACAATTCCTGTTATGCTCCGTGGCGCTAGTTCATCAGCTTTACGTTTCCTGCATATCCGCTGTTCTCGAATCAGCTGGAATCCAGCACAGGCTAATGTGAAAGTAATTTTCCATTTCCAGAAGCACGGCATGACAATACATCACCGTTGTTGAAATTGAGAGTACGGACTCAAGCGAGTTTGGCTGTCCGTGAAAATAAAGACATTCCTTGTCGTTATATCGTGCTGTTGCAGCCAGATCAATACTTCCTGGATCGCAACGAGTTCCGCATGAAGAGCACTACAGTGAGATGGTAATCGGCTTAAAATATTTAAGTCAAGTCCGTTCGCGTGAATACCGCAGCTCCTACGTCACAATCAGCCTTGAAACCATCTGTATAGAGAAGAGCGCTGAGTCCAGAGGTAAAGGAAGGCCATTGCAAGGTTCCATTGCGTTCTAAATGGTATTAAGCTTTTGAAGTTCCTGCAAACAAAAAATTAAGGAGTAGTATAGGTATAATCAGTCCATGCTGGGATAATCTGGTTATTCGGAACTGAAGAGTGTCCACTGCTAAGTATCTTCCAATAACGTGTCTCGCGAAGGCGTAGAGCTCCGAATGCAGCCGCTTGCTTCCCGAAAATATCAAGAGGAATTATGCAGTAGCACACCCAAAGCATCAGATGAAGTCGTCCTAAACGCTGAGTGATTGCCACATTAGCTGTTCTTTGCACCTTCCTTCAGAAAATTTGAAGTGTGAAAACCCTAACAAATATTTTTTAGTTCTGCTACTACTACTACTACTACTACTACTACTACTACTACTACTACTACTAATATAAGTATGTATTTTCGAGCTTCTTATGCATGTCGAAGTAACACAAAATGCTAGATCTTCTGACAATTGCGAAATACACCTTGCTTAGGAGGGCGCTTCACCATCTAATTTGATGAATTTTCTCTGTGCGATAGAAAAGCAAGTGCTGACCAAAGATGCCCTCCCTCTTCTAAAAGCTATCTACACTACTGGTGGACAGAATACGATTCCAAGCAGTAGTCGAAGCGGTAAAACATCACGCATTCGTCCATTTTGTTGAAAGGTACCGAAAAGGCCTAAAAAACTTTACCACTGGAAAAAGGGCATCAACCCGTAAGGGCATAATGTTGAAACAAGCCAAAAAAAAAATTAAAACCCTGGCCACTACTTACTGCATAAGCATTTGTTACGGTAGTCGCCATTCAGGAGTATAGAGCGAATAACCGCCACATATAGCCAATGTAGAACTTTCGGTTGCAGTCCCCAGCTTTTCCCAATCGCTTTCCTGTATGAATAAAGTGCAATCATAGCCTTGTCTATATGTTCTTGAGCTTTCTATCCAATATGACGCCAAGGAGCTTGGCTCTGTCCGCGAGATTCAGTCTCAGCCCACCCTTTACCGGGGAATCGACAGGTGGTAGTATTAGTTGGGAACTTACCTAAGATAGCAATATCATCCGCATAGGCAATAACCTTATATCTCAATGCTCCCAGACCCATGAGCAGCCTATCGACCACGATAATCCAAAGAGGTGAGAGGCTGCGAAACATGGATCCTCACCCAAGCCTCCGAAATTTTGCTAGACCGATTCGAACGAAAGGTCCTTCGGCGAATTTTCGGGGCCGTTCGCGAGCGAGACCAATGGCGTATCCGGTACAACCATGAGTTGTATCAATTGTACGATGAGCTGGAAGTATCGAAAATCGTGAAACTTCAACGTTTGCAATGGGCGGGGCATGTACAACGGATGGACGATAATCGCATGCCAAAGAAAGTGATGAACGCACAACGAATTGACGGAGCGAGGTTGCGTGGACGACCGAGAGCTCGCTGGGAGAACTCCGTAGGTGAAGACGCCCACCAGCTGCTGGGCTTCCGAAACTGGAGGACAAGGTCACGTAACCGCGACAATTGGAGGTCAACGATTCAGGCGGCCAAGGCCCGACGTCGGGCTATCGTGCCACATTGATGATGATGATGATGAGAGGACACCACCTTGTGGAGTACCCCTGCTCAAGGCTGTGTGAAGTTAGCCAGTCATTTTTTTAAATTAGGTCCTTTTGCTCGGTGACCCGTTTGTTCTACAGCGGCTACGTTTGTTCTTGATTGTTCGCCAAATAATATCGTTTGTTCTTCTCTAATTATTTAATTATAGCAACTTTAAAATTGTGAGTGTGAACTTAGCCAGTCATTTTTAAATATGGGTTGGAAAGGTATAGGTTTGGTATCAATCGAAAGCCAGACGTTTGTTCATTTTGTAGGGCGTTTGTTCATCCTGGAAACGGAAGGATACAGGAATTATTAAGGAAAAAGGGATTAGTTGTGACGCCATCTACACTCGACTAGCGAAAATGATTTGACATTTTTAGTGGCAATGGATGCCGCTAAAGTAATTGTCAATAAGAGGGCAAGATGCTAGCACTTGAAAACCACGATATGAATTAAAACACAGAGTTGCTATTCGACTCTTGTCAAGTTACGTCGCTCTCGTGGTCTGCTCTCTATACATACTGTCAAATCCCCGTAGAGGTTATTATTTTCATTACCTAGTTATTGTTTACATCGTTTAAAGTTTGTTTCAAACGAAAGCATTGGCATCTATTGGCTCCAACAGGCCGCGGGAGCCGTCTCCCGTCGACTTACTTTTAAGGGACCGACTTAAGCTCCCGAAAACGCACCCAGATTCACTGAAGATGACTTCGCAAAACAAATTTGCTTTGTTAGCAAATATGACGTCTACCAGCGATGCCGACTGCAACGATTCCATCAACACCGAACTAAATTCTACCAAGCCGCGCGCCAACAAGAAGCTCAAGCCGCCTCCAATAATCATTCCTGATCTTGGCCGAGAAAGCATAACAGCAATCATGGAAACTTTGAGGTTACCCAAATTCGACATTCAACATCTTGGAATCGGTAAGAAAATTTTGTTGTCGGATCAAGACTCCTATGACACTTTTCGTAAACATCTCATCGTAAAGAAAGTCCACTTCTACACGTACTCGCAAGCGGATCTAAGGCCAATGAAATTTGTGTTGAAAGGATTGCATGAAATGGAGTGCTCCGCTCTTAAAAAGCATCTCACCGAGGTGCACAAATTACCGTGCGAAGATGTTAAAAAGTTTAATCTGAATCCGAACAGGAAGAGATTCTCCGACGAAACTATCTATCTCCTCTATTTTAAAAGAGGGGCTGTCAAACTGGCAGAACTAAGAAATATTCGTTCAGTAATGAACACAATTGTTTCATGGGATTATCAAAAGCGCCGACACCAGCAAGTAACACAGTGCAGAAACTGTCAAGCCTATGGACACGGCTCGTCCCACTGCCACCTTCCACCAAGGTGCCTCCTTTGCGGACAAAATCACAACAAGGACTCATGCACCACTAAAGAAACATCCGAAATCAAATGCGCCAATTGTGGTGATGATCACACGGCCAACAATATTAACTGCCCGAAACGGGATGAATACATTCAAATGAGAAAGCGCGTATCCTCGCGAACATCTCAAAAACGCGAACAATATCACCCGATGGCTAAAGTTCCATTTACTAGCACCACTTCAGATTCATTTCCACCACTCCCAGGAGCAGCACCTAATATAAACTCGACATCTAATTATAATTTTAAAACCCATGAAATGTACAGTCATATGTTAAAACAACAACCTAACCAATGTACAATGTCAAATAGCTTACTATTCACTCCTAGCCAAATGATCAATCTTGCTCAAGAACTAATTTCGAGACTGTCTAGTTGTAATTCTAAATACGATCAATTTTGTGTTCTCACCGAACTAGTCGTAAAATTTGTTTATAATAGTAATTAACCCGCTAAAATGTGTCCTATGGAATGCCCAAAGCATTCGAAACAAGTCAATTGAAACATTCAATTTCTTAGATAACAGCCAGATCGATATAATGTTCTTGACTGAGACTTGGTTAACGGTCGGAGAAACATTGTATAATAGAAATTATGAAATTGTTAGAAAAGACAGAGAAAACAATAGAGGTGGCGGGGTCGCAATTCTAGTTAAGAAAGGTATTAATTTTAGTATACTTAGTTGTTTCCAAACAAAAATTATTGAGTTCATTGCAATTAAGCTGACAGACATAGATACTGTTCTAATCGCTGCTTACTTCCACGGTACAAAATTAAATAATGCCAAATTAGAAGACTTCAAATATGACATTAATATTTTAACTTCTATAAGAGGCAAATACCTTTTATGTGGCGATTTTAATTCGCGTCACCGCTTTTGGAACTGTTCCAGAGCAAATAAAGCGGGAAACATTCTTTATGACTTTGTATCTGCCAACCGATTCCTAGTCCACACTCCTTTAGACCCAACATGCTACCCCCCGAGAGGTAACCCATCCACTCTGGATCTGGTGATAACTAATGGTCTCTTACCCATAACGCATCCTATAGTAGAAAATGAATTGTCTTCACCGCACCTACCTGTTATATTCTATATTGAAAGTAACATTATTAACACTCCCCGACTTATTTTAACTACTCAAAAACCTCTTGGAGGAAATATCGAAGGATAATTTCAAACGAGACAAATTTAGGAACTCACGATTTGTCCCTAATTGTAAATATTGAACAGATTGACTCATTAATTAAAAACTTTACCACGATCATAAATAATGCCAAGCAAAATTCCACACCAAAATCTACACTTATATCGCACAATTTCTCCCCCTCCAATTTTTGCCTCAGTTTAATTAAACAACGCAATATTATTCGTAGAGAATGGCAACGCACACGTATTCCTTATTTAAGGCAACTTGCCACAAGCCTAACTAAACAAATAGGATCTACCCTACTTGAAGAAAGAACCCGCTACTGGAATGAATTGCTTTCAAAACAAGGTAAAGGATCGCAGAAACTCTGGAATCTCTATAAAGTTATTAAAAACAAATGCCGTTATATTCCGCCTATCAATTCGGAAGATGGATCTAAAATATTTAATGAAGAAGGTAAGGTGGAAAAGTTAGCCGACAGTTTTGAAAAAGCACACACCTTGACGGAACAACTGAGTGATACCGACACGATCAATAATGTTAATACATCCGTAGACTTCCTCCTCGCAGCTCCAACGGACTTTTGTGCCACTGACTTCTGCAACCCCTCTGAACTGAAGAAGGTAATTAATAGTCTAAAAGTTAAAAAAGCAGTAGGAGATGACCGTATTGGAAACATTTTAATTAAAAATCTTCCACGTAAGGCGATTGTAGCACTCTCTCACATTTTAAACAGCTGTATGAAACTAGGATATTTTCCAAATCTGTGGAAAAATGCGATTGTCATCCCCATTTGTAAACCAGGAAAAAATCCAAGCGTCGCTACTAACTACCGCCCAATAAGCCTACTGCCATCACTGAGTAAGGTTTTTGAGAAAATCATACTCACTCGCCTCCATCGCAAGCTAGACGCCAACCACACTATTCCCGACTGGCAATACGGTTTTAGACCCGGGTTATCTACAAACCACCAGTTACGTAGAGTCGTTGGTCATATAAATCGAGGATTTGAAAACAAACAGTCTACAGGGTTAATCGCTCTCGACATCCAAAAAGCCTTTGACTCGGTCTGGCATAATGGATTAATACACAAAATGTTAAATTATTCGTTTCCGAAATACCTGACAAAATTAGTGCATTCTTTCCTAAACTTGAGAACGTTTTCAGTCAAAACCAAAGTAGTATCTTCAAAAAGAACTATTCCCGCCGGTGTCCCACAGGGGTCAGTGTTAAGTCCGACCTTGTACAATATATACACATCCGATATTCATAAGGTACCAAATTGTGAAATAGCCATGTACGCTGATGACACTGCTATTTATTGTAGCTCCGACTGTCCCATGGAAATCATTTCGTCCCTCCAGCAACAACTGACTGTTTTAAATGAGTTCTTCCGCAAATGGAAGATCCAAACCAATGCAGAAAAAACTCAAGCCGTGTTTTTCACGAAGAGACGAGCCATGAGGTTTATGCCCGACCCACAATTAAATGTTAGGAGCAACAGTTGATTGGTCCACGAGCCTAAAATACCTAGGAGTACATTTGGATAAAAAACTCACCTTTAAAATACATGCTGAAGAAACGGCTCTCAAAATAAATAAATGTATCCACTCTGTATACCCATTTATAAATAGAAAATCGCGACTCTCTCTGGATAATAAATTACTACTTTATAAGACAGTGATGCTACCGGTGTTGTCTTATGGATCCCCAGTTTGGCATAAATGTGCGAATACCCACAAAAAGAAACCGCAAATATCGCAAAACAAATGCCTAAAAATTATTACCAATAAGCCAATATTTTTTCCAACCATACAACTTCATAGAATTACTAAGATAGATACAGTAAAAACTAGAATTGAAAAGACCTACATCAGATTTATCGCTCGATGTTCATCTTCGGATAACCCACTCATCCGTCCTTAGTGTCTTCTCTGTCCTACTTTTACCATAAGCTATGACTATAGTAAATAGTACATAATTAAGTAGGTTAGTTGTAGTAAGTAAGTAAGTAGTAAGTTAGATTAAGACTCAGAAGGTTTTTTAGTAATTTTTTTCCTCGTCAGATTATCTGCTAATTGCAAAAATTTATCTTGTCACCTACATATTTAGTTGAATTTAGCTGTAAAGACTATTGTCTAAATCCCTATCCTAAGTACTGAAAATTGTAACAAACAAATCAATTCGATCAAAATAAATTTATTATTATTATTATTATAATTAAAACACAGAGCTAAAATTTTACGTCTGATGTATTTAACAATGGCGACTCAATTGTGAAATTCGTACAGTGTATTTGACATTTTGAATTTGATGGTAGCAGCGCCAATCGGTTAGGTGTGGTCAATGGTCGTACTATGAACTCCTACACATTTGTGTCTCGTTTTTGCTAGTCGAGTGTAGATGGCGTCGCAACTAATCCCTTTTTCCTTAATAATTCCTGTATCCTTCCGTTTCCAGGATAAACAAGCGCCCTACAAAATGAACAAACGTTTGGCTTTCGATTGATACCAAACCTATACCTTTCCAACCCATATTTAAAAATGACTGGCTAAGTTCACACTCACAATTTTAAAGTTGCTATATTAAATAATTAGAGAAGAACAAACGATATTAATTGGCGAACAATCAAGAACAAACGTAGCCGCTGTAGAACAAACGGTTCACCGAGCAAAAGGACATAATTTCAAAAAAATTACTGGCTAACTTCACACAGCCGCGTACTACCTCGTAGATGAGCCTCTCTAGCATTTTGAGCAAGGTCGAGAACAGGCTGATAGGCCTAAGATCCTTAGGGTGAGCGCGCGAAGCTCTACTCTCCCTCCATAATCGAGGTATGTAGATCAAATCTAGGCAGGCCTTAAAAATTTAACTAATTGTGAAAATATTGACTTATCGTTCCATTCTATACACCAACTGCGGTGCATGTCTGTAGTATTTATGGCATGGCAACTTACCAGCTCTATGGGAACTACGCCGAACTTTGTCTGTTTGGAGGAGAAGAGCCCCAGCGGGAGAAATATCGAGGAAATGTCACATTGGAATTTATGCATCATGACCTCTAAGCGTTTATAGACCTGATGAGTGTGTCTATCTGTACGAAACCACAAAAACTTTGGGAAAAAATACCTAAAATTGAGGAAAATGAGAGAAAAAAAGTTTCGTCCCAATCGGGATTCGAACCTCCGACCTTCAGTCACAAGGTCAGCAACTCTACCTACTGAGCTATAGACGCTTAGAGGTCATGATGCATAAATTCCAATGTGACATTTCCGAAAATTGAATAACTCGATATTTCTCCCGCTGGGGCTCTTAAAAATTTGTTCAATCCACAGGTATACAATGTGAGGCACGTGCTGTATATGTAAACATATGGGGGTATGCTATCCTGCAGGATACTTGTAGATTCGGGGGAACTTCCGGGAAACTGTGTGTCTAGTAAGAGGTCAATAGTCTCCCTACTTTTCCGCGTCCACGAGCCATCGGGGCTTATCAAATAGCTCGGACCAGATGGATTGGTCGCTAATATTCTACGAAGTCTAGATGCCTGGCTCGATTTTTTTTTCTATGATGAACGCTTTGCTTGGCTTACTTCTTTTTTAAATTTGCTAAGACACAATTTATAGGTTCCAGTTCATCCCCATATATGTTTGCCCTGTTCAACGCTTTCCCTTTCCTTTCCTGTCAGCTCTACATTCATTAATAACTCAAAATTAGAATGAGTGTATTCACGCACAAGTGAGCGGACTAAAATTTGGACACAATTTCTACTTATATTTTCCACCACCAGTAGGAATACGCAAGTTAGCGGCGAAGGTAGTGTGTGAATGCAATGTAACACTTATGTCAAACGACATTCATTATTATGACAAAAATCACATAAAAACATGTAGATGAGCATAATCTGCGTTATTTTATTTGCACAATATATTTCTTCATAATTTTCAAATTTGATTTCCCGCCATCTACTCTGATATATAGCTACTTCGTTGCGAAGCGTAGAAATTTTTCGCTAAGTAGAGGACACTGCGCTACGTTTCACATACACTGAGTGCCTTCTGATGGAGGGTAATATAAGTAGAATTTTTGTCAAAATTTTGGTCCGCTCAGTGCGTGAATATACTCAATGTAACCATGCATCTTTCTATTAAAGGAATTTTATTTGTCGAAAACAAGCGAAACCCTTATGCCCAAAATTATTTATTTAAGAAAAACCTTTTTTTTTCTTTGCTCTAAAATCTGGTTTGGGTTGGCGAATCCTAATGAAACACACGCAAATGTAACCCTAGTAAAGTTGTACAACATGTCACGGAATAAAATTATTGACTGCATTCAGCGAGCACATATTGGAATGAACTACTGGAAAAGTGTTCTCTCCCCGCGGCCCACTCACCCGCTAATCGGTCCAGATACGATATAGCCGAAAATTTCCCCTACGTAGCTAGAAATTGGAATGCTACATCTAGGTGAGTTGCTGCTGCTCAGACTGCTCGATCAACTGTCACGCACAGCTGCTCGACCATCAATACGGAAATTGTTCATTCACAGTTCAGCAGAAAAAATGTCATTTCTGAGCCAGGTTTAAGTGAACATTATAATATTGTGTGCACTCTCGTATTTTGGAAAGAAAGTTGCAGTTTTAGGTTTTTTGAATTGTTGATTACCGCTATGTCTGCGAATGTATCAGCTGATTGGAGAGAACTGACATTTCGCGTAGCAGGTCTATTCAGCAAACATAAACTTAACAGTTTTCCAATTTATTGTGGTAGGGATATGTAACACATTCCAATATGTGCTCGCTGAATGCAGCCATTATGTCAGAGACGGCGAAATATCCCATGTTCGGCAATTAGTTTCGAACTTTAAAGTCGGTCTAAAACAAATTAAAAAAATACCGGCGTACAGAGGGCTGCGCCCGCAATACGAGGGTTTTTTAGAATTTTGATGCATAGTGAATATTTTTTGTACATATATTTTATAAGCAATAGATAAGAATTGTGCACAACATGAATGAAATGCTTCCTGTAAATCTATTTTTGGATTGGTCTAAATAAACGCGTTCCAGAATGAAAGGCTAGCGCCTGTCATTCTGTTTCACCTTTAATTAGACCAATCCAAAAATAGATTTACTATTTGCCCAGTCTGTATAAAAGTACTCCAAGGCAAATCTACAGGATTTTTTCGATAGATTTCTGATGGCCTTTGAGCAAAAAGAAACTCAGGCAAACGTAAGGATGGCTTGGCATTATATATGAACTGAATTATTAGCTGTAAATCTACTGTTACTGTTTTTTAAATCAAGGAAAAGCAACTTATATGAAATGATTCCATTGTTTCCCCTGACATTAGAGCCAACGCAAGCTTTCCTATGAGTATTGAACAAGTATACTTTTGCAGCTTTTCCGGGACACCCTGTTAACTTGGTCCTACAAACTTCCAAAATATTTGTGGCAAACACTATTACCATTCTATGCATTTTCACCAAATTTCATGTGCATTGTTTCATCAAGTTAAAAGATATGCATTGAAGAAATGCTTAAGAGGCTTCCCTTGTATTGTGAAAGGTCCTTACTAAATACTTACTTGGCTATATTTCCGGTTTGGATACAGTTATTCGAATGAAAATTCGTAGACATATTCCTTGTGCAATTTTCTAAAAACCCTTAGCAGAATTTTCATATTTGGAAACCTAAGAGGGGCTACACACGAACAAGTTTAAATTTTACAAATTTACTGTTATTTACTTTTCCTTAGCAAAAGTCAACAGTCTTAATATTTAACGTATATAAGGCCATACTAACCAATCTTTGTGCAAAGTTTCATATCGATCCCTATAACGGTTTAGAAAAACGGAGCTCGAAAAGGAAGTTTAACTTTAAACGCCAATAACTTTTTTACCGTTACTCTAAACTAGAAAATTTTAACTGATATGAGGTGTACTCGTTTAGATCTTTGATTTGAATACCCATACGTCAATCTCCGATGAAAACTAAAAAAGTCGACTTTTTTCAAACGTTCGGGACACCCTGTTATCTTCTTCCTACCAACTTCTAAGGTATTCGTGCCAAAGACTGTAACCATTCTACACATTCCTACCAAATTTCATGACAATCGGTTGAGCCGTTCGCGAGTTATTTAGTGAACAGACGGACGGACAAAATCGATTTTATAAGGGTTTTTTGAAAAAAATCTAAAAAACCCTAAAAAACGAGCGAAGGCTATAATAAAAATAAGAGAAATAATTGGAATTTTTTTCCTTTTTTACATTTTCCAGAAAACTGGTTGTCTTTATGAACACATCCGATGGGGTGATGCCTTTGTTGTTGTCTACTCGATTTGTGATAAGCCCAGCTTTTTGGCCGCCGAAGACTATTTGGAACAATTGACAAAACTCAAGTTGCCATCATACTACACAACACTACTCTTAGGGAACAAACGTGATTTGGATCACGTTAGGTACCTAAATATATACTTTCTAAAATCACACCATCCGTAAGTATCTGAGACTTTTGCAAAATCTCGTTTCTTGTTTATAATTTCAGAAAAGTATCGGTGAATGAAGGACACGAATTATCCTTAAAATATTCTTGCCAATTCTATGAAGTGTCGGCAGCCGAAAGTTTTGCAGGTGTATCGCTGGCATTCCAATCATTGTTGCGGGAAGCAAAATCAATACAGTTGTTGAAAGCGTTGCCAATTCGGCGAAAACTTGGGGTAAATAGCGTATCCAAGGTAAATTAATATTTTGAAAAATTTAAAATGTAAGTGCTCAATATGGAAAACATAAGAACTAGGTGATTTTCAGTCTCTAAGGTAAGTATAGGTAGTGTGGCAATAGTTTTTGGCTACGTTTAATTTTGTACATATGGTTTTAACTATAATATAAATTCGAAAAGATTTGGCCACGTCCATTTTTAAAGTTGATTAGAAACTTTATTTACACGTTTGTGTGTTCTAAGAACACTTTACATTTGATTTCTATCTCTTGGGTCTGTCTCCCAAAAAAAAAAAACACATCACTTTGTTTGGAGACGCATATTCATATTTACGAAGCATAAATTTTGTACATATTTTGTAAATATAAATTGGAAAAAGGACTTCATTGCTTTGTTTTGTGTAACTCTGTCGGTAGATACAACTTCCAACTTCTAAATCCATCAAAGTCAGAATGCACCCGTTTAAAATTCACATCCTATTTAAAATTCACATTTATTTTACGTAATAACTGAAGCGGAATATCCCTTTCCTTCATGATGCGAAAGATCGAAAAGGTTAATTTCCACCGGGTAGATTTTGACGGGTTGGATTTTGCTTGGTGTTTTTTGTCCGGATGGATTTTCAATTCAAAAAATTGACTGAGTGAATTTTTATTAATGTACTTTGGCCGGCTACAGATTTCATACAATCTAACTACATAGTTATTACTACAAATCTTCTGAATTAATTGATGTAACTTATGCCTCAATTTGGCCTGCACAGTTCAGTTCATACAACAACAGTTTCCTACATAATGTGCAGACAGCAGGCAATTATTCTTCTCAACCCAACATAAACAAAAGATAAACTTTCAATTCAAGTTGAATGTCATAATTTCTTCAATCAATCGACCTTGATACAGATGAATTTGAATTCGAGCACTTGAAAAGGTCGATTAACTATGGATACATTAAATTAAATACAAAATATGTACATACATAAGTTTATATTGATCTACAAGGCGCGGATCAATCTTTTTGTTAAATTTCCGCTGAGTCACTTACGCGACGCGGTTATGGGTTGTAAATATTGCAATTGCATTGATTAATTACAAATTGAGTCTAAAGATAAAAGATTCAAGCTACTAACAATTAGTATTTACGACCATTAACATACTTAAAAAGTAAAGACTACAAAGTGTTGTTCATCATCTGTATTTGCAATCTGCGCGTTATCTGATCTTTAATCGAAGATCGATATTTCCTTGGTGGAATGCAATATTAATTGTAAATAGAATTTTGTGGTTTTTTAATAAGAATATTTCTTAGTATTTATTATTTGTTGTTGGTTTTGTTTACATGTGTAGTTTTTAACTTGATACATAACCTTTGGTGATTGTATCGAATAATTAGTCGAGTATTTGTAGGTGTGGAAATTTATTGAACAATGAAATTGTGTAAGCCGGGTTCATGTATAAGTTTATAGGAACAACCCTGATTAAATTTCCACACCTACAGATACTTGACTAATTATTCAATAGCATTTATGTGTGGCAATTAAAATATTATTATTCTTAATGGCTAATAATAAAGGGATGATAATCAAGTTATATGTAATATTCTTGCCACCAATCATAGAACAGAGAAAAACGAGTTGACTATTTTCAATTTTGTATAGAAAACGTTTTTGTTAGATTGAGGCCGGGTTTCTGATGGATCTTATTCAGTACCTGTTGGCTGGTTAGCCTTATAGCATAGAGAAGACACACACAATATTCAGAAAGCTTTTCCATTGTATTGAATGGATTTTTTTTTTGCATAGCTACGCCATATTTTTCTTGCTTACGCCATCATATTAGATTGAAAAAATCATTGCGCACTTCATCCAACAGCGTAAATAAGCAAAAGAAAACATAACTAAGCAAAATTGACAAAAAATCAGTTCAATATAATGAAAAAGCTTTCTGAAAATTGTGTGTGTCTTCTCTATGCTATAAGACTAACCATTCTTTAAGAATTTTGAGAGAATGCCCTGAATATTATTACTACCAATAATTTCCAATTTACTCTTGTTCGTGAACGCGTGTGAGCTTTGAGCTTTTCGCTCCTAGATTACTAAGTTGACCTCTAATGTAAATAAATAACGATCTATTGTACTGTATTGCTTCAAGAATAATTTTCAATTATACTTTCTTTCTTTTGGTGTGGGTAAATGTCTTAAATCGATTTCGACATAGAATGAGAAGAAATGAAAGTACATGTCAATTGCGGGTAATATGAGCTTGATGACGAGCGACCAATTTGAACTTGATTTTAATCCTCGGATGGTTCAAGTAAATTTTGCTCCGTAAATGATTGGATGTGGTCTACCCCAACCTCAACACCAAAAATTGGATTTATTAAATTATTAATAAAAATATGTGAAATTCGGACACCGGTTTTCGATTTGTGCATCGAACAATAAGACATTACCAAACTTTATTTAAACTCAAACAATCACAATAACCTAAATTAAAGAAACATTTTTCGAAACATTATCATCACATCATCTTCTCGATTCGCCAGATCTCCTCGTTGATGAACCCTTTCCGTTTTTCGAACGGGTTGAGTTTATTTTCATAGACGCGTGGTTTCAAGAACAAGAACTCTCAGGGAGTAAGTACAAGCTATGATTATGTCGAGGCAACGAGGTGGTCATGAAACGTTGCCCAATCTCGACATGAATCTGTTCGGAAACAAGGACTGCTATTGAAAGTCTCGTCATGTGTGAAGTGACCCCATCGTTGATATAAGTTGAGGAGATGTTGTTGCGGTATCGATACCTTGGAAGCCGCTGAATTGATAAATATTTGAAACAATCGGTCTGATTGGATGTATTTTAATTTGGCCGTAAATTCATGCTGGGCTGCTGTAAAGGTTTTTAAACCAGATGTTTCTCTTTTTGTTAAAATGCTAAAAATTGATGTGTTTTGGTGGGAAAGCATATTTAGCATACATTTTCGAATTCCTACGGTTCGGTGTCTGTGGTGCCCTGCCTGGGGTACTTTCTTCAATGCTTCAATTTTCACGAAGTAAACATCATCGTAGCCATTCCTTCTCATTTCTATTTCGCAATTGATTTGTTAAAGCATGTGGCTTCAGCTTACCATCTAGGACTCGTTTTAAATGGTATTGCAGATACTAGTGTAGTACATATGGAAATAACAAACAATCATACCTTCCTGTTTACTTTTGTTGCTTCATTTTAATTAATCGATTGATCACTTCCCGGCTCTATGCCACGGATAGTTCCTACACGGCTGAGAATTTTGGTGTATCTACATTTCGCTTAATTAGGACACTTATACATACCGTTTGCAAAGACCAGTCACCAACCCTTACTCTAATACCACTCATTCCACGACATTGTCCTGACATATTTTTATGTCATTTTATTTTTCCTTGAGTAAGACACAGATTAAAAACAGCTTGCGTACAAGTCCGCAACTCAGTGGGACATTTTCATGTTTTCAACAAATGCTAATGTACAGTACTGATGCAACCTCGAAATGATTTATACAACCTAAGTTGAAAGTTACACTTTTTGGGTCGTTCAACAAAAGGTGAACGAAAGTTGAACCTAAGTTGAAAGTTGAATTCGAGTTGAATTCGGGTCGAATTCGAGTTGAATTCGAGTTGAATTCAAGTTGAACCCAAGTTGAACCCAAGTTGAACCCATGTTGAACCCAAGTTGAACTCAAGTTGAACGTAAATTGAATCCAAGCCCAACCTCTGTTGAACCTTGAATGGCACCCAACACTCACAGGGTACCACCTAGCCCAACTTCCGTTGAACCTTGAATAGCACCCAAAACTCACTACCTGTAATGCCAAAAACGTAACGCTTTTTCGTTGCAATTTTCGTGACGCTTTTCGATTTATGTGGCAGAGCCAAGACATAAAAATGTCAAAATGGAGATACTAGTGATCAAGAGACGTGAGAGCGTATCGTCCGCCAAAGGATTTTTTTTTATTTTCTTATTTTTTTTTCTATTTTTTTTTACTTTTTTTTATTTTTTTTTTATTTTTTTTTTTTTTTTTATTTTTTTATTTTTTTTTTATTTTTGTACCCGTCACTATGTGAAAGGGTATATTAACTTTGTCATGAAGTTTGCAACGCACAGAAGGAAGCACCTCCGACTATATAAAGTATATAATTATTGATTAGTGTGACGGGAGAAATCGACTGAGCCATGTCCGTCTGTCTGTCTGTCTGTCCGTCTGTTGCAACGCAAACTAGTCCCTAGTTTAAAACTATCGGGTTGAACATTTGTACACAAGTTTTTTTTAGTGTACGCTGTATATATGTCGGAACAGATGGAATCGGACCATGGAGTCACGGGCTGCCCCTGAAAATTAGGTTTTTCAATGAAAACTTTTTTTTTATGTACCAATCTTAACCAAACTTCAGCCAAGTGTGTTTCTAGTAAATCCTCAAAACATATCTAGGAATGGAATTGGAACATTACGTCATAGGGCTGCCATACAAACGAACCAACCGCTGGAAATTAGGTTCTTGCATGAACAACTTTTTTCTTTGTGAATCAATCTTAACTAAACTTCACCCCAATGTGTGGCCAGTATAAGCTGACCAGATGTACAGCATTTTGCTGTAGAGTACAGCATTTTGACTTGTCGTACAGCATAAGTAAATGAACAGCATTCCCAACGCCACACCAAAGAAACCTAAATGACTGCATAAAAACCTCCTCGGTGAGGCCTGTAGTCAGTCTGTTAGGTGTTATTAGCAAGGTAATCGCACTTTCATGTGGCAAACGTTCATTTTCGATAATTTCGAAACTCTTTGGTCAATCGTTCTGAAATTTAATGTACTTAAATTTACTCTCATTTCTCCATATTCTAGTGTCCCCCTATCTGCGTTCGACAGTTACAGCTGCCCAAATCGCACTTTCGTCTTTTCTAATCGAAAACTCTATAAAATTTGTCCAATAAATTTGAAAATTGGCAGACTTGTGAAAATTTCAAGGCTCTAGCTCACACTTGTAGCTGTAGAGCTATACTTAGCGCTCACCGCTCACATTGTCTCCAAATTTCAAGGTCCTACCTATCTGCGTTCGGGAGTTCAATCGTATCAATCGAAAATTGTCCCTAATTCGGAAATTTTGGAGCGGAAAATTTTGAAATTTAACAGCCATGTATAAAGGACCGCACTGCCCGGATTAGGTGCAAATTTCAAGCATCTATAGGTGCCAAGGTTCAGAAGTAACAGCCATGTAAAGATGCGATTTGAATTTTTCACAAAACGATGAAAAAATTTCTGTACTCTATCCGATTCCCCTATCAACCTCTTTAGGAAAAAGAAAATGCAAACTAAAGGAATCTGCAAGGATTTCCCCTATATTTCGACTAAATCCAATAAAGTAGCGATAAATCTCCAGTGGGTCGCCATCCGCTTAAAAATTCTCTACGCAATGGGGTACTAATTTATCTATTGTAATAAACAAAACGAAACTTTTAAATAGGTAGGTACAAGGAGGTGTAATTTTCGTACTTCGAATAAACAGCTTCATGATTTTTGTCTCAGGGTCACGGATAGTCAGAGATAGGGAAAGGGCCATCATCATCCCAACAATGCTGCTGAGACTGCAGTTTCGAACACTGAAATTCAAAAGTTGAAAAATACCTATTCCTAGCCCTAAAAAAAATTCGGGTTCATTGTGTTAAACAAATGTTGGGTTTGCCCCTTTTAAACGAGATCCTGTCTACACTTCTCCCAAGCCTGATATAACTTTGCGTCTTAAAACATACATTTGCACTTCACATGCTGATGATGTTTTGTCTATGAGAACATTTAGAAGTTGAGGAATCTTTTCTGGGTCCTGTTTAGTACCAACAGAACCTTGCAAGGACGTAGCCAGGATTTAGCTGGATATCAGAAATTATGACATTATTAGAATCTTGTTGTTAATTGTAGACACTAGTTTCGGCGATGCCCCAATGCATAATATGCCTCCTGTCCCACTGTTCCTGTGTCGAATCCAACTTTATCGCTTGACGAGGCTGGGCGAGCACGAGTGCACGCACGATTACTTAATTGCTCTGCTATCATCGGAAGCAGAGAGTGCCACGTCTACAACGCCAAAGATTTCTTTTCTGTACAATTATAGAAGGGCTCGTGGTGGGCCATGGTATATGCACGAAGCAGCAACTATGGAACTATGGAAAGTACGATCGCGTATTTGGTGCCCGCGTCAAGCTGCTTTTGCCTTCCCTTCGCACGGCTCAAAAAAAAAATTCTTCATTTTTACAGGGAAATATTTTATTTCAAATTGTGTAGCCTGTATAAGTTCTTACGAAATTTGTTGAAGTTTCCATTATGAAAGACGATCCCAATTTTGGGTCACCAGATTTTTTGTGTATTCCAAATTGTTTATTATATAGTCACTACTTTCGTCCAGATGATGATTTATCTGATTGCAAGCTTTATTTCGGCAGAGTTTTAGGAATGAATAAATTAAAATATATAATAAATAAATACTGTAGGAAGTTAAGGACTCCTGGTCCCCTCCGCTGGCTACGTCCCTGGAACCTTACTTTCCCAAGGCTCACCACACATTTCCCAGAATAAAGGCTACTATTCTTGCCGTTTAGGAAGATATCACTTATGAAAGGATGGAGAATATGTGGTCGTTTTATGGCATCCATCATGGTGGTAGCCTCGTGATATACAGTTGACGCCGCTTAATGCGATCGCATCGGGACCTTGCTGATTTGATAACATTAAGGGAATGATAACAAATAATAAAATAGTACGATTGAGGGTTTACCTGAAAACCGGATTCCGGAATGTGTACTGCATTGGGCCTTCGGGAATCTGGTCACCTTAGGCTAGTGAAGCCTCAAAAGATGTTTAGGAATGGATGGAATCGGAACATTACATCATAGTGCTGTCATACAAACCAACCCCCAAATATTAGGTACCTACTTGTAAGAACAACTTTTTTTCTTTTTGAATCTTAACCAAAATACATCCAAGTGTGTTCCTGGATTAACCCCAACGTATCCAGGAACAGATGGAATCGGAACACGTTATTGGGCTGCGGTAGAAATTTTTAACACAAAAGGAGCTTCAGTTTCATTGAAATGTGACGGGTATTCAAATTTCGGCCGCGCCCGAAATTAGCCTCGGTCTCGTTTTTTCATGAATTTGTCAGACCATTTCACCGTAGTCATATTAATTATATATAGTGTGCTTCAGGGACGTAGCCAGGATTTGGTTTCGGGAGGGGTCCAACGCTCAATACCAGGTAAAGACATTTTTTGAAATTAGAGTTTTGGTATTGATTCTAGAGGATATAGTATTGTCCGATCGTACAGGAAAAGTCATTTTATTTATTAAGAGAAAAAAAGTGGTTTACAATTTTTGAGACTTTAAGAAACCTTTCGCAATTTTCAGAGGAACCATGCCTCCATTGATCATCTAGATTTCGACCTATTTTATTTGACCAATAATGTATTCACGAATTGCACTGACTTAATAGAGAGTTTTAGCATATGGTTTGAAATAAAACGACATGATTTGACATTCCATATAAAAATTCGCTTGCTTACCGTATACGAAACAATATACATATCTTAATTTTGCATGTCCTAAGTAGGCATAGGTGTAAAATCACGACAAATTATTTCGCAAATTTCGCCTGTTTCCAGAGCATAAAAAATACGGAAATACACCCATGCCTACTTGGGACATGCAAAATTAAGATTCAATTGTTTCGTATACGGTAAGCAAGCGAATTTTTATATGAAATGTCCAATTATGTCGTTTTATTTCAAACGATATGCTAAAACTCTCTAATATTTAGGGAACGTTACGCTATCAGCTCTCGATAGAAGTCATTTTTTATCGACACTAGCGACACTTACCTTATCATCCGCCATATAACGGGCAATAACGGAACCACAACAGTTCTCCTTATGAGACGGAAAGCAGTACAAGCCATATTTAGACACCCAAATCGTTGCTTTTATAGCATTATTAA
This sequence comes from Microchrysa polita, assembly GCA_949715475.1. Lineage (NCBI taxonomy): Eukaryota > Metazoa > Arthropoda > Insecta > Diptera > Stratiomyidae > Microchrysa > Microchrysa polita. The sequence continues at coordinate 9,950,064 of OX454420.1, forward strand.
TAATTATAAAATGCGCACTTTGAAACACGGTTGCCTAATACACTGCGAAAAATTCGTAACGTTCATTTATTTTAAACTCTAAAAACGCATAGTTCGTGACAATTTAGAGTCACGAAAATCATGGCTTTGACACGGTTTTTCTGCCTATCCTATTATAGAAAAAAAAACGCACCTTCCATAATGATCTCACGTATCACGGGAACTTTTAAGCAGATTGAAAAGCGGAAGATTTGATTCAAGAATTGATAAAAATTCTAAAGTTTCATACTTGAGATGCTGTTCTTTCATCAACGAAGGCGTTTGCGGAAATAGCCTTAATTGTTTTGGCAGCTCTTATCCACATGACAACGGGTAGCTCTAGGGCGCTTTACATCGAAGAACCGGCTGTCGTATATAGGAGCATTTTTATAAAGAAAACAGAAACATCCATGGTGGCAGTGGAACTCGAACCCACGCTCCGGCAATTCATAGGAAGAGTGTCTTCTTGATCTTCCCAATGCCCATGTCACACTCCGTCGAATTATTTCCCGAAGCGTTCATGGATTAGCGATTTTGTTGAAATAAACCACACACAATGGAACAACCGATGGAATCTTTCAATGAACATATCAAACGAACTAAAGTGAATCATTAGTTTTTAAGTAACGGCCATTAATTGAAAACGACATAAAATCTATGATAAAGTATATGAATGAGGGTAACTCATCGTAGGCCGAATACTAGTCCAAATTTTATGGAAACGGTTAAATATGAATTTAATGTTTTTTATTCGTTAGATCAAATTGCATCAAATTTGCAATCCCGAGCAAATGAATTTAGTCAAACGAGAGAGAAACGAAGAGAACCGACTTAGAACTGAAAGCCGCGTCACAGCCACAGCTGATAATGCTTATGCTCTTGGCACCTTGTATTTTCACTATAGCAAAGAGTAAAATACGGGAAGGAATCTCCATAGAAAAAATCCCGATGGTAACTTATTACAGTGTCCATGTTTCATGTCGTCACTGAAATTTCAAAGCCTATTCAAAACATTTCGGGAGGGGTCCGGACCCCCTGGACCTCTCCCCTGGCTACGTCCCTGGTGTGCTTTCAATCACAGTGATTGTGAGTGATATGCGTTTTTATATAATTTCTCAATTTGTCACAGTCTTTCACAATCACTTTTAGGCAAAATTTCTTTTATAGTTCGATCATATCTGTACACACTTTACAAAAAGGTGTTTTTATTTTATAACTATTCACCCACCTCTGTGAAAACACCCGGGCCATGTTAATTCTTATCCGATCGGCAATTAAACATTCAATAGGAATGCACAAAATTATCTTTGGAGACGGTTGTCATAGACACCCATAGAGGCTGAAAGCATTTCTTTTTCAATCTACTATAACTACTATGCCATTTCTCTCTTACCATATTGCAAAAGCTAATCAGATAAATATACACATAAATTGTACTATGAAATGCATGAAATCACAGCACGCGCAGATATGAGGGCGATCTGCATTTGTACAATAATTTATCACACGTAAAGTGACCGTAGACCGCTACGAAAAATGTAGATATTTTTTGTCTCACAACAAATCGATTTAAATTTTCGATTGTTCAAACCCGCGCATTAAATACATATAGCACAATGTCAATATCTTTCGCTGATATAAATAATAAATTTATCTTAACACATTGGCTCCAGGTTACGATAAAAAAAAAAAGATTTCACGAAATTCTAGATGCGAAAATTTGTAGCGGTCAGTTTGTGTATTGCTACAAAAGAAAGTATGTTCAAGAAAGTTGGTAAATATTGGCGAATAGTACTTTTACCGACACTTTTTGTGTGTGTTGCATTTATCATAGGGTCAATAAAAACAATTATTATTATGATTATGTATATTTCATACCCAAAAAAAAAATAAAACAATAGCAACATATTTTTTTTAATCTAAAATAGATAACTTATTGTGTGAATAATTATATTCTGTCCGATATCTTTATTTTATTTTATTGCAGGTGTTAGGAAATATATTCGGAAAAAATAGTAAGGACAGGAAAAAGCGACCGTCGCTCAGCATATGACGTTGCCGGTCGTCGTCGAACGTAATTAATTACCAGAGTTTTGCCTCGTGTGTGAAACGTACAAAGGAGGAGACGGCGCGGATTGTTAGAAAGTTATATTCATATAGGTACCTACAATAAGCGAAATGCAAACACCGAAAATCTGTAAATAAAGAATATATGCGCGCATTTTTAAATGTATATGTATTAAAACGTGCAAGGACCAATGCAATCAGAATTTTTTGTATCTTTTCTTTTATAGGAGCTAAGAATTGGATACATTTCAATTTGTAAACTATTACACGTTATTTTTAAATTTTTATTAAGTTATACCTTAAAACACTTTGCATATATTTGTACACAGACACACACACACATTTGGAGTTGTAAGTATTATAATTTTTTAAGAATATTGTTAATTGTAAATATGATTGTGATACATCTTAATATTACCATCCATAAATACATATTTCATGACAAATATTTTTGTGATAAAATAAATTGTTTTAGAATTAAACATTTTATTTTTTAATTTTTTTTTTGAAGATTTCAGAGTGAATTCGGCAAAAGGTAAGATGTGCCATCCGGGCCAGATGTTCCCACACTTTTATTTCCCAACTAACGTTTATTTTCATTAAATTCTTATCAATTAAGAATAATCGTAAATCCTCGCCTTATGTACGGTGAAAGTTCCATCACAAATTGCAATTACCCAGGATAAATACAGTACTAAAACCGATATTTATTACATTTAATCGATTATGGCACTAACTAAATTGTTTCCATCACGATATTGACGAAGATGATGGAGCGCGTCATGACCTTTACCAGGGTCAATTCATTTGGTATCGTCTAATTGATTTTTTAGTTTGGCGAAGCGTGTAGCATAAGATGTTTGATACTCGCGTGTATCTGTGATAGAACTGCATCAGCCGCATAGGCTAGTACTACAAGTCACTCTATGGCAGCTAGACGTAACGCTATGGCCGCGGTTATTGAATATTACATGCGGGGAACCGATAGTTCATATAATAAATCGTTGGATTTACTTCTGCAACTCATTCGCCGTGGACACTTTAATTTGTTCAACGATCATTATTCGTAATGACTGCATGCTCCTGCGGTCACCGAAAAGGGCGCTCTTGTCCGGTCGTTGAGACCGCTAAAATGCGTTTCCTGTTCGGTAATTGCAGTTGCTGCGCTCTGCACTGTTCAGTTTGGTCATAGAGTAGCCGCGTGCACAGTAATGCAATTGAAGAATTTGATGGATTGTTATTTGCCAGCTTGTTAGGAGAGCAAGGTAAATGGAGTTTATTGAAAACGATGATCACAACTTACAACTGGATGACAATCGAGAGTGAAAGAGTGGACATGTCAAAAAAATGTATTTGTTCACATTTTTGTCGTAATTTGTGTGGTTAAATGTGTTTGTGCTTCCGCGAAAGTATAGCCAAAAGATTGGTCAGTTTTCATATAATTATATTCGGTGGTGTTTTACACATTCAAAACGCAAAACCTACTAGTGTACCTAGCACGTGTAAGCCTGGTAGGGAGATTTTTTTTTTGTTTTTTCGTTTCGGCCCTGTTCCGCAACGAAGTTTTGGTGGGATTCCCCGGACTCGTACTCAGAACCCCAAAAAACATAAGAAACAAAAAAACAATTCACCACCAAATTTTGTAATCTAAAATCACGTAATCACTACACTATACGAGTTATAAGACAATTTGTATTTCAGGTATGTTTGAACTAACGGTTCGTGAATTTGAGCTTTAAAAATGATGGCTGATAATATGTATTCCGGAGGCTCACTCACTATTGATTGTGGAATGTATAGACAACTTTCGTTTATTTGTAGTCCATAGACGTTAAAACATGGAGACCTTAGTAGAGGAAGCTTGAAGTCGGAGCAACTTCTAAATACCTCGTGTTACCTTCTGAAAATCCACTAAATCCATAGCCACTTAAGTCTTTTGATCGTGCCTATCCTTTCTTCCTTTCTTGGCCAGTTATAGTGAAGAGATCCTCGTTCGAAATGATCTCCGGCTAACGAATATGTAGGATGCGCCGTAGACACTGATTTACAAAAGTTTGCAACTTATCAGTAATCTCTTTAGTCACCTTCCAGGTTGAACAGCCATATAGCAGCACGGATTTCACATTGGAATTGAAGATTCGAAGTTTGGTGCGTCTGGAAATATTGTTGTTTAGCCAGAAAGGAGTCAAATTGAAGGAAGCCGCCCTATCCTTGTTTATCCGTGATTTGACATCAGCATCCGCTCCACCATCTGCTGTAACTACGCTCCCGAGATAGCAAAATTCATCAACTTTTTCGACTGCCTGTCCCGAAATACAAATTCCGCTTTGCGCCCCCCGGTATATGTGCTCAAGAACTTAGTCTTGGCAGCATTGATTTTCAGCCCCGCATTACGACTTGCGCAATTTAAAGCTACTGTCATTTGAGCGACATCATCCGTATTAGTTAATAGAAGACAAATGTCGTCAGTGTAGTCAAGATGTTGAAGGTGATCAAACAATTTCCATCTGATACCTTTGTTACGATGTAATTGAAGTGCGGAGCCGAGTACATCACTAATGACAATAAGGAAGAGAATAGGTGACAAAATGCAGCCTTGTCTCACTCTACTGTGCACCTCAAAAGGATCTGAAAGCTTGCCCTTATGCAAGACGTGACATTGGGCTCCATTGTAGGATTCCTTAATGATGGAGATTATCTTATCTGGAATATTTCGTCTTCGTAAGGCATCCCAGATGTACTGACGATCAACACTATCGAAGGCTTTTTCAAAGTCGATGAACATGAGATGTAATGGGGATCTCCACTCCGCGGATTGCTCGATGATAATACGGAGGGTTTTAATGTGGTCGCTACAGGAGAACCCTTCGCGAAACCCTTCATCGTTCAATGTTCTATCGACTGTTTCCTTGATTCGTCCTAAAACAATCTTAGCCATCAACTTGGAAATAGCAGGAAGTAGACAGATCCCACGCCAATTATTACAATTCTTCAGGTCACCTTTCTTCGGAATTTTAATAATTAGGCCCTTTTTCCACTCACTGGGACGAGTTTCAGTTTCCCAACAGTCTCGGATTAAGGGAAGAAGAATATCCGCTGTAGCGTTAATATCCGCTTTTAAAAATTCTGTCGGAATTCCATCAATCCCCGGGGCTTTACCGGCGTCCATTGATTTGATAGCGTATGTTTGTTCCTTTTTGGATGGTGGACCGTAACTAATGCCGTCTATTTGAGGGACGTCTTCTGCTGGCAACGAAGATACACTTGCAGGCCCGAAAGTGTTATTCAGAACCTATAAAAAGTGTTCTCTCCATCTTTGTAGCTGTTGTTCTTCGGTAACGAGCAGAAAACCTTCCTTATCTTTCACAGGGTGTTCCGTTAATAAAGATCTGCCAGTTAATGGCTCTATAAGTTTGAAGAGTGTTCCACTGTCACCGCGGCGAGCCGCATTCTCTGCCTCCTTCGCAAGTGCGTTGATATTGTTACGCTTATCACGTCTTACACTCCTCTGAACGCCTTTTTGGAGCGAACGGTATTCAGCTCAGTATCGTTCTTTAGCTGAATCGTCAGCAGCTGAGTTAATCTGCTGCTTAACTTTCTTGCGTGCTGAGATAAGGGACCAAGTGGAGTCGCTGATAAATGGTCTCCTACCGCGATCCAATCGTCCTAAAATTTCTTCGCCACATGAAATAAATGAATCCTTAGCGACTTTCCATCTATCTTCAATTGTCGGATTCTCATTTGGTGGTGATGTATTAGTTTTTCGTGCAAAGCGGTGGAGAACGCACGCTTGATTGATGGAATTTTTAGCTTCTACACATTATACCAATGACAAATATTTGCACGGTTAGGACGCTGGATTGCTGCCGTTCGTAAGCGCATTTTTGCCATGACAAGATGGTGGTCACTGCCAATATCAGCACCACGTTTCGCCCTAACGTCCAGGACACAGTTTCTCCACGTTTTGGTAACAGCAATATGGTCTATGTGGTTCTCAGTTCTGCCATTTGGAGAAGTCCAGGTTTATAAGCGGCAATCTTTGGGTTTAAACAGAGTCCCACCAATGACAAGCTGACGAGAGTTACAAAACTCTATAAGCATCTCGCCATTCTGGTTTCTGTCGCCTAACCCATGATTTCCCATAAGATGTTCCAATCCGTATGGTTATCTGACCCGACTTTAGCGTTGAGATCCCCCATTATGATTTTAATGTCACCTCTGGGAGCCCTATCAAAGGTGTCGCCAAGTCGTTGTCAGAAGACGTCTTTATCAGCTTGATCAGGTGGTTCGGTTGGTGCGTAACACTGAATTATCGTGATATTTCGTACTCTGGATTTGAATCGGGCGGTGATAATACGGTCGGAAACTGGTTTCCAATCGATAAGGGATCGACGTGCATCCCAGAGTACAAAAAAACAGTATGAGAGCTTGGTGATAAAGTCGCTCCTGATCCGAGCCATCTTGTTTCGCTCAGTCCTAATATAGCGATGTTATACGCGGTCATTTCCCGTTCGACTTCAGTGAGTCTCATGTTGTTGCACTCGCCCCACATCGTTCGAACGTTTCGTCCGAGGTATCCGAGGCTCGTTTAATGTTTCGAGTGTAAAGAAAATTTCAAGTACGCGGGTTACAAGCCTACGTACCCTACCCCTCAAGTCGCCTTTTACGACAAGCCGGAAACGCTGTGGCATAATTCTTACCCCAAAGTCCACAGGGGTCAATTTTTTGTTAAGTTTCGTACATATCTGAACCCTTGAGCGCACACAACAGAGTCGCTGCGCGCACAATTGTAGAGATATGTTCGAAACTCAGGAGAGTTTTATTCTCTCCTGTCCCTTTAGTCGCCTCTTACGACACGTCGGGAAAGACGGGGGCACTATTCTTGACCCGCGCCACATTAATATAATAATAATAATATATTATTATCGCTGGCATTATCATGATCTCTCTACAACTGTTTCTACTGAGGTGCAGGAAGCCCCAATAGTAATTGCTCAACTTCGGACATAAAAATGATTTAAGTTAGGCATAATTCATATTTTCCCACTGAAAAAAAAGATTAAAATAAATGTAAAAGCTTAAAATTCCTTCCCCAACACCATATTTCTTTCACAACAGATAACAGCTAAAATACCAGCTGAAAAGTTGACCTAGAACGGCAAGACCGCCTCCAGGCGGGCTTCCTAAAGCACACCATAGCAGTTTTTGTATACACCAAATTCAATACTAAAGCTTTTTACGACATAATATAAATGTCCGGTAACCTCAACAAAATTTTTTATTTTCTAAAAAGTGCTTGGCGCATTTTTTTTCTTTAAGAGTGAAATTGGTGATATTGCAGAAATAATTTTCCACCACGAAAACTAGGAGGTTGCAACATCCAACTGTGGATAAAAAAAATAACACCCCCCCCCCCCCAGAATGCTTCAAAACTTATAACGTTCTTACAAAAGATCAAAAGCTGTGACACTATCGATTCAATTAACTACGAACAAAAAATGATCTCCTGATTTGTGGCTTTGGGGATACAAAGTAAAACCCGCCTCAAGGCGGTCTTGCCTACTCGAGGGTTAAATTTCGTCCTCTTTAATTTTGCCATTGACATGTTTATCAAAAAGTGCCCCTGGAAAAGGTTACGGTTTAAAAAACGAGAAAACTGCCAATATTTAATAAATTTTTCGATTTTCGCGCACAGTGTCCTTAACCCTTTCGGACCTATTGGGACACATATGTCCCGGCGAAATTTTGGTTTCATCTGAAAGAAAAATTATCCATTAAATGTGGTTTAAAGGCGTCCCTTCTGGTATTTTAACGTTTAGATAATTATACAAAAATACGTTTGTCCCGCAGTTTGGTACCCAATTTGCACATTTCTCGTTTCAAAGTGCAAGCTCTCGCACCTGACGTTCATCATATTCAGAAATACGGTGTTATTTCGGTCAAAAATCAGTATAGGCACAATTTTTATAGGAGAAAAAGTATATTTACATGACAATGTTGTAGTAATTATGTTTAAAGTTTATTATTTATTCTTTACATATATGCTTTTTGTGTATTTTCGTTTTCGGGACCTATGTGTCCCATCGGGTTTCTTTGGTGGTACTAATATGTCCCACTCAGTGTTTGGGAATACTTTTCATTTTCAATTTAAATTATAATAAAAAACCTTTTCCTAGCGGAAACTAATAGAATACGAAATATTAGAGCATGTGATAGAGATTTATGCGTCCTGGGATTATTTTCACGGTAATTTTGACGTTGGAACATCGGAACATATATGTTCCATCTAAAAAACCGGACGGGACATAGGTGCCCGACCCCCACAGGCCCCCCCCTAGAGGAGTTGGGGCTACAATTTTGTACCTCCCTATATCTAAGACATATCCCAAAGATGATTCCATTAATAAAGCCTTTCTAAATCTGCTAGATTTTTTTAGGTTCGAAAGGGTTAAAGCTTAAAACTTGGTTTCAATATGAGGAGATAATACTACAAAAAAAAATCAAGAGACGCGAGAGCGTCTCGCCCGCCAAAGGAAAAAGAAAAACGAAAGCGAACAAGTCTATGATTACCGGAGACAACTTGCTTTTTTGTTTGATCAGGCTACAGCCTTCCAGGCAACAGCCCCCAAAAAACTTTTTTTACCAAAATATTCCACATATCCTGTTATAGTGCCTTTCCAAATAAAATCTTCGATCGGCACAATAACGGGTAAGATATATGCAATAAACGGTGAAATTTTCACCCTCACAGACTTAAGCGAGTAACCCAATTTCAGAATGAAGTCTACAGTTGCAGAAAGACTTGCTTCTACTGTCTCTCTTCGTGAGGGGATTTTTATGAAATTTGGAACGAATGATCCTCTGGTGGTCCTTCTAAAGAATCAATGTCTTCCATTTAGATAAGTGGATGGAATAACGGTAAATTAATAGGTAAAGTTAACAAAAGATTTCCAACAATTGCGTCTATCGGCTCATCGCATTGACCATTTTTTAAAACACACTGCGGCATTGGGACATTTGGATATTGGGACACCGGGAGACTGGGAGACTAGGATCTTGGGGTAGTGGGATATTAGGAAATTGGGACATTAGGGTCTTGGGACATTAGGACATTGGGGCATTAGGCACAATGGGGAAACAGGGACGTGGGGACATCGGCATATTGGGGCATTGGGACATCAGGACATCAGGATATTGGGACAATGGGACATTGGGACATTGGGATATTGGGACATTAGGACACTGGGAGACTGGGACATTAGGATACTGGGATATTAGGACATTGGGACATTATGACCTTGGAACAATCGGATATTGGGACATTGGGACACTGGTACATAGGGGCATTGGACCACTGAGACATCGGAATGTTGTGACATTGGGACATCGGGATATTCGCACATAGGGGCACTGGGATATAAGAACATGTGAACATTAGGGTCTTGGGTCATTAGGACATTGGGATATTGGGACATCAACACATTAGGACATTGGGACATTAGGTACACTGGGGAAACTGGAACGTGGGAACATTGGGGCACTGGGACATCGGGATATTAGAACATTGGGACATTGTTACATTGGGATATTGGAACATTGGGATACTGGGACATTAGGGCACTGAGATACAGGGACATTGGGGCACTGGGATATTAGGACATAAGGCTATTGGGACCTTGGGACACTTGGTATACTGCGACATTGGGAAACTGACCACTGGTACATTAGGACATTGGGATATTATCACATTAGGATACTGGGACATTTGGGACATTGGGGTACTGGGATATTAGGAGATTGGGGCATTAGGACCTTAAGACATTAGGACAGTTAGACATTGGGATATTAGGACATTAGGTGGGAGACTGGGACATTGGGATATTCCGATACTGGGACACTAGGGTAGTGGGACATTCGGACATTAAACCATTGGGGCACTGTGATATTTGCACATTGGGACAATAGGGCCTAAATTGGGACAATGGGACATCAGGATATTGGGACATTGGCACATTAGGATATTAGGACATTGGGACACTGGGATATTAGAACATTGGGACATGAGGACACTGTGACAATGGACCTTAGGGCATTAGGACATTGGAACATTGGGACACTGTGACATTGGGACAATGTGACATTGGGACACTGGGTCAGGGGGGCATTAAGACAGATCAGTAACAGAACGTTAACAAAGCGTTGGCAAGGCAACAACAGAGCGTTAGCAGATCGTTAACAGAGTATTAACAGAAAATTAACAGAGCCTTAACAGAACGTTAACAGAACGTAAATCGAGTAATAAAAGAAAGGTAACAGACCGTTTACAGAGCGTTAGCCGAATGATTAAAGAGAATTAAGAGAACATTAACAGAACGTTAACAGAGCATTAACGAAAAGATAATAGAGTGTTAAGAGAACGTTAATAGAGCATTAACAGATTACTAACAGAATGTTAGCAGAGCCATAACACAAATCTATTTTGCACAAAATACATATTAATAAACTATACCCATTTCATCCCAAAATTATTTTTAAAAAAGCTCAGCAACAGACATTTGTGGCGTATTTGCAATTGCGTTTGCAGTATCTATTTATTTTAAAGAAGACCCTGTGAATAAAACTTATGATATTAAATTTACGGAATATGCTGAACAAAAACCTATTGAAACTTTTCCCAAAACAAAAATATTAGTTGGCTATTTAAGTATGCAAAAATATATGATATCTGACCAAAAACAACAAAGTTGTAAAAGTTACCCCGCCAAAGAAAAATTCATCTGCCGCAAAAAGAATACATATCACTCCAATCCGCTGCTCATATCTAATTTTGTTTGCTGGATGTACTTTTGTTTTAGGTGTAAATGCTGGAGAAATTTAAATGTACAGGACTACTTCTTAAAGTAATTTGGAGGGAGCCGTCAAAGTGGCACTGAATAAAATGTTAAAGCTCCCACCAAATTACTTTAAGAAGTAGTCCTGTACATTTAAACTTCTCCAGCATTTACACCTAAAACAAAAGTACATCCAGCAAACAAAATTAGATATGAGCAGCGGATTGGAGTGATATGTATTCTTTTTGCGGCAGATGAATTTTTCTTTGGCGGGGTAACTTTTACAACTTTGTTGTTTTTGGTCATTAGAACTACTATCGCGAAGCTGCATTTGCACTGGTTTTCCAAAAAGATTCTAAATTTAAACTAAATTAGAAACACAAACATCAGACACTCTGCACCAATTCAATTTATATCAATTGAAAATTGAAATAAATTGCTCGGTTTCTTCGATCGAATCACTTCATCTACATCATCTTCCTCGCTCAATTGTCTTGCACTATAGTACATGCGATCCACATCTCATAAATCCAAAAATTAATTACATCTCATGAGTCATGAAATTAATAGGATGCACCTCAGAAAATGCAGCAAGCTCTATAAGTAACGAAGGAACGAAAAGACGAGTGTGTTTTTGAGCTCGAACAATAGGCCAGTGTGTTCTAGAATTCTACTACTAGCACTAATCCGCAGCATGTTAAACGCCTTTTGAAAAATATTTTCCGTCGTTCAAGTCATGTCGGCTAAGACATAGCCTTGAGGATGTTTCTGAAAAAAAGTCGGCGCGCATATACGTTACTCGTACTTTATGAAACTGACAAATTGCTCTGATGTTGAATCATTTATTTGTAGCACTAAGAATGATACACAGTACACAACCATACAACAGTAGAGCACCATATGAACATGCAATCATTAATAGTAGACTGAAAACGAAAAGTGAAACGAATTTAGCGGGTGGATTGTGAATATGGATAGCAAACACTAATTTTTCATGAATATGATATATCGAGTGACTGTGTATGGAGTGTCTGGCTGGATTATGGTTTATTTTGTGCAGTGCACATTGATTGTTATTCGAAAGTACACAATGGCTTCTATACTTCTCGAGGGCATATGTAGTTTCGAAATCATCTCATACGATATATTACTATACTATGATAAGCAAATAGCGATCATGAAAGTAGCGATGGTTAAAAATATTCTTCATGAGTCATATTTATACTGACCCATAAGATGGTTTAGGGTAAATTGTTTTTTTTTACGCCAAAAATTTTGTAACACCTCAAAAGAGCCACCGGAGGTATGGCAAAGTATATATATATATACACTGAACCAAAAGTTGTCGTAAATGCTATGAAAACCATCTTCAAATCATTCATTAAAAAAACCTCCAATGTTCTTGTTGGTCACTTCAATGAAACTGGTTTCGTCACGTAACGAAAACATTCATTATTTCGTGTAAAGTCTTTCGTTGATATTAAAGCGGAAATTTTGCACAGTTGAGGAACGCGATTCTCCATTTGAAGAAATGATTCTTCAAAGCAAATATTTGGTTTCGTTATTTTTTTTAATTAAAAAAAAAATGACGCAGCACAGCATTGAACCTAGACCTCTACAAGTGTAAGGGACGTTTCATTTGCCTCAATACGCTTTGAAAAGCATCATAAATTACCTGACTACAGTGGGATTCGATCCCGGGACCCTATGGTTTAAAGACCTGCACCCTACCTACTACACCAACCAGACTACACGTGCTGAAGGTTTCTAAGATCCACATAAAGTATTTGTCAGAGTTATTAAAAGCTTTCATTAATGTTATGAACAATTCGTCAATATCGATATCATAAAAAATATTTCTATCGTTGAACCAGAAAAACTTCCTGAATGTAACGTAAAGATTCTTCAACATGTTCCTTAATTTTAACAAAATTTTACGTTAAATTTACAACAAGGAAAATAAATCATTAATTTTATGAAAGAGTTTTTATTAACCTAATAAACGAATATTTTCTTCATGTCAATGTAAATATTCGTGATATTGACGAAAAAAAAATAAACGAATCAGATTTCTTTAATGTGACGAAATGTGGCGTAGACCTTTATGAACGTCTACCTAATCATAACGAATAATTACGTTATGGCAATGAAAATAAGTCAAGGAATGCGATTCGTGGATAATAGGAGAGATAATTTTATCAGTGTACAATAGAGCGTCGATTATCCGAACTAATGTTGGCAAGGGTGGTTCGGATAAACGAAAGTTCGGTTAATCGAGCTTTAATAGAAGAATTAGAAAATAGCCCAAATGTGAAATTACCCGACAAACTGAAAACGTGTAAAATGACCAGAACTGAACAAAAATAAAAGAATCGAGGTAATTGAGTGATGCAGATGAGAGGCTGCTTCCGCCAGACCCTTGATTTTTCATTTTATTCGATGTCTTTGACAAGAAAAGAAGCTGAGAGCCTGGTTCGGTTGATCGAGTGTTCGGATAATCGACGCTCTACTGTATATATAAATGATCAGGGTGGGTCGCTGATTCGAAGAAGCCATGTCTGTCCCGGGGTCTGTCCGTGCGCACCATAACTCCCGAAATAATGAAGCTAGCGGCTTTAATTTTGGTCAGATGTTTCTTTGTTAAAATCTTGGACGGATTTGAAAATGCGGCAAATCGGACCAGGGGTTCCCCTACCTCCATGCAAATGACATTTCCTGGATATAATTCGTCCATAACTTTCGACAGAATATTGCTAGCGACTTGAAACTATGCTCAATGCTTAATTATGACATGTACTTTGAGTAGCGGTAATCTCATTACCCCTATTTTACCTAAAAAGTTATATTTAGCCATATCTTTTGATAAAATGTTGCTGAAAACTTCAAATTTTTCAAATATGTATTAGCTTTAAGATGTCCTTATAAAAAATTAAGAGTGCGCCAGATTCTATTCATAAATCCCTTTCTCCCTTACCAGAAATTTGAAATTGAATATTTTAGGTTTTGCGTGCCTTCTAGTAGGGATGTCAAAAACCGGACGGTTAGTCCGAAAACCGGTAATTTCAGAACGGTTAACCGGGTTATTTTCGTTTTTTTCCTCCTCCCGGTTTTGACCCGGACGGTTGTTCGTCATTCCGGTTAAAACCGGAAAAGGAAGTTATTTCAAAATTCCTAAAAAAATTTATACTTTTTTAATTTTTCAGTCTGCTTTTCCATTACTATGCAAAAATTTCGTTTTCAAATTTCAGCCCTTAACCATATTTTCGAACACTCTCCTTTTTGTACTGGGTGCGCCAGAGATACTTACTTATTTGAAAGGAAAACAAAAGTACTTCAGTTATTGTTTTAATTCAGTTTTTATTTGAGAATACAATATCCTAAGTTTTTTTGAAACGATCTTGAAAAGGATATCGGTTAAATGGCGACCCTCATTGTGCATACGCTGATTAAATATATTTTTGAAGCTCGTCTTCACTCTTTGCAGCTTATCAATCGGTATATTGGCAATGGTGTCACGAATGTTGTTATAGAGGTGAGCTATGGTCCGTGGTCGATCAACATAAACCAGGAATTTCAACAAAAAACATAAAAAAAAGCGCATTGAGCCATGTCTGGAGAGCGGCCCGGCCATGGTAGATCGCCTCTGAAACAGATAAGGCGGTCGGGGAAATGTTGTCGCAACAAATTCATTGGGCCTCGTGCGGTGTGTGCTGCTGAAACCACACGTCCCTAAGGTTCATTTCTTCTAGGCTTGGAAAAAAAAAAATTCCTCGATCATGTTCCAAGCGAGCGACCGTTAGAAAAGAAGCTCTCGACGGAGAAAACCTACTGCTCTCTGGACCAGAGCATGATGACAACTGACTAGAATGGGAAACAATATTGGGGACTTTCTCCTACAGATGCGCCCCCTGCCACTCCTCTATCCGCAAAACTCACCACTCGGGATTTTTTCAAATAAGTATGTTTCTCTTGCGCATTCTGTACGTGCATTTTGATTTGATTTTGCATGCGATGCGAACACCAGCAATACGAGTGTGTATTTTACTAAAATTCTAAGCAAATTAACGAAAAGACTCGGTTAACCAGAAAACCGGTACTTTGAGCCCGGTTAAAACCGGACGGTCTAACCGGCTTTGCATGAAACCGGAAAAAAACAAAACCGTTATGGGCCGGTTTTTGACATCCCTACCTTCTAGGTCTGTAGATAGGTATGGGGTATGCACTCATCTTGCTATTCGCACGATTAGAACACGGTCATACACAACTCTCCTTCATCGAACCTTCATTGCTCTTGCCAGGGAGGGGCTTTGGCAACTCTTGGCCGTTTCTTGTTGGAAACGGGTGTGGTCCGACGCGAAGAGGTGTGTAACTCCCGTGTGGCAGCAGAGCTGCCATCGGGAATGGTCGCCAGTAGGACCACATTAGAACTCGGTCGACGACGACGATTAGAACTCGTTTAACATTTAAGTTTGCAACACCTACCAACTGTTAACTTTCTGCAGAGAATATTTAACAAAAAAAAAATTGAGAATCAACCTGGTTTGCGCTTCGTTGCGATACTTTTTTTATATTGTGTTTGAACTACTGTTACTTCGGAAAGCAGATAGCTAGGGCTCTGCAGCATTAAATGCATTTAACGCGCCGCAACATTCCCTTCGATCCCATTTTTATAAAAATCTTTCGTAAAATTTTTCTCTACCCGGTTTCCGCCTAAAACTCCTTTTTAGATTTTTTTTTGTTTATTCATAGCATGAATCGTCTAGCCCAGGTTTGTCCAATGTACGACCTTCTGGCCAGTGGCGTAGATAGCTTTTCGGTGAGGAGGGGGATGATTTTGCAAGATTACTTATACCTACTTTTATGGTTACCAAATATGTATCGAATTTTAGAATAACAATTTCTGTATTTATTACACTTCAAATTAGCAGCTTTTTAGCAAATTTTGGTGCAAAATAGACAGAAATTTTGCATACTGGTGAGTGAATCTACAGTATGTATTCCAATTTTCGTACAAATGTTCACTTCTATGATTGGAGTATCAGAGCTTTATATTGGGTGAGATCAGTGGTCCTCATACTATTCGGAGTCAGGGAACATCTAGCATCGCTGATTTTCTAGCCGTAGCACCTCAAAACAGGTATTAAAATAAATCATATGGTCTTATGTCCAGAAAAAGGAAATTTCGAAGACGAGAGCTCGTTAGGAATGCCCAAGTGGATAAAGTGCAGCTTTTGTGTTTTTGAATCGAAACTTTTGCCATAAATTTCGAGGCCCTAGCTATCAGCCAATTATTTTAAAAGTATACCAAAAATTTGAGTAGAACTTGAATATCGACTGTTAAATATTCCTTTAAAAAAATCGGTCAAGAAAGTATAGAAGATGAAATCGCAGCGACTTTAAATTTCATGATATCCTAAAATGATATGTTTAGATGCATTTTGCAAAAATTTTAAAAGATCGTTTGAAGTTTTGAGCATGTTTTTGACAAATTTCAATTTATCGTGCTTTTTGATACCCCATAGGTCTGGCTTCTACATTATAGTAATTACTAGCTATTTGTCACTTGCGAACGCCTTTCTAAATAAATTTGACCATGAAATTTACGAAACATTTAGAATTAAACGAATTTTGTACTTGAAATTTGTTTTCGAATTATTTCCTGCATGAGACAATATATCTTTAAATTTTGGGAATTTCTTAAAATGTTTATATAAGAAATAGCTATAAAAAAATAATCCAGGTTAGAACATTGAGAGTTCTCCGCACTAAATTCAATAAAATTGCGAACAACTAGCGACAGTCAAGACCTTCTTCGTCCTGCTATATAAAACCTTTCGTCTAATTTTAACTTAGAAAAAAGTTGATAAGCTCAAACAATAAAGGATGCTCAAAAATTGGCAATTTTGCAGTGTTTTCTTTTCATTAGCACTAGCTTTCCACGCTCCCGAAGAAAACTTTATTATCATATGTACTGTTTATTTCGCCATTGGAAATTGCGCTTCTGTGGAAAAACACTCCGTGTTGCGCATTATTTTTACATTTTTGAACCGAACATTCCGGCAACAAATTTTCAATCAGTGCTTACATTTAATTTTTCTAGAAGCACCTCTAGATTACTTCAGTAGGGCTTGCCGGTGCAAAATTCTGGATCCAATGTGAAAAAGTAGATGGACGTAAAAGCCTGTGCTATAGTGTTTCTGCTCTATCGATACGCTTCTATTACACAATTGAAATTTGAGGAAGTGCTAAATTTTCTATTGCAGTTCGAAAATGATATCACGTTATTATGGAACAGGGGATTGATCCCCTTCACCCCCCCCCTTATCGACGCCACTGCTTCTGGCTACATTCTGGCCCGCGAGGATTTTTTAATCCGTCCTGCAAGTACCATCCGGAATAAAAATCACTGCAAAAATTTTATGCAAAAAAACAACAAATTTGTTGTATACATACAAAAGAAATTCTTAAAAATATTGAATGCCTTACAAAAGTTGCTTAATCGCTGCTGTGTAATGATTTGGGAAAGTTTGAAGATTGGTGGCGGCGAAAACATAAATAATTTTAATAATTATACGTTTAGTTACGAAGAACCCGATTAGGTCAACGGGGCTTATTAATCCTTCTATAAAAAAATATTTTGAGCTGGGATGGTCACTAGGCACTTCGCGCGTTTTTTTTTTTTAAATGAGGCCCTTCATACGTTTCTTGATCCATACTCAACAAATCTGTTGTATTCCCCAAGAAATTTCCCAGACAAAAAACGCATCTAGGAACCTTTTAGTCTATCACCTGTATCTCGCCGAAAAGGCTGGTCAGCGTTCTTGCATCATGGTCGCATTTGAAAGCAGCTCACACACGTAGCATTTACATTTACATTTTCGAATTACGCGACTTAAGAAAACAATAATAAGAAATTCCAGCGAGTTGCGGCACACAGAGTGCATTTCGAGCCGGTTTCGAACTAGTATTACATGGCGCGCTGCAATTCTCATCAGATGCCTCTACATATGCAGCGCGTCATGTAATACCAGGAGAGGCATTACCGGACTCAACCAGGCAAAGGTGTACGATCCTCTTATATAGGACGCGAAATACACCCTGGTATCGAATCATTTTTAAATGGGGCTAGGCAATGGCTAGCCACCGATTCGATACGGCCGCGTTTCTGAACTATGTGTCAGAGAACGGGTTTAAACAATGCAACAAAAACATTGTTGTTGGACGGTGGATGTTGCATGCTCAAAAAATGATTTGAGCTATCCACCGTCCAGTTTGCCCATACTATTGTGCTGTCCCACTATGGGCAAACTGGACGGTGGATAGCTCAAATCATTTTTTGAGCATGCAACATCCACCGTCCAACAACAATGTTTTTGTTGCTTTGTTTAATAAGAAATTGTTTTGCTTTAAGCTTAGAAAAAAATACGAATTGTGCCAAATATTTATGTATACAAATACCCTCCGCTATAAAAATTCTATCTAAATACCGTTCAATAAACTAACAGTCAAATTGACTATTAATCCACTTCAAAAAATGTTTACAAAAGCGTGCCACAAAATTCCATCACAAAACCAAATACACTAAATGAATCAAATATAGAACCTAATTTTTCCGTGATTTACTGCGCTCATAACATTCCGCGGCACCACCTGTCATCAATTCTGCACGCGGACCGCATAAAATACTGTTGCTCCGCGACTGAGGCTGTGTTGTGGCTACCACGATGTTAGCACAGGTCAGGAATATGATAAGTTCGTGAAAAAACAATGGTCCAGTATTTGTGCAGATTGCCGAAATTAACAATCGTGACTGCCATTAATATTCAATCCAAAAAGTTGTGTAATGCGAGGTTTCTTTCGCGACTAAGACAATTCACCGTTTTTACAGGTCAACTATGTGTCGCTCTCAAGCTTAATCGCTATAGTAAGCCTTTGTGGTCATGTAATACGCGCTGTGCGGTGGTGACTTAGTCAAATTGGTATTCGGTCAAGTCATTGCTAGGCTTCTTACATAAAGCATGGTCCAAGTTGTATACGAACCTTTAGCCCGAACCAAGCGGTTGGCATAAAGAATCCAGAAAGCACGTCTTTCATTCTTGTTTGGCAAGATGCTGAAATATCTCACAAATTCAATAATATGAGCAAGTAGAGGAAATTAGTCCTGCATGTAACACATATGGAGGTTTCGGCCAATGTGCCAATTATGCCATTCTCTTCGGTGTACGTATAAGAAACTTTGACCTTGATGTAAGTTTGGTACTTTTTTCAAGTCCGCGTCAATGCATAAAAATTACGCGAATGGTTCTTGAATATTGATTGATGGCAAGTGCTGGTATATGTACTTGTGATTTTTTTTCCAGATAAATCTTCGGTTAACATTCAGATTTCTGCCCACTTTGTTATATGTATTACAAAATACTAAGTGAATCGGCAACTATCTGCCAAAAGACTCTTTTGCGGGTATGCTAACAGATGTTTCTCTGTTTTTCGCAATTGTCGGGCCTTATTAACCCATTTCATGTAAACATTTTCTCACTCGCTTAGTAAACAAATGATCAAACTCCGATTGGAAGCGAAACGGCAAAAATATGCTCATTTGCCCGTAAAGACCTTTCTCAGGCATAAAACATTTTGAAATCCTTAATTACATGAACAAATACAGTGGCACACGTTTAGTTGCGAAGTCTTATGAACCGCTGAGATAGCTGCTGAAAGCAGCCGCGCAGTATAAGTTAACCTGCAGCTTAGCACACAAACGGTAGGTCTATCATTTTTAATCAGTTACTGTCATGAATGAATAACTACTTCATCTCACGACGACGAGTACATCATTTGGTAATTTATGCCACTGTTAAGAAAATACAATCTTTTAAGGATTGGTTGGAAAACATATTTTTGATACGCGAGTGACACATTCGTCTGCATACGTTGTTGTGTTGTCGCGCAGGTATATGTGTATGCTGAAACGGCGTCAAAAAATAATTTTGATATGATACGAATTGCAGATATTGAACTACAGTTGAGTTTGCCTTCTGGCCACACTTGAAACACATTTTTTCTAGCGATAAGTGAATCAGCCTGAGCCGACAATACTCGTACATATGGTCCAGTTCGTGGTTAAATGAAGTTAATAGATTGGACACAAGTGTCTGTGGTCTATCTCCAGAGTTAAATGGAAGGACATGTCGTCTATATCAGATTAGTATTTCATTATACGCTCTATACGTTGGGTATCAAGTAGCATATTTTGCAATTATTTTGAGGAGATGTGTTTGCGATTATTTTGACTACGGAAAGAATGACATTCGAACGCTTACAGGAATGGTAATTACATATAAAAGGTGACGTGAATATAAAGTTGTGAAATTGTTTTGGTACATTTTGTCAAATTGGCTGAGAAGCAATTTTATACGTATCTTTAAAAAGATCGGTAAATGTAGATTTAAATATAATTTTCTCATGATAAATCAGTATTGAATCGGCTTCCTACTTTGTCGTTTCTCTTAGCCCATACTAAACAATATGCGTGTAAAGGATTTTTACGCGTATTTTTATGTCACAATTTTAATTACCACAGAGGCAATGCCTTTAAGATGTATCCAGACTGGCGAAAATTGACAGCTCGCGATGGCAGTTGTCACCGCGTCTACATTGACAATGTAGATACAGCTTTATATTTAAGTCTCTTAGTTTCCAATTTTATTTATTTAACAATTTTTTCCTTAAATCCAAACCTTTTTCATGTTAGATTCGATAATTATAATCACATTGAAAGTTACTGGCTTAATACTTTTGTTTAGCCTCCATGAAGTCATGACGAGCAGAGTTTGCGCAGTGCATTCTCACTTAATGTTTCTCCTATCAGAATTAACTAATGCAGATTTATAGTTTCTATTCGCCTTTCACTATCCTCTAAACTATCTAACAGATTTCCCATGTGAAACGAGCATTCATTGAAAGCCCAGATTGAACAAAGTCGAATTGTCCAAATACCACAGACGTCAAAATTTTTTACAGCAGCTGAAGATCCGCCTGGTTATAGCATTGGACAAAGATGAAGTGTATCTAGAGAAGAGAAAATGTCCCTTTAAAACGATTGTGATAGACAGGAGAAGGGTTTCTGAACAGTCGCACGTCCCGGAGCAAAATCCTGCAGAAGTCCCACCAATTTTTTTTCAAAGAGTATATGTGTTAGGTACATGCGTAATTATCTGCGCTTGATCGAGGAATTCAATAGACAATAACATCATCATACCTACGGCCCGTGGGCAATCCGACATGCAAACAATTTTGGAAAAAATCAACGAGAAATGCACAGGAACCTAGAAAACTGCAAATTTAGACAGATTTAAAAGGGTGTCTTTTTCATTCTCCAATAAAAACTGGCTTGAGCGATTCAGCAAAACAAAGCTGAATAACTTCAATAATATGCTTGGAGTTCGGTGAGTAAAATACTTTTTAGTGCAATTGCGCGTAATGCATTTAAACGGGTATGATGAAATGATGAAAGTTATGGACCTGCCGTTGTGACAAATTTAAATGGGGGGGATAATGGGGTTCCTCGACCGGAGCGACTCAATGTTTACCTTAACATGATCTTTAACTTATTGTGAATACTTATACAAAATTGTAAACTAAACTAAACTAGCATTCTTTCAAAAGTTATGGAGCTTTTAATAAAGGTCTAAAATGAAAATATTCTAATTTATTTTTTTAGGCTAGCGCCGAAACATTTAATTAAACTGTAATGTTTTATATCATTGGAAAGGTAATTTTAGGTAGTTTTTTTCGTCCTCAGACCATTTTTCTGCATCTCTTACCTTTTTTGAAATAATCGCAATAACCCGAAAAAAATGGCCCCTTCCCCCCTTTTTTTTAAGGTTGCGGACCTCCAATCGGTTGGGACTTTTTATGCCATAATCTGGGGACCATCTCCAACCATAATCAGAAAAAAATTCCGATGTAGGATTTTTGCCGTTCAATTTTGGCCCAATTTTCTTAGTCTATATGGCTATGCTCAAATCTTATGTCGAAGCTTTTTAATGTGATGGTTTAGGCATAAAGTCATACTTTTGTCAAGGTAGGGATAAAAGAATAGTGTACAGTCGAAATAACAGTCTCTGTAAACTTACCAGTCGTCTTGTGACAGAAGGCCGATACGTAGGACTGAACAAATGAAATTGAAGACGTCCGATCTGTCGGTAAAATCATCGGTAGGTGAAAATGTAATTTTCAGAAACTCAAAGAATCATTTTTCACTAAGTACGTTAAATTTAGAACTATTGGTGGATCGGAAAATTAGAACAATCGACACAAAGAGACAAACATGATATCCTGCTGAAGTTTTAGGTGGGTTTTCATCTGAGCGGGGCTTTCAGTTAAGGCGCTAGAGGGGCTGCAACCCGACGCTATTATATTGCGGTATGTGACAGTTGTAAAGTCCGAGCCAAAACTTAAAAAGATTGGTAGAAATGTTTCACGTATTCGCCGAAAACGAAATGGGTAACTGCTGCTAAAAAGTTATTTAGTGAATGATAAGAACGAAATGGTGACGAGCTCAGTTAAATAAATACATGAGCTTCACATCAGGAAACGAAGAAATTGGGTCTCGACGAAATTTTTGTTTACGATGTAGGGGAATCTTTGCAAGATATTTCCAATGCATTTATGCCGGATTTCTACCGGCTATAACCAGACCACTTCCGTCGCCTGGCTGCCTGCTGGACCACCTCTCGGTATTACTTCGCAGGGGCGACTTCGTCGAATTTGCCATCATTCCGTGTTGTTGACTTGCGTCTAGCTTCTTCTTTTTGAAGTGCCTTGTGCATGCGACACACAAATTAACTCACTGCCTCCAAATTCTGTTGGCACTCCAGCATAAAGTTCACGAAACTCTGTGGGCTTGTCGTTTCTCCGAATTCCACATTCAGTTACGCGCGCTAAACCTTGGGTACTCAAAAAATAGGTGCCTCGTGTTTTCTGCAACTCCATTGTAGCTGGGACACTCAGCGCCGGATTTAGCCTCTATGGCGCCCCTGGGCAGTAACGAATCTGCCGCCCTCCGCTACTAGATAAGCTCGAAGGAGGCAGTTGTCACTTCACAAACGAAATGTAGGTAAAACGCTAGCGGGTATGTGAAAAATTGAAAATTTTATATTTTTTACTAGTAAGCGTATCTTGATTACTTGAAAATTTTTTATGTTGCTTCCCAGGCGAGGATTCCAGGTGTTTCGTGCACCTCCCAAAATTGTTTGATGATAACATAGAAAACTGTACAATTCTTATTACATTCGGCTTTTCACTTTCTTTAGAAATGCGTTCATGTATTCTAAATTTTTTTCTTTGTCAATCGTTTTGGAAATAATTTGCGAATTGCCCCAACAAATAAAATTTCATATTTTAGGTTCATATTTAACCAGAAAACGTCATACCGAAAAAATAAAACAAAATTAAGAAAGCTTACGGTAAATTTTGAACCCACCTTCACCTTATTTATTTTCGGTGATAAAGATAGCGAAAACGAATTGGGAAAGCACTTACTGATGTTTTTCAGCAAAAATCATTCGGTGCCTAAAAAGTTCTAGATTTTCCTTATTTCAAATATTTTAAATTATTTTTTTATTTTCGGTGGAATTTCCCGTTTTTCTCTGAACAAAAAATTGAAAATTCGAAAATTTAAGCGTAAAAGTTCTTAAAAATTTCGTTCAACCTATTCACCCGACAGAAACTCAGAAATTTGATAGCCAATGCCGCATTTCTAGTATCGAGACTTGGATCTCTCCCGGAACCAAATCATTGCTTCCTAGCGAATTTGATGTGGGGACAAATTTAAGTAGTTGAACCCACGAAAATGTGTGGTTAGATGAGCTACTTGTTTGGGCGCGTTTTGAACTTTCTGAAGGATCGCTATCACCAAAAATATTTTTAGTTCTTTTTTCTTCAAGTCTGGGGCAATTTTAGAGGCTTGGAAACAGGAGCCAAGTACTCGCGTATTTATATCATTTAATGTAGGATCAGTCATAATGTTTAAAGTGAAGCCAAAGATGATTTATACTCCGACTTTAATTGAACTAAAGGCCGTCACGCCATTTAGAGTGAATGATTGTATGCTTCAAGGAAAATTTTTGAATGTGGAATCACATTAAAATTTAAGTTGACGTTGCGATTAGGTGCTTTGGATTAAGACGAATAAGTACACCTAAGTAGAATAAATTAAAAAAGCTAAATATTTTCTACAATTATGATTGAGTTTTCAAAATCCATCTTTCCCATATTTTAGAATTTGCCGCCCCTCAAATTCTGCCGCCCGGGCAGTAGCCCAGTTTTCCCATATGGGAAATTCGGCCCTGAGGACACTCTGGCGAGTCATCCACCTTGAATCGGTACAAATACTGGTGAAGTGATACCCACCATGACCCGGTAGGAATTGGGTTAAAAAGTGGTTCACTTCGCCGTGTTGGTGTTTAACCTATTTTGCAATATCAGAGATAAGAGAGTAAGGCCGAGTTTCTGATAGCTCTTATTCAGTACCTGTCGGCTGATTAGTCTTATCGCGTAGAGAAGACACACACCATATTTAGAAAGCTTTTCCATTGTATTGAATGGAATTTTTGTTTATTTTGCATAGCTACGCCATATTTTGCTTGTTTAAGCCATCATCTTAGATTGAGAAAATCATTGCGCACTTTCATCCAACAGCGTAAATAAGCAAAAGATAACATAACTACGCAAAATTAACAAAAAACAATTCAATATAATGGAGAAGCTTTTTGAATATTGTGTGTGTCTTCTCTGGGCGATAAGACTAACCATTCTATAAGATCTACGAGAGAATGGGCCTAAGTCTATCTACCAATTACAGCTTTCCCACCCACCGTTGTTGCCACTGTCTCATGCTTACCTGCCTTCAGTGGCGGCTCGTGACCTTCGGAACTGGGGGCTCACTACTCACATACAACAGACAAGAGCAACCAATTCTTAAAAAATATGTAAATAGGGGCTTAAGTGTTCAAGTGTTAGGTTCAAATTTCGTTTTCGGCTTTGTCAGCCTTTCGCAGAGGCGTGACGTATGGTGTTTCATGTGTTCGGTAGAACTATTGTCACGGAAAAAAAATCGGAAACAAAGCGAAAAAGCCTTCATCCATTAACCAAAAGAAGTCTTCACC
The DNA here is from genome assembly GCA_949715475.1 of Microchrysa polita. Lineage (NCBI taxonomy): Eukaryota > Metazoa > Arthropoda > Insecta > Diptera > Stratiomyidae > Microchrysa > Microchrysa polita. Next base: position 9,975,145 of record OX454420.1, read on the forward strand.
CATTAAAAAAACTAAAATCAAACATTAAAAAGAACAAATTCTCCCGGTAAATTCACAATTTCTAACAGGCCCTAAAAACCTTTGAACGATTTACAATAGCCAATAAAATTGTGATACGTAATTAAGTTCCAAATTCATTCACACAAATTAAAAAAAAAATAATTAGTTCGCTCCGCTCGCCTTCAAGTTTTTACGAAAAAAGCCAATTCCCGAAACCAGGTTTCATCCTGTTTTTTGCATCTTATACATGCCAGCAAACAAAGATCTAGATTTTCTTTAACTATATACACACGACACACACTACGAATTCTCACCCTAAATTCATCATCACTAAAGTGGTGTGCACAGCCTATCTGTGCACAAACTCCAGTGTAAATTTTGCACTTTTCCCTTGCCCCGGGAACCCTTCACATATCTGATTTTGGAGCGAGTGCACCAGTTGATATGATATGACTCTGTGCACCACAGCGAGAGTGCTTTATGGATGGATACTAGATGTTGGATGCTGGTCGCGACATATTCAATGCGTGGCTTGTGTTATAGGTACGTATGACACCCAGAATACGTATTTCGCGTGCGTCGGAGTTTTTATAAAATATATTTTGTGAAGTGTTTTATTTTGCGAAGATTTTCAGCAAATGATGAGTTGATATCGTTGTTTTATCTGGGGGTGCACGTGCACATGTGCACATATTGGCGAGCCGCCACTGCCTGCCTTTCAAAGCTTTTCCACCTTTCCAAGTCCGCCGACGTGTTATCACGTTGACCGCCATACAATCGACTTGTCTCCTCAACCAGAATTCCTATTGGGGTCATTCTAGCAACAACGTAAGCAGTTTCGTGCAAAGTTGTTCTCAATGCGCACCTACGGTGAACTGTGCTTAATTTCTGTTCGTTGACAGAGGAATCTAGTGAAACATCCCAAACCGGCGAGGCATACATTAGTATGGATGTAACAACCTTGGCCAGCAACGATTTCCTACTTGATCTTGGGTCGCCTATATTCGGCACAATCCTTGCTAAAGGTGTGGCGACCGCCGGTTTTTCACATACAGACTTCAAATGCTCTCCGAAGTTCAGTCTCGAATCTATCATAACCCCCAATACCTAATGGTTTTTTTGGGGGTTATGATATTGCTTCCTGCTCTGATATTTAGGGAGCACCTTTTTCTGCGCTTACTGATAAGAACAGTTTTTTGCTCAGCAAGTTCGAGGTCATTTCTTAATAGCCACAGCTTTATAGTTGTAATCGCCTCGTCAGACTTCCATGCATTCTACTTTCTCTGCTACCACCACAACTGCAATGTCGTCGGCAAAGTCTACCACGGTCACTCCTCTAGGCACTCCAAAATGCCTTTGTACATTATTATCCATTGCAGCGGGACAAGCACGGACCCCTGTGGAATTCCCGCTATGACCCTATATGCCGTAGGTCCATCGCTGGTATCGTATCGAAGGATACGATTTGAGAGGTAGCTCCTGATTATTGCTGCTAGAGAGTCTGGGACATTCATCCTTTAAGCGGTTTGCCTGTAGGCGTAACCAACAGAGTAATGGAAATTGACAAAGTTATTGTGGTTGTGGGATGGACGGCCTGTGGAGATGTTTCAAGTGTCTTGAATTTTGGCACTTTGAAGGTATTGTAGACCGGTAGGTATAATAGGGACAGATAGCCATAGAACGCAACAATTACGGGCCCAGTTTCATATTGTGCAACTAAAAGCATCAAGAGGACGTGAAATGTCCATAATATATCGTGAGTGAGCTTGATATCGATCTCATGAGCAGAGGTGCTACAATATCTTTAGGAGAGGTAATATTGAGTATGTAATTGACTTTACATTTGTGAACAATTTTTAAAGAAGGACTTGTCCATTCGGAGATGCCCTAGGGACGGAGCCAATACCTCTACAACCATGGAGGCAGGAAGATAGGAGCAAGATTTCAGTATCTATGGCGCCAAGTTTTGATGATGGCATTTCATTAATATTGGCCTTAAACGATCGAATCTGCATTTCTATGGGTAGTTCAGTCTTTAAATGAAAATTGGTTGTATATTGACATCAGTTTGATGCCAATCAATAGCACTGAACCAAGATATAACATTCTACTTTTAATTAATCTCGTTGTCTATTAAATTTTACAATTTTTGTTCCCAAACAAGACATTTCATATTATTAACATCTTGCCAAATTGGTAAAAGTTACTAATCTAGTAACACTGATTAAAATTAAAACGTAAATTTGATTGCATGAAACACTTTCCCCAATCAGTAAAGCGGAAATATCCCCCTTTTCCTATCATGTACTGAATTTGCCTCATAGAAAAGTCAAACTTTGACATTGAATATGTGGAGAACTGTTACGATTTCGCGAAAAAGGATTGCAGATTCGATGGTTTTGGTCTAACATTAATAAAGGCTCAGGCTGCTATCATCCAAATTTGGCGCCACAGATATTTAAATCTCCCCAAGATCGAGCTCCCCAATGAGCGAGCATCGGCATGCTCTTGCTATAGCTCAGTTTCAGGAGTAACGAGAGGGGTCTATCGTTGTCCCTGTCCTTCTACAAATAAAGTATACAATTACGAACGAAGGGGTTTAAAATTGGGAGAATTAGGTGAAACGCAGCCGTCGAGCACAGGTGCCTTCTTTTGATGCTCCGTAGACGTGGCGTCGTATTTCGGCCTGACTATACCCACTTAACTTCCAGAGAAATAAACCCGACCTAAGGTGCTCGTAGTCGAGTAAAAATTGTAGAGCACCTGCCTATAAAATCGAAATTTCCACAAAAACTGGGGTTCGTGTCACCTCACCCCATTATTTTCCATGAAATATGGAGGTGGAGGACGGTGTTGCAGGGACAATTCAACATTTCATATTTGCCGCGCTGTCGGCAAAATACCGAAGAGGTCACATGTAAAAATAAAAGACGTCAGAACACAATACCCAAAACAACACACACAAAACAGTGATACTTAGCTGTGCTTATTAATGTGATGCTTCTCCATTGGTCTTTCGATTCTGATACAGGGAATGAAAACAAACTCTTTCTCAAAAAAGAACTCAATCAGATTGACAGCTTAACCAAAATTATACACACATGCTACTCAGTTTTATTCTTGATAGCAGAGAGGCCATCTGGTGTTATAATAAGAATTCTAATGATGGGGTGGCAAACGAGATGTGATGCTGGCCTTGCAACCCGTAAACAACTGGCAATGGGAGATGATTTCTTTAGGCCAATAATGGGTTTTGCCAATAAAAACCGCGAAAACTGCAGGTGAACTGAAGAGATCGCTAACGAGCGCCGTCAATGCTGAAAAGCTAGGCAATTTTGTCAACGTGCGATACGAAGAATTGCTAATCGCCATGAGCTCCAGGCTTATGGTGCAGTTCGTTAATTACAAAAGCTTGTGGCCAATAAGATCAAACACGATTGCTTTTGTAGCTCTGTGGGGATGGAACAACAACCCGTTGGAGCAGGGCGTTCTTAAGAAACTTCTGCTCATTTTTAGACCGAGTAAACCAGCTGATGATTCTAACTCTAAGGCTTCATGCACACGACGCGAAAACGGCTCGCAAGCTCGACACATCGAAATGCATTAGATCTTATGGGAAGCTCATGACGAGCGACAGCAAGCGAGAGCCGTGCACAGTCAAAACACGGCTCGCGAGCCGTGAATTTGTGGATTGTGGTGCACGATATGTGAAAACACGTCTCGCTAGTTGTGATTTGACAGCCGCACGGCTCTCACTGTCGTGAGCTTCCCATGAGAGCCAATGCGTTTCGATGTGTCGAGCTTGCGAGCCGTTTTCGCGTCGTGTGCATGAAGCCTTACCGTCCTATCTGCCTGCTCGAACGGCGGTATTTGCATCGTTTTATGTCGGACGAGCTCTCATGGGTGTCTTGACAAGATCCTTGTGCGGGAAGAATAAACACGTGTGCCCCTGACCTCCTCGCCTATTAAATTTTAGACCCACCTAGCTACGCACCTAGCTTTCCTCAAGTAGAGGAGGATGTTTTGGGTAATAAAATGGTTGCGTGTCTATATGCCACAAAGCAAAACAGCAATCAGTTATTTTTGCAATTTGTAACTCGTACGTTGGAGCTTCAACCACCTTTCCCGAATATTTGTTGCATAAAATTTGGAACCATGAAATGAAGTGGACGATGTTTAACACAGACTTGTTAGGACATAGTAATTCCAAATGAATTAAAAATTTTGTAAATATTGTAATAGAAGAAATTGGAATAAATTGAATTGAAAAAATTTAAATTTCCATCATCTTAACCGCACGATCAACATAGCACGTTCTGACAATTATATATCCCCATAAATGAATAAAATAAAATAAATAAATAACAGGCGCGACAATCCAGCATTGGACTAAGGCCGCAGGATGTGTTAGTGACATCCTATTTCCAAGATCTTATCTGCTTTTTGTTGAGGTAATGAGATCAGCATCACGCTCAGCAGTGTTATTTATCCCCATAAATGGGTACTCGTTTAACATCGGAGTGAGATCATAGTCCGTCACAAGCTCGTGAGTTCGAAAAACACCATGACCCACGGTGAGATTCGAACTCATGACCCTGTGCACCGAAGGTGCGCGCACTAACCACTACACCAGCCAGACTACCCCATAAATGAATACTAATTTAAAATCTGAATGAAATCATATTTGTCGAAAAAGAATCGTAAACTGAATCCGCTCCCGGTGGGACTCTAGCCTACGACCCTGTGCTGTAGCAACCAGACGGTTTGGTTAAAAATTACGTCGGGTTAACAGTTAGTTCCTTTAAAAAAAAAAAAACACAAAAAAACAAATAACAAATAACAAAAACTAAACATTTTCCTTGTGGGCAGGATACACTTCGAGTCTTCACTCGGCTCCAGTAAAGTTGCCAAATTTAAGGCTTATATTCATACTTACTTCAAAATTTAGTTAACACCACAAAACTTATTAAACTAGTCATATAATGCTTACAGTTTAATTTCGTAACTCATGAGACGCAGTCTCCCTAAAGCCTATATAGCATTTGAGAAGTTACTGGCTTAGTACTTTTGTTTTGAAATTTATCTCTGCTGAAATCACACGGCGCTTTATGGTTTTATACATTTCAACTAAAACAGAACCGATAATCAAAAAACAAAATTAGTTAAGTTAGTGATGAATGCATCATGTGCACATTATCGCCAGTATATCACGTCACTCGCCGTGTCGCCATAAACCAAATCTCTCTTTCAACTGTGTTTTCTTGGCACATGTGCTAATTTTTCAAAAATAATAATTGAAAACGCTACAACACCTCTTCTACATTATGCTCAAGGCAATTACACATTATTATTACATATTCCATGCAGAATTATTGTAGAGCAATTAACTTTTTCATTAGGCGACCCATACAGTAATTTTCGTCTGTCAGAAAGAAAACCCCAACAAATGCTCGTCGAGAAAAATCATTCTGCAACTTGCAGATTCTTCTGACTTTCAAAGACGTGATGAATATTAATTACATACATATGTAAGTACATTGCGCGGATGGCGTGGGTTCTTGGGATGCTTGGTGATGATTGATTTAGCTTGGCACGTAGCACTTTGAATAGCTCGTGGTAGTCTACAACAGCTGAAGCGTTGTGTGGCGTGCAACACTTGTACACAGGTTGCGCACTGCCTCTTCGTTCGCGCCTAATACAAGACAGGAAGGCTCAATATAGTGAGCACCATGATCCATCAGGCTAGGCGCCGTTTCTGCAATTTACTTGTCTAACAGAATGTAGACACGCTATATACGAGCGAATAACATGACGTTTGTTGAAATTGTTAAAATTTCAATTACCTGAATTAAATAGATATCAATTACATTTGTTGAGTGAATTTATATTTACACACAACACAACCTGTATTGTATTCGTATTATATTGTTGGCGCATTGGTGCATTGTTGAAAGGTACAATTTCTTGGCCAATTGATGCTAAACTGGGCGTGGGACTGGCGAGCTAGTGAAAACTTGAATGACAACGTTTCGATTGATTTTACAAAATGGTTGTGTTTATGGTAAAATAGAAATACATGAAACAGTTTGAACATTAACTAATATAAGGTATTCGAAGTAAGTTTGATTTGATTTTTCTACAAAGCCCGCCGTTCTTTTTTTCTCGAATAATTTTGATTTATACATTGCAGTCAATAGCCAAAGTAACAAGAGTTTTCTATACAAATTGACAAGTTGTCAGTCATACAAAATCAACAAATTTGTATGCAGAATCTCCATAAATGTGTAAATTAACCCTTAATAAAAATTCGACATGAGTTGACGCTAGCCATAATTGTAAACGTTAATTTTTTTTCGCTTTAACGTACGTTATGTATTCTATTTTTACGAGAAAAAAAAACATTACTATGGCTCATATTTGACAAGATAGTAAGAATTTGAAATTATTATTATGCCAAAAAATATAGAGACTTTCTTTTTTTTATAAATTATGAATTTCTACAAAATCCACAATAAAAAGACTTTTATCGTATTCTCTTTTTAAAAAACACCTCTTGTATAGAATAGGTGAAAATGTGGAAAGTTTAATCTTTACAAATGGTTTATTATAGAGTTAATCGATAGTATAATAGACATCGATCGAGAAAATTGCACGTTATCCCTTCAATAGCATATCAATCAAGGAGACTGCTTTATCAATTCAAAAAACCAAACCATCACGTCATCAACATAAATGATGTCTCATCGTCATTTCATATCAAAGAAGATTAAGTGAGATTTTCATTTATTTTATACCATCTGACCGCGGTAATTGTGTCACGAACAAACGAATGAAAGTAAAGGTCTACAATGGTCTTTGAGGACTAACCATGCCATAGAAATATTACTGTCTCTGTGTTTAGTGTCTAGTATTACCAATATAAAGACTTATACGCCGACAAAGCTCAGGCATTCTCCAGCCACATGATTAAGTCCACAAGAAAAAGGAAACGTTTAAAATCACCTGAATCTTTTACTTCTGAAACAGAAGTCATAATATGCTTACTTCCACATGATTGATTCCAGATGTGGGTCAGACTGAGTCCGGAATCTTATGAACTTCATAGAGACAAAAAAAAATGCTAAACGGATTGCAATTTGCAATCCGATCTGTCGCCAATGATTGAGGATCGGCAACACTGCATTCATCCAACTGACGTTGTGCGGATGATATCAATCTTTTTAAAATATTCTTCTAACGATGGCCGCTTGAAGATTAGTGGCGTTGAAATATATATAATCAGATTATTAGATTTTCAGATCTTATAGTGGCAAATTTTTTGCTTTTTCACTTTCTATTGAAGATTTATAGCGTAGCATTACAGTCTCTAGAACTGAAATGCGCTTCTTTTTGGTATTTTTCATAGCTATCCTTATTATGTTTTTTTTAAGAAAAATTCGTGGATTGGCGCCATGTCTAGTACATTTGTTTCATATAGGATTGACGGCATGTCACTGAACTTCTCAATAATTAAATTATTTTGCTTTCATGTTATAATCTAGTAACAAAAGTAGGTACCAAAATTCATGTTCATTATTTTTTAAAGCTCTATTTAAATGATCGAACCGTTCCGAAAAAATCAAGTTATAGAAAATAAAAATCGAATTTTAAAAACGAAAAACTTAAGCCAGTAACTACATATGTATATTCCATTATTGTTCACTTTTACCCAATTCAAAGCGCTAATGTTAATTTTTAGAATAAATATTAAAATAAACTGCACGATGGGAATTAAATTGAAGAACTTTCATTAAATATGTTGTAATGGACCACAAGGACGGAGCTGACCGTTAAGGTCGAAAGACGAAAAATGCTCCTTCAATGAGGACGGCGGCGGCACGAGCTTGCTGCTACGCTCAGACTCGGAGGGGGCGTGGGTTTTTGCCGCCTCATTGTCCCTGTCCACTTATATTACACGGGATTCTCGTGCCTAAAACTTCACAACACACACGCGGAAAGAAGAAAAAATGTAATTATTAAAAAAAGGGAACCCTGGCATCAGCCAGTTCAGTCGCCATCTTATTTTTTGGCGCTCCGAGGCCAAGATGGCGGTAGGCCTCGGCCGTCTTCACCCACGAACTTTATAATTTTTGATTCCCGACCATGAGCGCGGGCTGAACGAATTTGAGGCGCCTCCCTTAACGAAATTCGGGATGGGGTAAATCACCTCATCCCACTAGCCCACTTGGGACGGGCGACGGGGAAACTCGCGCAATTTAATGGGCCGACATTATTTTGCCCGCAAAAATAAAAGGACGACACGCCACATAAAACTTAGCTGCCATTATTCCTTGGTATCCATCACGGGGATATCGTACACGCACAAATTACACAGTCGAACTTCGTGCATTTAACCATCACTTTAAAAAAAAAAAGGAGAAAACTTCTTCGCTAAAACAGCACGTGGTGAAATCCCCGGCAGACGCGCGCGGTGTTCTTTCTATGCCGGCCAAAATCCGACTCTCGAATCGGTTAAGAGAAACCGCTCAGGCCCCGGCCCGTTCGTACATCAGCCGGTTCCCTTCCCGCCAAAATTGGCGTTTGCCAATTAAATTTGCGGCCCGGAAAACAGCTGATGTCGACACATAAATATCCGTTCTCCATCTGAGCGGCATTTTTCAAATTTCAATGATTTGAAAAATTAAATTCAAATCACTAAAATTTCAAAAATGTCACAAAAACCGAGAATGGACATTTATGTGTCTGAACTGGCCGTTACAATGTACATATCAAGGAAAGGCAGAAATATGCAATTTCAAGTTTTTCTAGAGGGAATAGGGGCTTTATGCGACCTATCTAATAAAATTCAGAATTTATATATGTATATTTTAAATGATGAACTAAACTCAATTGGGGAAATAGGAAGATTTAGAATTAATTTTTTATGATGTGCTTCCATTTTCAAAAATTTAATTGAAATAATTATTGATCATTTGATAGTTTTGAATTTCAACGGTTTCCATATGCATCGAAGCAGTCGCTTTATTTTGCTACAAGTCAAATGACTAATATTTTCCCCTCTTTTTTTTGCAATCTTGAATGGCGAAACTGGGCACTCAAAGAGAAATAATTACGGAAATTAGTGTAACTAAATCAACACTTAATTCAAGGCGGTTCGTAATCATACCATTTCCAAAATGGATTTAATGTTGTTTTTTAGTTGTAAGAAATATGCGCTAGAATATATTAACTGCGCATACGATTTTACCCTATGTATCATGTTTTGAAAGTCCGCTTGTTTAATGGATTGAATTTGATTTAATTTTGAAGCATATGTAAAATTTATTAAAGTTTTATGCAAAATTAAAAATTTTGAATTTGAGATTTATGGAAAACCAGTAATTCAAATAAATATTAAAAACATAATGATGTGTATCAATGTTTGTTTTCTAGATTTAAATAGATCCAATGTAAATCTTGATACATTGCGTACACGCAATATTTGATTTCAGTTTTTAGGGTTTTTTAGAAAATTTTTTTTTTTCAAAAAACCCTTATGAAATCGATTTTGTCTGTCCGTCCGTCTGACCGTCTGTCCGTCTGTCCGTCCGTCTGTTCACTAAATAACTCGCGAACGGCTCAACCGATTGTCATGAAATTTGGTAGGAATGTGAAGAATGGTTACAGTCTTTGGCACATATACCTTAGAAGTTGGTAGGAAGAAGATAACAGGGTGTCCCGAACGTTTGAAAAAAGTCGTTTTGTCGTTTTTATCGGAGAGTGACATATGGGTATTTAAATCAAAGAACTAAACGAGTACATCTCACATCAGTTAAAATTTTCCAGTTTCGAGTAACGGTAAAAAAGTTATTGGCGTTCAAAGTTAAACTTCCTTTTCGACCTCCGTTTTTCTAAACCGTTATAGGGATCGATATGAAACTTTGCACAAAGATTGGTCAGTATGGCTTTATATACGTTAAATATTAAGACTGTTGACTTTTGCTAAGGAAAAGTAAATAACAGTGAATTTGTAAAATTTGAATTTGATCGTGTGTAGCCCCTTTTAGGTTTCCAAATATGAAAATTCTGCTAGGGATGTTTAGAAAATTACATAAGGAATATGTCTTGGAATTTTCAATCGATTGGTCTAATTAAAGGTGGAACGCGTTTATTTAGACCAATCCAAAAATAGATTTACAGGAAGCATTCTATTAATGCTGTGCACAATTATAAAAATATATGTACAAAAAATATTCACTATACATCAAAATTCTAAAAAACCCTTGTATTGCGGGCGCAGCCGGTATTTTTAAAAATGAGATTTACTTAAACTTTGAATTAATAGACAGTGGCGTAACGTACAGTGTCCCATGTGTTCAGTGGAATACGGGCCCCCAAGGCAAAGTCGCCCCCCCCCCCCAAATACGAAATCATAAAGAAATTTTCTTTCATTCATTGGGTCACTGTTCTATTAAAAGATATACATTTTTACTGCAAGAAAAATACGCAAATCAACTAAAGAATCTAGGATAGTAGCAAGACATTCAATTGTGCATAGAGAAGCTTGGATCTATCTGTAATAAATTCTGTTTGCATCGGAGAAGCGCAACTTTCAACTTGACTTAATTTTGCAGAAGCAATCAATCATCGATCCATAAATTTATTTATTTATTTTCTGGGGGAGCTCCAGCCATTGGAGTATTTGAATCTTGAAAAGATTGCTACGCTAGGAAAATATGTTCACAGTATTGAAAAAAAAATACTGGCGTACAGAGGGCTGCGCCCACAATACGAGGGTTTTTAGAATTTTAATGCATAGTGAATATTTTTTGTACATTATTTTATAAGCAATAAATAAGAATTGCAGAAATGCATCCTGTAAATCTATTTTTGGATTGGTCTAAATAAACGCGTTCCAAAATGAAAGGCGCTAGCCTTTCCACCTTTAATTAGCCCAATCCAAAAATAGATTTACTATTTACCCAGTTTGTATAAAAGTACTCCAAGGCAAATCCACTGGCATTTTTCGATTTAAGATTTCTGATGACCTTTGAGCAAAAAGAAACTAAGGCAAAAGTAAGGATGGCTTGGCTTTATATATGAACTGAATTAATAGCTATAAAGCTACTGTTACTGTTTTTTAATCAAGGAAAAGCAACTTGATTGAAATAAAATGATTCCATTGCGTCCCTTGACATGAGAGCCCACGCACCCAGATCGCTTTCCTATGAGTATTGAACAAATACTTTTGCAGCTATTCAGGGACACCCTGTTAACTTGGTCTTACAAACTTCAAAAATATTTGTGACAAACACTATTACCATTCTATGCATATCCACCAAATTTCATGTTCATTGTTTCATCAAGTTAAAAGATATGCATTGAAGAAATGCTTAAGAGGCTTCTCTTGCATTGTGAAAGGCCCTTACCTTACTAAATACTTACTTCGCTATATTTCCGGTTTGGATACAGTTATTCGAATGAAAATTCGTAGACATATTTCCTATGTAATTTTCTAAGAACCCTTAGCAGAATTTTCATATTTGGAAACCTAAGAGGGGCTTCACACGAACAAATTCAAATTTTACAAATTTACTGTTATTTACTTTTCCTTAGCAAAAGTCAACAGTCTTAATATTTAACGTATATAAGGACATACTGACCAATCTTTGTGAAAAGTTTCGTATTGATCCCTATAACGGTTTAGAAAAACGGAGGTCGAAAAGGAAGTTTAATTTTAAACGCTAATAACTTTTTTACCGTTACTCGAAACTGAAAAATGTTAACTGATATGAAATGAACTCGTTCAAATCTTTGAATTTGTGATAAATAAATGATCTTGTCAAGGCTCTAACAGTTGCATAACGTTTTTCAAATTTGATGTGTTCGAACTCAAAGCCGGGCTCTTTTTGTATAGAGTCGAATTTTCAATTTATTTGATTTCCATAAAGTGCTCGGTGAGTGGAATAGGTATAATTTGTCCCTTGATCGTTTTCATCGTTTTATTTATTTTTCGAATTTTTCTTTAAAATCGTCAAGAGTTTGAAAATTTATTTTGTTTTTAAATGGGAATTCGCGAATTTGTCATTTAATTTTAATAAATTTATATTCGTCAACATGATTTCATGAATATATTTGAAATGAAAATCCGTTGATCTTATTTGGAAGTTCGTCAATTTGATAGGGAGATTCGTTAATTAAAAACTCGTCAACGTGATTTGAAAGTTTATTAATTTGATATGGAGTTTCAAAAAATTGAAATAGAAATTGGCTAACATGGTATTAAACATCGACAATTTGGAACTTTTTTGTGTCAAAAAAATCATAATTTTAATTTTATATTAAGACATGAATCTGCAGTGTTATTTTGGTACTTTTGATCCTGCGGATTGATTACGTTTTTATGCCCTTGACCAATGAATTGAAAATTGAAACAACTACGTATCTCGGCCTTTGGGGCCCGTGTTCCAATGAACATTTGAGACACGGTACCTTTAAGTAAAGTACGCTACTGGGTTCCCACGCATAATTATTCAAATGTAATTTTTGTCCTAAAAATATTGATAAACTTAAAAAAAAAACAGATTCTCCTTGCTTCTGCTTATAATGTGCCTTAAATGTAAGTTATGGTATGTCAATTTTTCCTCGTGAGAAAAAAATTCGAAGGCGAGAGGCCCCTATTTCGATTTCGAACACAAGGAAATTGGGAAACGTTACGCCACTGAATATTTTTCCTCGTGAGAAAAAAATTCGAAGGCTAGAGGCCCCAATTTCGATTTCGAACACAAGGAAATTGGGAAACGTTACGCCACTGAATAGATCTGCCGTTTCTAGTTCAGAAGGAATATATGTAGGTACATACTTTACATCTAATTCAGAATTTTCATATTTTTCACGAATGAAATGATAACGGATGTCTATGTGTTTAGTTCTCTTGTGGAATTCGGGATTTTGTATTAAACGAATCGAGCTTTGATTATCCACATAGGTAATCGTGGGCTCAACACATAGGCATTCGATATCCTTTAGTAACAATTTGAGCCAGATGGCTTCTTTTCCAGTATTACTTGCTGCGACGTATTCAGCTTCAATCGTACTTAAGGCTACCATCATTTGTCGTTTCGAATTCCATATGTAATCGGAGCATTGGCAAGAGAGAAAAGGTAACCGATTGTTGAACGTCTTGTAGAAATGTCACCGGCGAAGTCGGCATCAGAGTAACCGGTGAGACTTTGAATACTCCCATTACTTGAATACAGTATACCAAGATGGGCGGTTTTTGTGAAAGTTTTGTAACACAATACGAATTCATTTGAATTTAAAATCCAAAAACTTAAGACAGTCACTTTAATCGCACTTGTGAATTACCCCTATACCAGCGACAAGGCTGCCTAATATTGTAACTATATGATTGTTTTAGGTTTAACTAAGGGCATAAAGCTGGGCTTTTAGAGTGTGACAAAAAAGATTTTATGCCATAAAATCTGAATTGAGTATCAATCAAAAGGCTTTCAGATAACAAAAAAATCGTGTAACGATAAATTCACTGAAAACCAAATCCATTTAGTCAAAATTTGCATTTAATTGGAAATTGTACTGAATTGTGTTAATTGATCAAATTATTTAAATAAAAAATTAGAGGTGGCAGAAATTGGTTTTTCGAAACATGAATATTTTTAGAAGCTAGCTTAAAAGTCAGAAAATTACGCCACGGTTACCTTCAGTTTCAATAATTGTTAAACCAAACACAAACTCACTGGTCACTGCTCTTGTAGCATATCGGTATCCGTGTGTCTATTTCTTACAGAACGTGTTAAAAGTCGCTATTCATTCGTAAACTTGCTGATTAGAATGTATTGCAAATTTATGACTCGTTACTTTTATCATTTTGACGCATACCTAGTACCAGTGGCGTAACGTACGGTGTTCCATGTGTGCAGTGGAACACGGGCCCCCAAGCCAGAGGGGCCCCCAATCCGAAATCATAACAAAATTTTGTTTGATAAATCCTTGGGTAACTGTTCTTTCAAAAGACATGCATTTTTACTAAAATGCCAGAAAAATGCGTAAGTGAGCTATAGAATTTAGGATAGTAGCAAAACATTCAATTTTGGGTATGTTCAAGCTTGGATCTTGGATCTCTAAGTATTATACTCTGTTTGCACCGGGGAGACGCAACTTAACTCAACAATCATTAGAACAATCCATAAATTATAAAGGTTTTTGCTAATAAAAATATTGAAAATTAATAAAGGTTCAACTTCAGGTTCTTGCGTAAAATTGGGCCAATAATCAGCGCCCGGTCTAGGGAGGGGCGCTATTTTGGGTAGCACTTCCTAGATGGAAAGCTACATGAAAGCTGAAACTTAGTTCCGGTAAAAAAGACTAAAACACTTGTAAATTAATGGTAATTAGCTCGAGGGCGTTACTGACAAATTACTGCGACTCTATAAATTGCTGGAATAAAACCGTTACTTAACCCTCATCCAGCGGCATAGATTTCATAGATTTCATGATAATAAAATTGCTCTTTAATCGGTGGTTTTTGCTTTCGCAACAAAATTGTTAGGTGCCCATTTTTTTTAAAGTTGTGTTTTATGGCCTTCGAAAAATCAGCACAAAACGCTTTTAGTTAAGCAGACAAAGCACACGAAGGAAGTAACTGTGTTATTGTATCGTAACCTCAACTAGTCGTTCAGAACCTCAGGAAACAGATAAAATTTCAAGAAGCTAGAGTCTGAAGTCAGCAATTGTCCAGGATATATCAACAAGATTGGTTTACTTAGAGTCTGCTTCTTGACATACCCTGGTTTCTCCTCTCAGTTCATTTCACTCAGTAGTATATTGTGAGATTACCGATATTGAGGCACTATAGGGGGATCAAATTGGCATTACTGAAACCTTAGAGACGTAAGATGCCCTTAGATTACCTTTTGGATTTGTCAGTAATATAGTGTTTCACCGGCAGAATACTTTTCCACTAACGATTTAGTACCACAACCGTCTTGTGTGGAGTCCTATATGATCTGATCTAAAATTTAAATAACGTGTTTCGTGTAGTCAAGTGTGGCTACCTGACAAAAACGACAGAGCGATATTTGCGCATTTTTTTTTTGTTAAATCTATTTAGGCGCCTACTACATCACCAATACGTCTTCCTCGGGAAATTACAGTCTAGATTGACGTTCTCAAGTTCATAATGAAAAAAGGCTACATTCAGCACAGAGCATAAAGGTTGAGTTGGTTAGGAACGACTCTTCTGTTTTCGTATGGAAACTTATTTCTAGGTGGGATTCAAATAACTCAAAATGTGTCAGAAAAGCATCCTTCCTGGTAAAAGGAAGTCGACACATCCCATGAACATTTTCAAAAAAAAAAAAATCGTAGGTGCGGCAGTTTGTCGTTTTGCCTAGGGCAGCTAGAGCGGGCGCTGCCCATAATCCAGTTATTGGAGAGTATTTAAATATCGAATTGATTGCTCAGCTAAGGAAAATATCTTCACAACGTTGAAAAAAGGATATAGGATGACCCATTGATCGGAATGGCTAAGCACAGTTATTAAGAACATTCAAAAAGGTTTAAGTGAGAAAACCTTTCCTTTTTGAACTGGGACTCAAGAAATCAAGAAACAGATGTCTGTCGACACACTAGTGAGTCAAGATACGTAAATTATTTGCGTTTGGAGCATCTCTACCATGAATTTTGATGTGATCCACAGACCTATAGTAATCAGTTTTAGTCTAGGATCAACTACTCTTACGAGGTAGGAGCGCACCCCTACAGGTTGTCTTTCGCCGCGACTCTTGGATTTTGTGATAAATAGATAATCCTATTTAATTATTCTTAATTCAATTTTCTCTCAAAAAATGAAAAAAAAACATTATTTTAGAAAATGATGTTCGTTGCTTTTGCTTATAATGTAGACTGCTTTAAATGTGGGTTAAATTCTATCATTTTATTTCTGGTGAAAAAAAAAATCGAGCGTGAGGGGCCCTCATTTCGATCTCGAACACAACAAAATTGGGAAACGTTACGCCACTGCCTAGTACCTACATAACAGACATTAAACAGCCGTCGAACATGTCTGAGTTTTCTGAAATCTAATGAATGGAGTACTGGCATAGTACTGTACCTATCTAAAAATAGAAAATACGGTAAAATAGACATTTACCGTTAACATGCATCGTACATGAATCTTCGCACACGAAGTGCACATTGAAAACGTGCCATTTTACTGAAATGGTTAGTTAAATGCTGCAAATATATTAATAAATTGACTAATAAACTTTTTGGTGGGCATTAGCCATCATGCATGATGAATGTGATTTATTTGATACTTATTCTGACATGCATACATGAAATAAATTAGCCGATGGAGGTTATTAAAAACGAATGAAAGGCTGAAGAAAAGTTAGTTTTTGGGGACAGTAAATTTGTTGCGAACATGAGTTCGCGATAAAAATTCTCTGCATGGTGTCATCAATTCAAATGTTTTTGGGTCAGTTCTTTAATTGTTTTGTTGGGGTTCGTTAAAATATCAAAAAGATTGGGAGCGGAGTTCATAGTCCTCACTTAAGGAATAATTATAAGGGAATGTATAACGTCGCCTTTAAAGGCATTGCTGCTGGCAAATCTATCTATGTATATATATAAAAGAAAGTCGTGTTAGTTACACCATTTATAACTCGAGAACGGCTGGACAGATTTTCATGATTTTGGCTCTGGCCAGAATAGCATAATAACTATTGAAATATGCAAAAAAATCACAATGAGCTAAAATTCCCAATGGGTTCTTTTTCACCTATTTCTGCGTGTATTTCGTTAACATATGAGCGGATTTCGGTCAATTTCTTCTACAGGATTGGTTTCTACCCAAAGTAACAGGACAGCTATCGAGACATATGAAAAATTTACAATGGGGCACAATTATGAAGACAATTCCTTTTATACTTTTTTTCTGTCTTTCTTGCATTACAGGATTTCAGTAAGTTGAACCCACCTTATGGGTCTACACGAGGCTCCGACCGGAATGGCAGTATATCATTGAAATAATGAGTTTTTTTTTGCATATTTTTGTTTCTATTTCTTGATCGAATCTGAAATCTGAATCTGAATATCAGAGTAACATTGAATATCAGAGTATATTTCTTTCTGTATTCCTTGAACGAATTGCCAGATTTCAGTCAATGGATTCCAGCGGATTGGTCTACACCTCCTTCCTCCTTGAATATTGAATTTATTATCTTTCAAATTTACAATTCGTTTTGTAAACTTGCGAGCGGAGCGAGCGTATCATATAAAATATTATCTAGCAGTAGAAAAATTCAAATTTATTTTTTAAGTATTAATAAAGATTTCCTTAAGCATAAGTGAAGACTAAAAATTCATTATTTTTGTTTGAGTACATTATGTCGTTATATTCAATGGAAAGAAAAAAAAATAGTACTGCCCTAAATAGAATAAAATAACTATAAAAAAAAATCTTTCTTTTTTAAAACAAAAATATAAACACAAAAATTATCCTGAAAATATCAAGTAGATTTCCACTAAATGCCATGGTCAACAGTAAGAGGACAAATTGACAGATAATGCCAAAAATGCATAAAAATCTACCAAAACACTGCACTTAAAGGTCAAGAAATCTGCAAAAGTCTAAGAAGCATTATTCATTCGTATGCAATACATTTTAAAACAAAACACTCCACACAACTTGCACTTCTTTCAAGCAGCTGCAAATTGACATTAATTGCATGGCAAATCAACAAAATATGTAAATTAGTGCTCATTTTGAAGGACTTGTTAAATTTCGCAACTGACGAGTAAAGTCCAATTCAATACTCCGGCGGATGTGGAAATATAATATAAAGGTCCGTGAGCGCATTAGCGACCATCATGGTGAACCTTGCTGCACCTTGTTGCGACTCATTCATGAAAAGTCATCATCGTCATCATCATGTCATAGGTACAGCAGCGAAATATTACGTAAAGACTAGTTTGTCTATCGAAAGTACAATACGATTTCCTATGATGAATATGGCTGAGTTGGAGGAATAGCAAGGCAAGAGCCGCGAGTATGCGTAACGATCACATTAGGGAATGCACTTGATGTCAAAATTAGTAGACCACAAGATTATGACTTTTACTTTCTATATGGTGCGCGTAAAGTGCTCGAACGGTGAACAGTATTGGATATGGTGGAATCGCAGCTGTGTGAAAGGTGTTAAGCGCGCTGGGTTCACTTCCTTCGTTTGCGATCGACAAACAAACAGAGACCAGTTGACATGCCCCTTGAAACTCTGAAATCTTGTAAAACAGCTGATAAGTATGAGCAGAGTATTTTCCATAAAATTGAATCTTGTTTTGGGTAAATATAGTGAAGCACGATGAATCACATTTTGTTGATATTGAAGGTGGATAAGAAGGTGAGTAAAATTAATTTAATCGCTTCGACTTTTTTATTTTTTCTTTTTTGTAAAGAACTTCGTTAGCTCTATCCTTTTTATCCTTCATAATCATCTTTAAATGCCTCACAAAATCAACCAACACTTGCACTATGGTCAAAGTTACTATTGAACCGAAAGAACTTTTCGAATATATAAGATTCACGCCAAAGATTGAAAATAGGCCAACGTTATACTAATAGCTGATCTCAAGTCCTGTTTGTCCGATATGTGATCTAAATATTTGAGGTAAAACCAACATAATGCGCCAAGACATGCTCTTATGAGGCTCAAGCAGCGTAGATGTGTGTCTTGAAGTTTAGTACGTTTCGCATGGTACTATATGCCGAGGACCGAAATGTGCATTGACTTAAACACTGTTGCATGTCGACGACTATAAAAAGCACGCGCAACATACATAAATGCATATTGCACTTGATCTTGAAGATCGATACATGCAACATTCATATAAAAATGTGTGCCCGTAAGAAACGATATTCGCTCGAGGCGGATAGAATCTAATGTTGTGTGCTCCATAAATATATTCGTTGCTTTCGTTTTTCGTTTTGCATGTGCAGGGTTGCCATTAGAGATAAAATGTTAAAATTATGAAATAACGTTCATTTTGTTGAAACCTCAGACGTTTTAGAATTATTTGACGTCTAAATCTTTAACGATCAGCATTAGCTTTCAGCTATTTCAACTTTACAGGTTTGTGCGTTCAATCCACCGTTACAAGATTTGTATTTAATACAGATACAAATAATTTTTTGGGTTCACCTGGTTTCCACAATTTTTTTCGATTTTATAAATTTTAAATCTTTTTTTTTTTCTTGTTTTGATTTTTGATATTTCTTCTTCTCTGTACCGCGTAACTCGTTGTGGGGCATGGGTTGGTTTATAGGCTATTTTGAGTAACGTTTCATTGCATTTAATTTCGGAGTGTATGTAATGTTGTAGGCACTATACACTTCCTATCCGCACATGTACGGAAATTTTGGACCACGAGATTTGATCTCCGGACCCCTCCAGATTACTAACATCATAGATTGCGACTCAATCAAGTGAGCCACAGAGCGTGATATTTAATTTTTGATTTTTTACTTTTGATTTTTCAGTATCTGCGGCGCCAAATTTTGATGATGCCATTTCATTAATACTGGCCCGAGACGACCGAATCTGCAATCCTTTTTCGCGAAATCGTAACGGTTCTCCAGATATTCAATGTAAAAGATTGACTTTCCTATGAAGCCAGTTAAGTAATTTGATAAGAAAAGGGTGATATTTCCGCTTTACACATTGGGGAAAGTGTTCAATGCCATCAAATTGACGTTTTAACCCTTTAAGGATAAGCTATAGGTTACGGTAGTGTATTGCTATGTGCTTACGTAATTCGAAAAATATCCAAGAGCAAACTTGCCTTTTTGTATGTAATAGCTGACAGCAAACGGACACATTACACATTTTGCTAAATTATGCAAGTTGTGTTTAAGTTAAATTGTATCAGTCTGTCAGACGAAGATGTTATGTCCCTTGCATTTTTCTTTATGTCGATGTCAAGGCTTTACTGTATAGCCTTTTAATGCAAGCATAGTCTTTGTGGGAGGGAAATTAGGGTAATTAGGGTAAAGGATCGAAAGGGGGACAACACAAACATCCATGGTCACAGTGTGACTCGAACCCACGCTCCGGGAACTGAGCAACCGAATGCCCATATATGCAGACATGCTCCCCACTGCATAGAAACCGATGTGCCCTCGCTTCACTATCTGCCGGAAATTGTCCACCTGCTAGAATGTTGCTAGAGAATGCGAAATTGATTGACCCTTACAAAAAACTGTCAACATAAATTTCCACCCTTTTCCTTGCTGTCGATGGGCATTAATGTAATACAACAAACTCATCGAGGTTAAAATGTTTTTTTTTTTTTCAGTGTAGACGTGAAAGTTGTGTAGCCAGTTTCAGACACATATAATTTAACAACGTTTTCTTCGCCATAATCACTAGATTCGTAAAGCAGTAGTTTCTATATTTCGTTTGGTTGCTGAAAAAACAGCTGGCATGAGGTAGAAGGTTTTCACATTTATGAACGCTATATACCGCATATTATTTGACCTTTCAGATTCATAGAATTTTAAATTTGCCCCATTACAAATTCGATAAACTCACCACAATTAAGTGCAAGTGCGGAAACCTTCTTACACAATTCATTTTCGCGACTCTAACTCTAAATGTTGCAAATGTAATAAAAAAAGACATAGTGCGTTTTGTTCCATTTCAGACCATAGGCAAATATATTTGCCCAACTTATTTTAGGCCTGTATGAATTCACTGAACTTCGAAAAACCTGGACCGTTGCAATTTTACAAAGGGAAGAGATAAACCAAATGCACTATTTGAGCCTCATTCACCTTTTCGGTTTTACCATTACTTTACAGCTCCTTGAACTGTGACTACTTTTTACTTAACTTTGGGGGCCCCTGGGGGGCAAAGCGGGTCAGATAGGAAATTATACCCCTAATAATGTTGTTGCCCCAACTCTCATTTATGAATTTATTTCCGAGTATTTTGTTATATTTTTAACGTGAACAATTTTAAATGTCAAAAACCTCCGGGCAAACATATTTGCCTATAGTCGTTAAAGGGTTAATTTTAATCAGCCCCACTAGAATAGTAAGTTTTACCAATCTGGTAAAGATGTTAAGAATATGAAATGTCGAAATAAATATTTGCGAGCAAGAATTGTTAAATTTGCTAGACAGGGAGGCAAATGAAATTTAAAATGTTACTTTCGTGCAATGCTTGTGATTCACATCAATATGTAGTAAAATACCCCTATTTCCCATTAAAAACTGAACTACCCCATATAAATATCAAACTTTGGCAATGAATATCTGGAGATCCGTTAAGATTTCGCAAAAAAGGATTGCAGATTCGGTCGTTTCAGGCGAATGTTAATGAAATGGCATCATCGAAATTTGGCGCCGCAGATACTGAAATCGTGTCGATTTTTGATTTCTGATTTCTGATTTCTGATTTCTGATTTTTGATTTTTGATTTTTGATTTTTGATTTTTGATTTTTGATTTTTGATTTTTGATTTTTGATTTTTGATTTTTGATTTTTGATTTTTGATTTTTGATTTTTGATTTTTGATTTTTGATTTTTGATTTTTGATTTTTGATTTTTGATTTTTGATTTTTGATTTTTGATTTTTGATTTTTGATTTTTGATTTTTGATTTTTGATTTTTGATTTTTGATTTTTGATTTTTGATTTTTGATTTTTGATTTTTGATTTTTGATTTTTGATTTTTGATTTTTGATTTTTGATTTTTGATTTTTGATTTTTGATTTTTGATTTTTGATTTTTGATTTTTGATTTTTGATTTTTGATTTTTGATTTTTGATTTTTGATTTTTGATTTTTGATTTTTGATTTTTGATTTTTGATTTTTGATTTTTGATTTTTGATTTTTGATTTTTGATTTTTGATTTTTGATTTTTGATTTTTGATTTTTGATTTTTGATTTTTGATTTTTGATTTTTGATTTTTGATTTTTGATTTTTGATTTTTGATTTTTGATTTTTGATTTTTGATTTTTGATTTTTGATTTTTGATTTTTGATTTTTGATTTTTGATTTTTGATTTTTGATTTTTGATTTTTGATTTTTGATTTTTGATTTTTGATTTTTGATTTTTGATTTTTGATTTTTGATTTTTGATTTTTGATTTTTGATTTTTGATTTGTGATTTGTGATTTTTGATTTTTGTAGGGCATTCTAATAATTAGGGCTCGGATTTTTATGTTTTTACATATTTTTTCTTTAGACTGATAATCGATTTCTGGGGTGTTTTCTTTGCGTTTCAGAACATTTGAAAGCAAATGGCATGTATTTGTTTTTACATATTTGTAAATATTCAAGTGATATTACATATTTTTAAATATTTCACTCTTTTTTACATATTTTCTTCCATATTTAGAAAATTTGTACATAAGTACGAACAAATGATTAAAAAAAATATTGAATACAACAGTTTCATTAGAATTAGGTATAAGTTTTCCGATTTTTGAAAGTAGACGCATTATTAAATAGATACTTATCATGGGACAGTTTATTACTCAAATATATGAACAGAGATTTACAAGCCGAAATGTTTTTTTTATAATACGTGCACAAGTGAATTTTTCATATACAACTAACTACTCGTATTCCAACCAGAACAGAACACTATGCTATTCAGAAAAAAGGTCGTAAATTACCCAATAACAACACTTTTCTTGTTTTTTTGCCTCTGCAAAAATTGATGCATAGCACAATAAACTGAAGTGATCATTTTCTAAATGGATGAAATTAAATGCACTAGGCTAATTTGGGATATTTCTTACCAAAAGAATTTTTATGGACAATATTTCAATTTGCTAGAAAAATAATTTGGCTGAGAAATTAAAAAATAAAAGAATCAAACTGCAAAAGGTAAAGGACTATGCTGCATTAAGGGAGACTCGGTAGTACATTTGCATTCAATATTTGAGTTAGCTAGTTAGAGGGGTAATATTGCTGAAATTTTATAAAGTGCGAATACATAAATGGATATTGTCTATAAAAAGGTCCTTGATGGACATTTTTCACTTATTTCGTGTTCAGTATTCGGTTAGTTAACATTTTAAAATTTTTTCAAAATGCCAAAAGTCAAGTCTACATCTAGTTCTCTTGCCTGAAATACATACGGGAAATCCCTAACGAGGATTTCCGTGGAGACGGAAGTGTTTTATTTTGTGACAGTTGCGGAAAAGATGTGGCAACCACCCAAAGGTCTCAAGTTGTACAGCATATTTCTACTGCTTTACATAAAAAAAAAGAGAAAATAAGGACCTCGAAACAAACGATTATTTCTCCTTCGGAAACCAGCAGCAAGTCGGCGTTTAAAAATGGATTTATGTCGCGATTTTGTCAAGGCCGATATTCCATTTTATAAACTCAACAATTCCCACTTTAAGGAGTTCTCGGAGAAGTATAGTGGGCAAAGAGTTCCCGAGAAAAGCACCATAAGAAAGACCTATTTTTGCGCTTCATAGAATTCGCGATATAATTGGTGATGGGCCCATATCTCAATAGACGAAACTACGGATGTCGAAGGGAGATATGTATTTAGCCAACGCTATTGTTGGGCTATTATCTTCGGAAAAAACGAAGCCCATTTTGTTTAATGTCGAAGTCTTAAAAAAGTGCAACCACGCATCTATTGCTCAATTTTTCAACAATTCGATGAGCGTACTGGGGCCAAATGGAGTGCAGCACAGTAATGTGTTGCTGTTCGTAACTGATGCTGCTCCATACTTGGTAAAGGCTGGGAAAGCCCTCCAAGTATTTGATCCGAGATCAACTCACGTTACTTGTCTCGCCCATGCATTTCATCGCATTGCCGAGCACGTTAGAAATGAGTTCGTCGAAGTAGATGCCTTCATTTCCAACGTAAAGAAAGTGTTTTTGGAAGCACCAAGTCGCGTGAGAATACTTAAGGAGAGCTTCCACGGGTTGCCCCTACCACCAGAGCCCATTGTAGCCAGATGGGGAACCTGGAAGCCGCGAAGGATTATTGCGAAAATTTCGAGGAGATCAAGGCTGTGTTCTCCAAACTTGACGAAAACGCTGTGGCTATCGAGAAAACCAAACAAATTCTTACGAAACCATCAATGATCAAAAAGTTAGAAGAGGAAGTCGCAATGAAACCAGAGGAAATCGCAAAATTTAAATATACGCCCATCACAACAGTCGATTTTGAAAGGTCATTCAGCCGGTATAAAAAAATCCTTGCACTAGACAGACGGAGTTTCAAATTTGAAAATTTAAAAAAATATCTAATTTGTAACAATTTTGAAGAATAACTACGACTTCGATGTTCGTAATCAAATTTTTATTTTACATATTTCAGTTTTTTTTACATATTTTGACAAAATAAACACATATTATATGTACATATTTCATGTTTTATTTTACATAAAATTCCGAGCCTTACTAATAATAAAGCTAGTTTGAAATTTTCGCCCGCAGGTGCCGGTGATGGGAGGCCTACGAGATCGCACTATGAATGCCCAATACATAATTGATTCTGGTTTCGTCGTGCTATTCGCTGCAAATATAGCTGCGGTGCGTCAAACACCATTTTCTATTCAAATGTCAAAGGACTCGAAGGATCTTTTGGGTTTTTTTTTTCAGGGATATTTCAGAGAATTTATTTTCCTTGCATTACGTTGGTTAGTAACGATGCAATCGCAACAGGAAAAGTAGGGTTGTTGTGCTGATGCCACTGTTGGTGTGAATAGAGTTTTGTTACTCAACGCATCTATCCAATTTATAGGCTTGTCCAATATACCGCCCGCAAAGGTCTCTCAGTTGTTGTGGATAGTAATGTACAATGCAATCCTCGACCTCCCGGTACTTAGAGGTGTTACCATCGTCGGATTCGCGGATGATAGGCATTGCATTAGTCGTTAAGAGTAGGTACTAACTTCGTCAGTTCACGTGAAATCCATGCAAATACTGTCAAAATTTGGACGATCGTGAAATCGAATTCGCTTCGTGGTACTGACTTCACATGAAAGTCTCCACACCGGTTTTTGACATTTCGCCAGGTAAAATAATGCAGTTGCACTTTATTTCACAGTGAAAAGATGTCATCGACAATCAGTCAGAACGCGAGTGAACATTTGTCTTAAATTGAGTGAATAAAAAGCAGGTCTCCACGGCACCGTTTTCACGGGAGACATTTATGCAAGTTTTTCGCTCGGTAAACTCAGTACAGATTGATTGTCGATGACATCTTTTCACTGTGAAATAAAGTGTAACTGCATTATTTTCGCTGGAGAAAACCGGTGTGGAGACTTTCATGTGAAGTGAGTACCACCAAGCGAATTCGATTTCACCATCATCAAAATTTTGACAGTATTTGCATGGATTTCACGTGAACTGACGATGACGATGTTAGTACCTAATTTTACAGCGAAAAGTCAGTCTAATGTCGAAGTGTATGCCAACGAGGCAATCACAACCATCAAGCTGTGGCTGGAGGAAGTCGGACTATAGAGTTGGCTGCATACAAGACAGAGCCCAATCTTATAACCAAAGGCAGAAAGAGGAATACTCTGAAGATCAGAGTCGAGAGCGTCTTAATCACTTCCAAACCTTCAATTACTACTTGTACTTGGGAGTGATGATTGATGCAAAGCTAGACTTTAGAGCGCACATTGATTATGTATGTGAAAAGGCGGCAAACTTCACAGTTGCTTTGGCAAGTATAATGCCAAATTTTGGAGGCCCGAAAACGGGGAGAAGGCTGTTGCTGTCAAGGGAGATTACCTCCACCCTTTTGTACGCCTCTGCAGTGTGGGGCACTGCACTGCTGTGTTCTTCGAATATTAGAAGTATCTGTTCGATATATCGATGGAGCGCCTTGAGGGTGTGCAGTGCGTACAGAACAACATCTCACTAAGCAGCGTACGTTGTGTCCGGAATGCTGCCAATAGACATTCTAGTGGACGAAAGTAATAGGCTTTATACTGGACGGCAGGTAGAAATACTGGCAGATCGCGAACAGAGAAAATGCAGAGAACGAGGGGAGTCGATGAGGATATGGCAGGAGTGCTGGAATCGCGCATCCGCGGGTCATTTTACCTATACCCTCATACCTAAGATTGAGAGGTGGCTCCACCGCGGACACGGGGAGTTAAACCATCATTTGACTCAGTTCCTCACGAGTCATGAGGGATACAGACAGTACCTTTATAGGTTCAAGTTGGATGATTCGCCCTACTGCCCAACTTGCAAACAGGCTGAGCACGTTCTGTTTGATTGTCCACGGTTCGCAAAATACCGAGAGGAGATGGAAGGAGAACTTGGTGCTGTCATTGGCCCGGAGAATCTGGTGGAATGCATGCTTGAGTCACATGTGGGAGGCAGTTAACCGTGCAATATGCAACATTCACCGAGAGTTGCGAAAGGAGGAAAAGAGGCGAAAGGCACAATGCCGCAATTGACGGCTGAGTATCCAAAATGGAAGTAGCCAATGGGCAACAGCCTTCCCTGTGAAGTTATGCCGAAAGGTTGTTCCGCAGGGAAAGAGCGGAGAGGAGGTGTTCGGGGCTATTACGGAGGAAAAAACGTAAGCCAAGCCTGGTTTTTTCTGCCTCCATAAAAAATGGTTTTTCAGTCGCCTCGCGAGGCACTTCGGCATAACTGGTCATATGCCTTCAAATAATCAAAATTTTGTATATGACTTAGAGAACACACTTAAGTAGTTGGCGGTAGGGCCTCAAGTTTAGTTGTTCCGCCACTGCTATTTGTTAAATGAGGTAAGTGCTACCTCATCGGGACTTGGTAATGTTACGGCCGATCAGCTGGGCGTAGGCAAAACGAGAAGCGTCTCTTATTTGCCCTCGACATGCAAGTTGTACCCAACAGACCATCCAGTAGGAAGACGGGTTGTGAAACCGCGTCTTTCGTACAACATGAGAACTCCTTGGCGACATTGCAGAAAAAACTTTAAATGCGTAACGGTTCTGCACTATTTCAGTAACGCACTGTATAATCCTGCTTAGATCTATGGCAAATACCATGTGTCGGGTTTTGTAATCGCCTAGAATGGTACCACTCTTACCCCGTAGTGATCCACTAATATCATAATGCTCACTAGATTTTATTTCCCCCAACAGCAACCTTCTTCACTATGTTAGCATGGCCGCTGCTGATCGTGTGTTCGTTTCGTTCCTTTCGATGCCTTCGCATGTCCACAGAAAGTGCCAACCTAAAGCGACGCTCTTTCACCTTGCTCTGGTTTTCTTTTTCTTCTTCTCAGTTTTCAAAGGCGCGAAAGAATCTTCTTCCTAAATGTTCAAGAGTATAGTATATATATTGCGCACGACTGCACAGGTTGAATTATTTCACTTGAATAAATGTTGTGTGAGTTGTGGTCATAGACGACAATGTACAAGATGACTTAACCACCACATGTTGTTGTATAGCTGTTGAAGTCTTATTGGATGAATTTATGCAGATAAATTACGACCGTGATGAGATTGAAGAAATATTCAACAGTTAACCAGCAAAACGCTAACTCGTTTTTGGTCGTTTCATCTTTTTTTTTGGTTTTTATTTCCTTTATGCTTTTCCGGATCAAGAACTCAATTCTAATAAGATATTTTGGAATAACACGAATAATGTCAATTTTAACCAATAACCATGTGAATCATTCTTTAAATTAATCACTTCATAATTTAATCTGGAACCAGACAGATTTAATCTAGAACCCAAATTCAGCAAAATTAGAAGTATGCATGAATCACGCAAGGATAGTTTTGCATAGAACTCCCTAAAGAACCAAAACCATAAATTCATTTCAACTGACATTCCATATTGTCGATCGCCGATATCAATACGAAGTACAGCCTAGCACTTTCCATCTTTGCAATTCATTAGCAATGCACTGTACAGATGCTTATGCAAACACCCAATTTGAAGGTGGTGTGCTTGTACAACTTGCATCTAATTAGAAACAGATAAAACCTTATTAAAAATTCATTAGTCTAGCTCTGGGCTATAGGGAGCAGCCAGTTACCATAGTGCTAGATCGCTAGCATGCCCTGTCAATGGAATTTAAGTCTGCGCGACTCTGTCATCCGATTCCCGAAAGGTATAGAGCGTCAAGCGGCCTATTTTATTTTCCGATCAAGATATCGTTGTGAGAATGTGGAATTAATTACTCGCGGTAGTATACAGGAGCGGGTACAGTATGCCAGGATTATCGAACCAAATATCAAATAAATGAATTTATAGTATACTCATGTTGCCTCGTCTTTAAGTATTCATATATACATTTTGCAGATGCCAGAAAGTGGCGAGATTATCATGCAAATGGTGACTGGATGTACTTAATTAGTGGTGATTTGCATTTAACTTAAACTACGGTTGCGATTACCATAGCTATAGTGAGGTGTTGCTGATAATCTTTTTAGTTTGCCATAAGGGAGCTATAAAAGGGACGATAGTGCCTTCGTTTATCTTCAAGGTACTACAAAGACTATATCATATCTAAACTGCACGTTTTAAATCAGTTTTTATTTGCACTGCATTCAGACGTGGAAACTTGTCGGGAAAAGTAAAAGTCAAAGTGTACGGGTATAATCTGCAACATGGAATCCTAACATTGTTCTAATTATGAATGGAAACCTCACATACGGAAAAACTCCATTCAACAGTGTTTTCTCTTCTTTATCATTTCCATCTGGTAAGTGAGTGCAAACTTAAATACAAGCGCTACCGCACTGACGATACCTGCAAATTAACCTAAAACATTTTCTCCATTCCATTTCTTTCTCGATTTGAGTGTATAGTATACATACGGACATTTATGCCGCGCCGATTGCACTAGAACTTTGCATGTCGATCGAATCGCAGAAGCACAAAATTAAATAGATACTCCGGGTATACTGTCTTGTTGCATATCAGAAGACTCGGAAAACCAGAAAACGCATCGGACAGATTCTATTGGAAAGATGGCAACAATAAAATTTCACTGCTCCTAACTTGATTTAAATTTCTCGACCTAGAAACCGACATATGCGCACGGACGACGACGACGGGCCGGCCGTGTCGTCGACGGCTCTTTATGCTTATAAATGCATTCGACGTACGGGACGGACAAAATGTGATATTTACACAAATAACCAACATTACATGCTGATTGCAAAGTCAATCCTATATTCCCCATTTGAGATGATATGTACCAAGAAGTCAAGAATATTGCAGACGAAACAGCTGCATGTGTGTATAGTTTGAAAGACTTAAATGTTAGTCACATGCTGGTCGCGCTTATGCGGCTATCTTCCTCGCTATCGCACAGAAATTCACCTATCTCTCTGTGGATGATTGCAATTTTGTCCCCGGACGGCTGTTATTAAAATGCAGCTTACTTCCTGCATAGACGACACTCACCGCAAACAGAAATGTAAACAGAGTAATGGTAATGGAGTATGGTACTATTATTAACGAGTTCTAAAGAAAGCAATGGTTGAAGTAGATCTCATTTAATCAGGTGTGATTGTTTCTTTTTTTCTTCTTTCTGAAACTCCTCATCAATGTGGCACGATAGCCCGACGTCGGGCCTTGGCCGCCTGAATCGTTGACCTCCAATTGTCGCGGTTACGTGACCTTGTCCTCCAGTTTCGGAAGCCCAGCAGCTGGTGGGCGTCTTCACCTACGGAGTTCTCCCAGCGAGCTCTCCGTCGTCCACGCAACCTCGCCCCGTCAATTCGTTGTGCGTTCATAACTTTCTTTGGCATGCGATTGTCGTCCATCCGTTGTACATGCCCCGCCCATTGCAGACGTTGAAGCTTCACGATTTTCGATACTTCCAGCTCATCGTACAATTGATACAACTCATGGTTGTACCGGATACGCCATTGGTCTCGCTCGCGAACGGCCCCGAAAATTCGCCGAAGGACCTTTCGTTCGAATCGGTCTAGCAAAATTTCGGAGGCTTGGGTAAGGGTCCATGTTTCGCAGCCATAACATAGCACGGGTCGGATGATCGTTTTGTACACGCGGAGCTTCGTGTTCCTGTGCGCAAGTTTCGAATTAATTATAGGGAGGACCGAGAAATATTTCTTATTAGCTAGTTGTGTCCGTCGCTTAATTTCGTCGGTTTCGTTGGCGTCCGTTGATAAGTTACAACCCAGATAGTTGAAGTTGTCTATATACTCGATATTAAGGTCCCCCACTGTGATGCTTGAGTTTGCTGGCGTCCTTGTTTTCGATTGTATCATGGCCTTTGTTTTGCTTTTGTTGATATGTAGTCCAACTTCCTTTGCGTCGGCGCCAGCCCGTCGCCCTGCTTGAGTCCAGTACGAGTTTCAAATAGGTCAGTGAGTCGGTTCTGCACTTTGACCTGCGAGACGGTATTAGTCATCGTTATCCTTGTGAGTCGCACTAACTTTGCCGGTATACCAAAATTCAGCATAATGTTGTACAGTACACTTCGATCGAAGTCGACAAAGATTTGGTATACGTCGATGTTATCTTCCCAGCACTTTTGGTGTAGTAGCTTCACTGTGAAAAGCTGATCGGTCGTTGAGCGACCAGGTCTGAAGCCGCCTTGATACTCGTTAATGATTCGTTCTGCGTACGGATTAATTCTCTTTTCAAGAATTTTCGATAATATCTTATAGGCCGTACAAACTAATGATATGCCCCTGTAATTCTCACACTTATGATATGCCCCTGTAATTCTCAAACTCCAAAACTACTGTCTTTTTGTCGAAGTTTCAAATCTTAGTGCTTTGGAAATGATATACACATACACATCATAACATGAAAACGAAAGAGTTAAGCGAGTAACTTAAAAATTTCCGAAAATTTACTTTTGCTATAGAAATTTACAAGGCCAATAGCATTTCACTTTGAATTATCAAATATAAAATTGCATAAACTAATGCTTACTTGCTGAAATTTATATCTCTTCGCGTAATGCAGTTAAGGATATAGAGCGTTGGTTTCCAGCCCACAAATGTCGACAGACCACTAAGCCTGAAGGCGAATTGTTGCAAAACGCCATTACTTTTGCTTCATTATTCATGATTTCTCATTATTTCTATCAAGTTCATAGTTCACTGAGATACATGATACATTTTTTCGTAAGAGATCAGGCTTTAGTTATAGCCTATACAGCTCATGATTTGAACACTTACAGAACATTCTTTATATAAAAGAAAGTCGTATTAGTTACACCATTTATAACTCGAGAACGGCTGAACCGATTTTCATGATTTTTAGTTCGTTGGATTTGGCTCGGGCCGGAATAACATAATAACTATTGAAACATTCAAAAAATTCACAATGAGCCAAATTCACAATAGGTGTCTTTTTTTGGCTTTTTCTGCCTATATTTCTTGATTGTATTAGCGGATTCCAGTAAATTTTCTCCACAGGATTGGTGTTTTGCCCAATTGAAGGAACAACTATCGATGCATATGAGAAATTCTCAATGAGCGGAAGTATCTATCTATCTATCGTACCTTTTCCTTTATTTCTTGGGCGAATTACTGATTTTTAGTAAGTGTACCCCAACAGGTTGGTCTATACAAGCAGTATATGTATATATGTTCACAATAGGCAACAATTCACAATAACTTTTCTTCATAATTTTGTCTTTATTTTTTGTCTTTATTTTTTGATCGTTTAGAGCGAACAGAACTGCAACCGATTAGGTCTCCTCCACGAATAGCAGAGTAATTATTGAAACATGCAAAATATGTATTCACAATGATCAAATTATAAGAACAGTTCCTTTTCGTACAGTTCATAAATGAGTTGCTGGATTTCAGTAAATTGATTCCACTGGATTTGCCCTACCCATTGAAATAAGCCGAACATTCACAATGAGCAACAATTCACAATGAGTTTTTTTTTATATTTTGGGTTATATTACTTGAATGTCTTGACGTAATTTTCGGATATTGCCCTGCTGATTTAATCCTCATTCTGAATATCTGAATGAAATTGAAACTCAAACAAATTCCCAATGAGAAAGAAAGAAAGAAGAATTATTTTTCACAAAACTTGCATTTATCTCCTGAAAGGATAAGCCGATGCAGGTTAATTTGCTATTCCGCATTGTTCTCTTCTAAAAAAAAAAAGACTTCTGCAACGTTCCTACAGCGACCGAAATTTCGTATTACCGCTTCCAAAAAAATGTTCAAAGAGCCAATTTTTTGGCTTTATTTTTAGGTAATAAGGTGATTTAAGAAAATTTGCCTCACCGGATACCTATCCATATAGTTATTCTGGCGTTTTGTTTGTTTTATTTTGTTAGTTGTGTTTCACAAGCATTTCCGATATTTTTTAAACGAATTACAGAATTTCAGTAAGCTTACTCTAAATCATTGGTCTCTACTCAGTGAAGAGTATATGGTCACCTATACTACAATACGTATCCATTGAAACGTAGTAAAAATTACAATTACTAAAATTGTGAAAATGCTTCATTCTCATACCTTTGTCTCTATCGTCGGAATAGCTTAGTGGATTTCAGTAAGATAAGGTCCACCGGATATGTCTATACCCCGAACAAGAGAATAACTACTGTTGAAACACGAATAAAATTCACAAAAGGCAAAATTATGAAAACAAATTTTTCTGAAAATTGAATAACTGTCGTCAAATTTTTGCGGATTTCAATAAATTTCTTCGACTGGATTGACACTTGAACGACAGAGTTGATGAAGACAGGTCTTCCCCACATTAGCCCTCACAATTCTATGTAATTTTAGTAAATTGGACCCTCCTTGGTTTCCACCTCGAACTGTCAAAAGTTGCAACATGCGAAAAATTTGCAACGTGTTAATTTATGAAGACCATACTTTTGAGCAGATTAGCGGATTTTGTTCTATTCTGTCCCTCGCCTGATTTATCACCGCCCTCATCAGCAGTGAATGATTTTCCATCCTCAATAGCAGAATACCTATATAGACATCTGCAAACCGAGAAAAATTGTTTGGCTCTATGTATGTTTATCAAATGACAGTTCTTCCGCTAAATTATCTCTCCCGTCCAACCGAACAGCTTCTGAAACATTCAAAATCCATCGATAATAATGTGAAAGCGGTTGAATTTCCTCAGTCTTTGCATATTTCAGCAAATTTTGCTTTCGCTTGGAAAGGCTGGAAAGCTAAAGAAACCTTTTGCCTTATCCTATTATTTCAGTTAATTTGTACTAAAGCCCAGTAAAAGATCGAAACTGAATTTTGAGATGAATTTAGTCTCGAAAATCACCTAGACGGATTAGAGGATTTCAGTTAATTCGCCCCACCGTATTGCTCACTGTGCCCTATTCATCGGAATAAGTTGAAGCGAAATTCTGAAGGCAATTTCTTCTTACATTATTCAGCCTATTTCACCTGAATTGATAAGCGAAAATTTGTAAATTCCACCCTGTACTCCTCCTATCAACCACGACCAAGTACGTGGAACACCTGCCAAAAATTCTGCAAAATTCGCCAATACAAAAATTATTTATGTAGCTTTTGTCTATATCACGAACGGATTTTCCGACTTCAGTAAATTCCATCCTTTTCCCGAATTTATAACCAACCCAAATAGCTATGCTGCTACTGCTAACGAAACATCTGGAAAGTTATGAAGGCAGTAATTTGTCCATACGTTTGCCTATATTTCTTGATCGGATTACCGTGTTTCAGAAAATAGGACTAATTCCATGATCCATCGCCAATATTCCTGGAATATATAAAAAAAAATCGTCAATGCCAAAATGATTTTCCACCTCCTTTTCGCAGATTAGCGGATTTTTGTGTATTTTCCAAATAAACATCTGACTAAATGTTATCCTCGGTAGGAGACACATCTGGAAAATCGCAGCTCATTTTCTGATGATTTTGTTAGTCTAAGAAAGTTAGGATATTTGGTCGGCAAAAATCCTAGATTGGAATCTTTTTTGCAGGATGGTTGGTAATGGCCCCCGGATTATGGGAAAAAAAAGTCCCAAGCGAATGGGGGTCCGCAACCTTATAAAAAGGGGGAAAGAGGGGTAATTTTTCGGTTTCTTTGGATTATTTAAAGAATGGCAAAAGATACAGAAAAACGAGACCAAGGCTAATTTCGGGCGCGGGCGAAATTTGAATACCCGTCACATTTGAATGAAACTGAAGCTCCTTTTGTGTTAAAAATTTCTACCCCAGCCCAATAACGTGTTCTGATTCCATCTGTTCCTGGATACGTTGGGGTTAATCTAGGAACACACTTGGACTATTTTATTATTTGTTATCATTCGCTTAATGTTATCAAAACAGCAAGATCCCGATGTGATCGCATTAAGCGGCGTCGATTGTATGTCACGAGGCTACCACCATGACGGATGCCAAAAACGACCACATATTCTCCATTCTTTCATAAGTGATATCTTCCTAAACGGAATACAGCAAGAATAGTAGCCTTTATTCTGGGAAATGTGTGGTGAACCTTGGGAAAGCAAGGTTCCAGGGACGTAGCCAGAGGAGGGGTCCAGGAGTCCCTAACTTCCTACAGTATTTCAAATTTATTCATTCCTAAAACTATGCCGAAATTAAGCTTGCATTCAGATAAATTGTGTCATCTGGACGAAAGTAGTGACTATAGGTATAATAAACAATTTGGAACACACAAAAAGTCTGGTGACCCAAAATTGGGATCGTCTTTCATAATGGAAACTTCAACAAATTTCGTAAGAACTCATACAGGCTACACAATTTGAAATAAAATATTTCCCTGTAAGAATGAAGAATTTTTCATAGTTCCATGGCCATGGCCCACGAGCCCATCTATAATTGTACAGAAAAGAAGTCTTTGGCGTTGTAGACGTGGCACTCTCTGCTTCCGATGATAGCAGAGCAATTAAGTAATCATGCGTGCACTCGTGCTCGCCCAGCCTCGTCAAGCGATAAAATTGTATTGGACACAGGAACAGTGGGACAGGAGGCATATTATGCATTGGGGCAGCGCCGAAACTAGTGTATACAATTAACAACAAGATTCTAATAATGTCATAATTTCTGATATCCAGCTAAATCCTGGCTACGTCCTTGCAAGGTTTTGTTGGTACTAAACAGGACCCAGAAAAGATCCCTAAACTTCTAAATGTTCTCATAGACAAAACATCATCAGCATGTGAAGTGCAAATGTATGTTTTAAGACGCAAAGTTATAACAGGCATGGGAGAAGTGTAGCCATGATCTCGTTTAAAAGGGGCAAACCCAACAATTGTTTAACACAATGAACCCGGATTTTTTTAGGGTTAGGAATAGGTATTTAATTCAAATCTACGACAAAGATTAGGATTTGGTATCAGTTTAAATTGTCGGTTCCCTTTTTTTAGAAAGGCATTTTTTTAAAACCATATTTCAAGAAAGGACAAAGGATTCCATTTCCGCTTTCTAGACAGTCGATACTCAGTGATTTTTCAACTTTTGAATTTCAGTGTTCGAAACTGCAGTCTCAGCAGCATTGTGGGGATGAAAATTACACATCCTTGTCCTACCTACATATGTATTTAATAGTTTCGTTTTGTTTATGACAAAAGGTAAATTAATACCTCATTGCGTAGAGAATTCTTAAGCGGATGGCGACTCTCTGGGGATTTATCGCTACTTTATTGGATTTGGTCAACATATAGGGGAAATCCTTGCAGAGTCCTTTGGTTTGAATTTTCTTTTTCCTAAAGAGGTTGATAGGGGAATCGGATGGAGTACAGTAATTTTTCCATCGTTTTGTTACTTCTGAGTATTGGCATCTAAAGATGCTTGGAATTTCACCTAATACGGGGAGTGCGGTCCTCTATACATGGCTGTTCAATTTCAAAATTTTCCGCTTAAAATTTCCGAATTAGGGCAATTTTCGATTAAATCGATTGAACTCCAGAACGCAGATAAGTAGGACCTTGAAATTTGGAGACAATGTGAGCGGTGAGCGTCAAGTATAGCTCTACAGCTACAAGTGTGAGCTAGAGCCTTGAAATGTTCACAAGTCTGCCAATTTTCAAATTTATTGGACACATTTTATTGAGTTTTCGATTAGAAAAGTCGAAAGTGCGATTTGGGCAGCTGTACCTGTCGAACGCAGATAGGCGACCCTAAAATATGGAGAGATGTAAGTAAATGTACTCCCCAGGTTGTGGAGCTTCCTGGCGCTTACATTTAGGTACAATAAATTTTAGAACGATTGACCAAAGAGTTTCGAAATTATCGAAAATGAATGTTTGCCACATGAAAGTGCGATTATCCTGCTAATAACACCTAACAGACTGACTACAGGCCTAACCGAGGAGGTTTTTATGAAGTCATTTAGGCTTCTTTGGTGTAGCGTTGGGAATGCTGTACATTTAATAATGCTGTACGACAGGTCAAATGCTTTAGGTATTGTACAGCAAAGTTATGTACGTCTGGCCACACATTTGGGTGAAGTTTGGTTGATTGATTCACAAAGAAAAAAGTTGTTCATGCAAGAACCTAATTTCCAGTGGTTGGTTTGTATGAGAGCCCTATGAAGTAGTGTTCCGATTTCATCTGTTCCTAGATATGTTTGGTGGCTTTACTAAAAACACATTTGCGCAAAGTTTGGTTAAGATTGGTTCATTAAGAAAAAAGATTTTCTTAGAAGAATCTAATTTCCAGTGGTTGGTTTGTATGACAGCCCTATGATGTAGTGTTCCGATTGGATCTTCTCCTAGATATTTTTTGGGGCTTTACTAGGAACACATTTGGATGAAGTTTGGTTACGGTCGGATTAAAAAGGAAAAAGTTTTTCTTAGAAGAACTTAATTTTCAATGGTTCCACCCGTTTCTAGATATGTTTTGAGGCTATACTAGGAACACACTTGGGTGAAATTTGGTTAAGA
Source organism: Microchrysa polita (assembly GCA_949715475.1). Lineage (NCBI taxonomy): Eukaryota > Metazoa > Arthropoda > Insecta > Diptera > Stratiomyidae > Microchrysa > Microchrysa polita. Next base: position 10,011,999 of record OX454420.1, read on the forward strand.
TTGATGCACAAAGAAAAAGGTTTTTCTTAGAAAAACCTAATTTTCAGGGGCAGCCCCATGACCCCATGGTCCGATTCCATTCGTTCCGACATATATACAGCGTACACTAAAAAGAAACTTGCATACAAATTTTCAGCTCGATAGCTTCAAAACTGAGGGACTAGTTTGCGTTGCAACAGACGGACAGACAGACAGACAGACAGACGGACATGGCTCAATCGATTTCTCTCGTCACGCTGATCAATAATATATATACTTTATATAGTCGGAGGTGCTTCCTTCTGTGCGTTGCAAACTTCATGACAAAGTTAATATACCCTTTCACATAGTGACGGGTATAATGATATGAGGACAAAAAGACTACATAAAATTTCCATTGCAATGATATACATAACACATTAGAATTTGATTGGGAAATTCGATGCTAGACTAAAAAATAAATTAGACTATTTTCTATTTTAGACCTTTTTTAAAAGCTCTGTAACTCTCGAAAAGCAGCTAATTTAGCTGTGAGATTTTGTGTAAGTATTAACAATATGTTCAAGATCATGCCGTTCGATGGCCATATTTTGGCTCAATTTTCTTAGAATATGCCTGTATCTCCTCAACACATTCTCGGAGTTCAGTACTTTTGCCGCACTCACACATTGGTAACATTTAAAAGTTGAGGCGATATGAAGTTCGCCGGGCCAGCTTGTATCTAATAAAAACACGGGCGCCGGCATTTTCTCAATTACGAGAACTAATATAGGCGGAATATGGGCAGAAAATACGAAAATCATATGAAATTATATTTTTCCTAGTAACCAGGTTGCTAATAATTGAGCGAAAAGAGAAACTTTCTCGAAATTCTCATTTAAAATTAAAATTATGACACCTAAAACTAAAATTTGTGAATTTTTTTGTCAAAAATCAGCTGTTGATTCACCTGTTGCAAATACGCAATAACAAGGATTTTCGATATACGAAAAAAAAATTCGGCGCTATACTAAAAAATAAATTAGAATATTTTCATTTTAAACCTTTTTCATTACTCTTGAAAAAATACTAGTTTAGCCGTGAAATTTTGTTTAAGTATTCACAATAACTTCAATATCATTTTGGAGGAAACATTGACTCGCTCCGATCAAAGACACCCATTATCCCTCCCAATTGAATTGGCAAAATGGCATGTCCATAACTCCCCCCAAAATTGGAGCAGAAAGCTAAATTTTGGTTTATTGCGATTGGAGGACATAATCACCCCATCCACCAAAAATCAGCTCAATTGGATTCAATGATTCAAACATTTTGCAGCTATCTACAATAAGAATATGTGATTGCACTCTATTTGCATAGCTTCATCGACAATTTGTTAAAGTAATCATCGCCTATTTAAGTCATTTTCAAATTTAACGCATTCAATAAAATGTGATCGCACAAAAATACGGATATTTCAATCGCTTTTGAGTAGCAGACCTTATACTTATAACAGGTCGTCAGTTTCGTCGTAAATTTCTCTCGCATTGCATTGCACACTCCTGCCCATTAATTGCACACGGAAATGATCACACAGAAATAATTCTTTTGATTAATCGACCTTATCACAGATCGCCAGGGAAAATATTGTACGATTGTATTATGAACTCGGGTTTTGATTCAAAAGCTATTATGGGCGAAATTATTGTCGATTGCACCATGCGTCGTGTCGTGCAACTCTTGCAACTGGACAATACTATAAAATGCTGCGTGCAATGTGCAATTTTGAATATTTGCCAAGAAGAGCGCCAAGTGGTGCTCTTTTCTGCACTTTATAGAGAATTCCTTATTCCTTTATTCAATACACGACGCTCGACCACGCATATGAATACCTCGCGCACGTACTTAATCATGCTTTCATTAATATTATTACGCAATTTTCGTAAATATCCATCAGTCAGTGCGAAAATGTATATAAAGTTATGGCGGTGCATAAGAGGATAAAACTTGAAGATATATTGAAAAGCGCCTACACTAGACCACTCTATAGAGAGTTGCTATGGTGCATTCAAGTGGCGAATTGAACGAGATAAAATTTGTAATGCCCTTTTGACCATTGGCAACGTATATAAGGGAAATTCAAATCTTTGTAATATAAAATGCAAACCAGAAACTATTTCGAATAAATTCCTTTAAACCCGCGACGCAGTATGAAAGATTTTTATGTTGAAAATCCCATCGTTTCAGAAAATAACTGATTTTGCATTATATAACTTTATCTTAACTGTTTGGAGTAAAGTTGCATTCAATTCTAGATGGTACAATTAATGTGTTATCAAAAAAAATACACAATGCAAAAAAAAAAATTTGGAGTAAATTTTACGGGTGCTTTCGACTCCTATAACACAATTTGTAAATATACGCTTTCACTTTTTTTCCTCTCTCTCTTTCTCTGATTACCTCTGTGGGGTATATCAATGTAAATTCAAACTGCGTAATGTTTCAGCAATTGTATTTATGTATTTAACATTATTTACGGACATTTAACATACCAAGCCGATAATCGATCTCTGATTTAGGATCTATATTATTAGCATCGATAGAGTGGTCACAGCCACAAAGCGCTATGCAGTTAATTTATTTGTATCTTTATTTAAATTTATCATAAAAAACTTGTTTTTCTAGATATATTAGGACCAAAGACTGAAACAATTAAATATTTCTCTTCTAAATTCACATTTCACTAATCGCTATGATAACACGAAAAGTCTATGAGAAAACACGACCTTTTCGTTTTATAATGGCAGTCACAGACACTAAATTGATACTATCGCAAAAATCTTCCTTAAATCTTGTATTCCTTCCTTTATATTTTGTTGTTTTTCTTTAAATAAAATTAACTCAAATCAATAGGATTTACCCGGTGCAAACTCAACAGAGTCTGCTTATTTATTTTTTCAACTAATGTGCAAATATTTGTTGCAATGTAAAGGTAAACTTCTTATACAATATAGGGACCATGTCATAAGTCACCGCCAGAGTCATCGGTTGGCTTGGCGGCGCGGTGCGATTTGTACATATTTATTTGCAGTGTAGTTGAATTTATGCATTATCCATCATCAGCTTTGAATTCTCTTAAAACCAGCTACAAGTATATACGATTGCATGCTCTGCTTCAATAAGTACTAAGCAAATATCAGATGAGAGCATCTTTTTTATAGGTATATTTTACTTATATATTACTTATATATTTACTAGAAACAGTCACACTTTGTGATGCCATGTTGCAGAAAAGGGAATTCTTGGTTTTTGTTTGCCTTGCAGTTACACTGGTGAATAACACTTTGTTCCCTTTCGGCTTCCCCTTTGCGATATTTTTTATTCTTTAAACGCATCTTTATAGCTTCTGGTCGCAGACAGCTAGGACTCTGCAACATGCTCTATATAGGCCCCTTTATTCGATTTTTTTCTCGAAAGAATTGACCCCGATTGGGCTTGTTTTCTGTTGCGATTTTTTCCATGGGTCCCTTAAAAATTTGACCCCGTTTTGCCCTGGGTTGGCACCCACTTTGCGATTTTTGTTTTTTCTTGGGTCGCATATTTGAACGGCTGTAACTTGAAGATATTATGTGAAAAATTCATGACACTCTCAGGTATTCGTTATTCGTCCATTTATTAAATACGTTTTATTGTGTATCCCTAGTAGTTTTAGGTAATGAAGTATAACGATAGTCTCTAGAACAGGGGTGTCCTACCTAATTTTTAAGCGGACAGCGTTGTTGGTCTGAAAAGCGATGAGCCAAAAAACATTGCAAAACAGGCTCAGGGAACCGATGCAAGCCGTCGTTTGGGACGACGACCAGCTAAAGGCGATGGCTGCTAATAGGCAGAGGAGTGGAAAAGAAGCGTAGTAAATGCCCTATGCTCCACTAGGGGTTAAAAGGAATCAGAGAGAGAGAGAATAGCCCGATATAGATTTATACTCCTGAAAAGTAAGGTCTATCGTGTGAACGAAACTAGATGGAAAAGCGTTTGCCGTGAATGGTGAAAATGTTGATTGGTTCATCGTTGACTCAGCGTTGATGAGTAAGCAATTAACCTTCAACTCATTATAAAAAATTGCATTGCAAGTAGTACTCCTCAAATTTTATAGACAGTGGTTCCCAACCTTTTTCAGTTCGGGCCCCTTTTTCAAGGTGTAAGGAGTAGGAACAACCCCCCCCCCCCCTGCAAAACTTGTCTACTTTTCTGTGATTTGGCTACCTTGTAAGTGTAGTCACAACAAAAAAGTTCTCTTGGATAAATGAAATATCAAAATCCTCATCGACAGCTTCGCATTGCTTCTGTATAAAGTGAAAGGTAGAACGACTAACATGCAAATTTTCGTGATTCAGTGTCTACTGTGGGCGCGGCGCATTTTACGGATACTTTGGTCGAAAGTAATATCCAACAACCCTTTCTTTTCGAACTCTGACAGATATAAGGATGGTCGCCAGTAACAAAAGACAGAAGTGGCGGTCATACACGTCTTAAAGAAGCGAGTGAGATATAAATGCACGTGGAGATGATCTGAGATTATATTCAAAGCAATTGTATATAGACAAATCGTAGATCAAGGTGAAGGTGATGCTATATAATAAGGTGAGATGGACAAGCTTTGGTCGACTTGAGGTTAAAACAAACTAAAGAGAAAGATACAAATAATAAAAAAAACATATTTGCCATATTTTTTTTAATACACTCGACCATGTCTAATTTACTTTAATTTTACTTAGCTGTTTATCAGCAGTGGAAGCTTTAATCAGGAAATTATCTTCAGAATCAGAAGCCTTCGCATTTCCGTACAAAACAGGGAGGAAGAAACCGGAGTATGTAGCAATAGCTCTGACACTTCAGAGAAGAAATTATTTGTAAAATTCAATTTAATTTCAGTTATGCATGAGAAATTTTGTAGTCTGGCTGGTCTAGCGGTTAGTGCGCGCACCTTCGGTGCACAGGCTCATGAGTTCGAATCTCACCGTGTTCCATGGTGTTTTTCGAACTCACGAGCTTGTGACGGACTATGATCTCACTCAGATGTTAAACGAGTACCCATTTATGGGGATAAATAACACTGCTGAGCGTGATGCTGATCTCATTGCCTCAACAAAAAAGCAGATAAGATCTTGGAAATAGGGTGTCACTAACACATCCTGCGGCCTTAGTCCAATGCTGGATTGTCGCGCCTGTTATTTTATGAGAAATTTCAGAAGGTGCGAGTCGTTTAAAATCGGCTCCGTATGCGAGGTGCTTACTTAATTTGCGGTTCGAAATACGAAAACATCTATGTTTTAACGTATAACGTTTTAACGTAAATCAAGAAAAGATATGTCTAAATTTTAGCGATAATCTGACTTTGAGTGCTTTTTCAAATCAATGGTGAGCCTTTAACATATTCTTGAAATTTACTCTCTGAAACGATTTCGACAGCTTCCAGCAAACAGATTGGCGCATAGGCCCTTCATTATTCTAGTCTAATTGTTGTTGCAGCTATCCCGTATTTTATCATGGAATCAAAATCAGCGAAAGCACTGTAGAAGTTTTGAAACAATTGTATACAGTAAAACACGGATAAGTACACATCGATAATGCACAATTTTTTCGTGCACTTAAGCGTGTTGTGCACTTATCAGTGCTCCGTACAAACTATCTAATTTACGTAGCATAAATGGAAACTAGAGGTAACAACTGATATTGTGTGGCTATAATTTGTAACGCTATAGTCAGGGCCGGCCCTAGGGGTGGGCGAAATGGGCAGTCGCCCAGGGCCACCACTTTGAAGGGGCCAACACCCAATGGATCCTTTTATTTTCGGGGGCCACCGCTCAGAAAGTGCTCCACTCTCTAGGGGCATTCACGCAACAAGATAATCAAAGCATACCTGATGCAAAATCAATTGAATTGCGGGGCGATGTTGTCAAATAAAAATAAGGTTGCAAACACGCTGGACGTTTCACATCTTATCGGGAATTTTTAAATGTCCAAACTCCAAAAGCTTCAGGATAAACCTAAGTTTGTTCTATAAAAAATCCCTGGAATTACCTGGTTCCAAAAATATAGAAATTTGTTTCGATTGAAAAATTCGAGTAATGAGTATGTGCAAATATTTTCATTAATTGCTGTTTTAAAATTCTAAAGCTTAGGCTGCCTACAAGCACTGCGATATGTCTACCGATAATAAGCGTAAAATTCTTAAAGAATGAAAACCACAGAAATGGAGTTGGAATTTCGTAAAAAAAATCGGTCAAGTCGCATCCATCTGACGGATGGTATTTCAAATGCTTGGCGAGGGAAAAGCATTGATAGACCTTGAGCGATTAGGAATTAGGGATTTATTTTGAAGTGCAAATAGTCCGACTATTAAATTTTTCTTTCAGCGAAAGCTCGACAAAATAATTAAAATTTTCTGTGATTTAACTAATGATGATGACAAAACATTAAAAATTTTACAAGGTAAATAATTACGTATTTCTTAGAAAGAGCTAGCTGACAGTGGCAGCAATTCCTATTTTTTTCTTAAACGTAAAAGGGGTCTTATGAAAAATTTACATCTCATTAGCCGCAGAATTGTAAAGCATTGCTATTTTGGCCTTTACGTCCAAAGCAAAGTCTTCATTTTTCACTCTATGAGCGAAGGAACGAGCCAGTAAAAATGTTTAAGAAAACTGTTTTGTGGCTTATCTTTGTAAACTGTTTATAAGGAAGGGGATAATTTTCATTTGCCATTCCCAACTCTCGTGCTTGCAGTTTCGCCTTCCTGGAATATATGTATATAACGGTGACTAACTATCAAAATTCTATTTTGAAAAAAAAAAAAACATTGGCAAAGCGAGGACTTCCGCGACATCTCAAAGATAGCGAATCACTGATATAAAGGCGGCCCCAGACCGACCGGAGTGTGGCAAACACCGCACAAAAGATTGATACGAAAAATGGTGCTGCAGCAGTGCAGCAGTGCGACTCCAAGGTATCATTCTTGGAACCGGTCTTTTGTGCGGTGTGTGCCATACTCCGGTCGGTCTGGGGCCGCCTTAACGTGTGCAAAAAAACATTCAGTCCAACAAGGTGAGACATTGGGGTGTCGTGCTATATCAACACAATAAAACAAACCAAAAAATATTTACAATAAAAAATTGAAAAACAAAAATTTAAGCCAAAATTTTGGTTGGAAATTGGTAGGGGTCACCATCATCGATCTTTGCAGGGCCACCAAAATACTAAGGACGGCTCTGGCTATAGTTTTCAGCAATGAAATTTGACAGAGCATGTACAAGCGACTTTGTAAAGGTCCATCTTGATTAGTCGCCAAATGGCTACGCGTACAGCCATTTGGCTGTTACTTAACATCCACACTATAGCAGCCAAACGGAGACAGAAAATGACATAACCAAAATTTCATTTTGGCGATTTTTTTAAATTTAATTATCAAAATCGGACTCTGCGCATTTGAATTATTACACGGCCATTCAAGAATTATTCAATTTCACACAAAAGAACGAACAAAAGCTGCAAAATTTTCACTTGAATTTGACAATTTGGTTAAGTTGCCATATTGAATATCAAAACTGGACGCACAGCCAAATGGCGACTAGTTTGGATGGAATGACAACAGCCATTTGGCTGTACGTGACGCCATTTGGCGACTAATCCAGATGGACCTTAAAGCTTTCGAACTTTGGCAACAAATATTAACAAATGGGCAATACCCATCTTTTTGAAATGTGATCAATGCAGGAGGGTCACCATTATCAAACTAGCAGCTGATTGCAACAATACCGTCCAGGGCGCCGGCTTTGAGCCTAAAATATTTTTTTTTGTACATTTTCAATTACAACTTACGGATGAAAAAATTATCACTTGCTTGCAGAAATGGGAAAACAACATACAAGAAAATTTTGTTCACAAAAAAAGAAAAACCAAAATTCGCTAACAACCTAACTACTATCTTAGTGGTATCCTGCGATCTAAAGGAGGAGACTGACTGAGACTGCTAACATAAACGCTAGAATGACAAAGAGACTGCCACTTTGGCTAAACATTTTTTTATCAAGACAATGTTTGATCTTATCCATTTTGTCCTACGGTTGCGTTTTCGCAACGCTTTACATTTTCATGTTTCACGCTTTTCTGGTAAAAAATATAAGCTTGATCCCCGAGAAGAAAGGTGCATTTTAGAATTATCTAATCGACCTGTTTTTGCTTAAACATGTATTTTGAAATTTTCTGTATTTTTTTAGGGTTTGAAAGTTGTGAAAATTCCATGTTTTTAGGTACGGATGCTAATTTGTGTATAAAAATACTTAGATCAAATATTTTCCTGAAATCTACGGAAATAACATAAGAAAGACTACAAAAGATACGAAAATATACATAGTTCATCATAAAGTTGTATATATTATGAGCGCAGAACATTCGCTCAAAGATTAAGGTTGCGAAAACGCAACGCTGGACTATAACGATATCCTCTTTTTCCTATCAAATGGACAGATTATTTCCATTATTTTTACTTCTAATTCAGTTTTAATGCTATTTAATTTTTGCGCTTATTGTTTGACTCTTTTAACTTCTTGAGATAAAGCGGGGCGAACATTGTTTGTACTTAAGTTTTCGATAAATTTAAGAAATATTAGTAAAAAGAGGCTTTGCAAATGAAAAAGTTTATTTAGAACATTTAATTTATTTGGTTTATGACGCGGCCACTACCTATTATCAGCCAAATGATTCTTTTCAAGTTTCACCCGATTCAACGGCCCAATATTCCTCAAATAGCGTGTGAAGTTTAAAATTGGTGTAAGATAGAATCCAGATATGTCCTTGGGAAGTTAGGTTTATCATAGAACAACCTTCTACAAATGAAAAGAGAAGGGGCACTACTTCTGGAGGGAGGATCGCCAGCCTTATATCCGGACATCATTCTAAGGAGGAGTTCCACCTATCTGATATGGGCGATCCGGTTTGGGCATTGCAGCTAGCACCGGTTGGTGACTCCAACAAACCTGGTAAAAATCGAAGCTGAACAGAGAATGAGGGGGTTACTCATCCCCATGCGAACTCCACCAGAATACTTGGCGATTATTTTTGACCACTAAATTGGTGGGGTGAGGGGTGATCCATAATAATGCATAGTAAATAATAAATAGTAGCATTATTTGTTTCCAAATTTTAGGCTACTATTTATAAAAATAAGACGTTTTCAGTGTATGGAAGAGACTTTTCTTTGACCAAAAAAGTACACGGTAAGCCCTAGCGTTGCGTTTTCGCAACGTGCTCTACAGCCCAAAATACAAAAAATTAAAAATACATTTCTTCGAAATTTGCATATTCTTCCTATGCCAAACTACTGTGTGAATTTTCGTAATACTAGCACAACTCCTTCTTACCCCCGGACAATATGGGTCAAGCTGCTCCCAAAAGAGCAATTTTTAACTCTCATATTTTCCTACTTAAAGACAAAAATTATCGTAGACCTGATTTCCATTTCTTCTACATTTTCATAAATTGAATCAATAAATAACGGGCTAGGATCGCTTAAATTCGAAAAAATAGTCTGGCTCGAACCGTCTGCACTAATAAATTTGTTAAAAGCACATGTGCACTTATCCGTCATGAATCGTGTCCAAATCTTGTTAACACTACCGAAAAATTGTGTGCACTTAAGCGTGTTGTGCACTTATCCGTGTTGCACTTATAAGTTTTGAAATGTATTGAAAATCGCATTGAATGGATGGTGCATGAAAATTGTGTGCACTTATCCAAGTTTTGCACTTAAGCGTGTTGCACTTAACCGTGTTTTACTGTACATAAATTATTATTCACTGCCATCAATTTTAAAACTCAAGCTCACGAATTCAGAAATAACTGAGCTACAAATGGCTCTAATTGTGTGTTTTACTTTTTGGATTTCACAACACCAATGTAGTTGTCTCATTTTTCATCTCAAATATATGATATTTTCATCTCAGTTTTATCAGTGCCCGCGCTCTCCTTCAGTCTTCATGCTTCCCTTGGGGCGCGGCCCACCGGCTGGGAATCACTGATTTAGAATAAAATATACGCAGCTCTCATCAATTTGTGTGTCGCATTTGCTATCGGAGCATCAAAAGCATAAGCTACTCGACCGATTTTTTTACGACTTTCATCTCCAAAGTGGCAAAAAGACGAATTGTGCCATAGAAATAAAACAAAATCATTGTGTTTACGACCAGGTTTTTGGGATTTATTTAGAAGCGCAATTAATCGGAAAATCGATTTTTTTGCAACGAAAGACACACAAAAAAATTATATGCAAATGTTCAAAGCATAAGTACGAGAAAAGATTAAAAATCCGTAGGCTGAATTTCTATGCCTCTCTTCATAGTGGTGATTTAGAAAGAGCTCGCTGCCAGTGGCACTAGCTCCCATTGTTTGCGCAAAATGTAGGACCGGTTCCACCAGAGTGCTGGGACGGCCCTGCCAGAACAATACAATAAGGACACCTGAAACGAAAAAGGCAACATGTTGTGCAAAATGACGGTTTGATGCCAACTCGGAATTTCTATCTATTTGCATTCGTTACAGAATTAAAATATAATTAAATTCTTTATACATTCACTCTCATCCCTCTCCGCTAAAAATCCATTCTTTCCCAATCTACATGAATTCATCGCAACATAACAAACACTGCACCACACACCATTATGCATAATCTTACTTCTTCATGGTCAATGTTAAAAGTTTCAATAGTGCAATAATAATGTGATTTCGCTCAGATTCTTCCATGTCTAGGCTTGCAGATTGATTTGTGTGCATCAAAACGGCTGAAGCGATATATCCAAGTTGATGACTTTTGATGGCTTTTAAGGTGTGTTCATCATAAGTTCAGATCAAATAACAATAATACTGAAAAGCGAAAAAAGAACGACCCTACAATGTACTATGTTCATGTGTACAATACACTCTATCTGCGATGCATTCAAATACGCTGATCACGATTTCCCGATCGAGAAGATACAAATATGCTTGACTGGGCACTAAAAACTACAGACAGCACATAACGTACATAGCCTACGAACAATCAATTTAATGATGAACAGTTCCATTCTGAACAATCTGATCAAATAGACTCTTGAAGTATGTATATGGAAAATTTTCTTTCCGTGATAAATCGATCACCTGTGAAAAATACATACTCGTACATTATGCATACATTTATGTGTGCATAATAAAAGAATGACATTTGGAAAAAAAATGTAAAAAAAAGGTTTTAAACGGAATGCCGACACCCTACATGATGGAAAATGACTTGACGCTGTTTTGACGTAAAAATACCGAATCCATTTTTACTAATTATATACTGCAATTTATTTATTTCTGAAGTTAAAATATATTTTCGTCTCCCCTGAGATACTCATTTACGTAAAGTTTTGCCAAACTTCAGTTTTCACATGCAAATTTTTACAATACTCGCCTAACTGTATTTTGCATAAAGATAAAAAAAAATGTACGTCTCCTTATCCTAAGCTTGAATAATTTTATGTTTAAAGTGCTAAGTAAAATGCTTTGCTCAATGTTTTCAAGTTTCCCGCTTAAGTTTTTCGTTTTGCTTATGTTGAGTTTATTGAATTTCTTGCAGTTGCCGTGTCTTACGCGTTCTTTTCAGTGCTTAACTTAATTTTTAAGCTCAAATTTGTCCATTGAAATCAATTCAAACCTTCGTAAATATACCGTAGTTGCAGTTTTGGGGAGTATAACCTTCCAGAAAAGTTACTTTCTTAATTATCATTTTTTTATCATTTCCAATCTACAATTGCCATGGAATACAATAATTATAACTGAACACATTCTCAAACAATGCAATCAATTCTATTCTAACATCGATTTCTTATCCGTATTCAATTGTTTGTTTCTAAGAAAAACATTTTCATATCTTAATTGAAACAAACTGGCCGACCACCATTTCGTTACATCCTTCCTCTCTATAGTTTTAAATGAAACTTTATTGCTATCACAACAATAGATTCGATTTGATGCTCTTCGCCTACAATACAATGTTCGGTTGGCACGACAAGGAAGAAAATCGCACACCAAACAACCATTCGCAACTATGCACCAACCCAAAAATTATGGACCACTCTTTCCTTGTTGTCGTCGAGAAGGTATAGTGTCGTTGTTACTGCCGAGCAGGACTTGTATGCCATGAATTTAATTTTATGACGCTCTTAATTCACTATTGATCGCTGATTATCTCACGTCTAGGAATTTAACTTGCACCGCATAAAGTTTTGTGTGTGTTTACTGGACACATTGGTGCCCAGTTAACCATATGAGGCTAGGTGTAGGGAATTCTAAGAAATTGCAAACGAGTTGCAACAGGCATAGGCTTCAGGCTGAATTTGTGAATAATGTGTTATTTTAGTAGTTTAGTGCTAACTTGAAGCAGAATCATTATTCATTTTTCCCCTATTAACCTTGGCCGTGCCGAGCACCAACATACTTATTAGCACCCCTAAACAACATATCCTTAATAATGGACTCTATGCAAATTCCAATCACACTTGTGCCGTGCGCTTTTGTTTCTAGGTGTAAATAGACTCGAAACTCTGTTGCGCGCACTATGCACCCATTTTTCGCCGACTTTGTTGTTTTGAGTGAGTTTTTGTGTTCACCGCGGTTGTAGGTGGTTTCGGAGAATATATGAGACTGGTGCCCGCCAAGGTCCAATTAAGATAGACTCAAAGATAGAGGGGGCCTTTATTTTCTATAGCACACGAACTTAATGACGCTTGTAGTTCTTGAGCGTACGATAAATTTTCTCGTTAGCTTATAGCTAGTTATAGGAAGCTACCACGGGGCTGGGCAATTTTATAGGCAGCCAGAAACACTTAGCACCAATGGCACTCTATGTTCAATACGTGGCGAAAATAGTGTTAAATAATTATGTATTTCGCGTTTTAGCACTCTATGAAGATAAATCTAGTGTGATACTAGAAAAGGGATGGGATGTAGCTGTGCGTTGTCGTGAGTAAGTGTGACTGTGTAATGTTAAGTATGTAGAAGGATAACATTTTCGCTATTGTTATTCTGATACGGCTGGAACTTGCCTTATTTGGAATGTGTAGAAAATAAGCGAAAAATTTAGTTTTCAATAATTGGACCATATGCTTTTTTTCTTAATTTTAAGAAATCATTAAATTTTCATTGTACTTTCCTAAGTTTTTTGATTTTATAACAAACAACTCAGGATAGTAACTCGAAAATATTTAACTCTATTAGCTGTTAGGATAGGGCAGAATAGCAAGTTTATTGAATTATTGTGAAATTAACGATTATGAAAAGATAAACATTACTATGGAAAAAATAGTACGATACGCAAGTTAGAGCTTATATTTGGCATATTTTTATTGTTTTTCAATTATGTGCGTTTTTCTTTAAGTACTAGAAAAATTCATATTAAGTACCAAACCACTTAGCTGGCCCTTTCTATACGTAACCGGAATTGAGATAAACCTCCGTGCAAATTATAGTACTCTTTGTAGGACTGATTTGATACCCGAAGGCAGTGGCGCCACCAAGATATTGTCCTGGAACCTGAAGCCATCCATATTACTGGACATTTGAGTTTGCCTTTGCAAGTTGGGTAATGGGTTCGAGTAATGGCAATGAACGATGGTGCAATAGCTCCCATTGCACCGCTTTCTACAGATGTATTTTTGGTAAGGGGAAAACATGAGTGTAATGCCGTACTTGTAATCACACATGTACATCCTTTCTCTTCTTAACACGAAACCCCAATTTTGAATCACTCTTTCTAGAATTGCAATTGATGAGTTTTTAGAACAGAAACAGAACGGAAACACATGGAAATGAATTACACTTTTAGGCCTAGAATATTTCTACGAAATGTGGTACAGAAATAATAATCAGTGCCTCCTTCTTTTCATAAAAGCAAAATGTATTTAACACCTAAAAATCTATAGGTACCTACAAATTATTTTCGAAGCATAAAATCTTCCACAACTTCAATTGCTATTTCAAATACAAGTTTTTCGTTAATACGCCTCACATAGGCTTCAGCTGTAAAATATTTATAGCGCAGTAAATAATTATTTTCGAAGCGGGCATTTTTTTTTGCAAATAATTTTGGCTAAAGCCACCTCAAACCAGCGCGTTTGCTTTGCTCTTTTTTACAAAAAGATTTTCCTAAAATTCTGGTAAGGATATTGAAACTTTCATAGACAACCGAAACCTAGGCTCCAAAAACAAGAGTTCATATTTACATCAAATCTGTGACAAAATGCTTTGCTTCATATTTCAATTTGCAATTATTTATTTTCAAATTTCTGGATCTGGATCTGATCCAGCCCCTCCCGTGGCTGCGCCACTGCCCGAAGGTATCGATACCAAGTACTATCCCGTACATTGAGGGTTTTTTTTCTAATTTCATTTCATTATTTATGCCGGTATTTATTAGGGCCACGATTCGTTCGCTTCATCTGTTCAAAGATTTCTTTCATAAATTCAGAAAGTTACCCGGATTTTTACGTGGAAATAAGTTTTTTTTTATCGCTGATTCCAAAACAGGTGAAAAACGGATTGGTACATCTAGATATTAAGGCCACAATGTAGACTCTTAAACGTCAAATTAAGAGTCGAAATTGCATTGCATTGTTCTTGATTTTAATGGCGTCACATGCTTGTTGTTTGTTCGTGCCATTGAGTATAAGTATGGAGTAGAAATGCCCATATATTCCCATGGTAGCTTGGCGATAGAATTCCTATACATGCGCATGCGCAACACCCGCACGATCCACAATCCTAAATAATAATGTTTACATTTTAGAAAACAATATTTCAAAGACTCGTTTAAAACCGGTCTGGTCCAAACAGAATGTTTACATTTTAGAAAACAATATGTCAAACTTCCAAAATCCAGTTTAGCAACTTTATCCAACGCCATCTAGATACATCAAGGCCGTAACTCAGCCGTTCCATGCCGTCATAGTTTGCCTACTAAGTTTTAGATTTACACGAACAAACAACAACAACAAGCATATGACGTCATTAAAAGTAAAAACAAAATAGTGCAAACAGTAGGCGAAAGATTTCTACATTGCGGCCTTAATATAGAGACGGCGGTGCTTTATCCCTACCTTTCACTTCACGTCTCATTCCGCAACCGATTTCGTTCATCTCTCACGTAGTTTTTCGTTTCCTTATACATACTCTTTGTTCTGAGGTCCTTATACTCTCTGTTCTGAGGTGTAAATCCAAAATTTAAGAGCTAGACTATGACGGCATTGTACAGCTGAGTTGCGGCTATGATATTTCAAGATGGCGGTGGTTTTACTACACTGCAACTTGTTGAAATAAAATGACATAAAGCAACGAATGCTCGCGGCGGAAAAAGTTCTGCAAAACTGGCGAATGTTTGCTTTGGTGTGAACATCTTCATACAGCACAGTGTGTTACAATTTTGACCGGGCGAAAATTCGTCGCGGATAATTCGGTGTGAGGGAGGCTTATTTCAGAAACAGTGCTAAATTCCGAATCAGCGATTTAAAATTGCGTTGCTGACTGGACGAATACTTCCTTGATAAAACCGGGTTACCATTCTGAAGGAAGGAAGTCTTTGAAGAGACGAATAACGAATCGCAGCGTAAAAAATACCGGCTTAGAGTAGGTACTAGCATCGTCAGTTCACGTGAAATCCATTCAAATACTGTCAAAATTTTGATGATCGTGAAATTGAATTCGCTGGGTTGTTCTCACTTGACACGAAACTCTCCACATCGTTTTTTGAAATTTCGCCAGCGGAAATAAAGTGCAATATTTCACAGTGACAAGATGTCATTCGATCAGACCGGGAATACACATTTATTTTAAAATTAGTGAATGTAAGGTAAGTCTCCACGACACATTTTTCACAGGAGACATGCAAGTCTTTTGCTCGGTGAACATAGTACTTACATTTAGATAAAACAATAAGATCAAAAAAAGCTTACAAATACAAAATACAATTACAAAAATGGATGAGATGACCTCTACTGTAGAATTGTCAAATGCGAAGCTCACCACACTTCACCATGATTTTGTAAAGATTTTCTCCGAGATTTTGGTTATAATCTCCGTACAAAATCTATAAAAATGTATGGAAAATCTACAAGATTTTCGCCTAGATTTTGTAAAATTTCAAGATTATGCAAAATCTTCTATAGTGTGTAAAGAGCTTAAACCTGAAAAACATGGTACAAACCAGGTTCTAAAAAAACCTAAAAGAACGGTACTGAACAGGTGCTGAAAACAAAACATATTTTTAACTGGACACGACACATTTTAAATACAATTAAAAATGCGGCTCATAAAATGAAATGTCTTATGGAAGACGCTTAGACCTATTGAAAAGTTTGAGCCGCTAAACTTGACAATTGTATAAACACCTGCCAGTTAGTAGCTCTTGCACAAACGCTGCGATCGCACTCGCTGTCAAATTTAGATATCCAAACCATTTATCGAATACAGAGTGACTATTTTGGAAACCCGTCTAAATGGTTTTATAGTTCGAACATTTATATTAAAAAACTCTACTCTAGTAAGATTTGAAAATCTGATCTAAATGTTTATAATCTTTCCCAGACGTCACGTTTTGATTACATTTTCATAATGTATGCGCGTTCCATAATTGCAGAATTTCAATGGTTTCGAAGAATGAGAATAGGTTTCATTGTTAACTCAACATCGTTTAATCAATAATTTACAGGGTCTATAAATTATTACTCACCATAATGGCTCGACTCTTTTTTATCCACTAGTTTCGTTCCAACGATAAACTTGAACTCATCAGAAGCTACCATGAGTTCATCGGGGAGGTAGCTTGACTAGGGATTGGTCAATGGTTTTAGTCTCCCCACTCTACAAAGGGACTCGCCACTAGCCTTGGTAGATGGCAAAAACGTATAATACTAATCATGAGTTTTACACAAGTAAGTTTTGTAATTTCTTGCTAACTCTCAGGAACCCATGTGCTTGTTATCGAGCAATTTTAAGGGTTGTTTGATACCATAACTTAATACACTCCCAATCAATAGGATAGTTCCACTTGCAAAATGGCTGTATCTCGGTAAGTGATAACGGTATTTTCTTCAAACTTGGTGACAATATTTACAGTAGCCTTCCTGTTCATTAAATAACAGAACGTCTCAAATCCGGAGTCCCGTTAGGATTTTCTTACGAGAATTCTTAAAAACAGTACAAATAGTGAAGTCAATAGGATAGTTCCAGTGGAAATAAAACATCAAATAACGGTAAGAGAGGATAATTTCATTTTAAAAAATTTAGCTGGTAATAAGTAGAACTTTATTTTAGTAATTAGAGCTCAAAAAGTTAATCTGGGATTTAATTGTATAGATTTTAACGGTAAATTAAATTAATTTCCCCCCAAACTTCTCTAAACGTTCGCAGAAGAGCTTCAGTGTTCTTAAGCTACTGTCTAACGGTGTAGATCTTCGTTGTCATTCATCCCCACACATTTTTTATGGTATTTAAATCAAGGAAGTATGGAGGTCTTTCTCAAACCTTGATTAGTTGGTCTTGAAACCAATCTTTTATCAGTCTTGCTCCATGATTGACGCCATTATCTTGATAAAATCTCATTCCGTCAGTAAAAATAACGCGTCTGTCCAATCCATACAGTTTTTTGGGGTTGAATATCTTGGTGTGGAACTACTCAGCTTTCTTAAATTAGGGGTACTCAGAGTACCCAGGCTTTTATAGATATTCTTCCTAATGTATTGCCTAAAACTTCTGACATTTTTCATACCATTCCTAAAAGATTTTAACAAAATAATGACCCCAAATATGAAGCAAGGCTGATAAAAGATTGATTTCAAGACCAACTGATCAAGGTTACGGAAAGACCTTCCTACTTCCTAGACCTAAATATCATCAAAAAAGTGTGGGAATGAATGACGAGGAAGATCTATACCGTTAAACGATAGTTTAAGAACACTGAAGCTCTTTGGCGTACGTTTAGAGGAGCTCGGGACGAAATCAACTTAATTTACCGTTAAAACCTATACAATTCTATCCCAGATTAAGTTTTTGAGCTCAAATTATTTAAATAAAGTTCTTCTTATTACCAGCTTCATTTTTCAAAGTAAAATTATCCCTTCGTACCGTTATTTCATGTTTTATTTCCACTGGAACTATCCTATTGACTTCACCATTTTAACTGTTTTTAAGAATGCTCGAAAGAAAATCCTAACGGGACTTCAGATTTGAGACATTCTGTTATTTAAAGAACAGGCAGACTACTGTCAATATTGTCACCAAGTTTGAAGAAAATACCGTTATCACTTACCGAGATACAGCCATTTTGCAAGTGGAACTATCCTATTGATTGGGAGTGTACATCATTTTTCGCCTAAATTTCATGGAAATGAAGATGTTTAAGACCGCCATGTAAATGTAATTGGTCTACTTCCAGTATTAGCTGATGACGGAAGGCGGCAATTTGACTACTGCCCCGGGGCGCCACAGAGGCTAAATCCGGTCCTGCGCACAAATGCTCAAATGTGCATTAGCCTTAAGAAAGCTCCGTTTGAAAAAGCATCACAACAAGACTTGGTATACTCGGCAATACGACAACAAAGTAGTTGATCACTTTTTGTATTTTTCTTGTTCGTTCACTATTAAATTAGCCTCAATTTGTTTAGAACACAATAGAAATATATGTTGTAGAAAATGTTACGATAGTACGAATAGGCCTTGACATTCTCTATTAAAAATTCGTTTGCCTTCCGTATACAAAACAGTACACCACAATTTTGCATATTCCACGTAGGCATAGGTGTATTTCCGTGAATTTGACTGTCTTTAAACCGTCGAAATTGCCTTTACCTACTTGGGACATTCAACATTGTGTTAAACTGTTTTGCGTACGAAGGCAAGCGAATTTTTCATAGAGAATGTCAAAGCCTATTCGTACTATCGTAATATTTTCTACTACATGCTAAAACTCTTTAATATCAGTACATTTTGATTTTTTAGACTCCATTTTTACAGTTTATTTACATTACATTTATAATAAGTAACACCACGTCTCAAAACAGATAAATACACATATCTTAAATTTGTGCAAATATGAGAATACAAAAGGGATATGCAAAAGATACCACAATGATAAGAGGAAAATACTGCAACATTGTAGTGCTAAATTTTCTAAAACAGAACTAATCGAAAGTGATTCAGTGCAAGGTGTAAATGAAAGGCAAAGTGAAAACCAGAGACAATAAAGAGCATGTTCACATTTCATATTTACAATTGTCGCTTTAACGCCGTAGTTAGCGATATATCATGCATATTTATTTTAGGAAAAATTTTCTATTTATCTGCATTTTTTCGGACTCATTGTGTACACATAACTGGCAATTGTTATTCGTCGTGCTGCACACTATGATTCGCCTAATCTTCGCTCATGCAAAACATAGAAACGCCATTATTTTTATACTAGCGCGAGTACCTACAAAAAGAGTGGCTGTGCAGCAGCAATGCCTTCAACTTCCACTCTATAAATGCTCACCGAAAGAAAAGACAATGTGTCCATAAATAATAGCAACCATGGCGATCCAATAAGGCGAGCATCCGGACTATACGCGGATGCACCGAAACATAAATAACTCCTGGCATACGGGAAACTTGTTAAACAACGCGTCTGCGTTTTATCTTATTTGCGATCATCGTGACTTGAACGCTACAGGTCTCTCATGTCTAAATGATTGCCCTGGATCCCGAACACGGTTGGAGCACCCATGATTCTCGCCGAACCACCACCATCAAGGAGCCTATGCGCGATTATAAGCCAGAGATCGGGAAGAGGACCACGATCGTTCTATTAAAGACCGTACATACATAGTACAATAGTAAGTAATTAGAGCCAATTGTCGCTACCTCTGGCTTACAGGCTTTATTACATGGCAAAAACGGTAATACCACGGTTTTAACTAAAGGCACACAACACGCCGTACGCGATAAGATCGAACAAGACTAGATAAAATCGTCTCGGGCTCCGATAACGGCCACTTTTCACAAAATAATTGCCATAATGGCTTGTCGCCTGTCAATTATGAAATTGCAATATTACTTCCGATTTGTACTAGATACTGCAGCGCGCGGTTCTTGGACTATAGCTGGAAGTCTCAATAAGGAACAGAGATGCTAACATGATTTTTTTTTTTTTGTCTTCAAGTGAGAGTTCACGGCAATCCACGATTATTGCATAATACCTGTTATTTAACCAGTTGACAACAGATTAATAAATTTCAAAGCAAATTGTAGAGTAGGACACTGTTCATGTAACATTTTTTTCCTTTTTCCGTATTTGATGTTTTTTGTTTTTTTGTGCTAATTCGTTGGATTGTACACTTCCTCCATAGGCTGCACAAAATTTTAAAGGCCACAGCTCCGCTTTATCTAGACCAGAAATGAATTCTATTGCGCACCATCAAACGAAAAGTGGGTCTTTGGAAAAAAAGATGCGACAACCACATGGTCGCAGCCCATGATCTCGAGACATTGATGAAGATATGGTATCAGCAACGAAGAAAGTTGTCAGGCTCGTGCTATAATCTAGAACTAGGTTACCAACTAGGAGACCAATATACCTATAAACTGTGCTGTTTGGTCGCATGACGTCTCGTCGTCGTTTTTCACATGGAAAATAAACCATTGGCCCCTTTTTATTAATTTCCAGCACTATCTGCAATAAACCATACTCAATGCACATCGGTTAACAGCTGCAAGCAATAAAATGTTGAAGGAATTGGCACCCGCTGATTGTTTATAAACACTCCGGTGGGTGGTTCTCTGTCTCTTTGGGGAACCTGTGTGTGTGTGTGTGTGGTTGTGTGTAGTACCTGCTATTAAAACAAATGTTGCACTTCAAACATAACTATGGATCGTCCGCGCAGAAAGTGATTAATGGTCCTGCACCCACTGTGCAGAGCAAAAGACTCTTGTCGCCGGATGGAGGCTATCGAAGCGACGGTTTCCATATACAGAGGAGAAGCCAAAAGTAGCGTGAAATGCATTGGCATTGGACACAAATCAAAGTGCTTTATGTTCTAGATATGTACTTTTACTTGATGCTCAGAAGAGGGACCGTTATTGCTTCAATCCTTAAGATTTTCATTCAAGTGTTCTTATGAGGATTGTATGGTGCGCAAAAAGGAAGACATCCAGTACGTATATCGCCAAGAGCATTCTCGAGTTGCATAGAAGGGTTTTATGTGCTTTAAAAGGTAGAGTAAAGAACCTGCTCATTCAATTCATATACGAAATGTGGATAAATGTGCGTCGTTCAATGAAGGTTTTTTATACTATGTACCTGTGCAGCAGCTTCAATTGTTTATTTTATTGCTAAAGTGTTTCGTACATATAGCGTACCTAAGTACTGAACTCGGAGCCAGAACATTATAGGGACTTCTAGCAAGCAGTTAAGTAATCTTCGATGACATCTTTGTGGGCTGCAAATGCGTCCGTATTAGAACTTTCTAATGTAAAACTTGTTTTGACGTTTCATTCAAATTTTTATTTGGCTTAAATCTAAAGCGACCAGTTCAGTTAATTGTACAAACCATATTTGTATTTTATTTGAAAATCTTGCAAATAAACGACGACGTTTTTTTTCAGGACATACTCGTATTTAATATCAAAGCGTACCTACCGATTTTGCGGGATTATATCCCTAAAAGCAAGGGAGTTTTCAAAATTAAAATATACATTTTTACATTATTTATTAAACTACATTTTTAAACTCGAAAAAAATGCTGCTTAATCACTTTGAATCAGGAAATTTGAATTTATGAACAAATAAATGTATCAGGCGTGGAGTGTCAATTGTCACATTTTCCACTTCGCGAGAGAAGTGGGTACGGATCTGAAACGTACCGGTCGACAACATGTGGTTCGGAAAACGCGGCACGGTATGGGAACGTTGTGTCTCAGAACTTTACCCATTTACAAAACACAATAGAAAAAAGTTTGCAAAATGCGGCATAGTTTGCGGAACATACACAACTGTTTTATTTCATAACTCCACCCCTTGTCTGAGTTTATCAGTATTCTTCTTTTTTTTTGTTTTATTTTAGGTAAAATTTGACGAAAGGTTTTATTGTACATAGCAGGGCAATTTTATTGGATTTAATACAAGGAACTCCCAAAGATATAACTAGGATTATTTTTTTGAACTAAATCTTCTGTAAAAAAATGTAGAAATTTCCAAAATTGAAGGATATATAGTGCAGGCAGTAATTAGAAGACAACTTAACAAAGAAACAAACGGAGTTCCGCGGTACCCTAGGGTTGCGTGAAGATCTCTCAGGGGTTTCGCGCAGATTATACAAAAATATGAAAAATGTAGAAAGAGCTTTTGAAAACAAAAAACAAACAATACATACGAAAAAATGTTTTTTAAACGAATGTTTAACAGTCCAAATTTTAGGTGCTACTCACATTTTTGGTATCCTTTTCAAGCAGTTGGCTGATAGCAAGGGCCCTATAGCAAATACATATATATAGCTGCTACGGTGCGGTTGTGAAATCTTTACGAAAACTGGAATACTGTGGATTCACTCACCGTTGGTAGTAAAAGAGCCAAAATTATTGATGCAATATTTTCAAGACTCAGTTTATTCCATATGGCAAAATTGCTATCTGTTTTGCACCAAAACTTGTTAAAAAAAAAACTGTAATAAATACAGAAATCTCTTCTTCCTTGCCTCGTTCTTTATACCGCTCCATGGTTCCGCGTTGCTCGACCTGCGGTGTAGGCACATCGCCCGTTTTGGCGATAATTTCTCAGCATATTTCTACAGGCAGCTCTATCTTGGATCGTGTCATCGCCGAGACCAATGCGTTGTTGTTGCTTTTTCATTTGACACATCCAGGTGTTCTTTGGTCTGCCTCTGGCCTTGGGTCCATCAAGTGGAACTTCCATTGATATCGCTCTCTTTGCGGGGTTCTCAGGCGGACGCCGTTGAACATGGCAATACCAATCCATTCGTCGGTCTTCGAGCTTTTCGGTGATTGGTTGGTCTATGGACAAGCTGCCTCGGATGTAGCTACTCTTGATGTGGTCCCTTTTGGTTACACCAACTGACATGCGTAACATTTTCATTTCAGTCGCTGTCATTTCTTTCGCGTAACCTTCATACATGGTCCAGCATTCTGATCCATACATGAGTGCGGGACGTACAACCGTTTTGTACAACTTGCCCTTTAGCTTCAGTGGCATTTTCTTATCGCAGAAAACTCCTGAGTTTTCTCGCCACCTCATCCACCCAACCTTTGTGCGATGTTTGATGTCATCATCGCATGTAGCTCCGCTGTTCACCATCGAGCCAAGGTACTTGAACTTGGTACAAGACTTAAGCTGCTCTCCTTTGACGTACATTTCTGGTATCGGTGCATTTGGGTCTGAGAATTGGCAGCATAAGAACTCAGTCTTTGTTATACTTACCCTCAGTCCATGCTCCTCCAGAATGTCACACCATTTTGTAAGCGCAGCTTGCAAGGCAACGATGTTTGGGCTACTGAGGACTATATCATCAGCAAAAAGAAGAGATATTTCTAGGCCGTCGGAGACACGTGTTAATAAGTAGCACATGATGATGTTGAAGAGCAACGGACTCAATACACTGCCCTGGTGTACTCCGACATTCACCGGAAATTCTTCTGATTCACCGGCTGTGCATCTAACCTTAGTCGTAGCTCCATCATACATGTCTCGTATCATCCTGACGTATGCCTCGGGGACATTAAGTGCTCTCAAGGCCAACCATATCAGATCACGAGGTACTCTATCGAATGCCTTCTCCAAATCGATGAACACAAAATACAAGTCCTTTCGTGCTGCTCTATACTTTTCCATCGCAACACGAATGCACTGAATCGCATCGACTGTAGATCGACCTTCAACAAATAAATACAGAAATCGTTATTCTGAAATTCAACATTTGATAATAGTAAAAGTATAAGTAAACTAGCAAAATGACTCCCTCCCCCTTCTCCGAAAAGGCATCTACGCCACTGCATGGAAATGATAGCGATGAACGAGAGGCTACTACTACGCCTCTCGCCTCGCCTCTCAAATCGCATCGACAAGAAAGATACGAGATCCTCGATTCTAACAACGAAGGAGGTTGTTCACACGTTCAGTGTTTAGCATTTTGTTAGTCCATTAATCATTATTCAATTTATTATACCCTTCGCTTATTAAGCGTAAAGGGTATATTAACTTTGTCATGAAGTTTGTAACTAGGGTGGCCAGATGCCCCGTATTTTACGGGTTACCCCGACTAAAAACCCGTAATCCAAAAAATCAAATACGGGGCAAACAATGGTAAATTTAAGAAAATTAGGAATTATGAGGAATTTTGTGTAACTTCGCCCCTAATTAATAATTATGTTCAAGAGATGAAGAGATGCCGATGAAGTGATAAACCCTGACACACTTACAAAATTATTTAAAGCTATCAATAATCTTCTACGGCCCCACCCGTAGGAGGAAAATTTCAATTTATTTAATCATATTACGAAAGTTGATTACAGAATATAACTTTTAAAATATGGGAAGTCTGGATCACTATAGCGATAGCGGCTTCGGGATTATCCGTGAGAACTTCCACCTTTCGAAAATGTACTTCAAAAACATTAAAAACTTAAGACAAGAAGCGAAAAGTGAAAATATGATTGATCTTCAAGTAACAATTTTTTGTTAATTGCATGATTTGCGTCAAATTTTGCACAGATGATAAAAAATTGTTGCACCGGTCACCCAGGTCGCCCAAAATAACATTGGAGGCAAAATAGTCAGATTAAATTAATTTCCGCAGAAAGGTGGCTAAAAGAGACAAAAAGTTGTTTGTGATATGGTTTTAAACAAACTACTCATGCACCAATACAGCTTGATAAGCATAGGTCTAAAAATCAGGTACTCTGTAATTATTATGTTGGATTTTCACATCCACGTGATTTTGTCACCAATTCCAAGATTTCCATAGTTTTTAAAGCTTAGCCATTTTTCCAAATAAATCTCAATTCAAGCTCGGTAAAGCCACCCAATTTTTTATTAACTGCATTTCGGGACAGAACAATTACATAAAGAGGCTTAGTATTTTCCTGTACCAAAAAGATGAAATTGTTTGTAGTATTTGAAGGAAAACTCCTAAAATAATCTTGCATAAGCCACTAACGACTTTAAGTAATTTCCGTGGACGTCTGTCAACGGCTGAATTTGTTCAGCTTACCAATTTCACAATTTTTGTGTTGATACACATTGTGCTGCTTCGACATGGCCGCGGGCCGCACAGAACTGCGAGGTGGGCCGCGAGTTTGACACGTCTGCAGCGTATTTAGGAACCCTTGTTCAGTTTGTCCAGACGCAGATGACGAAATCGATCATCTTTTCTAGTGGCTAAGTACCAAAAAACCCTTATCGATTTCGTTTCCTGAAAGTGGACGAGCTCGCATAGGGTTTTTTATTTTATGTCGAAAACAGGCAAAAACTTCTTCGAGCTGAAGAAGGGGGTTTTTTAGCTGTTTTTGACGTACAATGTACTCGACGTACAGAGGACGAAATCGAGAATGGTTTTGGGTCGTTAGAAAGCTCATCGATTTCGTCCCCAAGCAGGTGACGAACTGAACAAGGTTTCCTATAAATACTCGTCCTGGCAATTAATTCACCGATGGAGGGAATATTTTCGCTTTGCGGTAACGCATGGACAGATCGCCGGAACCGACTAAATATTCACATTGTCAAGGGTGTAATGTAAAAATAACGGCATAAAAATATATTTTTTTTATTTTTGCCCCGTAAAAAAATTGAAAATCCGTATTTTAAACGCTATTGACCCGTAAATCGAAGGCAGGTAGGTGGTCACCTTATTTGTAACGCATTGAAGGAAGCATCTCCGACCATATAAAATATGTATATATATGATCAGCGTGACGAGCTGAGTCGATTGGACGATGTCCGTCTGTCCGTCTTTCCTTCTGTCTGCCTGTCTGTTTGTTGCGACGCGTTTTGCTCGTCCAGTTTAAAAGCTATAGAGCTGAAATTTTGCACACATGTTTCTTTTTGTTGCAGGCAGTTTGTATGTTTGAATGGCTAAAATCCGACAAGGGAGTCGTGGGGCTGCCATGCAAACCTACCCCCAAATTTAGGTTCTTCTTAGAAAAACCTTTTTATTTATGCACGAATTTCAGTCAAATTTCACGTAAATGTGTTTTAATTCGTAGCATATAACATATGTAAAAATCGATCAAATCGGACAATGGGGTCGTGGGGCTGCCATACACACCTAGTCCCCCAAATTATGTTCTTCTAAAAAAAACTTTTTTATTTTCCCATCAATTTCAATCTAATTTCGCACAAATATGTTTCTAGTAATACCACAAAACATATGTAAAAATGGACCAAATCGGACCATGGGGGCATGGGGCTGTCATAGAAACCTAGCTCCCCAAATTAAGTTCTTCTAAGAATTTTTTTTTTATTTTTACACCAATTTCAACCAAACTTCACACAAATGTGTTTCTATTGATGACACAAATCATATGTATAAATAGATGGAGTTGGACCATGTGGTCATGGGGCTACCATACAAACCTAGCCCCCAAATCAAATTTTTCTAAGAAAAACGTTTTTATTTGCACTCCAATTTCAATCAAACCTCAGAAAATTATATTCCTATTGATGCCACATAACAAACGTGAAAATAAATGAAATCGGACTATGGGGCCGTGGGGCTGCCATTTAAACTTGACCCCCAACATTAGGTTCTTCTAGAAAATACTTTTTTATTTGGACACAAATTTCGACTTAACCACATGGAAATGTATTTTTATTGATGGTACAAAACATATGCAAAAATGAACTATATCGGACCAACTGAACCAAATGTGTTTTAATTGATGCCACAAACATACGTAAAAATTGATGGGAAGGCCATAGGGCTGCCGTAAAACCCCCTTCCCCCTCTTTTTGGTTCTTATAAGAAACCCACGTCCCCGCTTCGCCCAATAAATCTTCGCCACGGCACTTATGAGAAAATTCAGAAGCATGGAAGCGGGGAGGACTGAACACTAGTCGTAGGTACGCCCGAAAAAACGTTTAGCCCAAGGGAAGCGAAGGGTATCCACATTTCGGCCGCGCCCGAAATTAGCCTCGGTCTCGTTTTATTATAACTTCAGTGACATAATATGTACATACATACCAACTCCTTTCTTTCTTCCAGAACCATAATTCAAATAATAAATTTGAGCACAATATGCACCAACGAAAACCCATGTTAAAAAATTTTAAGTCTGAAATTTGTATTTACATAAGTCGTGAAAAACCTAACTCCGAAAAATTTAATTTTGCTTTTTGTTTCCACTTCAACAATTTAAAATTAAATGTTTGTCGGAAACCGTTTTAATAACAGTAGAAACGCGATAACTCGAAGCTGAAAGGTACTGGATTTTAATTCGACTTATGGTGATTTTTAGGTATCAAGTTTTTGAATCCAAATCGAAGAAAGTTTTTGTGAAATTTTATGGAGTTTCTGAAACTGAAATCAAATCTTGGATTAAGTCATCAGGAGGGCTGTAAATTATGTTTTTCCATGACAAGTCACGATTTTCGATGACTTTTACAAAAAGAGCGATAAGATAGTAACGGTAAAAAAAAATCCGATTGTACGAGCATTGGTAATTCTCTTGCTGAAACAAGTTGTGCTATCAACCTTTACAGTATTTACCACCTAATGCGGGACACCCTATACAGCGCACACTTCTAAACAAAATTTCAGCCCGATAGCTTCAACACTGATGCTTGAAATAGATTACGCGCATCAGCATCGGCATCGCGAAACGTCAAGCGCAATGCATTTTACATTGCTGACAAAAATGTTGAGCAGAAGACTTGGTATTCATCATATTTGTCAGCTATGAAATTCTGTCGATGCTGCTGCTGACGCGCGTAATCTATTTCAACTATAACGGACTAGTTTGCATTGAAATTCAAATAAGGCTTTATGTAATATTTACCGTTTAAATGATAATTTCACTCGAAGTAGGATGTTCTTATAGAAAACATTATCCTTTTGGAAAATGATTTCAAAATTTTGCAGGGGTATTTGTCCCATAGTTCGCTTTGGTTCGCCCCTGATTGTACTGAGTGATTTATAAGCATCAATTATTTGTTATAGCAAGAAGAAGTTTATATGCACCTCGACAAAGACAGCCATAGTAATCTAGTGGTTTGTATACATAATTTTGTAGCATTTCCTTTAAAATACGTTACGCAATTTTTCCCTTCCTAATTAATCACTACTTCGACTATAAACTTTCATCATAGTGCTAGTGTATTATTACAAATAGACGTTGAAAGGTTATGTTTGATTTTGCATTTCTCCACACAATAATGGCTTTTCGATTTGAGTATTATCAATATGAATCGAACACATTAATATTCGCTAATAATGCAAGTATACATTCAATACATAAATGGCCCTGTATTATAGTTATCGTTAACTGTGGGCTTTTACGAAATATTTCAATTTATTGCAAAAGGAAGAGGTAAAAGGAGTCATTTTGCTTTCACTTATTGTCTATACCATAAATTACAAGATTATTATTACTAATAGGCTGCAGTTCAATTTCATAGATGGAAATAATATACATTATTGTTGATTATAATTTTTTGTTAATTGTCATCAAAGGATTTCTACTCAATGTGTGTTACTTTGTATTCATTTTGGAGAGTTTTGTCGGATCTATTCCTCAAAAAACCTTAAATTTCAAGGACTACTAGATTTTAACTGATATTTTTTCAATAAATCCCTGTGATACAATAATGGACATACTGAATTATTATTTTTTAACGACTCCTAAATAGTTTACAACTCTTCTCATTTACAACCCTTCTCGTGACCATATACAACACAATAATTTCAGCCTTTTTGTTATGCACATTCGGAGTGAAAAGAGCCGTGTGATAAAGCATCTCACTCACTACTGGAATTGAATATAATTAATCAGATTTAATGGATCTTTCAGCAATTTGTCTTTTTTATTTCATGCAATCAACATGGAAATTTACGGCGGCTTTAAAGTCCGTCGCGAGACTTTGCTACCGCACTCTGATAGCGAAAAATTTATTTCATTTCAAAGTGTGGAAAGCCACATTTAAGATGCTCAAATCTATCTTGTACATATTCAGTGAATGTAATCTTTATGCGTTAGGTTTATAATATTATACTTTCGCGTTTCAGTTTTTAGTTGCTTGCACTATACCCTGCCGCGATGATATTATATGTTGCAAAAGTCCCGCAACAGTCGCGTTCGTTCAATTCCGTATTGTAACATAATCCTTTTCAGGTTGTCGCGCAACGAGAAAGTTTGATCCTCATGCGCCAAAGTACCAGAAGTCATTTCTCATCCGAATCTAAAAATGAATTTGCCGTAAATTCGCATTTTCTTGAATCATTACATGAATTTCACGTATACATACAAGACATAGCGCGCGCCCGCGCAATAACATACATACATATATATATAGTTTGGTGCGGAAAAACATCTGAAAAAGATCACATAACACAACAACGGATGCAAAATATCTTTATGAAGAGTTGTATATCGGACGAAAAAGAAAGAAGAAAGATATTTACAGAGTATGTTGCGGAGGAACAGCGTTTTTTGAAAAACACCTTTTCTTGGACATCCGATGAACTTTCTGAACCATCTGAAGAGATTGTTAATTTATTAAGAAAATATATCAAGTAAGGCACCAAAAGCCAATTGCGATTATATTATATTGCAGTTTCGTCTTTCGTTACATGAATAACGCACGAATGCAATCGTTTTATGTCGGTTTTGAGTGTTACAAGTTAATGTTGCTGACATTAGCAACTACATAGCTGAAAAAACATGTTGGAGGATTTATTTGATTGAGGAAAAATTGCCTATATCTTAAAATTTTATTCATGAAGATCAATAACATATAGCCTGGATTGTCGGCTCAAAAAATGTGTGTATAATGTCGTCCAAAATGTTTCTTCTCTCTCTGTACCGTAACCACTTGTGGGCATGGTGCGTTCAATCAGCCGTTTATAGGCTATTTCGAGTCAACGTTACATTGCATAAAATTTGGGAGTGTATATAATGTTGTGCACAGGGTCATGAGTTTGAATCTCACCGTGGATCATTGTGTTTTTCGAACTCACGAAGTTGTGACGGACTATGATCTCACTCAGATGTTAAACGAGTACCCATTTATGGTGATAAATAACACTGCTGAGCGTGATGCTGATCTCATTATCTCAACAAAAAGCAGATAAGATCTTGGAAATAGGATGTCACTAACACATCCTGCGGCCTTAGTCCAATGCTGGACTGTCGCGCCTGTTATTTATTTTTTTTTATATAATGTTACAAGCACTATATGTACATAATGCAAATGTACGGAAATTTTTGGACCACGCCAAGATTCGATCTCCGGAACTCTAGAGTAGTAGCATCGTAGAGTGCGACTCAACCAAGTGAGTCACAGAGCGTGTTAAATGTTCCTTGAAGGAATTTACTTCGAGAATACTTAGAACTACACCAACAAAAAACATCCATAAGAATTAATAGGTAAATACAATTTTCCATGCATATAGCGAACTTGGTCGATTCGATACCGTTTTCAAACTTGATCTGCTCTGATAATCAACATCTAAACTCCCTTAATAGTGAGCTCATTAACATTAAGAGGGACGATCCTGAAGCTACAATTAAGTATGTTAATAGTATTCCACGGATCATACGTGGCAAATCAAAAAACTAAATTTGAAATTAAGTATATATTATCAAAATACGCGAGGTTTACGTACTAAACTACCTGATTTGCGAATTACTTTGGCGACATGCATTTTTGATGTAATAATATTCACGGAGACATGGCTAAATAATAATTTTCATTCCTCGGAGCTTGGTTTTAGCAATTATTCAATTTACCGATGCGATCGCAATGAAAACACTTCAACAAAACAAAGCGGTGGAGGCGTTCTGATTGCAATAAACAAATCTTTGAAATCAACAATTCTGAAATGTAAACATAATTCAATCGAACAGCTTATTGTGTCATTGCAAACAAAGCCAGTTCGTACAATAATCAGCACTGTTTATTTGCCCCCGGATGCTTCCCCTGAGCAATATGAACTGCATATGGACGACTTGTTGCATACTTCGGAAGCTTTCCCAACTGCTAACATCATTGTCACTGGCGATTTTAATTTGGCAAATGTCGATTGGACTGCAACTTCATGGTCTATCGGAAACACTAACACCAAAGCCACCGAAGTTATTGATACTTTTTCCTTTTTAAATTTGTCTCAATACAATTATATAAAAAATATTGCTAACAATGTTCTTGATCTAATATTTTCTAATGTCGAATATATTACTGTGTCCGAAAACAAAAATTCTATATTACCAATTGATTGCTATCATCCCGCTTTAGATATTCTTGTAAATTTACCGTTGTATATTGGAAAATCAAGAAAATATGAAACCCGCGATATTGTCAATTTTAAAAATGATTTAAATCAAGCTTTACATATTGTCGATTGGACTGTGATTGAGAACTTGCCATTAAATGAAGCAGTGTCTTTGTTTTATAGTATTGTAAATAATTTGATTACTATTCATCTTCCTCGTAAACGCTTAAATTATGATAACTTTCCAGCCTGGTTTTCCAGTCAATTAAAACAATTAATATTTGAAAAGAAAACAGCACACTCAAAGTACAAGTCTACCGGGAGCTTACATGACTACAAAGTTTTTTCCATTTTAAGGACAAAGTGCAAGAGTCAATCTAAAATCGATTTCCAGCGTTTCATTTATAAAGTTGAATCTGAAGTTCGAACAAACATTAAAAACGTTTGGAATTATATTAACTCCCGTAAAAGTGATAATATTATTCCTGACACAATGTTCCTGAACGGTTTTAGGAGTTCTAACTGTTCTACTATTTCAAATTTATTCGCTGATCATTTTTCCAGGATTTACAATAACGAAGTTTCTCACTTCGATCCACCCTTGTTAAATACTAGCTTTAGTTTATCAAATATTAGAATTAGTCCTGATTTGCTTTTGAGGAAACTGATGGAGTTAGACATATCAAAAAGAGCCGGACCTGACGGCATCCCCTCGGTGTTTCTGAAGAATTGTGCTGAAAATTTACTGCAACCACTAATTGTTCTTTTTAATAAATCGTTATTCTCTGGGCAATTTCCTGATGAATGGAAGATAAGCTACGTCCTACCTATCCATAAATCAGGTGACAGAGCCAATGTTGAAAACTATAGGCCGATTAACATCTTATCTTGTATTCCTAAAATATTCGAAGGTCTGGTTACGGACTACATTACACCTTTGGTACGGCCTTATATTATTACCAACCAACATGGATTTTCCTCGGGTTGATCCACAGCAACTAACCTTATTGAATATCAAAATTATATTTTAAAAGCTTTTTTGGAAAAGTCTGAAGTTCATTCGGTTTACACCGATTTTTCCAAAGCTTTCGATAAACTTAACTTCGATATCCTAATTAAAAAGATGAAAAACTTTGGCTTTTTTGGTTCGATAATTAACTGGATTAACGATTACCTAAGGAATCGATCATTAATTGTGAACATCAATGATAATATATCGAAGCCATTTAAAGCAACATCTGGGGTTCCGCAAGGATCACATCTAGGTCCGATTTTATTTTTAATATTCATTAATGATTTAAAATTAGTTTTTGATGATGTTGAATTTTTGTTATTTGCTGATGATTGCAAAATTTTCAAGGAAATTACATGTAATGATGATGTTTTTGTTCTTCAAAATAATTTAAACAAATTTTTCGGTTATTGTGAGCTTAATAATTTAGAACTTAATTTATCTAAGTGTAAGTTTCTAATATTTAGTAGAAGTTCAGCAAAATATCAATGCACATATTCCATAAATAATCGTGAACTCAATCAAGTAAGCTTGATTAAAGACCTTGGAATATTGATGGATACATCATTATGTTTCAAAGAGCATATCAGCGACATTACTGAACAATCTCGTCGCATGTTAGGCTTTGTTATTCGGAACTCTTCGGAATTTAATAACATTTATGCTTTAAAATCGTTATACTTTTCGCTGGTTCGCAGTAAACTAGAATATTTATCTATTGTATGGAATCCATTTTATATTTCTTACACTTCCACTCTTGAAAAAGTTCAGCATAAATTTTTAAGGTACATTGCATACAAACTGCATGTAAGTAGTGATAACATAAACTATGCTCATATTCAAAAGATTCTGAATATTAATACACTTGAAGTACGAAGAACCTATTTTGATGCGATTTTCTTAGCTAATTTAATTAATGGATCTATTGATGCCCCTGAAATTCTTTTTGAAATTTCTTTCAAAGTTCCTAATCGTGTTACACGACAGCGAGATATGTTTGAACTAAGAACTTTTAGAACTAACTATCAATGTAACTCACCTGTAGAAAGAATGAAAGCAATCAGGAATCTAGTTTTTAGTCATTTGGATTTATCTAACACCAATAAGGAAAAAATTAAAAAATATATTTTAAATTTACTGGATTAATCTTTTGGGAAATTTAAGCGTTTTATGAGTTAAATTATCTTATGATTTATTGTTAATTTTTCGGCAACTTTTGTTAAAAAAGATGTAAGTACATATTATTAAGATCTATATAAGGCAGCAATTTTGTATTTTTTATATATAAAGGACATTTGTCCGTTTAGCATAAATAAATAAATAAATAATTTAACCACTGGGATTCGTTTTCAGTTTGGAAGATCTTGTTAATGCTCACTTCAAATAACTTTACATATAAAATTCGACTGTACGTGTGTTCGTAATGCATCTCCTCCTAAAAGTAGGTACTAACATCGTCATTCCACGTGAAATCCATGCATTTACTGTCAAAATTTTGATGGTCGTAAAATCGAATTCGCTTGACGGTAGTTTACGATTCCCCAGTCATTTGACATTTCACGATGAAATAACCGGGGAATCGAAAAAAATACATAAAATGGCCGAGAAAAATTATGGAACTGTTTTCGGATTGTAGCTTATGGAATTCCCCAGCATTCTCCACATATCCCACGACAGTAAGAAAAATTTCACTCTCGAGGGCAGTAATAATTTACTCGAATCGTAGTAACAGTTACTCGCTTAAGTCTTTCGTTTTCATCAAGCCTTTTGGGAGACAGACACCTTACACTGTGTGAGTTTTATGGGATAGCTGCGGAAAAAGATAATTCAAATAATGATGTTTCAGTTGTCATGCGGTTTACCCTAAAGGACGTCGTATTTTTCAGGTTCTGGTATCCCCGACATCAATCACTGGACCCAAGAGCTCGAAGAATGTGCACACACTGTAAGATATGGAATAATCTGCAACTATGTATTTATGGAAAGCAATTGCTACCAAAATGCTTAAAAAAATTCCCGTAGTCAAAAAAATATTAATGACTGGATATCTTTAAACCCGGAATTGATGGAAGCAGTTACTACAAAGATTTTTTCAGTAGAGCTTCACCGCACGCCGTTAAAACGACATTAGAAAAAAGGTGAAACTCTGAATGAAGTTTTGTATGCTGTGGTGAACTTCATTGTGACCTTCTATTGTGACTACTGCCGTGGACTGTCACTTGTCACTTTAGATGTCAGCTCATTCTGTTCCACACTCTCGTTCTGTACGAATCAGTTCATATGTTCTTATGCTAAATAAATATTATATAATTGTCTAGAAACCGACTTTACGACAGTATGCTATGATGGAAATTGCAAAATCTCATAACAAAAGTCTTATTGAATATTTTGTTGAGGACATTCCAGATTCGCGATCAAATAAGGCGTTGCTTTGACCAGCTAGTACTATTAAAGATTTAAAAGCCAAATAGAAGTGTATGAAAAAGTTAGTGGTACTGAAAAAAAAAAAAACATGTGATAAGCTATCTACAATCAGCGGAGGGCAGTGAGTAGAAAACTGAACCTACTCCCCTTATTCCAAATCCAAATTAAATTAAATAATTAGCACTTGTTTGGCGTATAGAAAGTGCATTTGCAAATTTATTTTAAGAGATCTGAATATTTTTAAAATTATGAAATAAACATGTCCTAAAAACATTCCTCTAACATCATCAAGGACCCAATAATTGATTTGCTATAATAAACATGCTGAAATGGAGCTAAGAAATGTCCTTTAAAAAATACATGACCCCTTTTGCATAATAATTTAATTTTGGTGGTGTTTACAGAGGTCAAACTTCGTGTTGCGTATACGCAACGCTGGGAAAAAATGGCAGGATTTTAATTAGATGGAGTTTTTAACTGGCGGGATATTGAAATGGCGGCATGTCGTGATTTTGGAAAACGAGAATATTATGGGTGAGATATATCGTAGCCAACCCATTTTTGACAGCAAAGGGACTCGGCGAAAAACCTCAATGCCCCAGGACACCAGGTTGATGGTAGTTAGCTGATGAGGGAGCCTACACAGTGAATATGATTTCTTCGTGAATTAAATGATTCAATATCTCTTTCCATTACATTTTACCGTTCCGCCTATACCAGAGTAACCGAGATGCACCAACATTTTGAAATGCTTGAACCCGACAATAAGTGTGTAAAAACAAACTTCAAAGTGATTTGTTATTTGTTGTTTGTTAAATTTACTTATTTTATTATTATTTTTAGATGGATAACGACGCTAATTTGGTGAAATCTAAAATCTAAGTTTCCCGCATGCCTAATGGTCGTATCCGTCCTGTTTTTGGCAGGACAGTCCTGCTTTTTCGACGCTAACCTGCCGTCCTGCCAACACGTCGAATATCCTGCTTTTGTCCTGGTTTGTCCTGTATTTTTAATTTTAATTGGATTTCACCAAATGTCGACCAAATCTTAAAAAAACTACTAAATGTCAGCAACGGTAGAAAACAGCCACTTTATTTGCCTAATGTTAAGTCTGCTGTCCCACGTCCTTCACGTTTATTTATTTTTGCCAAAATTTGTGTTGACGATACAACCAATGGAAGCAATTTTCACCAATCGCATAGCAAAATGAGGATTTAGATTTAAGTGCAGCAGAGCAACAGGATGATGATGATGGTCCTGATGGAAACGCCATTGAGGACAATATACATAATATACCGAATGTGTGCAAAATAAATAAATTAATCTTTCGACCTATCTCTCTCAAATATAATTTGGAGTAATTTGGAATTTAATGTCGTCACTTATACTTAGGTGAACCGCCTTAAGGGAGTGACACTATTCATAGTCAATCAATAAGGAAACACTTAATGGTATCCTAAAGGGTTCCCTTATTCGTTAAGGTACATACACTCCCCGACAATAGGATAGACGCACTCAAAAATGCGACGTAATTTTTTGAATGTTGATAATATTTCGATTGAAATTTATATTTAATTCTCTTTTGTGATGCTGCGTGTTAGCTAGCAACAATGAACCGAAAATTTACCAAATCAAAACGGTAAATTCAAGTTTATCATTTTGCGACTGTTACAAGTGCGACAATAGGATAGACGCACCTACAAAAATTTGTAGTTAAACAAATGTTTTAAATCTTTTTTTATAAATTTTTTTATTATTAATAATGCGTATATCCTCCATCATTGCGTACGACTTCAAAAAGTCTCTTTGACAAGGAAATGTACAAACTTTTTAAGTAGTCTAATGGGACTTGTTGAAAAGCCCCTTTGATTGCCGGTATTAGTCCTTCCCTGTTTTCGAACTGTCTTCCATCCGCATATATTTTTCGCGACAACCACCCCCATAAATTTTCAATGATATTAAGATCAGGAGACATAGCTGGCAAGTCCAGAACTTCTACGGTTTGGTCTGCAAACCATTGCTTTACACGACGTGCGGAGTGTATGGGAGCGTTGTCCTGTTGCAAAATCCATAGTTGGCCGTTGAACTTATCGTTGAAGTTAGTTTTCTGAACTTCCAAAAATTGAATGTAGTCCGCTGAGGTTTGCCAGCCTTCCACCACAACCAAATCTATGACACCATGGTAAGAAATTGTAGCCCATACCATGACGGAACCGGCAGCACTATGACGACGAGATAAAAACCTTTCCGACTTCCTCAAATCGTGAAAATAATATTGGAAACCATCAGGCCCATCCAAATTAAATTTTTTTTTTCATCCGAAAATATCGGTCGAATGAATGTGAGGCCGGCAGTACTCCGAACGAGCTACTTTATGACGAAAGAGTAAAGGTGGGGTTTTCGTGAGTTTTCTTCCGTTTTAGATGCTGACACGTTTTAAGGACTCTTTGTACTGTCCGCACACTGGCAGAAGTTCCAACCTTTCCTTTGATCTTCGCAGCAGATGACGCAGAATTCGAGGCTTCTCGTATAATTGCCCTACGTTCTCGTTCTGTTGTAGCTCTTGTTGTACGTCCTTTTTGGTTTTTGCTATACATTTCCGGATTTTTCTATAAACTGCAACCAAAATTGGACTAAGTGTAATTTGTCACTGGTTGTCGCGAAAAATTTATGCGGATGGAAGACAGTTCGAAAACAGGGAAGGACTAATACCGGCAATCAAAGGGGCTTTTCAACAAGTCCCATTAGACTACTTAAAAAGTTTGTACATTTCCTTGTCAAAGAGACTTTTTGAAGTCGTACGCAATGATGGAGGATATACGCATTATTAATAATAAAAAAATTTATAAAAAAAGATTTAAAACATTTGTTTAACTACCAATTTTTGTAGGTGCGTCTATCCTATTGTCGCACACTCTA
Organism: Microchrysa polita; assembly: GCA_949715475.1. NCBI lineage: Eukaryota > Metazoa > Arthropoda > Insecta > Diptera > Stratiomyidae > Microchrysa > Microchrysa polita. The sequence goes on from OX454420.1 coordinate 10,049,844, forward strand.
AAAAAAAATACTCCTATAATAGGAGGAAACTTTTTTTCCTTCTATTATAGTAGTAAATTTACACCATGATATGAGCGAGAGTAATTTTACACTTTACGGTGTAAATATTTACTACAAAATTACTTACATAAATAAGTAAACTTACTCTTAGAATTATGTAAATTTAAATCAGAAATAAGCAAATTTGCACTGGAACAAATGTAAATTTACACCGGCGAAAATGTAAATTTACATCTGGGTTTATGTAATTAATTAATAATATTTACGGCAGCCGGTTCTTCGATTTTAATCGTCCTGGATCTAGTCGTTATTCCAACGGCCAAGAGCTGGCACACCCCCTTCGGTTCAACATCAAAAAACGCTATAACAACAACAATAATATGATGCTCACACGAACGCACTTCGGACGGAACAGACTAACTGCACACGAACAAGCTACTTGACAGATACAGGAAAATGCAATAATTCACAAAAGTATTGTAGCACACTCAGTTTTACACAAATGTAGGTGTAATTTTCACACCAAAATCGCAATATTACATGAAAATTACACAAAAATAAAGTAATGGCACATCTTCACACCAAATGTGGTGTAAAATTACACCAAAATAGAGAACTATTAAAAAATCTGTGTAATATTACACTATTTTGTGGGTGTACTAGAAATTTGGTTGAAAAATAAACGTTTACTGTAATTTTGCGAAAAAAAGGTGGAAAATTCAACGAATTTTCGATGTAAAATTCAACCTTGTTTTTACAGTGCACTTGTAACAGTCGCAAAATGATAAACTTGAATTTACCGTTTTGATTTGGTAAATTTTCGGCTCATTGTTGCTAGCTAACACGCAGCATCACAAGAGAGAATTAAATATAAAATTTAATCGAAATATTCTCAACATTCAAAAAATTACGTCGCATTTTTGAGTGCGTCTATCCTATTGTCGGGGAGTGTATCTAGCAACCATAAATGCATTCATATATTTTTTGACATGTATAGTGACAACCGCTCTGAAATTTTTCAAAACTTTTTTAACTGTTAACTACTTGTTAATTTTTTGTTTGTTTTTCACTTTCAATATCTTTACCCAATATCGTTTTATTAAATGAGGCAGTGCCCTAACTAGTGATATCTATGAATACGAAGCTCCCTTAACCCATTTCTTCCCAAGGATAGAAATAAGCTAAAACTATGAGGTTTTTTGGTAAATTTCAATCAATTACAACACAATTAAGAAAAAAAAATTTTAAAAATTTCAGTAAGTGTTACCAGTGGCTCCCAACGTGATGTTGCGTTGACGCAACGTTGGGAGTTTCTTGGTAAAAAAAAATGTAAACGAAAATTTAAATTTTAAGCTTCTGTGTTGCAAAAAATTGTTGGTTTATATGTCGAATAATAAATTTAGTGATAAAATCCTGAAACACTCACTACAGCGGTATAGATTTTTTGCACATTTTTGGCAGGTTTTTCGTACAACTTATCTAGTTGAAGGCCGCAGGATGTGTTTGTGACATCCTATTTCCAGATCTGCTTTTTTGTTGAGGTAATGAGATCAGCATCACGCTCAGCAGTGTTACTTATGTATCCCCATAAATGGGTACTCGTTTAACATCTGAGTGAGATCCTAGTCCGTCACAAGCTCGTGAGGACAGTTCTGCCATATTTTGCTTGGTTACATCTGAAATTTAAAAAATCATTGCACAATTTCATACAATGGCATAACCAAGGAACATATGGCAGACCTATGCAAAATAAACAAAATTAATTTCAATATAATGTAAAGCTTTCTGAAAATTGTTTGAATCTTCTCTATATGCAAAGACGAACTATAAGATAAGATGTACGAGTAACTGGCCATTTGTATTATAATGGAGGTCGCCTTCGTCCCGGATGTCGCTTGTTTTTGGTATTTTCTATTTCAGATTTGAACAGGTATATTACAATTTAGGTGCTTAAGTCAATAGCCAAAATACATAGAACTGCTCAACATGTACACTGCTAGCCACAATTATCGCCGGGAGGTCTGTCTTACAACCTTTTAGCGATTCTGGATTGTTTCACAATTCCTTGTGACAAAAGCAAAATAGTAACTTGACTAGAAATAAATATGTTCTTGCGTTCAGTGCAAGAGAAAAATTTACTACAGAAAAGTTAAGTAAACATTTACTTAGTAGCTCTGTTCTAACAAAACTGCCCTTAAATGGAAAAGGTTTCTGATCCCATACTTACTGACTTCAGACCATACCGTCGAGTGAAGACTGTACCAATAGTTTCATAGACTTTTCAGGGTTCATACATTCATTTTTGGATATCTCGACACCATCATGAAATATGTATTTGGAAAATGGCTTTATACCAACTGACAAGTATCTAGCTGTCATTGTCCCGCAAATTCTTTTGTTTTCTTTTCTTCAATGAGACACATGTGACTCACAAAAGAGTACTGGATATTCCATGAGTCGCATGTGTCTCGTAGATAGTGAGGTATTTAGAACTTATTTTAAGATATTGCTGATGCGAAACCTGCGTTACATAGCAAGAAAATATTTTGTTCTTTATGCGTTTGCCCCAGTGTTACTGTACCGGGAAACTCCCAACGTTGCGTGAACGCATCACCTATATTTAACACATACTCCTGCAGCAAGGATCAACCTTTTTCCAAAACTAAGTTACACTAAATGATTAGCAATTGTTTGCCGTATAGAAAGTGCATTTGGATATTGATTTTAAGATATTTACATATTTTTAAAATTGTTACAAAAAATGTCCTAAAAAACATGTTATTCCTTTCTCTTATATTCTCAAGAACCCTTCGTGTTGCGTATACGCAACGCTGGGAAGAAATGGGTTAAGGGATCCCTTAGGAAAATCCTTATATCTGTAATTATTAATATTTTGAAAAATTATAAAAATACGCAAATATTACGCAGAGAAGTTTCTGCACTGTTCATTGACACTGTTCAAATGCGCAATCTGTACATATACATATATAGTAGAGCCGGCCCTGACCGTAGGTAGAAGAGTTTTACTTCTGTAGTCTCTTCGCTATGCGTCTTTTCGATAGTCCTTCTTTCAGTCTTGCCTTTTTAATAGCGCTGTCCTGCCAAACGACGATGTTTGCTAGATTTGTCCTGCTTTTTTCCGTAATAAATATACGAGCGTTACGCATGCCTAAAAAAAACTCAATCCCAGGCGTAACGATTTTTTAAGATCTACTGCAAAAATACGCATTCAGTGCGGTTTTTTCTTTTCGTCTATTTTGATTTTATTTACTGAAGTCAGAAGCCTGATTACGACCCGTGAAAAATTGTTTCCTTTTGCAGCGAGAAGCACAGAGCAGAAAAGATTATATCCTTGTTAGTAGCAAATATAGTGTTCTTTGGGAATAAGAAATAATGGCCAGAGACCATTCCGAAGTTGGACTCGAGAAAAAGAGCATTCATCAGAGCAAGGTTTCCAAAGAGGATATTTTTTTTTTACTTTAAAAAGGACTAAAAAGTGTCCCAGCGAAGCGAAAATATTTTTAACGTACGTCCACACATGCCAATTCTTTTTTGCAATTTACTGTCTTAAATCTTTCGTTTTTAAATAATTTTTCATATTTACTTGTATATTAACTGTAGTAAAAAAAATAATCAATAATTTTATTTTAATGGCTGTAGATTCCAATTCCATTAAAATATTGTGTCACTTCCAAATTCATTTATAATAATTGTCTATTTATCGAAGCAAGATGCCTTTTCCTGAACCGTTTGTTCACATTTTACAGTCGACTTGCATTCAATACTTGCTTGTTATCCTAATTCAGTTCGGCCGTAAACCGCTCTTTTTGATCATTCAAAGACTTATTTAATCTGCGAGCCTGCCACAAAGTTTGTCTTAATTATAGTCAAGGCCAATTTATCGATGTTGACTTTAATCGCAATAATTTGTTAAATCAATACTCATGGAGTGCAATAATGGTTGGAAGTGAACTCACTAACGACCGCGCCGCAATTGAACATAGTGCAATCAGGAAAAATTTCATTGAACCCTGTGTACGGAACGTGCCGAAATGACGACGCTGCACGCCGCATGTCGATCGTCCGTATAAATTTTAAAGTAGTAGCGGGCTCTGCCAGATACATAGGAGTGCTTGAAAAGATGAAAAGAATTCATGTTTGCATTTGATTTGAGTAATCGACGAAAGGAGTAATAAAGATTATGTTAATGGAGCTATAATATTCGACCAAACAAACATCGTGAAAGCAATTGAAGTCATGAAAACCTATTACCGTGTTTTCAACTATGTTTATGATGATTGGCTCTATATAGTTTGGGCAGTGAATAAACACGGGAAATACGTGTAATTGGTTAAGAGGTAGAATATTGTCTCATTTTTGATAATAAATTGAATACTATTTTACAAATAAATACGATTACGTATTTAAGTAGATCGGTTCCGCCAATAATAATTCAGTCATTTCGAGTTACATGGAAACGCAAGTTATGGTTACTAGCGCACTGTTTGTGGTAAAATATTTACTGTCTGCTTTACCGATGAAATCCTACCTTGCTATAAATTAGTTCGACATAAGTTTACGTATGTTACTTGAAACAGTTATTATTTATTTTTTGTTTAATTATACTAGTAAAATTTCATTCGGCATTATTAAATTTTTAAATTTTACAAGGCTTTCATTTAATTTAGAACATGCGGCTCTCACAAAACATTTAACTTGACCCCGTGCGACATTCCTTCTGATTCAAAAAGTTGATAGGCGCTTCCTTATCCACTACAATAAATCCATTCCGTATAGACCATTATTTCATAGAGACAGACAAACAAAACTCCGGATATATCTGCATACAATTTTTCGCCCGAAGATATAAACTTTTACAATTCTGCCAAGAGTTAGCAACTGCTTGCGCGCGGACACAATGGATTTATACTCATACTAAACTCCATTTGAGATAGATAAAAAACATTAGAGGAATCAGAGCACGAATGCAGTAATATTGTGGTGTGACCCCGAGCGACCTATGTTCATCTTTATTATGGTTATTGCGATAGAATCGTCATAAAGAGCAAAAGTCATCGACTTAAATCTTGAGCGAGCCATGGGATGGGAGCTTACCACGCGAGAACGTCTCAAACAGTCTTTCATGTCTTATCCCTATTCGTATGGTTTCGATTTTTTTCTTTCGTATGCGGCGCGAGGACCAGGAAGGCACAACGGCATGGATATGGGTTTTGACTACAAGGTTGGATGATATCCGTATCTCACAGTGGCAAACCATACGAAGAAGTCTTCTCTTCGTTTTAAAGAATCGCTTTGTAAATTTCACTTAAAGGTGTTCAGGTTGTAATTGAAAGTCTTATAACAGCTTCAGCGACATGAACATATTTTCAGCTCGCTTCCTGCAGAAGTGCAGAGAATGCAATTACATACTGTCAGCTAATTGCAACAGAAAATGTTTCCAAGACGGCAGAGCTTCTGCTAACCTGTAGGAAATTTGACCTTTGATAAAGTTGCAGACAACTGACAACGTGGAGCAACAACCTAACGTGGTTAGAGGCAAATACTTAGTGTTGCATTTTAATTTCCTGATACAATGGAATTAATATTATTATAATTAATTCATAAGAAATAGTCACAGCAAATCTCGACTGCTAAAACTAATTACGAATAAATGTAAAATGATAATAATCTATTTGGGTTGGATACGATATCCCCAGTCACAAAATCCTCAAACCAAAATCCCCAAATCAAAATCCCCATAATCAAAATTCCCGAAATCAAAATCCCCGAAATCAAAATCACCGTCGTGGACTGATATATATGTATGCTAATCAACGGTAAACTCTTTGAAGTAACACAGAACAACAGCAGATAATGTGCAGGCGATTAAATATGCAATCGGTTCCAACAATAAGCCAACCAAGTTTTCCGCGAATATTCGTTCGGATAAGGACTTGTCTCGACGATGTTAAAGAAAACCTAATATGTTTAGAACGATATATGCAGTGGACTCGAATATTTTGTTTGTGTTAATCAAAAAATAAGTTAGTATCGATTTACGTCCTTCCTAGTGCCATTTACCATCTACCATTTAACACCTTCCATCTACCATCAACCATCAACAATTTACCGTCTTTCATCCATCAACCATTTACCATCTACCAGCCATCTACCATTTTTTACTACCATCCATCTACCATTTACCATCATATTTCGGGTGTTTGGGGATTTTATGATTGGGGATTTTGTATATGGGTATTATGATTATGGGGATTTTGATTTTGGGGATTTTTCTACGTTTGGGGATTTTGTGATTGGGGATTTCGTATGGTTCTCATCTATTTAACTTAAACCCTAAATTTAATTATAAAAGGGGGTCCCGCAACTGGTTAGCTATATACCAATGGTAGACTCTACAGGATATTTTAGGAAAAATGTCGCCAAAATTATTTCTCTAGCTTTTACCGTTAAGGAGTAATCGCCTTTTTTGTGATTCTTGTCAAAAAACACGACTTTCATCGAAAAACTCCAATTTTATAGCTTCCACTTTAGCGAAATCAATGTTTTTCATCAGGGCCGGCTTTGGGGTGGGGCGAGCGGGGCGGTCGCCCCGGGCGCCAGGTTTAGGGGCGCCGAAACCCGTATTGTTAATTTAATTTATTTTTACAAATTTGTTTGTTGCTCAAGAAATTTAACTTTTTTTTGTTGAATTAGTATGATGTAAGAATATTAATGCAGGCTACACGACCATCCATCAAGTATGAACACAGTAAGATTTTTTCAACTAGAATACAGTAAACCACAACTAGATGTGAACTCCTAGATTTTCTAGTTGCAAAAAACTATTAAAAACTGTTTTCTACCAAGAATTAATAGTACAGTCGGCTCGCGATAACTACATATTTAAATTGAATTGCTCGATAATCTGAAGTTCTCATCCAGAATTCTCGTTAAATTGAAAAAAACACACAAAACTCCATATATTTATATACTCTCAATAAGTTAAAAAGCGGTAATGATTTTTCATTGCTTTATAATTTGAAACAAGTTGACGCCAGTGCTCGGTAAATTGAATTCAAGATGAATTCAACGTTCTATAAATTGAAGTAATTTTTTTTTGCCGCTCTATAAATTGAAATTTAGAAATTTTACAAGTCTGAATTCAGAGGAAGAACATTAAAATGTTTACCGGTGCATAGTGTGGTATACACTTAAAGTACTGTTTCTTCTCGGAAATCAGATTTATTGAATGATTTGAATTTAGTTTCCTGTAAGCTACATGAAGAGTGTTCAAATAAGCGAATCTGGTTCCGCGTGTCAAAAGGTGCTTGTCGATCGGGGACAAATTAAGTCGAAAATGTATTAATATAAGTAAAATTATTAAAAAAAAAATCACGTAAAAACTTTAATAACCATTATTCTTTACTCTGGTATATTAAGATCTTACTTCGCTATACCGTTTTCAACATATTTCTAAAAAACTTTCGATAATTAAAACTCTCGATAAATTGAATCAAAATAGTTTTCCCTTGAATTTCAAATTATCGAGATTCAACTGTATATCAGTAAAATATATTGCTTTTCTAGAGATCTATCTTTTATTTGCTGAACATCTAGTAAAATTGAACTGGATATCTAGGTCTTATTTGAGACTCGATCAATTTTACATTCAATCTATTTGAAAATAGTGGATACCAGTTCTATTTTTTCAGAATCGCTAGAATGATACTGATTTTATGCACGAGAATCAGCCTAGTAACATTTTACTGGAAAGAAGACTTACAGAGAATGTATATACATAATACCATAAATTTAACGCGCATTCTAATCACAGGTTAACGGGATATTTTTATACAAACGCAGACACAAAATGTCACCTGTATCTTTATATAAATCAGGTAATGATTTAGTTGGGAACTCATAATATCAGATTCCCACTTCAGGAATTGACTGACTGACATGTAACCTTTAATTAAGTTTTTGAACCATCATCATCAATATTTTATATGAGGAAAGGCAATTCTGGATTATGTTTATGCTTTTGTCTTTAAGGGCGCCACAAACCTGACGATTTCGTGGCCGATCGATTGGGCCCACAATCGATCTGCCACCCGCACAGCACATACATTAGGCAATTTATCGGGCAATCTGAAATTGACAGTCTCACGATCCACAAGATACAACACAAAACAGCGAAAATGATACCATTTTTGGTGATGGAAGATGGACATCCATTGCTACTTTTGATGGAGAATGACCGCCACAACCACAGCATGAAGAACGACCACAGGTTTATGTAAAAAAAATCGGCAACTGAGAACACATGATTGTCATGAAAGCTTGCACTGGCAATACGTTCCACACGTCAAATAAAAAAATTGAGTCCGATGGTTACAAAAACTACTTAAAAAATATAAAAGTTTATAAAGTTTTAAAACGAAAAATTAACTTAATGAACGTTTATGTTGGTGATTCAAAAATAAACCTGCCTATTTTGCGTTACTACAGGTTACACTATGTAGGTAGTGTAACCTGTAGTAATGCAAAATAGCCAGGTTTCCCGAACAAACCACGATCGAAATTACAAAATTAAATGAATTAATGTTTTGAAAAATATGGACTACTACATATGATTAGGTACTAATTTGAAAAATTTTAACATCGAAAAAGATGAATGGAAAAGTGCAACCTACGTGGGATTTGCTATCTTGTTCTCATTCAACATAACGAATGTTTGTGAGTTAAGATGTATGGTTCCTTATGTTTCTGCGACGTGAGATTGCCTGTTTTTATTTTTGAACGATTATTTTTATTTTGAACTGACAAAGTATTTTGTGGTTTGATTTAAAAATTTAAAAATGAACACTACCGTAGATCTTGCAATAGATCTGCTACTTGCTTACACAAAACTCGCTTTTTAGGGTTTTTTAGAATTTTACCAAAAAAACCCTTATGAAATCGATTTTGTCCGTCCGTCTGTCCGTCCGTCCGTCCGTCCGTCTGTTCACTAAATAACTTGCGAACGGCTCAACCGATTGTCATGAAATTCGGTATGAATGTGTAATGGTTACAGTCTTTGGCACAAATAACTTAGAAGTTGGTAGGAAGAAGATAACAGGGTGTCCCGAACGTTTGAAAAAGTCGACTTTTTTAGCTTTTATCGGAGATTAACGTATGGATATTTAAATCAAAGATCTAGAAGAGTACATCTCATATCAGTTAAAATTTTCCAGTTTCGAATAATGGTAAAAAAGTTATTGGCGTTTAAAGTTAAACTTCCTTTTCGAGCCCCGTTTTTCTAAACCGTTATAGGGATCGATATGAAACTTTGCACGAATATTGGTCAGTATGGCCTTATATACGTTAAATATTAAGACTGTTGACTTTTACTTTTCCTCAGTAAATAACAGTAAATTTGTAAAATTTAAATTTGTTCGTGTGTAGCCCCTCTTAGGATTCCAAATATAAAAATTCTGCTAAGGGTTTTTAGAAAATTACACAGGAAATATGTCTACGAATTTTCATTGGAATAACTGTATCCAAACCGGGAAATATAGCCAAAGTAAGTATTTAGTGAGGGCCTTTCACAATACAAGGGAAGCCTCTTAAGCATTTCTTCAATGCATATCTTTTAACTTGATGAAACAATGTACATGAAATTTGGTGGAAATGCATAGAATGGTAATAGTGTTTGCCACAAATATTTTTGAAGTTTGTAGGACCAAGGTAACAGGGTGTCCCGGAAAAGCTGCAAAAGTATACTTGTTCAATACTCATAGGAAAGCTTGCGTGGGCTCTAATGTCAGGGGACACAATGGAATCATTTCATATAAGCTGGTTTTCCTTGATTTAAAAAACAGTACCAGTAGATTGACAGCTAATAATTCAGTTCATATATAATGCCAAGCCATCCTTACGTTTGCCTGAGTTTCTTTTTGCTCAAAGGCCATCAGAAATCTGAAATCGAAAAAATCCTGTAGATTTGCTTTGGAGTACTTTTATACAGACTGGGTTAATAGTAAATCTATTTTTGGATTGATCTAATCAAAGGTGGAATTTAGACCAATCCAAAAATAGATTTACAGGAAGCATTTCATTAATGTTGTGCACAATTCTTATCTATTGCTTATAAAATATATCTATAAAAAATATTCACTATGCATCAAAATTCTAAAAAACCCTCGTATTGCAGGCGCAGCCCTCTGTATGCCGGTATTTTTTTTATAATATTAACGAAATAATAATTTTCTAGGACGAATTATGAACAAATGTTAATTGATATAGGCATACACCTCTGTTCGCTTTAAGCAGTCAATTGATTGGGAAACAAGGAAAAATTAAAGAGAAGTTAAAAACAGTTAAAAACAGATAGTTTCAATGGCGGCGGGGCAATGGAGAAAAATATTCCCAAAGAACGTTAAAGTTCAAGTTTTATTGCAATTTTTTCGTGTTTTAGAAACTATAAGGGGCGCTTCTTTCAAGTTCGCCCCGGGCGCCGTTACACCTAAAGCACGCCCTGTTTTTCATATTCTTTTGAAAGTACACAAAATTTCCAATAAAATGACATATCGAACGTTTCGAACGGTTTCGTATCTTCTGAGATACGACGTTTTGAATTTTGCAGAAATGTCAATTTCAATTTTTAATGTCAAAATTAAACCCGAATTTCGTAACGGTACATTGTAGTGGCAAATCTGCAAAGTTGAAAAAAGTTGGCATATAAGAATAAATCACAGAATCATCCAGCTTGTGAATAATTTGTGTAAAAGGAAAAAAAACATAGTCCGTAAGTGGAAGAAATCTTGCTTTTACTTGGAAATAGTTCAGTCATATAAGCATTTCCAATAGAAAAAAATATAGTAAGGCTATTTTTTTTTTTTTGGTCTTGAATCAGTGGGGTCCCAGGAGTCTAAAACTAATTTTACTAAAATAAATTTGATCGGAAAGGTCCCAAAAAGGACAAAAAGGACACTATTTAATCCTTGACTGGAGGTCGGCATGCGGAGCATATCAAAGGGGACGCCGAGTACATTACATATCCGGTGTTTGATTCCTATTTCAAGGACCCTAAACGGAATAAATCGCGTTTGAATGGAACATTTTCGTGTTTCCCGTAATCATCTGTATTTTTCCAAAGCCATAACTACGCGAATAATTCAAGTTGCCACTTCCTTTTTAATTTTTTAGAATCTAAGATTCTATCATTAAATTTGCTAAGGAAAAATGGGATCCGAAAACTCTGAAAAGGAACATAAAAGCACACTAATTAATACCTGACAAATTAAAATGTTTATCATTTTTTAGACGATGAAAATGAAAAATACTCTCACAATATTAATGTGTACACAGCGAACCTTCGTACAAATAATTCAACACATAAAACAAATTTGTTTATACTTACCATTATGATTAGCATCTACAACAGTAGCGAAAAGTATTTTTCCATAATGCGTATCAACCAAGTCTATGCTTGATGTAAAAATTTTACTTCCTTTTCAAGATTGAAGTCGGTTTGGTACATTTGCAGACTATATTTTTTTTTCATTTATACATATTATTCAGAAACTGGATGACTCTGCGCTTTATTCTTATATGCCGTTCGAAAGCTAGGATACTACGCCAACTTTTGTCAACTTTGCAGATTTGCCACTACAATGTCCCGTTACGAAATTCGGGTTTAATTTTGACATTAAAAATTGAAATTAACATTCTGCAATGTTCAAAACGTCGTATTTCGGGAGATACGAAACCATTCGAAACATTCGATATGTCCTTTTATTGGAAATTTTATGTACTTTCAGAAGAATATGAAAAACATTGATTTGGCTAAAGTGGAATCTAGAAAATAGGAGTTTTTTCGTGTTTTTTGACAAGAATAACAAAAAGGCAATTACTCCTTAACGGTAAAAGCTAGAGAAATAACTTTGGCGACATTTTTCCTAAAACATCCTGTAGAGTCTACCATTGGTCGATGGCTAACCAGTTGCGGGACACCCTGTATGTAAATGGATAAAGGCGACATGCTCCTTTTGGGAATATAGAAAAAACTGCTTTAAAGTTATGATGATATGATATCTTTTTGTAAATTTTTTTCGACATGACAAACTGTCAATTTCCATAGTAGTAATCCTGGGACAGTGTAAGAACGATATTATATTTGAAATTTTACAGATACACAAAAAAGAATACTTTTATAAAACGCAGTGGCGTAACGTACGGTGTTCCATGTGTTCAGTCACACACGGGCCCCCAACCATTAGGGGCCCCCTAATGTAGTGAAGAGGAGTTGGAAATGTTGGACTGTGATTTTAAAAAAAAAATATTTTTGTTAGACTTTTGGGTCATTCCAACGTTGAAGCTACATTTAAAGCGGATTAACAAGTAAGGAGTGCTCTTAAGTGAAACGTTTTTCTTTGTTTCGATGTGGTTTGAACCGAAAATTTCAAGGAACTTTTTATTGTTGCGCTGAAGAGCTGCATTCCTGTTACCAGGGCCTCAACTTTTGCGAGGACCATACCTAATGCTCGCATCCGTCCTGTTTTTGACAAGACATGTCACCTGTTAACCTGTCATCCTGCTATTACCCCGAATGTTTTGCTTTTATCCTAATTTGTCCTGTTTTTGGACGTCAATTAGGCGTTTCACCAAATATCAGACAGCTTTGGGGAAAACTTCACTTGAATTCATAAAATTTTACAAAGATGATTTATGAATAATATGAGAGCCCTCATTCTGTAAGGCCTTAGACAAGAGAATCGTACTGACATTGCTGAATAATGTTAAACATGGTTGATGATTGGCGTAGGTACGGGACATTGTAGTTAGTTACCCTTGAAGGCATATACTGCCCTTCACTTGCGCAGGTCTCCATTTAGGACATACAGATACTTGAGTTTTGGATAGCGATTACCAAATACATATTAGAACGCATAAGCTTCGATGAATTGTTACAGATCGTGTCGAAGCTAGGAATGCATCACAATACATAGTAGGGACTACAAAACACATGCGAAAGAGGGAGGGAAAATAAAATTCTCCTCTGATCACACTACAATGTTAGCTATTTAGTATGCAAAAAACTTGTTATTCCTGAATCATGTGAAAGGTACGTAAATATTATACAGTCAAAATTTTGCGTTATTTGTATTTCTGGTTATCCTGTTTCACGTCCTGATATTTTAATGGCGTTGTCTTGCCAACGATGATATTTGGAGCATTTGTCCTGCGCTTCCCGCAAAAAATTTACGAGCGTTACCCACACAAAAAAATTTTAAAGTAATTATTGCAGTTATTTTATGCCGTTAATTCTTAAGTTTTTCATTTGCACTTTGGGTCGCTTTCAAAAGTATGGTATTTATTAGGTTAATAAAGCTAAAGCTGAAAGCTTTTAAATAGCTGCAGTAAAAACAGGATTCATCCATATTAACAAAAGAAATTACTTTTAACTGCTGTGATATCAAAAGAAAATTCCAATGAACACAAAAAAATCCACCCGGTTCATAACGCGATTTCAACCGAAATTCCAAACTGAATCTATACGAAATCGTGGTAAAAATGTAGATAATTTCGCTGAGTGTATGCAACACACATCTTTGAAAATAAATGTCACTTTTACAGTAGCTCGTTATCAACCTAAGTGCAAATCATTGACGTAGATTTCCATAATGCCGCACATACACGGTCAATTCGAATCCATTTTTTAGATACTCGTTACGTCAAAATCATACATTTTCTGGAATTATAATTGAGCAAAATTAAAAAAAAAAATTATTCTTCGTGAGTGTGCGACATACATAAGTCAGATCGTGTAAAAGTTGTGTAATAAATTAGGACGATCGTGTGAACAGGATCCGAGATTTCATAATAAACCTAAATTTCCTGATAAACGTCTATACACAAACAAACCCTGGATTTGAACTAAATCAACTCATTCCAACCCGTTTACTCGATTGAATCGTGAGGTTTTAGTATATCCTGCCGCAGGTGTAAGTTTCCTATAAACATAGCTCTGGATTTACTTGTAATTTCAACATTTTTCCAAATCGGGCAAAAAAGTGGTTTCAACGATTTTGTTTAATTGTAAATTATTAGTTTGTGGGGGGGCCCATTTCGATCTCGAACACAAGATATTTTAGAAACGTTACGCCACTGATAAAACGCTTCCTAATTTTACTGAAAGCCAAAACTAAAAAAATATCTCTCCCCGTACTTATACAATTTATTTATTATCTGTTTAACAGATAGTTTTAAAATACCATTTCTAATGATACTCAAATGAATGCAAATGCAACGCTTGACTTGAACACAACAATAGAGGAATCAAAACTCACATACCTATACACCAAAAGACATATCCAAGACATATCCATTCGCTCCTTATGCTATTGCATGAGCCACACAAACGAAACGGACGAAACATATACATCAATGAGGTCGTTGGTCAAATCTAACAAAGTACTACTCCGAAAGATATTTTTTCCTTGCCGGTGGTGATAAGTATACTATTTAATCATGCTAGTAGATTTTCCTGAAATTAGGCACATAATGTATTGTAATGTTGTTAGGTGGTGAAACTATGCAAATAATGCACATTTATTTTTTCGCGATCATCTTAATGCCATAGGCGAGCATAGATCATTTCAAAGCAAGGTGGTTGTGTGTGTATCAAATAACGAACACAATTAGATTTCTTTGGTGCTTATCATCCGCGAATCTTTCAATTTAGTTACTAAATCCGTTGAGACAAGTTGAATGCTTATATGAACACATATGCCTAGGGAAAATTTGCTATGGGATGTAAGGGTATTTATACACTATGCTAAAAAAAATATTAGATTTTTTTATTATTAATTAATTGATGAAACTATTTATTTTATGGTGTATTGTTACCGCAAAGTTGGGTAAAAATCTAATCTAATTAATTAAGTTAAGATAGACCAAAGATCGGGTCTGGTAGGGTATAATTCGTGCCTCTAGAGTCTATTTCGACTTAAGTTACTGTAAATAATTTTAATTTTGAATGGGTTGGTTATGAGTCCCATGTCCCATGCCACAAGTTTGTTACTACAGGAGCGAAGTACCGGAAAGTCGACAGGAAAGGCTGGGAGACACAATTAAAATATATCGTTTCATTCACTTCCCATAGGCCTACCGATACTCCAGTCGCTCAGCAAAATCGGTGTCTCGATTCTTTTTCAGAATCATCAAAGTAACGTCCTCGCGTAATTGACTATATTGTGCATGCGCATAAGCAATATTTTTTAAGGTTCAATAAATCTTGGGAAAATTGTATTTTGTTGCCTTAGAGCTTTTTTGTACACCCTGAATGCTGAGAAAGAAAATCATTCGCA
The DNA here is from genome assembly GCA_949715475.1 of Microchrysa polita. Lineage (NCBI taxonomy): Eukaryota > Metazoa > Arthropoda > Insecta > Diptera > Stratiomyidae > Microchrysa > Microchrysa polita. The sequence continues at coordinate 10,065,194 of OX454420.1, forward strand.
TTTTTTATGATATCAATAGGGTGGCCAGATGCCCCGTAGTTTACCGTTTATTTATCCTGTAGCGAGCGCCGAAAATCCAAAAAGTAAAATACGCGACAAACAAATCTTTATGATTTACATAAAAAAAGCTTGAAATATACAGCAAGCAATAAATGCACAAATGCGTTTTAAATTGAAACGTTATTCGGTGCTGCTTCTGCTATTCCGGGTTTCTTTTTAAATATGTTCAGAAGAAACCTGCCGATGAAATCCCAAGCCCTGACAAAAGGACAAAATTATTTAAAGCTGTCAATAATAGCAGCAGAAATATGATCCAAAATTTGCAACTGGTCTTTTCTATACTGCCGATGAAATCCCAAGCCCTGACACAAGGACAAAATTATTTAAAGCTGTCAATAATAGCAGCAAAAATATGATCTAAAATTTGCAACTGGTCTTTTCTATACTGCCAGGATAGGATATTCTCGCTTTGTGGTAACGCATGGACATTATAGCCGGAATTTATTAAATATTTACACTTTAAATTTTGAAACTGTTAGTCGTACGTTTTGCCCATACTAAAGGCCAAAAACTATAGTTCCACAATTTTAGATAAACTCATCGGCGATCCAATGACCAGGAAATCGAAAATGAGTACACAGAGGAAAATTGTGGGAGCATTTTCGGATTGTAGTTTATCGAATTTTTGGGCTCAAAATGCCACTTTTCTCAATTTCTATGAGATCTAGCGAAAATGGGGTTTGAAAAAGTCGATGAAGAGGGCATCCAGACCTACATTTTGCTGAAACTTTGAGGGCCCTAGCTATCACCTTTTAGGAGATACAGCCGTTTAAAGATTGGCCAATAAATCACCCCCAAAACGCTTCTTTTGGGCTCAAAATGCCACTTTTCTCAACTTCTATGAGATCTGGCGAAAATGGGGTTTGAAAAAGTCGATGAAGAGGGAATCCAGACCTACATTTTGCTGAAACTTTGAGGGCCCTAGCTATCACCGTTTAGGAGATACAGCCGTTTAAAGATTGGCCAATAAATCACCCCCAAAACGCTTCTTTTGGGCTCAAAATGCCACTTTTCTCAATTTCTATGAGATCTGGCGAAAATGGGGTTTGAAAAAGTCGATGAAGAGGGCATCCAGACCTACATTTTGCTGAAACTTTGAGGGCCCTAGCTATCACCGTTTAGGAGATACAACCGTTTAAAGATTGGCCAATAAATCACCCCCAAAACGCTTCTTTTGGGCTCAAAATGCCACTTTTCTCAATTTCTATGAGATCTGGCGAAAATGGGGTTTGAAAAAGTCGATGAAGAGGGCATCCAGACCTACATTTTGCTGAAACTTTGAGGGCCCTAGCTATCACCGTTTAGGAGATACAGCCGTTTAAAGATTGGCCAATAAATCACCCCCAAAACGTTTCTTTTGGGCTCAAAATGCCACTTTTCTCAATTTCTATGAGATCTGGCGAAAATGGGGTTTGAAAAAGTCGATGAAGAGGGCATCCAGACCTACATTTTGCTGAAACTTTGAGGGCCCCAGCTATCACCATTTAGGAGATACAGCCGTTTAAAGATTGGCAAATAAATCACCCCCAGAACGCTTCTTTTCGGCTCAAAATGCCACTTAGTTCAAACTAGTTAGTACGGCCTATTTTATCTTGATTATGGTATATACTTTGTCTTTGGGGCTGTGGTGCAGAGGCCACATTTGGTTTAAAAGGAGGCTTGCCAAGATAACTGTATTGAATGTGATATGAAGTATAAACGTTCTTAAAATTGAAGGATTTAAATTATAGCACACTTAAATTTAAAGCTGAAGCAAGGAATAGAGTTGAATTAATAACCTGTCGCTTTTTTCCAATTGTCCAGCAAGTTACAAACTTAGGCCACCGACACATGAAGCGTCTGAATCCATTTTTGGGATCCTTCATTCTGTCAAATTAATACATTTTCTTCGATTTTTACAGAACGAAAATTCAAATGTGTTCGTGGCATTAGGGTAGATATTGAGCTCGTCTTCAAATCATAGGTTCGCGGGATCGAATCCCATTGTAGGCGCAGTTAATTTACTATGCTGCGCTGCGTGAGCGTTTTTATTTTAAAATAAAGAAAACTGTTGATGAAATCATTAATAGAATAAACGTTACAGCCAGAACGCTATTTTCAATAAGAATGCAAAGAGTCAAAGTAGCTCTTAGCAAACTGATTTCAAGTACGACGTTGTTAGTTTTAGTAGAAACACTGTAATGTCAAAATCGTGTTTCAAAAGAGTTGGTTTTATTTTGACGGTTGTCTGTTTAGGTTTTCAATGCTTTTATCAATCAATTAACTAAAGAGTGTCTTCGATTGATTTCAGTTTGCCTTTTTCTCAGAGTAGGGGGGCCCACTCAGGAAGTTGGCGGGAGGGGCCCGTGTGAAGTTCTTCCGCCACTGAATTGAATAATTCTTGAATGGCCGTGTATTAATTCAAACGCGCAGAGTCCGATTTTGATAACTAAATTTAAAAAAAATCCCCAAAATGAAATTTTGGTAGCTAATGTAGATGCAAAGTAGCAACCAAATGGCTGTTCGTGATGTCAGTTTTTGGACGCGCGTCCATTTAGCTAATTTAGATGCACCTTTACGCTCTTTCCTGATATTGTGTTGTACTCAAATTCGGCTCAGAAAAATTCGTTAGTTTGCCGAACTTGATAGTTTTCCGCCATCATCGAAAAATTCGCATCTTTCAGCTTATTGGGCCAGAACATTTTGAATTGAGATTCATTTGAAATAAAGACTAGGTGAAGTAGTGGGGAAATCATCTGAATGTGAAACTTCTTAAACATGACAATTTCAGCACAAGTACTTTTTTCTGTGTCTTTTCTTTCATAATTTGTTCCACACCACATAACAAACACATTTTATCTGTTAGTCACTATTCTGGCTGAAGTTTTTTTATGCTTATGTAACAATTTTGACCCTCAAGGTTAGTTTGGGCGACCTATATGTTTTTGGATGACCGGTGCTACAATGATCATCTGTCTAAAATTGGAAAATAATTTACAAATAGAGGTTCTAACTTCTCGTCTAAAGTTTCTAATTGTTTTAAGAACATTTTCAAAAACAGCATTCCTCAAGGATATTTATATGATCACGAGGTCCTTACTGATTCAGAATTTTAGTCATATTTGAAATGTAATATTCTGTAGGTATTCAAATTTCGAAAATAAGTTTCAATATGCATTTTGGAAATTTTCATCCTGCGGTCCGCTCAAGCCTGGAAACAATGTGATTTGGCCTAGCCCAGCTTTTGAGTTTGATATCCCCGGTCTACAGGCTACAACCTTAACATTTAAACAAGCAAGCAAAAATATTTTTACACAATGTCAGGAAGCCCTTAAACAGAATTTGTCTTTCAGTAATCTACTGGCCGAGATTAAACGGCACATTAATGTACAGGTGACTGCCTCTAATGATCTCACGATTTTCATGTTTACGTTTTGCGGTGTTCACACATTTGATAGCCGTCAAGGTACTTGCCTATTGGTGTACTGTATGGAAAATAGAAAATTGTCAGATAGTTGGAGGCGACTTGACACCTGTTCATTATTAATAACTCTCCATATAAACTCCTCATTAAAACACCATATACGTACAACGTAACGTATATAGAGAGTACACCGGACCGGGGGCAGATCCACATTGAAGGATCCATTATGATGTAGAAATTATCTCGGCAACAACAATGGATCGTTGGAAAGAAGCTACTATAGGCAGCACTCAGGGCTCAAAGCGTGAACCTATGTAAGCATAAGCATATAGTAGCTATTGGTGTTCTTTTTTCCAGTTACCCGTCCTGTGACACATGAATATACATATCGTACGTATCCCGTAGCGGGATCGCGAGTATCATAGTCTTTCAGCATAACGAAAAATTGCTTAAACTTATTGATAAAAGTAAGTAAGAAATAATTTTGCGACTTTCATAATCATGCGGAACGAGATTATAATGTACCTATCTACCTAAATGGCAAATCTTTGTTTTAGCTTACATGTAATCAGTTTTATGTTTTCTTTTTTTCGGTTTTAGTCTTTTGCTTGCCGATGAAAGTACTATGAGTGCATATTGTTGAGGATTTTGTCTAAATTATGCAATTCTAACTGCAGCTCGCGGTGCATATGGCAATAAGTCTAAGTATGTGGAAAAGTTATGAAATAGACCACTGACGACAGGTTTCCTTTTGTTGATTTATTATTTAATTATTGCACTCTGAGTTGTGAGTTAACAGAAATAAATTATGAAGTACTCATAGTCTCATTAGGAAATCTACTTAGAGTTTTGGAGATACATGCATACTGAAACAGACGGAGAATGAACGGCGAACGAACGATCATAATAGAATGGAAATGCTTAGATGAACGAAGTGCATTATGTGGCTCCTGATAAAGGAAACCAACTGATACTGGTATTGCAGTCGAATAATGTGTTTCCATCACATGTATCATAGCGTTGTTCCGAATCCTAAGACGTATCAATATTACAACGTATGCATTCTTCAAGAGAGAAATAATAAATTTACCTATGACAGCTAAACAAAGGATTCAGAATCCTTATACAAGTCGTATACTTGTAATAAAACATTTCAAAAATATAGTCTTTAATTTTCTGCTCATTTTCGTCCATTGCCTGTGTAAATGCCTTAAAAAAAATTAAAAAAAAACACTTCCACTTCTACAAGCAGTAAGTGCACAGAATTGCATTTTATGGCCTTTTAATTTTTTACCCTAACCACAAATGGATGCCTTATGTCATGTATTTCTAGAGAACATGCCAATTACTTGGTTTTTTATTGAATTGGCTATTCCCGCCTGAGTTCTATACCGAATGAACGCGCTGTCAAGACATAGACATTGAAATTGATGAATCGACTGTTTTCTCTTCTCTGTATGCAGTTCTTCTGGCGTATCCTTTAAGCATAATAAAACTTTAATTAGACGTGCATTGTAAAATTCAGAGACTCTAACTTTAGACCGACCGAACAGTGCAGACAATTTTTGTTTTTCCTATCTTACAGCATTTGATTCTGCTCTGGCTATTCTCGGCAACATAACAACGTCTTGAGGTCAACGCTAGACTATAGGCGAGGTGGCGATTCAGCTGGCAGCTACATAAAAACGGATATACGCGCGCGGACTATGAGTGTATATAGTTTCAATAGTTCATTATCGAGTCCCTATTTCAGGCTGTGTGTCTATTTTTTCTATGTGCGCGGCACTCGGACAGAAGATAGACGTGCAAGAAAAGCATATATGAAGCCGCCAAGCGCCTCACCACTATCATAGAAAAAGATAATTGCCTTGTCGTAAATTGCATTCTCGCGTTATGTTGTACAACACAACATAGGATTGCAGATAATGTGCGAATATTGGACATTTTACTTGAGCATCTAGCTCTAGCATCTGCATGGCTGGTGTGACTATGCAGATTTTGCCATATGATATACAACAACCAAAATCACTAGAATGTATCGCGAATCACCGTGACAATGTGAGGAAAGCGAAAATCGATTTCACGTCTTGTCATTCTCACCAAATACTCCTGCAGTGCATAGCAAATCCATCAGAGAAGCAGATAATGCGCCTCGACACTGACACAGACTGAATATGGAAGGTCAAAAAGCATGAAAGTGCAATTTTTCCTTTGTGCAGCATCGACCAAAGTGATTGGCACGTAAGGATAGATTTGCTGCTGTGATCTCTGCCCAGGATGAGATGTGGTAAGATGGATATAAGGATGCTAATGACTAGACCTATTATATCAATTTTATGCAATTGGTTTTCAGATTGGGTTTTGATAGGCATTTGCATTTTTCGCCACAAATGGTGATAATCCTGGAAGGAATCGATGGAATAGTTGTGACTGCAACTCGACACAAGAGATCCAAATCCACCTAAGAGTTTTATTATCACCATCCAATAAAAAAAATATGGCTTTCACCCATCTATATATATAAAAGAAAGTCGTGTTAGTTACACCATTTATAACTCGAGAACGGCTGAACCGATTTTTCATGATTTTGGGTTTGTAGGATTATGCTCTGGCCAGAATAGCATAATAACTATTGGAACATGCAAAAAGTTCACAATGAGCTAAAATTCACAATAGGTTCTTTTTCACCTATTTCTGCGCCTATTTCATTAACATACGAGCGAATTTCAGTAAATTTCTTTCACAGGATTGGTGTGTACCCAAAGCACAACCATCGAGACATATGAAAAATTCACAATGGACACAAATATGAAGACAAATGTTTTTCACATACAGTCAAACCTGTCTAATCGGACCACTGACGGGACCGATGAAATTCGGTCCGATTAGCAGGTGGTCCGATTACCAAGGTATGCCAGTAAAGTATAAAAAATTAAGAAATTCATCATTTTTGAACGTTGCGACATATTGGAAATTTAGACCACTTATTCATGAAGATTGGACTTGTACAAAGGTCACCTATGCACTATGCAATTCATGTTTTTAAACCGCTCAACACCGTAACTGCTTTGTGATTTTTTTAATTAGCTTCCTTATTATAAATTCTCCCCACACGCAGTTCCACCGAAATGTTTAATATTCTTCAATAGTTTACAAAGCATTTCTATAATGAAAATCAAATGGACTTGGGTGAATATGAGGATAAGGGTTCAATCAATCTCCGATTTCTTTGGTTCTCAGGCGTTTTGTATAACTTGCCTTTTAACTTCACTGGCAGAAACTCCAGAATTGTCTCGCCATATCATCCACCCAGCACTGATGCAATGGTTGAAGTTATCTATAAAATTTCCAGTTGGCGAATAATATAGCTCATTGTAATCGGACTAGTAAATGAATGTAGTAACGAAATTTCTAAGATTTTGTTTGAACAACAAAATGTCTTTCCATGTTGTCTTGCAAACTGCCTGTTCGTCCGTGTGGTGAAATTTACTTCGTACAGCTCCAGGCAAATAAAGTTATCAATTTGTAGTTTTGGTGCGATTTTGGATATATTACCAGTGGTTGGTCCGATTGTAGAGGTTCGTCTAGTACTAATCCATCCAATTGGAGTCGCCGACTGTGGTCCATGGTCCGATTAAGAGGTGGTCCGTTTATAAAGGTCATTTTGTATGAAAAACCAAATAAAATTGACCGAGGTTGGTCCAATTAGAAGGTGGTCCGATTATAGAGAGGTCCGATTAACAGGTTTGACTGTATTTCTTTATGTATTTCTTGAATTGTTTACCAAATTTCAGTAAGTTGACGGATTGGTCTACACAAGACTGATTATTATAGCAATATAATCATTAAAATATCCTGAAAATTCACAATGCTCAACAATTCACACGGACATTTTTTAACATACTTTTCCCTATATTTTTAACGTTCAACGGATTATTGAAAGATTTTCCCGTCAAATTGATCTCCTCCACTAATAGCAGAATAACTACTGAAATACGCAAACAAATTCAGAATGAGCAAAATAAAAAAAAAACTGTTTTCTTTCATATCTTACTTTCTGTATGTCCTGAACGATTTGCCGCGGATTTCAGCAAATTGATTACACCGAATTAGTAAATATATAAAAGTTACGAAAAATTCACAATGATAACAATTATGAATACGTTTGTCTCCTGGACGAATCCCCCGATTTGAACAACTTTGCATCACCGGATTGAAATCTTCCCCGATTGGCACAATAAGTATCAAAACAATTCACAATGAACAAAATTATGAAAAGCGGAGCATTAGCGGATTTTCCAAGATTTTCCCTTCCGAATTGGTCTCCACACCGAATGGCCGAATAAGGATTGAAGACGTCGGCAAATTCACAATCAACAAAATTATGTAGACAGTTGTTTTCTTTTCTGAACATTTCTTAAACGAGTTACCGAGCTTCATTGGGTAGAACCCAACCCATACCAATCCATTGAACAATGTGAAAAATTAAAATTAGCAAAATTGGTAAAATCGTTTTTCATCAGATAGTTTTGTCTTTATTTTCGGAACAGATAAGATTAGCGGATTTTAGTGAATTACATCTTTCACATGATTTATTTCTGCCTTCATTGGCATGGCTTCCACGCACAGCAGCATTAATACCTTTTGAAACATTGACTACTAGAAAAATTGTGAAGGCTGTTTGTTTTCTTAATCTATGTATAACTGTTGATCGAATGAACGTATTTCAAAAAATTATTTTCACATACCCTCCTCCTCCTTCAATGACCACAGCCTCGAATCCCTCATGAAACATTTGAAAAATTGTCTGGGAAAAATGTTGAGGTAGTTCATTTTCCCCAGCTTTTGTCAATATCTTTTGACCGACTTAACATATTTCAGTAAATTTCTACCCGCCCCCTTATCTGGTAGGACTTCCCCCTCCGATAGGAAAAAAGAATTGAAGCAATATTGTACAAGAGAACATTTTCAAGGCAGATCATTTTTTCTCATACTGCTAAATGACCTTTAATGTCATAGTAACAATTGATGGGAAATTGACCCTGACTGACTGTAATGTCCACCACCAATAGCTTATAATACATCTCGAAAATCGGCCATGAGAAACATTACTATGGCAATTCAGTTACACCTCCTTTTGTTAATATCTCTTGATCAGATTGACGTAGTTCAGTAAATTGAACCCCCTAATCGATTGGTTTTTACCTGAATAGCTGGAAATCGACTGAAATTTACAAACACTCCTGAATAAATAACCAAATGAGATTTTTTTTAAAAGCTCTTTTTCATATTGTCTTATCCTTCGATTTCAGCAAATGTGTACCCCCTTTTGAAGGCAACTTCTTTCTCACAAATCTTTGTCTATATCTCCTGACCAGATAAGCGGATTCAAATAAATATGCCCTTCCATATTGGTCTATGGTTGAACAACTATTGAAACATTAGGAAAACTTACAAAATGCCTCTTTTGCTAATCCTACGGATACCGCTGAAAATGATTAGCGGATTAACGAAAAGCTGAAGAAGCATACGGCAAATTGATAGTAAGCAAAATTTTGAAGGCAGCTATCATCTTTTGGTGACTTCTCTTGAACTTTAATAAATGCTATGTAGTGACATAAATGGAACCTGCCCTAAATATCGAAATAAACATTCATGGAAAATTCACAATGAGTGCAGTTTACTGAATTTTCCAAACCCAGATTGTAACTTCTACATCACCTGAAGGAATTAGCTGATTTAATGGATTTCGCTCTACCTTATTGCTCTCTACCCTAAATACCGGAATAAGTAGTATTGAAATAGGCTGAAAATTCACAATGAGCAAAATTATCAGGACAATAATTTATTGCTCCTCATATTATTTGACATATTTCGGCTAAACATTTTACGGGATTTCGGTAAATTCCGCCCTATAGCTATATTTCTTGATCGGATTACCGTATTTCAGTAAATTACACTGAATCCATGGTCAGTTCCCCATATTGCCGGATCGGATTGCTGAGACCTCACTAAGTGAGTGGCTTACACCCCCAATAACAAAGTAGCTTTGGTACATCTGGGAAATGACTAGGGGACCTCATTTTCTCCAATTTGTCTATATCTCTTCAGCGGGCTAGCGGTTTTCTGTAATTCTGCCCCCCCCCCCCCACTAGCATAATGACTAGCCGAATAGCTATTGAAATATCTGTAAGATTGTTGGTCAATCCTATCTTATCAATGCTCTTCGTTTTCTAATCCTTTTGTCTAATTAACGAATTTGCATAAATTCAGAACGAATTCTACACCCAATAAAAGGGACTCATCGAGAAATTCGGTTAGGAGTCAAATTATGAGGGCATCTTATTTATTCTCATTTTATCCTGTTTTTGCCTATATTCCTTGAATGGCACCCTCAATAGTAGAGCAAATCTTCACAAACCTTGAAAATTGGTCAGCAGACTGCAATTGAAGCTATCCCTTGAACGGAGTAGCGTATTTCAGTAAAGTTCCACCCGGAACTAAAAGACTTTATCCTGCAATAACTGAATTGCTATTTCCAGATCTGAGAAATAGACCAGAGGAAACAGCTCATTTTATCAGGAGTTTTTGCCTATTTTGTTAAATCGGTCTAGTGCATTTCAGCAAATTGCATCAACTCTCTCCCCTGAATGGTTTCCAACAATAGGAATAAGAATAACTCTTGACGCCATCCACCAAATTTTGGAGTCACCTCTTAAAAGAATTTACAGTTCAGTAAACTTTTCCACCTGGAATACCGACCAAGAAAAAATCACCAAGCTGCTCATTTTCTCATAATTCTCCTGAAAAAATTTGCGGATTTCAGCAGTTTTTCCCCAACCGCAAACGATCATATCCAAAAGGTGGGGCGATACGAAGTTTGCCGGATCAGCAACTATAATTCCAGCCACTTCGTCAAACAATTTTTTTTATTTAACAATCAAAATATTTACTAGAAATAAAGTATTTTTATTCCTATTTTTTTTTAACCGAATTTAGTATTCAAATTTATTCGTCTTGAAAGGAGAATATTAATGCGAGCGCAGCGAGTAAAGCGAGCTCTCACAGCTTGTTTCCAAATAAAACAAAACAAAAGTTACTCGCTTAACTCTTTCGTTTTAATTTTTGTTTTTTTTTTTTCACTGTCCCAAGATGAAAGGTGAGTGTCATTCAAAATTTCAAAGTTTCATCATTAGCTTTGCCCTCCGCTAACTGAAATCCTGCAGTTATGGCTGTGTTATTAAACAGAGAGTTTTCAACCCTGAAGCAGATTAACACATTTAAGAGATTTTCAAAAATTTTGCTTCCCCTTCATTTCCTCCTAGTGGGACTTTAACAACAATTAAGCAACTAAGCAAAGTGATAAAACGGATGCTGCAAAATGCTTTTATCATGCTCTTAATTTTATAATATGTATGGTATGAGTCGCCATAGACTGTGCAATTAACTGTACAATCAATCTCATTTTCTGCGGAAAAGGCACATTTTTTGTAGAACCTAAAAAAATGAGCTTTCTCCACAGACAATGAGCTTAATTGTACATACAATTAATTGCACAGTCTATGGCGACCTTTCGATAAGAAAATTTAAATCCTATGTATTGGAAAAAATCCACCATGAATTGTAATGGGCTGACCCACTTCCGTATGCTCATCTATCGGTTTCTACCATGAATATGATTTTGACTCTTGTAACCATAGAGTTACGGATAATAAATTCGCTTGAGACATGAAAACGTATAGAGCTGTAGCTGCAGTTTTCAATTTTCAATTGTTTAGCCGAACTTTTTCTGTGTTTTTCGACAAAGCCTATGTTAAGTTTCAATACGAGGAGGCGGTCACAGAGGAGGGATATGGATATTAGATTTTCATTTAATGTTTAAAACTATTTTGTCATAAGTTGTCCACTTTTTTGCCATTAAAAAAATTATATAAATTTAACGTTTTTATTGCCATGTAAAATAAAAATCGTGAAATATCTTTTATTGAAACATTTGGTGGTCCGTAGGGATTCATATTAAAGCAAAGTGGTCCTTAGTCATTTACGAGTTGGGAACGACTCCTCTCAAGTAACCTACACCGGAGTACAGAAAAAAAATTAGATCGAGGCTAATTTCGGGTGTGGCCGAAATTTGGATACCCTTCACTCTCTTTGGGCTTTTCCCGGCGTACCTATGACTATGACGCCTTATTTCCCTTAATACCGGGCATATGCCAATAAAATGGCGCTCCCTTGTTAGTAAATTGCACAAAGTGCATTAGTATCGACAAGTCTCTGTTGAGGAATATAATTTAACTAGGGCTAATTTTGGATCGATTTTGATATAATTTAAAAAAAAATTACCAAATCGCAGAATGTTTGGGGCAGTTTGAATTGAATTGAATTGAATTGAAATTGTGAAATTTGTTTGAAATTGGTGCACAAATAAAAAAGTTTTCTTAGAAGAACCTTATTTGAGTGAAATTTGTTTGAAATTGGTGCACAATTAAAAAAGTTTTTCTTAGAAGAACCTAATTTGGGAGGTTAGGTTTGTATGGCAGCAACATGCCTCCATGGTCCGATTTAATCCGTTCTTGCATATGCTTTGTATCATCAATAGAAACACATTTCTGTGAAATTTGGTTGAAATTGGTGCACAAATAAAAAAGTTTTTCTTAGAAGAACTTAAATTGGGGGGCTAGGTTTGTATGGCAGCCCCATGACCAAGTGATCCAATTTTGCTGAATCAATCATACAAACAGCCTGCAACAATAAGAAGCTCGTGTGCAAAATTTCAGCTTGCTAGCTTCAATACCCGCCGAGTAAAACGCGTCGCAACAGACAGACAGACGGACATCGCCCAATCGACTTTCCAAGTCATGCTGATCATATACTTTTTCTATGGTCGGAGTTGCTTCCTTCAATGCGTTACAAACTTCATGACAAAGTTAATATACCCTTTTCGCTTAATAAGTGAAGGGTATAATGATGTAAGAAAGAAATTATCGCTAGAATAGCGCCAGTTTTTAAAAGAATCGTACTAGCACCTTACCCTGGCAGAAGTTGGAGAAAATTGAGATGAAAACGAGACCGAGGCTAATTCCGGGTGCGGCGGAAATTTGGATACCCTTCGCTCCCCTCGGGCAAAAAGTTTTTTTCTGGCGTACCTACGACTTGTATTTAATCCCCCCCCCCCATTCTTTTCCTTCTGTCTTCACAAAAGTTCCGTTGCGTCGGCAAAACAATATTTGGATAGGTTTGTATGGCAGCCCCATGACTCCATGATCCTAGTTGATCTATTCTTACATATGTTTTGTGTCATCAATAGAAATACATTTGAGTGAAATTTGGTTGGAATCGGTGCACAAATGAAAAAGTTTTTCTTAGAAGAACCCAATTTGGGCGGATAGATTTGTATGGCAGCCCCATGACTCCATGGTCCGATTTGATCCAGTCTTACATATGTTTTGTGTTATCAATAGAAACACATTTGTGTGACGTTTGGTTGAATTTGGTACACAAATAAAAAAGTTTTTTTTAGAAGAACCTAATTTGGAGAGTTGGGTTTGTATGGCAGCCCCATGACCCCATTGTCCGATTTTACCGATTCAAACATACAAACTGCCTGCAGCAAAAAGAAGCATTTGTGCAAAATTTCAGCTTCATTTCAAACTTCATGAGAAAGTTAATATATCCTTTCACTCTATGAGCGAAGGGTATAAAAATAGATTGTTTTTGGGTCAAATCACAAAAATTTGACTTTGAAGTTCTGTAAAAAACAAACCTCTTATCTGATTTTAATACGGTTAGTTTTGTTTTTTAAGTAAATTTGTTGGCTGTAATAATGATCTTATATTGCTATTCTAGCTAGTTTAGCTTTTGAGATATTGATGTTTTAGTCGTACAAGAAAATTATTTTTTCGAAAATCTAAAAATGCTTGTGGCATCTAATGGGTTAAGAATTGGGGGTATGTTCAGTACAATCTTTTTGCTGGAAATCACATGAGAAATCACAATACGCTGCGTTTATGCGGCAGTTTCCGGATAATCTTTAACTACTTCAATATCGTTTCCATTATATGTCCGCCTCTCTTCTTTTGCTAGACAAAAACGCTTTTTAAAGGTCAATACTTTCGGTTTTTCAAGGTTTACAGTTAGCATCCATTGTGTACAGTACCGTTCCAGATGTCAAATCATTTTTTGGAGATCCTTAGGTGACTCCGCCAAAAGGACAATGTCATCGGCATACAATAGACCTTTCAATCGAAATCCGAAGGCTGCCGCACCACCAGGCATATCATCCAAGATGCCGTTCACAAACACCGCAAATGCATCTGAGCCTAGCTTGCAGCCTTGCCGCACACCCAAATTTGTACTAAACGATGCAGAAAGCTGTGATCTATTCCATATCGCCGCATTTATATTCTGATAAAGATGTTCAAATACTTGTCCAAGCCTTGATGACATGCCCATATTGTAAAGTTTGTATAGAATAGTGCCTGTCGATCGACCGTATCAAACGCCACTTTTCAATCGACAAAGAATGCATAAAGTCTTCGTCCTTCACTGAGGAAGGTAAGTGCCCAGTTGAACAAAATAAACAGGTTATCGTTCGTCGAATATCCCTGGCGAAATTCAGCTTGGTTTTCAACTATTACTTCCTCCAAACTTAGCCATTCAGCAAATCGCATTTGAAGCAGGGTTGTAAAAATTTTTCCGGAAGCATTAAGAAACGAGATGCCGCGATAGCATGCTGGCTCATTAACGTCTCCTTTTTAAATATCGGGAAGATTACTGCGTCTTGAAACTCTTCAGGAATGTCTCCGCTCTCGAAAATCCGATTGAACTCGCTACAAAGAATATCTGCAAGGCTCTCTGGTCCATACTTACAAAACTCCGCTGGAACCTCATTAGTTCCGGGCGCTTTGTTATCTTTACATTTTTCTAATGCACTCCTTACTTCATCTTACGTTATCGATGCATGCAGTATTGGGCGTATCCTGTTGGGTCTTGCAAACTGTACTATTCTCTCGTGGTTTCCGCTTTGTAACATTGTCCTAAAATGGTTTTTGAGAGAGTCCGCGTTCATCGTGATGCCAATTGTGTAGGTCTCCGTTCCATTTATCCTTTTATCAATCTTCCAAAATTGTATTCACATTTTTCACTATTTTATAGCATTTTTCTTTTTAAGAATAGAAATGGGGTATGTTGACATACCAGCCAGTTTGATCAACCGGTTAGTATGACCCCCGAAATATTTACCATTTCAGGCAATTCGCATTGTCAGGTGGTTTCGTCAGTTAGCACGCCGACTCATCAGGAGCTACCTTTTGAGCGTGCTATCGTCGTGCATTCCATCGAACGTGTTGGGATGCACCACACACATTGTAGTGGTCGAGCTACTCGTTAGCACGCTCAAAAGGTAGCTCCTGATGAGTCGGCGTGCTAACGGACGAAACTACCTGACAATGCGAATTGCCTGAAATGGTAAATATTTCGGGGGTCATACTAACCGGTTGATCAAACTGGCTAGTATGACAACATACCCCATTTTCTAATCTTCCAAAATGTTTTAGAATCCGTACAACTACTCAAAAGCTCAACTTGTTGTTGGTTGACGTTTTTGTTCCGCGCATATTTCCTTATATAGTTCAGTACAATAGGTTCAAAATAGCCCCAAACCCAAACATCCAAAAAGAAAAGAAATTGTTGATGCCAAATTGTTGAATACACTGCCCAATATATGCAGAAGAAAGTTACACTAATTTGCGCCATGGGTTAAGGGGGGAGGGGGTGGCAAAGGGGAGAAAATTCAGCTTTTTGCAAATATCTGGAAAACTAGGAATCTGACCTTAAAGTATCCTGAGAACGAAACAAACTACACAAAATTACCTTTGTAATGATATATAACAGTCTAGACGTTTTCTCGGAAAATTATACCCTAGACCCAAAAGTATATAGAGAATTTCCATTTTTTGAGTTTTACATTTCACACTGTAACTCTTGATAAAATAGACCTAGGGTGACAGGATCTTGTTCATTATATTACCAACAAAATTTACTTGATTTGAACCGAAAATTAGAGTGCCAGAGACCATTGACGCCCCTCTCACTCCTCCTAACATTTTTTTTTTTTTTTTTTTTTTTTTTTTTTTTTTTTTTTTTTTGCCTCACAGAAGCTTCTGCCCCGGGACAGGGCTTCTCGGCATCACTTTACTTACTATGCGTACGTAAGTGACTAATCAATCAATCGAGTGTAAACTCTAGCAGATCGATAAAATAAAATCTAAAACAAAAAATAAATTAATAAGGAAATTTATCAAAATAATTTCTTTTAAAAATTAATTTGTTAATGCAATTAAAATTAACTAAGTCCTTCAAACTGTTATAAAGAATTATTGACCTTGTAATTGGTTCGTTAAGACCATAATTTACTCTATGATAAGGCTGAACAAGAAGGTTGTTCCGCCGTAAATTGTGAGGAATAGTTCTGACTTCAAAGTTATTTAATATATCTTCACAAACAATATGAGAGCAAAACAGATCTCTAATGAACATAGCGTTTAAAAACGTTCTTCTATAATCTAAAGCTTGTAAACCCAATAAGGAACAGCGAGTTTTATATTCTGGCTTGAAACGCCAGCCAATTTGATAAATAGCAAACCGTGTAAAATTGTGTTGAATTCTTTCTATACGCTCGATATGAACCTTATAGAACGGATTCCACACAATAGAACAATATTCCAAATGCGAGCGAACGAAAGCTGTAAACAATATTTTTAAGGTAAAAGGATCATTAAATTCACGAGCGTTACGTTTAACAAATCCTAACATACTATTCGCTTTTGAAATAATGTAATCAATGTGTTGTCGAAATGAAAGATCATGGTCGAAAATTACACCAAGATCTGATATTTCGGCAACCCTTTGAAGAACACTACCTGTTAAGGAGTACTCAAAGAAGATCGGAGTTTTCAATTTATATATGCTAAGTACTTTACATTTACTAACATTTAAATTTAAATTATTATTAAGGCACCAAATTTGCAGTTTTTCTAAATCGGATTGCAAGTTAAGACAATCACCTATATTGCGTATTCTCATTGCGATTTTCATATCATCGGCATACTGCCATACACGCACGAATTTAAAATTTTGTATGATATCGTTTACGAAAACTAAAAAGAAAAGTGGTCCTAAATGGCTTCCTTGCGGAACTCCTGACGAACACTTTATGATAGAGCGCGATGTACAGCCATTCAACTTTACCAACTGCGTCCTATCCGTTAGATAGGATTTCACCCAGCTAAGAAAAACCGACTGTATACCTAAATTTTCTAGTTTCTTAAGTAAGATATTATGATTTACTATATCGAAAGCCTTCGAGAAATCGGTATAAACCACATCAACCTGCATTCCCTGCTCAATACCATCTGCAACAAATTTAGTGAATGATACCAAATTTGTTGTAGTTGATTTTCCTTTAAGGAATCCATGTTGACATGGTGATATTAAACGGCTAATTAAAACATCTATTTTATTTTTAATAAGCATTTCAAAAAACTTCGGTATTGCTGATAGTTTGGCTATGGGTCTATAGTTATCAATAAGATGTTTCGGACCCTTTTTGTGAACAGGGGTTATGTACGAAACTTTCCATTCATCAAGAAAAACACCTGAAGACAAGGACAAATTAAAAATAAGGGCTAAAGGACGACATAACGATTGCATGCAATTCTTCAAAAAAATATTAGGAATGCCATCAGGTCCGGCCTGAATACTAACATCAAGATCACGGAAAGCATTCAATAGGTCATCCTCAGAAATCTCAAGAGCACTCATAAGGTCCTCCTGAGCTATCCGAGGGACCAATGCACTGTGGCTTGGCTTGGTGTTAGTATTCATTTCTGGTGAAACGGAGTCTGGCACTTCGTAAACTGAATTGAAAAATCTAGCAAATCCATCACAAACCGATTGAACATCGTTGTAAAAATTGCCATTGAACTCTAAATTTTTGGGTATTCCTGTATTCTTGCGCTTGCTGTTTATAAAACTCCAAAATGTCTTACTGTCATTTTTTATATTATTTTCAGCTCTCGCAATATACTGTTTGTAAAGATTTTTATTCATTAATTCATACTCTCTTCTCAATCTGAAGAAATGTTCTTTATTGGCAAGAGAGGATGACTTCTTATACAACTTATGAGCTTTATTTTTAGCTCTTTTAAGTTTCAACAATTCTTTACTACCCCAAGGATTTTTTGCTTTTATATTTTTCTTTTGTAAAGGAACGTACTTATGAATAGCTGCCAATAAAATTGATTTAAAATTTGTATAACTTTCAGCAAGATTTATATTTGATATAACTGAAGCCCAGTCCATATTACGAAATATTGAATTTAATTTTGTAAAGTCAGCTTTTTGAAAATTTCTAGTAAGAGTAACTTCTGCCTCTTCTTCAATGTAATCATAAAAAACAAACTCAAGAAGAAGAGCACTATGATGCATTGAATTGGGCAAAAATGGTTTATCTACTTTAATTACAGAAGCATTGAAATCAGTACTAACAAAAATCAAATCTAAAATTCTACCAATTGAATTCTTAACAAAGTTCATTTGCATCAAATCCATGGCAAATAAACAATCTGTTAGAACAAATTCACACTCGAGATGTAAATTACGCGGCAGAATTTTTTTCTCGTCGTCGTTCCAGTACCAACTTATATTACCAAGATTGAAATCCCCAACGACGATCAATTTGTCTTTTTCCTCAAAGGATAATCTGGAGATATTATCTAAATGTTTCTTATAAACATCAACTGAACTCAAAGGTGGTAAATAGCTATTAAAAATGTATATTTTTTCGCTACTAGAAACATTAATAGAAACACATATCTGTTCCACGTCCTTATGAAAAAGCTCAACTTCATGAGATGGGAATGTTGTTTTGATAGCTACCAAAACACCACCTCCTCTCTTTGTTGAAGTCTCATAACGATCGCGGCGATAGACATCATAGTTTCTTATGAAAAGTTCCTCATTTGAAATGTCTGTGTGGAGCCAAGTTTCGGTTAAGCAAATGGCAGCATAATCTTCTAGTGAAACTGCAAGGTAAAAGTCATTTGTTCTTGAACGAAGACCACCAACATTTTGATAATAAACTGAAAAAACTGAATTGGAAATTATGTGTTTTGCTGGGCACTGTTTTGGCGTTTGCCGTTTTTTGAAAAATTGAATGGTGATATGTTGATGCCCTTGGGCCAGAAGTTGGCACAAAACACTTGCTTTGAATATTCTTGAGGAATTTTCAAACCAAAACTGATTGAAACTAATTTGGATATATCACAATCTTGTTTTATAAGTGCATAAACCGAAAGAAAAGTGTCATCTTTTAAATCAAGTTTTTTCATTACGTATTCCTTCAATTCATCTGCTTTTACCGAAGCGTGCAGCTTGGAAACATGGAATACTTTAAAACTAGGGACACTTCGAAGAGAATCATTAGCTTCATCGACTCCAAAGATTCTTTTATGTCGCCTATTATTATCAGCCTTTTTGGAAATAACATCACCAACAGGAGAAGGTTTTTTGATATTAATCTTTTTCTTACGTACAGTGACAAATTTATCAACCGGAGATTGATTTTTGTCAACATTAGAAGGAATTATAGAAGACGATGGATCTAAAATAACAGTAGAAGTTCCCGTATCTTGGCCATCAATAGGATGCTCAGAAGATTTCGCAAAAACTTTCATAGCATTCTTTTTAGTTTTTTTCTCTAAATTACTATTTTTATTTTTCAATTTTACATTTTTATCTCGTAATTCTCTACTATTGTTCTCACAACAATTTACAGAGTTCATTACGGATCTCAACTTGCTAAGTTGGCTCTGCAACGACGAAACGAGCTGAGATAGACCGTCAATTTGAACCTTATAAAATTGCTCGCAAACACAATTCATTTTACTATAAAAAAAAATGTAATTACTTGAAAAAAATAAAAATAAAAAAAAATGCATATAGTGGGATTTGAACACCGGGCCTAAGGGGCGCGAATCTTGCACGCTACCACTGAGCTGTATACTACTGTGAAAAATATTATTCAGATAACTTAGTTAAGCTGAGTTTGAATCCGCTACTGGCCAAATGAAACAAAGAGAACAAAGGCAACTCGAGCGGCGATGTAAACAACACACAACCAAAAACTTTCCGAAGTGATAATATATAATTTCACTGCACTAATCCGCGATACCACTTTTATTTAAATAACTAACGAGCAATTTAACAAAAAAATGACGGATTTAGTAATTAAAATTAAGAATTTTATGAAAAATTTAAATTTTAACTCGGAGCTGAATTTTGTTGTGTTCGCTATCGATAAACGTCAAATTGCTTTCAAATTTTTCAAAAAAGCATGCCCGTAGCTTCTTTTCAAATTGAGCCAACCAGATCAAATTTGGTGGGATGCCTATTCTAAGCCCCATTATGCTCCTTACCAAAAATTATTACCATCTGATCAAAACTAAGGGTACCCCATATACAAACTGAACCAAAATTCTAACAAATTTTACATTTTTTCATTTCTAAATTCTATCTAAAATGGAAAAATAAAATTTATCTCTTAGAACGTCATTATAACAGTTAATTGTAGTCTTCTGAATGTATGTTCAAAAGTTTGCATCAAAGCGTACACTACAAGTATCAACAAATTGGGTTTGAAGGTCATTAGTACTAGTTCTAAGGCTATTTCCGAATATATCGAGTAACGTGTACTAGCAACCTTCAAACCCGATTTTTCGTACTTGTAAAGCACGCTCTAGTACAAACTTTTGAATATACATTTAGAAGACTACAATTAACTGTTATAATGACGTTCTAAGAGATAAATGTTATTTTTCCATTTTAGATAGAATTTAGAAGTGAAAAAATGTGAAATTTGTTAGAATTTTGTTTTACTTTGTATGGGGGGTACCCTTAGTTTTGATCGGATGGTAATAATTTTTGGTAAGGAGCATAATGGGGCTGAGACTAGGCACCCCACCAAATTTGATCTGGTTGGCTCAATTTGAAAAGAAGCTACGGGCATGCTTTTTTGAAAAATGTTAGGAGGAGTGAGGGGGGCGCCAATGGTCGGAGCACTTCAATTTTTGATACAAACCAAATAAATTTTGTAAGTAATATAATGAACAAGATCCTGTCACCCTAGGTCTATTCTATCAAAAGTTACAGTGCGAAATGTAAAACTCAAAAAATGGAAATTCTCTATATACTTTTGGGTCTAGGGTATAATTTTCAAAACGTCTAGAGTGCTATATATCATTACAAAGGTAATTTTGTGTAGTTTGTTTCGTTCTCAGGACATTTTAAGGTCAGATTCATAGTTTTCCAGATATTTGCAAAAAAACTGGATTTTCTCCCCTTTGCAACCTCCTCCCCCCTTAACCCATGGCGCAAATTAGTGTAACTTTCTTCTGTATATATTGGGCAGTGTATTCAACAATTTGGCATCAAAAATTTCTTTTCTTTTTGGATGTTTGGGTTTTGAGCTATATGTACTAGACTAATAGAGTCGATTTCCCTCCACGTACATCCTCCTCGAGAATTCATCGTTGGTGCTGCGAAACTGCTTCAGCGAAGTGAACGATCGGTTCCTCATTTTATCACATGTGTTGGTAAACCACGTTTTTTTGCCAGATTTTTTCGGTTGCCCACCTTTTTTTGCACAGTCTTGTAGGAATTCGGTTAATTGCTGAATAGTTGTATTATCAGTTCCCGCCAGCTGCATATTTACCTTTTGTAGAAACTGCCGTCTATACTTCTCTCGCCATACAAACTTCGGTAGGAGATTTACTGGTCTCGTTGTCGTTTGTCCGATGCAATCTAGCCCAATCGTCGTGATTATTGGGAGATGATCGGAGAACTGCTTAGGATCTAACATGAAATCCGTTACGATCGATGCTTTCTTAAGTGCGTTACAAACTCCATGACAAAGTTAATATACACTTTCACTTTACGAGCGAAGGGTATAAAACCACGCCTAATATGAAAAGCAACCCAAGTAACAATTTCATCCCCATAATTCTTCGTAGAATATTTTCTTCAAACGATAATAGGGGCACTTTACAGGGTATAAACACTGAATAATAGTCCAATAATGGCATTTGGCGCCGTTTTTTTATCCAATTGAACCTTATTGTAGCACTGAATTACACTTTGAAAGAGACATACATACATCATATGTCTTATATCATCATTTTCTATCATTTTCTCGCGTTTGCAAAAAAAAAAAAAAAAAACAATTCTCGCAGCCAGCGTCGAACCAGCGGCTGTCGTACGCAAGACGCCTTAACCACTCGGCCAACCTCACATATAGTTAGCATTGCTCGTAAAAACTACAAGTGGCTCGTTGCTTCTATCGAAATGCTCAACACTTCTCCGCAATGCACCTTCTTCTTTATATGTCAATCAGTTGAAGCTAATTAAATTCACACGTTCATCAATAAAATGCAGCCAGTTTGTGGGCTGAGATTATCTTAATTGATTCATAAGTTAAGAATGAGTGAGGAAATGTTAGTTTCATGCTATATTTCAATGAATTTAATTCAAGAAACGTGGTGTTCCAGAGCACTTCATAAGTGTCAATTCTTTAAAAAATCACAAAGTTCATCCTTCTATAAAACTACGCTGAACAATTTATTGGATGATCACTCGAATCTCTCTTCTCTTTGGTTCCTTTTAACCCCTAGTGGGGCATAGGGCATTGACTACGCCTCTTTTCCACCTCTGCCTATTTGCAGCCATCGCCTTTAGCTGGTCCCACGATTTGCCTATAGATTTTCCCTCTGCCTCTACAGATCTTCTCCATGTATTTTTGGGTCTTCCCACACGACGCCTTGCATCGGTTCCCTGAGGATTCCAATCTAGAGCCTGTTTTGCAATGTTTTGTGGCTCTTTTCGAAGTGTGTGACCTATCCACTGCCACTTCCGCCTTTTGATGTCGATGCCTATCCTATTTTGGCCAGTAATTTGGAGGAGGTCCTCGTTAGAGATTACCTCAGGCCAGCGAATTTGTAGGATGCGTCGAAGGCACTGATTCACGAAAGTTTGTAGTTTGGTTGTTACCTTCCAAGTGGAACACCCATATAAAAGCACGGATTTTACATTGCTTTCGAAGATCCGGAGTTTGGTATTTCTGGAGATGTTTTTGTTTTGCCAGAGAGGAGTCAAACTGAAAAATACTGCTCGGGCTTTATTTATGCGCGACTCTACATCAGCATCAGCCCCACCATCCGCTGCTACTACGCTCCCAAGGTAAGTAAAGTTCTCGACTTTTTCTATCGGCTGTTCGGATATAGAAATGTTTCTTTGCCTTTCTGATGTCAAGCTCAAATATTTGGTCTTAGCGGCATTAATTTTTAAAGCAGCACTACGACTCTCACGATGCAAAGCATCCGTCATTTGAGACAGATGATCTGCTGTGTTTGAAAGAAGGCAAATGTCGTCGGCATAGTCCAGGTGCTGAAGGTGATCAAATAATTTCCACCTGATACCCTTACTTTTATGGTCGCCTAGAGCGTCGCAGATTACGTCGTTGATGGTAATAAGGAACAGTATTGGTGATAAAATACAGCCTTGTCTAACTCCATTATTCACCTCAAAAGGACTAGACAATTCGCCCTTGTGCAAGACGTGACATTGGGCTCCGTTATAGGACTCCTTTATGATGGCAATAAGTTTCTCTGGTATGCCTCTCCTACGCAAGGCTGTCCAGATATAAGCCCGGTCAACGCTGTCAAACGCCTTCTCGAAGTCAATGAACAATAGATGTAACGGGGATCTCCATTCAGCGGATTGTTCAATTATGATGCGGAGGGTGTTGCTATGGTCGCTACATGAAAAACCCTCACGAAAACCAGCCTGTTCATTGCTCAAAGTGCGATCGATCGTTTTCTTGATCCGGTCTAAGATTATTTTGGCCATCAGTTTAGAGACTGCAGGGAGGAGACAGATTCCACGCCAATTATTACAATCCTTGATCACTCGAATGTCACACTATAAAAATGAAATCGACAGTGCTATAGAAGATATGTGTGTTTATGTCATTCAATAAAGACTACAAAGAAGTATTTAATAGAGCATCTTTTTAGGTTAACGTTTAGAGAAGTGTTATCGAAGTCTTATTGAATTGATTATATAAGAACTTTTTAAGCTTTCCGAAAAGCGTTTTAAGGAGTTTTTATCGGATCAAACTACTTATATTAGCGATGTCACACGATAAACTGATTTTGTGTTACTATATGAATGTTACAGGATTAAGTGCTTCTTTAAAGCATACGAATTGTTACTTGGGAATGGATACCACATTTTCAAAGGATGATTCTCCGAAACCCTACAGTCTCAGTTTATTTTCAACCCTCTCAAGTCTACTCCATTGCAAGTTTAAGTAGGAAAATACTCGTATTAGAGCCTGGCAAAACATGATCGATGTATATTGCGATTATTGTTATGGAAGAGCTCCTATTACACTAATCTTGCAAATCTGCACATTTTCGAAAAAAAAAATATTTTACAAAGAATTCGGTTTACAATATGTTGTGACACAATATAATTTTACCGTTAAAATGTCTATACGCAAATCGAATCACTTAACTTAATTCCATTTACTAAAAGTGTGGACATACATTTAAAATATTTTCAGCAGTCAGAGTTCACGCGGTCACGCCAATAAGTCTCACATTTCGCTTATTGGCTTAAACTGAAATAATATAAAAATATTTTTACCAACTTTCAATGAAAGTGTCATACACACAAAATACAAAACTTTCTGCATACATCCCCGGTGCAATACGAATCGTTCAAATTAATCTCAGATTCAGATAATTTATTTATGATCTTACATACAAGTCGCACGTCGAACCGAATGGAGTTATTTATGCGCGTAATATAATTCTTTCTTTTTTTCGGTTAACGGACGAATACGAATCATTTACAACCCATTTTTCACACTGTCCTGTGATGCCAAGCGCGTCCCATTTTAATCAACGGTTGCGTCGATAAATCAATTTAATTGTATTAAAACACAACACAGAATACATGGCGAGAGCATTCTGATTGGGTGCAGTGAAATCAAAACTATATTAAATGGTAATTAGATTGTCATACATTTTTATTAAAAGCGAACACCAAAATAATTGACATTACTGTAAAAATGAAATTGAAATTCATGTTTTTTCGAATATGAAGTGTAATTTTAATAAATGGTCGAGCGGTCCATTTTATTATTATGATGGGAATAAATTGCAAGTGCAATATTTTGAGGCAAAATCAATGTAAGTACATATGGTGAAAGGTGAATTAACTGGAAAAGGATGAAATATTGTTTGTAATTTGTTATAATTGTCTTTAATAATATTAAGGAAACAGGGGCATTGATTTCTAAAGGATTGTCAAAAAATATTTAAGAAAGTGTTTCATGGTGTATTCATATCAGCCTCAGAAGTGGCTCAAGATAGCGCCCATAGTCCCATAATACTCCGCACTTGAATCTATTTATTTAAAAAAAACGAAAGAGTTAGGCGAGTAACTTCCTTTAAAAACAAAATTATTATAACTCTACTGAGGGAGATTATAACTATTGTTTAAAATGCCCGCAATATTAATAGATACCAATCATTCTTATTTTAAGAAATAAAGCAGCACCACCAACTTCGCTCTACAGTGGCGGATTTACCCATTTGGCTATTCACATATTGCCGCCCCTATTGAAACCCTACTTTTTGTCGAAAGTGAATATTCGGGAAGAATTATGCTTTATTTACCTCCAATTATTTTCAATTTACACTTTGTACTAAAATGCGTGTGATCTTCGGGCTTTCCACTTCGTGGGTCTTAAGCATTCTTCAATATTTATCACTGAGTGTTAAGCGTATCCAATAATTTTATGATTGGAGAATCGGTTTAAAGCGGTGAATCCCAAAGAGTGGGAGACTCAAATATTGATGCCGTTTATGAATTATGGTTTGCTTCGAGACCACCATTTTGAATCAAAACAAGATTTCATATTCTTTAATAAAAAAAACAGCTTCACCAAATCTGTTTGATGAGCACCGCTAAGAATATTTTCGGCCGGAAAAAAATTAAAAAATCACTTGATATGGCTAATTTAAATTGATGCCTAAGTTCGCGCTTCTTATATAAACAGCACCAGCCATAGCTAGTCATTTTTGGATAATATGATCTTTGTTGGAACACTTGCGGATTGTGGTCGTCTTAGTAATGACAATTATTAGTGGCGTAACGTTTTTCAAATTTGTTGTGTTCAAAATCAAAGCTGAGGCCCTTTGTTTATACAGTCGAGTTTCCGATTTATTTTATATCCAATCCTTAGTCCAATGCTGGACGTGATTGAACTGTCGCGTCAGTTATTTATTTATAGAATACGAGTAGTGTCTGCTGAACGAAATTAATATTTTCTGATCCTCCATTGTCACTCTGTTTCAAATATTTTTTAATATTTCCTCAAGGGCATTCGGTGGCTCCATGGTAGAGATGAAACTGTATCTCTGATTTTCCGGTGCATGGGTTCAAACCCCACTGTCACCATGGATGTTTGTGTTGTCCATTGGTAACCGGTTCGTCGATGCAAATCGTCCCGGAGCTACCCGGTGATACAACGGCCAAGAGCTGCCGAAACTCCCCTCGATTCAAGAGGAAAAAAATCCCTTGACTCGCTACAACAAAAGCAAATATTTTTCAAAACGAAATTATAGCTCTGCAATCAATTTTTAATAAGCAGCCCTCACAACTACATTTGTGTGTCAGTGCATTGAACAAGATTATCACTAAGGTCATTACATTGAAAAAAAAAACACACAACAACAATGTCCTTTCTAATTGCCTACCTCCTGATAGCTGCAAACATTCCGGTTGTACGTACTTGATTTTTAATTATTTAATTTCAATTTTCTTATTTTGTTGCATTGTGCGAGTATACATTTCTAGAGTAATTATGTCTGGGAAACCAATCAATCAATCGACGAAAATCCGTCGAATTTGATATGAAATTGGCGAGTTTTCATATCAAACATTCGGTTATTTGACATGGAAGTTCGCACATTTTACATGGAAATTCGTCAATATAGCATGAAAATTCGTACATATGATTTTTAAATTTATCAATTAGAAATGGAATTTAAGATAATTTGTCATAGAATTTGTTAAATGAAAACTCATCATGTTGATTGGAAAATCGATCAATTTGAAATGGAAATTCGTCAATATTAATGGGAAATTCATCAATTTGACATGGAAATTTGAAAATTTGTAATGAACGTTAAACTTGATTTTGAAATTCTTTTATTTTTTTCATGAATTGCGTCATTTTGATCTGGAATTACGTCAGCTGAAATTCGTCCATTTGTAATGGAAACTAGTCAACGTTATTTGGAAATTCATCATTTTGAAATGGAAATTTGTCAACATTATTTGAAAATTAATCAAATTGACATGAAAATGCGCTATTTTGTAATGGAAATTCCTCAACAAGATTTGAAAATTCGTCAAAATTATTATGAAATTCGGCAGTTTGACATGGAATTTTGTCAATTAGAAATGAAAATTCATCAACATGACTTTGGAATTGATGAATTTGAATTACAAATTCGTCATCAGGTCGAAAATTTGTCAATTTGGAATGGGTTTGTGTCAATATTTTAAAAGCAATACTTTTAAGTTTAACTTAAGGCATACATCGGCAGTTGTAGTTCGGTACTTCTGACTAGTTAATATTGTTATTAAGTTAGTTCTAAGTTAGTTTTAAGTTTTAGTTTATCACACGAATGAGAGGTTTTACGCCATTTTCCTCTTGCTAACTGAATTTTACGTATCCTAATTTACATAACTTGATATTAATTACTCGTACTACGCTAGTTCCATTTAAGTTGTAAGAGTTATAAAAACTCAATCACTTTACTTAAAAATTATTGTTTTTATACACTTATAATGATTATGGTTAAATAAATTATTGAATTGAATTGAATTAAAACAAATATTTCGGGTTTTCGGGGCCATTTTGGCCTGTGGTTCCGTGTTCCACTGAACACATGGAACACCGTACGCCACAGAATTATTTTTCTCGATGTATCACTGAAACTATGTGGATGGCCGAACTTATGGCGAAAAAAACGCATATTTTTGGTTTTTGGCCAACATTTTATCAGAGGCACCAGGCACGACAGACTTCACAAGGGAGTATCAACTGAAACAAATTCGAAGTGTCTGGTTTGAAAATAATATCTATTAATCAAAAAATTGAAAACAACTTGATTTGTCTTATGGTATGTGGCGAATGGGTTTCCTGAATTAGTAAAATTTGGTTGAACAAAACCAGCATCATTAGGAATATCATAACTCAAAAATTTGCTTTCATTTTGAGTTTTCCTGTTTTAAATACGAAAGTCACACCCAACATACCTAATATATAAATTTAAGTGGAATTTAAAAATTAATTGAAATTCTCCTTCCCTAAGACATTCAGCTGAATTGATGCTGATGCCCTTTTCATGTTTAAAATTCCCTGAAACTCGATCGTCTTGATTACAAGATGAGGAGGTTAATTTTTTGGATGAAAGTTAATGAATGCTTATCAGATTGACTTTCCTTAGTTTTTTTTTCACCTCTGGATTTCTAACATAAATTTTTGCAATTTCTGATATATCGGACGACAAGGAGCCGAAACTGCAAATGTTTTTTAAAGGTTGGGCATAGCAAAGGCATGAAAAAAAAAACAGAAAAAATCTTGGTTTGGGAATTTAAGCATAAATAGCCTTCAATATTTACGCTCAGTCTTTGATGTTCTTAGATAATGGCGACAAATTCCTTTTCATATTTATATCTCACTGAGGGTACACTTTGCCTGTTCCCAAACCGGATAATGATGATAAGTGCTACATTCCACGGCAGTGTGAAAAAATATGAAAATATTTTCCCGGAATTTGCCGCCACGCTGAAATCTGCCGCCCTAGGCTCAAGCCTACTCAGCCTACAGGTAAATCTGACACTGTCGCTCTACCAAGCGTACCTCAATAGAAGATATGAAGTGAGATTGTCAAGAAGAACTGGAAGCAATCTTTGAATTTTTACCTTATTTAAGGATACATACTTGATATTTTTTTAAACTTTTGGTACTTAAATACAGTCCAGTGACAGGATTTCAAAATTTTGTGCACAAAATCAGTTTCACCAACCACTGCCTCGAACGTCACTTTTCTCTCATAATATCACCGAGTCGAATAGCAAATGGTGGTGTCCAAAAATAGAAAATTTTTACTGCATCTAATTGCACATTATCTTCCGTATAGCAGAAACATGACTGTTTACAATCGCATAATTTATGCGAGATCGTTCAGCTCATAAATCGCGTCAACGAAATAAAATCGTTCAGTCAGTCCTTGCTGAAAAGCAACGACTCACTATGGTACAATTCACTGGAAAATGATGATACAAAACTCTTCATAGTCTTCACAACAAACAGCAATAATTACACGTAATTATGATAAATTATGCTACGTGCTATTTGGCTAGTTCACCATATTTTCACGGCATGCTCTATCGCCATATGCATTGATCGATATGCAAGTGAATTGGATGCTACATGAAACAATTCGCCATAAATCACTTTCTTACCTCGGGAAAGGAACTCTTTTTAGATGATGCCAGAGTCGAACTCTGCGCGGTTTGGTTACCGACATTCTAACGCTACATAGTAATATGCAAGCGAACAGATCATCTTTGATTTAGCCTTCGACTCTGACCAATCCCAATAGCCAACTGATCCACTGTTCTCTATTTGTTGCTGTTGTGTGCCATTCGATCCTTGGGGCGCGTCGATAAAACAGAAAAAAAAACTGCTTCTCTCTTGCAGATTTCATGCCTACACTTTATTTTCGCATTATTTATTGAAGATTTAGTGCGAGCACATAAAAATGCAAAGTGGCGCCATATTATAGAGAAGAGTTACGGTGTCTATTACCGCAAGGTAGGTAAGTACCAACTTTACGGTCGGTTTGGGTGGGTTATATGCAGAATGATAATTATCGCGAAATTTCTTCGATTTTAAGGATGCGATACGAAGGCGGAACGTAATTTGAATCCCGTGAACAGTAGTTGCTCTAGTTTGCAATTATACCATTTGTCTTGTTTAGTGCTGTAAGCAAGCAGATCGATTATGACTAATTGTTTGTGTGGAGTCTGAGTAGAGTAGTCTTCAAAAGGCGGTTAAGTCAAGAATTTATTTTAGTCTTTGTTCTAATGGCTGTTAAAAGAAGAGGAATGGGTGCGTAACTCATTATCTCTCCGCATCTTCGCAGTATTTGCAAGGACTTCAGTACATATCGGAATCTTCTGTATGGCAATGGATAATCCGCACTGTTAATCAATATTTATTTGATTTTATCATAACAGGCTTCCTTTGAATCCAATTCTAATCATATACTAAAATATTGCTTAGTTCAAATCTATTAAATATCCTCTTGACGTGAAACTAATATTCAAACACGAATAGCCGCTCGTTCGCAATCATTTCAACATCTTGCACGCCAACAAGAAATTACGCCATATGCCATTGAAAGGTACAACAATTTGACTTCATGGCAAATATTTTACTTCTTAATCATTTAAATAATTCTTTGGGTCAGCAGGAAGTATTATGCGTGCCCTTTGGAATTTCTACGGTTTCACAGTCATATCAACGCATCATGTTGCGCATCTGAATGCCATTGTAACAGCTTTGTACTACTCGACTCGCAAGTGTGCGTGGACATTTTAACGATTGCACAAAATGCCCCTTGAGCGCATGTCAGTTGAATGGGAACATGAAGCGATTTAATCAATAAATTGAAATGGCAATGTACAGATCGGTCGCGCGTACGCTTGTCATCCATCGGAAATCGAATCCTATCCAATCCTCCTGCTATACATACAAATAATGCATCTCTGCGCAATGAACAAGCTGAATGCAATGCTGAAATACATTTTAACTGGCGAAATGGATAGGAAATTGACTTCTTTATGGGGCATTTCTCCTGGCATGAGATGGTTTGTTACTACAGCAGCGGACCGAGCGGATATACGTACGATCAAAAAGGGTGCGCGAGCAATTTGGGCGAACATACGCAATATGGGCCCTCCGCGTATTACATAAAAGTGGCCATGTTGTGCGAGGGCTTTAAGAGGATACATGAGCATTTACATGCACAAAAACATGAAAGGAAATAAATTAGCAGTGTGCGATGTAATGGTGCGAAATTAAGTGTAAATTGAATATGCGCCGTAAGTGCCTGTCAGTGGCGTTGCGAAAGGGAAGACTAAATTTAAATTTTTTTTAAATTTTGCATAAAAGGGCTTCGAAGACGCAACATTGTGACTTCATATTGCGCGTAGCGAATAAATTAAGCTGCTGCATTTAACGGGACTTAGGAGCAAGTTACTTGCTTAACTCTTTTTAATGGAGAAAATTTCAAAGGCGTTTATGGGCAGTGTTTGAGTCGCCATAGATAGTGCGATTTATTAAACAATAAAAGCTCATTTCTGTGGGTAAAGCTCATTTTTTAGGTTCCACTTCGGAATTAGCTATAGAGAAAATGAGCTTTCTCTACAGAAAATTTGCTTTCTCCACAGAAATAACCGTTTGGTTCTCTCCTCTTATTTGTAGATTTTGGCCTGTTCTTTTCTGCTATATTTCTACAGTATGAAAGAAGATTGTTTTTGTTTACGTTTTCAGAGGTACAATACTTTTCAAAAACTTGCTCGATTGTTCCTTTGAAATTCTTTAAAAAAAATGGTTTGCTTCAAAAAGGTTAAAAGGTATCTAAGTATTCTTCAGAATAAGTTTTCGGAAGTATCAGACATGCTAAATTGCGTCCAGCTGCTGGTTTCTCAAAGGCTCCCTTTTCTATGGCATTTGGAAAATCAAAATCCATCTCACAATTGGTGTTATCACTGCCATCTAGATAGACAGGCCGAACTGCAGAAATTTGTTCGTCCACGAGTGGACAAAGTGCGTTC
Organism: Microchrysa polita; assembly: GCA_949715475.1. Classification (NCBI taxonomy): domain Eukaryota; kingdom Metazoa; phylum Arthropoda; class Insecta; order Diptera; family Stratiomyidae; genus Microchrysa; species Microchrysa polita. Next base: position 10,096,698 of record OX454420.1, read on the forward strand.
GTGACCAGTGACAGTTGACATTTCAAGAGCTCACAAACACCAGTGCTTCGGAACCCAAAAGTTTAAATGTGCCGAGCGTTTATTACGAAACAAAGGTTATGGTTTGCTTTCGTGTGTTTTTGATGTGGAAGTGGTAAAATAGTATACATCAACATCGTACTTACCATATTTATCTCAAAAATCAACGCACTGACATGTGTATATGATAGCAAGTCAAACGAAATGACAGGCTGACAGCCACTGATATTTGGATTGTGGACAATTTGTGGATTGTACCGAGCGGTACTTTGGTAGTACTAAGCGCGGACCATGACTCACCATGGCAGTACTTGTGTTGCATGACGACTGACAGATCAGCTGATAATCCGGCCTGTCTATCTAGATGGCAGTGGTGTTATTTGAATAAACAATGGCTTTACCTACACGTCCCGCACTGTTTTCCATATTATCCACATTTTTGTAAATAGTATCTGGGGTTAAAATTCTACCTATATAAAAGGTGTAAATCCACAAGATTTCCGGTTCAATAAATAAACTATCTTAAAACATTGTTGGTGACTAGGTACTAACTACATACTACTAACTAACCAACCTTTTCTAAACTTTTGGACTAAATTCCGATATTTGCAATGAATTGTCAAACACAAACAAAATAGTTTGAGAGTGATACTAAACTTAGTTCAAACTAGTTAGTACTAGGTTCTGTTAGTTCTTAGTTCTGTATAAGTCGTTGAAGACTAAAATATTTTATTTCGCTTGCGGTATATACACGGTTACTAGGGCTGTTGTGCAGAGGCCACATTTGGTTTGAAAGGAGTCTTGCCAAGATTGCTGTATTGAGTTTAATATTAACGACAAACGTTCTTAAAATTGAAGGATTTAAATTGAAGCACACTCGAATTTAAAGCTGAAACAAGGAATAGAGTTGAATTAATAACGTGTCGCTATTTTCAACTGTCTAGCAAGTTAAGTTAAGTTAAGTTAACTTAGGCCGCCCACAAACGAAGCGTCCGAATCCATTTTTTGGATTCTTCGTTCTGGCATACATTTTCTTCGATCCTGACAGAACGAGAAAAAAAAATGGATTCTGATTGACCGTGTGTGTGCGGCGTTAGGTTAGATAAAACAGTCGTCTTCAAATCATAGGTTCGCGGGGTCGAATCCCGCATTGTAGGCGCAGGTAATTTACTAGGCTTAAATATAACCAACACCTATATAAGTCAATGCTGCGTAAGCGTTTTTATTAAAAGAAAAACATTGACAAAATCATTAATTTAATACACGTTACAACAAGAGCGATATTTAATATCAAAAAGCAAAGAATCAAAGTAGCTTTTAGCAAAGTTATTTTAAGTACGACGTTCTTAATTTTAGTAGAAACACTAGGTGTGTTGTTTTGGTTATCCTGTTTAGGTTTGGGTAACGAAACTCCATATAAAAAAATGCCACGTGACCCACCTGTCATTTTTTTATATGAAGTTTCGTTACCCAAACCCCCACGGGATAACCAAAAAAACACACCTAGAGTTGACTTAAGGTCGATCCGCACTTTTTAGTCATCAGCTACAGTCAGAGTCCTAGAAAAAAAATTCATACAAATTAACAGATTGTCAGTCAATCAATTAACTGACAATCTGTCAACTTGTATGGAAAATGACTGTGACTGATGACTGAAAATCGACCTTCCAGCGTGTTTTCGATCGGTTCCACTCTGCTTTTTTTCAGTGTATGGGAGCCCACTCAAGTAGTTGGCGGAAGGGCCCCGATTGAAGTTGTTCCGCCACTGATCTCAAACATTGCTAATAGGTGTGTTTTTTTTTTGGTTATCCCGTGCAGGTTTGGGTAACGAAACTCCATATAAAAAAAATGCCAGCTGATCCACTTGTCATTTTTTTATAGGAAGTTTCATTACCCAACCCTACACGGGATAACCAAAAAAACACACCTAATATAAGCGACGTTTTTTCGTATCGCGTGTAAATCTGACTCGAAAAAAACGATCGCGAAATAATGGAGCTAGAATAAAATGATGTAAGAAAGACATGATCGTAAGACTATGCGCCAATTTTTAAAAGAATCGCACAAGCACCTCACCTTGGCAGAAGTTGGAGAAAATTGTGATGGATAAAAGATTGTTTTTGGGTTAAATCACACAAATTTAAATTTGAAGCTCTGTAAAAACCAAACCTCTTATCCGATTTTAGTGTGGCTAGTTTTATTTTATCGGTAAATTTGTTGGCTGTAATAATTATTTTATTTCACTATTCTAGCTGGTCTAGCTTAGGAGATATTAGGCTTTAAGTCGTGCAAGAAAACGATTTTTTCAAAAATCTTTAAATGCCTGTGGCAGTTAAAGGGTTAAGCCAAGGGGGTATGTTAGGTGCAACTTTTTTGCTGAAAATCAACTGAGGAATCCTAATCCGGTGCGTTTATGCGGCAGTTTCCGGACACCCTGTATAAAGTTTCGTTACCCAAACCTGCACGGGATAACCAAAAAAACACACCTAATGTCAACATACAAAAAAAAAATATCCGCATGGATCAAGCTAAAATCAATTCAATGGCAATTATCAATCAATATCAAGACTGGATTTTGCTACTTTGGTAAATAACAGAAAATGCGTTCGATATGGCCGGGATAATTATAAAGCAGTCGATTGCCGAGTAGATCGAGAAAAACTTATATGATCAAAATCCATCGAACGCTGCAACAGAAACAACAATCAAACTGTCAAGCGATACATCAAATAATCAGCCCATCAAGTCCGAAAAATTACACTACTTTTTAAGCTTAAAAAGAAAAAACTCATCACAACCATCAACAAATGTTCCCCAAAAATTTAAATGAATTCGACTCAGTTATTTCATAGTTAATTAGGATAAAAAGAAAAGAAGTTTACAATTTTAAATGATTACAATTTTAGGATATCTTCATATTTTATTTTGAGTTTTGTCGATTTTCAAACCTAGTTTTACCCGAGAAAATAAGTACAAGAGTACAAAAATGAGAAGGGTGTCTCGCAACCTATTCGCCATAGACCTCTATGGTAGATTCTACAATTTTTTACTGGAAAAATGTTGCCCAAATTTTACCTATAACTTGAAAATTATTTTTAAACTTTTGGACATTCAAACGGGTGTACCTCGAAAGTTATGGCAAATTTGAATGCTTTAACGCATTTTATTGAAAATTTTATGAACTATTCTAAAAGATGATGTTACTTTTTGAATTTAAACGAAAAAGAATCTTGAAAATGACAGTTTTCTGCAGATTTGCAAAAAATGCAAATTATCCGTGATGAGTTAGAGAAATAATTCGGGCGACATTTTTCCGATAAAAACTCTAGATAGATAGTTGGATGGCGGGATGAAAATTACAGAAGCATCGAGGAGCATATTACAGAGGGAAACGCGTGTGTGTATAAAAACTGATGTCTAAAATCTGTTTTGCAGACTTGACTATTTTATTGAGGTGAAAACTATATGTTACAAATAATAATATAATACTCGTCTGAATGGGCCGAATCGGAATTACAGGGGCTCCGTAACCTCGAGAGAAATTCATGTTGAAAGTGGTAGAATTCCTAAAAGTCCCTAATATGGGGAATGATAAGTTTGGTGACCAGGGCCCCTTTGCCACCAGTAAGTGGCAACGTGATTGGAACGCACCAACCACGTGGCATTCTTTGTCCAACCACCCAATTGGGACATTATTGGTCCCGTTTTCGCACACAATCATACATAGTTGTGAATATGTGTAGGTAAAAGTCGACACAATTTTAGTAAACATAAATTGAATGGATTTAAATCTACATAAATACATATACTTTTACATATTTGCTGAAGTTGTGTTTCAGCCTATTCAGGCAATCAAAGAATATAATCTGAAAGGAGTTAATTGCGTGATTACATTATTTTTTCATTTGCCAGCTCTTTTGAACTAGAAAACTTTGTGCCAGGAGAATTTCACTGTCGAAGTGGATATTCTACCTAGAAAAAAAGTGATGCCCTCTCATATTTCTAAAGATTTCTTTAATAAATTGTGAAAGCATATAACCTAACTAAAGTTAGTTTTCTCTTCAACTTTCTAATTCTACCCCTCTAAATATTCAGCAAACCAAAATAGTTACTTAAAACAAAAAAGTTCTAATTGGATTCATCAAAAAATAGCTGCACTTTCGAAATGTGTAAAAAGTGATTTTGTAAAACCTTGGCAAATATGGCGACAAGCATTTGACAGCTCCAAATGGTACTTTAAAGTTCCCAATAGGACTATGAAGTAACAGTAGCCACTGCATTGTTCTAAATTTCACTATAAAGTAGCAAATCCTTCAAAGGTACAAAGAAATTACACGGCTACGGTTTTGTCACCAAAAAAATATTACTTTAGAGTTGCTAACTATGTAGTAGCAAAGTGTGGTACCGAAGCCGTACCATTCCCCCGCACTTGTCGAATATGTAGTAGCAACATTTCGTTCACTACAAAGTTCCAACTACCACCATCCTGGACCGTCCCAAAAACTAATTTGCAGGATTTGTTACAATGAAGTTAACATTTTTGTGTCTAAAACGTAACCGAAACTTAATAAAGTGGCGGTATCAAAAGAATTGGTATTCGCTACTTAAAATGCTGCTTGGGATATGAGGCAAAATTCACTCTGGCATTAACTGCCTAATATCATTTATTCTAACCGTTAAAAGGCCTGTTCGCCACCAAGACAGCCATGGCTAATTAAGACGACCCTGACTGTTGATTCAGATCAGTTCTCCGAAACGGCTTTTTACTCAACAGCTGATTTATCTTCTGGCACGAAATGTCAACCTAGTGCTATTTGTGCTTCGGGGGTGTTTTGTTTATGTAGAAATTACACGTGCTACTGCTTAAAGATGGTAGCCTTAGCTGAAGTAAGAAATTGTTTTTTATTCCAATATCCGCCTTTAAACTATTTTCTCATTTTAGCTTGCCGGTGACGAAAACACGGGAGAGCATTCCCGGACGTTTGTGTTCGAGGACGAGGGTCATACACTGGGAAATGCACTGAAATCCATCATCAGTCGATAGTAAGTCAATTCATAAAGGCCATTGCTTTGTTAATACTCGTAACTGATTTATCCTTTTGTCATAATTCCAGTCCTGATGTGGATTTTTGCGGCTACACCATACCACATCCGGCCGAAAATAAGATGCACTTTCGCATACAGGCGAGTAAGAAAATTCGCGCAATTGATGTGTTGAAACGAGCCCTGGAGGATTTGGAGCAAGCTTGCGATCATACTATCGAGACATTTGAACGGGCAATGAATGATTTTGGATCGTGATTGTAGTTTTTTGTAGAATTATTATAAATCCAGACAAATAAAATTTAGTTTTAAGGATATGACTGGGTTTTTAAGTAACCAGAGAGGGAATTATAGGTTCATTGCTGATACGACCTGGAATAGAGCTGCCTGTAGAGCAATGTCGCGAACATAGTAAGCGACTTGCCTGTAACACAGGCAGGAAATTCCGAAGATATGAATTGGGAGAATAAAATTAGGCTAACGCTATAACTGGTTGCAAGCTTCAGTATTGCTACATCTTGTCTTCTACCAGCTGACAGTTGTCAAATTCTTGTAAACGAAACATCTTAAATCCAACTAAAGAGGTTTCCAGGTACAGATATACTCCGTTTTCGACTTTACAATTTATATCAATTAGGAAAGGATGGAAAGGTAACTAAAGTTTTATCAGATTTGTAGTATTTCTAGATCTTTGCTTCGGTTTCTTTTATGGTCGGTTCAGACATTGCAGTCATTAACTACAGTCACGGAGATTTTTCATACAAATTGGTAGATTGTCATCAGTCACAAAATTTCTATGAATAAATACCGGCGACAGTAATGTGTGAATTGCTTCTTAATAGAAGAGTCGTTGTTCTGTCTTAAGGGATGGATAGACCTCGAGAGTGAAATTTATTCCGCTGCGACTTACTCAATGAAAATGAATACTTACTGTCGTGGAATGTCAACGCAAACGTTGGGGAATTTCATAAGTTACAATCCGAGAACGGTTCCATAATTCTTCTCGCCCATTTTATGTATTATTTTTCGATTCCCCGGACATTTCATCGTGGAAAATATTTAATGACCGGGAAATCGAAAGATATTACATAAAATGGGCGAGAAGTATTATGGAACCCTTCTTCCCCAGCATTTGCGACTTGTGCCACGACAGTAAGTATGCATTTTCATTGAGAAAGTCGCCGTGGAATAAAATTCACTCACGAAGTCCCTTAATGCTTGAAATAGCACTAAAGCACCGCCATGCATTTTAAATCGTTGATGCTTGAAACAGATTCGACGCGTCGAATGCTACCAACGCATCCAATCTGCTTCAAGCATGACGCTATTTTGCTGCCGCTGTTGAACAGCATGCTGCCAACATGACTTCATCCACCCACAATTCATATTGCTGCTTTCGTCCGCTGTTTTGCTGCTTTTATTCTATTTCAAGCATTAGCTAGCAATAAGATCAACAATTTGGTTGAACACCAAAGCTCCACCGCTTCGCAATAATGTATTCCGCGCTTCTCTTTTCATCAATTGATTTCAAACTCTGATCTTATGATTTTTTATATGAACATATTTCTAGCCCATCCACAATGCTCGAAGTTTGTGTCGATTCCATCGAATCAGCACTTGCTGCCCAAGAAGGAGGTGCCTCACGTATTGAACTCTGTTCAGCCCTCAGCGAAGGTGGTCTGACCCCAACTCCAGGGATGCTGAAAACTCTCAAAACCGATTTGAAATGCAAAATTCCAATTTTCTGCATGCTGCGACCGCGTCGAGGTAATGATTTCCACTTTACCGACTCGGAAATTCAATCAATGGTCTACGATATCGACGTGCTTCGGCAGAATGGAGCTGATGGATTTGTTTTCGGGGCGCTGGATAGTAGCGGGAAGATTGACAGTGAGAGCTGCAAAACTATCCTTAACGCTTGTGGAGATTTACCGGTAACATTTCATCGTGCTTTCGATCTTACCGATCCGGGGAAGATGGATATGAATTTGCAGATTATAAGGGAGTTGGGATTCAAAAGGATTTTAACTAGTGGATATGAGAGTACGGCTATCAAAGGAATTGAAGCAATCAAACGGCTGGTGGTTAAGGCTGATGATATTGTAGTTATGCCTGGAAGTGGAATTAACGAGAGAAACATCAAACAAATTCTGAGTGAAACTAATTGCAAGGAGGTGCATGCATCGGCTAGACGACCGCTTCAAGCTTCGGAAAATGCTCAAAAGGAAATATCAATGGGAGGTGGTAAGGAAGATTTGGAGCCTCGTATGGTTACATGTCCAAAACTAGTCGCCAAACTGGTGAATCAGTTTAATTCGAAAATAAAGGGTAATAGCAATTGAAAAACAGTAGAAACAATTTATTTAATTTAGAAAGACCCTCTATCTAGCATTCTTGTTTGAGGAGATTTTGCCCTCTGTCCGTTGGACTTCAACTGATGTTGGCTTAGACTTTATGCCTTCAAATTCCTTTTCGCTTGCGCTTTCATTCTTTTTACCTGTAACTTAGCTCGAATTAACTTTGTCAGAAATCCGAGTGGTCGTCTTTTGGATATGACCATACATCATCTTTCATCATCATGTACATGCCTGTTGCCATCTCTTTATAATTACTTGAATCCTCACCCTCTCCAGCCTCCCCTATGCATTGGGCTTGATCTTCGTATACCTATTTCTAAGAATGTCTCTAATATTCGCAGAGCGGATTATAATTCAATCTGCACTGAGCTAGATTCAGTTGACTGATTTTCGTCTTTTGCCAATCTTAGCTGTGATAACGCCGTGGATAAGTTTTATAGTTATCTCAACTCTTGCTCGTTTCACTCCTCCTTTCTCGCCAAAAAATAAATAAAATCTCCCCATGGTTTACTGAAGCGCTTGCTATTGCGCAAAAAAGATGTAGACCGTAGCAAATGGAAACGCTCTCCTTCTGCCGTTAATTTCTCAATCTTTAAACGTTCGAGCAAAGGCTAAAAAAGTCATCGAGAATTCTAGAAACTCCAAGGCCCTCGGACCAGATGGCATTTCGATGACCATGTTGAAACATCTCGACCTTCACGCCATTGAGTATCTCACGGCCGCCTTTAACTTGTCGATGTCCACGCTTGCCATCCCTGAAATCTGGAAAACAGGTCGAATTGTTCCCTGTCTCAAGCCAGGGAAGAGCGCAAATCTCGGGGAATCCTACCGCCCCATTACGATACTTTCTCCTGTCGCAAAGACGCTGGAGGCCCTTATTCACCCCACTCTTGTTGCACATGCGAAGCTAGAACCTCACCAGCATGGCTTCAGGAAAATGCATAGTACCACCACTGCCCTCGATGCGATCACTACACGCATTCGTGATGGGCTAAATCAACGCAGTCGTTGTCACAGAACTATTCTGGTGGCAATAGACCTATCAAGTGCATTCGATAAGGTCAATCATTCAATGCTCTTAGCAAACTTGTTGAATATGCATCTTCCTGCACAAGAGATCCGTTGGATTGCCAATTATCTAGCTGGTCGGCACTCCTTCACCGAGTTTCGAGGCAAACGTTCTAAGCTTAGGAAAATCAAATTAGGTGTTCCACAGGGAGGGGTACTCTCCCCCACTCTGTTTAACATCTACATGTCCGGCCTTCCCACACCACCTGAAGGAATCGAGGTGATTTCCTATGCTGACGATTGCACGGTACTCGCCACAGGGAACGATAAGGATGAAATGCGCCTCCGAATTAGTCACTATCTAGGACGATTACAGGCATTTTTCCAAAGCCGAAATCTCACCATCTCTGCGTCTAAAATCTTCTGCGACCTAACCACTAACCACTTGGTGGGAGGACATCAGATGGGAGATGGATATACGTATTGGCAACAATTCTGTTCCTACTGTTAAAAACCCCAAAATTCTCGGGCTTCACCTAGAGAACATGATGACGTCTGCGAATCATGCAGCTTCAGTCAGTGAAAAAATGCGCAGTGGGAACAACATCCTAAAAGCTCTAGCACCTGGGGCAAAGATAAAGAAACCATGGTAGCTACTTATAAAGCGGTGGGTCGACCGGCAGCTGATTATGCAGCCCCAGTTTGGACACATAGTCTATGTGACACAAACTGGTCCAAAGTTCAGGTCTGCCAAAATGCCGCTCTACGCATCGCGACAGGTTGCCTTCTGATGTCTGCCCAGGATCACTTACATCAAGAGACAAATTGATGCCAATACGTGATCACAATCTCCTACTCTCAAAACAGTATCTTGTTGGTTGCTACCGTGAGGATCATCCCAATAATCATCTCATGGACCGAATTCCTCCACCACGACATGTCAGGCGTGGTTTAGGAGACCTTGAGAGAGAGGTTCAGGGATACAAACGGGACCCTTACGATGAAGTTACATACCGAGCCGCCATTCCAGCGATCCACACTGAAGAAGTGAATCGGTCTATCGCGAGTTTAGGTGCGAATAGAGTCCTCTCAGAGCGCCCACCACCAATTTCGCCTGAGGAGATTAGGCTCCCGAGAGCCACTAGAGTAACACTAGCTCAACTTCGGTCGGGCTTTTGTTCACGCCTTAATTCGTACCTTTCTCGCATAAACCCGGACATCCAAAACATCTGTCCAAACTGCAATGGTACTCCTCATGATGTGGGTCACTTGTTTCAATGCCCCGCTGCGCCCACTGATCTTACCCCTATATCGCTGTGGGAAAACCCTATCGCAGCAGCTATGTTTTTGTCCTTAGACCTCACGGACACAAACATTGACAAACCATAAATCGTACCCACATAGATGCACAGAGGTTACACACCTTTCTGCACCGCTACAAGAAGAAGAGAGTGCAGAGCCGTATCCACGGACCTTCCTTTCCAGTAGGCATGTTGTGCCGTTGAAAGGAGATGTGGCGGAATAGTCATTCGTAGATGTGTATCCACAAGTCGTTCAAGTAGTTTGAGCAAAGTTGAAGAGAGACTAATGGGCCTTAGGTCATTAGGTCGGGCGTGTGAGCTTCTGCCCGTTTTTGGAATAAACGTGACCCGCACCTCTCTTCATACGCGAGGAATATAAGCTAGACGGAGACATGCTGTTAGTATGCTCTCTATCCAAGGATAGGTAATGTCTAAGCATTGCTGCAAGTCTGCAGGGATAATGCCATCAGGTCCCGCAGATTTAAACGGCTTAAAACTAGATATGGCCCACAATATCTTCTCCCGAGATAAGATCGAATCACTATCACACGGTGCTGTGTGACTCAAAGGGAATTCAGGTGGTACAGTTACCGAGCTTCCCGGGAAATGAGAGTCAAGCAAACACTCAATCGTCTCAGTGCTCGAAGACGTCCACGATCCGTCTTCCTTTTGAAGCAAACTGGGCATCGATGGATTAGATGCCATCATTTTCCTATATCTTGAAGTCTCAGATGAACCTACGATACTCTCGCAAAAGCTTTGCGTTTGGACGCTCTTACCTCTTTTTTGAAGGAACTGAGATGTTTTTTGTAGGAGATCCAATCCGACTCCGTCCTAGAAGCTTTAGCCTTATTGAAACTTCTCCTGCTCACTGATCTCAATTCGGAAATCTTGGGACTCCACCATGACGGTTTTTCTTGGCAGAATATGAGATGGCAGGGCACGACTCAGAAATCGCTGCCTCAATAGACGCCGTAAAAGTATTTACCAGATTATCGAGCTGTTGCTCGTTGTGGGGCAGAGTCGGTAATGCTGGAAGCCCTTCGGAAAGGGCAATACGAAATCTGGGCCAGTCGGTCCTTCTGCGATCCACAATGTGAGGAACTGCATCAGGACGTTCAGCAAGGCTAAACTGTAAATATCGATGATCAGACAAGGAGTGGGCTGACGACACCCTCCAGTCTTTGATAAGAAATAAGACATTCTCTGATGCTAGAGTGATGTCCAAGACTTCTCGACTATTTATTGTTATAAAAGTCGGCTCACAGCCTACATTACATACGAAGAGATTGGTTCCCATTATATATTCGAGAAGCAGTTCGCCCCGCTCATTGGTGTCAGAGCTACCCCAAATGATATGGTGTGCATTAGAGTCGCATCCTAGAATCATATCAGTTTTCGATGCCTTTGCTGCCGCTATGGCTTCTTTTAAATTAGAGGCAGGTAAGTGATCGGCATCATGAGGCATGTATGCCGATGCGACCCAGTATACCCTACCCCGTAGTTCCAAGCAGACTAAAACACAGTCACTGAAGTTCGGTAGTAAGAAAGCCTTGACGGTCTTACTAACAAGAATGCAGCATCGGGGTCTATCCCGTCCCGTAACGCAGAAAATTGTATAGTCAGGACACCTCAGACCCTTAACCTTCAAGCGGGCGCGCATTTTTTTTACATTACCGGGCGCGCGGCGGTAATTTACCGCCCTCGTCTTTCCCCTCCATTAGCGCTCAACCGTACAACTTCCATTCTTAGAATTATGGTAAATTGAGAGAAGAGCATGTCCCAAATAAGTTATCATCATAAAAAGTATTATCTGGTGAACAATAAAACAAGTTCAGCAGTTTTAGCGAAGCATGTCACTTCAGTGATATTACACAGAGCACACACATTTTGAGCACAACTATACCCACAAATATACAATCCCCGAACGTTTGATGACCGCTGGAAAGGTATGGAAGGTAAAATTGACCCAAAATTTTATTGTATCGTATCTATAACAGTATAACTTAAGAATACATACTTCTCCCACCTCGATCCGGCCAACGGGGGAAAAGCTATGCGTGTTTATATGATGAGGGCGGTAAATTACCGCCCGCGCGCCCGCTTGAAGGTTAACGAGGCCATCTCTCACCCAGGGTTCCTTCTTTTGTTCGTGATAAACGAAGAATAAGAGCAGCCGAAGATTAATTTGGAGAAATCTTAGCATGAGGCTTCTCTCTCAACCACGGTGACGTCCGTCTCCTCATCCTGAGAGGTAGTTTCCAGAGCGGCCAGGTCCGACCAGAACGATAAGCGGTCATCATCCGCGATTTGATCTGCCGACCTTAACTCTGCGAGAGCCGGACCGTATGCCGCAACCGTCCCTTCATCCCTTGATTGAGTGATAACAGGTGCAGGCTCGAGGGCCCTTTTGATGTCGCTTTTATACACGCGAAGTTTTAATTTGATGAAGCTGAACCTAACAGCTCCGCCTGACTTGCTTAACGGGGCCAAAGACTCCTTGTTGATAAGTAGAACCGCACAGCTGCGATTCTGGAGTTCCTAACAGATCTACCCGGCTGACATCATTATTCGTGATACCTTTCGCCCGCATTGAATTATACTTTCATTCGCCATTGTTACGCCTACCAAGGAACCATGACATTCTCCAACTGGGTTCTTTTCCCTCGTCGCTATATTTATTCAAGGTTGCAGTTAGGAACGTTGTTTTTGAAAGGCAATCACATTCTTAGTTTATTTGTTAATTTTTTCTTTAATCTTAATTTTTTAATGCTTATTTTCCTTTTTTTGTTCTAATTTCAATTTTTCACTGTTTAATTGTTATTTTCTCAATAAATATAAGCTCTGTTGAACATTTTTCAAATAAATAATAAGACGTCAAGGTTCCTTAATGATTTTTGATTCTTCGTTCTTTCAAAATCATACATTATCTTGGATTTTGACAGGATGAAGATAAAAAAAACATGGATTAGGATTCTCCGTGTGTGTGTGCGGATGCGGAATAACTCCCCTCGATGTTCAGCGAGACGGTTTATTTAAAAGAACTCCGAGTCCGAAAGGGGCTCCTTTCTCCAATTACTAAGTAACTCCTCAAAAAGTTTGGTGCGTTGCCGACCGTCGTCGTCGGCACAATGCTTTTCGGCATCCTCAATTCGGTAAGTGATGCAGTAGCCAGTCACACGACTTTATGGTTGGATTTTTTTTTTGCGTTCCCAGTTTTTGAATATCTACTCCATTCACAGTGAATCTTTAGAATTTTCAATTTAAATAAAATGGATAAAATCAACTCAATTCCTTCCTGTTATTTTTGTATATTTACATTTCATAAAAGGTATTTTACACACATTTCAACCTTTCGTACGGAAGAAAATTGTTTAGGGTTTAAATGGCACTTGATTATTCTTATCTCTTGGTTGGCAATGAATCATTACTTTAATGGCGCCTCCGTGGCCGTAGCGTGCAACATCAAACGCCTTTTTAGTCTCGGTAATATCAAAATGATGCGTAACCAATCGCTTAATATCAATTGCTCCACTGGCTACCATGGCCAAGGCTGCTGGATAGCTGTAAGAAAAATAAAAGACAATCAAAAAGCTCCATAATAAAATCCTCTTTAGCTGCGTGCTTCATTGAGCTCTTTACAGGACAGGATAGCATCACGTTCTATGCAGATCTTGTTTCGCTATTCTGTGTCCAAAGAAACACAGCTAGTTATTTGGTGAAAATCTTACTCATTGCTGTAGCGGAAAACTCCTCGCACATCCAGTTCCTTCTGCAAACAATTGATCAATGGAATTTTGGCCTCAGCACCAGCCATTCCCATAACGGCTACGACTCCTCCCGAGCGAACAGCCTGTGAAGTATTTGGAAATTTATTATTTTTGCTTCTTGTCTCTGAACAATTTTCAAATTTCCTACCAATATTCCCACCCGTACAGATGGCTCACCACCGAAACAGTCAATTACACGATCCGGCTGCGAACCCAATTTCTCATGAATCAATTTCACCTGTTGCTCCTCCGACATATCCTTGGTAATCAGCAAAGTCTCATCGGCTCCCAATCCCTTAGCAATATCCAGACGACTTTGAACCATATCCGTTATAATAACTTTGGCAGCACCCATTGCTTTACACGTGGCCAGAGTGACCAAACCAATTGGTCCCGATCCCAAAATTAAAACTTCTGAGCCCAGCTCAATGCCAGCTCGTCGACATGCGTGCACTCCGCAAGCAAGCGGTTCGAGCAGACCACCCTCTTCCATTGTTACATTTGGAGGAAGTTTGAAGCAAATATCGGGCAAATGCTTGTAAAATCGTGTAAGATTGCCTGCAATTGGCGGTGTGGCACAGTAAACTAGGTTTTTGCAGATGTTGTAGCGGCCTTTCTGCAAGGGATAATATAATTTATATCATATGTTATGGTCAAAAATGCAGGAATGGTTTACCTTACAAAACTCACAAACTCGACAGCCTGCACCCGGTTCAATGGCAACACGATCGCCAACCTTTAGGTCCTTAACATTCTTGCCGATTTTAGCAATTACTCCAGACGATTCGTGTCCAATAACCCATGGTTCATCCACAGAGATTTCGCCTACGTTGCCGTGAACGAAGTAATGGATGTCCGTACCGCAGACACCGACGCAATCCATTTCGACGAGGACCTCTGAAAATATTCATCAAATAAAAATCAAACTTAAACAGTCGATTTTGAATTTTAATTTTTAGGTGTATTATTCAATCAAAACCATCATTACGAAGAGGTACTCATTCAAAATTGTATGTCACGAGAGTTCAACTAGCGCATAAATAAATTCGAGTTCCGGGCTGTGAGTAACGATGGTTTTGATTATTCAATTTGTTTAGATAAAAAAAAAATAACAAATCCCTACCATGATCTTCAATTTCGGGAATCGGTCTTTGTTCCTGGAATTAAAAATACGTTGAAACGATTAATATTTTCAGAAAATGGTTCATGGAATTAGAAAACGAGATTGGAATAATATTACGAGTACAGTGGAACCTCTCTAATCCGACCCTATCAGGACTAGAGGGTAGGTCGAAACCGTCGGAAACATGGATTACCCAGAGACCATAGAAAATGCCTATCTGATCCATAAAACAAACTAGTAAATTATAACTCTTCATACTCTTCTCGGAGTGTCGGTCGATAATATCAACATTTCTTACTCGATGATATCATTCTTCCAGAAACCAAATTGTGAAGAATGCTTGGCTTTGAATGCTGTTAGCTATTTCTTTACAATCGAATCGAATGAATGTGCGCATATATACCGGCTCTAAAATAAACTATTTTAAAACGTTTTTGGAGATAGTACTTTTTCCATAGGGTATTAAACCGGACTAAATTCTAGTCAATTTTATCATGAACTATCAAACACGAACAAAATGGTTCGGAGTGGAACTAAACTTAGTTCAAACTAGTTAGTGCGGCCCGCGTATATGTCGTTGAAGACTAAAATATTTTTGATTAAAATAATTTATCTTGTTTGCGGTGCACGGTCTATGGTCCTCATACTACTCATGGACTAAGTTCAGTTTTCTCTCTCTCTCTCTTTATGAGATTTTAGGTACAATATTGTTTAGGTAGTAAGTTTTATACTTACTAAATAAAAAAGCGTTTTTTTTTTTAATTGGGATTGGGTTGGATCACCAGGAGGATTGGACTACCGAACATCGGATGAACAAGGCTCTACTGTATATCGGAAAGAAAAAAATCCCAAACGATCCATTCCATATCCTATTGGATTCGAATTCTGAAGGCTGAATCCGTGGATTCGAATCCATTGACTTTGGCGGATTTAGATTTTAATAAAACGAGAATTCATTAAAATACAACAAAATCAATGGAGTCCAATCTACGGATTCATTGTGTGGGTGCGGCCTTAAGTTACAAGTCTCTTTGGAAAGGGTTTCAGTGATAGCACGATTGCAAAATACGAAATACAGAGTTGCGAAATGATCTAATTTGTACTTTTCTAAAAAAAAATCAATTATGGAAAATAATTTATTCGTCTCAGATTAATTATACCCTTCGCTCATAGAGTGAAAGGGTATATTAACTTTGTCATGAAGTTTGTAACGCATTGAAGGAAGCATCTTCGACCATATAAAAATATGAGATGAGTCGATTGGACGATGTCCGTCTGTCTGTCTGTCTGTCTGTCTGTCCGTCTGTCCGTCTGTCCGTCTGTCCGTCTGTCCGTCTGTCCGTCTGTCCGTCTGTCCGTCTGTTGCAGCGCGTTTTTCTCGGCCACTATAAAAGCTACGGAGCTGAAATTTTGCACACGTGCTGATTATTGTTGCAGGCTGTTTGTATGTTTGAATCACCGAAATTGGATCACTGGATCATGGGGCTGCCATACAAACCTAACCCCCCAAATTAGGTTCTTCTAAGAAAAACTTTTTTATGTGTTTACTAATTTCAACCAAATTTCACACAAATGTGTTTCTCTGTATGACACAAAACATACCTAAGAACGGATTGAATCGGATAATGGGGTCATGGAGCTGCCATACAAACCTAACCCCCCAAATTAGGTTCTTCTAAGAAAAACTTTTTCATTTGTGCACCAATTTCAACCAAATTTCACACAAATGTGTTTCTCTTGATGACACAAAACATATCTAAGAATTGAGCAAATCTGACCATGGGGTCATGGGGTGGCCATATAAACCCAACCCCCATTTTGGTTCTTCCAAGAAAAATTTTTTGCACCAATTTCACCAAACCTTGAATTAATGTGTCTTTACCAAAGCAAGAAAAAAGTTCAAAAAGAATGCAATCGTACTGTGGGGTCATGCTCCCGCAACCCCAATAAAATTTTCTAAGTAAATATTTTTATTTGCCCACTTATTTCAACCAAGCTCAAAACTTTTGACAAGACGGAAAAAAAGAATGAGGAGGGGGTTTAAATACAAGTCATAGGTACGCTCGAAAAAACGTTTGGCCCAAGGAGAGCGAAGGGTATCCAAATTTCGGCCGCGCCCGAAATTAGCCTCGCCCCCGGGGGATGGCGAGCGTAGCGAGCAGGGGCGAAGCTTCCTAGTTTTAATTTTCGGAAGATCAAATCAATGTAAAGGAGTTCGCAGAATCACAAATATGATAGCTTGCCAAACACCGAGCAAGCTCTTTAGTCCGAGGCTCGATAACGAACTTTGTTTTCTACAATGAGATTTTTCTAGGAAGACATCTTCTCGTGATTTGGCGAGCCCCATAATTGAAATGAAATTATACATAAAAAACAGTAAAGAGTATCAATTTGGCGTGCCTCAGCCCCAGCAATTTTTCTTTTTACCGTAAATCTTTGAGGAGCATTGTCGGCTATTTGTATTATCAGACATTTCTCGACAACTGAACTCGAAGTATGATTCAGTTTTCAGCCACACTATTATATTAGGTACGAAATGGAACAGTTTCGTATATTCCACAAACATGTTCGCCATTCTGATCCCCTAACTGCAATTTTGCGGATCAGAAATAATCTCCGGTTCTTTTCCTTTATCTGCCTTTGTGGAATATGCTAACGAAAACAACCGGAGACTATTTCTGATCCGCAAAATGGCAGTTAGGGGATGAGAATGGCAAACATTTTTGCGGAACTGTTTCGTTTCGTAACCCCACTTTCAAGTCGATTTATTGGTTATGTTTTTTAAATATGTATTTCTGAATACGCAACGATTTGTTTTTTTGCAGTGTTGAGTTTCGAACATTCGTTTCACTGTGCATCTGTAGAGCTTCCAGTTTGAAGATAGTTTGACAGCAACAAAAATGTACAAAATTATGTTTTTATGCGAATTTCAGCGAACTTTTTAATATTCAAAATTGGTTTGTGCGAAATTACGGCTTTTTATTAGCGAAATTTACGTACCTCTACGTATGCTTTAAAAAAGCACTTTACCCTGTACCGATCTTATAGTCACACTAAACTAAGGTGACCAGACTCACGAAGACTCAATGCTGTACATACGGAATTGGATTGATTCCCGTGGTCACAAATATTTGTTTAAGCTAGATTTTATTTGCTGTTAATTGGGTACACTTCGTAACAATATCTACCAAAATGTCATCCAAATGGGGATTTCACTGTGCCAAACCTATTGCTCCGGAATCTCAGTTAAACAAGCAGAATTAAAACAATTTCAAAACCTTCAAGCGATAATAATCCCGATCACTGATCCCCTCCCCCTCCGAAAAGCTATCTACGCTATTGGTTCTGCTTCACAAAAAAAATCATCAGCATGTGAGGTATATTTTAACACGAAAAGCTTTAACAAGAAAGAGTACTCGAAATAAGATTAAACACATAAAACAAAAGATAGATTTCGGAAATTTCAGATTTATTTAACTTCCGAACGCGGATAGGTAGGACCTTGAAACTTAGAGGAAATGTTGGAGTTATACAAAATGAATGATTAACAAACACAAAAGTGCGACTATCTCGCTAAATATCGATCGCATAGGGTACAGTAGTCGAACTTTAGACCTTAAAAGCAGACAAAACTGATCACAGGTTTCATTATTATTATTATGTGAATTATTATTTATATAATTTTATTTTATATATTATTATGTGAATTAAGTTTCATTGTGTGGCATGGCAAATGCTGTACATTACACAATATACTGTAAGACAGGACAAAATGCTGTAGGAATGTAGGTATCATTTAGTAAGGTTAAAGGATTATAATTTCATTTTTAGAACAAGAAGTCTTTGTAAACGTTAATTTTTCTAATTGAAATTAAATGAGCTCGTTTTGATACAAAAAATCCATTAAAACTCAAAAATAAACCTGATAAGGGTAAGAGCCTCTATACAAACTTTGCCAAAATTTCATTGTGGTGATTTTTTTAAATTCAATTATCAAAATCAGACTCTGCGCGTTTGTATTATTACACGGCCATTCAAGAATTATTCATTTGAATTGAATATCAAAACTGGACGCACAGCGAAATGGCGACATGTTTGAATGGAATGACAACAGCCATTTGGCTGCACGTGTCGCCATTTGGCGACTAATCTAGATGGACCTTAAGACCATGTGTCAATTCAAGCTGTAAAATTCATACGATTTGCAATTTACTTCCCCACAAATTTCTTATTCTGACTGACCATATTAAGTAAATAATGCAAGCCTCACATAAGCAAAATTGTATAGCCATAAAAAATTTGCAAATTTTGGTATAAAAAAACATCCGTTTGCACAAAAATTTGAAGAAAATTTTCTTATTCGCATAAATGGGTACTCGTTTAACATCTGAGTGAGATCATAATCCGTCATACGGATCGTGAGTTCGAGAAACATCATAAACTGAATTCGTTCACGGCGAGACTCGAACCCACGACCCTGTGCACCATAAAAAATCACTATAAAATGTTATAGTCGTACTTTCCACTGACTACTATATTTGTTCACACTGTACTAATAAATTGTAAATCTTCTTAAGAACTACAACCCACTACACAACATGTATAGAGCAACATACCAATCTCAAGTCTTCGATTCCGTAGAGTACGGCTGTTAAATTATCCTTGGCCATAGGAAAATCCTAGTAGTTGTTCACTGCACTCGACGAGCGTTGAAACTGAAATCAGTGGTAGCGTGTTTCACATGTTATATTAAACATTTATTATGCAATCATTAAATTGAATTATTGATAGCAAGCAAGTCTATCAGTTATACAATTTAAAGTGATTATATACAAGTTCAAGTACATACTAGAGTATAGATTCTGCTAAGATACATACAAAATGAATTGAATTCAAAATCATCTCTCTTGTTGTTACTTTATTCAATTAAAAGGGGCAAACAATGCTGATAACTGGTTAAACTGATTAAGAAACATGTGAAATAGTTATGCTTGAAAAATCATCACTTGACCACATGCTTACAAATGATCACTACAGAATTTAGTGATTTAGATTTTTTGTGGAAGATAAATGTAATATGTATAAACATAACATAAAGGGTGTGCCAAAAGTCAAGGTTAAACCGAAGTTTCATGTACATTTGAAGACGCAAAAAACAATTTGAGAAAATTGGTTACATACATATTTTCAAGCCGTAATCAAAATAAATTTAAAAGTTAAATTCTTGGTTTTTAACGAACTCCTGCGGCAAATTTTAATATTTCTCCAATATCTAAATCATACTGTCCGAATGCGCTTTTATCCTCTGACCAGACCACGTACAGCCAAAATACTGGAATCGCTGATATTGCCAATACTTCGGCGTATATAAATCTTGCTAGACACCAACATGGCTTTTGGAAATCGCAGCGCCGAAAAATTTCACTCTCGAGGTCAGTACTAGGCTTAAAGTATTAAAATGGGTCGCAAATTACCTTATGTCGGTTGCCAGACCTGTACTAAGTTTAGAGACAGCAAATTAACTACGTAGAATCAAGGATGGCGAGTACCACAAGTAGAAGTTCTATGTCTCTCCGTGTTCAACCTATAAATGTGAGGACTTCGCACACCACCTGAAAGGATCGACCTTATCCAAAGCCCTCTCTATTACAAGCCGAGGAAAACTTGGGAAATCAGCCCATGTTTGCGTTAGAAACACGTCAATGCGGTGGACAAATGTACGGGCAAATTTTCTGCTTTAGCAACATGTTTCAAAGAGACAAAGTTAAAAAATTAATAATTACACGAGAACTTGTGTGATCATCTATTTATCACAAAATCCAAGAGGCGTAAAGAGACCACCTTGAGGAGTGTCCCTATAAACCTGTCTTGTAACCGTCGTGGATCTTGTCCTAGATCTGAGGATCACATCAACTAGCTGAAGAGTTTTGACGATTCTGACCAAGTGAAACGACCACCGGCATGTTCTGTCCAAGGCCAAACTAAATCCCCGGAAATCAAATTCGTTCTAGAGATCCTTAAAAGATGCTTCACGTAGGTCGTTGGGGAAACGGCAGATGTATTATCTGCACTAACTCACTAGTATCTAAATCGGATTTTTTCAGCCTTAAAGTAAGCTGACCAAACGTACAGCATTTTGCTGTACTATGCAGCATTTTGACCTGTCGTACAGCATTAGTAAATGTACAGCAAAATGTACAGCATTTACAATGCCACACAAAAAAAAACTTAAATTGGTACATAATAACTAATATGGTTCCCGGTGAGGCCTGTGGTCAGTCTTGTCTGTTTTAAATGTGTTTTTAGCAAGATAATCGCACTTTCAGGTGGCAAACGTTAAGTTTCAATAATTTGGGAACTTTTTGATCGATCGTTCCGAAATTTAACACACTTGTAGAGCTACCTGCGCTTACTTTTACTTAAATTCCTCCATATTTTAGGGTCTTCCCTATCCTTCGGCACTTACAGCTGCCCAAATCGCACTTTTATCTTTTCTAATCAAAAAGTCTCAATAAAATGTTGTCCAATAAATTTTAAAATTGACAGACTTCTGGAGCCCCACACTGTCCATATTTGATGAAAATTGCAAGGCTCTAGCTCACACTTGTAACTTGTAGAGCTACTTAGCGCTCACCGCTCATACTCCCTCCAAATTTCATGGCCCTGCCTATCCGCGTTCGGAAGTTCAATCGAATCAATCCAAAATTGTCCTTAATTCGGAATTTTTTGAGCGGAAAATTTTGAAATTTTACAGCCATGTATACAGCACCGCACTGCCCATATTAGGTAAAAATTTCAATAATCTAGAGATGCCATGATTCACAAGTAACAGCCGTTTAAAGATGTGATTTTAGTTTCTCACAAAACGATGGAGAAATCACTGTACTTCATCCGATTCCCCTTTTATCATCTTTAGGAAAAAGAAAATGCAAACTAAAGGTCTCTGCAAGGATTTCCCCAATATCTCCACCAATTCCAATAAACTGGCGCTAAATCCGCAGAGGATCGCCATCCGATTAAAAATTCTCTACCCAATGAGGTATTAGTTTATCTATCGTAATAAACTTTTAAATTTGTAGGTACAAGGAGAGGTAGCTTTCGTACTTCAAATAAACAGCTTCATGATTTTTGCCTCAGGGTCATGGATAGTCAGAGACAGGGGAAAGGGCCATCATTATCCGTGCAATGCTGCCGAGACTGGAGATTCGAACACTGAAATTCAAAAGTTGAAAAATCACTGAGGCCCGTATTCATGAACATTCCTTAACTCAAGGAGACCTTGAGTCATGGTGACCTTGAAATTTTCTAAATAATTATTATTTTTATTCAGGAGTCAATGCATCCTTGATTTAAGGCGAAACTCAAGGAGACCTTAAGTTTTCAATAGACTTGAAATATTATATTTCAAGGAAGGTGGGCAGCTACCTTGACTTAAAGTGAGGTTGACTATAGAAAATTTTGAGTTTCTCCTTAAATCAAGGATGCATTGACTCGTGAATATAAATGATTTCTATGAAAAAGTATGGGAATAAAATAAAAAATAAGGAATGTTCATAAATACGGGCCTTAGTATCAACTGTCTAGAAAGTGAAAATCGTATCTGCATTGGAACAAATTGGATTTATCAATTGTCCTTTCTTAAAATATGGTTTTAAAATGTTTAACATCTTTTCTAACAAAATGGAACTGACAATTTAAATTGACAGGGAATCCTAAATTTTGTCGGAGATGAATTACTAAAAAAAGTCCTGGCTTATTGTGTAAAAAAATAATGTGAGTTTGCCCCTTCTAAACGAGATCCTGGCTACGCTTTTATCCGTGCTTGTTATAGCTTTGCGTGTTAAAACAGACATTTGTACTTCACATGCTGATGACGTTTTGTCAATGAGAACATTTAGAAGTTGAGGGCTCTTTTCTGGGTCCTGTTTGGTATCAACAGAACCTTGCTATCCCCAGTTTCACCACACATTTCCCAGAATATCGGCTACTATTCCTTCTATATTCTGTTTACGAATATCATTTATGGAAGGAAAGAGAATACGTGGTCAGTTTATGGCATCCATCATGGTGGTAGCCTCATGACATACAGTCAACGGCACTTAATGCGACCGCATCAGGACCTTGTGGTAGAAATAGTATTATTGAGGGTTTGTCTGAAAATTAAAAAATTGAAAATGAATTCCGCAATGTGTACAGCATTGGACCTTCGGGAATCTGGTCACCTTACCTTAAAGGTATGTACTGACTTCACCTAGCGAAAAACTTGCATATGTCTCCCGTGAAAACGGTGCCGTGGAGACTTACTTTTTATTCAATAAATTTAAGATAAATGTTCATTCGTGTTCTGGTTGATTGTTTATGACATCTTTTCACTGTGAAATAAAGTGCAACTGCATTATTTTCGCTGGCGAAATGTCAAAAACCAGTGTGGAGACTTTCATGTGAAGTGAGTACCACCAAGCGAATTCGATTTCACGATCATAAAAATTTTGACAGTATTTGCATGGATTTCACGTGAACTGACGATGTTAGTACCTACTTGAACTGAAGATGTTAGTACCTACTTTAAGGGCTGAATTAAGATCGAGAGTAAAATTTTTCGCCCAGGGATTATATCAATAAAAATGGATACTTACTGTCGTGGAATATGTCACAAACGGTGTTCCATAAGCTACAATCCGAGACCGGATCCATAATTCTCCTCGGCCATTTTATGTATTATTTTTCGATTCCCCGGTCATTTGACATTTAACAATGAAATAACCGGGGAATCGGAAAAAAATACATAAAATGGTCGAGAAAAATTATGGAATTGTTTTCGGATTGTAGCTTATGGAATTCCCCAGGATTCCCCACATATTCCACGACAGTAAGAATACATTTTCATTGAAAAAATCGCAGCGGCGAAAAATTTCACTCTCGAGGTCAGTACTAGGCTGTAGTTTAAAAAAAAAGACTTTCGCCGTGTTGAACTATCTTAGTAACCGTGGTTAGCCATTTCCGTCAATAGTTATCTCTTTGTTAACATTTAGTCCAATAATATCGTATTTTCGTCAGGAAAAAAATACAGAAGTTTATTTCTCAATTTCGTTATATGTATTTTGAGGCGCTGATTCCGAATATCATCTTTGCACCCTAAAAAACGTGCCGCAACCTTTAAAAAAGGGGGGAAAGGGGGGCATTTTTTCGGTTTTTTGCGATTATTTCAAAAACGGTAAGAGATACAGAAAAATGGTCTGAGGACGAAAAAACTACATAAAATTATCTTTGCAACGATATATAACACATTAGAGTTTAATTGCATATTTCGGCGTTAGAATAGAACATAAATTAGAATATTTTCATTTTAGACCTTTTTTAAAAGCTCCATAACTTTTCAAACAATGTTAGTTCAGCCGTAAAATTTTGTTACAAGTATTAACAGCAAGTTTAAGATAATGTTAACGTAAACGCTGAGTCGCTCCGGTCAAGGACCCCCAATATCCCCCCATTTAAATTTGTCAAAAGGTCATAGTCACCCCACCCACCAAAAATCAGCTCATTTGGATAAAAACTAAGGGTACCTCCCATACAAAGTGACCCATCAGGAGTTTGTTTAAAGGTTGCGGCACTTTTTTTAGGGTGCAAAGTTCATAATCGGAATCAGCGCCCCATAATACATAAAGAACGAGTGAGAAAAAAACTTCTGTATTTTTTTCACGGATTGGTACTAAATCGACACGATATTACTGAACTAATTGTGCACATATCTTTCTTGATGATGTAGCAATTACTTCAAGATTCAAGTACTCCAGCAAGTGTATCATAAAGGGAGGCTTAGTTTTATGCAAAACTTTCAAGAGAGGAACTCCTCCTAGCAAATTTAACCTTTTTAATTAATGTTTTTAAAAGAACAGTAACCCAAGCAAATCAAAGAAAATTTCTTTAAGTTTTCGGATTTGGGGGCCCCTTTGGCGGGCCTGTGTTCCGCTGAACATATGGAATATTCTGTACGTTATTCCACTGAATATCATATAAATCTGAAATTAAAAAGTATATGTTGTATACATATCTATTTTAACAAACGTTGCTTGTGTCACCATCATTAGTTTTTGGCCTGACGTTGATTTTTAAGGACACCCTGTATATTGTATTTTTTTTTTTACTGATTTACAATTCATTAAGTATTTATTTATATTCAAAAATAAATTTAATGTATTATGATACGTAATAGTGTCACAGAGGTTATCAATTGGACGGATATTTTTTCAGGATTTAGAAATTAAATTTTTCAAATTTAATAATAGATTAAATTGTCATTGGTATAAAACTCCCACGGAATCGATCAATATATTTCCGCGCCTCTTTGTAGACTCTTGAAACTGTACACCTGTACATATACAGTCAAGTGAATAGTTTCTCACTATTAGATTAGCGTCTGGCTGGTCTAGCGGTTAGTGCGCGCACCTTCGGTGCACAGGGTCATGAGTTCGAAACTCACCGTGGATCATGGTGTTTTTCGAACTCACGAGTCACGAGCTTGTGACGGACTATGATCTCACTCAGATGTTAAACGAGTACCCATTTATGGGGATAAATAACACTGCTGAGCGTGATGCTGATCTCATTACCTCAACAAAAAGCAGATAAGATCTTGGAAATAGGATGTCACTAACACATCCTGCGGCCTTAGTCCAATGTTGGATTGTCGCACCTGTTATTTTTTTTATTTTTATTAGATTAGCGTAACATCTAAACTCGACTAATGTGTATTAACATCCCAGCTAGACAATTGTCTCCGATACCCAACGGAATCGATAAGTCCTCGATTATATATCGATAGCTGCCATCGATATGTCTCCAATAACCTACTGAATCGATCCAATTTCGATTATTTACGTCCAATTGTCTCCGATACACAACAGAATCGAAATGTCTTCGATCCCAAATCGAAGACCTACATTCAGTTGTCTTCGATATCATTGTCATCAAAGAGTAATCGATCCGAAAACGATGACTTTTTATCCATTTGTCATAGATACCATCTAATCGAAATGTCTTCGATCACATATCGATGACTTTCATCTAAATGTCTCTGAATTAAATTGAAATTGTCAAAAAATAAAACAACTAATTTATTCTCGTAATTAGTAATCCTAGATAGCTTAGGTGTAGGACGTAGGACTACGAAACTATAGGTGCCCGGTTCAATTCCCAGTAGAAGCAAAATGTAAAAAGGTTAAAGTTTAATTAAGGTTAAAAAATAAGTATAAAATAGATAAAAAAAATTAAAAAAAAAAGGAAAAAAATAAAAAATAATAATTTTTCACCACGGTCATTGTTTTTCCATAAATTCTTCATAGTCCGTAGTGGTCGATTCTACATCAACGACAGTCTTCGGAATAAGATCGATTCCAGTTCTCACTTTCGGTATCGAAAAAACGGCCAAGCCCATACAAATGTCTCCATAGTTTGATCGAGAAAGTCATCGATTCCTTAATAGAAGGCGTTCGATTCTTTATTGATGAATTGTCGATTCTGTTCTAACTGGGATAAAACGCAAATTTTGCACCATATCGGTTTCAGTACATAATGTACTTGATTTACCTCAACCGCATAATGTACAAAATAATACATCTGATACCATGTAATTTACATAATATTGCCTATGCTATTGTTTATTTTCTATGTAGTCCATATCATCGTTATCAAAGCTGAAGTGTCACTCGGGCTATCACAGATAGAGTAAAAACCAAACAGATTTTACATACTATAATTAGCAAAATACAAGGTCAAAATTGCACTGAGTAGTTGAAGACAGGTTAGGACTGCAGATAATTATTGCTATCGTCACAACTCTAATGTACATATTTTCTTTTTCTGAATTCCGCTTTTAATGAAAAACATTTACGAACGTAAATTATGAAGGTCGTTTGAAAAGTTCTGGCCCAAGGCCCAACTATGAGGATCTGTGAGTTTCAACTCACAGGAGTTACATACTTCAACCTGCTGTTGTTTACATTGCTTATCAGATATGATGATTTTTCTACGTGGTCCTATTACCAATTTCCCTCATGGACGGACCAGACCTAGTTATGACTGAAAACTCTGTAGTATGAAGTTATGATACAGGAAGGTTCTATTTGACATGATCACCCAAAAATATGCGTCCACGGACCTGTGACAGCTGCATCTTGTCAGAGCATTATATGAGGGAGCTTATAGCTTATACTTAGAGGTACGGAAATTTCGCAAATAAAAAAAAGGAATTTCGCATAAACTAATTTTTAAAATGAGAAATTTCGCTGGAATTCGCATAAAAACGTAATTTTGTCCATTTTGTTGCTGTTAACATTTAATAAACTAGAAATTCTAGAAAATCCCAATGAAACGAATATTCAAAAATCACGACCACATTTCATTCAGAAATTTTTAATAATTATTAGCAAAAAATAGACTAGGAAGTAGTGTGGCTGAAAACTGAATCATACTACGAGTTCAGTTGTCGAGAAATATGTTGACAATACATACGACAAGTCGACAATGCCCCTCAAGAAGTTACGGTAAAAAGAGAAACTGCTGGTGAAGAACACGCTGGTACTGTTTCGCTTTTTTATGTACAGTTCATTTAAATTTTGGGGCTCGTCGAACCACGAGAAAAGCTCTAGCTTCAAAAATCCCGATGCAGGAAGCAAAGTTCGTTAATACAGCCTCCGACTAAACACCTTGCTCGGTGTTTGGCAAGCCATCCGTGCTCGTCTGCGAACTCTTGCATTTTTGGAAACTTATATATTCTTATTTTGACAAAAAATCAATCTGAGATGAAAAACTATTTTCCATAATTGATTCTTTTTTGGAGGAAAATTAACTTTTCGTGGAAAAAGTACAAATTCGTACATTTCGCATCTATTTCGTAAAAACGAAATTTCCGTACCTCTACATACTATATATAGTTCTATGGTCAGAGCCACTGTTACGAACGCGAGCATCTAACTTACGTACTTCTAGTGCTTCCAGTATTCAGATTAGACCAAGTGCTATAGGTTAGGCTCCGCTCTCAATCGTAGTGGGTGTTTACCCTGCATTTTTTGAGTTAAGATTCAGACCATCAAGGTTTGCTCTAGATCCAGGGCCGGATTTAGCCCCTATGACGACCCTGGGCAGTACCCAAATTGTCGCTCTCCGCCATTGGTTAAGCTTGAATGTAGTATAGAAGTCGCCTACGCATAGTATACGCTTATGTTTTCCAATATACGCCGCGTGGGCCACAACCCGGCCCGCGAAACGCTCTTATCCGACCCGCGAATGACTTCCAAAAAGTTGCAACTTTAGCAGAATTTTGTACAAATTTTTAAGCAAGAAAAAACGATGAATGTGTATGCACCAAAGCGCACAAAAAAATGTTATGCAGATTATTGAATGATTCACAAAAATTTTTCAACTACTGAAACTATAATTGGGTTACTCAAAAATATTATGACTAAAATTGGGGATAGTGAAGTTAATCGAACGATCACGCCCACAGAGCACGACTCTGGAACTGGCCAAAAAAGGTAATTGAGCGATTCAGAGAGAGAGAGAGAGATGTTACTTCTTTCAGACCCCTAATTTTTCATTTTATTCAATTATTATTCTTTCAAAAGAAAGAAGCTGAGTGCCCGGTTCGGTTAGTCGATTGTACGAATAATCGAAACTTTACTGTAGTTCGTCGCCTGTATATATGCAATCTGATGTACTTCTAATAATTCCTAGGCTAAGCTTACCATACGTACAGCATTTTACTGTACAGTACAGCATTTTGACCTGTCCTACACCATTGGGAAATGTACAGCATTTTCCATGCCCACAATAAAACCTAACTCACCACATAATAAGCTCCTCCGTGAGGCCTTGAACAGTCTTGTCTGTTTTTAAGGTGTTAAGTTAGACCCCTGGGCTGCTTAGCGCTCACATTTCCTCAAAACTACACGGTTCCACCGCGTCCGGAAGTTATGAATGCCTAAATTGTAATTTTTAAATTTCTAATTGGCAATTGTCCATCACTTGGAAATTCGTGACCGAAATTTTTTTAAGGGCTCTCTTCCACTGCAAGCGTAAACTTGAGCGGCGCGGCGCTCCAGCGGCAAAGCTTTCACAAAATGTGCGAAAAAAAGCTTTTACTAGTAAAAGGTATAAGCACACATAATATTCAGAAAGCTTTTCCATTGTATTGAATGGAATTTTTGTTTATTTTGCATAGTTACGCCATATTTTGCTTGGTTACGCCATTAAAATTCGGAAAAGCTTTAAACGCGGGAGCGCCGCGCCGCTCGAAGCAGGTAATGGACGGCAGGCGTAAATTTAAAAAACTTGTAGAGCACCGTCGCACATTTCGTGAAAATTTTAAGGCTCTAGCTGTAAGGGTTTTAGAAGTAACAGCTGTCGAAAGATGCGATTCTAGATGTAAAGTTAGGCCCATGTACGAACGATATTTAGATAGATAATAATAGTTCAATTGTTCACTTTCGATAACTGGGGAACTGACCCGAATTTTTTCATGAGCAAAATTTTAATATTGGGCACACTTGTTGGTGAACATTTCAAGGCTTTAGCTACCAACGTTCAGAAGTTCCAGCCACCAAAAGATGCGATTTTAATTTATTTTTCCTATCAAAAAACAATGGAAAATCCGTCACAGTACCTATACTCTATCCGATTCCCCTTTATCAACCTCTATAGGAAAATGGACAAAGCATAAAAAATAAAGGATTTTTGGATAAAGTTTTTTCCCCGCAATATGTACTTCCAATCCGTTGACAGCCAGCCCTGTGATGAGCCCAGGGGATCGGCAGGACATTTTTAATATAACCATGGAGGAATACATGCTCTTCCCCTAAAATATCGCAGCCAGGATAGATTAGATTAGATTGGCTGTGCGTGCCAACTCATCCGCCTGTTCGTTCCCTGTGATGCCTATATGACCTGGGACCAGCAGAAGAGTGAATCTATTATTTACGCCTAGTTTTTCAGTGCATTCAGGCAACACTTAACCAACCTTGACGTGACCTTCGTTTATTTACATAGTTAGCACGTAAACAGAGATCGGCGCATGTTCTAATTGCGTACACTTCTGCCTGAAAGACAGTATAGTGTGGTGCCCCATAGGTATAAATATCTTGTGTGCCTGGACAAACCACACCTGCTCCTGAACCGTTAGTAAACCAAATTAGACTGCCACTCCTCTCTGCTCCATGTTTCAGCCTAAAAACGGCGGCCGCATAAGATCTCCTTTGGAAGGTGATCGGAAGGCATGTTCACCATGTTCACGATAGTGATGTTGTTGAGAGATTTTAGCTGCCCCTTGGTAAGCTCCAGGTTGGCATCGCTCGCGATGAGCCAGTTTTGCCTTGGTTTCGAGGTGTCTGTCGACAGGATGTAGGTGAAGTAGCACCTCTTGAGCGCTGCTAGGCCAAGATCGAAGTGCACCGGTGGTAATATGAGACATGCTAGTCTCTGTACCTTGCCTAACACGGACTTACTCTCCGTAGTCAGGGCTCTCTTCCACCAGACCACAGCACCGTAGTCTAGAGTGGGTCTAACTATTACTCTGTAGATCCAGAGCATAATGGAGGGTTTCATACCCCAGCTCCAAAGGGCTCTGGTGGCTTTTTCAGCCGCGCCGCTTCGACATGCTTTTTCCAGTAAAGTTTGCTGTCGAGGATTATCCCGAGATATTTGACTTGATTCCCAATTGGTAGGTGGGTGTTGTACATTATCGGGCGTCTGAGTTCAGCCCGATTTCTGTTCCTGAAGAAGGATATGATGATCGCCTTGGATGGGTTTACTCGGAGCCCGTTCGCATCACACCATTTTTGAACTATTTTCAGGGCTGGTTCGAGTAAATCAGGTACCCTTAACAACTATAATCACATCGTCGGCTTATTCCTGTACGGAGAAGTCATTGGATGTGAGCTTCCACAAAAGTTCGTCCGCAACCAGGCACCACAGGAGTGGCGAAAGTACATCGCCTTGTGGGCAGCCTCTAGTAACCTCAGCAAGGAGAGTTAGCTCGTTGATTTCGCAGACGACTTTTCTGGAGGAAAGTATGCTGCTAATCCATCCTATAGTCGTATCTCCTACCATCTTATTTCTCAGCGCTCTTTCAATTGCATCGAAGGAAGTATTACCGAATGCCCCTTCGATGTCCAAGAAAGCAGCAAGCGTGGTAGTTTTAGCCTCAAAGGTCCTTTCAATCTCTCCTGCAAGGATGTGGAGCGCGGATTCTGTGCATTTACCTGGTTGATAAGCAAACTGCCTTTTGTGTAGCGGGTTACTAATCAGCGTGGTTTTTCTGATATGCTTGTCAAGTATGAGTAACAGCCTTGGCCAAAGGAGAGTCCAACGTATCGTGTGTCAAAGGTATCAACATCGTAATGGAAAATCAGACATTTATATCTCAATTGGAATTTCCTTTTTTAGTATCCTTTTCAAATTAAACATTTCAGCTGCGTGTCTGGTCAAAAACTGAACAGGATGAAACAATTTTCCATACAAACAATCTAAAATTGCCCTGATCAAATTGACACGGGGCATGATTTGTGTGGAAAGTTGTCCTCTTCAGGCAACACGCTTAATATCTGAACTTTACAGTAATTTTATTTCCTTATACATATAGTACGAATACATACGAAATTATGTGAATAATATTACAACTACACCACCTCAAGACCTGCGCATGCTCAACATTGTATTTATCTCCCAAATAATTATTCTGGTCCTGTCGATAATCTCGCGCAATTGTTTATTTTTCAGCGTGACGGTATCGATGAGCTCGCGGTTCTCTTGCAGTGCCTTTTTGTATTCCTCGCATTGTGACGTGTCCGTGCGATGATCTGGCTCGTCTTTGTAGGGAATCAGACTCTCGACATGAGTGAATTCCATTCCTGAAATGAAAAGACATATTTTGTATTTTTCGGCATTTATATCAATAAATAAATAGCTGCATTTTTTGGCAGGGGAACAGGAAAGGATATCTTTAATTTCCATAAAAATTTTACAGGAGCATGACTATGATATCACTCAGATGTTAAACTAGCACCCATTAATGGAGATAAATAACACTGCTGAGCGTGCTGCTGATCTCAACACCTCAACAACAAAAAACAGTTAAGTCCTTGGAAATTGTATGTCACTAACACATCTGCGGCCTTAGTCCAATGTTGTACTGTCGCGCCTGTTATTTATCTTTACCCAGGACAAGATTTATATGGAAAGTTAGTTTATCCTGTCCTCTTCTGAGGCCAAAGCAGCGCCGCCAAAAAAATTCAAGTAAATACCTTGTGAACAGCCATCATTGCTCTTCTCATAGATTATCCGTATTCGCTTGAACAACAATCGAATTGTTCGGAAATATTCCTGAACCTTTTTCTCTGTGCTATTATCACGATTTCCGGCCGTGGGCTGAATCGTCTTCAATGCCGAAAAAATCTCCTGAAAACGCATTGTAATATCCTGCACTGTTTCCTGCCCCAAACGAGTCAAATTGATGGGATTAATCTCCTTCTGGCCGGACGGTAGCATCGTTTGTTGTTGTGGTTGCGGTTGCATGGTTTGCGGCACGACCATAGACGGTCCCGTACTCGGCGTCGAGGGAGTCTGCAGGGTCAATTGGGGCTGTTGCTGTTGCATCTGTTGTTGTTGTTGCTGCTGTATTTGTTGTTGTTGCTGTTGGATTTGATGCTGCTGTTGTTGCAGCTGCTGATGTTGCATTTGTTGTTGAGCCAACGCTTGAGGATTGGCTTGTTGTTGAGCGTGCGAAGGGCTATGCATGCCGGACGCACCGTGACCTATGCCTTGGGCGCCCATTCCCATAGCTCCGCTTTGCATCATTCCTTGCCGTTTTTGGGCCATCATTGTTTGCGGATCCCAGCCACCCATGTTGGATTGATTTTGGACCATGTTCATATTCATCATTTGATTGCCGAAGTTGCCCATATGTCCGGCGACGGGATTATTGTAATTTCCGGGGAATTGACCGGACATTTTTGCAGTTTATGTTCACCGGCTGATGCGAAACACTTCAAGAAGGGAATGTGAGACGCGATTCTTTTAGATTAGATGCTTTTATAATCGAAAATTCGACAAGAACACCGACTACCACCTGAAATAGGATACTAAAACTAAAAACTGTCAAATCTAATTGACATTTGGCTGTATGTGTGATTGGAAGGCAGCATTAATTCTCCTCAACAACACAGCTTTCCTGTGGCGAGCATTGAAATTTAACCATCCCAGCGATCAGCTGGGATTAAGAAGACGTTAAAACCTTCATCTCGGTGGTTAAAACCTATGATATTTAACTGGATTGGAAATCATCGTGTAGATGAGCGTACGTGTGTCTAGAAATTTTTTCTCCTCTTTCTCAACGCCACCTCTCCATGGAAGTATAAGATAAAATGGAATGGGTGTTTTGTCAAAACTCCATGTAATCTAGTGATATGTGGTGTTACCACATTTGGATCCCCATAGTCCCCGCCAACAGTCCGCTATTTCCAAGGTTACCATTTTTCACGTTTCGCTGTCACTTACTGTCACCTTGAGTTTGCATTGTATCACAAGACCACACAAGACGCGGTGAATGTTTTGATTCCGCTTCGGAAAAATCTATTGACAAAAAGTGATTTAAGATATTTTCGGGCGAATTGGATTGTGTTTTGGTTGTTTTTTCTATGTACAGTGCGATCTTTGCGTTTTTTTGCTTGTGTGTTACGCGCGCCTGCGACAATTTGCAAAAATGAAGTGTTTCGTGCCTGGTTGTCCTAATGACGGGAGGGAGAAGAAGAATGGCGTATCCTTTCATTTGTAAGTATCTTAAAACGATTCTCCTATGGCTTCTGTACGTGTTGGGCTAAACATTTCAACGAATATCGACATACTAATCGTAAATTTACAACTTTTTCCACCTTACTACCAAAACGCGCACAATGTTTTCGGCATTTGTTTTGCAACTTTGACAGCCAAATGTGGACCAGTTTTCATGTCCATTGACGTTGTGAATTCAAGTTTAAATGAAGGGGGCTTCATTTTTTTTACAAAAATTTTAATACAAATTTTTATTTATTTTTTTATTTTATTAGATTTCCACGCGATGAAGGAAGAAAACAGGCCTGGCTGTTGAATCTGAACATGCAAAGTGCAGACCGGTACAGTTTTGTATGTTCAGAACACTTCCGCGAGGAATATGTTTTCAAGCTGCCAACAAAAACCATTTTAAGAAATGGCGCTATTCCGGAGCTGAAACTACCTATTTATCCGGTAATTTAATTATAATTATATATGATATTGTTTTAAATCATAACAAAATCTTAGTTACAGGATATTAACTTGGCCGGTGGACCATTGAGATTTCGTTCTTCGGCGGCAACTAGAAGCTGTTTGGATTTCCCTGAAAGTACGGTAGGTGAATAATGGTTCAAATAGATATCGCGCGTCAGCATCAGCATCGGCAGAGGCATCGGCATGCATCAGCAGAAAAATTTCATTTTAGAATACACGCATATGCCTTTGATGACCCACATTGACAGCAGCAGCAGCGGCAGAAGCATTTTTTCTGCTTCTGCTGTCAATGTGGGTCATCAAAGGCAAATGCGTGTGTTCTAAATTGAAATTTTTCTGCTGATGCCTCTGCCGATGCTGATGCTGAAGCGGGATATGTATTTCAACCATAAGATTTAAGATTAATTTAAATGTATTGATTTTATGTATATTTATTTAATCTTCCAGGAGTCCAGGTGCTTCAGTCAAATTCCGTTTGACCGCAATCTTGATGGAGATACCGATGCCAAATACGATACCGAATCCATGTATGAACCGACAGTATGTATTCTCTACAGATTAAATGTTTTGATTTTTGAGTTCTATATAAAATTTCCCGTTGTAGACATACATGGATGTTAGTGATGCAAAACTCCCTCAAAGTGCTGTTAAATCGAATCTGCTTCGTTATAAGGTTATATTTTAACGAATTTAATTTTTTTTACCTTTGTACTTATTTTATGTATGTATAGATACCTTCGAAAATCGCAAGAACAGAAACCAGTCCAACCAGTGCCTTGCAGGAAAAAGTATGCCTTCTTTTAGTCATAGTTGCGTTTCTTAAATCTTTATACGATAGAGAGTTTGTATGAAAACTGATCCTATCGCGTTTCTTGATTAAAAAACACGTTTAATATTGAATAAGAAAATTACTAAATTTGTATATTGCAGCTATTGCATGATATCCCGAGCAGCGGACCATTGAATTTCCCTCCATCGACTCTGGCTAAAGGAGGTTGTGAGATCCCGAACCAAGGAGTAGGTTTAGAATTTTGCATATTGAAGTGTTTTATCATAAAAAAATGTATCGATTTATTTCTAGATGTCCACTTACTTGAGCGAAGAGCCATTTGGAGGAAATGTCGATGGATATGCTGTTGTCGATGATAAACGATGCTTATATCAACCAAAAGTACACATACTTGTTGCTTATCTGAATACTTTGATCGGAAAGAATATTTTTTTATTTTCAGGAATATATAAATGGTGATCAATTGATTCAAGCTCAGTGTACTGATCTAAATCATATGCCCATTTCCCAGGTAGTACATATAAAATATAAAATCTTCAAACACAGAAATATTTAACTTTTGAGAATTCATTATTAATTTATATTGAAGTAGCATAATAATAACAAAGCATTTTTATTTGTTTTCAGATTTACAATGAATTTCCGGCCCGCGGAGTATCAAATTTTCTTCCAATGAACCAAACTGAAGAAAGATCCGCAACCTATGGCGAAAGGGTAAGACAAGGAATAAATAACATAAAACTAAACTATGTACTAAAAATCTGCCAAATTCATTTCAGATGCCTACTTACTTTAGCTTTGAGCCATTGGTGGAAAACGTTGATGCGGATGCTGTTGCCGATGAACGACAACTCGTATATCAGTCAAAAGTATTTGTTTGTTATCGTTGCATGGTTAATTTTTAAATATTTATTTTGTTAGGAATACGTAAATGATAGTAATTTGGCTCAGAGTACCAGCGAAGACAATTTGCTAATTTCAAAGGTAATATTCTTGATGTTAGCACTTTTTATAATTATTTTTATAACAGTGTGCACTGCAATAGTTCCGTTTTTCTCTACTGAAACCCGTTTTTAAAACGATTAAACGTTTGTATTCATTTTCAAATCATTTATCTATTTGGACACATTTAGGTTTTTTTGAATAGTGCTATGCCATTAGAGAGTGTCTACCTATCACAAGCTCTACCAGTGACAAGTATGGTGAGTCGTTTATTGATATTTCGTTATCATATTAATGAGTGAGATTTTGTCAACAAAATTCACAATTTCAGGTGCTTCATGAAATTCCAGTCAGCGGACCATTATATTCCTCTCCTACGATTCTAACTAGAGGAGGTTTGGAGAAGTCTGGTCAAAGTGTAAGTTACCACGAAACGAGTTTCAATATTTCCTAAAGCTGAATGGAATTTCTTTTTAGATATCCACCTACTTTAGAGAAGGATCGTATGAAAGAAATATCAATGGAGATGTTGATGTCGATGATACCAGATATATACCTCCGTCAAGAGTATATTATTAAATTAAATATGTTTTTATCTTTTCTAAAAACTTACTTTACAGGAGTGCATTAATCGGGCAGAAAGTATCGGACCGATAAATCCAGGCGTGAGTATTTTGGTTTGTGCTAAAAAATATACAAGATGCGTTTATTGTACTGTGATACAAAACAGGTTAGACCAGATCAGGCAGATATTACCCAAATTTAAAATGTCTAAAAACGCAACTTGTTATGTGGTGTAAGTGCTATTGTGGTATTCTTTGTGGTTATTTATGTGTAGTTATGTTTTATGGATTAGTAAATTGTAATTGTTTTCGTCTTTATGTGTATTGTAAGAAAAAGAATCGCTTCAATTATAGGCTATATAATAAAATTTGTATGAATTTAGCAGTTCAGCTTAATCAATTGGTTATAATTTCATTGTCTGAAGTTTATTATTAGGGTGCCTTTTATATTTCCTGATTAGAGAATCATCGAAAATCGCTTTATTGTTTTTCAAAATATTCCCAGATCTGCGACACTAGTTGTCCCATCCCGAAATATAAAAGGCACCCTAAGTATAGTTGATTGTCCAGCTTTGGGGAACTTTTATGTAATTTTTAAATTTTTATTATTAATACACGTAATAATGTTTAGGAATTAAAATGTACTCCATGCATCGAATGCCTAAAAAAAGAATCTGAGATAAATATCATGAAGAGACGCATACAAAAATTAAAAGATAAATTGCTCCTAAAATCGAAGGTAATACATACTCTGCGCCAGAAAAATGCCAGACATACAAAAAAAAAGTCTATGAACGTTAGAAACCTTGTAGACTCATTGGAAAATCAGGGTTTGATTTCTTCCGAGCAACAAAACATGCTCCAAAATCTTACTGGTGCCAATAAGAAAATTGCCGAAAAACAACTCAACGAATTCAAGTCAGCATGTGGAAGAAAATATGATCCCGAAATAAGAGCCTTCGCATTGAATTTAAACTTTTTATCTCCTTCGGCGTATGAATACGTGAGAAAAACATTTAACGATTGCTTGCCACACAATCGTACGCTTCGGAAATGGTATGAAGGAGTGGATTGCAGCCCGGGATTCACAAGGGAATCATTTGATGCAATTAGCAGGGTGGTTGAGTCCTCGAAAGAAAAAGGCGAGAAGATTGTGGTAAATTTAACTTTCGATGAGATTCATATTCGGGAACATGTGCAATGGGATGGAAAGAAATCCCTTGGATTCGTTGATATTGGCGATGGCGGAAATAGTAATGTTATAGCGAAACAAATGCTGGTCTTCATGGTTGTATTCATCAATAAGTCCTGGAAAATTCCAGTTGGATTTTTCCCAATTACAACGGTTACGGCAGAGCAAAAACATAATATGGTAACGTTATGCATCGAAAAGTTGGAGAATATCGGAGTCATTGTAGTCGGCGTAACATTTGATGGGCTATCAACTAACTTTCAAATGTCTAAGGCTTTGGGAATTGATATACGCAACACTGACTCAGTAAATATGGATGCGAAATACATCATGCAGCCGGACAGTTGCCATATGTTTAAGCTCTGTCGAAACACACTAGGCGACTATAAAATATTAGTAGATGGAAATGGCAAACAGATCAAATGGCAGTATATTGTGGCATTACAGCAGCTACAAGAGAAGGAAGGTCTCCATTTAGGAAACAAATTAAGAAAAGCACATGTATACTTCCACAAGCAAAAAATGAACGTCCGCTTATCGGTTCAAACACTGAGTGAAGCCGTGGCCTGTGCAATCTCCTATTGCTCAAACGTATTGAAAATGACAGAATTTGAAGGGAGCGAAGCAACAATAGAGTTCATCCGATTATTTAACAATATTTTCGACGTTCTTAACAGCCGCAAATTATCAGCAAATCAGTTACAAAAACAGGCACTTTGCGAGCGTAACTTCGCCCAAGTTATGGATATATCGGAAAGAGGCATAGCATATATAAAAAAGCTTAAGACTGTGGAAGGGCAACCGCTGATAAAGACGAAAAGATGTTCAGGTTTCATCGGATTGATAAGGTGCTTAGCTAACCTTAAAATTTTGTATATTCGATACATAGATACAAAGGTATTAAAATTTATACCTTTATACAAGCTCAGTCAAGACCATCTGGAGCTGTTTTTTAGTGCAATACGGACAGGTTTAGGGTGCAACACAAACCCTACTGTTCAACAGTTTGTTTCGAGGTACAAAAAATTGCTTTTCAGGACACAACTTAAAGATGGAGGTATGGGTAACTGTGTTCCCCTAGAGGATATCCCGATCCTTAACGCAGTATCGCAAAAACCAGTCGAGCAAAGGAACGCCTTAAGACGACTGAATCCAGTTGCAGAGATAAATAAGACAGTAGAGCGCCTCGCGATGATTGAAGGACCAAGTAATGATCCTGCAACTTATGAAAATGAAGAAAATCTCGACACACTTACTGCGGATATTGAAATACTATTTGCGGAGCACAACTATGTGAAGGATGCCGCCCACTTGTCCGATTTTGCAAAAGGTGCTGTTGAATACATATCAGGGTTTGTCGTGAAAAGTTTGTATTACTGCCTCAAGTGTAGCTGCTGTATTAGGGCAATACAAGGATCGATGAATTCGGAATCCCTACTCTTTTACAAAAGTAGAGGATTTTTGAAGGTCCCATCAGATAGCGTCGTATTTATCTGTCGCAAAACTGAGGAAAAGATCCGGCGAGCCGAAAGATTGGTTTCCGACAATTTACTATCGGAAACCCATTTCCACCAAATTATAGTTGCAGTCCAAAATGAGTGCATAGGGAAGAATTTATTCCAGGAAGAGGCCGATCATATGGATACAACCATGCACTATAGTCTACTTATAAAGGCAACGATCGAGAAATTCCTTCAGGTCCGCTATCATTTCGAGGCTAAGAAGCGTTCAGAAAGACTTTCGCAGAGAAGGCATATGACGTCTATTGTTCACAATAATGGATGGTAATTTGAAAATGTAAATTTAATGAAAAGGCAATGACATAAAAAAGAAAAACCGATCACCACCAACCAAAGCCTTAACTCCGCCAAAGCC
Source organism: Microchrysa polita (assembly GCA_949715475.1). NCBI lineage: Eukaryota > Metazoa > Arthropoda > Insecta > Diptera > Stratiomyidae > Microchrysa > Microchrysa polita. The sequence continues at coordinate 10,135,973 of OX454420.1, forward strand.
GGTCCCAAGCCCGGAAAAAGGAGGAGGGGGGCATATTGAAACAAATGCAAAATTCCAAACTGAATAAACATAACATGTTGAGTTCTTAACTTTGTACTTCATATTTTTTCATATTCTGTCACTTTGAGTAGGTATTCTCAATAAGGAAATCGTTTTATTATCAAATATTTAAGCTTACAACAGTATAACTGCGTTTCTCTGATAAGTGGAACACAATGGTTAAAATTAACTTTCAATGCAAATGCTATCCTGGATTATTCAATACTAAAACACTACAAGCACATTTAAATGGATGTAAAGTTATATTCTCCTGTTCCGGAAACTTGTTTTTTCATATAAATATGTCGAAAGATCACAAAAACAATATTTATTTGTCCAATCAAAAATGTTAATTTTTATATGCGTTTAAAATTTAACCCGCCAAATGCTAGCCCCCAATTTCTTCAATTGCCTACGCCTTTGTCGCTTGTGAGTGTATGCGTGAAGAAGTCGATTTTGATCTCAAGAATTTTTCTAAATGCCCGCCCCGTGCACCTCTCGTACACCCCTCGGGCAACCCACAAGATGGTCGGCCGATGAACAGACTGTCAACAGTGTGGTTGTCACCCAATTCGCGCCAAGTGAACGCAGTGAGTGTGAGTGGACAAAATCGAGTTTTTCCAAGTGAATTGTAAGAAATTGACTTAAACAGTGTAGGCCGTAAGGCTGCGAATTCGTTCTAATTTAAAAAAAAGTTTATTTTAGAACATGAAGTGCATTGTTGTCGGGTTTTCCAGCGACCAACAGTGAAACACTATGAGTGTATCTTTTCACAGGTAATCGCGTGAGAGCTTACATTTTAGTGGTCATATGTGAATTTTTGTGTCAAAATTATAGTTTATCGCATTGTTCATACATGTTTTCTTGAAAACAAGTGCGCGATTGTGTGGTTGACAGCCAATACAATAGACGAGTTTCCGTTCGTTTGAGTTCGTCCCAGGTTCGTACCTTGTTCGTGCATGTTTTGTACGAAGCGGGCACGAAAGGTTACGATGGAAATTCGTCTCGTCGATGTGTTCATGAACGTATCAATTTCTTTCTGTTTCGGGGGCTCATCACATTGTTAGAGTTTTGCAAATTTTTTTTTGCAATTTTCGTGCAAAGTTTCGAGTCAATTTGATAATTAAACTGCTTTGGTAAAATAATATGCTAATTCTTTCATAATGTAAACCGTTTCTTGCAGATTTCTAATTGATGAGGCGAACGCGCTGTATGGATAGACAAACTACAGTTAAGAGGTATGTAGATTCCTAAAAGAGCTGTGGTTTGCACGAAACATTTGCGTAATGACGGCATATTTTGACTTGAGAAACGAACTGTGCTCAAAGAAAATGCATTTCCGGAACTGAATCCGTCTGGTATTACGGTAAGTAAACAAATAAATTTAACCGACAGTAGTTGAATTGTTAAAATATAAATTGGTATGCATAATGATTTATCGATTGTTTTCAGATGTCTAATGAGTCTATCGGCGAGCCAAATGCAGTTCAAGCAGGTTTAGGATCGTCACATGCAGGACGCGAGCCGTGAATCTGCGGGACAGTGTACTAGGGAAGCAGTTATGCTCCGCCACCACGAGAGGCTGATAGTGTCTATCAAGCACCCGAGCCCCATTCAAACATATCACCACGTGCGGCATTTTCAAATCTCATCAATCGACTGGACGAACAGTATGGTGTGAAGCAAACGTTGACTCCTTGCGTGCTGCTTGGTGCATTGATCGTTTTCCTCGGCGTGGCGACCTTCATGTATGTAACGATCAGTCTCGATTTGGCCAACACCATCAACGATCGAAATACTTTCTATCAGATATGCGACGATTCACACAGATGACGTGCATCGATGAGGAGGGTTTGAAAGGAGCTCTGGAGTTATTGAGGACCACAAATGTAAAGATATTACAGCACAGTTTAGTTTGGGTACCAAGGAAATTGTTCGATTGGTTCAGGCCACTCATCTGCATCTGAACGTTCGTCGAATGGTTCGCGATCTGCACAATGTCGAATATTTGATTCACCAAAATCCGCAGTGGAAAATAAGTGCAGTCGATGAAGACGGCACTGCATTGTCTTTTGATCAAGTATTGGCGGTCCGCGATGCTCAAGCCTACAGTTTTGCAATTTTGAATCCCCGCCTTCCGTTCACGTGTTCCGTGTACAATAAGCTACAGAAGTTCTTCTTTATGTTGGACTCATCGGGCTAGCGGTTATAGTCGCCGGAGGAGTAAATTTTGCATACAAACTGATTGTTCGGTACAAGCAATCTAAACGCGATGCTGTGGCCTATTTGAACGACGAGATCATCAATCATTTAATGCGAAAGGCAGCTAATAGTCCAGACGAGCCGCTGGTTGTTGTAAACCATCTGAGGGACAAGTTGATTCCGCTGCATAAACGCCTAAGCATGGAGTGGGCGTGGAATGAATGCAGTCTTAATCGCCTTAATTCCGCCAAAGCCGGTCCCAAGCCCGGTTATAAAAGGAAGAGGGAGGCGATTAACGAAATATAATTTATTTTCTACCCAATCAAAATGTGACATTCGTAAGTATTATTCCCCTGGAGGAAATTAGTATAATGGTGAAAAACTTCCATACAAATTTGACAAAAGTTGTACTCGACCCAATAAAACACACCTGAAGCCTTATTGATTCGTTACTCATTACCATTACACCGATATGAAAATCATAAGAAAACTTAAACGTAATTTGCGGAAAACAAGAATTTCGATTTATGTATTTAGTCTTTATCTTTTTTGCTTAGGGCTCCATTACACAGTCATATTTATATTATAATATGTATGTCATGCCTAAGCCTACTCGATTCATTCAGTATAAATTTTTATACGTGCAATAAGCGAAATCAAGTAGGCTTAAGCATATTATAATATAAATATTACCAAATATGATTGTGTACTAGAGCCCTGAGTACCGAAATTGTTTGCATGCAGTTCATAAAAATCTATTTGGGAATTCAAATTTTTGCGCCAAATGTATGCCCCCATCGTACGAAAAACTTACGGCGCCTATGGTGTAGTTGATAGTATGTGTGTTTTTTTGTGATTGTGTTATAAAAACCTAGACAAAATTTTTCCTTAAGGGCTTATCCATAGTCTACCTAATCCCAGGTTAAAACCTGTGAAACCAAGGTTAATTTTCTAACCAAACAAAAATCATAAACACTTGTTTGGTAGTGTTGTGAAATATATTTCAAACTTTCTGATGCATTCGGCCATTCGAAAACTACAAACAAATGGATAGACTAGAGGAAGCTTTACGGCAGGTAAAATTCCTTTCCGTTCAAAGTGTATTAGTTTATTAGCTATACGAAGAGTGGCTTTAAATATTCATGAGCCGGTGGACAGGATAGTATAAATTCCATCCTCCCATCTGGCGTACGGATATTTTGGAACGACTACGAACGATTCGTAGTATAATCCACTCAGTTAGCCAGTGCATAGTGGGCGGTGGGTCGATCAGCGGTTGATTATGCAGCCTCAGTTTGGCTGTTTAGATTAGATTGTGGGGGGGCGAACCCGATGGGGGTTCGTAGCACTGAAGCCCATGGGCCTATTGTACTATCGCCCTGGTCATCTGTGGGCAGGACTAGTCCTGACGATCGAGCTTGATCGTGCTAAGAAATGAGCTGAGTTTACTGATTGACGTCGACGCCATGTCGTCCGTGTCTGGATAGGCCACTCCAAATTGTGTCCAGCGGCGTTGGGCCAGAGCATCACATTCGCATAGGAGGTGGGTCGAGGTCTCGTCATCCTCTTCGCAGAATCGGCAGCTCTCGTCTTGTACGAGCCTCATTGTGCGCAGATGTGATCTTAGGCAGGAGTGGCCTGTAAGAATTCCACATATGATACGTACTCTATTTCTGGTTAGCTGAGATAGCCGTAGCTCAGCCGTTCTTTTATGGGAGTATCCTGTTATGAACAGTTTGGATTGCCTGAGCCCGGGTAGATTATCCCAGCGCTCAGTTGCTTTAATTTGTTCCTGGTCCTTGATTAGTCTTTTTACTACGCATGTAGAGATGCTACTAAAGGGTTCTGGGCCGCATAAATGGGTTGCTGCGGCTGTGCCGCCTGTTAGTTCCCCGTGATGCCTATGTGACCTGGGACCCAGAAGAGTGTTAATCTATTGTTTGCGCCTAGTTTGTTTAGTGCATTCAGACAACACTGAACCAGCCTTGACGTAACGGTGTACTTGGTGAGTGACTTGATAGCCGCTTGGCTGTCTGAGAAGATCGCTATTCGTTTATTTACATAGTTAGCACGCAAACATAGATCGGCGCAGGTTGCAATTGCATGCACTTCCGCTTGAAAGACAGTAGTGTGTTGTCCCATAGGTATAGAAACCGTGTGAGCTGGACCCACCACACCTGCTCCTGAACCTTCGGTTGTTTTGGAACCGTCAGTAAACCACTTTATGTGGGTGCAGCTTAGCGAAATTAGACTGCCACTCCTCTCTGCTCCATGTTTCAGCCTGGAAACGGCGACCACATGAGATCTCCTTTGGAAGGTGATCGGAAGGCATGTTCGCAATAGTTACGTTGTTCAGAGATTTAAGCTGCACCTTGGTAAGCTCCATATTGGCATCGCTCGCGATGAGTCGTGCCAATGCCAGTTTTGCCTCAATTTCGAGGTGTATGTCAACTGGGTGTAGGTGAAGTAACACCTCTAGAGCGCTGCTAGGGCAAGATCGGAGTGCACCGGTGGTAATGAGACATGCTAGTCTCTGTACCTTGCCTAACACAGACTTACCTTCCGTAGTCAGGGCTCTCTTCCACCAGACCACAGCACCGTAGTCTAGAGTGGGTCTAACTATTGCTCTGTAAATCCAGAGCATAATGGAGGGTTTCATACCCCAGGTTTTCCCTACGAATTTTTTGCATGTCCACAGGGCTCTGGTGGCTTTTTCAGCCGCCGCTTCGACATGCTTTTGCCAGTAAAGTTTACTGTCGAGGATTACCCCGAGGTATTTGACTTGATTCCCAATTGGTAGATGGGTGTTGTACATTATCGGGCGTCTGAGTTCAGCCGGATTTCTATTCCTGGAGAATGGTATGATGATCGCTTTGAATGGGTTTACTCGGAGCCCGTTCACATTACACCATTCTTGAACTATTTGTAGTGCTGGTTTGAGTAAGTCAGGTAGTGTTTCCTCAAACAAACTCTTTACCACTATAACCACATCGTCGGCATAACCTTGCACGGAGAAGCCATTGGATGTGAGTTCCCACAAAAGTTCGTCCGCAACCAGACACCACAGGAGGGGCGAGAGTACGCCCCCTTGTGGGCAGCCTCTAGTAACCTCAGCAAGGAGAGATAGCTCGTTGATTTGGCAGACGACTTTTCTGGTGGAAAGCATGCTGCAAATCCATCCTATTGTCGTATTTCCTGCCATCTTGTTTCTCAATGCTCTTTCAATTGTATCGAATGAGGTATTATCGAATGCCCCTTCGATGTCCAAGAAAGCAGCAAGTGCGGTATTTTTGGCCTCAAAGGTCCTTTCAATCTCTCCTGCAAGGCTGTGTAACGCGGATTCTGTGGATTTACCTGGTTGATAAGCAAACTGCCTTTTGTGTAGCGGGTTACTAATCAGCGTGGTTTTCCTGATATGCTCGTCAATGGTTTTTTCCATTGATTTGAGCATGAACGAAGTAAGACTGATTGGTCTGTAAGATTTGGGATCCTCCTTGGGCCGGTTTCCCATTTTTGGAATGAAGACTACTCTCGCAAGTCTCCATGAGCGCGGGATGTAGCCCAGCGCAAAGCTGCTTCTGAATATACTCAGGAGGTATGGAGTTAAAAGCTCCAGACCCCTTTGGAGGAGAGCTGGAAAATCCCGTCGGTGCTGGCGGATTTAAAGGGCTCAAACGAGCCTATGGCTCATTTTACTTTATCTTGAGTAAAGATTAGTCTTGCTGTACTCCAGTCCGAAGAATTAGCTCTGTACAGACTGTTTTCATTTGATGGTTCCTCATTCCTCAGTATATGGCATCCCGGAAAATGGGTACTGAGGAGTAAATCGCCCGTCGTGAGGGCGTCAGTCGTGTAGCGCCCATCAGGGTGCTTTATGGTGCTTATGTGTTCAGTGTCCTTTTTAGCCATAACTCGATGGAGTCTGGCAGCTGTGTTAGTGCATTCAACACCTTCACAGAATTCAGTTTGGCAGACCTGATTTTCTTGTTGTATTCATTAAGTTGGGAGCGATACGTGTCCCACTCCCCTGTCCTTTTGGCTCTGTTAAAGAGTCGTCTTGTGAGTTTCCTTAATCTCGAGAGCTCTGGAGTCCACCAGGGTACTCCCTTATTGTCCTTGGTCCTTCTGAGAGGACAGTTTTCCTCAAAAGAGGTCACTATGGCCCTTGTGACATTCGAGACCAGGCTGTCCAGACTTAGCCAGCTGGAGCCAGTCCTGCGGATGATGGATAATCTCTCCCGCAGAGAGATTTTGTAGTTGTCCCACTCTGTTAGCTGTGGTATACGCCTTTCTCGCAACATTGTTATGGGCACTGTAAGTTGGAATCTGATATGCCTGTGATCTGACATTGAGGTTTCGTCAGATACATGCCAGTTTCCCACCCAGTTTTCGGCCCGTTGGTTGCCAAAAGTTAGATCGAGTACTTCCTGCCTCGATCTAGTGACAAAGGTAGGCTTGCTACCTGTATTGAATAAGCTAAAATTTAGGCTGGAGAATACCTCTAACAAGTACTCACCTCTTATGTTAATGTCTGTACTTCCACATACTGTGTGGTGGGCGTTGGCGTCGCATCCGACGATAAAAATCGCCTTGTTTCTGCCGCAGAAGTCCGCCAGACTTTTAAGCTGTGATGCTGGAATCTCCCCATCTCCAGGGAAGTATGCTGACACCGCAACGAGCTTCGTTTTGGTGTCGTCGTCTAGTGTGATGCAGACCGCAGTCAGATCACTGTTACTGTACTCTGTAAGATATATAAAGTTTATACTGTTTCTGATTAGTATACAAGCGTCTGCTCGAACTAGTATCATATACAACTGAGGACCCGCTTACCTTGAGTCCCTTTATGTCTCCACGTACTTGCCAGGGTTCCTGAATAAGAGCTACGCCCAGGCCATCCCTGCCGAACCTGGCAACTACCGTATCCGAGGCTGTGATGGCGTGATGCAGATTAGCCTGCAGGGGTACGTTAGTCATCAGGTTCATGGCTGTCGTCCACGGGTACGATCCGTCCTTTTTGCTTCGTCGATTATGGTTTCTGAGAGAGGGGATTCGACATCGTCTTCCTCTGTGCTTGCGAGGTCCTCGTCAGTTGTTGGCCCGACCTCCTCGTCCGCTGATAGTTCGACCATCTCCTGCTCGGTGGGAGCTGTCGGTGGACTCCACGATTCGACTGAGCTCTCAACAGCAGCGGGAGGTGTAGCATTAGTCTCTAGTTTTAGGATGAAGAGTGACCCTGCTGAACTTGTAGTTTAGGCTGAATTCAGCCTTGACGATTGCCGCGAAGGAGATCGGGTCTGTCGAGAGCGCGGCTGAAATACCTTCGCCCTCGCGTGTCTCACGGAGCACCCTCCAGTCTTGAATGTGGAGCCCATCGTTTTGATTCTCCAGATACTTGAGCGCTTTCTCCACATTGCACTCCGTGGTGCGCGGAAAGTAAACGTTCGCGATTTGGTTGCGCGGAATGTCGCTGCCCAAAACTGTCTTGAGCGATGCTCCCGGCCACGGTTCCATTCCGCCCGCTAGCTTAGTGAGCCACTGCACGGTAGCTTCATTCTCGCACTCAAACAGGATATGGCCTGGCCTGAAACGTATCCCGGCAAATTTCGGCTTTACCTGCTTTGCGCTTTCCGTTAAAATCTCCGCCAACAGCACGTTTTGGACCTTCGTCTTTTGCTCTGCCGTGAGCAATTCTGTCGGGTTGGTGGGGATTATGGCCACATTTGTGATAGAGGCCACTTTTGCGTAGGAGGCCTTCGGTTTTCCTTTGCCTCCATTGGAGGCAGAAATCCGGCTTCTTTCGACCGTGCCTGTCGTCGCCTTGCTGGTTGATGGTGCATCTTTCATCTCGCCTCCTTCGATGCCGCCTACAATATGGACAACGCTGCCTTGGTCTTGGCCCACCCGCTGCCTCTTACTGTCTAGCGTAATGGCAGGTGAGACCTCGTCCGTGGAGCGTTGCCGCTTTGCTTGAGATAGCATCTGGGGGAGTTACAAGAGGGTTTAGCCGCTAGCTCTCTTGCTTTTGCTGGCTCATGTCCCTCTGCCAGGAACTTGATCCTAATGTTCGATGAGCCTGGTCTGGGCTCGTCTATGTCCGAGAGGTAGAGCTCCTCTCGGACACCGCGTTGGGTGGCTTGATCTTTGCCATCCCGTGGCTTTTCGGAAGTGCTAGCCTTCCCTTTTTCCATATTGGAACTACTCGAAGCAGTGGATACCACCTTTGCTCCGAGAGTGCTGGTTGTTTTGGTTGTTTTGTTTTTGTTTTTTGTTGTATTCATGTTTTGTTCCCACGGGTCGCCTGACACCCCGGGGATTTAGGCATATCTAACACGTTATCAGAAACAGTATGATTACAGATCCTGAGAGCGTCAGGTGTATACAGTGATTTTGGGATCTCGATTCGCCGGTTCAGTATACCCCTGAGTACATTCCCAGTTGCATATTGAATCTGGTCCAAAGAGAGATCCTACGACCACCGGCCCCCACAGTTTGGCCTTCACGAGAGTGAAGTTACTAGCAGCCACCGCGGAGAGGTACTGTGGGCACTTCCCATGATGATGGCACATACCATCTCACGAACTGACTGCCCATGCTGTTTAGTCTTTGGGACAATAGTTGGTCAGAAATTGAAAGAAAATGCTGCTCTACGCACAGCCACAGGTTGTCTCCTGATGTCTACTCAGTAATAATTACATCAGGATGATGCCAATGGGTTAGAAACAAACCGGGCCGCCATTGCAGGGCTTCCCACTCCACCCGAAGAAATCGACATAATATCATACGCTGACGACTGTACCATCATGATTCATGACATCCGGCAACGACATGTGCGAACTAAACAATGGTTACTTGAAAGACCTCAACATCTTCTTCAACAGCAAGAACCTGAAGCCATCAGCGCTCATATCCTCGGCCACGCTCTTCACCACGTACAACCTCGAAGACAACTTACAGCTAGACATCAAAGTAAACAACACCGTAGTCCCCACTGTTCGTCACTCTAAAATCCTCGGCGTCACAATCGACAATCATGGCATTTTCAATAGCCACACCCACAACATATGGGACAAAATGAAGAACTGGAACAAGATCCTGAAATCCCATGCTGGCAGCAAATGGGGAACAGAAATGGAGACGTTACTTACCACATATAGTTAAAGCCATCGGCCGTTCTGTAGCAAATTATGCAGCACCTATATGGACGAACAATCTCTGCGACACCCAGACACCCAATGGAACCGGATTCAAACGTGTCAGAATGCAGCGATGCGTATAATTACAGGATATGTACGCACGTCAGCTCAATATCCACTTCACCAAGAGATAAAGCTGCTAAATCTGAAAAGTCATAATGAGCTTCTCGCTAAGCAATATCTTGGTGGTTGCTATCGTAGTGAACACCCGAACCGCGATCTTATGGAGAAAAACCCACTGCCACGTCACGTAAGACTTCGAAAGGGAAGTCCAAAGATTCAAAAGTTTTCCCCTCAATAACACCAACACTTACAAGGCGGTTCTAAAGCAATTGCGTACCTGAGAGGTAATCAAAGCGACGAATGATCTGTCGGAAAATCGTGTCCTACGCGTTCGACCACCTGACATCTCTACTACGAACACACACCTACTGATCTTACCCCTATATCGCTGTGGGAAACCCTATCGCAGCAGCTATGTGTTTGTCCTTAGACCTCACAGACACAAACATTGACGAACCATAACTCGTACCCACATAGATGCACAGATGTTTCACACCTTTCTGCACCGCTAAAAGAAGAAGAACAACAACAGCTACCTACCAACGTACCACCTTGATAGTGCTCCAGACTAAACTCATTTTGGTCTCGCATTGATAGTAGTATGCAGACATTTGCCCAGCGTGTGGAGCTAGCCCGCACAACGTGGATTATCTTTTTGACTGTACAGCCGCACCAACGCACCTAACAACCATTGTGCTCTGGAAAAATCCCATTGAGGTGGAAATTTTCCTAGGTCTCGAACTGGAAGAGAGGATGCCAACGAAATACGAATAACGACGCTAGCCCCCTCCCTCTAACGCCGCAACATCAACAAGCTCCAAGCTTCCGAATCTGATACAACTTACGATATCGCATGGCAAAGATGATAATGAACACACAACCAGCGTAAGCAGCCAAATTCTAAACCGACTTCAAGTTCTACTGTCCGCGTCCTGTCACACCCCACAAAGCCAAGGCTAACATGAAATCACACATTTAAAATGCACTGGGACGCTGCTGCTCCTGTTGCCGTTGTGAAATCACATTCCGCACAATACTCCCACTTGGGAGCCTACCTCTATTGTCGCAGTGGAAAATTCCTGCAATACTTTTCGAGGGCAGCCCGCCGCCACCCGTAGTAACAGACCTCTTCTTAGGACTCGCACTGCTAACGTTTTGAGCACTTTGCACACTCAAAGCACTGGTGGCCTGTCTCTTCGGGAGAGTGGGATAGTAATTCCTCGAAGGTCCCACACAATGTCTTTTTACTAGTGAGGATCCTCCCCGTTCATCTACAACCCTACTACAATACAATGAACCAGTCTCGAAAGCTAACGCCAGCCGCAGCTTTAGGGATTTACGAAATTGCTCTAATACATTCCTTTCTGGTGAAGCACCCCCTTATATCAGCGACTCCATTTTCCAGGAAAACCCTGAAAAGATTTGTGTCCTGTACATGCGAGTACGAGTAGGTGAGGAGGTTCATCGAAGAACTAGCACATGTATCCAGTCTTCAGAAACGGCATGGCAACACAGGCAAGGTGGCCGTTCGAAAAATTAAACTGGAAGAGTTTAAGGAGCCATGTCCCGTAATTATCAAATCACGATTAAAATCTAAGGTTTCCAGCCGCCTCACAAATATTCCTACTTACTGCGGACGGAATGGTCCCATGCACATCTAGATTGTCATCCAAACAGACAGCCAAGAGTTCAGTGACAAATCTGTGACATGGAAGGCAGTTCCCCTAAGCACTACTTTCAGAGATTAAAGGTACATTGTCCTCGACGCGACCGCTCGACAGCGACTCGCTCATTCCATATAAAAACTCGTTTTTCTCTCATTTTAAAAACGAGTTTTTATATGGAATGAGCGAGTCGCTGTCGTGCAGTCGTGTCGAGGAAAATGTACCTTAAGAGATCTTTCGGCGCCGAAAGGTCGGATAGCAATGGTTAGGGCATAACTGGAAATGACAAAGCGAATGCAGCTGAATACAGTGAGTCAAACTTTGTAGATAATCTCCGCTCGCTAACGCGTGTTACAATAAACCAAGAAATTTTAACGACTTGCTGGTGTTTGTATGGCGGGCCTATCGGAATGCCCTACATCGGCAATCGAAGCTATTATCGTCCTCACGCCGCTGGATGTTTTTAATCAGGTTAAGGGCTTTCCGAGTGCGTCTAACTCACAATGCTCACGCACATAATCAGGCCACATAAGTATTCTAGATAGAATCCCTATCAGACAAATTTGTTCCAGATCAGACTACATGACGAGCGAACCCGGCTTTGATACGAAATTCTCAGTTTCCCTCCCTCGTTGCGCGGAATGAAATTATGTTCATTTAGCTACTGACATTAATAGCTTCGATGCATCAAAAATGGCATACGGAGGTTCAGTGGTAGATATGTCACTCTACCTCTGAGTTGCCGGAGCGTGGGTTCGAATCCTACTGTGACCATGAATGTTTGTGTTGTTCATAAAAAAAATGCCCCTACAGCAGCCGGTTCTTCAATGTAAATCATCCCTGAGATACCCGCTGTTAAAAAGGCCAAGAGCTGCCAAAACCCCATTTGATTCAAGAGAAAACAAAAATTCTTGAGTCGATTCAACTACAACATGCGTGAAAAATTGAGAAAGTAGTCGGAGCTGGGGTCATTTGGCCTTGGCACTATAATATCAGTCGCCATGGACATTTGAGCAATCGTAAACGAAGCGAAGATTCATGCTGTTAAGGTGTTCGCTAAAGAGATTTTACAAAAGAAACCCGCTAACACTATTGTTGCTACCTATAGCCTCGCAACTATTAAGGCTCTATCGTCACACACACATTCATCTGGGATGGTGAAGGAGTGTTTTGATACTCCTCAAGGTCTCCCAAACATTTACTATGTTACTCTGTATTAGATGCCGGGTCACAGGGAGATTGAGGGTAATGAAGCTACGGATTGGCTTGCTAGACATGGCTCTTCAATCCTTACTGTGGTTTAAGTTTGGCAACAAAAAGTCGTTGGTTAGGGAATGGTCAGACCAAGACAGACTAGAGCAATGGAATACTCTTCCAGGGTTGCGGCAATCTAAAGATATCATTTGTCTCTTTCGCATAAAAGATGCCAGCCGCCTTACTAGACTTGAGGCGTATCATTGGTTACCTCACGGGATACCAATCTGCGATTCTCTACGCGACCATAAAAGTAAGGGTATCAGGTGGAAGTTATTCGATTACCTTCAGCACCAGGACTACGCCGACGAAATTTGCCTTCTCTCAAACAGACCAGATCATCTGTTTAATAATTCATTTATTTAAATCATCAAGTAATAATTATAATACATATACAATATATTATAAAAAATTAACATCGAAACTAAATAAACAAATTTAATTCTCTCTGTGATCTTTGAGCAGAGGTACTCATAAAAAGTGTAAAGTAACAAAGTTAATGTAAAAAAAGTGAAATGTTAAAAAATTATGGCGCTTAAGGCGCCCATACAACTTTCATAAAGTACTGATGAGTGTAGATGCCTCCCAAAAGTGTGGTTAGTATTATTTTGCTGATGGTAGTAGCTGACAATTTCAAACGTTTGATTAAATTATCATTGGCTGGACACCATGTTCCTCTGGCGCCAACTATTAGCGGCAAAACGTATATATTTTTACCAGGGTGTTGTCTTCGAATTACCTCGATAATGGCGGGTGCCGAATACTTTGCTGCTTTTGCTCGATAGCTGTCGATTAGTGGAGATGGTCCTTCCCAGTGGATCCCTACGTCCGTTACTATTACCTCGCGATGATCAAATGACGAATGCTTTGCATCGTGAAAGTCGAAGTGCTGCCTTAAACATTAATCCCGCTAAGACTAAATACATGAGCTTGTCATCAGGAGGGCAAAACACCATTTCTATCTCCGGTCAACCGATAGAAAAAGTCGAGGACTTTACTTACCTTGGAAGCGTAGTGACTGCGGATGGTCTTCTAGCAATGCCTATGGCGAGTCGCGTATAAATAAAGCCCGAGCAGTATTTTTCAGTTTGACTCCTCTCTGGCAAAACCACAACATCTCCAGAAATACCAAACTCCGAATCTTCGAAAGCAATGTAAAATCTGTGCTTTTATATGGGTGTTCCACGTGGAAGGTGACCAGTAACTTTACCACCAAACTGCAAACTTTCGTGAATCAGTGCCTACGGCGCATCCTACGAATTCGCTGGCCGGAGGTAATATCTAACGACGACCTCCTCAAAATTACTCGGCAAAATAGGATAGGCATCGACATCAAACGGCGAAAGTGGCAGTGGATAGGTCACACACTTCGAAAAGAGCCAAAAAACATTGCAAAACAGGCTCTAGATTGGAATCCTCAGGGAACCAACGCCAGCCGTCGTGTGGGACGACCCAAAAATACATGGAGAAGATCTGTTGAGGCAGAGGGAAAATCTATAGGCAAATCGTGGGACCAGCTAAAGGCGATGGCTGCCAATAGGCAGAGGTGGAAAAAGGCGTAGTCAATGCCCTATGCCCCACTACGGGTTAAAAGGAACCAGAGAGAGAGAGTCACACAAGTTGCTCTGCATGTTAATGGGTTTTCGTTAAATTCGGGTTCTTATCGTTGGCATACAATATAATTTTCGTACATATTTACAACAAATTGACCCTTAATCTATTCTGTTTCTGTCATATTTCAAACCAGGCCCTTGATCGCAATGCCGATGAAACTGATCGCTGGACAAAATACAAAGAGGAACAAGAAACGGCCATTACCAACCTAAAACAATTCGCCGAAAAACTTTCGGTTGATGTTATGGTACCGGTCGGCTCGAAAGCCTTCATGCCCGGTCAACTGTATCATACAAATGAAATCCTGGTGAGTCACTATCAAGGCTTCTTCTCCAAATGTTCGTCACAGCAAGCCCAAATACTGGCCAAGAAACGTCTTGCGAATGCCCAGGAGCGCTTGGAGAGTTTGAAAAATGAAAAGCAAATGTATCAGTAAGTTTTTGTATTTATACTTTTATCCAAAATTTCATATTTCATAAAAACAATAAAAATTCATGTTTCCTTAGAAATAAATTAGAAAAACCTCTAGCCGAAGGCGTTCTCCCTAGCGACAAGCAACAAGAAATTATTGAGCCGTACGACGAAGAGGCTGAGAAAAAATGGCGAATCGAACATCGAATTAGAATGCGCGAAGAGAAACTGCGCGAAGCAAAAAAGAATGCTGAAAGCAAACACGAGAAAGATCATAAAGACGTGATGAATCTGCTCGATGATCTGGAAATAATGGAGGAACTTGAGCTGGAATTGGATAAGCTGCAAGTAGAAGACGATGAAACTCTAGACAAACTTATGTCCGGGGAAATTCAATTACCTGCCGAAAAGCCACGAATTTCCCATCAGCACAGTAAGAGTATAGTTGTCGGCAATGAAACAGTTAACAATGATTCGGACATCGAACAGGAAAAGTGTAAAAATGATTCTATTCCGGAATTAATGAGCACTATATCGAAAATTATCAGCGGGCAAGATAGTTCGATTTCCAATACATCATCAATCAGTGATGAAAGAGTTGATTACACCAACAACAACCGCCAGCCCAATTCAACCGACTACGGCACGGATGAAGACTCCGAGAGCACATCATCTAGTGACCTGCCACCACAACTTTTGGATATCGAGGATGAAGCCAAACATCTGAATTCCAAAGATAAATTAAGTTTTTTCAAAAAGAAAATCAAAGAAATCACAAAAGAGCTGCAAAATTTACAAGTATCATCTGTTGATGATGTTGCGAAAAAACTCGATAAAATCGAAGTGCGAGACTATCTTTTTGATTATATTGAAATTCTTAAGGACGAAATTGAAAATGAAGTTGAAGTTGAAAAACGGCAAGAAATTGTGCCAAAGAAACGAGACAAAAAAGCGAAACGTATCTCTTTCGCAACAGAAGATGAGGTGCAAATTATTGATAATAAAATGGCTGCAAATACAGTGACCCGTTCGAAAATTGAGCTTTCCAGTGAGTCATATAGTGCATTGAATTTGAAGCCACCACAGACTACTCCCCAGAGTAGTGATAATTCTTCAGTCGCAATCAAAGTGACGCCACCCGTTACGCCAGAATCTCCAGTGATAAGCAAAAGAGAAGAAATCCTTCAAAAGGTGGAGAGGTGCTTGGAATATGTTTCGACAAATCAAAGCCACACTGATTTCAATTTAATTGATAAAATCATTGGAGCAACTGTTTCGTCACCGCGCACGTTACACATTAATTTTACTCATTCCAATGCAGAGTTTGTACATCCGGTGGACGAAAATAGCAATTCTGATGAAAATGTTGCAATTTGCTGTCCAGCAGATATTTATGAAATGTTTAATCCTTCGTCTTCAATGGAAGAGCAGTCGGATGTGATGTCCAGCGGAGCCATTTCGCCTCAACCTAAGGTAAATTCACCTTTTCTTTGTTTTGGCCGTATTTGTATTAGCTTGTCACGATTTCACGTAGATCACACAGACTTCGACCATAGCTAAGACCGATGAGACTAAAGAGGATAAACATGTTAAAATGGTGCCCGAAGTCGACAATCGATTAATCAGTCAGGTAACAATAATTGTTATCCTTCAGATTTCAAAGAGATTTTCCTTTTAATTAAATCGGAACATGTTTGATCTATTCTCCACAGGTGCCCGAAAAACAAGAGCCTAAAGAGAAAAAGGAACAATTCAAGCCAATTTTGAAAAATAAGGACAAAGTTCAGGAGGAAGAAAGAAATGTCATTAAAAATGCCAAACCTGCAAAAACAATCAAAAAGAAAAAGGAGGAGATCGGCTACGAACTGGTAACTAAATCAACAAAAAATTCGTTTTATCTATGCGCATTAATATTTTTTTTTTTTCGATTATTTCCTCTAGATAATTGGAGATGTAATCGAGAACATTCAAGAAACGGGCACTTTGACGGATTTAGAGAAAAAACTGGAGAAAGAAATGACCGAACCTGATCCGTTGCCCGAAGAGAAATTCGTGGATGCTATTGCGCCCAAAAAACGAATAAGTAGATTTAAGCAAATGCGTACAAATTAGGTTTGTCAAATTGAAATTTTTTAAATTTAGTTTTTAATATATGTAATTACAAACCATTTTTGTTTTTCGAAAAGTGTTTCTTTTTTATTTTTGGGATATACAGGGTGTCCTACAAGGGATCAAATTATGGAATCGATCTAACGGTTCCATAAAGAAGGTCAGATTTTTCTCAAAACCGAAACACTTACCCTTTTGGACTGGGCATACGGTTGGCGCCTCGTTTTGAGTTATGGGCAAGTGGTGATACTACCATACAATTGGACTATCAAGAAGTGAAGCTCTCTCTCTCTCTGTTCTTCTTCTCTTTCTAGCGGAGCATATATTTTTTGTAGTCATCCCAGTACATTCTTGTTATTGCATTTATTTTCGGACAAGGGATAGTAGGGTAAAAGTATGATTGAAGGGGCTCATTTGTATGATCATATCAAATGATGAACATGAAATCGTTAATTGAGTAAAAGGCAATTTTGTTTTCAAGAACATATAGATTAGATGACTGCGGCGTGCTATTAAGGCTACTTAAACCGCAAAGGCTAATTATGTAATACTAAGTTCACTGACCCCCCAAATCAAAAAATTGCCACGCCACTGCTATTATGAATGGGATAGCAAATGGTTACGCATTTTTTAGTCTCTGTACCTCGGGTCATCAGCGTATAGAGTACGCGTTTTCGAATTTTTACAGGAAAAAAAGAAAATATTAATTTTATGCCGATTTGTATTTTTTTCATAACCGTATTTCTTATTTGATGAAGCAGCCGGCACGGCAGCGGCACAACTGTAATATTGATGCCGTTTATAACTTATAGTTTGCTTCAACATCATCATTCTGACTCGATTTTTTTTTCGAAATCCACCTTGTTGCAAAGAGTTGTAAAATGACCAAAAATTTCATTTTCTTCGATTTAAAAAATTGCTACTTAGGCCGAGAAACAAAAATACAAAAATCAATTGATAAGACTGATTGATATAGACAAAGCTATGGCGCTTTTGTAATTAACCGTACCAGCCAGCTAATCTTTGTATGGAAACAATGATCTTTGGTAAAAAAAAAACTTACGAATTTCGGTCGCTCCGGTAATATTAATTTTGCTGCTCGACGGCCGAACTCATGCTTGAAATAGATTACGCGCATCAGCAACAGCATCGGCAGAATTTCATAGCTGACAAATATGTATGCTGAATGCCAAGTCTTCTGCTCAACATTTTTGTCAGCAATGTAAAATGCATTGCGCTTGACGTTTCGCGATGCTGCTGCTGATGTGCGTAATCTATTTAAAGCATCATTAAGAAACTCAGGATGCGGAAATCACGGAATTTAAATAACACTTCTAAAATTTTCCAGTAGTTCCAAAATATGGGCTGCACTAAGGCCGCACATACATGGCCAAATTAATTGGATTAGTCGTGTGCGTCTGGCCTAACAAACAAATGATTAAACAATTTAAATAGCGAAAATAAATTCCGCACTTATGTCCATAATTAAAAGCGTTCTTTATCTTAGCAATTTTTGCACACATATTTTCAGTTTTAGGCCAACATTTTCTCACTAAAAGTGCTAATTAAAGTTTAACGAAAACTTTTCTCTTAGGATCAAAAAGTGATTTTTATAAGGCGCTTCATACAAACATTTTACTAGCTCATACAAAATAAAAATTGTATAAGGAATCTTTAAGAAGGAGAAAATGACTCAAAAAATGGAGACCATTTACGTATGTATGTATATAAAATTAGCTTATTCGTGGGTTAAAGATTCAATGTTACCTTTGTACATCCTGCTATTGTGATTTGCTATCAGAGACTGTGTTTATCCGCATTACCATTAGTGGCAAATCGGAAATAAAAAGCGACTGGTCTGGAGGACGAAAATAATTTGTTTACTGTCCAGGGGAGCGCTATTGTTGATTTCTAGTGCACTTCTAGGTTTTTGAATCATCGTTGCCCGAATCATTTTTTTCCCCTTGTCGGGAACTACACGCGATATAATCTGCTTTCGGCTGGGCGTTAACTTTTTTTTCTGAACCGAATTTCGGGACAAAATATATTCAAAAAGGGAACATAATACAGTAAAACTTCGTTATAACGCTCCCGGATATAACGCTTTCCCGGCTATAACGCTCTTTTTTCTCGGCCCCGGTCCCATTAGCATTTATTACAGGGAATTTCGATTCGTTATAACGCTTTTTTCCCAGTATCATTTTTTTTAAACAATTTATATTGACAATTTCATTGAGCACATAGTCTATCTTTGCATTGTAATAATCACAAACAAAACCATGATGCACAAGTTATTCCGTTAATTCACATCAAGGTGAAATTTCCTGGAAAAAGTAAAGACATGACAGCAATTGAAAGTATAATTTGAAGATCTCGTAATTGCATCAACATCCGTCGATACCGAAGAGAACAAGAAAGAGGCGTCAATCATCCCAAAAACATTTGCAGTCTTAGAGGGGATTCACACTATGGACAGGATTTACTAAAACCACTAAATTAATCGAGTCGAAACCCGCCTTCTAGATTAAATCGTATGTCATTAAATTCAAAACTCATCGTAGAATGTACTTGCATTATTCAAATTGCAGTACAATATAGTACAACTGTCAAGTAAATCTAAGAGGGGATTCACACTATGGACAGGATTTACTAAAACCACTAAATTAATCGAGTCGAAACACGCCTACTAGATTAAATCGTATGTCATTAAATTCAAAATACATCGTAGAATGTACTTGCATTAGTCAAATTGTAGTACAATATGGTACAACTGTCAACTAAATCTAGGATTTAGCAAATCTTGTCAATAGTCTGAAACGCCCCTAAGATTTAGTAAATCTTGTCGATAGTCTGAATCGCCCCTTAGTTATAATAAATAAGATTCGCGCCTATAGCATGGACATAGAGGAAGGATCTTTCAATAAATTGAAAACCTCAGTATTACTGAAGTCTGTTGCCAGTCTAAAACAAAAACAAATATCTGTTTTTTTTTTTAACCACTAATCAATTGATTGCCATTTCCTTACTATTACTACTAAAAGGTCTATACGTCTATTATGCATATTTCTTGGAATTCCCGGCTATAGCGTTTTCCCGGTTATAGCGCTTTTTTGGTTTAGACCCCAGAAGAGCGTTATAGCGAAGTTTTACTGTAATTTCCTGCTATAAATCCGCCTCAATGAAATACGTAGGCTACTACAAAAGTTTTAAGATTAGGCATGTTCTAGTACGTTTTCGTCAAATATGTATGTTATTTCCATCAGAAAGTTTTACCTTTTTAGGGTTTTTTAGAAATTGATTGTCATGAAATTTGTTAGGAATGTGTAGAATGGTTACAGTCTTTGGCACAAATACCTTAGAAGTTGGTAGGAAGAAGATAACAGGGTGTCCCGAACGTTTGATTTTTTTAGTTTTTATCGGAGATTGACGTATGGGTATTTAAATCAAAGATCTAAACGAGTACATCTCATATCAGTTAAATCAGTTTTCCAGTTTCGAGTAACGGTAAAAAAGTTATTGGCGTTTAAAATTAAATTCCTTTTCGAGCTCCGTTTTTCTAAACCGTTATAGGGATCGATATGAAACTTTGCATAACGATTGGTCAGTATGGCCTTATATACGTTAAATATTAAGACTGTTGACTTTTGCTAAGGAAAAGTAAATAACAGTAAATTTGCAAAATTTCAATTTGCACGTGTGTAGCCCCTCTTAGATTTCCAAATATGAAAATTCTGCTAAGAGTTTTTAGAAAATTACATAAGGAATATGTCTACGAATTTTCGTTCGAATAACTGTATCCAAACCGGAAATATAGCCAAGTAAGTATTAAGTAAGTAGTCTGGCTGGTCTAGCGGTTAGTGCGCGCACCTTCGGTGCACAGGCTCATGAGTTCGAATCTCACCGTGTTCCATGGTGTTTTTCGAACTCACGAGCTTGTGACGGACTATGATCTCACTCAGATGTTAAACGAGTACCCATTTATGGGGATAAATAACACTGCTGAGCGTGATGCTGATCTCATTACCTCAACAAAAAGCAGATAAGATCTTGGAAATAGGATGTCACTAACACATCCTGCGGCCTTAGTCCTGGATTGTCGCGCCTGTTATTTATTTTTAAGTATTAAGTAAGGGGCTTTCTTTTAACTTGATGAAACAATGAACATAAAATTTGGAAATGTATAGAATGGTAATAGTCTTTGCCACAAATATTTTTGAAGTATGTAGGACCTAGTTAACAGGGTGTTCCTTAATAGCTGCAAAAGTATACTTGTTCAATACTCATAGGAAAGCTTGCGTGGGCTCTTATGTCAGGGGACACAATAGAATCATTTCATATAAGTTGCTTTTCCTTGATTGAAAAAAAAACAGTAATAGTAAAGCCAAACCATCATTGTTTTCTGTGTTTGTTCGTCCTAGAAACGCGAGGATTCAGGAGTAATTAAGGAAAAACAGAAGACGAGATACAAACCAATGCTTGTTTTATAAGTTCAAAGCAGTTGAATTGGAATATTAAAAATGGCTTGTGTCTCGGCTTCTGTTTTTCCTTAATTACTCCTGTATCCTTGCGTTCCCATGACGAACAAACGCCCAACACAACGAACAAACGTCTGGCTTACGATTCATAGCAATTTTTTTCCTATCAGATGGCCGGCTAAGTTCACACACCGAATTTTAAAGTTTCTATTATTAAACAATTAGAGACGAACAAACGAAAATATTTGACGAACATTCACGAACAAACGTAGCCGCCAGCGAACAAACGGTTACGAGCGTAATTTGAGAATGTGTGTGGGCTAACTTCACATAAGTGGATGAAGCACCATCTCGTCCGACAATTTATAACTGGTTTAACGAGTTCAAACGTAGGCGTAATTCACTCAAGGACGAGTTTCGAAAAGGTCAATAGTTCAAAGAAAAGCTCGTGTCGATAAGTTTCCAAAAATGACAAAAAATACCATAACGGTGCATCAAATGACGTGAATAAAATCGTTACCGGCGACGAAACATGGATATATGCCTATGAGCCGGAAACTAAACAGCAGTCGACCGTGTGGGTGTTCCAAGACGAGCCTAATACATGAAAAGTTGTTCGCGCACGAACCACTGCGAGGCAAATTGTGTCCTGTTTCTTCGGACGAATGGGTCCTATGGCCATTGTTCCACTTGAGGAACGTAGTACCAGTACGGTCAATTCCGAGTGGTATACGACCAGGCCTGTATAGAGAGGGTGGGGGGAACGAGGTGATTCCCCCCGGGCCCGGAAATTCAAAGGGGGCCCGGTTTTTGACACAAAACTTGTGCTTCAACAAACAACATGATCGTCTCGTTACTAAATTTCTAAATTCAATCTGCCCTCGCCTTTCGAAAGTGCATGCATGATTTTATACATAAACAATTAATTTCGACTTCTTCATCCAGTAGCATACCATTTTTCAAAAAAATTGTTTTCGAAGTGAAAATAGGAGCCCTGTACAGCGACGTTTTTTCTAGAAGGACTTTTCCGGGCGATTATTATTTGGTGTACGTACTGCTGCTACTAATGAAATTTTTTTTCAAGGTACCAACACCCAGATGTTGATCCCTTAAATTATTGAATCTTAATTTCAATCTATCTATATATCTATCAGTACTCGCCAACTCGATAACAAATAATTTATGGTTTTTCTGTAGGTACTAGAGAAAACCGCGAACGGCTTACGGAATAAGTAAAATAGGAAAACAGATACTTTGTAAATTCGGTGTGCATTTCGAAAGCCAATTTTATAGTGTAACGGCCAACAGTCGGGGCCACTGCGAGTGTGCTAATGAATTACAGATTTGAGCTCCCCAAGCATTTGTTAGAACTGTGAACTATGTATATCCGCCTTGTTTTCCTAAAACCTTTGTAAGGGTTGAGGTACATATTAAACCACAGCTGTTTCCTTTGAAAAATCTTCTTACATAGAAAAAAAAACATAAGCGTAGCGAATTGGCGGTATGTATGTACATACTTGGTGCACAGAAATAAATTTGCCTAGTTTATTTCATTATACACTTTCCTTTTTGCGTGTAGTACAGCCTTTATTATTCATCTGTAAAATGAACACTTGAAACAATCTCATCCGTATAGTCTTCAAATCGTATCGTTTTATGCGAATATTGTGTAAAGGGCACGACCATTCAATAATTAAGATTTTTATCATCACGGGCAGATTTTAGTAACGAAACTTCATACTAGAAACTTGTCCCTTTAAGCAGTGGCGGCCCGTGCCTCCTTGCACAGGATGGGCACCTTCACGGAATAAAAATCTTTTGGAAACACCTAAAATTAACGACTTTCCACTTAAAGTTCGCATTGTATTAAATGGAACCATAAATTTCCGCTTCAATTTCACAGTTTTGCAACCATTTTTAGATCAAGCTATTATTTTTTAATTTAGGATCATTTCGTTTTTAACCTTCAAGCGGGCGCGCGGGCGGTAATTTACCGCCCTTATCATATAAACCCGAATAGCTTTTCTCCCGTTGGCCGGGTCGAGGTGGGAGAAGTATGTATTCTTAAGTCATACTGTTATAGATACGATACAATAAAATTTTGGGTAAATTTTACCTTCCAGCGGTCATCAAACGTTCGGGAATGGTATATTTTGGTATGCAGTTGTGTTGAAAATGTGTGTGTTCTGTGTAATATCACTGAAGTTACGTGCTTCGCTAAGACTGCAGATCTTGTTTTCTTGTTCACCAGATAATATTTTTTTTGATGATGGCCCATTCTCTCGTAGATCTTATAGAATGGTTAGTCTTATCGGCCAGAGAAGGCACACACAATATTCAAAAAGCTTCTCCATTATATTGAATTGATTTTTTGTTAATTTTGCATAGTTATGTTATCTTTTGCTTATTTACGCTGTTGGATGAAAGTGCGCAATGATTTTCTCAATCTAAGATGATGGCTTAAACAAGCAAAATATGCGTAGCTATGCAAAATAAACAAAAATTCCATTCAATACAATGGAAAAGCTTTCTAAATATGGTATATGTCTTCTCTACGCGATAAGACTAATCAGCCGACAGGTACTGAATGGGTGAATTCACATTGTAAGAAGTAACCGGACGGGTAAACTTGCAAGGCAAGAACCATCGTATGATCATTTCACACTATCCGATCAAAACACGGACCGGCGAACAATAATCACACAGCAAGTATGTATAAATGTTGCCATGCACGCTCCAAAGTTAGTGTACAATGAAATGGCGAGTCGACAAGATTAAAATGCAAGTAAAACACGCGCTAATTGTCGTCGCAGAAAGCCTGAACTATCGGTAGATGCAATCGTCTTATCGATCGTACGTTTCTTACGAAAGAAAAACAATCGTGTCACGATTTTTTTCTTTCGTAAGACTCGTTCTTACAATGTGAAATGCACAATGCTTGTCTGCTGGCCACTACAAAAGCTCTCTTGTCTTGCAAGTTTACCCGTCCGGTTTCGTCTTACAATCTGAAATCAGCCAATGGGAGAATTGTAACACATTGTAAGACAAAACCGGACGGGTAAACTTGCAAGACAAGAACCATCGTTCTTTCAATCTGAATTGCACAATGCTTGTCTGCTGGCCACTACAAAAGCTCTCGCCGTCCGTTTATTAGCACAAACAAACACCCGGCGAGAGCTTTTGTAGTGGCCAGCAGACAAGCATTGTGCAATTCAGATTGTAAGAACGATGGTTCTTGTCTTGCAAGTTTACCCGTCCGGTTTTGTCTTACAATTTGAATTCAGCCAATAAGAGCTATCAGAAACCCGGCCGATAACTTATTTGGGACATGTTCTTCTTTCAATTTACCGTAATTATGAGAATGGAAGTTGTACCGTTAAGCGCAAATGGAGGGGAAAGGACGAGGGCGGTAAATTAGCGCCGCGCGCCCGGTTATGTCACAAAATGATGCGCGCCCGCTTGAAGGTTAAATGCAGTGTCCTAGTATATCATTATTAGACTATCAAATATATTTGCGGGAACATGCGAATTAATGTTGTGCGCCTTTAGCATTTTCAATGTAAATGTACATAGTCTAAAACAAATCAAAAATGCTAAAAGTGCACAACAATAATGTTCATGTTCCCGAAAGCTTATTTTACATTCTAATACATGTTACAATAAACACTTCAAATTCATTAATCTAATAATAATCATCATTACACAAGAAATCCCAAATTCTCCCGTGAAACATGTTTTCCTACATAGCATTGAGCCATCGTTGCTTTTTTATTCGTTTTGACCAGCTCATGGTAGCCCCGAAAATTGTACTTTTAAATTGCCTACGTCATCATTCTGATTCTTATTAAACTGATTCCATTCGAGCTGCTATAGGCCGGCCTACCTTGTCGGTATTGAATTCGATGCCACCGCTCCCCAAAGTTTCATAAATTCCGAATGATTTGTTGTTGTAATTTGGTCACCGGCGCAAGTGGCCCACTTTGGACTGGTTGCCTCGTGTTTAGGTGTGTTTTTTTGGTTATCCCGTGCAGGTTTGGGTAACGAAACTCCATATAAAAAAAATGACAGCTGACGCACCTGTCATTTTTTTTATATGAAGTTTCGTTACCCAAACCTGCACGGGATAACCAAAAAAACACACCTATTATGTGGATGGTAAGTAGATTTTCAACAATACCTAAAGGTTTGAGTATGTGAGTTGAATATTGCATACCCATAGGCAGTTTCGATTTTGATGAAACAAAAAAGCCTAAAAGCTGCCTAATTTGTTGAATTATACAAACACCGGAAATGTTTTTGTGCAGTGGCTCCCAAACAGTAATTGATAGATTCGCGAGAGACTTGGTAGTACTGGGAAACAACTATTAATATGAATGATGTTCACCTAATATGTATATAGTCAAAGGTAAAATTTTGTTGTACATTTCTACTGAGGTTAAAAGATGTAAATATACAATAAGTGTATTTATTTATAGGGTAGGCCGTGCCCACCTTGCCCACTATGACGAGCCGCCACTGCCTTTAAGCAGTCGCTTTTTTATGAAGCTTCGTAATGCACGTAAAACGAAGGAACCTTTTTTAAAATGTTCAATCAACTCTCAAACCGTCTTTAAAATATACTGGACTAAAAAAAACACACAAGTGTTGAACAATCCGGTCAAGCCCGTTTTTTGTGAGTTTAGTATGTAAAAATTAATTCAGTTTCTGTCAGTTTTTTGGCAAGTGGCTTATCCGGTATCAGTTTTTTATTTTATTTTATTTTTCTACAATTCGTATTTTTCTGAAAACCCATAATTTTAGCTCAGAACTTAAATCTCCAAATGCACCTGAATGCGCAGAAAACCGCTTTAACCCTGGAAGGTGATGCTTATTTTTAGTACGGAAAGGTCATGCTTCGTCGAATCGACGACGCTCAACTTTGAGCCCTCATAAAAATCGCCCTTTCGCAAAGTATTCATAAAATTTGACAGATTTTCAATCCTTAATTTATTTGGAACGGAAAAACATAAATTTTGAGTAATTTTGTAAGTAAATTGATTTACGAATCAAATTTTCTCAATTTAATGTTATTTCGCCGAAAATATGAAACATTACATTTAAAAATTAAATAAATAAAAACTTAACGTTGATATAATTCAAAAAAATGTGCTTGTGCTAATTGTTTACAATAAATTTAGGAATTTCTTCTCCCGAGTTCCCTTGATTGATTCTTATTCTATGTATGATGTCTGGTTTTGACATTGAGTGCCTTGGAGGCGATTTTTATGAGTTGGAAATGCAATCTTTCTAAAATGAGTAACAATTTTGAGCCATTTTTGTCCTAATAATTCTTTTCCATAATTTTTGAAAAATAGGTCCTAAAAAGAAACATATTTGTTACGAGCTAGTTGTATTGACACAGACTTATCGTCGAATCGACAACCAGCCATAAGAAATTCTGCAGTTCTAAAAGTTACACAAAGTTCATCCTTCGACGTCAATGTCTAAAAATCCAACTTACTCTGCTTACTTTGATAAGCCGCAATGTACACGGCAATTGCATCGGCACGGTAAGTGCTGTACGAAAAATCAGCTCACAATAATTAAAATTGTCAAGAAAAACCGGGATAAATGTGATGATGCGTCGTCGATTGGACGAAGTATGACGGTATGACCTTCCAGGGTTAAAACTCTCTTCAAATATTTATCGTACTGATGCCGGACCATAGAGGCTTCCGATTAGAAAACTGCCGGATTATTTATATTGAGCCGATTCAGTGAGGACGCCGGATTATAAGGTGTTCCGGATTGATGGAGGCCGGATTATAGAGATTCCACTGTACAGTTTGTTTAAGGACCGTAATGTAAAAAAAATCTCACAAAAACAATTCTGTTGTAAAAAGTTTCCGCCAAAGAAAAAGTTGTCAGCCGCAAAAAGGATTGATATAATACAATCCCGCCAAAATGCTCGCAAGGATATGCATTCAAAAGTGATTGAATAAGTTAATAGTTTCCACCAAAACAGCGTGGTGCAGTATGCGTCAGAATTTGTGAAATAATTTCCGCCGCTATAGACCACGCTGAATTTGCCACTTCGTGTGGAGTCTGTGTTGTGTGTACCGCGTAACGCACCCGCGCTGGTTTGGTGGAAGCTAATTTCTTGCAATGCTGTTTGGCGGGGAGCTTTCATATCCTTGCGAGCATTTTGGCGGGATTGTATTATATCAATCCTTTTTGCGGCTTACAACTTTTTCTTTGGCGGAAACTTTTTACAACAGAGTTGTTTTTGTGAGATATCATATTTTTTTGCAGTTTTCAATTGACAAAACCAACTTAACATAACAATAAATGAATGCGTTTATTTTCTTGAAATGAAGACGATATTCACTGCCCTTTTATCACGACCATGTTTGAGAACATAATAACAATAATAACCCTCTTGGTAACCTTTGTAACCTTAGCGTCCTTCGTAACCTGAGGTGTGTGTGTTTTGCGAACCTCTACCGTTTGCTGGAAGCTTTAGGATCATCGGTATGTTATTTGTTCATTCAATATTATAGTAATATGTTCGTACTCGTATAAGAGACGAACCAAATCTGGAACTTTGAGCCCTTGCCGCCGCTCTTGCAGACGCCTTAAAACTTAAAACTTTAGAGAACATATGCAAGGGATTGTTAGAAACAGTCCTGCCAAATAACAAAACTATACGATTCTTTTCTAGGCATTTTTCGTGCCAATCCCCGACTTTTGCAAATGCTTCCTTTGAAACATATAAAAAGATTTAAGCGAGAAACTCTATGTATTTTTTAACATTTTCCGCTGTATCTTTTTTTCTACTTCACGGATCGGAGCAAACGATAGCCTATGCACACCTTCACGACAGACTCTATCAATGGGAAAGAGACCAAATCCCGAGATGCCCTCTGCAAGGCTGTAGCCCTGCCAATGAACGACAAGAACAACGAGAACAACGACAACAACGAGAACAAGATTTTCGAAAAAATGTGATTTTCAAACTCTTATATCTCCAGTGTTTTTCATCGTATCTTCTTGAAATTTTCTACACTTCGTAAGACGGCGCGAACGACAACCTTTACCGAATTTGAACACTCAGGACCAACCAGAGTCCGAGCTACAGAGGTCCGAAAACCCGTACTTGTTCCGTCGTGTAAACATAGTCTTAGTCGCTTCTCACTTTTGATTTGTTCAAATTTCTTCGTTTTTCTTTGGCGTGCGGGACGCTCCCGCGTCCCTAGATGTTTGTTCGATTCATAATTTTTTATCGTATGGAGAGGTGGGCCCGGAATCATTGTCCGCACCCCCCGCCCCCCGGATTTTCTCTCCACGGCCCTGTATACGACCATTTGCTTGCCCGAAGTCTTCGGGAAAATTCGCAAAACGAGAAAGAGAAGACGAATCATTTTTCATCATGATGAGAATGCGAGCTCTCACACATCAGTTCAAACTAGCGCCTATTTAACCGGTCAAAACATTGAATTGACGGGTCATCCGTGTTACAACCCTGACTTGTCATCGAATGATTTTTTTTTTCATTCCCGTTTATTATAAATAAATTACGTAGTGAACGGTTTTCTTCGCCCGAAGCATCTGTTAAAGCGTTCAGAAGCCATCTTTTGGAGGTGTCTCTATCGGGTGGAAATAATGCATCGAAAATTGGTTTGAGTGCATGCAAAAATGTATAGATGCTCATGGCGAACATTTTCAAAACCAATAAAACCATTTTTGAAAAAAAAAATCGTTTTCACTTATTTTCTAGAAACTTTTGTAGTAACCCTCATACGTATTACTCAAATAACCGTCAGCAATTTTTTATAGAACATACAGAAAAATTTATAAAATACCTACATCTAATTTTTTTATTTTTACGCATTATCACAGCAAACGCATACAAATTAAAAAATGTGAGATGTTCAATTTAAGTCTAAAACAAGTTACACCTTTAGTTTCTTCGACCTGGGTCCTATTGCACAATGGACTAATATTACTAGTCGAACTTACAAGTTACAAGTCCTAGTAATATTAGTACTAATAATTTCTGTTGCAATATGCACTAATATTATTAGTATACTTTGTATGAAATTCAATGCCACTAGTTTATTAAGAAATAAGGGAACAAATCAACCAAAATTAAAGTTTTGCTCGTAGGCAATTTTCCGTTCATTTTGTATGGAAGGTACCCTTTGTTTTAATCAGATCGAAGTAATATTTGGTGGAGGGTCTAATGGGACTTAGCCTTAACGTTTACCAAAATTTTTCCCGCTTGCTGTGATTCGGCGAAAAGTTACAGGCATGACTTTTTCTTAAATGTTAATAGGGGGTATAGGGGAATGCTTTGTCGGGGCAGCCTGAGTCTCCGTGTGGGACAGCTATATATTGTTAGAAATAGTTATCCCAATTACCATGGCTCCAATTAAATTACTTCAGGAGCTAGAGCGCCAAATGTAACTATCAAAAAATCTAAATTACACCAAATGTTTTAAGGTCTAGTATATAATCTGCCAAGAGAAGGTATATGATATAATATATCATTAGAAAGGAAATTTTGTGTAGTTTAAATCGTCCTCAGAACATTTTGCTGTAAATATTACAGTTAACAAGATATTGGCGAAAAATCATAATTTCACCCCTTTGCCACCCCCTCCCCCCCAAATGTGACGCGCAAAAAAGTCTAACTTTTCACTGCGTAATACGGTCAGGCCATAGAACAATTTGGCATCAAAAGTCAGCTCTTTTTTTGGATGTCTGGGTTTCATCATTTTTTCAGCTAAAATCACTATACTAATTGTGCAACAGAAATTACAAGTTATTAGTAAATTCACTAGTAATTTTCACTTGTAGTTTTTTGTGCAACAGGCCCCTGGATGCGTCAAATGAAAAAGTAACAACAACGCATTGGTCTGGGCGATGACACGATCCAAGATAGAGCTGGGGCCTATTGCACAATGGACTAATATTACTAGTCGAACTTACAAGTTACATGCATTACAGTTAATATGCATCATTAGTGCATTGTGCAACAGAAATTATTAGTTATAATATTATTAGGACTAATAAATTTGTAAATTTGACTAATAATATTAGTCGATTGTACAAAAGTTCCCAGAAAAAAATACTTTTTGGTGGGTTTTGAGATGAGCGGCTCAAATAGTGTTACTTTTTACCAATATTTTTGTAATCGCAAGTAAATAATATTCAACTGTGCAACAGAAACTAATATTTTCAGTAGATAATATAAGGACTTTAAATCATATTATTAGTACTTGTAGTTTCTGATTGTGCAACAGAAATTACAAGTTATTAGTTAATTCACTAGTAATTTTCACTTGTAGTTTTTTGTGCAATAGGCCCCTGCCTGTAGAAATATGCTGAGATATTACCGCCAAAACGGGCGATGTGCCTACACCGAAGGTCGAGCAACGCGAAGCCATGGAGCGATATAAAGAACGAGGCAAGGAGGAAGAAGAAGAAAGGTAGTTTATTTTCCTAAGAAAAGACGACCTGTGATGAATGCTGTCAAACGTCGTCGTTAACACTCAATGCGCCACGACCCATACATAATAATAGAAGATTCCGCTAATTAACAAGGAAGAGAGAGAATAATAAATAAAAAACCAAAACAACTTTTTTTTATGTGATTTTAATTGTCCATAATGCCTTACGATTTTTAAATAACATTCTTTTATTTTTACTATCAATAAAACGATTTTTTTTTTCATTAACTTATTTTACATCTCATGATATAAGATTATAATTAGAGTGTGTGTGTAAATTATAATGTCATAATATTTCTTAATCGCTTTCATCGAAGCCTTGTTTAACAAAAAGTATTCGTTTCATTCCTGAAATTTTGATTCATATATTTATAAAGTAGTGTTAAAATATTATCATTTTGCCTAATTCATACAGAGAAAATATAGATAGCATGTAATCAGGAAGGAAATGAAACGCGAGGAGAGTGACTGGAAAATAATAGCTTATTCGAGAAGAACAATATTAATGAAAAATTAATGAATTCAAGCGTCTTGTAATACTTTGGACGTATAAAATGATATATATATGTTTATTTATATATAGCAAGGGACGAATACAGTGAAAAAAAAACTAAATAACAGCATTTATGTAAATATATAGTATGCAATGTATATGCGCGCAATATTTTCTATAGCATACACTCCGTGCGACATCATAGCTATATGGATACGCAACGATATTCAGAGAGAGAGCATAATTTAGTTTCCATTACGAAAAGTTATTTTATCAATGCCTTCTTTCAGCAAAACCATAAAAAAAACAATTTTGGTTGAAATATGGCCACTATAAACAAATATAAAATTTTGAGATTATTTCATAGGAACTCACATTTTTCTAACTAAAAAATAAATTCAATAAAACAATTGGATGAAAATAACTTTTCATACGTGAAACTAAACTTTATTGTTAGAGCCGTGATACGCCATCCAAATCCATCGTCAATTAATCTGGGTGTATACTTAATGGAAATATAGTTTGAGTTGTTCATACAATTTGACGTATCGTCTCGACCAGATTGTCAAATAATTTGGCGTTGACTTGAATGGCGGCTCTAACAAAACACTAACAATTTCGAGAAAGATCAAATTTCAACTATTAAAATGGCCCGTAGTGTGTATACGAAGAAAATAAGACTGACCTGAGAGAGCTATAAGCTAAGACATCTCTTAATGTATGATTCATAAATATCTCCATATGATTTAAAACACTATCGGGCAATTTTTCTCTACTTTGCTAAGATTTATAATGAGATAATAATGTCACATAAAATATATTTCTTGTGTATTTGTATTGAAACATAACGAATGATTTTAAAGCTAAATAGATTTAAACAACTAGTTTTGCAGCGGGTTGTCTCTACATTGAATAACAATATATAATGTAATGTTGGTGATATTATGCTTTTGTTGTTTACCCCACTCCTAGAACAATACAATAAAATCCTATAGGAATATGCGATGTTTCTGTGGATCTAATAGGATCAGCTGGCACCTGCACAAATATATACTGTTCAACCAGCTGTTGTGGTTGGGCGAAAAATGGCTTGTGTTTATATGGTGATAGTGTCGACATGTTGGTAATTTTTTTAGATGATGGCAGCATCACTGGCACACTCCTCCTCTACAGTAATATACATACCCTCCTCCTCGTAGGCGGAATCGTGCTTGGCCAATATTCTGAGAAGTGGACGCAGTTTTAGCCACCATTGTGTCTTAGGAATACGTTGTCTGAAATTAAAAGAATCATAAATTTAGATCGATCGAAAATGATGCAAAATCGATTGTGACTTACTCAAAGTTGGTTTCACCAATCAAATCGGCCAACGGAGTAAATCTGTATTGGCGACGAACAATGCCAAGTAGACAAGCACTGTCGGGACCTTCGGCACGAATTGTTCCATCGGGTTGAGTATTTTTCTTGCATTGATCGACAAGCCATTCAACGCATTTTGCAGCCATTTTAGTGCCCATGTTACGATCGAATGGTGATGGCGAACCACCCTGTTGCATGTGACCTGGAAATGAAAGAAAAAACATAGAATTTAGTGAGTGGTAATAGATAGATTAGATAAGACGATTAATGATAATTTTAAATTCATTTTATTGTGTGTTTTATGTTTTATTTAATGGAGGCCGATAAGTTTGGGCTGAAGATACAGGACCAAGGTGCTTAAAAATCGTGTACTTCCACCGACATTCAACCCATGAAAATAAACACAGCCTTCCTGCATTAGTTTTTCAAAGGGTGTTGGGCGAAAGAAAAAACCGAAACTCTCCAAATCCTTATTCTCCCACCACGATAATGGCACCTGACGCAAAGAACTCGGAAGTGTTTATGTGACTATGCTGGAATGACCGACATAACTTCAGTAGTCATGCCGACTTTCAACAAGATCAATATCATTCGAACCTCTCGTTAACAACCAACATGCCAACAATTGCACCGCTCTTGCTACAGGGATAAAAACATACGCCTTCTATCACCATTCACATCTTGCTCGATTGGTAACAGAAACTTTATCATTTCATCAACACAAGCCGGGACGTCTCGCCTGCCAAAGAAAAATATGAGAAGCGAACAAGTGGAAGATTACTGAAGCGAACTTGGTTGCCTTCCTAGCAACGTACCGACATTTTTTGTTTACCAAAATATCAATATCAAGCATCTTAAATGCATAGGCAACAGCAACGCATTGGTCTCGGCGACGACACGATACAAGATAGAGCTGCCTGTAGAATTAGGCTAAGACATTGCCACCAAAAGAGACGATGTGCCGACACCACGCCATGGAGCGATATAAATAACGATACAAGGAAGAACAACCAAGTGGATAGGGGCTACCAAACTCTTCTATTAGTAAAATGACGGGTAAAATACATATATGCAATTAACAGGATTTCTTTCGCTGACAGACTTAAGCGGGGAACTCGATTTCAGTCTGCAGTCTTTGTGTACGCCTTTCTATGAATATCAGGGTAGCGATTCACAATGTTCACAAAGCATTACCACATTGAAATCCGAAGGATGGCTAGGTCCTTCTCACTCCCAATCCCCTTAACTTCTTCCCTCCGCTCTGACGCAAATAACTCACGACACTCGCTGACCCCGCAGGATTATAATGCCAACAAGTCAGTAGTGCTACCATTAGCACCGAACGTTGAGCCGTGCCCGTGGTCCCCGACAAGTTGCAAAGGTGCCCGCCAGAGAAAATGCATCAGCTGCAAAGAGAATTGATATCACTACTATCCGCCACTATTTTTTTTCAGCTGATGAATTTTTCTTTGTCGAACACCTTCACACATTTACTGTTTTTTTATGGAAAAGTAGGAAAAATATTGTAAAGGTATTGGCAGACAAATAGTGCCTCTAGTGTACCTGGGAGATTAGGCATTTGGCCGAGGCATATAGCCACGGGCACCGCGATTTGAGTGGCCTCGTTTGGAAGGAATGTTTTATTTTTATTACATTTGTATCTTCTTACATTATTTACTCTTCTGTTTTATTATCTAGCTATTTATTGGAAAGTCGCTAAGGACTCATTTATTTCGTGTGGCGAAGAAATTTTAGGACGATTGGATCGCGGTAGGAGACCATTTATTAGCGACTCCACTTGGTCTCTTATCTCAGCACGCTTTCTTCTTCCTTGCCTCGTTCTTTATACCGCTCCATGGTTTCGCGTTGCTCGACCTGCAGTGTAGGCACATCGCCCGTTTTGGCGATAATATCTCAGCATATTTCTACAGGCAGCTCTATCTTGGATCGTGTCATCGCCGAGACCAATGCGTTGTTGTTGCTTTTTCATTTGACACATCCAGGTGTTCTTCGGTCTGCCTCTGGCCTTGGGTCCATCAAGGGGAACGTCCATTGATATCGCTTTCTTTGCTGGATTCTCAGGCGGACGCCGTTGAACATGGCAATACCAATCCATTTGTCGGTCTTCGAGCTTTTCGGTGATTGGTTGGTCTATGGACAAGCTGCCTCGGATGTAGCTACTCTTGATGTGGGCCCTTTTCGTTACACCAACTGACATGCGTAACATTTTCATTTCAGTCGCTGTCATTTGTTTCGCGTAACCTTCATACAAGGTCCAGCATTCTGATCCATACATGAGTGCGGGACGTACAACCGTTTTGTACAACTTGCCCTTTAGCTTCAGTGGCATTTTCTTATCGCAGAAAACTCCAGAGTTTTCTCGCCACGTCATCCACCCAACCTTTGTGCGATGTTTGATGTCATCATCGCATGTAGCTCCGTTGTTCACCATCGAGCCAAGGTACTTGAACTTGGTAGAAGACTTAAGCTGCTCTCCTTTGACGTACATTTCTGGTATCGGTGCATCTGGGTCTGAGAATGGGCAGCATAAGAACTCAGTCTTTGTTATACTTACCCTCAGTCCATGCTCCTCCAGAATGTCACACCATTTTGTAAGCGCAGCTTGCAAGGCAACGATGTTTGGGCTACTGAGGACTATATCATCCGCAAAAAGAAGAGATATTTCTAGGCCGTCGGAGACACGTGTTAATAAGTAGCACATGATGATGTTGAAGAGCAACGGACTCAATACACTGCCCTGGTGTACTCCGACATTCACCGGAAATTCTTCTGATTCACCGGCTGTGCATCTAACCTTAGTCGTAGCTCCATCATACATGTCTCGTATCATCCTGACGTATGCCTCGGGGACATTAAGTGCTCTCAAGGCCAACCATATCAGATCACGAGGTACTCTATCGAATGCCTTCTCCAAATCGATGAACACAAAGTACAAGTCCTTTCGTGCTGCTCTATACTTTTCCATCGCAATACGAATGCACTGAATCGCATCGACTGTAGATCGACCTTCAACAAAGCCGCATTGATTGTCATTCAACCGCACAATCTTTCTCAATCGGTTGCAGACAACTCGCTCGTAGATCTTCAGTGTATGAGGTGTTAACTTTATAGCCCTATAGTTGTTGAGTTTGCGTGAGTCTCCCTTGTTCTTATAGAAAGGAAGAAGAAAACTTTCCCTGAAAGCATCAGGCATCGGTTGCCCACCTTTGAT
The DNA here is from genome assembly GCA_949715475.1 of Microchrysa polita. Taxonomy (NCBI): domain Eukaryota; kingdom Metazoa; phylum Arthropoda; class Insecta; order Diptera; family Stratiomyidae; genus Microchrysa; species Microchrysa polita. The sequence goes on from OX454420.1 coordinate 10,171,572, forward strand.
TTTGTTGAAGAGAACTGTGAGCCAACTAAGCCCGACATTTTCCATTTTCAACCAAAATTCCGCGGGGATTTTGTCCGGGCCGACTGCCTTTCCGCGTTTCATCTGATGCATTGCCTCCATCACCTCTTCCTCTGAGATATCTTCAATATTTGTGGTATTCGGCTCAACATCTTGAAAAGCTGGTCGAGGAAATTCTTCATTTAGAAGTTCGTCAAAATACTCTCGCATCCTGCTACAAATTGCCGTATCGTCAATCAGCAACATTACTTGCGAGTCCTCCACGTACTTTGGCGCCTGTATTTCCCGAGCGTTCCTTCTCCTTTGGGCTGCGACCCTAAATATCCTGGCGTCGTGCTTAGGTCTCTCGCGCAAAGACGGTCCTTCGGTCGCAGTCTGAGTTTCTAATTCTTGGTAGAATTTCTCAGCTGCCTTCGCCTTTGCTTGAGCTACCAAGCGCTTTACTTTCTTCCGGCATTGAAGTTGAACCCGTTCGGCTTCACTGCTTGACTCACATTTCGTCCATGCCTTAAATGCGTTCGATTTGGCTTGCACTGCTTCCTTAGTTTCGGTGTTCCACCACCATGTTTCTTTCTTCGTGTGGAGTGGACCTTTCGAAACTCCAAGTGCCTTTTCCGCCTCACCTACTGACATTTCAGCGAAACTATTCCACATTTGTGTTGGACTGTGCTCGGTGCAGTTATCTCAGCACGCAAGAGAGTTAAAGAGCAGATCAACTCAGCTGCTGACGATTCAGCTAAGGAACGATACAGAGCTTAATACCGTTCGCTCCAAAAAGGCGTTCAAAGGAGTGTTAGGCGTGATAAGCGCAATAATATCAACGCGCTTGCGAAGGAGGCAGAGGATGCGGCTATCCGCGGTGACAGTGGAACACTCTTCAAGCTTATCAAGCCATTAACTGGCAGATCTTTACTAACGGAACATCCTGTGAAAGATAAGGAAGGTGTTCTGCTCGTTACCGAAGAACAACAGCTGCAAAGATGGAGAGAACACTTTTTAGAGGTCCTTAATAACACCTTCGGGCCTGCAAGTGCATCTTCATTGCCAGCAGAAGACGTCCCTCGAATAGACGGCATTAGTTCTGGTCCACCATCCAAAAAGGAACTAATAGACGCTATTAAATCAATGGACGCCGGTAAAGCCCCTGGGATTGATGGAATTCCGTCTGAATTCTTGAAAGCGGTTATTATCGCTTCAGCGGATATTCTCCTTCCCTTAATCCAAGAGTGTTGGGAAACCGAAACTCTTCCCAGTGAGTGGAAAAAGGGCGTAATTATTAAGATTCCGAAGAAAGGTGACCTGAAGAATTGCAATAATTGGCGTGGGATCTGCCTACTTCCTGCTGTTTCCAAGCTAATGGCTAAGATTGTTTTAGGACGAATCAAGGACAAAATCGAAGACACATTGAATGATGAACAAGCTGGCTTTCGCGAAGGGTTTTCCTGTAGCGACCACATTAACACCCTCCGTATTATCATCGAGCAATCCGCGGAATGGAGATCCCCATTACATCTCATGTTCATCGATTTTGAGAAAGCCTTCGATAGCGTTGATCGTCTCTACATCTGGAATGCCTTACGGAGACGAAATATCCCAGATAAGATAATCTCCATCATCAAGGAATCCTACAATGGAGCCCAATGTCACGTCCTGCATAAGGGCAAGCTTTCAGATCCTTTTAAGGTGCACAGTGGAGTCAGGCAAGGCTGCATTTTGTCACCTATTCTCTTCCTTGTTGCCATTAGTGATGTACTCGGCTCCGCACTCCAATTACATCGTAACAAAGGTATCAGATGGAAATTGTTCGATCACCTTCAACATCTTGACTACGCTGACGACATTTGCCTTCTATCAACAAACACGGATTATGTCGCTCAAATGACAGAAGCCCTAAATTGCGCGAGTCGTAATGCGGGGCTGAAAATCAATGCTGCCAAGACTAAGTTCTTGAGCACATATCCAGGTGGGCAAAGCGAAATTTGTATTTCAGGACAGGCAGTCGAAAAAGTTGATGAATTTTGCTATCTCGGAAGTGTAGTTACAGCAGATGGTGGAGCGGATGCTGATGTAAAATCACGGGTAAACAAGGCTAGGGCGGCTTTCTTCAATTTGACTCCTTTCTGGCTGAACAACAATATTTCCAGACGCACCAAAATACGTGTCTTCAATTCTAATGTGAAATCCATTCTGCTATATGGCTGTTCAACCTGGAAGGTGACTAAAGAGATCACTGATAAGTTGCAAACTTTTGTTAATCAGTGTCTACGGCGCATCCTAAATATTCGTTGGCCGGAGATCATTTCGAACGAGGATCTCCTTACTATAGCTGGCCAGGAAAGGATAGGCACTTCGATCAAAAGACTCAAGTGGCAATGGATAGGTCACACCTTCCGAAGAGGGCCCAAAAACGTCGCAAAAAAGGCTCTAAACTGGAATCCACAGGACTCCGGAACAAGACGCCGTGTTGGGCGGCCAAGGAACACATGGAGAAGATCAGTAACTAGCGAAGCGAAATCGCTAAATCTCACATGGTCGCAGCTAGCACCGTTGGCGCAAAACAGAACGAGGTGGAGAGTAGGCGTGGTTAATGCCCTATGCCCCACAAGGGGTTGACAGGAACTAGAGAGAGATAAAAATGCGATGATTTCACGCTCAATGCGATGACTAGAACCAGTGCAGTGCGAGGCATATTTTATGTTTCCCCACTTGGGTCGACCACAGAAGAAAAAAATGGAATGCTCAATTAAAAACCTGCCATGTGAAAACCGGTGTCAGCAACCTTTGGAAAATTGTGCGTTCCATTAAATCGAAAGGAAAGGTAGCCATAAAGTTCGGTGATAAGACGTATAGCAACGATGACGAATGCGCTCACAAATTTAACCAGCATATTCGTCGAACATCCCGAAAAGGACAAACTCAAGCGCGTAATTACCAGAGCTATCCGTAACAGTACAACAGACCAGCATCTTCATGTTACCACCAATAAAGTGATGCTTGCAATAAAAAAATGCCAAAACTTCCAGAGTGTTCGGTCCAGACGGTATTGCCATGATCATGCTCAAACACCTTCACTCACCGGCCATTGAGTATATCACTGCTACGAAGAACTTATCGTTAAGATCTTTCATCATACTTGAGTTATGGAAAAAAGGTCGCAACACCCCGATACCCAAATCAGGTAAAGACCACACGCTTGGAGAGTCATACCGTCCAATAACGCGTCTGTCTCTTGTGGCCAAAATACTTGAGGCGTTAGTGTTGCCGAAACTTCTAGAGCACATCCACCTTGCCAATCACCAACATGGTTTTCAAAAGATGTACAGTACCACCTCCGCCCTTGATGTTATCCCATCCAACATCTTTAATGAACTCAACCAGCCGAAGCCATGCAAGCGCACAACCCTTCTTCTTCTTCTTCCTTGCCTCGTTCTTTATACCGCTCCATGGTTTCGAGTTGCTCGACCTGCGGTGTAGCGCACCACCCTTGTAGTTCTGGATCTGTCAGAAGCGTTTGACACAGTTATTGATCTCCGCAATACCACTCCGCATTACATACATAAATGGATCGCAAATTACCTTGCCGGTCGTCAATCCTGCACAGAGTTTAGAAACGGGAAGTTTAAGCTCAGAAAAATTAAACAAGGCGTCCCCCAAGATGGAGTTCTATCTTCCACCCTTTTCAACTTCTACATGTCAGAGCCTCCCACACCACCAATGGAACTTGAAATGTTGTTGTTGTTGCAGCGATTCAAAAGATTTTTTTTTCTCTTGAATCGAAGGGGGTCTTGACAGCTCTTAGACGTTTTAACAACGGGTAGCTCCGGGACGATTTACATCGAAGAACCGGCTGCCGTAGGAGCATTTTATGGACAACACAAACATCCATGGGTCACAGTGGGATTCGAACCCACGCACCGGCCACTCAGAGATAGAGTGACATCTCTGCCACTGAGCCACCGAATGCCCCATGGAACTCGAAATCATCTCCTACGCCGACGACTGTACCATCATGGCAACTGGCAACGACACTTCCGAAATGTGCAATTTCATCAACAAATACCTGCTTTTCCTTAACACCTTCTTCGTGAACAAAAAACTGAAGCTATCAGCGTCCACCGATGTGGACAAATGTCTCTGCAACACAAATTGGAGTCATATACAGACCTGTCAAACGCAGCACTACGTACCGTCACCGGCTGTGTTAAAATGTCTTCACAGGATCACCTACATCAGGGGACAAAAATGATGACTTTGGGGAGTCGCAATGAGCTTCTTACCAAGCAATATTTAGTCGGATGTTATCAAACCAACCAACTTATGGAAAAAACACCTCCTCCACGTCGAATTAGACGCTCGATTAGGGACAAAGACCGTGAAGTTCAGCAATATAAAAAAGTTTCCTTCGATAACTCCGACTACAAGGCGGCTATTGCAAACATCCACACACAAGAGGTTCTAAAGGCAACTCGTAGTATAGCAAACAATCGCGTACTTGGTACCAAACCACTCGCTATCTCTCCTGATGAACAACAATTACCAAGAGCCACCCGCACTACCTTGGCTCAACTCCGATCCGGATGGTGGCCGCGAGTAAAGTCCTATATATTAGGCGCGAGCAAAAATCGACGGAGTTTGAGCTGATCAGGTCTCTGGTGGCTTTCGGGAGTTTAATCTCTTCAGGCGAAGCTTATTCGCATCATTTTCCTATGTATCACATCTGGACCAGTGTCCAGGTCGTATAAGGGTTTGTTACACAGAAGTATCTCTTCCGTAAAAAGGAGTTTAAGTTTAGGTATGCGTTTTCTGCACTTTCAAAATCTTCAGAAGAGGCCAACTAGTTGGAAACTGTTTTTATGTTTTGGATAGATAGAAGTATGTCAAATCCAAGTCATCACAGGCAATATAGCCTACCAAAGCGTTCCCGAAATCTCCCAGTTTTTGAAATTCTCGCCAATATAATATTATCCTGTTGTTAGTTCGCGCAGTAAGGGGTTTTCTAGTAAATTCCGATAATTCTTGTATTGGGCATTTCAATCAAATATTAGCCCCGGGCCTGAAATTACCTAAAACCGACCCTGTCCAATGATAATTGATCTTTTAGCGATACGTATCAATTAAACGTTCAAAATATTGCCAGGAGCATTAAAAAATTAATATTAAATTTAAATTAGTATCGCCTTTCAGAACAATGAATCAGGCTGGAGTTTTCAAAGTCACCGACTCTTCTGCAAGGCGCACACAGCAGTAGTCAGGAAGTGATCAGTAAGCTCAATGTTTAGCCACTCCCGATCATTTGGCGATGCATTTTGGGTTTATTGTCCCAGATCGGTGAGGTAGAAATGTGTAGAGCTAGAACCGCAAGCAGAAAACCGATTGCCATACAAGCAACTCAGCCTTTCCACCAATGTTTCACCTGTATCAAACTGGCCCACCTTTGACCGGCATCGAACTAGCCGAGAAGTTCAAGTTGATGGCCATATCCCATTTTAACATCGATTCGATCTTTTTGGAAGACCTTAATATTGTAATACTTAAAGTGAAAATGTACTTTGAAGAAAGAAAAACGGACTTCGACTGAAGTAATTGAAAAGATCGATTTCGAGGACTTCGACGCAATGACGCACAACTGAAAAAAACACTCTTAAAATGCGTTCTGATAGTGTCAGTAGCACCATCTGTTTATACTGACAATGGTGCCTGGTATTGAACTTAAGAAGAAAAAAAAAACATTCGATACAAGATGAATTGCTAAAACTTACCCAACACATTTTGTCGGCTCGAGAACAATCCTTTGCCCTCCTCCGAATACAAACGATGAATAAAGTCCGTATTGTAATTCTCCGATGCCTTCTCATTGCGCAAAATCAAACCACGTTGTACGCCCTCCGCCATTTTCGACGCCATATGATACACGTCCTGTTGCAAATCCTTAATCGAAAATTTCTCTTCATAAATATACGCCGCATCGGCACCGCCAGCCAAACCGGCCACCGTAGCCAAATATCCACAATAGCCGCCCATTGTTTCAATAACAAACACACGACGCTTAGTACCTTGAGCCGATTGACGAATACGATCACAAATCTCGGTGATTTCATTCAAACCGGTATCACATCCCAATGAAAATTCCGTGCCGGGAACATTGTTTGAAATGGTCGATGGAATCACGACCAAAGGAATACAGAACTCGGGATAGTTGGAACGCTGATCGGCCAATTGTCCCATTGAATGGTAGCCCTCGAAACCACCAATCACTAGGAGACCTTGAATTTTATATTCGCGCAGACGTGCGGCAATTTCTTTGAACTTGCCCTCGGGCAAGGTACGTTTAGTGCCGAGGAAAGCACCACCTTGGCCGACCCAGCCGGTGACATCGGACCTGGAAAAAAGTTAATATTTAACATTTAAAATACATTAAGTAGAGGTGCTGCTGCTTACCATCCCATTTGTTTCACATTGCCCGAAACAAGACCTTCAATACCGTCGTGAACAGCATACACAGTATCTCCACGATAAATACAATTACGAACAAATGATCGTACGGCAGCATTCATGCCACAGGCCGGAGCACCGATATGCATAACAGCAAATGTATATCCTTCCTGTAAGTTTGAAATTAATTTAATGTGGAAAAAAGTTGCTGAGTGACAAAAGTGATTGCAGAAGAACAGCAAAAACGAAAATGGAATAAGTCAAAATGGCAACTACAGCTTCTACCGAATTAATGCCTGTTCCTCTACTCAAAAAACTACTCAACTAAAACACAATGGTTGGATTCATAAATCACAGTGGTTGGATTGTAATGTAGCAATTGCGCGATATTGTGCGATGTGGAATTGATATTAGTAGCAAGTGCAGTGAGCTCACATCGGAAATATAGCTGACTAAAGAAATAAAAAAAATTGAAATGTGCGAACCGCTGTAATTTATGAATTCATCCAATATGTGAATTATGATGAATTAATAAACTATCATTGAGCAACTCTAATTTATATGATTTTGAATTGATAAAATCTTAATCCAGCTTATTCACATTCACCTACTAAGCCTGTCAATGGACTTATGATTGAGATGGGAATTCGCCAATTCTCTCACTGCTAAGCTACAAACTACACTAAAATCGTTTTAAAGCAATAATTGATAAGACATGCTATTAAGGAAAAATGTACAAAAAGTTGACTTTGTCGTGTCTTACCGAACCCCATAATGTGCCTTGCTGTTTGAAACGAAATTTCAAACGAATTATTCAAATAATCGAGAAAATGCATTTAATGAAGCAGTTTATGAACAATAATGCAAGTTTCAATCATTTCTAAAAATGTTAACATAGACTCAAAATGAAACTCACTCTATAGAATCCTTTCTACACAGCAAGGCATGTAAGGTACGTGTATATATTCTGTAATATTGTTTATTGGTTTACACTAGAAAAGCGGACTATTTTTGACATACTCATAAAATGACTGGGTATCAATCAATCACTATTTGTTGTTGTAAGAGTGCCACAAAAAACATTTTTTTTTTCTAACGAATAATAACTAATAACTTACGATTCCCTTGCCGGATGCATCAAACGACTCCTTTGGTGGCTTCAAGCGTGTCAACATCTTGTACGTTTCCAAATTACGTTGGAATGATGTACCGCGCAATTTCACGGCCAATTCCCAATTCTTTTCGGACATAGCCTGTGCGACAGCTTTTGTGCGTTCAACGCATTCCATCAGTGGTACGCGAATAGCCTGGTTTCCATCCAATGATACGACACAGGGTACGCTATCCGGGGTGGCTTCCATTAGAGCGAGAACGGCCTCGGCGCCCATGCGACAGCCCTGAAAACGTAAATATAAAAAAATTAAAATCTTAACAACGGTTAAATGTACTGAACAGTGATGTATGATAAAATTGCAGGTATTGCTGTTTTAAAGATAGTTTCAAAAGGCCCCATCGATTGATACTTCTAGCATCGTGTTTTCAGGAAGACATCTTTATAACGGTAAAATCTACTGAACAGTTAGTTGCTTACTATACATTTGGAGTCCATAGGGTTCTCATGAAATTTACAAAATTTTAGCGTGATTTTAATTAATATCGCTTCTTTTCTATGAGAAATATTTAGCTTTTGTGGCTCCAAATTCCAAGTTCCAGTAGTCCCCATTGATGGTAATCACCAAAAAGAAGCACGCTTAAAATGACAATTTTTGGAATACATTGGTTTGGCTCATTAAAATGTAAAAATTCCAACACGATCAGTGCACATCTCCGGGAGCCACAATGGTTCAGAACGTACAATTTTTTTCGGCAGTTATCGTGAATACCTTCAAACCGGTAACGCAATCTGAAAAATTGTCTGAAATAAACTTGTATCTTCTATGGCTCCCAATAAAATGCGACCACGATCTGTCAAACTTTTAACACCTTGCGTGCCATGTGTCACCGGTGAACACACTAAACTCGATTCCTCACAGGCCAATGTATCACCGGTGAACACCACACAATTATTCCTCCCATGCCAAGCAATCTTTTTCAGGTTTTCGGCGGGTTTTTAATGGAATATTTTTCAGGGTGTTTACTGATGATACAAAGGCGTTGTTTCAACTCAAATTCAACGTGTGTTCACCGGTGACACATTGGCATGTGGGGAATCTCCTGCTTTACAACAAATGAAATTTGTGTCACCGGTGACACACAATATATAGGACCAAATTTAGTTTGCGTTAATTATTTCCTCTTTCTAGTATTTTTGATCATAATATCGTGTGTCACCAGTGACACAAATTTAGAGTGCTTTCTACAGTGTAAATCGAAGTAAGAACGACAAAATCACGTTTTCTAACTTGACTCCTAATTTAATGAAGTTTGTGAACCCTTCTTCGAATGAAACCTAGAGGCGTATTACAATACAATTTACGTAGAGCCCCGATAATCCGGATTGATTGGGATAGGGACCGGCTATCCGGAAATTGGTCGAAATTGAAATGTTTTTAACCTAAACAATTAATTTTATTGTCGAAATATCTGTTTCTTTTGTATTTAGGGCACACCACGATTGAAAAACTTTCTTGAAACTCTCAGATTTCTCAAAATCAAAGGAAAGCTAGGCCTTAATCCGAATCCGAATTATCGAACATCCAGATTTTCGAGGTCCGGATTATCGGGTCTCTACTGTATTACAAATCTTATTCAGTTATTCAAAAACTAAAAATAATCTTATTTTTGAGTAAAATGTAAATTGAAAAGAAGACCACAAGTGTGTCACCGGTGACACATTGACCTGTACAGAATGTCTTTCTCTGTGTTCACCGGTGACACAATGGCAGCCAAAGCGGAAAGGATTCTGAAAATATCTTTATAACGGTACATTTGACGTCAAAGACTTGTAATACATATTAGTACGCAGAACAATTATTTTTCGTAACTTCTGCCTAATGCCCAATCTATTGCATTTTTTTAAATGGAAATCGCTATCTCTTATCATATTCTAGCATGATAAGGGCATGGTGTAATCAACACGCACACTTTGTGTTGCATGCTAGAATAATGGTTGATAAAAGATAGATATTAAAAATGCATTAGAGAAAATCTTCTGGAACTTGTTTGGCTAATTTTTGAATAATGTGGCCCATTCATGGTGGAGGATATTTTAATGGTAGGTAGTGTGGCTCATTTGGGGAAAATTAATGTACAACAGGGCCCCTTCTTTTTTTAACCGTTACAATGTAATAGGGTTTTTTTTTTGGAAACATTCAAATCTTGATAATGGTTAAATGTACAAATGTTAAATGTGACAGTGGTGTATGACTAAATTGTAGCTATTGCGATTTTAAAGATATAGTTTCAAAAGGCCCCATCGATTGACTGCCCCCAACTTTTGGCATCGTGTTTTCAGCAAGACATCTTTATAACGGTGAAATCTACTGAACAGTTAGTTGCTTACTATATATTTGCCCGACTTGCCGAACTAAATAAAAATTTGCCACACTACCAAACATTTTATCCGAGATATGATTTTATCGGATTTTCATCAAAAAATCAAATGATAAAAATTGATGAAATAACGATTTTTAAATTTCTTTTTGAACGGGTGTATCTCGGAAGATACGAGCCATTTCGTAACGGGCGAGACGTCGTTTGATCGGAACTTTTATGTAGTTTTTAGTTTAGGGTTAGCGGTGGAAAAATAGCAGAAAAATTTGGAATTTCGAATTTAGTACTTAAATCCGTCGGTTCATTTAGTTTTGGAACATTTTGTTTTAGATAATTTCCAACAACCAGTTTCAGTGGAAGATAATAGTTTTTAAAGTTGAAAGTTACAGTTACAGCCTTCAACATTAGCTGGACCTTTTTTTGAGTGGAAATTCTGCCAAGTGAACCAGATTTCACTCGTTCAGTTCAACTTGCTGATTCGTCCAAGTCCTTTAATCACGCTTTCCGTTAGCATTCGCAAAGGATAAGGAGCGGCGCCATTCCACGCTTTCTGGTGATATTTGCGAAGACAAAGGAGTGCCGCCGCCAGTTTTTTTCCCGCAGTTCACGTGGAAATTTTACGTGCCGCCATTTCGTGCCATACCTCGAACGATAACCTCTGAGTGTTATTGGCTAAAATTCATAGTTGGTCACAGGAGCGCCGCCATTTTACGCTTTCCGTGAACATTTGCTAAGGATAAAGAGTGCCGCCATTTTACGCCTTCCGTGGACACTAGCGACGTCAAAGGAGTGCCGCTAGGTTTTTCTTTCGACAACAACAAAAACACGTGTTGGAATTGTGCGTGTCGCCATTTTGTGCCATACCTTTGGATGATAATAATTAGAAGTTTCTCGGCTGAGTTAGCAACTTTGATTTGGTATAAACTTATCAGCTCATGCTGAACCATAAATTTATTTTCACGTTGCGAATTATTCGTTTTTTTTTTAATATTGATAGTGCCCATCTGAACTCGGTGATGACTCGAACGAGACGTGAGAATTTTTTTTACATTCCTTTATTTCAGCTTTAGAATTGACTATATAAACTCCAGATCCTTCGAAACGGCCGTTGCGGATGGAATCTGTAGTAATTGGATCTTTCATTAATATTTCGTTATACAAGGGCAGTTCAAATATGATGGAGACAAACGCTGTAGGTGGCGCGCATTTACGTTTTGAAGGTTGCAGCCTGAGTACCTATATGATTACGAAAAGTGGCATAGTGTTCGTCGCGAAGGGATGTTTTACACTCGTGCTACGACCGACCGCCTTTGCGCAACGCAATGCCATTGGTTTGGGAGGGAAGGGGTTAAAAATACGCAAATTTTTCTGCGTTTGCAAAATCAGTTCGGTAGTGAGTGCCTGAGTAGGGCTGCTGTTTTTAAATGGGCCAAAGCGGTCAAGTATGGCCGTCCAACCGTCGAGAATGAGCCGCATGATTGAAAACTAATTTAAAAAAAAAATATTAAATTCAATAAAGAGCCTAAACGTAGTGATTATTTGATTCGGTTTCAGTGTTCTCAGTTTTTCGAACTTGTATTCCTCATTGTTATATGTTACATTACTTTCATAATGATTTTGTAAAACATTCGCTTGCCTTTCCTTTATGAACCACCCCATGACTTTTACAGAATGGTGATGCTGTAGAGCATTAGTGATTGATAATATATCCCTTACATGAGCGTGACATCTTTTCTTTTTTTCACTTTAAAGTTTTCGTTTGTTGTTATTATTTTATTTTTAAGCTTCGAGGTACATGATACCGAACTTTTGTGTAATGACAAGGGGTCAACTTTTGGGCAAGAACCTTCCCCACTACTACCGGAACTGAAGCCGCCTACAAGCACGTGCCGCCGGCCGCCTAAAATGCTGTAGGAAGAAAGACGAATAAGCATTTTAGTCTGATTTCCTCCTGGTCTACGACTACTCGGACTCAGTCGAGTGATTGAAAATTGATCATTACAGACTTCTGAGACAAATTGGCTTGGCTATCCAGGAAAGTTTGCTTGTATGTAAGCAAGCAAACGAATGGCGTCAAATACAATTCTAAGAGTCCCCGTCGATGCGTACTCTTCAAAGGTACTTTATTATTTTTTAAACGTGTACTACACTGGCTTTCGGGAATAGCTCTATTACGGCATACATAACGGGAAAATAGTATAAATGTTTAGCTACTCTGGCCCTTTAAACTTATTATATGTCACTAGTCCTCATTAATGCATGCGGTCGTAAGGGCGCTCCGAGGATACAAAAATTATAGTGGTAGGTTTTTTTTTGTAAAATTTTGAGAACGGTAACGTATACTGAAAGGTATTCTATGACGAAATTGTACATAAAGGGACTTAATATAAAATGCCAAAAATCTACATTCAAACAGGCAAACAACGGCCTCTTTACCATTTTTTTTTTTTATTTCAAGAGACTATAGTAATGCAACATTGCGTTCCCCTGTCAGCAGCGGCCGCTCTAAGGAGGGGGGGCAAGCCGGGCGGTCATCCGGGCGGCTTTTTGGCTAAAACACGAATAAAAAACGGAAAAGCCGAAAGGAATCAATATCAACTTCGATTTAGTGGAAAAATCAATATCAACTTCGATTTAGTGGAAAGGAAACCATGGAAACTACAGATGAAATTAAAAGGGGTGAAATAAACTTCTTCTTTAAAAAAAAAAAAATTGAAGAATGATGTGCTTATTTCGTCCTCCAATTGAACATTTGGTTATTCTTCTTTTCATCAGAAATAAGGATTTGCTTGCATGATCCCTAATCCTTGTCAAAGGGTCAGGCTTCCTGAATTTGAAATAAAGGACGAAATTATGGAATGTAACTTTATTATTTCAAATTTGTGCGATATGTGTTCTGCTATCCATTCTCATAAGAAGAACTTTTGTGGTTCTGTTGTGAATGTTGGTACACCAATTGTCGCTAGTGGTGATAAAAAGAACGAAAAATTTGTCTTTCGAGAGCTGATAGCGTAATGTTCCAAAGATCGGTCTAAAATTGGTAACTTGGATTCCCCCAACCACACTGCTAGCATTTTTGTTTTTTTTTTTATTGAACACCAAAGTTATATGGGGTAACCCTTTAGTGCAAGAGCACAACTTTGGTAGGGAAGGGAAGGGAAAGTAAGGTAAGGGAAGATTTCAGTGTAGAGCGATAAGTAGATGTTGATGTATGTTTTGTTTGAATTTTTGCGGTTCATAATTATCCGGAAAAACAGCAGCTGGGAGAGAGTTCCACATACGTATTGTTCGAGTTAAAAATGACTCATAGAATTTTACAGTGCGACAGGTTGACACCTCAAGAGTATGAGGATGAGCGCGACTAGTTTGCCGAGTCTGGCGAAAAGGTTGAGCGTTTTCGGGAATCAAACTATGTATCTCGTTTGAGCAACGGTTATAGTAATAACGATATAGTAGTGACAGACAACCAACATTACGCCTATGTTCGAGAGAAGCAATATTAGCAGTTATTGTGCTATACCCAATAAGTTCGAAGGCTCTGCGTTGGACTTTATCTAACATAGCTAATGCCGTGCGACCTGCACCAGCCCAAACATGGGAGTTATATTCAAGTCTAGGTCTTATATGGCTCTTGTAAATATGGGCTAAGTCATTTGGTGAAAAATATTTTAGACAACGATTTAGGAAGCCTAGATACTTCATGGCATTTTTGGCGATGGAAAAGATGTGGTCGGTCCATTTCAGTTTGCTCAATATGTTGATCCCTAAAATGTTCAGCGAAGGCGAATCTGGAACTGACACACCATCAATATATACGCAATGGGATGCCGGTGGGGTGTCTAATTTATTGGAAATAAGGCAGCATTGAGTCTTAGCAGCATTAAAAACTACTCTATTTTGGTTACCCCAATCGATGATTTTAGCAATGTCATCATTTATAGATGAAAACATATGGTTTCTACTGATGGCTGTAGCGTTTCCACGTGACTCCAATGCTGAGTCAAAGGAGGATGTGAAATCCAGCGTGCTGTCATCAGCAAAACTATGGATTGGGTTTTGAGTAATCTGCAATAGATCGTTAATAAACAAAAGGAATAATGTTGGTGATAGCACAGTTCCCTGAGGAAACCCAGAATTGATGTTATGGCAGGTAGATTTAATACCATCTAAAACAACGATAATTGAGCGATTGAAGAGGAAACTCTCAATCCACTTAATTAAATTAACAACAATACCAAATGCGTGAAGTTTTGATAGAAGGGCTGGGTGCCATACTCTATCAAAACCCTTTGAAATATCAAGAGCCACAATTTTAGCTTCACCAAAGTTATGACAGCGATTCCACCGTTCAGTTAAATATGTCATCAAATCTCCGGTGGAACGGGCAGCTCGAAATCCATATTGCTTATCATCGAGGATATTATGCAAATTGAGGTAGTTAATCAGTTGGACATTAATTAGTGTTTCAAAAACTTTCGATAGAATAGAAGTTATTGCAATAGGCCTATAATTATGTGGGTCGCACGGGTCACCTTTCTTGATAATTGGTTGCACATGTGCCAGCCTCCATTCAGATGAGTATATTCCTAAGGAATATGATAAGTGGAATAATTTCCGCAATGGTTTCACCAAGGAAGAGGCACAATTTTTGAGAACTGTAGGTGAAATGCCATCGAGTCCAGCAGATTTAGAGATGTCAAGTCCAGTGAATACTTTGAATACTTCTCGGGTACGAAAATGTAAAAGTCGCTGTTGACCGGTATGACGGGGTATAGAGGGAGGTCTTTGCTGAGTAGGTGGCAAATTCGAATTTCTAGCAAACATTTCAGCAAAAATGTCAGCCTTTTCTTTGGAGTTGTTATAAATTGTAGTGTCAAGCAATAGAGGTGGAATGGATGATGTCGAAAAGTTGTTTTTTACCGCTTTCACTAGAGACCAAAAGCCTTTACCACCCTTTTTTTGGACAAACGCTTTTTGTCGTATTTCTCTATCAAACTGAAATTTCGATTGATTGATGATGGACTTGCAGATGTTACGGGCCGCCTTATAACTCCTGTATAATTCCTCGGTGGGATTGAGTTTATATGCTTCAAATGCTTCCTCCTTATTTTGGATAGCTCTCTTGCACTCACTATTGAACCACGATGTTTTGTTAGGCTTGGGACTCTTGAAACTGTGAGGAATAAAGGAGAAAATTCCATACCAAAGGATGTTAGTAATAGTATCAGAAATGTAATCAATATTTCTCGAGTGAAAACAATCAGACCAATCCAAATTTCTTATAAAATTATTAAAAGAGTTCCAGTCGGCTTTGCCATAATGCCACAATAGCCTTTTAGGTAAAGGAATATCTTTAGTGACTAGGGAACTAAGTGAGAAACTCAAAGATATAAGAAGGTGGTCTGAAGTACCTAAGGGATCTGAAAGTGAAATTGAGTATTTATCCGGGTGGGATGTAATAAAAATATCAAGGAGGTTAGCGTTATCGCCAAAAATGTCCGGTATTCGGGATGGAGAATCAACCAATTGGCGAAGATTAAAAGATTCACCGAAAAGTTCCAAGTCTCTGCCAACGGAATCGGTTCTGAATGAGTACCTAAGCCATTGGACGTTGTGCACGTTGAAATCACCAGCAAGGGCGACTTCAGATGAAGGAAGTGTCGCTAATAGCTCATTTATATTGGACGATAGGACGACGAGCGTACGTTCAGTGTCAACGTCAGACAAAAAGTAAAAAGTAAGTCGCCCAAGTTGAAATCACTGAAGAAAGTCGTCCACCATTTTCGAGATCAGAGTTTTTATGTTGAGTGTTTTAGTGGAAAACAAATGTTCGCAATAATTTTCAATCTCTTACGTCATTCTAAAATCCGGCAGGTTTCCGTGTGCCATCTGCATATTTTTGTGCCAGTGGTGAATAAATTGTGGCTCGGGGAATTCAATACTTACCTTTAATTTTAGAATTTCAAACCGGATCTCTAGAAGGCCCTGCTGAACTGAGGTGAATTGGGCTTAAGGGTATGAATGATGTGATGTCAGAACACGGTTTTTACTACATACTATCTGAGCCTTCTCAGTGGGTAGACATTCGATTCTCCGAATTACTATAGCGTTGGTTCGAATTCCACTGTAAACATAAATTTTTATGTTGATATGTTATCCAACGGCAAACATCGTGGAACCGATGTGTTGCAACGACCAAGAACTGAATCACACGATTCAAGAATAAAACATTTCTTAAATGGCTTCTACAACAACAACGATATAACATGTACTATCTGCCTGGTGCAGTAAGGGGCGGTAATTTGTCCTTTCGCCCGGGGCGAAGTAAGTGCTAGAGCGGGCATTGCTTCCCTTAATCCAGGCAAGCTATATCTATCAATCGAGAGAACTCAAACCGTCGATTAGTTGAATTCAATTTAATTCCCACTGGTCGCAGTGCTTATGGCAACTACTATCATCCAAAGACCACTTCTTAACCGAATCTCACCTCATCAGAGATAATAATAAGAGAATAATTTATTCAATCTTCTCAAAACGCCTTTCCCCAACGAACCCTAACACCTTTCACAAAAATAACAATTACTTACCAAAACTCGATCAAAAGCACTGGGATTACCACCACGTTGCACATGACCCAAAACTGTAATCCTGGTGTCCTGTTGCAGTTTGTCCACCACAACTTTCTTGACATCTTCAGCAGTGATTGGCTTGCCATCACGATCAATGGCACCTTCAGCAACAATGATAATGTTCAAACGTTGACCAGCATTACGTTCCTATATTCAAGAGACAATCATAAATTAAAATCGCCGCCAAAGAAACACACGGAGATTATAGAACAATACAATATCATGTACGTTTGTGAAACGAAAAGCAAATTTATAAGAGTATAATAATGAAACGAAATGATTTTATGATAGCTTGCATATGTATTAAAAAATATATTTAACTTATATATTGAACGTTGATGAATTTATTATTAATTATTTATGATAAGTGATGTCGATGAATGTCAGAGAAGCCATGCTACAACGTCTAAGATGTGTAAAATTTGAAGAGTAATATTAGTTACACTTGTTTAGAACTATCCCATATGTTGTAGGGTCTTTCGTAGGAATTCGGTGAACGTTTTCATATTTCAATTGAATGAACAGATTTAATTCAGACCTCTGTTGATTTTGTAGATTTTTAGTGCTAATTATCTGATCTAGAAAGAACGATTATATTACGTAGATACGCAATATTCCGAAGAGCAGTGGCTCCCGTCGAAATTTGCGAGAGTTATAGGATTATAAAGCATATATATTTATGTATCTAGTCCCAGTAGCACTAATTCAGATTTCACTACATCGAGTTAAATGAAGAAGCATTAGCATAGTCACAAAAATTGGTACAAAATACTAAATTGTTTTCCGGACCGAATCATTATACTGACCGTTTCAAGCAATTTTAATAAGTTTTATTTATTTTATTTTTTTTGTAGATTTTTGACGTTTTGTTGTAACAATATTGTACCAAACAAATATTCAAAATCACAGTTAGGGTTAGCCCTTTCGTTCAGGAGGAAGATCTTCAATCAATCTAAGGCAACATCACATGTGCTGTAGTCATAGCCTAATCCTGATTAGACGTGGAATTTTAATCTTTGCCATTTTTATAAATACTTTATCACCAAATAATGGTATTTCGGTATTGACATATATGATACACATATCGGCAATGGCATCATATATGCATATTACTCTTCAACCTTACACTAGGAATGAAGTTAAAATCAAATAAATTTAACAACACTTATAACGATTAAAAAATACATAAAAATGAGAAAATGCTAGCAAAGACAATGAATTAATATTGTGCACTCAACGTACATATTCTTATTAAATAGCATTCGAAATTAATATTATATTAAATTTTATTTGGATGTTTAGCTTAACCAACCATTTACGATTATATAATGTAAGAGGTAATCCATTATCCATCAAATGTGCGTCATTGAACATAAAAACGACCCATATTAATACAAAAAAGAAAAAAATGTTTAAACATCAAGCAAACATCTCGAACTGACACCACTTATTTTTTTTTCTTGAAAATACGACAACAATAGACGAATACTGTGAAAGCAAGGAAAGGGTTTTATTATAAATTTTAAAATTGGAATAAAAGGAATTTTTCGTATAAAATAGATTTGTTAAGTATTATCAGCAGTAAATTAGCTTAGGCTTTTCTTTTGTGCAATTTTCATAAATCCACACACACAGTGTGTTCCATAAAGTTCTATTAAAAAAAAATCGTTTCGTTTTGTTTTTTTCTATTTACACAATCCAAATTTGTTGCACTTTCTTTTTGAGAAGTGTAACATTTAAGAGTTTTTTCCTTTTTGTTCAAAATAAAATTGAATAAACAAATTTAATTTCTATGAGTTGAAAAAGTTATAAATGAATGAAAATAAATTAATAAACGAGATATAAAAAGTATTATCGTCGATTTGTCTACCTGAACTAATTTTTCACATAATAAATTCTGCCAATTATTTGGAACCGGATCTTCGGGTATGAATACATAATCTGCTTCACTAGTTAAAGCAGTAACTAGCGCAAGGTAACTAGAAAAACAAATAGAATATGGACATATAATATAGAAGAATATAGAACAAAAATGAATAAATTTCTGGTTGATTGTTTTTTTATTTACAACTGAAGTATGTTGGCTTTATATTATTCACAAATACGGACAGAACAAAATGTATATTTTTATTAAAAAAACGAAAAATGGACAACATAATTTAAATGAATTAAATTGTTTTATGCTTATTACCACGAGTTAAAAGTATATCGACAAGGATTGCAGGGAATGTTGAGGTAGTACCAGTTCGGCCTAATTATTATCTTAGAAAATAAGTCTAATCTTAAATAGTGATAAATTTATTCATAACCATAAAATAAATAAGGACTTAAGATCAAAAATGCATAATTGCCTTAAATTATTACTTATAGCATACATACATAATTGCGGCACGGTGCACCAAAACGAACAGTGTATTTTATCTAGCAAGTCCGCAAAGGAATGTGAATATTCAGACTAGGCTAAGGTGACCAGACTCCCGAAGGCCCAATGCTGTACACATACTTGCAGAATTCTGTTTTCAGACAAATTCTCAACCACACTACCCCCTGCAATGGAGCAACGCCGAAACTAGTTTCTACAGTTATCAACATTCTAAATTCTTACTTCTAATAATGTCAAAATTTCTGAAACTCCCGAAACACAATCGTGGCTACGTTCCAGCCTCATATTATCCTACCTTCATTTCGGTAGAGAGAATTGAGCCGTAACACATATTCTGGGAAATATGTGGTGAACCTTGTGAGGGCAAGGTTCTATTGTACTAAACTGGTCCCATAAGGCAGCCTTAAAGGTATGTTGTCCTCGGCACGATCCCAGCGTCTCTAGCGACAGCGACTCGCTCATTCCATGTAAAAACTCGTTTTAGAAGCGCTTAGCATTATTATTAAAACGAGTTTTTATATGGAATGAGCGTGCCGAGGACAACAAACCTTTAAAGTCCTCAATGCTCCCCTTGAAATTTTTACCAAATATGGGCAGTACGGTGTTCTGCAAGTCTGCGCTCACGAATTTCCGAGTTATGGATAATAATTTTCAATTAGCCAACACAAAACTGCGATTTGGGCCACTGTAAGTTATGAACGCTGATACGTAGGACCTTGAAATTTTAAGAAAATGTGAGCGCCAACTAACTCTACAAGCGTGCCAAATTTCAGAAAGGTCGGTCAAGGGGTTCCTGAGTTATTGAAAATGAGCGATTGTCAGACATAAAAGAATATTATTTAGCTAAATATCGATCGTACGAGGGTTGAACTTTACAGGATAAAAGCAAACAAGACTGATCATATTTATTGTTTAGTGCTGTGGTTGTCAACCACACCACGTCTCAAATGTGCTGTGGTTGACAGAAGAGCGAATTTGATTGGTTGATTAAAAAGCCAAATTGTTTTTTTTTTCATTACGGTACGTATTATCTGGGAACAGCTATAGGACTAGAACTTTGTAGAGCTTCAAGATGAACTTTTCGATATAAAACAGACACAGATTGGAGACATAATTTCCTTAGGAA
Organism: Microchrysa polita; assembly: GCA_949715475.1. Classification (NCBI taxonomy): domain Eukaryota; kingdom Metazoa; phylum Arthropoda; class Insecta; order Diptera; family Stratiomyidae; genus Microchrysa; species Microchrysa polita. The sequence goes on from OX454420.1 coordinate 10,191,652, forward strand.
GAAGGTATGACTCAACATAATATAACGGCAATTTTTAGTATGATAATTTTAAGTGTCGAAATTCTAAAGCACCATTGATCTTTGACCAGCATTCGATTCAATGTAATTTTAAAATGGTAACGTCCTGGAGTCCAACAGAAGACAATTAGGACATTTTTCGCACCGGATAATTTTAAATCGGTTAGAGGAGTGATCAGAACCCCATAGGGGGTACCAAGACCCCCATTGCTGGTCTATTTTTCGAAATTTTATTTATAGAGCGGGGATGAATCGGCCGATATAGGGGACGGAGGGGGAGGGGAACCTGGGTTTTTTTTTTCAATAAATTGTCAGGCTCCATCAATTCAAGAGAATACTAATCACTCGGACAGCTACAACAGCAAAATTGGATCATGCGTTATTTATTTCTAATTTGTAATGGACGCCTTTATGAGTTCCTTGATTCTGCGAATTTCTACCAAAAAACCAAACAGATAGTGGAACATGGGTTGACTTTTATACTACCATGGCCATTCAGGGCTATACATTTTAAGCAGATAACATTAAATATTGTTTTTTTTTTAGAATAATGTGTGCGCGAGTTTGAAAATGCTTTGAGTCATTAAAGCACACCAAATGAGTCAAAGAACCGCATGTGGCCCCCGAGACGCCTTTTGTCTACCGCTGATGTAGTGAATTAGGTTTCATTGTGTGGCATTGGGAATGCTGTACATTTTGCTGTACATTTCCCAATGCTGTATGACAGGTCAAAATGCTGTACTGTACAGCAAAATGCTGTACGTCTGGTCAGCTTAGACTAGGCTATATAGATGATAGTGCACATGGTGCCCGCAAGAAAAAAAAAATAATTTCAGTTGCTTATTTTTACACTTATACGTAATCCAGGGGTGTCAAACTCAAAACCTACCCTGGGCCAAATATCACTTTCTGCAAGATCGAGCGGCACAATACACATTTCGAAAACGCCCATAGAAAATTATTTTTGAAATTTCCGCAAAATTTTGTACAGATAATCAGAACATTGTACCATTGGTCATCCAGAAACATCATGGTTATCCAAATCAACCCTGGGAGCCAAAAAAAAACAAATGTACCTAAAAACAAACGCCAGCGAATCGTTTGCAGAACTGGGAGGAAGATTTCTAAAATACACAATTTAGGCTTATATAAGCTACCGAGTTCTTGGCGAGTTTTAGTAAATTTCTTAAGCTTTAGTTCACATTTTACAAATGTTCACGCTTCTGTTCTGCTGCTGATACACATTGTGTTTCTTCGACCTGGCCGCGGGCCGCAAAAAATTCCTAGGTGGGCCATGCGAGGATTGTTGAAAATATACAAGTTCTGTTGCAATTGTCCACGTACTGTAACTGTGTGAATCGTAATATTTCTCAAATTTTCTTTTTGCAACATAACGGCAACCAAAATGCACTATCGATTACAACACAATCCAAAAAGTAACCGTTTTTGTTTTGTTTTGGTAAAATAGACACGCAATCCAAAATGCAAGCCATAAGTGTCTTTCACCCATTAGTGCCCATTGGCAACTTAAGTGGCCACTGGAGTAAACACTCAAACAAACACACATGTTTTTTATCTCAAAAGAAACACAAATTCTTATAAAATATTAATTTTATACTAGAAATTAGATTCTGTGTGATGTATTTTTGGCAATTCGATTGTTTATATACTCCGTGCGGATTAGGGAGAGAATTATTTTGGAGGCATATTTTTAAAACGATTTTTATCTGAGTATTCTAAGCTTCGGCTAGAAGTTTGAAAATGTCAGTGGCAACTTTAGTTGCCAGTAGGCACATTTCGTGCACGTATGGTCTTATAAGTTTTCTTATTGTTCTTGATCATTTCTTGTGATTCGCCTGTATTTACGTAAAACTAGTGTTTTTGTGTTGAAGCTCGCACTTCGTATTATTCCAAAACACAAAATATGGATATTAGGAAGACAGCAATTATAATTTTCATATTACTTAGGGGAAGAGAGAACAGGCAAACCCCGTTTCACCAAAGAAACGGCCAAGAGTTGCCAAAAAACCCCTCCCAGGCAAGAGCCATGAAAGTTCGATGCAGGATGGTTGTATAGGTTTGTGTATGTGTGTGGATGTGTTCTATGTGTTTTTTCATCAAATTGCAATAAGCATTTCATCTCAGCGCGGTTGCTCTCAATTCTCTTAATCTGCGCCGGCATCGTAACCAATCCAGGTCCCGAAATCTACATCTGCTGTGTATGCAACCGACGCATCTTCGAGAATGCCAAGTCTTTGAGGTGTACCTGCTGCAGAGCTTGGTGTCACTTTTACTGCTCATGCTTAAGAAAAAAGGGACAGTATGACAAGTTGTCTTTTGTTGCTCCAGGGTGTCTGAACGTGGGTCGGCCCCAGCCCCTCCAGGTCCCAGCTCACAAGCTAATGTTTTACCACCATCTCCGGCTATCCCTGGCCCTAGCTCTCGAGCCAATACTCCACCACCGCCACCCGCAGTCAGCAATACAACTAGACATACTCGCTCCAGTTTAACACCTTCACTCCCTGCAGCAGTTTACACCCATATTGCAGTTTAACTGCAATGCTATCCGTTAGAAGATTGGTGAGATCGTCCATTTCATGAGTAAGCGCAGAATTCTGATAGCGGCATTTCGGGAGACAAAGCGTCAACCAACAATATTTGCCTACATCCGCGGTGATTACATACTCTTGAGGCGCGATAGAGTCGGTAGACAGGGTCCTAATCCAGGAGGAGGGCTTGCATTCCTAATACGCAGAATCGTGCAATATAGTGTATTAGACATTTTAATTACAGCACGACGGAAATGCAAGCTATTGCTGGATTTAACGGCAATATCGACCTTATAAACGTCTTTATTTCACCAGTATCTGTGGCTCTGGTTATAAGTTCGATATTGGTCCACTCCTCACAGGACAGCATAGGATAGTACTTTACTTTAACTTTAACACCCATCACAAACTATGGCACTCTCTCCACGGTAACGATGCCAAAGGTATAGACATCGCGTCAAAATTCGACCCATTAGATTTCTTCACACTCAATGGAATTTCGTCTACACGCATCGCTCACACCTGCCATAGTTCACCTGACATAACTATAGCGAGCGCCAGTCTGATTAGTGAAACCCGCTGGGAGACAACTATCTCCCTTCAATCCGATCACTTCCCCATCCTAATAAATATTGATAAACCAGCTGAACTGACATCGTCAGAACAGCGCACGTCTATCAATCACAAAAAGGGAAATTGGGAGGGTTTTACTTCGTTCACCACGACGAAGTTTGTCGCGCTTCCTACTCCAACGAACGCCAGGGAAGGCGAAAGGAATCGTAATCGTCAAAGCGGCAGCTCGCTTCATTTCGACAGGGCGTATCCCCAAAGTTCGGCCATATTTCCCAACCGCTGCCGCAAGGGTAGCCGACGAACGGGACAACTTAAGACGCGCAAATCCGGCAGAACCCAGAATTTAGGAGCTAAACTCCGAAATTAATCGCCAATTCAACGAGCATCTCGAAAGCGGCGACCTCTCAAAAGGTGTAAGCAAACTCTGGGGTACGGTCCGCGCCCTGTCTCAGCCAACTAAAGACAAGGAAGGGAAGTGTAGCCATCAGATGTGGTAAGAAAACCACCGCAATTCGAAACTTTGCGCGAGCTTGTTCAATAAGCAATTTATTGAACATATCAAGACCAAGATGCTCAACTGCAAAATAAAAAGATTCGAGACCGAATGATTGACATCATCCCCACCTATACTGCAAGTTTCGGCAGCAATCAAGAACGCTATCAAGGCCAGATGGCATTTTAATGGTCATGCTGAAACATCTAGATCTTCTGGCCATCGAATAACGATGGCTTTCAACTTGTCGATATCCACGCTTGTCATCCCTGAATTTTGGAAAAAGTAGCGAATCATCCCCCTTCTTAAACCAGGTAAAAGCGCGAAACTCGCCGAATCCTACCGTCCAATCACAATACTATCACCCTTTGCAAAGACGCTCGAAGCACTCATATACCCCACCCTTGTATCACATGCTGAGTTAGCTTCTCACCAGCATGGCTTTAGGAAGATGCATAGTACCACAACACCTCTGACCACTCATCACATCCACGCCTCAACCAAAAACAGCCTTGTGACAGAACCGTTCTAGTGGCCCTTGACATGTCGAAAGCCTTCGACACGGTCATTCACTCTGCGCTATTGGCCGATCTCCTTAATATGCATATTCCTGTACAAGAGGTAAAATGGATTGCCAACTATCTAGCTGGAAGGCAGCCCTATACAGAGTTTTGAGGCAGTTGTTCAAAGCACAGGAAAATTAAGCACGGAGTTCCACATGGTAGCGTCCTCTCTCCTACATTGTTCAACATCTACCTGGCGAGCTTTTCAACTCCCCCGGAAGGTATCGTTCTAAGTTCCTATGCGGATGATTGCACTCGCCATGGGGAATGATTTAAAAGGTATGTGTGCCCGACTGAATGACTATATTGAGAAACTGGTGCGGTTTTTCGGTATCCGCCACCTAAATGAACTGCAACACTTCTCACACCTGGACGCAGGAATTTTCGGAGGAGCTTACGATCTGTTCTGGTAAGCATGATGACAACGTTGTTTCTACTGTTAATCCCAAGATCCTTGGTGTCTATTTAGATACCACGATGAAGTCGAAAAATCATATTAAAGACGTAGTCGACAAAATGCACAGTAAAAACAAAGTCCTAAAGACACTGACCGTTAGCTCCTGAAGCAAGGACAAAGAAACCATGCTGGTCACTTACAAAGCGATAGGAAGTGCAACCCCAGCTATGCGGCACCGGTGTGATCACAAACCATTTGTGACACAAATTGGAATAATATGCCATGCCAGAACGCTGCTCTACGTATCGCTACAGGTTCATCAGGAAACCAGCATGTTACCAGTGCGTGATCATAATCTTCTCCTGTCTCTACAATATCTGGTCGCTTGCTATCGAGAGGATCACCCAAACCATCATCTCATGGACAAAACTTCCCCTCCACGACATGTCAGCAGTGGAGTCAGAGATCACGAGATATCCAGAGATACAAACGGGTACCTCTCGATATAGTTGACGACACAGCATACCATGCGGCCATCGCAGATATTCACACAACCGTTATGAATCGGTCAATAGGAAGATTAGGAACGAATAGAGTCCTCTCAGCGCCCACACCACCTATATGTTGTTGTTGTAGCGATTCAAGAGATTTTTTTTCTCATGAATCGAAGGGGGTCTTGGCAGCTCTTGGCCGTTTTTTTTTAACAACGGGTAGCTCCGGGACGATTTACATCGAAGAACCGGCTGCCGTAGAACCCTATTGCAGCTGCGACGTTCTTGTCGCTTGAGACAATAGGCGAGGGTGCCAACACGATAGCTCGAAGCTCCTTAACTCGAAAAGCGCCTTTAGTCGTAAAAAGAACAAACTTTTTACGAGTCTATAACTCTTAGTTAAATTCTTTGTTTGGTAGCCTTATAGCCTCGCCATAAATCGAAGTTGCCGCTCCCCATATTAAGTTGCTGAAACAATTACACAAAACGGGCATCCGAGTGACATTGAGTTAATTCATAAAATACATAGCTATCAAGAAATTTAGTAAAAATTCGAAGACAAAGCCTAGGGCTCTATTTTACTGCGAAAATTATTTCTAATAAAATGCTCCGAACATTATTAAAGAGGACACTCTATACCTCGAAAAAAAAAATTATTTAGACTCGATACTTCGAAAATTCCATAAGCCGAACTAAAATACATTCCCGTACATTCTCGAGTAATATCACGCAGAGAGCCCTGATAAAACTCCGTTTCGTGACAGATTTTCATAACGGAGGCAACTGCTAAGACGCTCGGTTGCAGTGTGGTCCGTCGTAAGGCCTAGTGTGCATTCTTTCTGTACCGTAACCCTTTGTGGGGCATGGTGCGTTCACTCAGCCGTTTATAGGCTACGTTGAGTCAACGTAGAGTTTCGGAGTGTATATCACGGATCCAGGTCCCGTCACAATCAAATCCTGCGCAATACTTTCATAATGGACACTGTATTTTCTGGTAATATACCTCGGAAAAAATGGTTACTACAGAGTTTCTCATGCCAACCAAAAATATACCTATCGTCCCTTTAAATGGGGTCTCTAAAATAGACTCATCTGTGAAGCATATTCTTTATTGGCGGTACAAAGCCGGACCTAAAACAATCTCTCATTGAACATGAATTTTTAATAAAATCGCCACACAGTGCTGATGCAGCTTTCATTTCACAAGTCATTCAAGGAGATTTTTTTTTCTAAATTGACACCCAATCATTACACCTGCTGCTTGCATCATCTATTACAGGCCTGGCAAAACTACATAATTAACCGATTCACTTACTCTACTCGATTAAGCTAAGACTATTCTACACAATGTCTATTCTAGAAGATCCACAACAACAAAAAAAAACATTTGTGATCATTTTATGTGAAACACTTTTCTCCAAACACTTGTTTTACGTATCGCAGTAGTCCGTCCATTACAACGCCTTGAAACATCGATGCCAAATATTAACAGCCACTGCTACAGCAGATGGAAAAATACCAGAATTTTTATACTTTTAAGGTACGTTTTCCTCGGCAAGACCCCAGCGGCCCTAGCGACTGCGACTCGCCCATTGCATATAAAAACTCGTTTTTAGTTGATAATCGCTTGGCATAGCTCCACAATGAAAATTATCGTCGAATGAACCGCGCGGCTAGGCCTGTTCCAAAAACCGGGATCCCGGTACAAAACCGGTGTTCACTTGGTACCGGACCCGATATTCTAAAGTACCGATATCCCGGTTTTATTGGTACCGAGTTAAAAAACCGACCAACGAGTCGGTTTTTTGGTACCGAGTTAAAAAGAACGATTCACTTCAACCATGAGCCGGTTTTTTTCAGGTTTTTTGGTACCGGTTTTTTACCCGGTACTCAAAAAAACCGGCTCATGATTGAAAAAACCGTCGGTACTGAAAAAAACCTGAGTCGGTTTTTAACCCGGTACTCAAAAAAACCGGCTTATGGTTAAAAAAACCGTCGGTACTGAAAAAAAACCTGAGTCAGGGAAACCGCTTGTGGTACCGGGTATTGAAAAAAACCGGAACCCGGTACTGAAATCTCGGTACCGAACAGGCCTACGCGCGGCTCTTGTATATAATGCCCGCATGAGTGGTGAACGTGGTGCACTTGCTTGTTTGTAGGCTTCGGGCGACGGCTGCTTGGGGTGGGGTAGTTGTTTCGCACAATAGTCATATTGATTCGGCTGATACACGAATCTGTCTGTATATAGAAAGCATTCGCGGGACTCTTGTTGTACATAATGCATGCACGAATGGTGAACGTGGTGCACTTGCTTGTTTGTGGGCTTCGGGCGACGGCTGCTTGGGGTAGGGAACTTGTTCTAGAGCCGCTAGAGTCGCTGCGGCCGGGTCGAGGACAACGTACCTTTACAATGCTTTCGAATTCTACATTTATCAATTTTTTTTTAATGACCGACTAGTAACGAACTATTTCTATAGTGGTTTTGGTACATCGTCAGTGTTGAGATTGATTTTTTTATTAAATTAAACCGCCTAAAGGCCTACGAATAAAAATAATAATTTGGGTGTGAACATAATAAAGCAGTGCATGATAACAACAGCAAATAAAAAATAATTATTATTTACTATTTAATAAATTTTGCTAAGCATATCCTGATTATTGGGATTTGATTTTTTCTTTAGGATTGATTTAATTTTAATTGCATCACCAAATGCGTATAATATATTATGTTGTGGTCAGAAACTAAAGCGCAATGAGTTAGCGTATGATTACTAAACTAAACAACTAAAGAAATCTATATGCAAAAAAAAGACAAGATAGAGAAAGAAAGAAGAAATCAGCGTGTGTTGACTTATAGAATTTGATGCTTTTTTTCTTCAAATTTATTTAAGGCCATATTGCCTATTTCCAATTTTGTATGCCTTGCCTGAGACATCTGTTGTGTTAATCTTTGTGGCCAATCGGTTTTTGGTGGACTTTCGGGTATAAATATGTAATCAGCTTCGGAGCACAAACCTGCTACCAATGCTAAATAGCTGAAATAATTTATTTAGGATTAGGAAAAGCAGCAAATATATATAAATATGAATATTATAGTGCTAATCATAACCACTAAAATAAATGCATATAGGCTAGCGATTTCGTTTTTAATATGAACTATTTAAGAATATGACAAAGCAAGGCTTGTAATGAAGATATTTTTTTCGAAAACTGCTCTGCTGGATTTCTACAATCTTTAACCTATAAATATTTGTTTTGATGTTTTCTGTTTCTTTTACTCTTAGCAGGGTAATTACACATCAGGCAGAACAAACACATCACTTCACTTTCGGGTCAATTTTTTTGCAGCTTTTTTCTCATTCGTTGATATCTATACTCAAATATATTATTGAATTCGAAGTCACTCTGAAATTTCCTAAAATCTTAAGAATCCAATCCCGAATTGCCTCTGTAAAATATGATTCAATTGCTTCCTCAAGCCAGGCCTCTTTTTACCACACAACTACAAAATATCAAATATGGAGATTCTTTACATCAATTTAGATCGATTTCGAAGTTTTTCTACACTAACATTTTTTTGAAACGCAAAGTAGACAATTTGCCTGTTAATTGGAATGATTCGTCTTTAATATTTTACACAACTTCAAGAAACTTTGTTAGTTATTTTCCTCCATGCAAGCCCGTACAATTTCAACATACATTTTATGTGCTTTTTACAATAGCCGCATTATTTTCACAGTACATATCATAGCAGAGCCCCGATTCCATGTTGTACACTAATCATAAGAATTTTTAAAATGAAAACCAGGTTTTAGTGTAACGCATGCAATTGTGATTCTGCTTTCGAATTGAACTGTGCAAAAAGTGCGGGTAATAACGAATCGAACGATTATATTTTACACGATTTAGCTACCTCCTTTTATTAGTTCCCAATGATCTCGATTTGATTTCAAGTGAAGTACATTTAATGACATTATTCATGGAGAGTCTTTTCTTTTAAATAGTGCAAGTATCAAGTATCAAGTAAAAAACTAATGGCAATGCATATTGTAAGACATATCTGCAAGTTCTGATATTAATGAATGTTTAAACGAAATGATCGATACAAAAAAAAAATGCTATTCATATTCTCCTTGCCTGTATTAACTTATTGCAAAGCTTTTCAGGCCAATCGAATGGCGGCGGTGATTCAGGACAAAATACGTAATCCGCTTCTGATATGACACCCGTGACAACCGGTAAATAACTAAAGCAAGTATAATTCAGTTTTGTTTTAGTAGTAGAAGATAAATTAAAGAGTTGATTAAAATTAAAATGCATTCGTCTGGCCTACTTCAGTTGATACAATAATATTATTATCAAAATAACAATAAAAAATATAAAATCCACGACCGATTGCCGAATTTCCCTCTGTTCGGAAAAACCTGTCGGGCGTGTCGTACACTTACCCACAGTGACGGCCCATCACTTCCATAATAAATGTCCTTTGATGCGAATATGCCGTACTCACAATTGCATCAATTGCTTCGATAATACGATGCAAGGCCGAGTCCGTGCCGATTGTCATGTCCGTGCCACAAAAATCGTTGTCGATGGAACCGACCTGCAATAAATGTAATTTCATGAATTGATGAACAAAGTTGTTTTCCGGTTAGACGTTACCATTCCAGCAATATGCAAAACGCCAAACTTTTTATGTTGATCGTCTGTGATCTTCTTGTTTTTCAACAGCTCGTCCAACAAACTGCTCCATTCTAGACGGAAAAGATTGGCACCGGTCAACGAACCATCACCGCCAATTACAACTAAATTTGTAATTCCCCGATTCACAAGATTGTTGGCGGCCTGAAGACGTCCCTCCCGATTGCGGAAATCAGAACAACGAGCCGAACCGATCACGGTGCCACCACGATGAATGATACTCGAAACGGAAGCCCAGTTGGCTTCTTGGATATTTTCACCGCCATCCACCATTCCTTGGTAACCCTCGCGAATGAAGTAGACCTAAAAACATCGAAAAAATAGAAATATATGAAAATTTAAATGTTTTCCATTAAATCTACAAATATGATATTGATTAAGCAAAAATAATACGACAGAATCTAAAATCTAAATCTGTGGAAGAAATCCCGAATCCTTTCGTGTCTGGAGTAAACTGAAAGTTTCATGAACCCAAGTTGAATATGGAAAATTCTCATCAATCCAATACATCGTTCTGTGAGGCACAGAATTCTAATTCAACTGCAAAAATTTCTGGAAATGGCAAACTGCTATTTCAATAAACGACATCGGACTGAGGACGTACAATAAGAATATTTCACCCATTTAAAACACCCCTTGTATGGCATAGTGTGTCGTCTCAGTCATTGTGGCCATTTTCACATTATCCACACCACACTCCTTTCGATTTTTTTAATCGAGCTGGAAAATTACCACGCTGAGAATCGACCTCATGTATCTAGAATTCATATTTCTCTAGCAGGAAGGGTAATCGAATCGTCTGGGTCACTAAGTGTAATCGGATCGGAATACAATGAGCAAACGACCGGGTGTAAATTCTTAACGAAGACAACATGCTCTAAAACTCCTTGATGTCCATTTTCTAAACGTTTTTCCGAAATTGATTAGTTTGTGTAGCGAGTAAAAGGTTTGGAATAAAACAAGTCGAGAAATACTTTTCGGACACGTCGACTTTCCACGACGGTCTATAACCAAAAGGGGTGGAGATGTTTCGACCCGGAGACGAACGACCTTGTGATTAGCCGAGACATCAAATTTTTGGATTCACCTGGGACCAAGGTAAATCAAAATGTCATTTTATCTGACGATATCATTTTAGTGGATGCGGTGAAGCAAGAAGCCCCCATGGATGATAGTGACGCTTCAACGCCCGTTCAACCTGACGATATTTCGATTGAGTTGGGGACGCAATCCGAGAGTGGTAGCCCCGAGACAAGGACATTAGATGACACTGAAAATGGAGGTGTCACAATCATGGATAATCCTGATGACGTAGATTATGTACCGCCTTATCGAGTTGTCGCGTCGACTGATACACCTAGGAAGTCGCAAAGGATTGCTAAGCAAGCTGGGGAATCACTAATGGCATGCATCGCAGAAGTAGCTGAACCTCTTACCTTGAGTGAAGCGTTGGAGTCAAGCGACAAACACAAATGGATTGCTGCTATGAACGCGGAACTGATTGCGCATGCTCAGAATGGAACGTGGAGCTTGGTGAGCTTGCCCCCTGGTCGTAAAACCATAAAAACGAAGTGGATATTTAAGGCTAAAGTCGGAGCTGACGGGAAAATTGCTCGCTATAAGGCGAGACTTGTGGCGAAAGGTTGCTCCCAAAAATATGGGATTGATTATGTAGAAACCTTCTCGCCTGTTGTGCGGTATCAGTCGATTCGTCTATTGATTGCGTATGCCGCCAGACATCGAATGAGCATTGATCATATAGATGCAGTTACCGCCTTTTTGCAAGGCGAGTTGAAAGAGGACATCTTCATCGTGCAGCCGGAGAACTACGACGACGGATCATTAAACAGGCTGGACGTATGTGGAATCAGAAACTTGACGGGGCATTGATAAAGTTTGGTTTGACAAAGTCAAAACTCGACCCGTGCATCTACACATCGCCTGAAAATGAGGTAATCGTTGCCATATATGTTGATGACCTTCTTATTTTTTATAAAGATTGCCAGAAACTTGGAGCAGTAAAAGAACACCTTTGCGCTACTTTTAAGATGAAGGATGTGTCGGGATGCAAATTACTTATGATGCAGAAGGCATATCCATCAACCAGACGCGTTATGTCGAGAAGGTGCTTGAACGATTCGGGATGACGAATTGTAAGACTGCATCAACGCCGAGCGACCCGAACCAAAAACTTTCATTAGCTATGTTGAAGCCCAACGAGGATGTCTCAAACATTCCATACCAGGAGGCTGTAGGTAGCCTATTGTATCTGGTTCAGGGTACGAGACCAGACATAGCTTTCGCTGTGTGTGACGTGAGCAGATTTAATATCAGATATGGCGAGGTACATTGGACGGCTGTTAAGCGCATCATGCGATACCTTCGCGGAACATCTAATTATCGCATCAATTATCGCTATGGTGGAAACCAACTACATGGCTACTCGGACTCCGGTTGGGCGTCAGATATCGATCAAAGACGCTCGTGTACTGGTTACATATTCACTCTAAGCGAAGGCGCTGTTTCTTGGAACAGTTCACGACAGCATACCATCGCACTTTCGTCGACAGAGGCTGAGTATATGGCGCTCTCGGAAGCCACGAAGGCGGCAATTTGGCTACATCAGTTTGCTGCGTCGCTGAAAGATATTAGCGGACCGCTGATTATCAAGTGCGACAACCAAAGTGCAATTTCCTTGGCCAACGATGATCAGTTTAGGAAGCGATCGAAACATATCGACGTTCGTCATCATCACTTACGCGATAAAATCAACGATGGAACCATTGTATTGAATTTTGTTGAATTGCAAAAGAACGCAGCTGATGCACTTACGAAGAGTGTATCCCGTATTGTAATTCAAACTGCATTGCGCGTTTTAGGCATTGGTCCAAATTGATTATCATTTAATATTATTTTTTATGGAACTTTAAAGTAGAGTACCTATTAATTCCGAATACTGATTGAATTTGAATTGAAATTTTTGTTAGATTTTTATTTTTGATTTAAATGAAACATTTTTGTCCAATGAGTTGGGGTGTTGTTATGTAAACGCGCCCACTCGCCCATCAGGCAATACGACTTTTGTATAACCTCTATGTACTTATACGAATCGGCTGAATAAATCTTCCCTTTTGGTTATAGACCGTCGTGGAAAGTCAACGTGTCCGAAAAGTATTTCTCGACTTGTTTTATTCCAAACCTTTTACTCGCTACAGATCTCCCCTTCGTGCTTTTTTTTTGTTTAAGGGTCGTATAAAAAATTGACCTCGTTTCCCCTTGGTCGTCTTTCTTCTTGGGTCGACTTTGAACAACTGTAACTTCTGAACGCAGACAGGAATACGATTCAGAAAATTTCAGCAAACAACATAATGCTCAGCCCTTGGATCCCCTTTTTAGCCCGTTCAAAAACCCTAGTATGAAGGAAGGATAAACGGGCTAACATTTGTATAAAATTCATTAAGCAATGCCTTAAAGTAATCATAACTTACGTGCTAGGTTGATTAGCTCTGAATGATTCAGACAGGCAAGACACAAGAGTTGATGATGAATTTATGACTTACGAATTTCATAACGTTTGATCATCAATCATTTATCAGGTTATCATATGTTTGCAGTTGGAATAAAAATAAGACAAGAAATAAACATTCTTCCGAAATCCAAACATGCAGAATAGGCGAAATTCTATATGACGCGACGGCGTGTTTAGTTGTATAATAAATGCATTTATTTTCGGCGGATGTATACAGACACACTCTTCATACATTACATTACAGCATTAAGTAGTGATTCACATTCCAGATCCGATTTCGTCATTTTAAGAGTTCTAAAATATTGCCATTTCGTAATGGACACAATGATGTGATCAATGTATGTACATATTTTAATCTCTAAAAGGTCCATAAACTATAGTGGTCAGTTTAGCGGTTTTTCATATTCTTCTCCTAATGATACTACATACTACGGAAGGCTACTCGACTTTTCAAATTACGTCAAGAACATTTATGTACTTTGGTTGGTGTTATCTTAATCGATAAAGAAATGATTGCAGACTGCAAAATATATTTATGAACGTATGTATAACAACCACGCTAAAAGAATCATAGGCATTACCTCGGGGCTGCAGACGCCAGCGAGCCCTAAAATTTATTCCAAATCATAATGGTGTCCCAATTAATGTTTGAATGTTTCGTGCTAAGGCTCATAGGTACAACGATACGAAACGAGCTGATGGATTATTTACACTACGACCTTTACTTTTTACGTTATCCTGCATAACATATAAAGTCGGTAGTCTGGGAACAAAGGGTCGTGAGTTTGAAGGCGACTCTAGGCTTTTTCATTTTTTCATAGTTGGAGTCCAAGTTATGGAGCATTTTGTCACGTACCTTCTGAACCTGGCATCACCAGAAAACGCATGACCAGATAGCAATCTCCTGATGTTTTTTTAGCGGGATGCGCACTCGCCATATTCGCCTTTGTATCCTAATCCAGGAGACCAGGAGCACGATAAAATATAAATTTGTCACATCATTGAGCGTAGATAACAGAACAAGGTCCCACAATCTTCTTCTTCTTCCTTGCCTCGTTCTTTATACCGCTCCACGGTTTCGCGTTGATCAGACCTGCGGTGTAGGCACATCGCCCGTTTTGGCGATAATTTCTCAGCATATTTCTACAGGCAGGCTATCTTGGACCGTGTCATCGCCGAGACCAATGCGTTGTTGTTGCTTTTTCATTTGACATATCCAGGTGTTCTTCGGTCTGCCTCTGGCCTTGGGTCCATCAAGTGGAACTTCCATTGATATCGCTTTCTTTGCGGGGTTCTCAGGCGGACGCCGTTGAACATGGCAATACCAATCCATTTGTCGTTTTTCGAGCTTTTCGGTGATTGGTTGGTCTATGGACAAGCTGCCTCGGATGTAGCTACTCTTGATGTGGTCCCTTTTGGTTACACCAACTGACATGCGTAACATTTTCATTTCAGTCGCTGTCATTTCTTTCGCGTAACCTTCATACATGGTCCAGCATTCTGATCCATACATGAGTGCGGGACGTACAACCGTTTTGTACAACTTGCCCTTTAGCTTCAGTGGCAATTTCTTATCGCAGAAAACTCCTGAGTTTTCTCGCCACGTCATCCACCCAACCTTTGTGCGGTGTTTGATGTCATCATCGCATGTAGCTCCGCTGTTCACCATCGAGCCAAGGTACTTGAACTTAAGACTTAAGCTGCTCTCCTTTGACGTACATATCTGGTATCGGTGCATCTGGGTCTGAGAATGGGCAGCATAAGAACTCAGTCTTTGTTATACTAACCCTCAGTCCATGCTCCTCCAGAATGTCACACCATTTTGTAAGTGCAGCTTGCAAGGCAACGATGTTTGGGCTACTGAGGACTATATCATCGGCAAAAAGAAGAGATATTTCTAGGCCGTCGAATATACGTGTTAATAAGTAGCACATGATGATGTTGAAGAGCAACGGACTCAATGCACTGCCCTGGTGTAATCCGACATTCACCGGAAATTCTTCTGATTCACCGGCTGTGCATCTAACCTTAGTCGTAGCTCCATCATACATGTCTCGTATCATCCTGACGTATGCCTCAGGGACATTAAGTGCTCTCAAGGCCAACCATATCAGATCACGAGGTACTCTATCGAATGCCTTCTCCAAATCGATGAACACAAAGTACAAGTCCTTTCGTGCTGCTCTATACTTTTCCATCGCAATACGAATGCACTGAATCGCATCGACTGTAGATCGACCTTCAACAAAGCCGCATTGATTGTCATTCAACCGCACAATCTTTCTCAATCGGTTGCAGACAACTCGCTCGTAGATCTTCAGTGTATGAGGTGTTAACTTGATAGCCCTATAGTTGTTGAGTTTGCGTGAGTCTCCCTTGTTCTTATAGAAAGGAAGAAGAAAACTTTCCCTGAAAGCATCAGGCATCGGTTGCCCACCTTTGATTTTGTTGAAGAGGACTGTGAGCCAACTAAGCCCGACATTTTCTATTTTCAGCCAAAATTCCGCGGGGATTTTGTCCGGTCCGACTGCCTTTCCGCGTTTCATCTGATGCATTGCCTCCATCACCTCTTCATCTGAGATATCTTCAATATTGGTGGTATTTGGCTCAACATCTTGAAAAGCTGCTCGAGGAAATTCTTCATTTAGAAGTTCGTCAAAATACTCTCGCATCCTGCTACAAATTGCCGTATCGTCAATCAGCAACATTCCTTGCGAGTCCTCCACGTACTTTGGCGCCTGTATTTCCCGAGCGTTCCTTCTCCTTTGGGCTGCGACCCTAAATATCCGATTTGATCCATTCTTGCATATATTTTGTGTTATCTATAGAAACACATTTGTGTGAAATTTGGTTGAAATTGGTACACAAATAAAAAAGTTTTTCTTAGAAGAACTCAAATTGGGGAGCTAGGTTTGTATGGCAGCCCCATGACCCAGTGATCCAATTTGGGTGAATCAAACATACAAACAGCCTGCAACAATAAGAAGCACGTATCCAAAATTTCAGCTTGCTAGCTTCAATACCCGCCGAGTAAAACGCGTCGCAACAGACAGACAGACAGACGGACATGCTCCAATCGACTCCCCAAGTCATGCTGATCACATATTTATACTTTTTATATGGTCGGAGATGCTTCCTTTAATGCGTTACAAACTTCAGAGTGGCTATGTGATCACGCAACCCATATGTGTTTGACTCCAAATTTATTACACTACACTCCACGAAATAATCCAAACGTCAAAATATTGTCGATGCAATTATTAACCCTTCTGTTGCCGCCTACGACATATTATGCCTAAGGTGTAGCTGAATTTTCTGTGAAATCAATCTTATTTTTCGAAGAGGTCTAATTTTGGTTCTAGAAACAGTTTACATACTATGCCTTACGATGATGCGTCGTTTTTTTGTTTCTTTAGACTTAGTTTATATTTCGCCGAACGTTTGAACGCATTTGTGGCCGTCAAAAATAATAATAAATATTGTTGAACGATATTTTTCATCAAGATATGAGCCGCTTATTTTGAAAGTGGCATAAGTCCACTTTTTATGAAAATTGAGTTAATGACGGCATTATCATGTCTTTCGCGGTTTCTTTCTATGACAGAAAAATCAAACAAATATTTCGAAAATATACTGTAGTTTTCATAGTCACAAATTTTACTACTAAACAACAACTTCAAAGCGTTTATTTTGAAATTGGCGTAAGTCCATCCGTGTTACTTACTCCACTTTCACAATTAAAATGCTTAGTGCAACAAAAAAAATTATCTTCAGAAAATATTATGGAAATGTATTTTTGGTAAATTATTTTTAATGTGATTGTGAAAATTTTAATAAATTGTTCAGTAAAAATAAATGGGATTTATGAAAGAAAATATCTTGAAATATAGTGAGGTGACTAGCCCTTTAAACTTTCAATTAAAATGACTGAAATTATGAGTTGAATGAAAGAATTGTTTAGAAGCATTACGAAAAATATGTGCCTAAAGAAAAAATAATCTCTGCCCGCTCCGATTTCGGCCATTTTTTTGGTGATTGAAATCGCAATTTGAATAGGTTAATTTGCTTGGGCTAATATTTGATAATAATGCGTGGAAAAGCACATGAAGCACATGAGTCCGTTAAGTCATCAAATGCCTAGGAAAATGATACCAGGCTATCCGACTTTACAGCATTTCGGCTTGGTTCGGTTGGTTTTGGACAATCGCCATGATTTTCCTTTCTTTTGTTTCCCTGAAGTGCAATGCATAGGATTTTTAAACCCCTGTGTCTACCGGTATTTTGAAACTCAACTTCAAGCCGGAGATATAGTGCCCACTATTTCAAAAAAAATTGTTTTTACAAAAATAACCTGTTTTGGTTTTGGGATAAATGTCACCTTATCTTTGTGGAACCCAGTGTTCAAACTCATTGTTTTGCCTACAATCAAATATGTAACTATGTACTATGAAATTTGGAAAGTTCAAATTTGAATGAGGAAAATAGTAACTTGGCCAAGTGTGAACTTTAAGGACTTCCAGAGTCCTACATTTACATTTTGAGTGTTGGAGCTACAGTGGAACCTGTCTAAAGGACCACGACGACCTTTCATAACGACGGATTTTTTCGAGAACGGAATTAGTTTTCATACAACTCCATACATTTGTTCCCTGTTATGTTACCTGTTTATCGGACCAGCGACCACTACATAACCCGTTTGTCCATACAAATTTTATCCTTCTAAACGACCACCTCTATTAGCGACCATTAAAAATGCGATGTGCCCATATAAGCGACCATAGGCGACTACATACGTCGCTTATCTTTAATGTTTTTTTTTGCTTTTTCGGAAGTTTTCTTAAAAAATTTAAAAGTAACAGTATTGATTCGTGTAAAAGCAAGGCCCGCAGGAAATTAAAGTCGTTTCTAATTGGGCGCATAAATAGACTAGTCGCAGAAACAGCAAAAATGCTCAATTAGACTATGGATTTAGTTTTTGTAGGCATAATTTGCTATGCTACTGCTGCTTTCTTTGTTTAGTGGGTAACTAGGGTATGGCAGAGACATCTTTCTAGGGGGAGCTTTCGAACTTTAGAAAAACGTTCACTTTTGGTGTCTACCCCTGTATGGAGAAGATTCTGTTTTCTGATTCTTTCAATAAAAATTGTTGCGTGTTCATTGGCAAAAAACTAAAAATTGAAAACACATTAAAATTACTATTGGACAGAACCCAATGCCAATGAAAGGAATTGAGTTTTTATCGCACAAGAATAGAATAGAATTCTTCAAAAGAAATATGTAACAGATGTCCAAATGTTCGCCTTTTACGAAAGAGATAGTTTTCCAAAGCATTAGTCAACTTGTGATAATTTTGTAAATTTCGTCAATCTACTGTGATTACTGATGGACTATTTACTCCATGTGGTTCGGAGCCATCCATCTTTACTAAATGTATCAGTCATAAATTTATTGTCGAGAAATCCTTATCCTGTCCAATTCAGAATGGGAACGATGGGCGTGGAATTATTGAGAAAATAGTTTAAGATCTCTCATTTGGCTTCAATTTAGGAAAGATTATGCACTTTGCCGCTAAATTAATGAATTTAGTACCTTATTTCAACCCCCTTATTAAGCGACCACTTTTTTTCGGAAACCAACAGTGGTCTCCTTAGAGAGGTGTCACTGTATTTAAAAAAAAAAAGATATTCCCACTAAAAGTATTAATACTGAATCAAATTTGATACCGTTCTGGAATATAGACAAAATTTTCAAATTATTTGCGCAACGCCGCGTGAGGAATGTTTTTTTTAAAGCTACCTTAACTTTAAAAAATGAGTTTGATTTCTCCGTTCCACAAAGACGGTAGCATTTTTCTAAAAACTAAAACGGTTATTTTTTTCAAACTAAAACTTTAGAAATGTAAAAAAAAAAAAAATTTTTAATTTTTGTCTTTTTTTTGCCTTTTTTGACCTTTTCTCCCTAAACATTTTTCTAGTAAAATAAGTTTTAGCTTCCTACGACTATGCCTATTTCAACAAAATGTAAACGAAGTGTATTTTTTGTTTTTCATGTGCTAATTTGATTGGACTACTAACCAACATTTTTTTACACTTCTTGATTATTAAAAAATACTAAATTAACACGTTTTAAAATATTCGGCTGTTTGAAGCTGAAACTGATCGTTTATAGCGAAAAACAAGCTATTTTTGGCAAATTCTCGGTTATCTCAAGTTTAGCGAATGGAAAATCCCTTATTTTTTTATGGTTATACAAAATGTTTAACATGGATAAAAAATTAAAATCAGCAGAATATAAATACAATTGAATCAAATCAAATGAAGCTACCCAGATTTTTAAACTAATTGAAACGCAAACCTTTAAATATCTCGATTCATAAATAGTTGGACATATGCCACTTTCAGAATAAACTCTCCATATAGTACCAATGGTCTGTCTAGGTCTATGTGCCAACCGAAGGGTTAATTATCACGTTGGCATTTTAAGAGAGTAAAACATATTACGCGGGTATTATATTCTCAATTGTAAACAAAAATTTGACATTTGAATAAAATTTTTATTTTGATGTGTGAACTGCGATAGTGTGAGAACGGTGCCATTTTTATTTTCTGATGCCCACTCTGGACTAACGCATGGCATGGGTTGCTATGCTTTCTCTAAGGTGTAGGGATAAGCTTTTAATGTGTTATGAATTTGTCGTTTTTTATCAAACGGGTCCTCCTCTGTATAAGAGAGAAGATATATCGTACTTTTGAATGAATTTTCAGTCATTACATTACGTAATAATAACTTAAAAATTAACGACATCAAAAATTTGTAATAATTGGTTTACATTTTTCTGGTATGGGCCTGCCAAAAGCTAAGGTCATCCCTGGTAATGGAAATGCAATTCTTCAGCGCAACAATAAATTGTTTCTTGAAGTTTTAGCTTCAAAATCCTTCGAAGCAAAGAAAACTCCTTCAGTCAAGAGCATTCCTAATTTGTTCATCTGCTTTGAATCTAGCCTCAATGAAGGAGAAATCCAATAAAGATTTTTTTTTTTAACCACAGTTCAAAATTTTCCACTCATTTTCACTACGTTAGGGGGCCCGTGTTCGAATGCACACATGGAACACTAATTTGTACAATAAGGTCGCATGTGGACAAGATCGGGATCACATGTTAAGTGTCACGTACCTCGCCTGATGCATTTGATTGGACCGTAGTAGCTGATGGAGTTCACCAAAAGCAATGTACATACATGTATTTCATAGTCGATCATTTCACAATGTTTAATGGATTAAAGGCAGGTAAGGTATGATACACATCGAGTTTTCAGTTTTTTGCTCACATACTGCCTATGTACATTATACTTTCATAAAATATTTATTTTTAGGTGTTTTTTTTTATCTGATTTCATGACATGGTAGTAAAAAGTGTTACTATGCCTAAAACTTTTTGTTGAGTAAATGGTTTCCCCGAAATCTTTTGCATACAATTGAAGCATTCGAGGCGGGCTGCATCATCATTCTCGAATCAATGACCGCACCGAGGGTCAAGATTGAGTATTGACATCCAAAACTGTGACGGTATGCAGACAAGCTGGTATTTCAATGATTGTTATCAATCGTACATACTATATATAATGAGGACTTTGACAACAACTGATAGTATTGTTATCATAAGATAAGATTCAAGAACAGATGTTCTTTGATTTTCAAGTGTCCCCTTTTGTTTGGGTAGTGTGGTGATGGTGAGCTGGTAATAGGCTGAAATGGATACATATTTTACCAACATTAACTCCCACTTCATTCCATTTATTGGAGTGGAGTGCATGTGTGATTTGAGCTCATGCAGTTAATCAAGAATAAATGAACAGAGCAAGGTTAGGGGCAAAGAAATAATTCTCTGTGGCAGCCGGTATTCCACTGGCCGTGCCATAGCGAAGAGAACGTTCGTGCATAGTATCAGCACAGCTAAATATTCTGTTAATTAGTGCCTTGATGGCTTAACTATTGAAACAAATAAACCAGCAAAAATGACAATTTATTGATAAATTTCAAATAAAATTTTATGGTTTGATTTGTTCCGAATGAAACCAAATTCAATTGGTACATTCAAGACCATAGCGAAGAATGTATCCAAGTTGATAACAACACATAGTCATGCGTTATAGACAACAATGATGCCATCATCAGATTCCCAACAATAAATTTAGGTCGGAGGTCAAATGAGCGGTTTGGCTCACATCCAATTTATATTTTGGGGTTTGGCAAAAAATAGTTTGCACGCACAACAACCACCGAGTGAGTCAATTAATGTCTCGCGATTGTTTGCGATTCAAATACGAATGACACTAATTGCTGAATAAAAATTCTTCACAGATTTTATTATACTAAAATAATTAGGAGAATCTTTTGACTTACCTTGCATCCCAAGTAAATTCCCATCCGAACGACTGCACGGACGGCAGCATTCATTCCCTGGGAATCGCCACCACTGGTCAGCACGGCCAATCCTTTGCCCTTATGGGCACCGCGTTCGATGAAGCGTTGCTTATATTCCACACCTTTGGTCGTCATCTTGCTATATACCGTAAAAAATATACGAATTTACGTTAAAAACGTATCCTCCCGACAGATGGAACAAAATTAACAAGAAAACAGTTGCGGACCGAAACGAATTCACGTCGTAAAATGCAATCTTCAAACGAAATGTCGAAATAATTTATTAAATAAACTTGATTTCAATTGTAATAAACAATTTTGGTATTTTCAATTCAATATCCACTGTCTCGTAACAACACTTCATAAAGGACACTTTTCAACCACCCGAGAGAAAAATGGGGCACTCAACACCAACTCACTTTTTGATTCAAAAGAGAAATTCCCAAGAAAAACCAATCAGGCACACGGAATAACACTTTTGGAACGATTAAGCGAGCACGATCGAAACTCTGGAAAAGAATTGATGGTCAGTCAGAACCACGGACGAAAACCGATTCACGTCTCGCAAGCTCTGCAAAAAATTTCCCTGATCTCACTCACTGCTGAAAATGAAAACCAAGGTGACTTAAAACGACGTTCCAAGGTGACCTTTCTGGCTTTTCTGCTTGTGAGACTGTTTGCAAACAGCTGATTGTCAAAGAGTGATGTACTAGCATAGGTGGTAGTTGTACTAGCAGATGATGCATCTGGCGCGAAAGTGGTGCGACGATTGGAGGAATTTTGTGATGAGTGTACACTTGACTTTATTTAGGGCAGTTAAATATGTATAACTTTAATTCCCAGCAGGAGCATTCGTTTCTTATACATAGTTTAAGCCAATACTTACTTCGTTTGTTTGAAAAATAGATCCGCAAATGTATTCAACAAGGCTGAGTATGCTTCTTGTAAAATATAAAAGGAAAACTGTATAATAAAATTAATAAAATTAGTGCCCATGTAGAGGTGTTAAGCGATAAGAGGCGGTATAAAAATCCTAAATGCATAAAGTAATGCTTTAAACTAATAGTCTATTAAAACTGTCAAAAAGGGAATAACTAATTAATAACTAAAATTTAATAAGTTTTCCTTGCGTTTTTGACATATACAACTGATGTGGCAACTTTTTACATTAGGGGTATTCATGCTCGCTTTCGTATATTGAAATACGATGTTATATGTATCGAATTTCGGCTATCAATAAAATCAAAAGTCTGTTATCTCTCTCCGAATACGATACCTGAAATAACATTTTGTGCTAGGTGTTATTTTAATATCGTATTTGCATAACCAATGAATAAAAAAACAAATCCTTACGGAAAATAGCAAGTTGTTGTCAAAAAATTAAAAAAAAAACCGATGGTGTACTTATTATTTTGACCAAACTGAAGACCCACTTCCATGGGCGTAGCCAGGACTTCGGTCAGGGGGGGGGGGGGGGGGCAAGCCCGAAATTTTTTTAACATCATTGATTTTCTCAGAAGTTGAAATTGTCGTTCACAAAAATATAGTTCGACAAATTTTAGAATAGTCTTGCAGGTGTAGTTTTTACTGCGCGCACCTTCGGTGCAGAGAGGCATGGGTTCGAGACTCACCGTGAACGAATTTAGATTGTGGTGTTTTTCGAACTCACGACCCATATGACAGACTATGATCTCACTCGGATGCTAAACGAGTACCCATTTATGGGGATAAATAGCATTGCTGTTGTGCTGTTGATCTCAACACCTCAACAAAAAAGCAGCTAAGAGCTTGGAAATTGGAATTACACATCTGTGACCTTGGTCCAAATTTGGACTGTCACGCCAAAGACAGTCGTCGAGATTAATTTTCTACACCATTTAACGAAAAATGACCCTGCGCGTGTTCAGACATTCACTGGTTATTCTGATTATATTCCACTAGCCTCCAATTGCTGCGTTTTAGACCGTAGTTCGTCTATATTCCGTGCTATTTTTGTCTGTCGGACTACATATTTAGCTTGCCAGATCTAAATTGCATTGCTGGTATGATTTAGCTACAAAATGAATCTTGATTAAATAACTTGGTTTACAAGTTATTTCTCACTTAAATCCCATCAATTCAATTCAACTACCTTCCCGGAGCGACTTCATGTGACAGTTAAACTTGTATTCTGGAGCTCAGAAACCATGCAATGAAAAGCATGAAAATATGGGATGATCCTCGAAAAAGAAAAAAGAGTCTCCCTACAGCAGTACTTCCCAACCGGTGGGCGTGCCCCCCCCCCCCCTATTGGGGCGTGATGATCGGCGGAGGGGGCGTAGGCTCAGCTCGTTTGATGATGTGATCGATTATATTACAACAAAATTCCACAAAAAATTCCAAAAGCCACAATAAAATATATTAGCAAGGAGCCCCTGTCCAAAGACGTGTTTAATGATGATCGCTGAAATTGTTTTAGGAATAGAGACCGAGGGAAAAACCAGGAGTGTATCACCTGTTAAACTGGAATGAAATTGAAATGATGCTTCAGTAAATACATGTAGTCACTCCAATGAATTAAATTTTGCTGAGCCGAAAAAAAATGGCTCCGTCAGGAAAAAATTGTTTTTGGTCTAAAACCGGCAACAATGGGTGAGGTTATAAAACAAAACGTTCGCGCAACGTTACCTTTAATTTCAAATCAACCGACCGTTACGGATCAGAAACTTCTCCCTACAAACAGATCCCCTAGCCTAAGCGCTTAGGGAATCTGTTTGTAGGGAGAAGTTTCTGATCCGTAACGGCCGGTTGATTTGAGATTAAAGGTAACGTTGCGCGAACGTTGCACGAACGTTGTGTTTTATAACCTCACCCATTTTCAGCGCGCAATAACCATCTTATGATCATGCGGCCTCAATTCTTGGCCCAATGTAGTAGGAATGTAGGGCCAAATTTCGCTCTCCGGCAATGCCCAATTCAATTGTACCGTCCTCTATGGCTGCTATGTTTTCTTCACTTCGTACCAGTCAAATTCGGACATTGCCATGGTGCCACAAATTAACTGCTCGATGAAACCATATTTAATAGTTTAAGTGTGGAATAAATTCAATATTCAAAGAGTTAAATGTAACCATTGAAGCTGCTTAAATTTAAATTGCGAAAATAGAATCCAAGCAGATCGAATTGGTCCAAAATCTGTGTGAGATTGTTCCAAATGATGGCAGATTTTCTCTCATTATTTGTCAACGTGACGAATTCTTAACAAAAGAAAAATGAAAACCTGAATAATTCCTTAAATCGTTCATAAGCGAAACTTTTTTTGGTGGGCACCAGATTCTGCTAACCTTGCAAGGAGGGCGAGCATTGAAAAAACTTGGGAACCCCTGCCCTAAAGGGAAAGATTTCTGATCTACTTATGTTATCGATTCGTGATACTCACACGTAGATATCCCTGTTCATGATATCAAGGGCCTGAAAACTACAAATATTTTAGGTTTCTACGAATGAAACGTATGTATTGGGACGCAGCATACGCACCCCCGTCAGTTACGAGTGGCCACTTGCTGCTGTCGTTTTGTCCGTGCCGCCTGGCTGGAAACTATCACGGTCATGCATTCCGCGGCAGTATATGGAGCGGCAAAGAAGGCGTCTTGTTAGTTTCCCAGACTACAGTCAGCAGAAAATTTTACGAAGTGCCTGGAATCAAACTCGCATTTTTACACCTTCAGGTCTATAGTGCAGTGATTTTTTTTACTACATTGGTAAGGATTTTGTTACCATAATCATCGGCCAGGGGGGCGACCGCCCCTCCCTGCCTCCCCCTGGCTACGCCCATGCCCACTTCAAAGCTATTATCGGGGTGGACTAAGATAATAGGGGGATGCCATTTAGTTTTTCGGTTCCGTTGGCATTGTTGTATCCTAATTGTTGTAATGGCTATCTATTTGGAGTAATTCAATTTTAAAAAGGGTATGTAAATTTGGCATAAAAAAGTACATGAGGGTTGTACTTATTTTTTTTAGCCATATGTGTATATATATTTTAGATTGGTGAGTTGTTTAGTATTGACGGATTGAGAATTTAAGTATCAGTAGATGAGTGAAAGAAGTAACATTTGTGGAAACATGCATTCCATATTCAACTTGTTTGTGCGACATCGTCGTACTGATATATTGGACGTGTATTTTCCGAGAAAAGGGGGCAGGCACAAAATGTGTTCAGCATTGGTCTCACGAATCAGTGATCAAAAATTACTTTAGTGCTTCTCTACTACGCCAATTGGATGGAGTGGGACAATTGGAGTACTTTAAAAAAAAAATCGGGGAACCATTCTTGGGCAGGCTACTTCCAAGTTTCACTTCTCTGAAGTACTAACCTCATAGTCCGAGTATGAGAATTATGCTGAATATAGTATAGGAGCAGCAACAGCAGCAGCAACGACAATGCAGTCCCATGCATGGTGACGTCATGTTGGCAGCAAAATCTTTTTATAGCTTTTGCTGCCAACATAACGTCACTTATTTAAATTGCATTGGTCTGTATTATCGTTCCTGCTGCTGCATCCATTCTATTTCCAGCATTAGTATTCATACGGCCTATGCAGAACAACAATTAATATCAAATACACGGCAATTGTACGTTGTATTGAATTGAATGTTTTGTTTACTTTCCATAGTTACGCCATATTTTGCTTGGTTACGCCATTGTATGAAAATGCGTAATGATTTTTTCTATGTAGTTTGCATATGTGCGCGGCAAAGCTCGCTTCTTCCATTTTTCGTAATTTTTCAGAAACCGAAAAAAACGTTTAGCAAGATCAAAAATTATTGTACCATATTTGTTTTGCAATTAAACGGAAGCTATATGCACTAAGATTGATTTGTAAAACAGAAAAGTGATATTTAATAATAATTTTGGCGTCAATTTCAAATTATAAATTGGAACGAACGAGTTTTGATGAGTCCTGGTGGAACAACATGTTTTTTTTACTTGGTGGCGTATTTAGTCCAAGAAAGTGTCTAAGGACGAAAGCAATAAGCCCTCGTAGTGTATATTGTTTCGTATAGGCCCAGTTAGAACTGAATCGATAAAGAATCGAATACCGTCTACTAAGGAATCGATGACTTTATCGATCAAACTATGGAGACATTTGCATCGGCTTGGCCGTTTTTTCGATACCGAAAGTGAGAACTGGAATCGATCTTAAGGTACGTTGTCCTCGACGCGGCCGCGCGACAGCGACTCGCTCATTCCATATAAAAACTCGTTTCTCTCTCATTTTAAAAACGAGTTTTTATATGGAATGAGCGAGTGGCTGTCGTGCAGTCGTGTCCAGGAAAATGTACCTTTAGTCCGAAGACTATCGTTAATGTAGAAGCGACCTATGCGGAGTATGAAGAATTTATGAAAAACGATGACTATTTTTTTAGTTTTTCCTTTTTTTATCTGTTCTATACTTAACTATTTTTTACCTTATTTGAACTTTACCTTTTTGCACTTTGCTTCCACTGGGAATCGAACCGGCACCTATTGTTTCGTAGTAGTAGTCAGAGCAAAATAACTTATTTATTAGCTACATATTTAATAGAGAGTTGTAGCATGTCGTTTGAAATACAGGGAGGAGCAGAGGAAACGCATGTTTTTCAAACTGCTAGTACGTGGCGTCGAGAGGGGGTATTGACCTTGAATGAATGTTGGCAAACAGCCTATACAACGCAGTTTCAGTCGCTACGGAGCGTAGAGCATCGTGTGTTCGTTGTCGAGCAGTACTTTAGAAACAATGATTCCGTAGTCACAGTGCAACGTCTTTTCCGTCAAAATTTTAGAGTTGGACGTGGACGTCGAGGTGCAACGTCTTTCCGTCAAAATGTTAGAGTTGGACTCATGAAGACTGTAGCATCCGCATCTTCCGTAAAAATTTCGGAAATACGGAATCATTGTTTCTAAAGTACTGCTCGACAACGAACACAAATGATGCTCTACGCTCCATAGTGACTGAAACTGCGTTGTATGGGCAGTCTGCCAACATTCATTCCCCCTCTCGTCGCCGCGTACTAACAGTTCAAAAAACATGCATTTCCCCTGCTCCACCCTGTATTTCAGACGACATGCTAAAACTCTCAATTAACCCTTTCGCTCCCAATGATGCCATATGGCATCATGAAATTCAATGATTTTTCATAGAAAATGTAAGAAATAAATTTTAACTTTTTGTGTGATATTCGACTCTCCCAATAGTGTAATACCTAGTTGTTTTTTTCCAGCGTGAAATTTTTGGTTTTGGGATGTTATTTTTAATGAAATTTTAGAGAAGGTTTGACGATTGTCGTAAAGCCGAAAAACTGATTTATCAATTTCCCCATATTTTCTGATAATAATCATTTTATGCAAATCATTTTAATGTTTTTTTTTTTTGTAAAGAAGTTGTTGTAAGAGAAAATCAAAAGATTTTTCGATTTTTTTTTAGGGAAACCCTATAAAGTGGTTTTGCATGAGCATGATGCCATATGGCATCATTGGGCGTGAAAGGCAAATCAGCAAGTCCCCTATTCAGATAAATGCTAGTTGCTTGCTGTATGGAAGGCACCCTTAGTTTTTATCTGAATGAGCTAATTTTTGGTGGGTGGGGTGATTATGAGCTCCAATCGCAATAAACCAAAATTTAGCACTCTGCTCTAATTTTGGGGGGAGTTATGGACATATCCTTTCGCCAAATTCAAATGGGGGGATAATGGGGGTCGTTGATCGGAGCGACTCAATGTTTCTCCCAAAATAATACTGAGCTTATTGTGAATACTTGTACGAAATTTTACGGCTGAACTAACATTTTTTCAAGAGTTATGGGGCTTTTCAAAAAAGGTATAAAATGAAAAAGTTCTAATTTATTTTTAAGCTAGCGCCGAATCATTGAATAGATCTCTTATGTGTTATATATCATTGCAAAGATAATTTTATGTAGTTTTTTTCGTTCTCGTTTTTCTATATCTTTTGTCGTTTTTGAATCACTCGCAAAAATCCGAAAAATTACCCCCATTTCCTCCTTTCCCCCTTTCTTAAGGTTGCGGACCCCCAATCGGTTGGGACTTTTTTCCCATAATCTGGGAGTCGTCACCAACCATTCTGCAAAAAAATTTCCGATGTAGGATTTTTTCCGACCAAATATCTCATTTTTCACACGGAGCTTGCTAAGTGCCCTTTCAGTCCCAATGATGCCATATGGCATCATGCTCTAATTTGTTAACTATAGCGCTTAAAATTTTTTTTCTCAAGAAAATATCATAAAAGATGCCTACTGAACGGCATAATGTTGTTAGAAAAATTCTCCGCTTAAAATCCATAATTTGGGCATTAAAGGGTTAAATAGCTAATAAATAAGTTATTTTGCTCTGACACTGAAGTGTTCATGTTTGAGGACGGGCTTTCAGGACTTGTTCGCGTTTCAGAGTAGTCTGGGTGAATATAAAACTGTTCCCATAAGCGGGTGTTCATGTTTGACGCAGTTCACGTTTACGCGAGTCTACTGTACACTGTTTCCCTCTTTTTCGTTTAATATGGACGGACGACGGATAAATAAAACATCCATTTGACTTATATTTTAATTAAGAAACTGTAATTTCAATAAACTCAAAATGTTGTTTTTTTTTTGTTCATTTTCATACGTTCTTGTTTTTCAGCTGGACAATATGCAATAATGTTTTCATTTTATTTTTCTTCTTTTTAGTTTTCTCTTTGTTTCTTCTTGCATGTATGCGATTTATTTTCATCATCTTTTATTAAATGTTTTCTTTTAGTTTTTTTGTTATCTGTTCTCTCTCTGCGCTCTTTCTTCTATCATCTTCTGTTTGTTTTAATTAATTTTAAAATTATAAATAAGAAATTTTTTACTTTCAGTTTTTTTTTTATTTTCTGTTTTAATTTTAAGATCATTATAATATGAAAAATTCATAATAATGACGATAAAATTCCATTTCACTCACGTTGTTGCGGTTTTTTGGGTTTTTCGCTTTTTTCCCTCTCAAAAAATGTTTTTTTTTTTAATACATGTATTCATTTTGCTCAATCGCATGCGTACACATATAAGTTTCTCGTTAATTTTGGTTTTTAGTCGAGTTAAATATGTATATGTCGTCTTTATATAGTTTCAAAATATACCACTACATACTCGAAAACATGATTTTCGGTTGTATCTTTACCGAAAAAAAAGTTATATGCGCAGCATGATTGGATTCATCTGTTTTTTTTTTTAAGTTGTTGTTGCTGTTATTCTGTGAATAATATTATACTCTCGGTAAATATAATGTTTTAAATTGCGACTATACCAAGATTCTCTTTGAATATTATTTTTCATTTTTGTTTTGGTTGTTGGCTGATTTCGATTGGAATCATTTTTTGTTGTTGTTGTTTGTGAAGAAAAAAGTAAAATTTTTTTGGTTTTTGATTGGATTGTTTTGTTTTTATAATAGAGAGACCAAAACATGAAATGGAATTTTTTGTTTTGTTTTGAGATTTTGGAAAATGGATAAATTTATCCGAAGAAAAAGTATATATGCCAATAATATGCGTGTTTCGGGCACACAACCTTTTTGAAGATGAAGAGAGTGTGTAGTGTGTGTGTGTGGATACCGCGAGGATGGTGCACCGAAAATCGCAATTGATTTTAGAATACATATTTATAAAAAAAAAACAAAAATTCAAAATTGAATATATAGTTTTAAAAATCTAGATAAACGCAAGATTCATGAGTCTTATTTTATATTTATAGGAAAAAAGCGGAATATGACACATGTGCGCATATGTACATATATTTATAGTGTGTGTGTGGTAACAACCTAGAAATCCCTTTTGTTTTGTTTTATTATTCTTGTTAATATCGCGCGCTCAATTTATCTAAAAGTAGAAGCGAATAATTGTTTTTTTTTTCTGCTCTTTATTTCGCCTATAGTCTTCATGCATCAACTGTGTTGTATAAGAGATAAATGGATTTTTTGTTGTTTTTTCGTTTTCTCTCCAATAAATGAATGCAATCGATTTTTTGGTTTTTCTTTGTGCAAGAGATGATGTGAAAGAAAGTCAACATATCAATTTTCTTCTTTTTAAATTATGTGAGTTGCGTCTAAGCCATTTATAACAGAGAACAAAAGTAGAATAATAATTGAAATAACAGGATTGTGTTCCAATACATGTTTTTTGTTTGGTGTGTAATTTAATTTCAACACATATTGCACCCAGTCGCTATTAAAGTCGAACATAAGCAGGACAAGGACACAAGTAGAAGGTGCTCTGTGTGTGTGTAAATTCATCATTTTGCATAGATCGAAGCAAAACGGAAAATTCGAATTTTTGTTTATGTATTTCTTATTTTTTTTTTAATTCGCCTGATACAGGCTCTCTTATTTTCATATTTTTGTTTTTCATGTTGAAATTGTGTGATTTCTCGCTTAAATATTTTATGAGAATAACAAAAAAAGCGTAATCATGCGCATGAAGTGTGTAAGAAAATTTCGAAATAATAAATGCATACGGTTCAATAGTGTATAAATGGCTTTAACGTGTTTTTATCCGTATATTGCTCGGTAAACACTTTTCTTTTTCGAATATTTAATCGAATTGGGAAGGGAGGGGAAGAAAACTGGGATCAGAGAAAACGCGCCAATGCGACATAGTGTAGGAAAATTTTATACATTTAGTAATAGGACACACTCATGAGACATATTCGCATACGTGTACATTTACATAAATTACATATTATTACACCGAGATATATCATATAGAAATATGGACATGAATGCACGAATATAGTTACAAAGTATATGAAGACAGGTGCATTAAAACTTATCTCAATATAGGGCGCACGACGAGTAATACTTAATAACGCCCGTGTGTGTGAAGTTTCATTTTAGTGTAAGACTTTTACACTAGGCATTGGCGATTTGGGATGGATGGGGGGGGGGGGGGGTGGGAAAGGGACGTTCGGCACTGAAATGAGAGAGAAGTTCCTTGAAAAAATGTGTAGGAGAAAAGATCACAATGAAAGAAACAAGACACTCGTGTACGTCATTCTCTTTTTAAGTGTTAAAATGGAAACAGATTAGATATACGCATTGAATGCTGCCGAAGAAAGCAGCACAATGCATTTTAAATAGCTGACATGTTTGCTGCTGCTGTTGAACAGCAACAGCAAACAATTCAGCTATTTAAAATGCATTGTGCTGCTTTCTTCGGCAGCATCCAACGCGTCTAATCAGTTTCAAGTAGTATGTCTGTAAAATACACTTTGAGAGCCACTCAACCATTAGTGGTTTTCAAAGTGAGACTTGAAGTCTAAAGTGCTTACACATGTCTGTACCAATATTTACACCAATGAATTGAATGTGATTGCGTCGGTTCGCAAAGCCCAAAATTTCACACGTGTAAAATATTTGCCCAATGCTTGTTTCCCGTTATGTCAACGGCGATCATTTTTTAGTTCAGCAGTTCTCAAATTTTGCATATTCATCGGACCATTTCTTAGCAACGAGATGAAGTGATTTACGGTTCATATTTGTCCTAAATCAACAATCTGAAAACCGAAAAAGTACAGATGATTTCAAAATGGTTCGTATTGAAATCTTCGCTTCAAGTTTTCACCCCATCGCAGTAAAAAAAAAAAACATTTAGACGCATGGTTTTTCTTGTTTTTTTTTGTTTTTAATTTTCATATCTATATTAAATAGACTTCAAATATAATGGTCTTATTCTGATTTGCAAAATGTTTGCTTTATGCTTTTTGAAGTGATTTGAAATTGGCCCTGTTTGCTAGCTTTCTTTGTGAAAAAAAAATCGCTTTTAGAATAATTCATGACAAAAAAAAACACATTCTACACAATATTTTCGCATTTCGAATTTCGTATGACAGTATGTATTATCGAGCATATCAAATTATAATGCTGCATCTCACATACATTCGTTTTGGACGCGCAATTTTTATCATATTAAATAATTAACAAAAACAAGAATATTACAACACAGAACAAAGAAATAAAAAAAATCGGATCCATTCAGAATGCCTCTGGCCCCCTTTTCTTCTCTTCTTTGGGCGAGAGAACGCATAAAGGTTCCATAAACATAAACGACTCTTAACTACACTTAAAAAAAATGAAAAACACAATTCCTTTTTCTCAACTTGTTTCTGTAATGGTATCGTGTTCTTTAAAAAATAAAGAAAACAGACAATTTATATATTATAATATATTCACGACAAATATCGCATTCTTTACAATGTTAAAAAAAACGAACGACTATTGCTCAGTAATTAAATTAAAAAAAAAAAGAGAGAAAGGAAAACGATAACGAAATAAACGAAGAGCAGCCGTAAGTAAGGAAAAACAAAAACAGAAAAAATGTGTGACAATGTAGAAAAAACTGGATTATTTAATAATACAAATTTTTATTTTAAAAGCGATTTGCGATGCGCTTCTTTCTCTTCTTCTTCTCTTCGCTACATAAAAAATGATGCTGTTGCTCTTGTCCTCTCTCTCTCTCTCTCTCTGTGTGGATTGAAATGTTCCGAGATACAGTTTTTTACAGAATGAACGAAAGAGACCACACACAAGATTATGGTTGCTTGGTTGGTTGGATATTTTGGATGGTGACGAGACTAACTGTATTTTTTCTTTTACAAAAAAAAGCAAAATGTTTTCTTTCTTCCCCTCTCCTTCTTTTTCACAGATCTCTCTCTCTCTTTCAATTGAAATTGATAATAATGTCTTCTCTTTGTCTTTGAAGAAAGAAAAAAACAAAACATGAAAGCAATGCCTCTTTTACGCGAAATGCCGAATTTATTTTTTTTTTTGACAAAAAAAATTTCATGTATGTTGATTTTCCGCAACTTGCATTTTTATCCCGGATTACTTACTGCATGTGTGTGTGTGTGTAAGGTTGATTGGTTGTTGAATTTTTTTCCTCTGTCTCTTTGAAAATTCTATTTTCCTTTTTTGTTTGTTTGTTGATAAGATGATTTCTGGATTGATTTCTCTGTTTTTAGCATTTTTGTGTATGTATTGTGTTACATAAGTCAAAAGGGAACATTTTTTCTTTTGTTTTTTTTTTGATGTTGTTTTTTTGTTTTATTTTATTTTTGTTTATTTTTAGTTTGGTTAGTTATCACCACCTTCTTGTGGTTCATCGCCATCGCCTTGCGTGTCTGACGTCCAGAGAGTGAGGTTGTCTCTCAGTAGCTGCATGATGAGTGTTGAGTCTTTGTACGAATCTTCATTGAGGGTGTCCAACTCAGCTATCGCATCATCAAACGCCTGTGAGATTGGGGCGGGGTGGAGAAAAAATCGAATGTTATTGAAATACACATTTTGAAGAAGTCAATTGAAAATATAATCGGTGAATTTGTTTGGTTGTTTTTGTCATGGGTCTTATACGCTGTCTCGCGCCAACCAATTGCAAATTCACTGATATAAGTAATTTTTGCATATAAACAAAAACATTACACTTAAATACTACTTAATCATGCTTTCAGCCGATTTTGAAGCAAAGTATTTTGTAAATAGTTTTAAAATAGAAAACTTTTCGGCTGAAAGTGTGATTATTTTTTTGCGGGGAAACATACTCTATGTCCAAATATTTAACAATTAATTTTCATTTTGTAGAGTATGTTTCCCGGAAATGGCTTACGGTTAGTGGTCAGTGGTATCAATCTCAAAAATCAAAACTCTGAAAAAAAAATCGCTGCTGCAAAAGCTGTGTCTTTGGGAGGGAGCTCTGTTGAATAACTAACGACGATGAATTTTAACAAAACCATACACAATTATAATGCATTACGTCTTCAATATATAATTTTCATGGCAGATTGTATCTTTACTTTAAAATAGGTAATGAGTTAATGGCTGCATTTAGCGAACGAAAAATGTAGCAAAAAAGTGCTACTCGAATTAGATTCTCATTTCGCATCAAGGCCATTTAGTGGAGAAAGGGGTCGGTGGCGGCAAATTCTTGTAGCATTTCCAGTAAATTTCGTTCGCTGAATGCAGCCAATATGTATTTTGACGAGGGAGCAAGGTGAGGAACACATGAACGGGAGACCAAAGTGGAAACATATTGGAATAGGATTGGAGAGCGAATTAAAAGGATTGTACTAATCAGTTTATTTGGACGAGGGATTAGATTTAACAAGACAAGTACACATGCACGTATTAAGGCATTTGAACAATTTAGTACGCAGATCATCTCGAAAAGACAACATACCAGCATCACAAGTCGCATGCATGCACATACTATTTGCGGAGATAAATATTAAACCCACTAAAAAGAAAACAGAGTTTCAACGTAATGGAATGCCTGAAGGGAAAAGTCCTGTTATCTTTAGTCACCGAAAAATCCCCTAAATCGGTTTCCTTTTGTAAGATATTTAGTGAAATTATCTTTCACAGTGCTTTTGGATAAGTGGGCTAGACAATTTTATGCTCGTTTTCTGGCCACGATTGGTGTGATATTTCGACTTGTAACACTATTGTTCTCAAACATTATGTTTTCGCATTTAAATGGGAGCCCGCACGAAACTGCTTGTATCATTTAGGGCGAGTTTCACGTACATCTTATCTAATGGTTAGTTTTATTGTATAGAGAAGGCACACACAATTTTCACAAAGCTTTCCCATTATATTGGGCCATTCTCTCAAAACTCTTATCGAATGGTTACTCTCTCATCGCATAGAGAAGACACACACAATTTTCAGAAAGCTTTTCCATTAAATTGAATGGATTTTTTGTTTAATTCGCATAGTTATGTTATCTTTTGTTCAGTTACGCTGTTGTATGAAACTGCGCAATGATTATTTTTTTTCAATCTAAGATGATGACGTAACCAAGCAAAATATGGTGTAGCTATGCAAAATAAATGGTCTGGCTGGTCTAGCGGTTAGTGCGCGC
The DNA here is from genome assembly GCA_949715475.1 of Microchrysa polita. Taxonomy (NCBI): domain Eukaryota; kingdom Metazoa; phylum Arthropoda; class Insecta; order Diptera; family Stratiomyidae; genus Microchrysa; species Microchrysa polita. The sequence goes on from OX454420.1 coordinate 10,227,286, forward strand.
ACCTTCGGTGCACAGGGTCATGAGTTTGAATCTTACCGTGTTCCATGGTGTTTTTCGAACTCACGAGCTTGTGACGGACTATGATCTCACTCAGATGTTGAACGAGTACCCATTTATGGGGATAAATAACACTGCTGAGCGTGATGCTGATCTCATTACCTCAACAAAAAGCAGATAAGATCTTGGAAATAGGATGTCACTAACACATCCTGCGGCCTTAGTCCAATATTGGATTGTCGCGCCTGTTATTTATTTTATGCAAAATAAACAAAAATGTCCATTCAATACAATGGAAAAGCTTTCTGAATATTGTGTGTGTCCTCTCTATGCGATAAGACTAACCAGCCGATAGGTACTGAATAAGAGTTCTCAGTAACCCGGCCATTAAATTGTTGTTTATTTTACATAGTTATGCCATATTTTGCTTGGTTACGCTATCATCTTAGATTGAACAAATCATTGCGCAATTTCATACAACGACGTAAATAAGCAAAAGGTAGCATAAGTATGCGAAATAAACAAAAATTCAATTTAATATAACGGAAAAGCTTTCTGGAAATTGTGTGTGTCTTCTCTATACGTTAAGACTAACCATTAGATAAGATGTATCCTACCTACAATTTAATAATGAAACTTTTTTAGAGATGGCAACACCGATAAACTAATGGTAGTCCATCTTTGACATACATACCATTTGAAGTTTCTATTCATAAGCTGGCAATGTCAGTATAAACATTTCGTTTTGATTGTTGACAACGCATTTACCGGACCATGGAAAGTTTCGAAAATTCACGAAAAAAAAACAACATTTGCGGTAAGTTTTACTTGCGCATTATTTTGCTAAGAAGACTGCAGCTCAGAGTCATCAATTGCTCGTGGAAGTTTACGGTGACGATGCTTTTTCGCGTGCACATGTTTTCGGTGGTTTCATCGGTTCAAAAATGATAATTTCGACATTACCGACGAAGAGCGACCTGGCCAGCCAAAAAAGTTTGAAGACGAAGAATTGACGAAATTACTCGAAGAAGATTTGTGCCAAACGCAAAAAGAGTTCGCAATTTCGTTGGAAGTGACTCAGCAAGCCATATCGAAGCGGTTAAAATCACTGGGAATGATCCAAAAGCAAGGCCACTGGGTTCCGTACGAGTTGAAGCCAAGAGATGTTGAGAGGCGCTTTTGCATGTGCGAACAACTGCTTCCAAGGCAAAGACGGAAGGGTTTTTGCATCGTATTGTGACCGGCGATGAAAAGTGGTTACATTATGATAGCCCAAAGCGAAAGAAATCATGGGGACCGCCCGCGCACCAATCAACATCGACGGCGAAGCCAAATATTCATGGTTCCAAGCTTATGCTCTGCATTTGGTGGGAGCAGCTCGGTGTTGTGTATTATGAGCTGCTAAAACCAAATGAAACCATTGACGGGCAGCGCTATCGACTGCAATTGATGCGTTTGAGTCGAGCATTGCGTCAAAAACGGCCACAATATGCTGAAAGGCACGACAAAATAATTCTTCAGCATGACAATGCTCGCCCTCATGTTGCGCGAGTCGTGAAAACGTACCTGGAAACAACCAAATGGGAAGTGCTACCCCACCCGCCGTATAGCCCCGACATTGCCTTATCTGATTACTATGTGTTCGCTTCGATGACTCATGCGTTGGCTGATCAGCACTTCACTTCATATGAGGATACTAAGAACTGGCTCGATTCATGGATAGCCTCGAAAACCCAAGATTTTTTCTGCGACGGAATTCGTAGACTTCCCGAAAGATGGGAGAAAGTTATCGCTGCTGATGGCCAATATTTTGATTAATTTAGTTATATTAATAAATCTATGAATAAATGCCCAAAATTCCGAAAAAAATTGCATTATTAAGTTGTAGACCTATGTACTTGAAACCCGCCCGCAGACTGCTTGCGATGCTACTACGGGTTGTGCGATGAGGAACTTTTCCATGACAAAAAATCATGCGTGGAATGCGCATTGCGGTCGCTGAAATCGTCCTGAGAGGCATGATTTGTGTTCAGATCGGCTTCGTAGTAGCATTGTGTATTGCATTTCCATGCATATGGCTTGGTTTCGTACTGTTTGATGCTGATAGGCATTTTGTGATTTTAGATCGGCTTCGTGACATATGGCGCTTTTTGCGTGTCAGATGATAGCATTATAAACTCTCTTGAAGAAGAGGAAAAATTTCGCATTGGCTCATAAAACATGGATCGGTCCACAGGGCGAAAAGAAATAGCGTAATATCTTTTTTTTAGCGATGAAACAAAAATCAATTTATTTGCTAACGATGCAGGAAGAAACCATCGTCGTCCTAAAGGAAAAGAATTACACATTCGGTTCACAAAAAAGACTGTGAAACATGGAGGAGACAACATAATGGTATGGGGTTGCTTTTCGTGGCAAGGTGTCGGTCCCATATACCGAATCGAAGGGATTATGGACAGATTTGCTTGCAAGAATCTCCTGGAGACTATTATGTAGCCTTACGCTAAGGACAATATGCCCCTTTTGTGGACATTCCAGCAGGATAACGATCCGAATTGGTCAAAGCTTGGTTCGAGGAGCAAAGTGTTAACGTTTTGCAATGGCCAAGTCAATCCCCCGACCTGCATCCAATAGAAAATCTTTGAAGTGAGCTTAAATGGCAAGTGTCAAAAATGGATTGCCAAAATAAAAAGCAATTGTGGAAAAACATACAAAAGGTTTGGTACAAAATTTCCCTAGAAACTTGCCGGAAGTTGGTATCGTCCATGCCCAGAAAAATGTATAAAGTCATGGAGAATAATGGATGGGTATTAACTGCGGTCTACCAAAACTAACATTAACTGCCATCATAAGTGAAGAAATTAAATTTTATTACTTAATTCTATGCGGCCTTAGTCCAATGCTGGATTGTCGCGCCTGTTATTTTTACTTAATTCTATAATCACACCTATTATTATAACCAGTCGAAAATTGTTATTCCTTATCACATCGCATCTGGAGGGGAAAGTCCTCAAGTTTGTTTCCCATTTTAGTCAGTTGCCATCAGGCTTTGATCTAGAGAGCTTCTTTCTAACGGCCGCTCACTTGCTGCTACGCAACATACGCGCTCGTTTTGAAATTCCTCCTCACTGACTCATTTCTAGCCGCAATTCGATTCTGTCGCGATTTAACTCATTTCGGGAGTGTGGAAGTGTCGACAACATTTCCCCGACCGCCTCATTTCTCTCAGAGGCGATCTCCCATGGTCGGCACGCTCTCTAGATTTGGCTCCATGTGATTTTTTATGGGTTTTTTTGAAATCCCTGATTTATGTCGATCGACCTCGGACAATAGCTCACGTCAAGAACAACATTCGCGACACTTCATGAACATCCGACGTGTATGAATGTATACGGAAAATGCCAATGGGAAAACACTCTAAGCGCTTCGTCACGGAGTCAATCTTACAGCGGCAAACAGCACGAACCAGCGTGATGTAAAATTCCTTTGATCAGGTTTTCCGGCCATCGAAACAAATTGCATCGTCCGGCCCGGGAAAGCTCAGTGTCGCACTGTGTGTGTACGAGCCGTAATCCAGTAATCCACTATAGAAGCTACAAATCTATCAAAGTCGAATTTTCAGTGAAAAGTACCGTTATTCAAATGTTTCATCGCTCGAAGTAACGACGCATCGGTCTCAGCAATGACAAGATCTTGGATAAAAGCGGCATGCAGAAATAAGCTGAAAAGCTACTTTGGAAATGGGCAACGTGCCGCGCCAATACCAGATGCCCAACATCGCGTTGCGATTCAAAGTGTTACAGTGATGCAACAAAGAAGAAATGTTTGGCCACATCGACAAACTACAAATAGGTTACAGACAATTTTCCAGTATATAGAGTACCGTTATGAATAGTCTCATAACGGTACTCTATATACTGGAAAATTGTCTGTAACCTATTTGTAGTTTGTCGATGTGGCCAAATATTTCTTCTTTGTTGCATCACTGTAACACTTTGAATCGCAACGCGATGTTGGGCATCTGGTATTGGCCACGTTTTTTGTTTTACGTTTTTTGTTTTACTTTTTTTCATAGACGTTACACAAAATCAATCCGATTATTCTTAGCGAAGAATTCGTCTCATAAGTTTTCATGGAAGGAATTCTAAAACCTCGAATCAATCTTTCCACGGCGCCAGCCATCCTGGTAAATTTTTAGTTTAGCGGCTTTAGTAAAATGATCCAACAACTTTTTTTATTGGTTTATTGCGAGGAGAAACATAAAAATAAGCTGGGGTGGCAGCTGACGGGATCGGTAAAATGTATTTTTAGATAGTTGGGCTTAAAAGTGGACCCTTGTGGCTCAATGGCTCAATATAGCCTGCTCCTCCCCAGCGGTAAATAATCATGATAAAAGATACTCAAAAAGTAATTGAAGTTGTGAAGTGAACTTTTAGCATTTTATTTGGAACCACACAAAGGCAGTTTTATTGCAATCGACTCTTCCTTATCGAGTACCGTTATTCGATACCGCGTTTGGTAACTCAGTGGATAGACAACAAAATATCTCTGAATTCCCGGAGCGTGGATTCGAATCTATGACCATAGATGTTTGTGTTGTCTTTCTAAAAATGCTTCTACGGCAGCCAGTTTTGCATTGTTAAAAGTCCCCAGAGTTGTTGAACGGCCAAAAACTGTCAAACCTCTTCGATTCAAGAGAAATAAATCTTTTTAATATGAATACGGTACTAGTGTTATAGAGATAGTCCCGAAAGCCAGTTCATTTCAATGTTTGACCTCACCCTTTTCAAAGTACGCCCCCAAAAGGGATGGCATTTTACGGTATAGATAAAATACCCTTCGAGAGTTGCACTACTGCCTCGCTTTGCGTAGTAGATGCGTTCTCAAACGGAATGCAATATGAAATAACGTAAATCGAACCATGAAAAATGTATGAATTGGTTCCAATCACAAAACGAAAACATTAAAATTTTTATGCTCGAACATTGTTTATGTGAATAATTGCTTACAGAGCCGCCTTCAGTTGGAGGCACTAGTACTCTAATTCGGCACGAGTTTTGTTGTGTACGTTGTAGATTCTAGTGCGTCGTCTTGCGTACTGTGAAGTTGTTTTCATATTCGATTCGAGGCGATATTGCCTGCCAAAAAGCATGCCCCATTGGAGGCATAATATTTATTCGAACTGCACACGGCTTTGTCACGCGTAGGCAGTACGGCTTCGAATTGAATACGGAAACGTAACTTCGCAGTACGTGAGACGACGCATTAGGAGGCCGTACAATTCAATATTTCATTTTTTTTTTCAAACTTCAGTGAATGACACTGTCATTCATTTTTTACACGCTGCGCTGTAGAAAGTATTGTTTGATCTCCTGGTTAGTTGGGACCTTGTGTATCGGAACATTTATTAGTTTCTATGGAATCACAGGATTCAGGCCGTTAAACAAGTTACTGAAAAAAAACCTTTCACATTTCGTAGCGGCACATAATTCCTCAGTTCAGTTCAGTGTTCGGGGAATGATGTCACATCAAATGGAAAATTTTACTAATTAAAGAGAATGATTTTGACTAGTTGATTGTTTTCACCGGCGGTTTTGTACGAGACCCTCATTTCGATAAATTTCTTTACTGCGTTAATCTACTTTGCCCGCTGTTCTCCATGTGCATATCTTATTCTAAAACTGTAAAATCCCATAAAACTTAAAGATTAGCATGCTTATTTATTTATTTATTTGCCTGAAAGTCTATGTCTCTTGTGGCCTTATATGCAGGTGCTGGACAGGAGTTGTACACACGTTCAAAGGATAACAGGATCGTGGATAACAAATTTGATCAGACACATTTATGTTAGATAAACAATCAAGTTAGTACAATACATATTAAATGCCATTTAAATCAAGGATCAACTATGAAATTTACATATCGTAGATCAGGCAAAACACAGATCAAACAAAAACTTGCTTGCTTAGAATTATGTATATATATATAAATCTAGCTGTTTCTTTAAATCAGAAAAGAATAAAAGAAGATTATACATAACCTGTTTAGCTAAATGACAGGCACGTGCTGGCGAATTAATGATCTCATAGTAAAAGACAGAGAAGTTGAGCGCAAGACCTAATCGTATTGGATGCGTTGGTTGCATTTTTGTTTTCGAAATATCGAACGCCTCCTGATATGCTTTTTGTGAATCTTCAACAACAGCTGTGTGTGTACATATATATGTTATAATAAATCAGAAAATTGCAAAATAATTGTGTAAAAAATATTCTTGACGGTAACCCTAAAGTCAGAACTATCCTTTTTAAAAATGTCGTTAAAAGAGACCTCTAAATATGAACATTGCCAGCATTCTTAATTTATTCCATTAAAATTAGAAAATGCAATGCATTAGCAATTCATCTTTGATTTCCACCGCCCCCAGGAACATAAATATGCAGCAACGATTTGTTTTTTCTTTTGTTTGAAACCACTGATTTCAACATTATTTGGTTAGATTTATTTAAAAAAAAGAATGTAAAAAATAATGACCTGTTTGGCCAATTGGCAAGCTTTATCTGGTGAATTGAGGATCTCATAATAGAAGACTGAGAAATTTAATGCCAGACCCAATCGGATTGGATGTGTTGGCTGCATTTTACCCTTGCTAATTTCAAATGCGTCCTGGTATGCAGCTTGCGAATCATCAACTACACCTAATAATATAAAATTGAAATGAATTTGTAATGTAAAAAATTGGTTAAACATGTAAATATTCTTCTAAAAAAATTGCTGCATTGTAGGAATTTTATTTTACGTTGATTTTATTTTGTTTTGATATGTCAAGAATATATGTAAAATAAAAATATTTGCGAAAAGATACTCACTGTTGCGTGCATCGCCTGTTGCTACTTCAGCTAAATACCTGTAATAATCGCCTTTCATTTTTAGGTAGAATACCTTACTTTCGGGATTACTTGCTTTGGGAATCAGATATTTGTCCAGTAAACCCTAAAAAGAAAAAAGAAGAAAATTGATTAATTATATTTTATAAAAATTGTTTTAATGTGATGAAGGCAGTCTCTGCTCGTGCAATAAATTCCGGAAAAATTACCAATATTCTACAGCGACAGCGCCAAGAACCATCTCGGACAGCCCAGAAGTGCTTTGCTATACATCCTCACCGTAAATGTGTACAGAATTCACGCAAACCCGTAGAATTCATCCTGGAGATGCAAGCATCTAACCCAGCCCAAGCCTCTAGCAATAGTCTTAAAATAAAGCCCAACGTCAATGCATAGTTGATCGAGTGACTTAAAATAGTAATCAAAATCAATTTTCAAAAAAGGGATATCAACTCAACGCCCCACAGCAATTGGGCAAAATTCCCTTTGAAATCAATGAAGATTCCAAGGCGAAAAGAAAAGATTCTATTCCAATAAGGCGAAAAGAAAAGATTCTATTCCAATAATGCGGTTAGCCTCATAATAGTTTGATGCGTCAGGGAGGACTGAAACTACAGTATCAGACAACTTATAGGTGAAACCAAATGTGTAACGATTTACACAATTCCTGGTATTTCTGTGAAAGTGATTTACATAATTCCTCTCTTAAATTGATATTTTACTTCCGTTTTATTGGACCGAGTACAGAAGAGTGCAGCACAACTTCAATAGAAATTTGCGAGTGGCGGAACTATTGCCTCTGTGATCATGCCAACATGTTGATAAAGTTGTCTGTTTTGGTGCTAACCTTTTTAAGCTTTAACCTTCCCATAAGCGGGAGCCTATTTGATGAGGTTAGCCAGTTAGTGTGCGGAGTGTTTTCCGAGTCCATAGAACCGACATTTCACTTAATTTCGCGCTCGCCACCGAGGGAATATTTGAGTGATATTTCGTTTAGTATTCCTGAAGTAGCGCAAGAAAATTGAACTTCGAAAATGGTTCATAAGTTCTACGGGTGATGTACGAGAGAAGATACAGTTTGTTAATGGAATAAGCGTGAGATGGTGCGCCCGCCTATTAAATTTTCTTCTGAGCGAATGGAGATAAGCAATATTTTCAAGATATGACACTCCAGACTTAAATTGTTGACTACTAGTGTCTGGTAATTTCATGGACAAAGTGGTCCATGTTGAAGTGGATTTTTTAAACAATTTTAGAGCCTCAACATCCTCATTTTAGAAAAAATGTAAGAACGATAACGATTTTTATTTTACAGCACATATTCATTTTGAGCCAGATCCAAACGGTGTTTTTGGCATTGTATTTGGATCTTCAAAACAAACAAATTTGGTATAGACCGCCTTTCCGTATGCTACCGTAATACAAATATAAAAAATGAAAATAAAAAAAATTGTCATTATTTTATGGTTTGAACCCTTAGGACTGCACATATCGATCTGAAATTTTTCGCTTTTATTTAGGCGTTGTGCAAGCTACAATTTCGTCATATAATACTTTTTACTGAGCATTATCGTTATAGAAATATTCCCCAAAAATGGATCAAATGGATCCCTCATAACTTCCTTAAGTGCCCTCCCATTTCCACCATACCCCCCTTGTTACATATTTCTAAGATTTGAACCCCTGTACCGCCCTTAAAGCTGTCTACAGACTAGCTAAAATCGTCAAGATTTTTCATACATTTCCATTGATTTTGTACTGAGATTATAACCAAAATCTCGAGGAAAATCTCTACAAAATTGTGGTGTTAGAGACTTTGACAAAAAATGTAAATACTACTGTAGAGGCCGTCTAACGGTTTTTTTCACTCTGTGCACGGTTTCGTACACATAAGAGTGATTTTTACACTTTTCTGTACTGCCTCCGTGATCGTCGAGCAAGATTACGAGCATAGTGTGAACTGCATGCGAGATTTCATAATCTACCTAGATTTTGCGGCCATGTGTGAATAGCCTATAAGGGTGCACGTATTGATAAGAAAGTATGCCACTTTCTTTCTTCAAAACCATATGAGCTACGAATTCGCCACACAAAGTTTTTTAGTCAGATGTATGGGAAGACGATGAACACTCGGAGATGTTCCAGGGGACGAAGCCAATGCCTCTACAACCGTGCAGATTAGGCCAAAGAAAGGGCTCCTCAACGAGTCAGTAGCGGCATGAGCTTGCTTGCTGGGTTTGTGCTGCCCGTTGTCCCCTTGTCGTCTGCATCAAAAGGAATATCGCATGCCTATAATTTAGCGAACACAAACGATAGGAGCAAAATTGGGATTTTTGTTTTATGAGCAGACTAGCGGGAGAAGAATGGCGAGATTTTCTTTACGGTTTACGCTTACGCTTTACGTTTCTCGTTGCGCATGTTTAGCCGACCCGCCATACGATGGCCAAGTTCGGTCAGCTGGCACCCACCACGGTCAACAAATCGCATCCCCACGCAATTTGTCCTCCACAGGTAAACTGTGTGAATTTTACGAAGCAAAAAAATCCATAGCATTCACGCGGCTCTGGCGCGGCAAAAACGAAGAGAAGCTCCTCATCCTGCCGCTGTCACCACCAGCCTAAAGTCTCAAGAAAAGCCGGAGACTAGAGCATTCTCATCGAAGTCATATCATATTTTCATTTTTTGCATAAGAGGTTCCCATGGACCCCGCAGGTCGGGTTTTAATATTATCGGGGACGCGGCTGATGCGTTTTGTCAACACATATGTTATTTGCCACTGGAATGAGGTTAGGTCGAGCGACGCAACGCCATGGAGCGACAAAAAGAAAAAAATCAAGGAAGAAGATAACCTCTAATGAGCGTGACTCATTGTGACGGCCGGGGGAGCAAAACAAAATTAATGAATAAAAATTTAGTGGCAACCCCGCAAGCCATACCACAAAAAGCTTCTTAAATTTTTCTGTGTTTCTCGCGTCGTAACTATTGTCTTTTGGGGACTGCATCAGCCATCTTCTCCAGCCACTGCTTACAAAGACATATATCCATTGTCTCCATCATGAACGTTTTCCACCGAAAATCAACACGTGCTCCTTTTTCTTCACACAATCCCAAAAAAAAACGTCCGTCACCTACTCGTCCAACTGAGATATTACCGCCAAAACGGGCGATGTATCTACACCGCAGGTCGAGCGACGCGACGCCATGAAGCGACATAAAGAACGATTTTTATGAAAACTCGTTAAATATACCGTTTGACCTGCTGGCACCGTTAGGAGTGCGCGAATCAATACCGACTGACTGACTGACAGTTTATTCAGAAATCACAAGAATTACAATTTTGCCATATACCACTTTTCAGTACATGTTACCGTTATCGAGATATTCAGAAAAACCTATTTTCGGGGGTCTTTGACCCTCTGTAGCACCGCTAGCGGCACTCATACAGACGATGAATTTCAAAGTAAATAAAAGCATTAAAAACCTTAACAGACAACGGTTAAAACAAACTAGTATGCATTTTTAGTCTTTAGTAGACTTCGAAAGGAAGACTTAAAAAAAATCCAGATTTCTCTAAGTGAAATGCTAAATTCCCTGAGGTAATACGCTTTAACCCGGAAACAAAAACGACAATCAATGCTAACGGCAATTTTGCCTACTATCAGGTTTCAGTGAAGTGCACCTCTTCATATAGCGTCACACGTTCAATAGCGGGAATTTCTTTCTGGGAAGATTTTCTGATCCGGATACACATCCTGCCCCCACAAGCTAGTATTCTGTCCCAGTAAGAGCACACGCTGTCATCATGATTTTCGACGACCAAATTAATTACAATTAAGCCCCTGGGACTTACGGGCGTTAGTCAGGTTATGTCTTTAAACATATCAATAAGCCAAACGATTCCTCGATATTCTCTGGATACCTGGAGACGGTGGAAGTATAAGGACGTGTAAACAGTATATAAACAATACCCATAATGACAAGTGCTTGTGACCCAAATATCGTAATGCCCCACAACACAAGAGTCATTCCTTGACAATTAGCAAAGCATCATGTCAAGGACCGTATCACTTCCACTTACAATGTTAAATGTGGAAGAGCAACTGTTTTACATTACAAAACAACAACCAGTGATTGACTAGTTGACCTAAATAATGTCCTTTGCATCGGAATGAACTTCCTTTTCACTATTATTAAAACTACTCCTACTACCCAGGAAATGTCTGATTACAACTCCAAAAAAAGAAATATTCTTGATAGTATTGTATTCGAGATTCGAGGAGTTCACTCTAATAATACTTACCAAAACTTCATAACAAATTTCCCTAAGTTCTTTTTCCACACGCTCTCTGTATTCTCTGGCGAGCTGTTGTTTTCTGGCGGATGCTTCGGTCTTTTGTTCGATAGATGAAATGACACGCCAGGACGATCTGCGGGCACCAACGACATTTTTGTATGCAACGGATAGTAAGTTTCTCTCCTCATTTGATAATTCTACGCCAGTTTCTGTGACTGATTTCATGGCTTGTGCCATATCATCGTACCTGTAGAAGAATTTAACAGAACATTTACATTATTCAATTCAGGGAAATGAAAAAGCGCATGAGGAAACACACTCACCTTTCAGATTGTTCGGCAAGTTTTGCCTTTTGAACTAACTCTTCCTTATCTACTGTTGACATTTTGATGTGTTTTACTTAATAATTAAATTGGTAGAAAGATGTGTGTGTGTGTGTGTTTGTTTTTTTTAGAGGGGATTTCGAGAGATAGATTCAAACTATTCTCAATAAAATTGTCCGTACAATGATTTATGCGCCGTTCGCAGTGACCCCTGGAAAGAGAAGAAAAACAGTTGAATTTAGTTTATAGATGCAAAATAGTTGTATATAAAAGAGGCAACAATATTGACAGTCAAAATTTGGTTGGTCACATTCATCGAGGATTTTTCATACAAATTTTATGACTATTTGAATGAAAAATGGTAAATTTGTATGGAAAATGCCTGTGGCCGTGTGTATTGTGTTGGAACCATAAACCGGTAAGAAAGCAACTCTTTATCACACTTCAAAAATTATAAAATTCAATTGAACTTCTGATTTTCAGTGATTAATTTATCAGTTAGTATACTAGACCACGCCCACAGTAGCTTAATTTACAAAGTAAGTTAATCTGTTTTTCTTTTAGTCAGCGTCCTAATTGCAAACCCTTCTCGAATCAAGAAGATAAAAAAATCCCTTACCCTCCATCATACCTTAATAGCTACCAATATTCAGTATAAAATTCAGTAATCACCAAAATTATTGTCCCGTCAAAATTCAATTCAATAGGCATAAACACTGGACTTAAATTTGATTTAAAATATACAAACAAATGTATTAATTTGGACATTACATCTTATCAACGAAGCTAATTGATTACTTTTTATTGACAAAAGATAATTCGAATATGAAATAATCGTTTACGATGACGACCGTTGCGTAACTAGCTGATTATGTATATTTTATGTTAATTATGGACGGAAGGAGAATGCCGTTCCGGATTTAAATAGGGTCGGAGAAATTTCAAGGTAGTATGTGTAAAAAGAATTAAACGGAAGGAGTCGGTTTGGTTGTTCATTGTTGATTTTTTTTTAAATGTAATAAAAGGGTCAATGGTTTCATATAGTTGATAATATATGATTCTAGTATTCGGTACAACCCCGAGATGTATAAATTGTACGGGGCATGTATAGCGGATTAACGATAATCGCATGCCAAAGAAGGTAATGAACGCACAACGAATTGACGGAGCGAGATTGCGTGAACGACCGAGGGCTCGCTGGTAGGTGAGGGCGCCCACCATTAACGATAATCGCATGCCAAAGAAGGTAATGAACGCACGACGAATTGACAGAGCGAAGTTGCGTGGACGACCGAGGACTCGCTAGTAGGTGAGGGCGCCCACCAGCTTCTGGGCTTCCGAAACTGGAGGACAAGGTCACGTTAACACCGCGATAGTTAATAATAAGCAATTGGACTTAACCATAGAGGTGGGCACTGCTACCTACAAGGTATATTGTGCCATAGTCCTTTAGTTTAGAAGGTCATCAACCCGTTTGATAAACGCTAGAAGATCCTTCAGAGAGGAGCACCTAATCATACTAGTGCTGAGTAAATCACGCCCAAGGAGTGATCTCCTGGACCTGGCAATCGCCCGGCATTCCAGTAATAAATGAATGGAGGTTTCGTCTTCCTCCAGGCAAAGGCGACATTGGGTCTCCCTTGATAGACCTATTTTATGAAGGTGGTAGCGGAGCCCAAAGTGCCCCGTAAGAAAGCCTATTAATAGTCTGAGCTCGGCGCTGCGCAGACATTTAATATCGGAGAAGCTGAAGGGGCGCACTAACTCTTTAATAACTTTTAAACCAGGGTGCGATGTCCAGTAGTTATGTCTCAGGTCCGAGGACCAGTTACCAATTACGCCTCTATTGCAGCTTTCCAGCTAATTCCACAGAAGGGCTCAGGACCAATGAGTGTTGAAGATGAGCCCTCTCTTGCTAATTCGTCCGCGTATTCATTTCCTTCAACGCCCCTGTGACCCGGAACCCAATAGATGGAAACAGAGTTACGGCTGGAGAGGCTCTGAAGGATGTCAAAGCACTTGATGACCATTTTCGAGATAAACTTGTGTGAAGTTAGCGCCTTAATTGCAGCCTGGCTGTCAGTGCAGATGGCGATGTGTGCGCCACGGAGACCACGTCCCAGGATCTCCCTGGCACAGATTTCGATGGCATGAATTTCGGCTTGGAAGACTCTAGGCCATTTGCCCATTGCAACCGAGATCCTGGTATTGGGTCCAAAGACTCCAGCACCTACACCGTGATCGGTCTTAGAGCCATCGGTAAACCAAGTGATGCTTCTAGGATCCATACAAGTGTTGCCATTAGCCCATTCCGCCCGATCTGGGATGTGAAGGGCGAATTTCCTGCCGAAGCGCAGTTCCGTGATCATGTAATCTGAAACCTGGCAGATTGATAGGCCAGGAACTTGCTGCAGGATACGCATGTGTCCCCGATAACTGACACGAGTATCAGCTGATAGGTTGATTTTCAAAGCACTCAATGCTGCAGTTTCCTGTATGAAAATATGCAGTGGCGTCATTCCCCATATAGCTTCAATGGCTAGGGTAGATGTAGTGCAAAAATCACCAATGATACCAAGACAGGCAAGTCGTTGGAGCTTATTACAGCTCTTAATTGCGTTGCGTTGTAGTGTTTTAGGCCACCACACTAAGGAAGCATAAGTGATTACAGGTCGTACTAGAGTACTGTATAACCACTCTGTCATTTTGGGTGAAAGACCTTAAGTCTTACCGTAGCAGTTTCGGCAAGTTCACATTACACGCGTAGCCTTACTAAGAACGTTTTCCAAGTGGCTATTCCAGTTTAATCTACTATCGAGTGTAACGCCAAGACATTTAACCTCTTTGGAATAGTTAATGAGCACACCTCTTAAGTAGATGGGACAAGAGGAGGAGCAATTTTCCTCGTGAATGGTGCCAGGACTGTTTTTTGTGGATTGATATTTAGCCCAGTTGCTGTGCACCATCTGTTAACTGTAGTTAGGGCTGTGGTCATCAAATCCGTGATAACGGACTCGAATTTGCCCGTGATAACGATAGTGATATCGTCCGCGTAGCCGATGGCGAAAAAACCCTGCACCTCAAGTACCGAGAGTAATTCATCTACTACCAAGGACCACAATAGGGGTGAGAGTACACCCCCTTGAGGGCATCCCTTGATAGCGTTAATGTTGAGAGTCTGACCGCCGAGGGAGGAATAAATCTCCCTTCCTTTTAGCATGGCGTCAATCCACCTAATGGTAGGCTGTGGCACCCCTCTCATAACGAGGGCTCTGGTAATCGCATCGTAACCAGTATTGTCGAAAGCACCCTCGATGTCTAGGAAAGCACACAAGGCGATCTCCTTTTCATCTATAGATTTTTCAATAGTACTGACGAGCTTGTGGAGTGCCGTCACCGTCGACTTGCCCTTTACATAGGCGAATTGAGAATGATGTAGAGGGTTATGTATGAACATCAGATTCCTGATGTGTTGGTCAACCAAACGCTCCATAGTTTTTAGGAGAAAGGAGGATAGACTGATGGGCCTGTAAGACTTCGGTAAGTCCTCAGGTTTGTTGCCTTGCTTAGGAATGGAAGTTACATTGACTTTTCTCCAAGCAAGTGGGATGTGACAAAAATAATAGCTAGCTCTGAACAGAGCTGTAATGTATGGCAGGATGATATCCAGGCAGTTTTGGAGGATAGCAGGAAAAATTCCATCGATCCCCGCAGCCTTAAATGGATCAAAGGATTTCACTTTGTCACTGTCAAAGATTACCCCAGAAAGACTCACCAACCATCTAGCCGGTTGTCCTGTGTAACCTTGTATGTGTTCTGGACGACTGTCTGAGGAGACAGATCCAGGAAAGTGCGTATCGAGGAGAAGTTGGAGGGTCTCCTTAGGACCAGTCGTGAACGACCCATTCGGGCATTTGAGTAACCCAACTCCGTTTGAGGTACCTCTATGGAGGGCTTTGTGAAGCCGTGCAGCCTCAGGTAAAGACTGGATTGCAGACATTGATTGCTTCACACTGCTTCCTCCAGCACTTCCTTTTGGATTGTCTAATCATCGTATTATATTCGGTTAAGGAGCGCCTGTATGCCTCCCACTGACCACAGCGCTTAGTTGAGTTACAGGTCGACGATTCAGGCGACCAAAGCCCGTTGTCGTGATAGATGAATTCATAATTATTATTTTGATTTGTCAGTGTAGGAATAAGTCAATCAGAATTCTTTCTTGCCGGAATAATAGCTGTTATATCGTGAATGAATCACGAAAAAAGTGATAAAATTATGTGCCCTTAACTAAACACGGAATAAAATTAAAAATAACAATTTTCATGAACGCTATTATGTTGTTCACCCTCCCATCCCATGCCGGCGCGACTGTGAAACGACAATACTCCAAAACAAACTATTGCCGGCATAAATAACATTCTTTTACATACCAATTGTTTGCATTTAATTATCATCAAACCAGACATTATCATACCAGGTTACAACAATTCACATTGAAAAGATGCAAATATAGCATTAGCAATATGTATTGAATTAGCTTTTAGTCATAATACATCAGGCCAGCATTGCTATATGATCCGCCAAAACAGCTAATGTGTATTCATAGCCGCGCGCACAACACTTGGCGCGTGAGTACAGCCGATCAGCGCACTTTGTATCAACAACCAACCCTGTGTGTACATATTGGAAAAGAGAGAGCGATAATATAAAATATTCGCACCAACACACATGTCACCATCCAATCCATCCATCTTTATATGCGATAAAAGCATGATGCGCATGTCGACCACAAATCGCCGCACAAATTCTCGTACATCGTGTGGGTAGCTTTATAGCCCCGCAAGACTTTTTAAAAATCGTGCGTAACGATTAAAAATGTGTTTGAAGTGAACACCACCATGACATCATCCGGATTTACTTGTCGTATGTATCATTCGGTTTAAAATACAAAATCAAGTAATGCACAATATATGCGATCAACTGTCATCATCGCTCGATAAAATAGCGAATGTTGCAGAGTAATGAAAAGAGCTGTGCAATTGAAGAGGTCTTGCACGTGCACTTTTCTCTTGGAAGAGATTCAAAGCAAGACTCACAGACAAAAATACATGATTCAGTTCATCTACAAAAAAAAAAATGTTTTATTAATCAGTCATCACATAGTGCCACTACGACAATAGTTTAGGTTTTCATTATAAAAACCAAAAAAAATGCTGCCAATGCACGATGCTTTCTTTTTCTCAGAATAAAATCAGCGGAGCGCATTGACCAACAACGAATGAATCATTGGGTGAGGTTATAAAACACAACGTTGCGCAACGTTTCGCGCAACGTTTCAAATCAACCGGCCGTTACGGATCAGAAACTTCTCCCTACAAACAGATCCTCTAAGCGCCCCTTGCGAGGCATAGCTTGATTGATTGGCAGAAATTTACAATCTGCCGTCGAACCGTGCATTTCCGCCCTCATTTATTTATTAAACTATTTATAATCAAAATAAAATGTATCTGCATCTCGTTTAAAACTGGAAATTTTAATTTTCGAGCAAAACGTATCAGCTGTGATGTGTCAATTGTCACATTTGTCACTTTCCGAGAGATGGCGATGGGAACGCCAAGTCTGATCCGGATCTATGCGTTTACAGAACACAATAGGAAACGTTTCGGAAAACGCGAAACGTTACGCGAACGTTGTGTTTTATAACCTCACCCATTGTTTGATATTTATTATCTTAATTTACAAATTTTTCTACAGAATAATCATAAACTCCAAAAATCATTAACCCTGTTTCTCAAACCAGTGACCTTACTGTCACGTTCGCGTTGGCGCGCTATGCCCCACCGAGGATAACTAGAAAGAGAGAGAGAAGGAGTGTGACATGTGCGTTGTACGCTGTGGAGTAGAATAGAAGCCAAGCTTTCAAAGCTAGTGGTTCTAATAGAAATGTAGTGAGTCACGTATGGATCGATCACACCAATCGTGAATCCATTTACAATTTCAACCTACACAGGTTGATAAGTTATGTCAAGCAGCAGATGTAATCTTTCCTATGAGTTCCAATATTTTTCTCACCCAAAAATACTTATTCAGTATTTTACCGTTATCCACATATGTACGACGAAAAATTATTATCACACTGATATTTTCAATGAGTACTCATTTATGGGGATAAAAACTCGGCAGAGCGTGTTGTTGATCGCAACACTTATACAAAAACGCCGCCAAGATCATGTAAATAGGATGAGGCTAGGACACCTGCGTTGGATTGTCGGATACTGTTTTTTTTTATACCGTTACACACGAATCCAAGCCATACATCCATGCAAGATGAAAACTGGAGCCGTTAATGAAAACACAAGCTTTCCATAGCGTAATCACCCCCGTGTGTCAGTCAAACAGGAACAACGTAATGTTGTGCCCCGTAAATTTATCTCTCTTGTAGACATTTCTAGAGAGAAGTTTAACTGACTTTTTTTTTCTTTTGTGTTCGCTACCTATCATTTTTTTTACAATAATTATTTTTTAACAATTGCCCTGTCTCTCAGAGTTTCTTGAAACCCATTTTCGGTTACGACGCTTTACATTGGGTCGGACAGATCAGCTTCATTTTATCCGAACGATACACATTCACCTGACAGGGGACAGGGGAGTGCAGCTTTACGCTCGATATATCAGACTGTTTGGACCATCGGCATTTTATTGATAGGATCTAAATGTCAAATGGGAATTTTTCCGTCCAGAGCATGCAATCTCCTTTGGAAACCCAACCGCGGAGTCGAAACCCCAGCTGGTAGACGACTTGGGTAACAACCTCCAGCCAACTCGAGTCCAACACCATGATGGGTAGGGACTATGATCCCACACCCATTCCCGAGGTACACTATTCGCTAAATACTTATGAGCACAAGCGCTAAGTCAATGGAGATGTTGCCGCAAATAGTCTGGAGAGATGAATATGCGAGTGAGTATAAAGCAAAGTTGGAGCGAAACCTAGCACAGATTGCGAGTGTCTGTTTGAAGGATCTAGCTAGAGTTATCACAATGAGTGCCAAGAAGACAGAAAAGTATAAGAGACCATTCAAACAGGCCTGGTATGACAGTGAATGTGATAAGATGAGGAAGCACTCTTTTGCCTTATTGAGAATCTTTCGAAGAGCCAACAATTCTGTGTCACGCCTTATGTATGTACAGGCCAATCAAAAATTTAAGCAACTATGCAGATTAAAGAAACGGCAATTTTACCAAGCGCAAGCAGTAAATCTGACGACATGTGGGAATTCCAAGGAATTCTGGAAAATTGCAAAATGCATCAATGGTGCCGATGCCTACACTATCGGAGCAGAAATCGATGTTGACATGCTGGAGGTTCACTTCAAAAGGAACTTACAAAGTACGAGTGAAGAAAACGCCATACAATATGCGCGGCCCAGATGGAACGAGGAAGGGCTGGATGGTTATATCGAAGGAGGAGATACGTTTGGCTTTGCACAAGTGCAAAGATAAAAAGGCTCCAGGAACCGACAGAATTCCCGTTGAATTTTACAAGTACGAGACTGAACAGCTTCTCGATATTCTATGTACGGAGTTTAATCTTATTTTCGATCAGGGAGATATTCCAGAGGAATTCCGGGAGGCGGTGATTTTTCCTCTGTTTAAAGCCGGAAATGTAAATGACCCTGCATCGTATCGAGGCATCTCTTTTCTAAATGCGTCGGGGAAAATTTTCACCACCATTTTACAAGCAAGATTTGCTAGGTGGTTAAACCAACGTCAAATTTTATCAGAGAATCAAGCGGGATTTCGTCCAAGATACTCCACGAATGACCATGTCTTTGTTTTGTACGATTTGGCACAGTTGTACTTGAATCAAGGGCGCAGACTATATGCTTTCTTTGTGGATTTCAAGTCCGCTTTCGACACTATCGATCGCTCGTCTCTTTTTTATAAGTTGTACAACCATGAAATGTCGTACAAGTTTGGATATGCCTTGGAACAGTTATATGAGGATACCACAGCCATAATATGGAACGGGTTCCGAATGTCATCGAAATTCGGTACAAATGCAGGAGTGCGTCAGAGAGAAGTGGACTTTTGACGGAAGGGAGATCAAAGTCGTTAAGAGCTATAAGTACCTCGGTGTGCACATTACCAGCAATCTGAACTTTAATTATCATCTTGAGAAGAAACTCAATGAGGCTAAATGGGCGATGAACTCGATTTGGAAGAACTGTTTCCATAATCCTGACTTATGTCACACGGTAAAATATAATATCTACAAAGCAGTATCGAAGTCAGTGCTTTTATATGGTGCGCAAGTATGGGGTGGGAATAAGTACGATGAAGTTGAGAATCTACAACGGTACTATTTGAAGCGCACTTTCCATCTCCCCGTAAAAAGCCCCAACTACATGCTTCTACGAGATACTGGGCTAAAACCGTTATTTGTTGAAACGTTGCAAATTCATATTAACTACATCATAAAGGTTGCAGCCTTAAGGGACTACAGGATGCCGAAAATGTTGATGAAATATTGTGTGGCCAAAAATAGTGTTTTTTTTTTGCGGAACTACAAACTCTGGCGAGCGAAATAGGAGTCGAAGTAAATTGGAACGGGGACCACGAGACATGCCACTTGCTCCGAAGATTTGTTAACGATGCGATACATTTTGAAGTGACGAAAACGAAGGAAGATGCAGTGGCGTCACTTCATCGGGAAATTTACGTAAAACTAAACCACGAGCTTCAGAACAATACGTATTTCCAAAACGGCTACAGTACGCACAAGATTTCGACGGATCTTCAAAGCTAGAGGGGAGATGCTGCCTCTGAACTATATACCGCATCGAAATGATTTACCGATAACCTGCGATCTTTGTAACCTTCTTCTTCTTCTTCTTTTAGCGGTACAGAAAGGTGTGAACCGCTGTAACCTAAACACCAGAGAGGACACGCGTCACTTTATAGGAGTATTCCCAATTCTAAAAGAAATTAAAAGATCATGTTTCGGTAAAAATGCCCTGAATGATCATGAAGTCGAAGAGTTATTAAACGGATCCAACTGTTATGATTTATACGAGTACTGCAACATAGCGCTGAAATATCGACACCGAATAGTAAACGAAGTATGTAATGAGCTCAATCAATTATTTAATTTAATCATTTAATATTTTATTACTATTATATAAGATTATGTACATATCTAATTATGAAAAAATGAATCAAATGAATATGCTAAATGTAAACATTTGAATGTAGTTAATGAATTTAGTCAATCGAACCGGGCAGACGGCAATATGCCACGCCATAATGGTTTTTAAAAAACTACTCTATAAATAATTGTGAATTTTGAATAGGAAATAAAACGTTTATCTATCTATCTACTTATGACCAGATGTGATCCTCCTTTGGCCCCTATCCCTAATGGTTAGGTCTCACGCTTAATTCAGACGTGTATATCACAGGTTCGTTTGACCTGTTACCTACTCGCCGGCTAATCTACCGACGAGTAGTGCTGCTTTTCATCTCATCCGGATTTTACTCGAACCGAATGAACATCAACAAATGAACTAGATAGGTGCATTGACCATTCTCCCTATCTAGCATCTTTGTAGTTCAATTTGTGCGAAGCCGTCAGCTTCGAGGCTTTACACTGTGGCTTATGGCGGATTCCCGCCCACCAGGAAAACCACTACGAAACGTGATCGGTTTGTTAACGACTGAATTCCGGCGGGGGGAATTCTGGTCATACCGTAACCGCCTTGCAGGACTCAAGTGGATCGGAAACATCAAATCCCGACAGATCCACGCCATGGCGTATCAACCATACCACATACCAGAGGTCCCTTTGTGCAGTTCAGGTATGTAGTGACGCCGCTGATCAAAAACCCACACCCCGAAAGGCGCAGCAGACTGATTCATTTCATTGTCCTGTTAGATATTAGTTCTACACGCGATCGGCTTGTCTTTTGTTGATTTGTGATATTCGCCGGTGCCATGGACTCCTAAATGCTGAAGAAGGAATATCATATTTTTTGTCGACACCTAGCGCATCTACTGTGAACTTTAAAAGGTATGTCACGACTTACAAAAAACAATCATCCCTTAATTATGATTTAAAAGACGCATGGGACCCAAAACTGGTAATTCATCATGCAACGATATATCTGAGGGAAGATGAGCTAAAGTCTTTCAAGTCCTAAGGCCGGCCCCAGACCGACCGGAGTGTGGCAAACACCGCACAAAAGATTGATACAAAAAATCGTGCAGCAGCAGTGTGTGTTGGGCGACTCCAAGGTATCATTCTTGGAACCGGTCTTTTGTGCGGTGTGTGCCACACTCCGGTCGGTCTGGGGCCGCCTTAATGATCGTGGCGGATGTTTGGCATATGTTCGTATGAAGCCGGCCCCATACCGACCGGAGTGTGGCAAACACCGCACAAAAGATTGATACGAAAAATCGTGCAGCAGCGTGGTTGGGCGACTCCAAGGTATCATTCTTGGAACCGGTCTTTTGCGCGGTGTGTGCCACACTCCGGTCGGTGTGGGGCCGGCTTGATATGGACTTCGGCCAACATGAGATCGCGGCCTGTGGCGATCATTTCCTCATGTGGAGGAGCTCTTCTGGGCGTTTGCTGTGTGGCTACTTTTTAAGTTCTTATTCGGTCACGTTTGAACTCCTTCATTCAGAAACTGACAATCGCAAACGGAGTTGTGGAATTGTCATGGACTTTCTACAAAATATCATGAATCCTGGTCGCGGTTTTCCCCATTAATTCAAAAGTCTTCATTTAGTGGACAAAAAAAAATTTTTTCATTCTAATAAAAGTGGTTGACTTGCTTCTCAAAAGTGTCTATAATACTATTCAACGAATTTTTTTTAAAAAAAAAAAAAAAAAAAAAATATTTTGTAGTGGGCACTGCCTATCATGGTCAGAACAGAAACTTTTCGGTCGACTTTCATATATGAGCAATCTATCAAATATCAGATAACGGCGGGGAAGACCTCAGAAAACAAAGATATGAACAACTCTGATTGAAGCTGTCTGCTGGATTGCTGGCGCTTTTGCTGATTGCCAACAATTTTAGAGCGAAAAAAACGGCTCTCCCATAATGAAAACGTCCAGACACATCTCTGTCTATCTTGGTAGATTTGAGCTATGAGGTAGAGTCGAAGTCTTGAATCGAAAGCAAAACGGTTCACGTTACATATCAATATGTATCTCTTTTTTTGCAGTGTTTTCAAAATCCAACGATTCCGAATAGATGAAAACCCTAGAATATCACTAGGAATCGAATCTTTTTGACCTGAAGAGATTTGTTCTTGCCAACTATAAAAATTACTTTGCGATCGGGCTTGCTCTATCATGTGGTCAGAATGGAAACTTGTCGGAAAAACGTCGTAGGCTGGGCTCTTCGGCATAATTTCAATGTTTGTAGTGCACACAGGTGATAAGTACACTTACCACATTATGTACGGTTATTGCAGGATCTAAACTGAAACCTTTCGCATGGGGATGTTTGCATATTTACAAACCGCTCAATTTTACTTACTTACTGCGTGGTGTGCTGTTCACGCTAAAGGTGCCATCGGGCCGTTTTTCGGCTTGTTCTGCTTTCCGCTCTCATAGGGAGAACTTTTGTGATTCCGATATTTTCCGCTATATGGCGGACGGTAATATAAGTGTCGCTAAAATCGATAAGAAGTACAAGGAAATTCTTCTTGTGAGAGCTGATAGCGTAATGTTCCCGTTTTTCTTTGAAAACGCCGCGGGTCAAACGACGACTGTGGATGGCGTGCGCTACAGGTATAGAAATAGGTATTTCTATACCAATTTTTTCTTCCTAAATCGGAAGAACTAGGACTGGAGAACATGTGGTTCCAACAGGACGGTGCAACCGCGCACACTGCTCGAGACACAATCAATATTCTGAAGGAAACATTTCCGGGTCGGTTAATCTCTCGTTTTGCTGATTTGCGCACTGGCTGGCCAGATCACCCGATTTAACTGTTCCAGACTTCTTATTTCATAAGCAAAACCGAAGTTTTTTTTATTAAGAAAAATACAGCAAAAGAACATCAGATGATTACTTTTGACCCACCTTATATATGTATATACCTAGCATACAATATTGCATATGTTCGTACACTCCACCGTTGCCATTAGGTGATTTCAGATTGCAAAATGTGGTGGATCAATTTTTTTTTGTTTCTTATGTTTTTTTTAGACCCGTAAGGGGGAAGATAAAGGTTGAAAGGCTTCGGCTAATTCCTATATCTTCTTCAGTTGTGGCATAACTGCGGACCCTTAGCTATGCAGGAGGAGTTTCATAGGAAAAGGACTTCGGCCAATTCCTATGTCTCTCTACGGGGCGTTACTTTCCCGCATTATCCGAGTAACCGCTGCGCCTGAGTGCTGCATTAACATCTGCAGCGTCTCAGGTTACTTAACGTGATAGGTGACAGAAAACATTTAAGTCAACCACTAAAGCAGCATCTTCGAGGCATGCCCATGATGGCCTTTACTCAACGATTAAACCCTATCATGGTTTAGCGATGTGCCGACAACTCATCCTAAGAAAAACTTCAAGTCAAGAAACCTGAAACAAAAGCCTCGGATTGGACGGATACAAAACAACGACGACCCCGCAAACGAACAACTGATTACTCTTTCGGATCCTGGAATGTACGCTCCCTGAATAGACCGGGGGCCTTAAGGGCCCTCCTGGATCAGGTAGAACAATACAAGCTGAGCATAGTTGCAATCCAGGAAACTAAATGGCTCAAAAGCGAGATTAACGACCTCAATTCGCACACTATTTTTACGAGTGGTAAAGAGGAGGGCAACAAGGAGTTTGGAGTAGCTTTCATCGTGAATAAGCAGCTGAAGGACCACGTTATCGGCTTCAAACCCATCAACGAGCGGCTATGTGCGATCCGCATTAAGACCCGTTTCGCTAATCTCTGGCTCATTAATGCGCATGCCCCTACAGAAGTAAAAGAAGACGCGATTAAGGACGAGTTCTACAACGACCTAGAAACACTCTTCGACTCACTTCCATCAAACGACGTCAAGCTGCTGCTAGGAGACTTTAACGCCAAAGTCGGAAATGAAAGCTGGCATAGGGGAACTACTGGAGGTCATAGCCTCCACGAAGAAAACAACAACAACGGTCAGCGACTTATCGACTTCGCGAGCGGCAGAAACCTGGTAATAAGCTCTACATGCTTCCCTCATCGACGAATCCATAAGCAGACCTGGAAGTCTCCAGATGAATACACCGTGAACCAGATCGACCACGTACTGACCAGCAAGAGATGGGCTTCTAATGTCCTAGATGTTCGATCCTATCGAGGAGCCAACTGTGACACCGATCACTATTTGGTGAAGACGACCTACAGGTGCAGAATCTCTTCGGTGCACCTAACGAGAATCAACCCTGCCAAGATCTTCGAGGTTGACAATTTGATTGATGATGCCACGGCGGCTGCGTATACAACAGCACTAGAGGAAAAACTGTCGCCCATGCTTGATGACATCAACAATTTAGGCATCCATGAGTTCTGGGAGGAGCTCAAAGACAGCATCAAGGGGGTCGCAGAAGAGGTCGTGGGCTATAAAGGCCGGCGCAGACGAGCAGACTGGTTCGACGAAGAATGCAGGGCCTCGATTGAGGCGAAAAATGAAGCCTATCGCCAATACACACAACGCGCATCCCGAGCCAAGAAAGAAAGATATAACGAGCTTCGGCGAGTATCTAATAAGTTAATTAGACGTAAGAAACGCAAACATTTTGACGAGCAGTTACAGCAAATAAACCAAAGATTAGCCAGTAAGAACATTAGACAGGCGTACAAACTTATTAATAATGTTAAGAACGGATATCAACCCAGGACAAGCCTATGTAAGGACAAGGATGGTAACATCATCAGCGACATCGAAAGCGTCAACAAACGATGGGCCTCGCATTTTGAAGAGCTCCTCAATGCACCATCAACATCCCCGCGGAGCCAGCTCTTGAGCAGTTAGCCGAACCAGGCCCTCCCGTTCTACCCCCAACAGTAGAGGAGGTGAGTCTTGCCATACAGTCGCTTCAAAATAATAAAGCGCCCGGCGCTGACGAGATCCCAGCAGAACTGCTGAAGCATGGTGGAACGTGCCTGACTAACGCAATACATGTGCTACTGCTGAAAATATGGAACGACGAGGAAATCCCCGAAGATTGGCGCAAAAGCATAATCTGCCCAATCCACAAAAAGGGTGACAAGCTGAAGTGTGAGAATTACAGGGGCATATCATTAGTTTGTACGGCCTATAAGATATTATCTAAAATTCTTGAAAAGAGAATTAATCCGTACGCAGAACGAATCATTGGCGAGTATCAAGGCGGCTTCAGACCTGGTCGATCAACGACCGATCAGCTTTTCACAGTGAAGCTACTACTCCAAAAGTGCTGGGAATATAACATCGACGTATACCAAATCTTTGTCGACTTCAAGCAGGCATACGACAGTATCGATCGAAGTGTACTGTACAACATTATGCTGAATTTTGGTATACCGGCAAAGTTAGTGCGACTCACAAGGATGACGATGACTAATACCGTCTCGCAGGTCAGAGTGCAGAATCGACTCACTGACCTATTTGAAACTCGTACTGGACTCAAGCAGGGCGACGGGCTGGCGCCGACGCTCTTCAACCTTGCTTTGGAGTATGTAATTCGAGCCATGAATATGGACAGCAGCGGAACGCTACTCATCAAGTCGACTCAATTAGTAGCGTACGCCGACGATATCAACATCATGTCTCGAAGGTTGGGTGATGCAGAAAGCCTTCTGCATAACCTCAATAACGCCGCAAAGGAAGTTGGACTACATATCAACGAAAGCAAAACAAAGGCCATGATGCAATCGAAAACAAGGACGCCAGCAAATTCAAGCATCATAGTGGGGGACCTTAATATCGAGTATGTAGACAACTTCAACTATCTGGGTTGTAACTTATCAAAGGACGCCAACGAAACCGACGAAATTAAGCGACGGATACAACTAGCCAATAAGACATATTTCTCGGTCCTCCCTATAATTAATTCGAAACTTGCGCACAGGAACACGAAGCTCCGCGTGTACAAAACGATCATCCGACCCGTGCTATGTTATGGCTGCGAAACATGGACCCTCACCCAAGCCTCCGAAATTTTGCTAGACCGATTCGAACGAAAGGTCCTTCGGCGAATTTTCGGGGCCGTTCGCGAGCGAGACCAATGGCGTAACCGGTACAACCATGAATTGTATCAATTGTACGATGAGCTGGAAGTATCGAAAATCGTGAAGCTTCAACGTTTGCAATGGGCGGGGCATGTACAACGGATGGACGATAATCGCATGCCAAAGAAAGTGATGAACGCACAACGAATTGACGGAGCGAGGTTGCGTGGACGACCGAGAGCTCGCTGGGAGAACTCCGTAGGTGAAGACGCCCAACAGCTGCTGGGCTTCCGAAACTGGAGGACGAGGTCACGTAACCGCGACAATTGGAGGTCAACGATTCAGGCGGCCAAGGCCCGACGTCGGGCTATCGTGCCACATTGATGATGATGATGATGTTTTTTTTAGAGTGCTGAGCTCACAAATGCGAAGAGCTTCCCGCCAAAATTTTGTTCGGAACTGGGCCAAAGTCGGGAAAAACCTCAAAATTATCGGAGTTTTTCCGTGTTTTTGATTTCCGATAAGCAGCACCATAGGCAAAACAAGAGAGCACCATAGGAAGTAGGACTGATTATCATTGACGGTGTAAAGATTAGCCAAGGGAAGCGCCGGCACAGATCAAGTCTTGACGATATATCATAAATTTACTATTATAGAACATGAACCACGATTCTAAAAGAGTGGCGATCTAAGATTTGAAAAATGCGACATTGGTACTGCGCCCTGATACTGCTACCGCCGGTGAAATTCAAAATACGAAAAATATACGAACTATAGCTTAGCTATCTCTAAATTCGTGAGATTGAGTTTAAAAAGAATGGCAACCAATAATTAATAAATAATTGTTCATCATTTGTGTCTTTCTCTCTGGTTTGTTTAAACCTCTAGTCGAGTTTCACCTTCAGCTTGATCCACGGTTTGCCTATAAAATGGCTCGCAATCTCAATAAATCTTCTCCGCGGGCTTTTAGAATTCGCTCGACGACTAGTGTTGGTTCGAATAGTTGTTGGCCCTTTAAGAAGTGTATGTCCCACGTACTCGAGCAGCCCAGGGAGGCCCCTTGTATGCTTGATAGGCCATGACGTGGATCCGTACAAAGACCATTCGGACGATGACATTCCCGTGCTCCCGAATCATGTTGGGTGGCTCACGGCATGGTTGACTTTTTCCCTATTCCACCAGAAAGGCAGTCATATAAGTGGAACACGACGCAATGTTTCTTCGTAGGGGAGGAATCCAACATAAGAGATCGTGTAGACCAGTGGTTCCCAACTCAGAAACGTCTGCGGACCACTTAGCCTGAAAATGGATGTCGACGGACCACCATTCAATAATAATGAAACGAATTAAAGTTTCAATTTTTTTGTCGAGGTATATTGTATTCAAAAGCTTACGCTATATATCTCCCATCACAAATTGTTCTTATTATTTTGTTTGTTTGTTTTTTCCTACTTCAAAAAAAGTGGAAAAGCACTTATCATATAAAAATCCTTCGCATAACACAAACATACGTCATCTTGGTGCTATACTCGTAGTTTGAGGAAGATGACTTACTGAGAATTAGGTTCGGCTTCCATCTCTTCGAAGGCGGAGTCCAGAAGTTCCTGATGCAACCGATTGTCATTAGGCTGGAATTTAAATACTAATACCATCTTGTTAGGGAACATGATTTAAGATTTGCCATGTTTGCCAGGTTGAGAGAAGGGATAAGACTCTTTTGTTCGCATCAACACTAGCCTCACCAGTTGAAATTTTTCTCGCATAGGTGTCTTATCTCGAAGAGCTAACTTCGATTAAAAGTTATCCAGTAATCGGTATAGCTCGGTGTTTAGACTGGGATTTGTGACAATGCTCAGCGCGAAAACCCTTATGCTATCGAATTCAAATTTTGATAATAAGTTCTAATAATTTTGCAATTGGGCTAAGCAACGAGCATAAGCAACCCATCGCCTTCCCATAATCACGGATGCAGCAAAGACTGGATAATCTGTTACATGATGATGAGAGCGCGTGTTTGGCATGTGACTTTAATTAGTCAGAAGAAAATATATTTTTTTTAAGTCTCCATAGGGTCTCCCCGCGGACCACCTACGGGGCTCTCACGGACCACCGACGGTCCGCGGACCACCTGTTGGGAAACAGTGGTGTAGACTGTAGAGCCTCAGAGCTGGCGGCTTCGCATAACCCCAGCCACGAAGGTTAGGGAGAATGGCCTTGGAGTGGAAAATGCCTACGCGCCTACGAGGGTGGTAACGCGTGTTTCGTAATTTTCGATAAGATGGAAAAAGAGTAGTATCGTTCGGTAATTCGATTTCTGTTTTTGGTTCAGAAAAAATGCGAGGAGATAAAAGCGAAGTTGGATCCTATTTATGGGGACACTTCGCCGTCTATAACTACCGTTAGATATTGGTTCAACGAATTTAAACGTGGGCGAAAATCCGTTTTTGATGACGAGCGACCAGGACGCCCGGCAGACGTGGTTCCCGATGAAATCATTAAAAGAGTCCACGACATGATTCTCGCTGATCGACGAAAGAAAGTGCGCGAAGTAGCAGAGGCCGTAGGTGTGTCGACCGGAACGGCAATTAATATGTTACATGATAAGTTGGCCATGAAAAAATTGTCGGCCCGATGGGTGCCGCGATTGGATTTTTTAGAAAAAGGAAGAACGATCACTGGAAAATTCTAAAGTGAGTTATTGAACCACTTCGACAAAAAATTTAAGGATACACGACCGCATTTGGCGAAAAAGAAAGTGCTGTTTCACCACGATAACGCATCAGCGCATTCATCCGGAGTCGGCGCCGCCAAACTGCATTAATTGCGTCATGAATTGCTGCCGCATCCTCCGTATTCACCCGATCTGGCTCCATGCGACTTCTTCTTTTTCCCTAACATGAAGAAATAGCTCGCGGGAAAAAATTCAGCTCAAACGAGGAAGTTATCGCCGAGACAGAGGCGTATTTTGGCGAATTCGACAGTGTTTTACTTTAATTTTTTGGAGGGGTTAAAAAAATGGCAGGAGCGTTGGGAAAAGTGTATCTTACTAAAAGAGGACTATGTTGAAAAATAAAGATAAAAATTAGAAAAAAAAATTGTGTTTTCATTTCCAACACGGGTACTTATTGAACCGCCCTCGTATATCTAATTTGTGGATTGATGAACACACGGCCTGAGTCAAATTGCTGCCTAGTAAGCGGACAGAGCCGTCCGGCCGGAAGTGAACGCTAGCGCTACGAGTCTGTTTTAAGCAGACGAGTAGTAAACAGGCAAAACGATCCTGCGGCTGGCGAGCCGAATTCGTTAGGTCTAATCTACAGGGGCCAAAGGAAGATCACACCTGCTATTGAGAAATCTTTAGCGAATAGTGTACCTCGGGGATGGGTGTGCCCAAGGGGCCATGGTCCCTGCCTATACTATTTTAGCTGGGTTTCGAAAAAAAATGCACCGCGACGTAAAAACGATATTCAATAATTTGCAGTTTGGTCGTTGTGTTACTGGTTACCGTCCACTTTACGAAAGTGCGAAGCTTTCCAAGTAGCTGAGTGTGTGGTTTTACCAAAATATATTTGACTAAAAAAGGTTACCAAATTCATTTATCCAAGAGAACTGTTCAACTGTGACTACCCTTCCAAGATAGCAAAAATGTTTTACTTGCTCATTGCTTATCAGCTTCGGAAAGTTCCTAACAAAATCATTTTCAACCGAGTTAGATGATCCTAAGAAAAGTTAACAAATTATACAGGGAGTGTCAGACTCTTCAGACGCCGCAAAGGGAGCACGGACTGAAAAGGGTTGGAAACCATTGATCAAGATAATAATCAGCCCCAAGTGAATTTTTCTACTTTTTCTATATATGTTTGAAAAAGGTGGTTGTGGTGTTGTTGGAAAGCCTAGACCTTGAGCTTTGTTGGTGCCAAGCTTAATCGAGAAAGAATGAAAGGCAGAGGCTCCAGGGGCTTTTAAACATCGTAGGCTGATTTTTTTCTAAAGGCCTGTCAAACATGACGTTACTTAAACACCCATAGCTCCACTCCTGGGCCACGTAGGCTGACCGTTATGGTGTTGTTGGAAAGCCTAGATCTATTTGCTCGTGCCTGATCATCTCGATAAGATGTTGTGCTATAAATTTTGCTTGCCGTGACAGAAATCTACGCGAAGAATCAACTGCAATCGGAAAAGTTCTGTTTCTAAAAAGGACATGATATTTGTATACAACATACGTATCTCGATAGCACAGAAAAAGAAAATCCCCAACCATTGATACAACACTCTTTTGTTGGAGCTCCTCGTTTTTCGTAATTCAATTATTAATTTGACAACAATTCCCTCGCACTGTAGGGTAAGGCAATGACATTCACCGCAACAAAAAAAATCCAATTCTAAACCATCGTTGACATGAGACATAAATTGGTGCCACACTCAATCTATAATGAACCTTCACAATTTAACTCACGTGTCTCTCGACATCAGGGACACGAATACGTCATCATAATTAGAAGCGACGTCGTTGCTAACGGCCTTGTGCTTTGTTTGTGTTGTCATTGCAAAATCTAATTCAAATTGCTATTAACAATCTTAATCAAACGAATTAAGGGAGAGAAGGGAGAAATATTATATGAATAAATGGGGGTCGTAGATGTACGAAGTATGGTTTGTCGATATTCTCCAGTTTCTTGTGTATGAATGCTAGGTCGTTGCTAGGACAGCGGATTATGAGTATTTCTAACAAGCAAAAATAAGTCCCACAAAAAAGTATGTTTGCTTATTTTATAGCTATGAAATTTATTTATTTTACTGTGTGTCCTTTACCTATTCAGCAAAGCATTTTTATAACATGTGCAATTAGACTATTTTACAATTACTTCTGAATTCCAACCCTTAATAAATCTAATTGGATGCTAAAGGTGTTTAGAGAGCGACACATGTTACTACCTACTATCTCGTAATCCCAGACGGTTTATCTACCCTACATAATAGAATATGTACCCAATTTAATTGGGGTTTGGATTACACTATACGCCGCATATTAAATACGATCAAATAAGGCAACAATAATTTATTGTTCCAAGGATAAATTTTGTACCCGTCCGGACATTGCCTAGGAAATGAACGAGTCCCTGGATACACAATTCCAGACAAGATAAGGCCAATCTCATGGTAATTGGTAATTTAATGCGTACTACGTCTTATCCGTTTCGTAATTGATTTAGCAGAAAGTCTTTGTGTTCTTTAGGGGCTCTTTAATATCAGAGATAATGGGAGTTAAAAAAAAGTGAAACCAATTCTTTGAGGTAATAAAAAATATATTTTTAAAAATCCCCCAAAAACACTGACCATGCGCAATAGTAAAGAAAAATATATAAAATATTGGTATCCTAGTCACATGCATGTACGTACGTACGTTCAGACTTTTATAGCAACAGCAACGACGACAACGAGTTTCAAATTGTATCAGCCAACGAACGACACAATTACATACTGACTCCCAGAGTATGGAGCTTTTAGGGCGATTTTGCGCAAACCCTACACTAACACACACTCGATACGCAATATAATGTACCCGCCGCCGTGCCGTATGGATAAATTGTTGCTCAACGACGGAAGAACGTAGGTATTTTCTTACCGCCGACTACAGGAAAAAATGACGTAGAAGAAGAGGCAGAATATTGATGTCGTTGTAAGTCTCAGTGACCCCAACACGCAAACCTGCACAGGGTTAGTATTAAAGGGATGATGAAAGAAAATGTGGGCGCTTTTGGAAAAATCGATAAAAAACGAAAGTCGTCGTCGTCTTCGTCGTGTACTACCACGAGGTTATCAGTTCGTCTATGCATTTTTTAGCAAACGTCGTAATAACCATGTCTGTGGTGCTGCTGGGTAGAGTTCAAAAGACAAAAATGTGTCGCCGCCGCCCTCCCTACGGCAATTTTCACATTTCTGTATGTCCAATATGCAGCCGAGCCGGGCATGTACATACCCTCGGAAAATGATGTGATGTGTCAAATAGTTGCAGAGATGACCAATCCAGTCGCAATGCACCATTCTTTGAACAAGTTTTTTTGTTGGCATGTATCAATTGGAAAATGAATGTTATATAAGAATAAGGATATTGGTTGAAGGATTGAAGAGATTTTCTTTTTTGTTCTTGAAATCAAACAGGCGTTTTCGTTTCAACAACACAAGTCACCGACATTGCGCCCATGAAACAGAAAAACGGGGAATAGGCGTACAGCATCAATCAATAAAAATGGATAACGTCATTTGGCGTTTTGAAAAAGAAACAATAAATTTTTAGCGGCGATCGACGTGACGTCGATGAAAATTTTATTCAATAAAAATACGATAAACTGAAAAAAAATATGTGGAGCAGCAAATGATGCAAGCAAGGTTGCAAGTTGCAATAGTGCAAAATGCAGCATTTCTCTGCACCATATACTACTCTACATGCACCTGCTCAATGTCTGACTAATCAATAATTCATCTTGTATGAGATAAAAACTATCTTCACTTCGTAACGACATTCATACACAGTCGTCGTATCGTACACCGAGAGAAAGAACAAAAAAAAAATGGAATTGTGTAAGTACCTTTTCTCGCTATAATCCCAAACGTGGTGACGACGATGATTAGAAAACTAATCAACGTAAGATGAGACGTGTGTATAATCCACAATTAGATGCTGGTCGAATCAGATCCTTGTCTAAAAATTATCACAATTTTATCTTGCATTTATGCATACAAAACTTTTTCCGTATCCATGCATACAGAGGGTGGCGTTGCACACAAAATTAGCACATTTCTCTCGTTACTTTTTCAACTATAATTTCACACCCGGGGGGACAAAAACCATAAAATTGTTTGGGTCCTGTGTCTGATCCGTTTTTTAAACTGACTTTCTTCTTTAATATTTTTTTTTTGTATAGAGAATAAATAGAATTATAATAGGCTTAAACTATAGTTCAGACATAATCGCTAACTAACTACGAATATTCCGTGTGCAATCGCGACAACCTTTAATGATGTACTGAGAGAGAGGAAATTTTTCGTTACCGTTCGTCACCAGTCGTCTCTCTGTATGTTTCATGTTCGTCTCTGCAAAACGCAGAGGCAAAGGCAAGCCAGGAGGCGGCTAGCTAACACGCAAGTATGCAATAATCTAACCAGCCATTTGGGGTGGAGAAGAGAGAACAGTGTACATAGTATACCCCACAGTCTCCATCCATCCATCCACTCGTCTCTGCAAACATTACGACTATTTTACCTTCAGGATATTATCATCATACAATTCAAATTAACTTGATCATCATCATTATCGACAAAATATCCTTTGGTCAGGTTTCCGGTCATGCACTTTTATACAGAGAGAAATGTCAAAATCGTCTCATCTATTTGCTTAAAACTTTACCCAATATTCATAGGAAATTTTCGGTGTGACTGTGCTGTCTCTGAAAGATGCGCACAGCTTGTAGGATTTTGGGTAGAAAAATGAACGTTTCTTGCGCATAAGGAGTGTCCCAGACGACAATGATGATGATGGCTGGCGATGAAAGCAACAAATCAACAACTATACAAAAAAAGGAAGAAGAAAGCCGACGTTTTCGACGCATTTGTCGCTTCTGGAATAAAAAAGTTTGACATTGTGATGATATTTTGGAAGTTATAAATATCGTCAAGACAGACAGGACCGTTATGCAAGGAAGAAATGTAGAATATTATTTGAAAATCAGAATGTGATCCTTTTGAATTGGTGTAGACACATTTGTACGCATATCCGGTCAAAAATTGTTGGCTTTTTCGCCGTTTGTATAGTCTTGAAGGCCCAGTGCCAACGACTGAGTAAATTAGTGAGTGGGCTTTATCACTCTCAGTACAGTAACAAAAATGGCATGAATTCTTCTTCCTTGCCTCGTAGTTTACACCGCTTCATGGCATCGCGTCGCTCGGGCTGCGGTGTAGGCATATCGCCCGTTTTGGGGGTAATGTCTCAGCATATTTCTACAGGCAGCTCTATCTTGAATGGTGTCATCGCCGCGACCAATGCATTGTTGTTCGTCAGAATTATTAGAATATTAGTTCTAACAAAAAGTCCTGGTGAAGTGTGAAACACTCAACTACTAGAGAACCGATATGTTCGGTTTTCATTTGACAGATTCGCGTCAATTTCCGGCTAAATCGTTTTGATACATTGGTATTGGTCACAAACTACACTATTGTTAAAGTAACGGTTATCGAAATAATTCAAAAATCTTTTCTGGAAACCTGTTCATTTGAAAATTTGAACTCACGTTCCTCCCTCCGTCTTTTTGAGAAACAAGCATCGATGGGAAATTTTTGGCATTTTGTGGTGCAAAACCTATGCGGCTACAATTGATAGGTGAGAGGTGACCTTTTAGTAAACGTTACCGTTATAGATATACGTTCTTCTCGTATCTCCCTTAGGACCGCATGCATCGATAGGAACTTTTATACAGTTTTTGGGACCAGACTAGCTACAAAATGTTGCCACGGTCTATTTTCCCTATAAAGTGTAGTTATAGATATATTCCCGAAAATCTGTTTGCTTAAGGTACGTTGTCCTCGACGCGGCCCACAGTGGGGCGGTAGAGGCAGAAATTCAAAAAATTTATACTATTGGAGAGCTTTTGTGAATAATTCATCGCATAGTGAACGTTTTGAAGTTTCTTTCTACAAAAAATTTCGGACCGATATCTGTCACAGTATGAAATCAGCGGCTCTCAAAGTGTAGAGAATTGATTTTGCAGTTTTTGCACATTTTTCCATAATCAATTTTCAATGAAAACCCTGACTATAAATTAGGATAAAACTTTGATTTATGATTTTATTTTCAATATTTAGATTATAATTAATATGTTAGCATAAAAAAAAGTAAAAAAAAAATATTTGTTTAATTTTAATCATTGAAGGTCAAATTGACCCTAACTGGATTTTTCACATTGAGTTTTAACAACTACCTCCACGTGCCTCCAAGCGTCTGTCTATGCTACATTATTCCAAAAAGTCTCAAGATTACTAATATGTAAGAATCATAACCCCACAGAACCCCAGGCTACTTTTATAACCCATTGTGTTATGTCATGTTGGCGGTTTTAGACACGATTTTTGAATATCTACTGTAAAATATGTTGGGTCCTTTGAACCGGAGACACCGGAGTTTTCATCCTATTGAACTAGTTTTTGGTGGAGAGTATAAAGGTCGTGCTCTGTGGCCGTGATCGTTCGGTCGCCACTCTGTGAAATAGACACTCATAGAGAAACGAGTTTCCAAACTCGGCACGACTCGTCGCAAGTTTATTATTCAGAAGAAGATGATAAGAAATATTCTTATCGTAGAATAATAAACTAACAATGCGACTAGGAAGTGGTATGGCTGACAACCGTATCACACTCCGAATTCAGTTGTCTTTGTAACGTTGATGACTACACACGGTAGTCATCAACGCACCATGCTCCACTAGGAGTTACGGTAATCGAGAGAGAGATAAAGGGACTCTGTCTTGACGTTCAGCCAAAATTTACCACCTCCCTTCCCCCTGGAGAGGAGCTATGGACGTTTTGACTTGAACAAGTTTTAGTAGGCGAATCAGGCGTGTCCTTGGTCGGAGCAACTCAATTTTTGGCAAACATCAACTTCATTTTATTAAGAATATTTCCCTAAATTATGCTGGCTCAGAGTGGTCTGGCTGGTCGAGCGGTTAGTGCGCGCACCTTCGGTGCACAGGCTCATGAGTTCGAATCTCACCGTGGATCATGGTGTTTTTCGAACTCACGAGCTTGTGACGGACTATGATCTCACTCAGATGTTAAACGAGTACCCATTTATGGGGATAAATAACACAGCTGAGCGTGACGCTCATCTCCTTACCCCAACAAAAAGCAGATAAGATCTTGGAAATAGCATGTCACTAACACATCCTGCGGCCTTAGTGGACTAAGTGCTGGATTGTCGCGCCTGTTATTTTTATTTATTTTCTTCGTAAAGTGTACCGTTAAGGATATTATCCCGAAAATCGGTTTCCTTAAGGTTTGTGTTCCTAGAGACGACTCATGCGGTTATCGCTCAGATTTGGTAATTCAGCAAACCAATTCTGAGCTTCATTTCTATATTTCTTTTTTAACATTCCTAGTACAATCGCATAACAATCAAGTCTGTATAGAAAAGATCCGCATATAGTGCTCAGAACAGGTTGTTTAGCTACTACCACTGAACGATTATTACACAAGAACATGTGTACACAGCTATGAACACAGCTCTGACCGAGCATTAGCCTATTTGGCGGTAACGCAGCGACGGGGACCTTTGGCGCTTTGCTTAAATACTTAAAAGCTTAAAATTCATATGTTATTAAATGTACCGTTATAGGAAATTATTTCCAAAAAACCATTTCAAGAAAGCAGTTAATTTAAAAGTTTAACTGATCGTATCTCCCTTTTGGAGAAACGCTTCGATGGGGATGTCATTTAATTAGGATCATAGAAAAATTTGTTTGAGAATATTTCACCGTTATGGAGATACACAAGCAAACACCCGAAAATAACATCTCATTTTAAAACTTCGACCACACATAGTTTGCTTTGAGGGCATGTATTAATGGGTATTTTTGGCATTATATTTGGATCCGCAAAGGCTTTTGAATTTGTCTTAGACGATCTTCAGTATAAGTTACCGTTATTAGAATGTTCACGAAAATTCATAAAAATACAACTTATCGACAGTTTCAACCCATGTTGCGTTTTTGTTATATTCATGAAAAATGTAGCCTTCTTTAGTCTACGCGCTACGAGTTTACCACTTTTTAGTAAACTTTACCGTTATAGATTTTTTTTGTAAAAATTTGTTTAACACATCATTTGACTCCTTGACGCCGCGCCGTTGGGAAATGGAATCGCAAGAGTAACCAGTTTGTCAAACACCACTTCTTAGTACATGTTAACAGTTATCGATATTTTCGCAAAAACCTGTTTCCGCTGGTGATTGGCCCTCTGTAGCGCCACTAGCCGCACACGTACAGACAGGGACTCTCGGGTCTTGTTTAGAACCTCAAAAGGTAGGAGAGCTTTTTAATTAGCATTTTGTAAGGCGATAGCCGAGAGTAACTTTTATTTTTTTTTTTGGGTATCGTCTATAACAGGGCTGTCCAACCAGCGGCCCGCGTAGCGCATGTGACTCACTGAATAGGTCAATGCGGCCCGCTGAGACGAACCTATCTTCAGAGCGACACTGAATGGCTTCCTAAGTTATTCATTCTAATGACATCATGGGGCATTCATTTAGCAACCCCATTATCGATGGGTCCATGTTTATTATATTGCCAGCATTAGTTAGAAGGTATCAAACAAATTAAATTACTATCGCTTATCACCTTACGAATGCCACAATTTGCTTTTTCCTACTTATCCCGTAGTTTGTCTAAATTTATGTTTAAATACCTTTGGGTTTCCAATCTTTTCCCAATTGCGACTCTTTTTGGAGCTCCTAATTTTTTCGCCACGTCCCTCTTAGAGCCTTCTCATTTGAGTGTAATTTTAGCGGTCTTCTTCTTGTAGCGGTGCAGAAAGGTGTGTAACCTCTGTGCATCTATGTGGTCTTACGGCAACTGCCTCTACGGGGCGGACCACACCCGTTTTGTTTTGCAAAACGGCCAAAAGCTGCCAATATGCCTTCCTGGCAAGAGCCCCGGCAGGAGCCCTGAAGGTTCGATGCAGGAAGGTTGTGTTTGTCTGTGTATTTTAGCGGTCATTACTATTGATTATCCTTCTCCCTGCTGGTGGATGATGATCATGACATATATGACATACCGGGACGGGGTTGATTTGAATGAATCTCAAAATTAATGTCGACAAACTGAAAGTTGGCTTCATTTAATTATAAGTATCGAAAAATCGAAAAATTAGCACATTTTCGATTTTGTAGTTTCCAAAGTAGGAGATTGATAAAAAAAATTTGAAAACATTTGAAGCTCATTGTATTCGTATCTTTATTGAGCCGCAAACTCAGGGCATCGTGACGAGGCTCAATTTTTTTGCACCATCCTCCAAGCTAATAAAAACCTGTACAGAAATACTGAACAACCTTGAGGGAAGGCACACGATCACCCTACATTGGATGCCGGGACACAGGAACATACACGGAAATGAGGCTGCAGATGAGTTGGCCAAACTGGGGGCAACTCTGGACAGCTCTCATGCGGAGCGTGTCGACATTCCGATGGTAGCTGTGAGAAGAAAAATCTCCTCCCATTATCTCGCGAGTGCTAGTCGTAATTGGCGGAACCTTAAAACTTGTGTAATATCAAGGAAGCTATGGCCATCCTATGACCGGAAAAGAACGTCTGAGATTCTGACCAGACCGCGCAAAGACATTGCTAGACTCACAGCGGTAATTACTGGGCATTGGTCAATAGGGGACCATACAACCAGGCTGCGTATTCCTCAGTTGCGATAATGCAAACGAAAGAGGAACTCTGTTGCATTTCCAATGCGAATGCCCAGGTCTCGCCAGATCCTGTTACGAAAAGTTCTGATGTGCGCTTTTTGGCCGCCTAGAGGATGTGTCCGAGGCGAAAATAGGGGAGCTGCTTCACTTCCTAAATCTCTAAAAATGGCTCTAGGTACGTCTTCACACTCAAAATTATATTTCCTGTAACCTCTATTCTTTAAGTAGCTTAATGGAGTTTTGTGGTCTCAAAACGGCGCTTTTCGTGCTAATTGGGCTCTTGGCATGTCTCGCCTTTAGCCACCACTTTTACCAACCGACAAACCAACGTATCGTATTATGCTGACCCAAGAATTGAAGCCGAACAGACAACATCGCGAGTTCGTTAACAGGAAATGTTTTAAAAAAATCATCCTTTCCGACAGGGCCCATTTTTAATTCAGAGGCTATGTCGGCAAATCAAATTGCCGTTATTTGAGCGAATGCATGCGCAAGTGATCCACCAAATATCATTCAAAATTAAAAATCGATTTAAAATCTCACAGCGTTGAAGTTTGGTTGGTGTAGTGGTTAGTGTGCTGTGCTCACCTTCGGAACACCGAATCGGGGGTTCTAGTCTCAACGTGATCGAATTTAGTTTACGACGTTTTTCGAACTCACGATCCATTTAACAGACAGACAATGTTCTCACATAGTTCTGAGCATTG
Organism: Microchrysa polita; assembly: GCA_949715475.1. Lineage (NCBI taxonomy): Eukaryota > Metazoa > Arthropoda > Insecta > Diptera > Stratiomyidae > Microchrysa > Microchrysa polita. Next base: position 10,267,152 of record OX454420.1, read on the forward strand.
ATCTCAACACCTCTCAAATCAGCAGTAAAGATCTTGAAAATTGGATGACACAAAGCCGTCTGCAGCCTTAATCCTTGTTGTACTGTCCCGTCAGTTTATTTTTTATCTCACAGCGTTGTGGTGCTATTAAAATTTTTGTGAATGAAGTACGATGGCATCCCATTGAAATGCGTTTAGTCGCGTTCTGGACAAAAGAACCAGTATGCAAGTGTTACGCATGTTAACGTTAATATCGATGGATGCTGTTCGGTCCAAAACCTTAATTTTCATTGCCACTGTATGCACATTTTTTGTAATTTCTAAACACTAATTTTTTAATATTGGTATTTGCGACCTTTCTTGCCTATTGACATGTTTTATGAAAATTAGCAGCGCTTGTGGACTCATGTATGCACTAGGGGATTACCCTTCAATTCTATTATCTAATAAAGTGTGCATACACACTCAATGTTACATATATTTACCGGGAGTAATTATTTCTGCACTATTTACATGAAACATGAACAGAGTAGAATCTTAAGACGAAATCCAAAGTATTTTTTTTTTCTAAGCTGTTGTCGGCTGTCTCCATAAATCCTACAAAACATACTTCCGAAATTTACACAAATGTTAAATTTCATTCTTACTATACAATACATATCATACAAATCGTGTTTATTTGCGAAATATGCATATATGGATGTACATACATATGTAAAAAATGATAACGACCTCATTTCGCTTATCTACTACTTGTTTTTTGTTTCTTTCATTAATCCAGTGAATTTAATTTGAAATAAGTAAAATTATTATTCGATTACATAATTTAAACAAAATTTCTTAATATTTATCACATGATCAAAGAATATGATGTGCTCTAGCTAGAAACGACTCTTGACTCTCAGCGTGCTGAGAATACTCGACTCTCAGCGTGCTGAGAATACTCCCTCCACACAGTGCTATATATGGAATTGAGTATGTGTGTGTGTGTACCAAAAACGTCAAGATAGATGGTAGCCGGGCAAAATAGATTCTCAAGAGTAATATTATAATATTAAAAGGCAATAAAAAATGGAAAAGATAATTTTAATCGCATAAACTTGAACTTGGTTTTTCATTCGTGTGGTGTGGCAGAGACCCCTAACACAAAAAATATTAAATTGTTTTTAATGGTGGAACTAAAATAATTATTTCTTCTAAACTATGCACAGAAATGTAAACATAATAATGGAGATGAATAGTATAAAGTATGGAAACGATTTAAATAAAACTAACTGCATATTATGCATACAAATTATAATTAAGAAGTCATTCTTCATACATTCAATCTGTATTATTTAGTTGTAAGAATTATAATGAAATGACGGAATAAAAAAGGGCCGAAGACTGAGAAATTACCGCCAAAAATGGGGGATATGTGAACACCACAGACCGAGCAACTCGACGCTGCGGCATTCGGTGGCTCAGTGGCAGAGTTGCTGAGTTGCCGGTGCGTGGGTTCGAATCCCACTGTGACCCATGGATGTTTGTGTTGTCCATAAAAATGCTCCTACGGCAGCCGGTTCTTCGATGCCCGAGCATATCAATATCACCAATGGTCCGCTGGCCGGTTCTATCGAGGGATCGACAAAACAAAGAACGGCGCAAATCACAGACCAATTGGAAGTTCCTTGCCATGTCTCTATGCCTAGGAAATACTCCGCTAAGGGAGGGCGAGAGAGCTTCTGGCAGACCGAAGAAATTGCGGGTCTACGGCAAAAATTCATCGCCAAAGGGTGACGCACATACCGACAATCTGCTGTATACGTATAAACCCGCACGTAACTGCTTAAACTTGCTACAGTAGACTCGAATAAACGTGAACTGCGCCAAACATGAACACCCGCTTAGGTGAACAATTTTATGTTAACCCATACTACTCTGAAACGTGAATAAGCCTTGAAAGCCCTAAAACATGAACACTTCAATGTCTGCCAAAATAACTTATTTATTAGCTATTTAATTTAAGTTGCAATGTAAAGTGCGAAAAAATGTTTAATTTCTACTTTAGGGTGCTTTATCCCCTTGTGGAAAATAGCGTGTTTTCGGCCTGTTTGCGTCGCCAACAGCATTGTAGTTACGTAATGTATGACAAATCCACTGTCACTTTCGCTTGCGATTTAATTCGCTAATTGGCATTTGATATCTTAGGTTTCGACGAAGACATAGGAATTGACGATTGCTGCTTTTCGGTAACTGTAGTGGCAGCTTTCCGAATACTGCTCCCATGCAACAGCAGGGAGAAATAGGGAGCGGAATAAGCCAGGTTTGATTTTTACAGTATTGTTTGCCAAATTTTGGACAACCCACCGAAAGCACTTGGCTTGTTTGATGCAACGTGAAATACTCCTGATACCGCTATCAACGGCAACAATGCTGTCTAAATAGAGAAATTAATATTTTTCGGTGGAGTTGAATTTCCAGTCAGACTAAGCACTTTGGTCTTATTCATTTTATCTTTAGCCCGACTGCATTTGACTCCTTCTCGAGATCCAGTACCTACTTAAATGTCGAAACTTAATCATAAGAATTCCACGGGGTCGCGCGGATAAAATCGAATCATCAAAGAAAACTAGGATCGAACACAGGATGCAATCCTGCCTAAATTGGTTATGAACTTTACTGTCGGATTTTCCTCCAGTTCTCGAAAGCAACTGGTTAGCTGGGAATCACGATGTCATTGTAGAAGCTTGGAGGAGCAGCTGAGTTGAGAACAGGAACAGCTAAAGACCTTGGACTCCCAGTTGAATGAAGAGGAGCAGCAGAAGAGCTCCTATTTGAATGAGGAGCAGGAGCTTAAGAGTTTGGACTCCTATTATAATTAAGACGAGCAGCTAAAGAACATTTACTCATAAATAAACTTGGAAATTTGGTGTATCTTTTATGTATTGCATGCGACATTACAATCTCCCGAAACTATGGAGTAAGTTGGCACTGACGTAAGTTACATTAATAATAGGGGCACCTTTCTTGCGCGAATCCGCCCTCAATCTTGGATCACATTGTCGAAAACCTTATTGAAATCAAACTTCTTTGTCCAACGCTCTTTCTATGACTGGATGCTGTTCATGTAAGATCTGAGGCTTTTTGGTATGTTTCGACAGGAGATGCGATACTGTAGAACCAAGCAGAACCAAAACCCACAGCCGACATTGCATCAATCCTCGCAGACTTTAATTCGGGGAATCGCTGATAGACGTGTATTAGGCAGCTGTATATGAGAAAAGTTTTCCGCATGCTGACTGTCATACACAACACAATGGCTCAACTGGTTTTTGCCTTTTATAAGTAGCGTTCAATCACTATCTTTCACTTGGTGTTAATAGGAGCTATTACCAAATTTACATTCCTTGATGGTGCTGTACGAGAATCTACCCAACACTGAAATTGGGCTGCATTTGGGAACGAGGTATCCGTTAGGCACAAATCTCCTGAGTTAGTGTGCGAAGTTGTATTGCTGTAACTGCACTGGTTCGCCCCCTTGCGTTTTTTTTTAGTGAAACCACTGTTCCCATTTCGAGGCGTCAATTTTCGAGAGAATCGTGCGTGTGTGGAATTTGTTTTTTCTGCTATACAGGCGAGCGGGGAAGCTTTTGAAAGTAATGCTTAAGAGTGGTTATGACTCCGTTCAGGACGCCCCTTAATTTTAAGAAGTGACTTTCCCAATAAAATCAATTTTATCGTTCATAGAGAGCGTATTTGAACCATTGATAATCTATTCTGGAATATTTTGGAGCTCAGAGGATTTTATCTAAAGATTGTGTGAAGTGTGAACTGCAGACATGTTTTTAACTTCAAAATAAACTCAAAGAAGATATTGTTCAATAGGTAATCGTGGTGCTATAAATATGAAACAAACATTGCGCATACGTTGCGATGCGCTAACAGTAACACAACTTGCATATTAGCTCAGGAGATGTTTCTCCAACAGATACCTTGTCGAACAATGTCCCTATCCATCGCAGCCAATTCCCATTGCTCTATGGGTTCTATTCGTATAAGGCGTTTAAATCATCGTTTCATTCAGCTTCCTCCAACTTCTCAAGCTTTCAAACAATATTGGAACTCAAAGTTGTGACAATTGTCATCTAGGAACAAAGCCTGATTCACTTTTATCTGTTTTCTCTCTACAATCCGCTGCCATGTTTCGTCCGACATCTAGGAATTTGGCTAAGATGCCTTGGCGCGTTCTAAATATGTATAAAAAAAGAATGTTTATGGACAACTGCATAACATGAACCCCCGTTAAGGTGAACAGTCGCGGTTTTAATTAGTTCACGTTTTCGCGAGTCTACTGTATTAAGAAGAATTTAATGAACTTGCTTTAGGCAGCTCTGTGAGTTCATGGGGGATAAGGTGATAATGAAGAAAGGACAGAAAACTCCACCCACTTAAGTCTCCGGTATTGTCGGGAAAAAATGTCTCGGCTGTTTTTCCTCCACACGAGTTGGAGACCGGAGACCGAAGCACCGAATAATGTAAGGCCACATTCCCGCCATCACAGAGCGAGATGCTCTAAGCTTCATACATCCCAGATCCGGATGACATTCCAAACAAAGCTCCGAAAATAGCAGTTCAAACAATGTTTAGCCGAACAGACGGTTCCGCCATCACAGAGTGCGAGATACTCCAAGCCTCATCCAGAATAGAGGACGGTAAACACCAGGTCCGGATAGCGTATTTACAGACCCGTGTGCAGTACGAGATATCATTACCTCCAACTCCGCACGGGTTTCTTGCGATAACTTTGCTTACAAGCCCGTGTTTAATAGGAGCCACTCACCCTTTAATTCGAAACGGGTTTGTTGGGCGTCGTTGCAGATACCTATCCGCATGCAACTCAGGGCAAAAATGCCTTTAACTCTGCACGGGTTTGTTGCGATATATTTACAAACAAACCCGTGCAGGGTTGGAGATATTGATGCCTCGTACTGCCAACAAATTTGTAAATGCGCGCCCGGATGGCATTCCAAACAAAACTCTGAAAAAAGCAGTTCAAACAATGCCGGGGCGGTTTATCGAAGTTTTTGAATCTTGTTTACGCGGAGCAGATCTTTCCGAAATGATGAAAAAAGCAAAACCTGGCGCTTATTCCGAAGCCTAATAAGCCAGCTGACGATCGGAATTCGTATCGCCCTATTTGATACCACCGGAACTTTTTGCGCAGATTCTTTTCAACCGACTGTCAGCGGAAGTCGGTTGAAGTTGGAAGTTGGCGTTACACAGGGATCCGTGCTTGGTCCCCTTCGATGGAATTTAATGTAAAATTCCACCCTCCACTCTCGTCCATGCCTAAGGAAGTGACGGTGGTTGGATTGGCGGATGGCATTGCGGTGGTCGCCATCGCCAAGGATCCGGAGTACGTCGAACTGTTCGCTAGCGAGGCGACAACAACCATCAAACTGTTGCTAGAATTAGTGGGACTGAAACTTGCGGAACATAAAACGAAAACTCTTCTAATTAGTAAGCGCAGAAAAACCCTTCCCTCAAAGAGTTGGAAGAACGGTCATAACATTCAAAGTCTATCGTTAGGTACTTGGGTGTTATTATTGACTGCAGACTGAGTATCGGGGAGCATTTGAAGTACGTGTGCGAGAAGGCAGCAACCGCAAAAGTGTTTCTATCGAGGATTATGCCAAATATAGGAGGTCCTAGCCACAATCAATATTGCACAACAACATACATCAGTAGAAAACTTTAATTGCCTAGGGTTGTAACATCCGTATTATTATAGGCGTCGCCAGTTTGCGTCGGTGGCCTACATTATGCCTGTTATGCTAAACCAATTAACTGGGTTTATAGAAGGTGCATACCAAGAGCAAGGGGGTGGCACTCAGTACAAATTTTCCCCGAAATAGCACAATTTTCGGGTTTCCAAACGCAACATTGAGAATATATGTAATCAGGACTTTATGAAACAGTTTAGTTCTCTTTCTCTTTCAGATTTACGTGCTCATTTCGAAGTGTAATGTGTGAGTCTGTTCCGCAATTTCTCACAACTTGAATGTGCACGGAGACTAGAAATTTAACACATTCATAAAGATGAGCTACGGAGCCACTTATAAGGAGTGTCTGATCTTGGTATAGTTTATCGTTACTAAGAGTATGCTGTGCGTACCGCAATACTTCGCCCGAAGCTGCTTATGACGTAGCTGGAAGAATGCCAATAGAGTTACTCGTGGACGAGACTAACAGACTATTGACTGTCCGGTAGATTAAAGAGGTTTCGAGAGATTAGGAGTCTCTGAGAAAGTGGCAGCTCAGATGGGATGACGCTTCAACTGGTAGATGGGCGCACACTCTTAATACCCAAAATAGCGCAGTGGGTAAACAGAACCATTTTTTTACGGGTCACGGCAGTACTTGTATCGTTTCAAACTAGTCGACTCGCCAGAGTGACTTAGTGTAAAGAGGGTGGTGGAAGACGCGAGACACGCGCAAGGTTTGCAACTGCACGGGGCCGATTCGAGTTGGATGTGGGCAACAACATAAGTCTTCCCGCCAAATTAGTAGTCAGCATAGCGGTCCGTGTAGTAGTCTGGCTGGTGTAGCGGTTAGTGCGCGAACCTTCGGTGCACAAGGTCATGATTTCGAATCTCACCGTGGATCATGGTGTTTTTCGAACTCACGAGCTTGTGACGGACTATGATCTCACTCAGATGTTAAACGAGTACCCATTTATGGGGATAAATAACACTGCTGAGCGTGATGTTGATCTAATTACCTCAACAAAAGCAGATAAGATCTTGGAAATAGGATGTCACTAACACATCCTGCGGCCTTAGTCCAATGCTGGATTGTCGCGCCTGTTATTTATTTTTATAGCGGTCCGTTAAATTGGCACGGAGCTCCGTAAGGAGGAAGCCAGGCGTAAGTCAGCAAACCGCGGAGATGGCTAATTGGCAAAAAGGCAACCGATTTCGACTGGCAATGCACGACTCTTCTCTTCAGATGCCGTCTTAGAGCCATGACCGGGAATGAACAGAAAACAGATCGAGTGTTCGGGCTTAAATAGTGCGATCGAACCTCTCTGCTGGCGAATCACTTGACATTGCAATCATTGACACTTGCAATTCTACCGACCCGCATCACAACACAGTCAGAAGCCACAAGCTATGTAGCTTTTCAATATATCGCTTTCGGTTTAAATTCTACATATGTATGTATATATGTACTAGTATGTAAATTGTACCAAATTTCTATGGAGGCATCATGCATATCTTCAAGAACATAGTAACAACCCAACCCTCCGACCAAAGAAATTATGCATTGCATTCCTCAAAAAATGGTCTCGGACCTTGTTTAACAAAAATCAAGGAACGTCCAGGAAGCTTGAAACGAAAAGCTCAAAGCTAAAATAAACCGTGTATTTTGGGGTGCTGCTGCGGGGTGTTTTGCAGCATAACTTGATTTGTAGTGTTCCGCAGAATTGGCTGATCTAACTTAAACTGTGTATTAGCCATAAATACAGCGGAAGGTGTTAATATCATGTTGTGCCAGTCATCTTCCTTCCTCTCTTTCAAACGAACTACCATATTTCTATCGTCACTGAGTTTCGTACCAAACCAAACGGATATTGCTCATCCGAAAATACCTGAAGATACTACCTATGCGTTGATTCTAAATTTAAATTCACGAGGAAATGACCACGGAACGACATAGAACTTTTTCGTTAATCAATTCATGGTCAGAGCCACTTTGTGCTATTTTACAGAATCCATTGATTTTAAACAACACTACACATCACATAGACAACAAAATCAAAAGAGGGTGACAACAACATGAGGAGATAGCCAAAGACCATCAACTAATGCATAACAATGTTACACGCATGAATAGAGTTTTACTATAGAAACTTTACCCTATTTCTAACGTGACCCAATTTAGTGTAACGCTTTTTCTAGTGCCATTCTGTAAAATACGGAACAAATTAACGAAAAATCGATAGAAAAAAAGGGTTAGGTTATTTTTAAGCTTGTTTTTTTTTTGTGGCTATGATTTAAGGTGAAATTGATGTAAATTAAAATATGTTCACATAGAGAACACGATTGCACCAGAACGGGCAATGTGCCTACACAGCAGGTCGAGCGACGCGACGCCATGGAGCGATATAAAAAACAAAGCAAGGAAGCAGAAGAAGACACGATTGTTACATTTTTTTTCGCAAAAAAAATTTCAATAAAATATAAAACCGTTAGTAGTCATTCACTACATACACTTATTTTTTAAAACCCACACATCAATCAATCTATTGCCGAAAGAGCCTTTCGCATAGACATCTCTTAGCAAACAAAATTGGGATCAAACAAATATTTGCTTGTATACTGAGATTCCCTGAAAATACCTCGAACATTTTCGAGCGTTAAAACATTTCATTAAAAGCATATATCCACCACCCCTCATATGGATGGGACTGGGACACTTTTATTTCGGGTCCTTTGAACATTTTTCTGATAAACAAGTCTCACTCTCCATCAGAAAAAAAAAACCTGAGGCAATTTTTCCGGAAATCAATAAAAAGTCCTGCGGTGAGTTCCAGTTATGTCAACGAATTCTAAATGGAACATTTTCTACGAGAATAATGTCAAAGTGCGTGTGCACACATTTTTCTTATGAATATCGTACATACAGAATTTGCAAATTGTTAGCAGTAGGGCCTGTTGTACAGTCCTGTATTAAATTTACCACCATCGGCTCTTTCATTTCTTTTTTCTTTAATTTACACCTTTACCGGCAATGATCATCCTACCTACATCTTCACAGTCTACAAGGCTAAGCTCCTAAATGAGAAAACAATTTATTAAATTACTCCCGCCTAAATTTAGACAATGACTTTCCTTTTCCTATTAATTGAATTTCTGTCTGTTACCAAGATTATTGCTCTCAATGAACAGAATAAAAAAAAATATTCTTATTTTTTGATTCTGTATAAATCGGAAATTTATGTAAAACGTTTTCATATTAAGTGGCTTGTGGCGGTGACGATTATTGCGGGCGGCAATCACTTAGCCAGAAAAAACACAGAATTTTAAAAATAAACTGAAATTTCATGTGTATTCCCCTAAATTGAGTTGAGCCGAACCGAAATACGTCCAATACGGCTCGTGGCCCATCTTCATACTCTTTTGCGGCACGCACATGGTGAGAGAGGAAGAGAGCGAGAACGAAAAAGAACAGTCTTGCAAAAATTATAGCAAAAATGAATTCAAAGTGCTAATCGGCACTAATCACACACACAAACATTTTATTTTTTTTCCGAGTCGTTGATAGTCATATTATTTGCATATATTAAACTATTATCGCAAGTTCTAATTACATTTTGAACATTTGGAACGATGAAATGTCGATTTGGTTTATGTAACGCGGGTATTTGTGGTGTGCCACACTGCAACAACATATGAATATGTTTCCTATGCGACGATAGTAGCGTAAGTAATATGTAGTATGGCCGGCGTTTTGCAGAGATAGTAGAAATGTATGCTAATGAAGCGGACAAGTACATATGAATCGAATAAGGGCGACTAGGTTGATTGTCTAAGTCTAAGACTTAGAACTCGTACAATGTCAAAGATAGTATTGTAAAGAAAAAAATAAACGAGTGCCAGCTATAATGGATAAAATATTTTTATGCGTGGCCAGAAACAGAAATATATACGGTATCTGCGGAAGTGATGTATGAACATACTACGTAATGAATAGAACATACATACGTACATTAAGGTTGGGGAGAGGAGTTGCTAGGTTGCGATGTGATATCTAACGATTTATTACAAACGACTAATTAAAATATTGTGAACACCGATTTTGTCTGTGACGTAATCATAAGTAGCAACGACTTTTAAAAATTATGATATTAAGACTCGGTGCCCGTTAGTCGATTTGTTGTGAATCGGGCAAAGTTCTTCAATAATTTTAAACTACAGTTGTAAGGCCAGACCGTGGTTTAATAATAATTAATAATGGTCGGACGTTTCGGGGATATGTTTGTGTTTCTCATATGTTATTCTAACAGCTACATTAACACTGATAATCCCTGCATCCTGTATTCCATTTGTTTCTATATGTTTCAATTTCAATTAGGCTGTTGTTAAGACATATTTACATATGTATATTGAAGCACAGTAATGTCATTACGGTAATACAAATTCTTCAAGGGGAAAGGTTCTGGAGAAACTCAAGTACTCGCAGCTGAATTTCGATTAAAACTTGTGCGAACAAAATGCCCTAATTACTGCCCGACTTATCAGTAAGAATTGCGATATGGGCGTCACGGAGAACTCGCCCCCAAGATCTTACTGGCGCAAATATACGCCATCCATATCCCTGCTCGGAAGATACAGTGCAAACGAGATTCTGGAATTAGATCCAAAAACTTCAGCACATACGTCTTGATCTGCCCTAGAATCATCTAGGAATGCACGAGCTGCCATTGGCCCAGTCCAATCGATCTGGGATATGAATACAGTCTTGGCTTGGTGCTCCGGATCACCTTTAATGTGGATATCACGCTAGTCCGGACCATTAAATGTTTCCACTAGGTATTCTATACATACGGATTTCGACAGCAATTTGGGCTCTGTAAACCGGATATTTCAGATTTTCAAGGTGAAATGGCAGATTTGGTATCGTACTTACTTACGGGACAATTTGGCAAATGATATGCTAATTTCAACGAAAAAAATACATTTATATATTGTGTTCCTCTTTTTCATTTATTTGGGCTGTTTTTCCTCAGAAAAAAAAATGATTACGCTAATCCGGATGTTCCGTTGGTCCGGATTACCCCTTGCAATGATTGATCCGGATTATCAAGCCAATACTGTACCTAATTTCTTGCTAAACCGTAGATCGATGGATATGTAATCCCATAACGAGCATATTAATAGGCCAGGATTCTGATGCAGGATGCTCAATTGTCCCCGATCGCAGATATCAGAATCGTACGATGGGCGGATTTTGTAAGCACTGAAGACTACCGTTTCCCTTAAAAAAATATGCAGTGGTATTGCGTTGCACTACACTAGTCATTACAACAATTAGGATACAACAATCCCAACGGAATCGAAAAACTTAATGGCATCCCCCTATTTTCTTAGTCCCTCCCGATATTAACTTTGAAGTGAGTTTTCAGCTTGGTCAAAATAATAAGTACACGATCGGTTTTTCTTAAATCTTTTGACAACAAGTTGCTATTTTCCGTAAGGATTTGTTTTTTTATTAATTGGTGTATGCCAGAAGCGTTAAATTCAAAACAAACAAAAATACTTAAGGGGGCGAAAAACGCATGGTAGGTACGAAAAAAGCAGTTTAAGTTCGAAACTTTGAAATAGCGGAAAAATTATTCTCTCAATCACGAAATAAACCAGCTAAACATTGTATTTACTGTGTAATTCATTGAAAAGTAAATATAAGCAGTCTCAAATACAGTTAAGTCCATGTAAGGGCCTTAAGGACAACTGTCGATCTCATTATCACTATGGCGAGAAAAGTTCTCTTGGTGATTTTCGCGGCAAATATTTAAAATATAGAATCCATTTGAAAAGTTAATTGAAGAATACAAGGAGTAAAGCAGTTTTGACAAAAAGTTTGGAAGTTTCCATGGCTACGTCAAAAAGTGTTGACGGTTCAAGAAAATTTGGGAGGGATAGTTTTTCTTGTTCCAGACCGAACAATGAAAACTCACATAATAGTCTGTTTTATTTATGAGATCGTAATAAATTTGATTGGAAACTACTCTTGTCGTAATATTCATTCATATTCATCATTCAGGAAAAAAATAATATAATATATGCTACATCTACTGACTATTTCCCATTGAGGCGAAAAAACGTGGTCTATGGTTTAATTTTCATAGTTTGGTTTCGTTCAAATATACCTAATAACCGTTACAATGGGGCAATTTCCATATAAGAAATGTTAGTAAAGAGTCTTAGAGTATTTCACTGATGAACACACACACTTTAAATGGGGACTTCAGCAGGATATTAACCCTAACCGTACCTCAGAAACTGGTCAAGGATCAGCTTCAACCAAGTCGGGTGGCTTTTCACGTTGTTACTAGAGTTAAATTGAATCTAGAATGTTTAGGGGGAGTTGAATCAATGAAACAGAAACACAGTTTTCATAAAACGGACCAATTACGGAATTTCCTGGAAGTAACTGGATATATGGATGTATGGGAACATACCATAAGAATTATCTCCAAAAGGCCAACAAAAACATTTTTTTCTTTCAAAATAATGAACCATTTACTTTTAAATAATAAAATAAATTAAATTCTGGTCGAATCAGAACTTAATATTTTAATTAAAAAAAGTTTTAATCAATTTAACTGACATGTACTTATTATTTTGTCCAGCCTATTTTAGTCAGTTCGTACTTTTTCAAGGTAAATGAAAGCTGTTATTTATTATAATATGCTAATTTATATATTATTTCATTCCTTACCAATTAAGTATTTAAATCTTTCCATATGAGTTTATTTCCTCAAATAACTATGTACTTGGCTACAGGGTGATAAGAAAAACGAGACCGAGTTCTAATCGTGCGAATAGCACGATGAGTGTATACCCTATACCCATGTACCTAGAAGGCACGAAAACCCAAAATATTCAATTTCATATTTTTTGTAGGGGAGGGAGGGGTAGATGGGTCGGACATGGCACATCTTTATTATCTTATCAAGGCATCCAACGGCTACCATTTGATACTAATTTGAAGTTTTTCGCGACATTCTATCAAAAGATATGGCTGAATATAACTTTGTAGGGGAAATAGAGGTAGGGGTAGTCAGACCTACTCCACTTTCCATCAACTCAAAGCATATGTCAGAATGAGACATTGATCAACATTTCAAGTCGATAGCGATATTCTACCGAAAGTTATGGCCGAATTAAAATATCAAGGAGGAGTAGTTTGTATGGGAGGTAGGGGAACCCGTGGTCCGATTTGGCCCATTTTCAATCCCGACCAAGATTTTAGCAAAACAAACATATGACCAAAATTTCCAACTGCTAGCTTTATTATTTCGGGAGTTATCGTGCTAACAGACAGACATGGCTTATTCGATTCAGGGACCGACCCTGATCATTTATATATATACTTTACCATACCTCCGGAGGCTCCTTTGAGGTGTTACATAATATTGGCGTAACAAAAACAATATACCGTATACCATCTTATGGGTATCGTATAGGGTATAATATCAATAGAAGCTGCACTTGATTGACTTGATGGACCCAAGGCCAGAGGCAGTCCGAAGAACACCTGGATATGTCAAATGAAAAAGCAACAACAACGCATTGGTCTCGGCGATGACACGATCCAAGATAGAGCTGCCTGTAGAAATATGCTGAGAAATTATCGCCAAAACGGGCGATGTGCCTACACCGCAGGTCGAGCAACGCGAAACCGTGGAGCGGTATAAAGAACGAGGCAAGGAAGAAAAAAAGAGTACAGGGTATAATTAGTATGGGTGTACTTATTTCTTTGGCCATATGTGTATGTATTATTATACAAACGCGCAGAGTCTGAGTTCGATAATAAAATTTAAAAATATTTCCAAAATGAAATTTTGGTTAGGTCATTATTACACGGCCATACAAGAATTATTCAATTTCACACAAAAGAACGAATAAAAGTTGCAAAATTGTCACTTTGAATTTGACAAGTATTGTTTGGTTGAGTTGCCATATTGAATATCAATACTGGACGGCCACCCAATTGGCGGTCAGTTTGGATGCAATGACAACTGCCATTTGGTTGCACGTGCCACCATTTAGCGATCAGTTTGGATGGACCTACACTGCTGGTCAAAATAATAGGTGTGAACTAAAAAATTTAAAAAAAGTAGTAAAAACAGCAACAATATTCTTTACTATGAAAAATATCAATTTGGAAATCTAGTAGCACGATGTTTTGAATGAAACTGAGGAATCTTCACGCGAAAACTGTGTGTTATCATAGGTAACGGCTGCTTCATTTGTTCAATCTTCAATTTGAGTTGGACAAAAAAATAGGTGTGCATTGTTTTCTTTATACAGAATATCCATTTTAAGAATTATTCGATTGTAAAAGGTGAGATATTGAGAAAAATAAATCAAATGAAGGCATTTTAAACATACTCTAATGCAATTTAAAAACTAAAATCAACATTAGATGGGTCGAGGACGTCACTGCAGTCTAGAGGAGAGAAGGCTTGTTCGTCAGCTCCGAGGTGAAGGAAGAAGCTACAAATTTATTGCCACATCTTTGGGACGATCCGAAAATTTCGTAACCAATGCCCTGAAACCAGAAAAACTCTTGAAACTCGTGGGGCACCTAAAAAATCTTCACCAGTGACCGACCATCGAATCGTTACATTATCCAAACGCGACCCATTCAAATCATCAAGGACAATTGCGACCGAGATTGGGAATGTCCTTTCATCACGAACCGTTCGACGCCGATTGGCAAGCTCAAATTTGCCCGGTAGGATTGCTCGCAAAGTTCCTCTGCTTAGATCCGTGAATTTGAAGAGGGAAAATTTTGCGTTGGCTCATAAAACATGGTGCGGTCCACAAGGCGAAAAGAAATGGTGGAATATCCTTTTCAGCTATGAAACAAATATTAATTTCTTTGGTAACGATGCAGGAAGAAACGTTCGTCGTCCTAAGGGAAAAGCATTTCACATTCGGTTCACAAAAAAGACTGTGAAACATGGCGGAGGCAACATAATGGTATGGGGCTGCTTTTCGTGTCAAGGTGTCGGTCCCATATACCGAATCGATGGGATTATGGACAGATTTGCCTACAAGAATCTCCTGGAGACTATTATTGGATAATATGCCCCTTTTGTGGACATTTCAGCAGGATAACGATCCGAAGCACTCATCACGATTGGTCAAAGCTTGGTTCGAGGAGCAAAGTGTTTACGTTTTGGAGTAGCCAAGTCAGTCCCCCGACCTGAATCCAATAGAAACCTTTGGGGTGAGTTTAAAAGGCAAGTGTCAAAAGTGGATTGCCAAAATAAAAAGCAATTGTGGGAAAATATCCAAAAGGTTTGGTACAATATTCCCCTAGAAACTTGCCGGAAGTTGATATCGTCCATGCCCAGAAGAATTGATAAGGTCATGGAGAATAATGGCGGATATTCTGGGTATTAACTGTGGTCTACCAAAACTAACATTAACTGTCATCATAAGGGACGAAATTAAATTTTATTACTTAATTCTGTAATCACACCTATTATTATGGCCAGTCGAAAATTGGTGTTATTCCCTATTTATTTAAAAAAATTTAAGTTTCCATTCAGTTTTCAAACTCATTTTTGTTTGGTGCAACAATGAAGTATGCTGAAGTTCTAAACTAATTGAATTTTTGTGGAATAATAAAGTAATATGTGATAAACCAACCATGTTTGGAAAATTAAATGCGTACACCTATTATTTTGGCCAGCAGTGTATATATAAATTATCCAAAAGTGGGTTTTTTGTTTGTTATCTCGTGAATGTTTGGGTAAAAAACGTCATAAGCTGGATCCTGTAATTTTTTTATATTAAGTTTCGTTACCCAAACCTACACGGGACAACAAAAAAAACGCAAAGACGGAAAACAGTCAATATTTATCTAAGGACTCCCGATTTTTTTCTGAAATGTCGCGAGTCAATGCCGCACACACGGAGAATCCGAAACCATTTTCTTAGATTCTTCATTCAAAATCATACTTTTTTTTTTTGTATTTCGACAGATCGAAAAAAATGGATTCAGATTCTCCGTGTGTGCAGCATTAAACGCTTTATTAGCTACCAAAAACTGAACGAGTATAAACAGAATTTAACTGCCAATGAATTCAGAAGCTAGATACGGACTTCGTTACTTTTTTATCAATGAAATGGGTGAAATTTTAATTCAAACAGTCTAGAGTTCAAATTGTTACAAAACGATTGAAATATTGTTCCATGTCTCCAACAAGTACGTTCTAGATGACGGTATCAATTGATTTTGCGCAAAATATTACCCTTGTTGAGTACGCTTCTCTACCATCTATGAAGAGCATTGTATGAATCATGGGGAAAAATCTATCAAAGGATGAAAGAACCCCACACTCCCTTGGATTCGTTCTACTCCCAATTGGCATGCTTCGTATTCTTACTGGAATGGATGTTCGATTTTCCCAATTGGCAACTGCCAATAGGATCTTGCCCTGATGAATGTCAAATACATCTCAAAGTGTGTACACACCGTACACACATATCACACTCAATTTTCGTCATCTTTCCGATAACAAATTAGTACGTAGTCGTGCACGGCCTACGACTTCCACATTCCACTCATCTCGGGCACTAGGCAAATACATTATACGAATGGCCATTGTGAATGAACCTGCACTTCGGTTCGGTCTAAATATATTACGACGTCCGCGACTATTGTCAGCACAATTGAAAGTTTACACTTGAATGGATCTTTTACATGAGCGCTCCATTACACATTTGTAAAAACAGACAGCGCCGGACGGCATGCATATTTGCCCCGTGTGAGTTCCGTCGTCGTCGTATGTCATCGAAATGCGGAAATTCTTCAATATTCATCTATCGCCTCGTCAATTCAGTAAATTCCAATCGGATGTAAAATGGCGGTTGGACACTCCTCAATGCGTCACACACCTCTACATTGGCAATGCGAGTTCTCTTCGCGGCCGAACATGTGCGCATATCATACTCACACACTTACGCAAAACGACATTTTCTCGCCGTATAGAAGTAGAAGCGAGGCCGAGCGAGAAGTCGCGCGAGTGTCAGAGAAGAAACACCGCAAAAGTTTGCGCCAAAGAAATATAGCCATGAAATTGGAGAGCGGCGGAAAGTATACGTACACCGCGCACCGCCACCACACTTTTCCAAATTTGGAATTTACTAGAAATGAAAAAGGCACTGTCCGTTTCTCTAACTGATATTCCATTTGTCAGGATATTTCGGATATCTTAGAAAGTATCCTTCCACCACAGGCTTAGACGCAACGTAATTTTATCCCACGGAAAAATTCACACTGAAATTGCGCTTTATTACGCCTTAGAAAAAATCCATCCAAGGCGAGACACATTCCACTGCAAAGGCGCTATTCGCTGCTAAGTGCACAGACACGGATCCTCATTATCATCGTCATCGCCGTCACTCAACTCACTTTCGAAGCATGACCACATTATATGAACGCACGACGGAGGGCATTTATAAATCTCGGGATGGGTAGGTACAAATATAAAATCCTTCGGGAAAATCACCGAAACACTGCACAAAACACACGAATTTCAGGTTTACGAGGTAACTCACCAGTTTAAGTGGAGTTTTTACATACAGTAGGTGTCAATTTCTTAAGAAAAACCGCAAAATTACTTACTTTTCCTAAAAAGCGTGGCGGAAGGGACGAAAGGAATTTAGCACAGAATGGCACAATTCTACACACTATCCGACATCGAGAATACGCTCGCTCGCAAAGTCTAGTTCGGGGCGACTCACCGCAGCAGCAGAGAGCAAAGTGTGCGAGCTCAGAGCGCACAATCACCACTACATGGATGAGACTTGTGGGCAAGGGTTGTCGATTATGTTTTTTTTTTTTGTGTTTGCAGATATGTTAATATGAATACAGATGCAGATATACAGATCTTGGGAATTGTACTGTACCCACGTTATATATTAGGATTTTTATTAAGACCGTATATTCATTTAAGGATATTAAAAGGAAAACGGGCGATGTTAATGGAAGTTTCACTTGATTAACCCAAGGCCAGAGGCAGACAGAAGAATACGTAGATGTGTCAAAGGAAAAAGCAAAAACGCATTGAATTCGGCGATGACACGATCCAAGAAAGAGCTGCCCGTAGAAATTTCTTGATTTGTCGTAACTCCTAGTGAAGCATAGTGCGTTGACGACTACCGTGTTTAGTCGTCAACGTTTTGATACTGAATTGATACGGTTATCAGCCATACCACTTCCTAGTCGCATTGTTAGTTTATTATTCTAAGATGAGAATATTTCTTAGCATCTTCTAAGTGCCTAGTTTGGAAACTCGTTTCTCTATTAATATCTAAATCACAGAGTGGCGACCGAACGATCACGGTCCGTAGAAATAGGCTGAGACATCACCGCCAAAACGGGCGATGTGCCTACGCTTCACCTTTTCATGTATCTCCATCCGAGGCAGCTTATCTAGTTAATTGCCATATATGTTCATAGTTGTCCGCCTAATTTATCTTGTAACACGAAATAATAATAATACGTCCATGTCTTGCAACGAAGGCGATATTTATGGACCAGTAGAAAGCACACGTGAGATTGTCAGACGAAATAGCAATTATTTAGGAGGGAGCTGTTTTTTCTGTAAAAGTTGAGAGACAATAACTGTTCAAACAAAGCAACAACATTATTGTATGCATAATCCAGCGAGTTGCGGCACACAAAGAGCATTTCGAACTAGGATTACATGGCGCGCTGCAATTCTCATCAGATGCCTCTACGTATGCAGCGCGTCATGTAATACCATTACTAAATTTCTCGGCTGATCGATTGCTGCCACCTGTACAGCACATACAATAGACAATTTACCGGGCAATCTGAAATTGACAGTGTCACGGTCCGCAAGACATAACACAAAATAGCGAAAATTATACCATTTTTGACGATGGAAGATGGATATCCATTGCTACTTTTGACGGAGAATGACCGTTACAACCACAGCATGAAGAACGACCACAGGTTTATGTAAAAAAAAATCAGCAACTAAGAACACATGATTGTCATGACAGCTTGAATGAAAATTGCACTGGCAATACGTTCCACACGACACGTCAAATCAAAAAATTTAATCCGATGGTCCCATACACCTTCCGATTTATGTCGCAATCAAAAAATCTGGCCGATCAATCGGAGGGTCTGTGGCGCTTCTAATAACGCTGAATCCAATTAACCGTGCTCCATAATGGCGCACACACACGGTCAATCCGAATCCATTTTTTCATTTTCGTTGCCAAAATCGAAGAAAATGCACGAATTTGACAGAACGAAGAATTAAAAAAATGAATTCGAACGCCACGAGGCGGTACGAGGTGTATGGGCGAGTTAACGAGGTTATGGTATCCAGAGAGCGTCATGCAAAAGTATCGTCGATAAAAAACACCACTTCATTAGTAGATACCTCGGATGAATTAAGCATAGGATAACATCATGTAGAAAATGTTGGTAACCATTTCCTAACATGTGGTCGTCTTCACTAACCCATTGACATCAAACAGTGGATCAGATGCATTATTTGAATGTGGGGGCTGCCACCCGACCGAATGAATCTTTTGCGCTACTCCCTTGTACTCTTGTCAAACGAAGTCAATCAGCTGACATGCAAGTCAACAAGTGCATTCAAAACTGGCGAAAAGTTGCAAACTGTTTAAAACTTTGCGATAAGTTTTATATTTCATCTCCTGTACGAAATGTTTTTCCAACTGTTAAATATGAAAGGATTACTTCAGTTTCTTTTCCCTTGTAAAATATAATTGAAACACGTTTCAAAACTATTCGTTCAGGCGTTGAAACCTTTAATTTTCTAGATCATTTTAAATTGTTTGCAACGTTTCGAATTTGGTGAATGTTTTAAATGATGAAAATGCCAAACGAAGTCAAACAGCTGATTAAAAACCCCAAAAAAGAAAACAACAGTTTGGTTACCCTCACCGACACACACAGACAGACAGATCCTGTCCTTTTCTAATTCGTCCATGATCTCCATCCATGCGAATTCCTAACTTTTCAACAAATTGGTTCTTATTTTATTACCTGTAGAAGTAAGCTGAGACATTACCCCCAAAATGAGCAACGTGCTTACACCGCAGGCCGAGCAACGCGACGCCATGGAACGCGGTATAAAGCAAGGAAGAAAGAAGGTTCTTGTTATATTACCGGCGAAAGCTCAGCTAAAATAATCGTTAAAATGTTACTTGAGTTCAAACTAATGGTTTGTACAAATTAGCCGTCTCGTATAAATTTATCTAGCACAGAACGCACACCCAAATTATCATTTTATTTTGGTCCCGATAAAAAGTATCAGACTCGGCAACACCGTTTGTATGAACGAGTCATATCATCGATAAATCTTCACCACCTCTTCTTCTTCAAGAGAATTTTGTCAAGAGAAAATGTACGACATGAAATGAAATAAGAGAAACAAAATCTTGAAATGCGCGTGACTCGCGACTCGCCTACCCTAGAATTTCAAACATTTTAGCGCAGTTCAACGTATTGCAGCGGAGATACAGCTACACAGGCGATTGTCGTCTGTCAAAAAAGAGGTTAAAATATGCAGTATGAAATATGCGCAGGTGTAATAGATCAAGTAAAATTGTAGTAGTAGAAGGGAGAACGAGAGAGAGCAAGGTGTCGTATAAATTTTACTAGTACGTGCGGATGTTTGAATTAATGAATGAATGTATGCTCTTCGTTAATTTGTTTTAAATTCTATAAAAAAAATATGCAGAAAAAATGGCTAGTCTATAATCTAATACACTGTTTATGATTTTGTTTAATAGTTAGAACAATAGCAAGCAAATAGGTAGCTTGAAGAGACATTGCGAGTGTTAATGTACATACATATGTGTATAGTATACACATTGCTCAAAGTTTTTTGTTTTCTCTTAAAAGAGAAGCGAGAAGCGAGTGTGTGACATCTTTATACCCTTCACATTTGTGAGAATCAAGATTATGTAGGAAGTGCAATTAATTTTCATGCTTGAAATAGATTAGACGCGTCAGCAGAAGCATCGGCATCGCGAAACGTCAAGCCCAATGCATTTTACATTGCTGACAAAAATGTTGAGCAGAAGCAACGCCATCTAGATATATCAAGGCCGCAACTCAGCTGTACGATGACGTCATGGATCCTGCTTAAATTGTTCGTCGGACACGGGCAAACAACAACAATATCTTGAGAAGCAACAACAATGCAATGCAATTTAATCTGCGGATTTGACGTTAAGTCTACGAGTCTACATTGCGGCCTTAATATATAGACGGCGGTGGCAGAAGACTTGGCATTCAGCATATTTGTCAGCTATGAAATTCTGCCGATGCTGCTGCTGACGCTTGTAATCTATTTCAACTATCAGTCATAAAGGACATTGACTGATCGATTTCAGTAGTTAAAATTCTTCCGTTCAATAAAAAAAAGAAATCGTGCAAAAGATCTAGTGCCCCGACGATAGGATGCCGCTACACGTCTAGATTAGATGCGATTTTAACAACTCCCTACAATTTGACCGTTTGTAAAAAGAGCAAGTTAGGGACTTCTCGATTTCATTCTTTGGCAGTCCATGTTGGATAGATTGCGTATGTTGTATGTAGTTCAAACTATCACTCTCTACTCGATCATCAAAATAACTGTTTACATCAAAACCATCTTTATACAAAGCCCGGAAGCAGAACACGTTCATATACTTAAGCGCCAAATCATAGGCCTGTTCAGATCGAAAATTTACATTGCGGTAAAGGCAAATCGGGTTGGGTCGCGACAAACTTTACACGAAAAGTATTGGCTCCCGGTCGATTTTCGTCGCGAAAAGTGGAATGTGTCGTGAATTAAAGTGTCTAGAATGCAGTGAAAGAACAAAATCCCGACAAAAAGTGAATTTTCCACATGTTTTCGCGATTTTTATCAGAGCAGACACGGTTTTTTTACATGCGCTGTGCTTGTGTTAGTGCATCGTGCAACGTATATACGACATGTTCATAGGCTCGTTTTGTGTGTATGTATTGCTGCTTCCCGGCTTCTAGTGAAGGTGGTTTTGGTTTACATACTTCTTTTTACAGTGTTGCCAATTTAGCCGTTTTCCGGCCAAATTTAGCCGAAAACCGTGCTGTTTAGCCGGAAGAAATTTGTAATTCCGGCCGGCCGGATTTTTAGCCGGAATTGATTTTCTTTGGCCGTTTTGCCGGCTAAAATTCTTTTTTTAATTTTTTATACCCTTCGCTCATAGAGCGAAAGTATGTAACGCATTAAGGGAAGAAGAAAGTATACATTTATGAGCAGCATGACTTGGCGAGTCGATGTCTGTCTGTCTGTTGCAAAGAGGTTATAATACAAAGAGGCCGCACGGAGCCTCGCCAGTATGAACTCTACTGAAGCCTGCAATACATTCGCATCATCTCCATATCCGTACACACAAATCAGAAAGCTCCTCCCATTTTCTCATTCAAATAAAAAGCAGGGCTGATCGTAACAGTTTCAATAATCGAAAAGTCTAAAATTCATTCGACAACATTTTTTTCTCGGTTATTTCTTATCTTCCTCGTCGCTCAATACACGCAAAAAGAATAACTAACTGTAAATCAACACTTTTCTTATGCACACAAATAATAAGCGAACATTTTTCTCACAACCTTGCACACTTTTTATCTGAGAGCAGGAGAAAGAAATGAACATATGATTCTCGCCATGATGGATTTGACAGTTGAAGAAAGTAAAGTCTTAAAATTGAAAATTATTTGTGAAAGTTTGTGTTTTTGAAGCCGGGATATAGTGGATACATTAGTCAAAGTGTTGTGCTAAGTGCTTGTATTCAAATAAGTGTATATTTTGGACGATTTGCATTCGAAGAATGCAAAAGTAGTTGCCATGTCGCAAAAATTAGACGAAATATGAATTTCAAGTCTAGTTCTTGCAAATTGACCGCAAATTCGAAGTTCGTGTTAAAATACGATTTACAGTGAATATTGTTCTTAAAAGAATGCAATCGTTTTTAGATTGATGTAATGTGTGATTTGCATTCGAAGTGAAGTCCAACCAATTTCCGGGACACTGATTGGCTCGAATTTTATTTCGTGTTTCCTGGTGATTGACCGTAAAATCCATCAAAACGCTGTGCAAAATAACTTCTTCTTCTTCTTTCTCCTTGACTTTAACAGTCGGTTGTCTAAGCATGGAAGCTTGTATTGACAGGTTAAATTTTATACTCCTTGGAGTTCAAATTAATACAGTCAAACCTGTTAATCGGACCACTCTATAATCGGACCACCTTCTAATTGGACCACCCTTGGTCAATTTTATTTGGTTTTTCATACAAAATGACCTTTATAAACGGACCACCTCTTAATCGGACCATGGACCACGATCGGTGACTCCAATTAGATGGATCAGTACTAGACGTACCTCCACAATCGGACCAACCACTGGATAAATCTCCAAAATCGGACCAAAACTTCAAATTGATTCTTACTTGAGCAGTACGACGAAATTTTTGACCAACAGACAGGCAACGTGGCAAGACATTTTGTTGACTAAAAAAAAAAAAATCTTAGAAATTTCGTTACTACATTCACTTCAGTTCCGATTACAATGATGAGCTATATTATTTCCCATGACCACGAATCAGTGTTGGGTAGATGAAGTGGTGAGACAATTCAATTTCGTTACTACATTCACTTCAGTTCCGATTACAATGATGAGCTATATTATTTCCCATGACCACGAATCAGTGTTGGGTAGATGAAGTGGTGAGACAATTCTGGAGTTTCTGAGACAAGAAGATGCAAGTGAAGTTAAAGGGAGGATTGCTTGAACCATTAACCATGACTTTGATTATAGAAACGCTTGATAAAATATTGAAGAATATTCAAAATTTCGGTGGAACTGAGTGTGGGGAGAATTTATATGTAATAAAAAAAAATCACAATGGAGTTACACTGTTGATCGGTTTCAAAAAATTAATTGCATAGGGCATAGGTGACCTTTGTATAAGTCCAATGTTCATGAATAACGTTTAAAAATTATTTCATTAATTTTTTGTACTTTTCTGGCATCCCTTAGTAATCGGACCACCTGCTAATCGGACCAAACTTGATCGGTCCCGTCAGTGGTCCGATTAGACAGGTTTGACTGTATATGTATGTTTATATCATGTATAATATCAACGCCATCTAGATACATCAAGGCCGTAACTCAGCCGTTCGATGCCGTCATACTTTGCCTACTAAGATTTGGATTTACACGAACAAACAACAACAACAAGCATATGATGTCATTAAAAGTAACAACAAAACAGTGCAAACAGTAGGCGAAAAATTTCTACATTGCGGCCTTAATATAGAGACGGCGGTGATAATATATACGTTAAATACTAATCGATGATTAGGTATTTGTTTTTATTATATTGAATTATATTTCATTTTTTTAGGTTAAGCGCCATGTGGCTACAATTTGTCTTTGTTTAAATGTACTGTTATAGTATACGGTATTTAGCTATTTTTTCAAGTGTACTGCTATGAGAGTACTGTTACATACTTTAAATCACTTCATAGAATTCATTTATTTAAATGGTTATCATATTATTATGAATTTATTATATCACTTTTAATTTATAGAAAAAATTAATCGTGTTTGAAATTGAACTATTTTACACTTAAACACTAAAGAGTCCGGCATTCAGCAGACCAAAACCAAAAATATTGAGGACCTAAGGGAGATAGGTCCTCACACTACGGAAGCGCGAACGCAACTTGTGTGCAAAATAACGTTCTTAGTGAAGTTTCTGATATATAAAAAAAAATTAGACTGAAATTCATTAATTTTGATTCAAAACTTTGCAAAATTAAGTGAAAACTGGTGGATATGACATATGGATGCCAGTGGTGGAACATGTTTAGAATACTTCCGATTGGGGCTAGAATGTGAATTTGGTGGTTGAATTTAAAGTGAAATTTCAAATTTTATTAGATTTGATGGTAAATGTTTTCATAACACACTCCATATACACGGTTCCTATATGCGGAGTAAGAATTGTTTGCTCTCGATGTAAGTGGTCGCGAAAGTTGCATTTGTATTGTTTATGTATTTTAGGGTGCTGAGCTCAAATCAGAATCCGGACAAAATTTCGTTGTTTCGCAAAAAAAAAAAACGTCGAAAAATTAGTATTAATTTTAACGATACCGCTTGACGCATTTTGAAGATCAATGTCGCATTGGACCCGATCAGGCTATCTCTAAAGGGATGGATAGACCTCGAGAGTGAAATTTTTGTCGGCTGGGATTTTCTAAATAAAAATGTATGCTTACTGTCGTGAAATATGTGACAAATGCTGGGGAATTCCATCAGGTAAAGTCCGAAAATGGTTCCAGCATTTTTCTCGGCCAGTTTATGTATTTTTGTCGGTTCACAGGTCATTTCATCGTGAAAAATATCTGATGATCAAGGAATCGAAAATAATACATAAAATGGCCGAGAAAAATTATGGAACCGTTTCTGGATTGTCGCTTATGGAAATCTCAAGTATTTACCATACGCACACATTTTCATTGAGAAAATCGCAGCGGACAAAATTTCACTCCCGAGGTCTATCCTGCGTTTAACATGTTCATGGAGAGCTTGTCACAAAAATGTGGAGTTTCGGTTTTTTTGCGGGTTTGGCCCTGTTTTGGAAAGAAATATTCGTGGGAGGCTCAGCAAAAAAAAAAAAAAATCCCCACAACATTTTGCAATATCAAATCACATAATGGCTACATTCAGCGAACGAAATTCACTGAAAAAAAAACACTGGAAATGCTACAAGAATTACCCGCCAAGAATTGAATTTCAAATTTGTCGACGAATTGTTGTTCTGATATTTTAAAGAAAGTAGGAGAAATATTGTGGTACTCGAAAAAGGACTATAAGTAATTAATCAAATTGAAAAAAAACGAAAACAGTGTTATGCTTGTACCTACAACAGTGACAGTCACAACAGTGTTTGGCAACTTTTGTTTGTTTTTGTGAGAAAATGTAAAATTATCGAATAACCTAACATTAATACAAACACACTGTTCGATTTTGATAATTAAATGTATTAAAGCTTTCAAAATGAAATTCTAATTATAAAATATCATTTTCCGGCTGGCATTTTGCAGTCCGTGTGGATGCGGTTTAATTTGGAAAAGTGACCTAAATGTTCAAAAAGTTTACCCAGATGTGAGAGCCACACTATGGGCAAGTTTTGTTAAGCCCTGGCTTTCGGTGAAAGTTGTACCATATTGTATTGCAATTTCAATAATGCATAAGTACATTCTGTGATACAGAACTTAATAAGGAAGCACAAACTTTCTGCTTGTCGTACATAATATTTTATATCCCACCAGCCGTCGCCTTCGGAAAACAACTACTAACAGCGCTAAGTCAATAACAATAACACTATCGATACCTATTGTGCACAAAAGCTCCCAAATTTTTATCCGAATCATGGGACGACTATGGCTAAATTCTCATAGCAGCACAACTACAAACGCATTTTTCTCTCGCTTTGGCTTCAACCAAATTGCTTCGTGATTACTCCATGTATTATAATCTCCTTGGTTAACGCACAATGGCCCCACATGGGGCTATACGGTACAGAGAAGAAGAAGGTACCTCATGGACTGCAAGGATTTCATTGATATGGCGGTGTGAAGTCAATCAACGTGTACGGCCCGTCGGTTCGATGAAAACTAGTGTTGTACGCCCGATTAGCTTGATGTCGGCTCAGACCATTACAGATCCTCCTCTATCAGCAACATATTCCGTGATACAACACTGAGAATAACGTTCTCCAGGGCGACGATATACCCTCTGACGTCCGTCACTTTGAAATAGACTCACCCTGGCCTCATCAGTAAAGGGTACATTACCCCTTCTAACGTTCAATCCCTATGCTGTTGCAGCACTCTTTGGAGTCAGGTTCCGCTCAGTAAGTCTCCTTCTAACGGTAGAAGAACTTATAACTGGCGCTCGTCACGCAGCTTTTGTTGTGCTTGAACTGCGTTGAGGCGGCGATTTCGCAGATCAGCAAGTTGGATATAACAATCATATGCTGCTATGTAGCCCTAGGTCTGCCTGTACCTGGACGGCGATCGAATGCTCCAGTCTCGAATGCGATCGAATGCTCCAATATCGTCTGTAAACTCGTTGCAACAATGATCTGCCGATTCGCAGTCTTCGAGCGACCTCACGTTGCCCAAAGCCTGCTTGAAGTAATGCTACAGCTTGAGCTGCTTTCTCCGGTGTCGTATTCATTATTGATTGACAAAAGTAGCAAAAATACACGCGCCTAAGCAAGCAACGAAAAGAAATGATAATAAATATCCTATACCCTCACTGTAGACTCTCTAGTCAAAACAGAACAAATCGTTAGCATTGTGTTTGTTGCTTGATTGCAATGTGTGTTTACAGTACTTTAGATCAAATTGATAGTCATTTAATGCACTTTCTAGATGTAACTTACATAGTTGAAGTTTCATACTTTTTGAGAAAATTGGGTTAGAGTTTCAAAGTGGCGAGTGGTCGGCTTTATTTGACGGTGAGTGCATTATTAAATTTCATATTTTCGTTGAAGCCTACTTCCCTTAACACATTTGATTTGAATTGGGCACCGAATTCTTCCCTGACCACAATGTTCTATTGTGTTTGATGGGTCAATCTTAACGTAGCCCTTTGAATTGAATAACATACATATAATATATATGTATGATTTGGGGATTACCCGAAGCAGACGACTACTATTTGGGTCCATTTTCGTCCCCTTACAGTCATCAGTGATTTCCAGAAGTCGACTGATAATTATCGACTTCTTCCTTCATCACTGAGTCCCGTGTGATGAGTAGCATATCTTTGAAGCTAAGTTCCCTCATGGATTCCACACCTATTGTGGATTTTCCTAGTATCCTTAGCCTCCTACTACCTAGTGCTGGGCATTCACATACAATGTGTGCTGCCGTCTCAGCCTCTTCCAGCCATAGTCTGCATACATCATCTTCCACGATTTTCATCTTAGATAGATGAGCTTTAAAATTACCCTGTCCTGTTACTAAGGCAGTTATCCAACTTAAGCTGCTCCGTGTGTAACTGAGTACTTGTTTGGCTTTCCTCCCTAGTGGACTGGTAATTGCGTTACGAGCCTGTCTACAAGTGGATAGGCTTCGCCATCGTTGCCGATGGATTGAATCAATCCAGCCATGTATCCTGGCTTCAATCATGCCGTTTCCCAAAGCAATTTTGGGTTCCGGTCCTTGGAACTTTTCTGCTCATCCCTCTTTTGCTAAGGTATCGGCAAGTTCATTCCCTAATGTACCTACGTGTCTTTTAACCCACATTAGCGTAACTTCGTTGATTGAAGCACACACACTCTCCTAGACGAAGTGAGCATACAAGATTTAGCTCCTCGGAGTATATTCCAGCCCCCGCTCTTCCGTCCATGAGACCCATCAGTAAAAATAGCAACATCACGTGGATACTCCTCGTGTATCCTACCATCCTCTATGAGAGTGATGTGATGTCTTTCGACTACCCTACATCTTCCCATACCATCCAAAGGCATATGAGTCTCCCTGACATTATCACAATATCAAGGATCTTCTTATGACCTCCGTTGCTACCAAAGTGATGCCAAGTGCCATCTCTTACCATTCTTATTGCTGTGAGCGCCGCACTTTGTTTTATAAACAGATCCAGTGGCGGTAATCCCAGTATAACCTCCATAGCATGTGTTGGCGTAGTTCTCATTGCACCACATATGCTTATACATGCTATGCGTTGAATCCCATCCAGCCGTTGCCTAGTAGTTTTCTGGCTATACCCTTGGGCCACCAGACCACTGCTGCATAGGATAGAACGGGCCTAACCATCATTGTATAGATCCAATGTGTCGCTTTTGGTGATATACCCCACCTACGTGCACACACTCTCTTACACTGATGCAAAATCCTCGCTGCTTTTTGTGTCTTTTCGTTAACATGAGAGTTCCAAGTAAGTTTGGGATCTAAGGTTACCCCTAGGTACTTCACCTCCTTGGACTCTTTTATCTCCGAACCAAAAAGCAGCATGGGAGTGGTTTCTACATCTTTCCTTTTCAGAGTAAAGACTATAGTGCTTGACTTGCTTGCGTTTATAGTTAGCTCTTGTTCATTACACCATTCTTCAGTTGTTTTGAGAGCTTGCCTCATGCAACCTTGAATAGTGTCCATGAATTTGCCACTGACCATAATTGCTACGTCATCAGCGTATCCTACTGTATGTACACCCATCGAGTCCAGTTTCCAGAGAAGAGAGTCTACGGTGATGTTCAACAGTAGAGGCGAAAGTACCCCTCCTTGTGGGCAGCCCCTGACTACCCTTCCTCTTATTCTGACACATCCATTACTAAGATTTACTGCCCTCCCACTAAGCATCGAATCGATCCATGTTATTATCAAGGGCTCGATCTCCCGCTCAGCTAGGGCATTTCTTAGTTTGCTGTATGAGATCTTATCAAAAGCACCCTCTATATCCATAAATGTTGACACAGCGATACCGCTGTTGTTAATCTCTCTTTCTGCTACCCGCACTACTTCATGCAGAGCGGACTCAGTAGATCTACCTGCTCTGTACGCATGTTGACATCTACTCAAAGGTCTATACATCAGCGAGGTATTCTCTAGATGGTCCACCAATACTCGCTCCATTGTCTTCAATAGAAAAGAGGTTGGGCTAACCGGCCTGAATGACTTCGCTTCCGTATAATCCTTTTTTCCCGGTTTTGGTAGAAAGACAACTTTAGTCTCTCTCCAAGACATTGGGATATATCCTGTCGATAAACAGGCAACGAATATGTTCCGGCTCTTCTCCAGCAGAGCTGCTATGCCCCATTGTAGCAATGCCGGAAATATTCCGTCCATTCCAGCCGTCTTATATGGCTCAAAAGTATTTATAGCACTCCTGACACCATTTGAAGCTATCATCCTCTCAGCTTCTTGTCGTCCGGTCGCCCCTACCAATTTACAGGTTTGAGTCCACGGATTATTTGACTTGAAGCTTCCTGGAAAATGGACTTCCATAAGCGACTGCAATGTCTCCTCCATTGTTTCCGTCATAGTCCCATCCTCCTTTCGGATTAGTCCCATTTTGGAAACGCTGTCTTTCGAAATCATCTTCAGTAATCTGCATACATCGGATGTATTCCTCATATTCGAGCAAAATTCCCTCCGCGAGTTCCTTTTACGTGTACGTAGTCTTCTTCAGCTCTCTCTTTTTATCCTTATATAGATCCCAAGAGCGAGGGGTCCTCTCTCTCATGTACCCATTAAACGCTTTTCTTGTCTCTTTCTTCATAGATTCCAATTCAGTGCACCACCAGGGTGTTGGATCCTTTTCATCTATGATTGTAGCGGGACAAGCCAGTTTGAAAGAGTGAGTTATCGCAGAATTCATTTGTTCCACCGATCGCTCTATCTCAGTCGTGTTATTAGATATATCCCCTGAAATTTCCTCGATTTGTTCCAATAAACACATTTCATACTTAGTACGGTCCGTATTCCTTGGCACTCTAATCCGTTTATTTTCGCTACTCGGTTTCGTGCCATATAGAATTCCAAACTGAATAGCCCTGTGATCAGACATGGTTAGTCTGTCCACCACTCTCCAGTTCTGAATTCTGTGCAGCATATTGACAGAGCTCAGGGTAATGTCTATCACCTCAGCCCTTCGCGCATTAACGAAGGTGGGAGCCACCCCTGTATTAGCTACTAACAAGTTGTATCTTTCAACAAATTCCAGCAGTTGCTGTCCTCTGATGTCATCTGTGCTGCCCCACACAGTATTGTGAGCGTTGGCATCACAGCCTAATATCAGACCTATGCCTCTTTCTTTACAGTATTTTACCAGGTTCTCTACTTCCATTGAAGGAGGTGGTTCTGGTGAGTCGTAAGGGAGGTACGAGGACGCCTTAATGAATTATTGTTGGTGGAGAGAAGCGATGCAGACAATCTCTCGAATTGAAAGAGAATTTGTCATCTCTTGTTAGTTATTACAGCGAGTTCGCTCCAGTACGATTTACAGATCGGCTATAATAACAATCACAACCACATAAAGTCACTAACGTGAATGGAAATCGAAGCAACGTTCCGGCATTTCAGGCTAACAAAGATGCAGGAAAGAGGTACCGAACGAACGAGCCAGAATGAATCATCCATGAATCTGGATTCCCTTCAGCTCTCTCCTTTCAACTTGCTCTCTTTACATAATCACATTTCATGGAGTCCCGCTGCATGTCTGTGGTGTTGGTACTTTAGTCGTTCTGGCGGAAATTTCTGAACATATTGCTACAGACAGCACGATCCTGGATCGTGTCATGGTAGTGCGTCCACAGATTAATGTCCCTGTGCCTGGTCAACGGTCAATTTTTGGAAAAAATAGGATTAGCTCTCTTGCAGGCAATATATCCTGGATCTTGTCAACGCAGAGATCAACATTTACGAATCACAGAACTCGCTAGTAGTTTATTCATTTTTATCCCAAAATGTTTATTACATTCATACTCCGGTGTGAATCACATACTTGCGAGAACCAATATGCTACATAGCATAGATATGGTAAAGAATCTCTCCTTAAGGTAAAATCCTTTAACCTGATCGTGTAAGGAAACATTCTCTTTTTCAATCAAAAATACAAATTACACCTGCAACAAACAGCGAAACAAATGCCTAGCATGAATCAAGATCTCAGAAGTTGCGTCATATTTTTGCTACGGCAACTGCATCATCCGAAAGCACTACAACTGCGCAATCGAGAACGCAAAAAAAAAGTGAAAAGACAAAATCCATTCCATCAGCTTGCCCGGCACCTGGCCGAAGAAAGATTCAAGTAAAAATGGCAGCCACGCTCGACAATTTCAAGACCGGCGTCATTTTCACTGCCCCGAGAATGGAAATAACCTTCATATCCTGCACACACCATTCACTCGCTGGTTACACTTCGTCTTCTTTTTCTCCCCGAACAAGATACGATCTTAATAAGAAAGAACTTTTGGAAGTTTCCATTAAATTTAACACAAATGATTGCCGAAAAACTGTATAATGCCGCGGAAAATTAAATAGAAAAGGAAATCTTGGTGGAAATTTTAAAAGGAAGCAATTAATCACATTTTTCAAGTCGGTATCATTGGCATCTTCGCGGGCAGCAGACATGACGACGACGACGACGTTGACCGATTTTCATCGACCGATATTTTCCGCGACATTGCAAGCGATAAAAAATGTGATTTTTCGGGGAGTGAAAAGAAATTACCTGGAAAATTGCTGGTTGACAAATTGTAATGTTCAGCACGACTTCTTCGTTCACGATTGCAAGGCTGGAAATTCTTCGAGAGAAAACTCCTTTTACTCGCACTGTTCTACGGTTCTTTCTAAAACACGCCTCCAACAAGAAAACAAAAATTTTTGCAATTGGACTATCGACGAAGAGGAGCGAATGGAACGGTGAAAGGGCCGGGCGATGAGTTTGACAACTCGTAATTGGTGTTTTCGGAGTATTCGAAAATCGATTTGAATTTTTTTCTACTATCCTCGAGGTATTTTTTTACTCTACGGATGGCGCAGCTGTTTCCAACGTCAACTGTCAATCCATTTAAGCAGCACGTGGTGTTTGTGTTCCGTTGACATTTCTGAACCGTGTGTGCGCGCTGTTTGCTGTAGATTTCGAATTCTTCAATAGTTAAAAATCAAAATGCCGCGTTCCAAGCGAGATAAGAAAAGTACGATGTCCCATTGATGTGTATTAAAGAAAAATCTGTAAAGACTTTCATTGAAATTTTTTCTTTTGCAGTATCTTTGACGAAAACCGATCGCAAAGGCTTGGCCTGGAAGCAACAGATCGTTGAAGATATTCGACGATGTGTCGAAAAGTATCCAACGATTTTCGTCTTTTCCGTACAGAATATGCGCAATAATTTACTGAAGGAGCTGCGGCAAGAGTTGAAGAAAGATTCGCGATTCTTTTTCGGTAAAAATCGTATCACTCAGCTGGGACTGGGTCGATCAGAGGATGAAGAAGTTGAAAAAGGATTGTACAAGGTAATAGACGAAATGTGGTAATTGTGTAGATTACACGTAGATAAATTTAAGGGTATCATATTCAATTGTAATGTCCAGTTAGCCTTGTTCTTGTGCGGATTTCGTTTTCGTATCGCCCGGCCAGTGGAAAGGCATCATAAGACATTCTCGCGCCTTCCTATTGCTTTCTTCTCTCTTTGTTTAACGCAGGATGCTAGCAACCAGCTCGAGTTTTTTAGGGGGTTTGGTTTGGGATAGTTGCAGTCCAGTCCGTTATCCGCAATGTCACCAGTTCTCATCACTACTAAGTTGCCTTAACCGTTTGTGGGGCATAGCGCGTCTACTACACCTACTCGCCATTGCGTGGGGTTTCTGGCCACGTATTGTAGTTGACTTTCTTTACACTCGAAACATTAATCGAGCCTCGGATACCTCGGACTGACTCACCGGCAACGACTTTTGGCTATAAACAACGGACCACGATTGGGTTTTGGAACGTTCGAACGAAGTGGGGCGAGTACAACAACATGAGGCTCACTGAAGTCGAACGGGAAATGACCGCGTATAACATCGCTATATTAGGACTGAGCGAAACAAGATGGCTCGGATCAGGAGCGACTCTATCACCAAGCTCTACTACTGTTTTATTGTACTCTGGAAATGATGACCAAAATGCTCCTCGGCAGGCAGGAGTCAGAATCCTCTTGACTGGGAATGCACGTCGATCCCTTATCGATTGGAAACCAGTTTCCGACAGTATTATCACCGCCCGATTCAAATCCAGAGTACGAAATATCACGATAATTCAGTGTTACGCACCGATTGAACCAGCTGATCAAGCTGATAAAGACGTCTTCTACCAACGACTAGGCGACACCTTTGATAGGGCTCCCAGAGGTGACATTAAAATCATAATGGGGGATCTCAATGCTAAAGTCGGGACAAATAACCAAGGATTAGAACACCTTATGGGAAATCATGGGTTAGGCGACAGAA
Source organism: Microchrysa polita (assembly GCA_949715475.1). Classification (NCBI taxonomy): domain Eukaryota; kingdom Metazoa; phylum Arthropoda; class Insecta; order Diptera; family Stratiomyidae; genus Microchrysa; species Microchrysa polita. The sequence continues at coordinate 10,300,983 of OX454420.1, forward strand.
ACCAGAATGGCGAGATGTTTATAGAGTTTTGTAACTCTCGTCAGCTCGTCATTGGTGGAACTCTGTTTAAACACAAAGATTGCCACTTATCAACCTGGACCTCTCCGAATAACAGAACTGAGAACCAGATTGACCATATTGCTGTTTCCAAAACGTGGAGAAACTGTGTCTTAGACGTTAGGGCGAAACGTGGTGCTGATATTGGCAGTGACCGCCATCTTGTCATCGCAAAAATGCGCTTACGAACGGCAGCAATCCAGCGTCCTAACCGTGCAAATATTTGCCCTAGATATAATGTGCAGAAGCTCAAACTTCCATCAACCAAGCGTGCGTTCTCCACCGCTTTGCGCGAAAAAGCTAATGCACCACCACTAAATGAGAATCCGACAATTGACGATAGATGGAAAGTCGCTAAGGACTCATTTATTTCGGGTGGCGAAGAAATTTTAGGACGATTGGATCGCGGTAGGAGACCTTTTATTAGCGACTCCACTTGGTCTCTTATCTCAGCACGCAAGAGAGTTAAGGAGCAGATTAACTCAGCTGCTGACGATTCAGCTAAGGAACGATACAGAGCTGAATACCGTTCGCTCCAAAAAGGCGTTCAAAGGAGTGTTAGGCGTGATCAGCGCAATAATATCAACGCGCTTGCGAAGGAGGTAGAGGATGCGGCTATCCGCGGTGACAGTGGAACACTCTTCAAGCTTATCAAGCCATTAACTGGCAGATCTTTACAAACGGAACATCCTGTGAAAGATAAGGATGGTGTTCTGCTCGTTACCGAAGAACAACAGCTGCAAAGATGGAGCGAACACTTTTTAGAGGTCCTTAATAACACCTTCGGGCCTGCAAGTGCATCTTCATTGCCAGCAGAAGACGTCCCTCGAATAGACGGCATTAGTTCTGGTCCACCATCCAAAAAGGAACTAATAGACGCTATTAAATCAATGGACGCCGGTAAAGCCCCTGGGATTGATGGAATTCCGTCTGAATTCTTAAAAGCGGATATTATCGCTTTAGCGGATATTCTCCTTCCCTTAATCCAAGAGAAACCGAAACTCTTCCCAGTGAGTGGAAAAAGGGCGTAATTATTAAGATTCCGAAGAAAGGTGACCTGAAGAATTGCAATAATTGGCGTGGGATCTGCCTACTTCCTGCTGTTTCCAAGCTGATGGCTAAGATTGTTTTAGGACGAATAAAGGACAAAATCGATGACACATTGAATGATGAACAAGCTGGCTTTCGCGAAGGGTTTTCCTGTAGCGACCACATTAACACCCTTCGTATTATCATCGAGCAATCCGCGGAATGGAGATCCCCATTACATCTCATGTTCATCGATTTTGAGAAAGCCTTCGATAGCGTTGATCGTCTCTACATCTGGAATGCCTTACGGAGACGAAATATCCCAGATAAGATAATCTCGATCATCAAGGAATCAGATCCTTTTGAGGTGCACAGTGGAGTGAGGCAAGGCTGCATTTTGTCACCTATTCTCTTCCTTGTTGCCATTAGTGATGTAATCGGCTCTGCACTCCAATTACATCGTAACAATGGTATCAGATGGAAATTGTTCGATCACCTTCAACATCTTGACTACGCTGACGACATTTGCGTTCTATCAACAAACACGGATGATGTCGCTCAAATGACAGAAGCTCTAAATTGCGCGAGTCGTAATGCGGGGCTAAAAATCAATGCTGCCAAAACTAAGTTCTTGAGCACATATCCAGGTGGGCAAAGCGAAATTTGTATTTCAGGACAGGCAGTCGAAAAAGTTGATGATGGTGGAGCGGATGCTGATGTAAAATCACGGGTAAACAAGGCTAGGGCGGCTTTCTTCAACAACAATATTTCCAGACGCACCAAAATACGTGTCTTCAATTCTAATGTGAAATCCATTCTGCTATTATGGCTGTTCAACCTGGAAGGGGACTAAAGAGATCACTGATAAGTTGCAAACTTTTGTTAATCAGTGTCTACGGCGCATCCTAAATATTCGTTGGCCGGAGATCATTTCGAACGAGGATCTCCTTACTATAACTGGCCAGGAAACGATAGGCACTTCGATCAAAAGACTTAAGTGGCAATGAATAGGTCACTCCGGAGCAAGACGCCGTGTTGGGCGGCCAAGGAACACATGGAGAAGATCGGTAACTAGCGAAGCGAAAACGCTAAATCTTACATGGTCGCAGCTAGCGCCGTTGGCGCAAAACAGAACGAGGTGGAGAGTAGGCGTGGTTAATGCCCTATGCCCCACAAGGGGTTGACAGGAACCAGAGAGAGAGATTGTAGTTGACTCCAGTTCTTTCTTAATGATGCACACTCTCCATCCACCGATCTGCGTTATATGATTTTTTTGTCAGCCGCTTTTGGAGGAGGGATTCCAGGGGAGGTTTCAGTATCTTTGAAGATGTCATTTCATTAAGGCCGCACGCAGACTAGCGCAGCGTAGAATCTGTCGCCCAATACATGCGCTTTTATTGGCGACTGGTTCTACGCTACGCTGTGCTACGCCTTTAGTCTGCGCGCGGCCTAACATTGGTCTGAAAACAATCTGCATCCTTTTTCGCGAAATTGTAGGAGTTCTGATGGACTGGGCGACATCTACTCGTGGAAGCCGGCCGATCAACACGGGTCAGCGTATCATGATGTAGGCCGCCATGCAGGTATTTATGGAGGTCCCCCTCTTGATCTGGAGGTTGTTCATCGTGGAAGCCTTCCATATCAGGGTTTGTCGTTATCAGCGTATTCGCTTGTGAGTGCAGATAGTTTATCTGAGAGACCTCAGAGACTTGTCAGTGAGCTTCTGGATGACTGTGTCCTATCTAGATAGGGCCAGTCCGTCGTCAGTAGAGTGACATTCGAGTACATCAGTTCCAAGATTTGAAAAGTCTAGGCTTTCTGATTACGGGACACGGCACCTTGAAGTGAAAGCTTGCCCAGTTCAGGCTGGCATTTGATGCCTCCTGTCCGTGCTGCGGACTTGCCTTCCTAATACACAAGTCCGTACATTACTGTGTATTAGATGTAGATGTCGACGGTACGGCGGAAATGCAAGCCATCTCAGTTTCATCAGGGAGTACTAACATCGAAATTTTTAATGTGTACGTTCCACCACACTCTAGTTGCCCTTCTGGCTATCGTTTCGATATTGGTCCTCTCCTATCTGGAGAGCACAGGATCATTCTTGGTAACTTTAACGATGCCAGGGGTATAACTATTGCCGAATCTCTAGACGCCTCAGATTTCTGAAGACTCACTCAATGAAGACTCGCCGACTCGAGTCACAGGCACTTGCAGTAGCTCTCCTGACTTAACTATTGTAAGTGCCAGCCTAATCAGTGCTACTCGATGGGAGACGCATACTGCTCTCTCGGCCGATCACCTCCCAATCATAATAAGAATTGACAAACCAGCAAACCTGACTAAGTCTGAGAAGCGAACGTTTGTCAATCACAAGAAAGCCGATTGGGAGGGTTTCAAAGCATACTCGTCGGCGAAGTTCATCGAGCTACTAACACCAACGAGCGTTCATAAGGCCGAACGAAATATTAGGAACGTCATTGCCAAAGCAGCGGCACGTTATATTCCTGCAGGACGTATCCCGAAAGTTCGACCTAACTTCCCTACCAGTGCCGCCAGATTAGCCGATGAACGAGATAACATCAGACGCGCTCACCCAGGTGATCCTAGAATTCAGGAGCCTAACTCCGAAATCAATCGACAAGTGAAAGACTATCGGAAGGCGAAATAGAACGAGCACCTCAATGACTGCAACCTCAATGAAGGTGTCAGTAAACTATGGTCTACTGTCCGCGCCCTATCCAATCCTAGGAAAGGAAAGGGCAATAATGCCATCAAATTTGGCCATAAGAGCACCAGCGATCCCCTTCAGTACGCAAGTCTGTTCAATAAGCAATTTATTGAACATCCCAAGTCCGATAGCTTAAAGCGTAAAATTAGAAGACGGATTCGCAGTAGAAATGTTGACACTATACCATCGTATACTGCGGACCAGGTCAAAAAAGTCATTGAGAATGCTAAAAACTAAAAGGCCCTCGGACCCGATGGCATTTCGATGACCATGTTGAAACATCTCGACCTTCCAGCCATTGAGTATCTCACGGCAGCCTTTAACTTGTCGATCTCTAAGCTTGCCATCCCTGAAATCTGGAAAACAGGACGGATTGTTCCCTGTCTCAAGCCGGGAAAAAGCGCTGGTTTCGGTGAATCCTACCGACCCATAACAATTCTATCTCCTGTCGCAAAGACGCTGGAGGCCCTTATTCACCCCACTCTCGTTAAGCATGCTAAGCTAGAACCTCACCAGCATGGCTTCAGGAAAATGCATAGTACCACCACTGCCCTCGATTCGATCACTACACGCATCCGTGAAGGGCTAAACCAGCGACGTCCTTGTCACAGATCGATTCTTGTGGCAATTGACCTAACGAGTGCATTTGACAATGTCAATCACTCGATGCTTCTCGCGAACTTGCTGAACGAGTACGCCGAATGAACGCCTTCGCTAAGGAGGCTATCAGCCGTCGGACCGGTGACCGCCGACAGTAGTTGAATGATAGGACCAAATACTGATGTTTTGCATTAGCGTATAGGTAGGTACGTGCACGGGAGTCGTGAAAAAAAAACCCGGCAGAGGTACTGACTCAGTACTATCTGCAGCGGCTTCGAGATAAGTCCCCCAGTCGGAGTATCGTGCCGACTGTGGTTTCATCGTGAGCGTGGAGTTGCGCATTCAACCCATAGAATGGCAGAGGTGTTAGAAAAGCCTCCAATCCAGCAGTATGATTGCCAAGCTCGGAGTGCCAGCTTGGTATATACTGCTACCTTCTGGGGCGCTGATTGACGTCACAAATTCAATACGATCTAGCCAAATCGAATGCTCCTTCCAAAACCGAATAAGCCGGCTGGAGAGCCCAGCTCATATCGGCCAATCTGCCTACTCGACTCGCTAGGGAAACTATTCGAAAGGATAATTTTCAACAGGCTTCTTGCAGTAGTAGAGGAGAAAGGGGGCTTGTCGGACAGACAATATGGTTTCAGGAAAGCGCGCTCCACGGTGGACGCAATTGGGACTGTTACCGACTTGGCAAAAGAATCGCTTGAAAGTGGTGCCTGCTGCTTGGTTGTGACGTTAGATGTTAAGAACGCATTTAACTCCGCAAACTGGGCTTCCATTCATGCGGCATTGCAAAGAATAGGTGTACCGGAGTATCTCGCATCTATAATCAGGAGTTACCTGTCAAACCGCGTTCTCAAATACGATACGGGTGATGGGCCTCGGGAATATAAGGTTACTGCAGGAGTTCCACAGGGATCAGTCCTCGGCCTATTGCTCTGGATAATTATGTACAATGGCATCCAGGAACAACAAATGCCTAGAGGAGTGACTGTAGTGGGGTTTGCGGACGACATCGCAGTGGTTGTGATAGCAAAGAAGCCGGAGTACGTTGAGGTTTACGCGAGCGAAGCGATTACGACCATAAAGCTCTGGTTACTATCAGTCGGCCTAGAGCTTGCTGAAAAAAAAACAGAGGCTGTTTTGATCAGCAAGCGCAGAAAAAGGTGCTCGCTGAACATTCGAGTTGGTAGCAACATCATTAATACAAAAGCGGCGGTTAGGTATTTGGGGATCATGATTGACTCTAAACTAAATTTTGCAGAACATATCAGGTACGTTACGGAGAAGGCAGCAGTAGCCACCGTAGCTTTAGCAAGGATTATGCCCAATATAGGAGGCCCAAGATCTACCAAAAGACAGCTCCTGGCTAGGGTGGTTACATCCATACTATTATACTCCTCACCCGTTTGGGCTAGCTCAGTCTACACCTCTGGGAACGCGCAAAAATTGAACTCGGTATACCGTAGGTGCGCATTGAGAGTATGCTCTGCTTACAGAACAACCTCGCATGAAGCGGCATACGTCGTGGCTGGAATGATGCCAATGGGAATTCTTGTCGAGGAAACAAGCAGACTCTACCGTGGTCGCCGTAATGAAAGCTCGACAGAGTTAGAGTTACGGAAAAGTTTGGAAAGAGAGGAAAGCCTGAGACATTGGCAACGGCGATGGGATGAAGCCTCAACCGGCAGGTGGACGCACTATCTGATCCCCAATATAGCAAAATGGGTTCGCCGCAAACACGGAGAAGTGAACCACTACTTGACTCAATTCTTGACGGGTCACGGTGGATACCGACAATACTTGTATCGCTTCAAGTTAGACAACTCGCCCGATTGCCCTATGTGCAAGGGAGTACCAGAGGACGCAAGGCATGTGTTTTTTGAGTGTCCAAGATATCAAACGGGGCGGCTGCATTTAAATGCGGAGGTGTGCCAAGTATTAAGTCCACACAATGAGGTGATATGTATGTTGGACAAAGAACGCAATTGGGAAGCAGTGACGGAGTTCGTGTGTAATACCCACAAGGACCTGCAGAGGGAAGAAGCCAGACGGAAGTCAGCAAATCAGTCTGAAGGCTAATTAGCCATAGCCCACCCCCGCGAAGTAATACTGAAAGGTGGTTCCACGGGGGTTGAGGCGAGAGAGGTGGTCTGGTTTTAGCTGGTAGGAATCCAGCATAACTGCAATGGCAGTATCTATGCAAGATTTCCCCACCTCTATAAAAAAAAAAGCCAAATCGAGGACCGTCTGGTAAGTCTCCACGACAGGAACGGACGAAAACACAAAGACTATTTTACCTATTCTACAAGTTATCAATTGATACGTATATGGGAACAGCGTGATTTCCGGTCAGCCTAGGAATTGTGTGGTCTTGTTTATTTAGCCCGACACTAGTTGTCTCCCTCGCGAAATCCAGAGTCATTGTAGGTGAGACTTTAGAGCCCCCAGGAAAAGCTGCATTAAATACATTATGCAACCCTGCCTGACCCCGCTTGAAACTTCGAAGTCCTCCGAAATGTTACTTTTGAAGTGTACGCGACATTTGACGTCGCCCTAATAGTAGCGCAACTATTTTGTCTGGAGCACCCCTCTTGCGTAAGGTCGCCCAGATACAGTCTTCATTCGCACTATCGAAACAAGTAAGGTATAAGTGTGGTCTACCCAAGAGAAAACAGATCGAAATTCAGCCTGTTACTGATCGATTTTGATTTCTAAGTGGTCCTTAATCCTATCCAACTCTTGGCCCTAGCTCCGGGACAATTTTATCGGAGAACCGGCTGCCATAGGAGCATCTTTAAAGACAACACAAAAATCCATGGACACAGTGGGATTTGAACCCACGCTCCAGTAATTCAGGTTTAGAGTGTCATCTTTGACACTGAGCCACCGAATGAATTATCAAATCTTCCTCTGCGGTGCGAAAGTTTCCTCATCCCACGCTCTTACAATTCGTGGATGTAGCAACTCGAATGTAAGGTCTGGTGTTGCTTGGTAAAGTGCGACAGGAACACCGTCGAGCCCAGCAGCCTTACTACGCTTCAGTACAATAATTGCATTAAATATTTCGCTTTTGGTTAGGCAGTTGACCGTTTCGTTGGTTAGCTACGTTATCAGCATGAGGCGGAGCCTTGCCATTTGTCATACGGTTTAAAACCGCAGCGAAGTGTTCTTTCCAACGCCTCATCTGGTCTTCGTCCGGGATAAGTAGCCTTCCATCGCGATGTTGATAGGATGGGAGCTTTGAACTCCTTGATGACACTAACACTGGGCAGCTTCCTCCGTCATCGCAAGAAAAGAGTTTGTGTATGCCTTTTTATCACGACGTACGCATAACCGCACTCCTTGGGCTTTTGAACAATACGGAAGCTCAATGTAATGGCGATTGTTGTTTGTTGCCGATGCGAGATGCACCCTAAGCTCTTTCCATTCGGCATTCGGCATTCCGTTGCCATGTTGCGTCAAGACATCCAAGGCTTTGACCGACAAGCCGGGTTTGGGCTAAGGATGATCTCAGCGTTTTCTACATACGCCTTGTTAATGGCATCCCTGTGTTCATTTTAGTCACAAACCGGGAGTCTAATGGGTCGCAGCAGTTTTCTGCGAAAGATGGTTACAAAATTGGATTATTTAGCTTGACGGTGTCGAACTTATGGCGCCTTGATGCAACGTCTCGGCGAAATTTGCACAACACCAATCGAACAGTAGCAACCATCAAATGGTAATTCCTACCCATACCCACGTCGGCGCCTCTCTTGTTACGAACAGGCAACTTCTAAATCTACTGCTAATGACAAAATTGTCGATTTGATTCTCAGTCCGGTGCCGATCAATAGAGGCCCAGCTAATTTTAATGGCCACCAAATCTCCCATCACCATAACAATATCGTCTTTAAGTGTTAAGTCTTTCGTAAAATGAGTCGTTAGCTTCAACGGTGTCAGGTTCGGTGGGAGCATAACATTACTGTATTATTGTAATATTTCTCATTCTTGTCCGAAACCTGGCGGTCACAATTCTATATGAAACTGGTTCCCAGCTAATCAGTATTTCAGATACCCTCCGCATAGAATTCTATAACCCAGACGATTTTTTAAGCCTCTTAAACTTTTATTTTTAATATATCCGTTTGTTTACTTTCAGCTCTCCCAACGAGTTCAAGGCCAATGCGGACTACTATTCACCGAAAAGTCCAAAGAAGCCGTACTGGAATGGGCAGAAAATTATTCGGCTCTAGAATATGCCCGTAGTGGTTTTGTAGCTACACAAACAGTGAAATTAAACGAAGGACCGATGGAAGATTTTCCCCATTCGATAGAACCACATTTACGTACATTGGGCTTGCCAACAAAATTAGAGAAAGGAATTGTCATGCTCTATAAGGAACATTTGGTTTGTGAGAAGGGAAAAGTGCTGACTCCGGAACAGGCGAGGTAAGAAGCGGAATTTTACATTTTGATGATATGTTTATCCTTTGAATGATTAATGAATCTTTCTTTTATAGAATTCTTAAGCTTATTGCAATACCAATGGCCACGTTTAAACTCACAATGAAGTGTTGCTGGACCAAGGACGGGGGTTACGAAAGCTTTACAACGGACACCGTGAAAGAAGAAAAAGAAGATGGAGAAGGTAGTGATGATGATGCTGAAATGGACGAAGATGAAGATTAGTTTGTAGAACTGTAACTAAAGTATATATATTAATGCTAGGAATATTTTTTAAGACATTGTTATATATAATAAGTTAATAAGACTATTAACTAAAGAAATTGTTTCTTTTTTTTTACTTTTGACCATGTTTACTTAGTTATTCTCTTCTATTATGACTGGACGAGAGGTCTCCATTTCAGACATACTAAATTCGAAATGTGCGAGATATAAGCACTGCCCCGCTGGGCACTACTTCTGATATGCAGCTGAGTGATCTCGGGAGAAACTTGAGATTGAAGACATTATAGATCGGAGAGGGATAGACATTATATGCGCTACTTCGTTACCGAAGTAACCAGATCGACAGACGAATTTTAGTACAACTGTGGAATCACAAATCAAAGAAACGGCATTATTCTGGCATCGTCTGTATGTGGCAACCCTGATAAATCAGGAACACGACAACCCTACCGACGCACGATGCCATTGTATCTTTATCGAGAGACTGGATCGAACGAGTAGCAGTCGCACACAAACATTCGAATTAACCATAGTCGCACACGAACACACGGGGCAACGCGTCGTTCATAACTTGTATCCGACAATAATATTTCGTTAAAAAGCCATTCGGTAGTTTCTCATTTGTGTTAGCTCATTCGCTAAAGTGGTGACCCCTGTGAAAACACGCGATTTATTCTTACAATGATTTTTGAAACAATTCGACGGCAAACCTGACGACGCAATTCTCAAAGTCATAATTCGCGCACCGTTACAAATGAACACTAACGATAACAACAACGTTTCGGCCTCCGTCATAACGTCGGCGAGCGCCTCACAAAATGACGGCATGTCCAGGCAAGCACCAACGTGGTGTTGTTGTTGTAGCGATTCAAGAGATGATTTTTTTCTCTTAAATCGAAGGGGGTTTTGGCAGCTCTTGGCCGTTTTTTAACAACGGGTAGCTCCGGGACGATTTACATCGAAGAACCGGCTGCCGTAGGAGCATTTTATGGACAACACAAACATCCATGGGTCACAGTGGGATTCGAACCCACGCACCGGCAACTCAGAGATAAAGTGACATCTCTGCCACTGTGCCACCGAATGCCCCCAACGTGGTGTATACTCGATTGCCGATGCTAGCCATGTGCATTGAAAACAGCGTGATTTTTTTCAAAGGAGTATTGGTTCGCTGCGTCAGCAATCACGAACGACCCCTGGAAATTAGTGACTGTCGGAAATGCCACTCGGAGAAAAACGCCCGTCGGACCTTTATCACGAAATGAAACGTGTTGCCGATTCAGTGGTTGGCGAAAGTGCATTGAAAGGTCTTTGGATTCAGCGGCTCCCTGAAGCCGTGCGTGCTGTTCCAAGCCGCAACTTCAGGTTCCGTATCTGAATTTTTAAAAATCGCGGACAAGACGATGGAGATTATTAAGCCACGATATGTCAAAGAGGCATCAGCCATCGCGACCGCATCATGTGAACTATTTAAACTAAAACAGTTGATAGTTGACATGCGCAAGGAAATAAACGACGATCCACTTCAAACCAACGCAAATCTCGCCGACCGACCCCTGTCGACTTGGAAAATCCTCGCAACGAGCGCCCAGCAACCGATTTATGGTGGTACCATGAGACGTACGCGCCCGAACCGCCCGTAATTGCCGCAGCTCATGCCGTATGCGAAACTACCATTTACGTACGCCGATCCGCCCGTCCGCACAAACGATCGACTTCGAACAAATCGCCAACTCCCAACGCAACGACCCTGAACTCCAGCAACTCATTAACGACACATCGATGAAGGGTTCCCGATCCGGACGCCGTATTACAATTCCACGACGCTTTCTAGAGTCGCCTTCATCTAGCAGGGGAGTACTGTGGCAACCTTGATAAATCAGAACACGGCAATCCTACCGACGAACGACGCCATCGTATCTTTATCGAGAGAGACAGATCGAGCGAGTAGCAGTCGCACACGAACATTCGAATCGACCAGTCGCACACGAACACACGGGACAACGCATAATTCATAACTTGTATCCGACTATAATATTTCAATAAAATATTTCGTTAAAAAGTCATTCGCTCCCCAAGTGCGACTGCTATCAAAAGAAAAAATGGCATTTTGGAACGACGCACGTTGACACCCTGCTTCAAACTATTCTAGAACTGGTGTTCTTTAGAGGAAATCAAAATGGCCATTTGGGTGAATCAAATTACAATTACGAGGATTGCCATGGTGGGAAGGTGCAGGTATCAGATGAAACGCGGAAAGGCAGTCGAACCGGACAAAATACCCGCGGAATTTTGGTTAAAAATGGAAAAGGTCGGGCTTAGTTGGCCCACAGTTCTCTTCAACAAAATCAAATGTTGGTAACCGATGTCTGACGCTTTCAGGGAAAGTTTTCTTCTTCCATTCTAGGCAGTTCAATAAGTACCCGTGTTTGAAGACACAGAACGGTACTGAGGGAAGTTGGTGTCATCATCGTGTGCTGCCATCTATCAAACGACGCCAAAACAAATTCCAGACTAATTTATTTGTTAGTTTTGATTTGACAGCCATTCGAGTAACGCGTGTTTCGTAATTTTCGATAAGATGGAAGGAGAGCAGTATGGTTCAGTAATTCGATTTCTGTTTTTGGATCAGAAAAAATGCGAGGAGATAAAAGCGAAGTTGGATGCTATTTATGGGGACACTTCGCCGTCTATGACCACCGTTAGATATTGGTTCAACGGTAAATCTGCTCCAAAGAAGACCAAAACGGTTCCATCGGCCGGAAATCATGTCATGGCGACGATTTTTTGGGATGCGAAGAGCGTCATCCTTATGGATTTTTTAGAAAAAGGAAGAACGATCACTGGACAGTGAGTTATTGGACCGCTTCGACAAAAAATTGAAGGAGACACGATCGCATTTGGCGGAAAAGATGGTGCTGTTTCACCACGATAACGCACCAGCGCATTTATCCGAAGTCGTCGCCGCCAAACTGCATGAATTGCGTAATGAATTGCTGCCGCATCCTCCGTATTCACCCGGTCTGACTCCCTGCGACTTCTTCATGTTCCCTATCATGAAGAAATGGCTCGCGGGAAAAAATTTAGCTCAAACGAGGAAGTCATCGCCGTATTTTGGCGAATTCGACAAATCCTATTTTTTGGAGGGGTTAAAAAAATGGCAGGAACGTTGGGAAAAGTGTATCTTACTAAAAGAGGACTATGTTGAAAGATAAAAATTAGAAAAAAATCGTTTTTTTTTTCATTTTCAACACGGGTACTTATTGAACCACCCTCGTAAGAACAAGGGACACTCACGCAAACTCAACAACTATGGGGCTATAAAGTTAACATCTCATACACTGCAGATCTACGAGCGAGTTGTCTGCAACCGATTGAAAAAGATTGTGCGGTTGAATGACAATAAATGCAATGCGATGCAAAAATAAACGACATGGAACCTTAACATTCGAAATACATATCTTAAGAAATTTCAAAAAATGTCAATATGACGCCCGGAACTCTAAACCATTTTTTATGGTCAAGAATAGATTAAACTAGTACCAACGGAGCATAACAAAATAATTCTCATTTATTTTACTGCTCACCATTCAACGGGACCGCGTAATGTAAGAGTCAACTTGGCGCGCGCATTTCTATAAAATTGGAGGAGTGTTACACCAGTTACACTACATAAATTGATTTTTATAAAAAAAAGAAGCAAAACACAAATTTCAACTAAAATGTATTCCAATTGTATTAAATGCACATAGAATTTTAATAAAATCATCAATATCCATATTTTTGGCACGTTTTTGGTCTGCTTCAATCTCTTCGAGCGTCTTCAAAACGATATCTTGCATTTTGAAATTTTCCGGAATATCCTAAGAAACAGAAAATAATAAATCAAATATTCACTCTCCACAATAATTAACAAAATTTATCTTACTATATTGTGTAAAGAACAATGAAGTTTGTAGTTCTTCTCCAACATATCTAGCACTGAGGATTGTTTGAAAGCCGCTCCTAAAGTTTTATTTTTGCGCAAAAATGCTATACGTGTTAGACCGTCCCATTCAGTAAAATTCACCGGTGGTGGAGGATTTCTTGGCTCTAGACGTACAACGCTTGACTCAACTTTTGGTGGTGGTCTGAAATTGTTTTTGCCAACCTGAAATGGAAAAAGGGAAGAATTTAAACATAAATTCTCTTTGCAGTTGCCAAATCGATCATAATTTATTAATTTATTTCTTACCTTCATGAGCATGTCAACCCGAGCTAAAAGTTGCGTATTTATGCTCAAACGACAATACAATTTATCTCCAGGTTTCGCAACTAGACGCTGTGCAAACTCACGTTGAAACATCAGCACAGCACATCTGAACAACGGACGATGCAGCAACAGCTTAAAGATGAGCGGTGAACTTATCTGATACGGTACGTTGGCTATGCAAATGTCAAAGAAAGGCAATTCGGTTTTCAGGAAATCGCCCACAAGAATTTGCAGTTTTGTCTGAAACGGCGTTCCTTGCACACGTTTTTGCAATTCTGCCACGAGCCTTGTATCGATTTCACATGCGATTACTTTTTTCGATTTTTCGAGTATTTTTACTGTCATGTTACCCGTACCGGGACCAATTTCCAAAACAACATCTGTGTTACGCAGGGCCGATTTTTCAATCATGCTTGTAATGACGAGAGGATTTTTCAGAATGTGCTGGCCAAAGTCCTTGTTGAAGACGATTCCTAGAAGAAATTAAGGTAGGAAAATGTTAATAAATAAAACAGGCTCTTCTCGTAAGTATAGACTTTGAATTCTGAATGCGACCGAAAGTCTACCCTACCCCAAGCAGCCGTCGCCCGAAGCCTACAAACAAGCAAGTGCACCACGTTTACCACTCATGCGGCCATTATATACAACAAGAGCCGCGCGGCTCATTCATTGTGGAGCTATGCCAACCGATTATCAACTAAAAACTAGTTTTTGTATTCAATGGCCAATGGGCCATTGCAGTCGCTAGAGCCGCTGGGGCCGTGTCGAGGAAAACGTACCTTTAGATCCGATACAAATTTAGTTTAGCGGCTTTTCCGAAAAAGGATCCTTTACTCTTGGTTTCTGCTCAGTTAGGTTAGTGGTAGGGGGCATCTTGAAAATTAGTCAGGGAGGCAGAACTTTCTAACGGTATCCTTGAGAATAATAATAATAATAATAATGTCCTTTGATGCAGTTGCACTGGAAAACGAACCAAAATAGCTAAGTTTGATATCGATTCAGTGTTTTTCGGGTTTCTAAAATCAATGGTAGTATTTTAACATACATACTTTCGACCCCCGTAGTACTTCAATGGACATTTTACCGTTATTTTCAAGGATCCCGTTGGATAGTTCCGCCTCCCCCGACTAATTAGTAAGTTTCACGCTACTGCAAACCAATTACAAAAGAAATTAACCTTTTTTCGCGTCATTTTTCGGAAAAATCGCTAAAATAAAGTTTTACCTTAGATAACAGTGTTGGATACTGTCGGCATGTTTAGTCTTCGATATAACAGTTTCAGTGGCAGAACAACAGTCTCCTTATTTCCCCAATCTGGGGATATTAAAGTCGTCGAGAATAGTCTCTCCATGTATTATCTTGCGGACCTTTACAAAGTGCAAGCGATGCCCCATCCTCTTTTTTGATCCAGAAGTTTAGTGTGCATTGCGCATTTATAAAAAGGCAATCATCACAAGTTCGAGTTCAATATTAGATCGAATGAATAAAGAGATGCAATGAGCAAAACATCTCTTTATTCATTCGATCTAATATTAAACTCAATCTTGGATAAACAAGCGTTAACAACAATTCAATATAAATCGGCCGATAGCCAAGCATTTTTTCATTCATACGACTTATAAGTGTCCATCTAGATTAGTCGCCAAATGGCGACACGTGCAGCCAAATGGCTGTTGTCATTCCATCCAAACATGTCGCCATTTGGCTGTGCGTCCAGTTTTGATATTCAATATGGCAACTCAACCAACCGCTTTGACAACCGTTTGTCAAATTCAAAGTGACAATTTTCCAACTTTTGTTCGTTCTTTTGTGTGAAAATGAATAATTCTTGAATGGCCGTGTAATAATACAAACGCGCAGAGTCCGATTTTGATAATTGAATTTAAAAAAATTACCAAAATGAAATTTTGGTTATGTCATTTTCTGTCTACATTCGGCTGCTAGTGTGGATGCTAAGTAGCAGCCAAATGGCTGCATGCGATGCCAGTTTTTGGACGCGCAGCCATTTGGCGCCTAATCTAGAGGGACCTTTAGGAGCGTTTTTAACTATCCAGTACAAAACAGAACAGCACAACTTCCGCACAACGTCAAGCGAATTAATGTCAATTGACACTATTTCCCACCCAAAGCGAAATAAAATCAATGTTTGATACTGGCTTGTAATTTAGTTGGGTTTGAAAATACGGTTATATAGGGTGTCCCGTAGCTGGTTAGCCATAGACCTATGGTAGACTCTACAGAATGTTTTAGGAAAAATATCGCCAAAATTGTTTCTCTAGCTTTTACCGTTAAGGAGTAATCGCATATTTTGTGATTCTTGTCAAAAAACACGACTTTTTTCGAAAAACTCCTATTTTCTAGCCTCCAGTTCACCCAAATCAATGTTTTTCATATTCTTCTGAATGTACACAAAATTTCAAATAAAAGGACATATCGACCGATGTGAAGAGTTTTCTACCTTCCGAGATACAATGTTTTGAATTTTGCAGAAATTTCAATTTCAAGTTTTAATGTCAAAATTAAACCCGAATTTCGTAACGGTATATTGAAGTGGCAGATCTGCAAAGTTCACAAAAGTTGGCCCATTTCCTCAGATTACGAACGGCATATAAGAATAATGCCTATGACATATATCCAAATCATTATGACGATAATCCGTCATAATGATGAAAGTTCGAAATTGAGGTGACACATATGTTTTCGTCATTAGGATTCGTCATTTACTTTTGACGTTTGTGTAAACGATGAAAATGTCCCTTACAACAGCGATATTTTGATGAATATTCTGTTCAATAATTTAAAGACACACTTTTCTTGAAGATTTTGAATAGAAATGTGTAAAGATTGATAACAAATTTAATATTTTTGCACAAATTCTTGATTTTCAATTTTGCAACAGATGACATCACCTGTCATTATTGAGCAAATGATGGTCCAAATGTGTAATTTGGAATTCGTCATAATGATGGTAAATTTTCGTCATAATGACGTATTTGCGTCATTCGAAGTTAAGTGTGTCACGCTTGTAAAGCACAGTCATCCAATTTGTGAATAATATGTAACGAAATAACGTTAATTGACATTAATTCATTTGACTTTATACCCGGGATACAAAAAAAAATTAACTAACGACAAGGAGTAAAAATTATAAAGGTAGTGGATACTAAAGGTTCCTACAAAGTTATCTGAATTCTGTCTATCTGTAAGAGATTTCGACGCTGTTGTTTTTCACATTTTCAATTACCATTTAGGAATATCAAAACTATTACTTGTTGCAAAAATTCTGATTGATAAAATGAACGCTGGAATCAAAAATAAACTGCCACTTTTGCTCAATTTATTTTACCAAGACGTTCCAACTCAACCTTAAGCGGCTTCCACATCGACAATTTATAAAAATCAGAATTATCGAATAAATTCAGAAAATATGACGCTCGTTTGCTCTCATTAATTTTTGCGATTTTTGCAATGAACATGTACACATACTTATCCGTTTTGAAATATATAGAAAATCGTATTGAATGGATTTTAAACGAAAATTGTGTGCACTTAAGCGTGATGCACTTATTCGTGTTTTGCTGTATATTGAAAAACTCGTAGCACACTTCAAGTTCAAGGAGTTGTGCTGTTCTGTCTTGTACTGGATAGTTAAAAACGCACCTAACAGGTAGCGGTAGGTATCACACAGTGGCGGATTTAAGGGGGGAAATGAGGGAAATTTCTCCCCCTAAACGTATCTAATCATTTTTGGTTTCATACTTGAAAAACTTTTGGTTTCATACTTGGAAAAATTAAAACATAAATACAAAGGTGCATCTCCACAAACTCATCATGACTAGAAGCAAGTTAATTAACACGCAGTACCAAACAATAACTCTGCTGTGCTTTGTCGATTGCCTTAACTTCAACTTGCTGCTATTTATCATAAGATTGAGAAAATGCGCCATCATAATATAACGTAGGATCATGTTCGCCGGCATTCTCCATGTACGCAAAAACAAAATCATTTCTAGAGAGTCAGAGAGAGAGAAATTCATTTCGCCAAATAAGAAAAACGTCCAAAGTTTGAAACTTAATGGACTCAACTGACCATTGGATAAATTACTGGAACAACCAAAAGAAGTCTGGAGACAATCCCTTGGCAACTGATACATTGAAGACTCCGAAAAATGTGATGAGGACTACATGTATTCGATACTCCACAGATAATTCCGGATTGTTGTACTCTTCTTATTACTAATGCCAGTGCTGAGTGCTCATTTTCAACTCTCCCTAGAATTAAAAATTGGCTACACAACCATACGACGTTCACATCTCAGCAGAAGAAATTATTGAAATATTTGCATGTCAAAGCAAACAAAAAATTATCTTGTAAAAATGTGTCATATTATAATTTGTTCAAAGGTACATAATGAATACAACTATATACGCGTTAAGTGTAGAAAGCTAGGGTTAATTTTAGCTCGAAATCAATTCAATTCAAACTGCCCCTAAAACTTATTCATATTGTGTCAAAATCGATCCAAAATTAACACTAGTTTTCTGAACTCAGAAATAATGGAGCAAGGATAAAATGATTTAAGAAAAATATAATCACAAGAATACGCGCCACTTTTTAAAATAATCGTACAAGCACCCCACCTTGGCAGAAGTTGGAGAAAATTGAGATGGAAAAATAATTTGTTTTTATGTCAAATCACAAAAATTTAACTTTGAAGCTCTGTAAAAACCAAACCCATTATCCGATTAGTTTTATTTTTTAGGTAAATTTGTTGGCCGTGTTATTCATCTTATTCTAGCTAGTCTAGCTTGGAGATATTGAGAAGTGGTACAAGAAAAAGATTTTTTCAAAAATCTTTAAATACCTATGTGGCAGCTAAAGGGTTAATAATTCGGGGTACGTTCCGTAAAATTTTTTTGATGGAAATTACATGGAGAATCACTATCCGGTGTGTTTATGCGGCAGTTTCCGGACACCCAGTATAGGTGAATTTCCCTCCCCAAGGAATCATTCTGAATCCGCCACTGTATCACAGACCAGGGCACTTCTAGGTCCTAAGATGCACTGTGTGTAGAACCGTAGACACTGATTTACGAAAGTTTACAATTTGTTGTCTAGTATGTATAAAAATTTTCCCATATTGCAGAACTTAATAAAAGCATCAACTTGGAATTTAGTACATTCCTTTCTTTTCCCTGGAGAAGTTATTACTATCTTCACGGAACCATGCTGAAGACTGGAAGATTTCTCCATTTCTCAAACACAAAACTGTCGCTTACCTTGCTTTTGAATTTCCTGATGAATTCGAGTTTTCTTCACGCTCTTTTCTTTCGGCATTTTTATCAATTGGTGGGGTAGTACAGTAGCAGTAAAATAAAGATTTCTATAACCGTGCGGAATTAACAAAAATCGGCCGTTTGACATCAACACAGTGCACGTGCAACATGCGCTTTTCTCTGTTTTGACATAATCCAGATATTCTTAAAGCCAAGTTGACACGGCGTAATTTCCATACAAATGTGGTGCTGAATGGAAAAGCAACTCGATTTCCCTCTCTTCTTCTTACTTGCCTGCTATTGCTGAATTTGCGCTGAAAAGTTTTAAGACATTTGACAACGTAATTGGGACAATATGAGATATCTGTCAGTTTAAGGGATGTTTTGGGACAATTGTTTGTTTTTGTGGAATTCGAAGAAAAAATTGTTTATTTTGATTTTTACCTGAAATATTAATAAATAAATTTACACACTTCCTGCAGCTATTGCTATGGATGTATCTAAAACATTTCTGAAAATTTTCGGTGAAACTATCGTGCATAATTATCAATCGGCTGAAAATGCAGATGATGTATTGATTAGGTAAAACTTGAACTTTCCTTAGGATGATCCTGGTTTCGATCACTATCGTTGTTTGTCTTTTAGCGGCATTAGTCAAATGAATGCCTGGTTGGATGGCAAGATTAATGCAATTTATGGCGAAAATGTGCAACCGGCAATACATCCGAATAGAATTGGTCCTGAAAAAGTTATGTTGGATGCAGATCCGGAAGCAAGGATAAAAATTTCTGAAGACAAGCTTTGTGTGTTCTCACTCACGACATTTTGCACGGTTAAAGCGAATGTTGCGATTTACGGTGGCAAGTGGATGTATGAGGTAGGTTTGAACTGAAAAATATATTCAAATCTCTCAATGAAATATTTGTTGCCAAACTCCTCCGAAATGGCTGCACCGAGTTTTATGAAACTTTTTGTGTAGATATACTTGTTAGGTGTCGGAATCGGCCACAACGTATTTTTCATATTTCTTAGTGCTCCCTCCTCCTTTTCGTTTTTTAATTTTATTCATTTTAACTAGAAATCACGGCAATCTTCGAGCACATTATACCACCAACTTCAATTTATAGAACGTTGCAAACATCGGTGAAATTAACTCATTGAGTGAAGTCATAATGGTTCTTAAATACAACTTTTTGCTAAGTGAGTCCAGGGACATGGTATTTTTGTAAATAAAAATTTTGCACTTTTTAAATCATCTTAATCTCTCTCACCAATTTATTTTTGATAATGGTGGTAATAAAATCGAAAATAAATTTATGGAAGAGATTATGGAAAAAAAGATTCGTAAACCTAAACTTTGAACTTACAATGTTTGGAGTGCAATGTTGAGCCGTGGAATAAGCGTATGCACGATTTCTTACGTTTTAAATGAAAATAAACGTGAAAGTAGTATGGATATCAAATAATTCATAAAGTGCTGCAAATCGTCCCAAATTATTAGGCGATACATATGATAGAGTTTCCGTAGATGTATGACATCTTGTTGAGTTCCAAGCAACAAGTTATCAAAAAATTTCGACTAGCAAAGCATTTAGACTAGAATACAGAAAATGTTGATGGTAATGCCAGCGATTACAGCAATAAGACTAAGAGATCATGTCTGCATAGAGCAGTGGTTCCCAATATTTTTCAGTTCGTACCCCCTTGCGAGGTCTGCTTAACATGGATTCATTTCATACGAATACTAGCTGACTGGTGCGGTTCTTTTCAGAAGTGCGAGCTTTGTCAATTTCAATCAGCCATATCTATATTTTTTAACGTAAAAAGCAGGACAAATCTACTAAAAATCGTCGTTTGACAGGACAATGCTACTGAAAAAGCAGGACAGAAAAAATAACAACCAGAAACACAAATGTAATGTGTTATTTGTGTACCTTTCGAATTTGTCAACAATAAGTGTGTATTTTTCGTCAAGCTCAAACACTTGTTTCAGTGTAGTTCAATCAGAGGAGAACTTTATTGAATGTCCTCATCCTCACTTCTTTGACAATCACTTAGGCATCAACCTTAGGGCTCTGCATGCCCTAAATAGGGTCTTCAACATGCATTCAATTGAAGTTGATCTGATGCAAAGAGTTTAAATTTCTACATACAAAAGTGAAATTTTTCACAGGGGAAAGATGTGTAAAATTCAAACATTGTTAGCGACAAAACAATTTTTGTGGAATGAATATTCGATCTTTTACGATGTTTTAAAAGCCATCAGTTTCCCGGCACGATTTCAGTATCTGTGGCGCCAAATTTTGATGATGCCATTTCATTAATATTGACCTGAAACGACCAAATCTGCAATCCTTTTTCGCGAAATCGTAACGGTTTGTAACCCTTAGTTACAAAATCATCGGGGGAATTAATTAGGAAAAAATCGTTATATAGAAATTGAAAATACCTGAAATTAGCATGTTGGAATTGGGAAAACATTCGGTATAGAGAAAAATTCGTTATAAAGAAATTCGTTATATAGAGATTAAATTCTTCAGGAAAATTCGCGAAAATGCAGAGCTTACAAAGTAAATTCGTTTTAAAGAGAAATTCGTTATATGGAAGTTCGTTATAGGGAAGTTTGACTGTACTTAACTGGCTTCATAGAAAAGTCAAACTTCGACATTGAATATCTGGAGAACCGTTACGATTTCGCGAAAAAGGATTGCAGATTCGGTCGTTTCAGGCCAATATTAATTAAATGGCATCATCAAAATTTGGCGCCAAAGATACTGAAATCTCCCCAGTTTCCCTCTTGCACCCTGTACAAAGCCTCGCCATAGGAAAAGCTTTACAGCAAAATCGGAATTTTAGAAAAAAGGTGAATGCAATGTTGGACGACAGGAATCCTTTTGACTTTTTTGCAGATGAGGAGTTTTATGCATTATACATTCTATTTACACTTCATCTTTCACGGAAAACGTATCATTACACTCATACGACCTATTTGGCCGTAAAAACTCGGTGGGTCGCTATAGCGATAGTCGCTATATCCACCACCAAACTGCAGGAGCTTCATAAATCTTGAGACCCGGGAGCTCCGTCGTTATAGCCAATACATCGTTATAACCGATGTCATTATAAGCGATATCCACTGTATTTGTCAAGAATGTACCAGGACCAACCAGGAGCAATAAATTGGCTATCGTGGTCGCGTCTGGGTATATGAATCTGCGCTGAACATTATGTCTAAAATTTTTTTTATAGCTGTGCTGTATTAAGCTGTAATATTTGAAAGACAGATTTATTGGCAATTTGTGCAAATAATTACTCAGGACGCTTCAGGAGCAATCAATCCCTGCGATCCGCTTTCTTGCCGGACTTACTTAGACAATATAAAAAGCCGACTTGGTCGCCTATCATCCTACTGAAAGAAGTCTCATTCATACAATTTATTTGTAAATTTCTACAAAATGTAAGTATAGTTTTCATTAAATTTATTCGTCATTTGGTGGAATGCCAATACGCTGTTCAAAAACAGGACAAAGCCGGACAAAATCAGGACTTTCGAGGTTTTGGCACGACGGCAGGTTATGGTCGAAAAAGCAGGGCTGTCCTGCTAAAAACAGGACGGATACGACCATTTGCTATATCATTAGCTGTGTTCTTCAAACGGATTTAGTAGCAGCTATTTTTTTTTAATCGAAGAAAATAAAATTGTTGGTCATTTGCATCGTTTTGAAACAACGGATTACCACTGGTGAGTTTCGAAAGAAGTTCGAGTCAGAATGATGGTGTTGAAGGAAACCATAATTCATAAAAGGCATCAATATTAGAGTTAGAGTCCTCAGTTTGGCAATCACTGGCATAGAGCATAAGGCCGTAGCTCACGGGTAGTACGGGGTTGTACTCCAACAAAAAAAAACAGCAAACTAGAGATGTCAAAAAAGTAACTACTCGTTACTGAAGTAGTCGTTACTCTTAAATATCGGAAGTAACGACTACCGAGTACAAAATGTAGTCGTTCGTACCAAGCAAATGTCATATATTGTGCAAGCACAAGAATCGAGCAGACCGAGTAGTACACAGTGTGTTATGTACTTTCAGGTACAAACGCAAGCATCGAACCAGCTGGATTTTCTATCGCATACTATTCATGAACGAAACAATTGACCTCGTAATCCTTTGGCGTGGCGACACGATCGATCAGAAATGATCCTCCGAATATTTTTCCAGATCATTTTACAGGGTGTGGTGGTCAGAGATAATCGTCAACTTGGATGTTGGCCACAGCAATATCACAATCAACTTCGCACTACTTCGGAAATCCGTCGATATCTTGCAATTCATAGGCCGAGCGATAAGATCGGAGTGTCGCCGGACTCGCCACAAAAAGGCAATTTATTCGTGTAAAAAAAGTCCAAACAATCAGTTAACACCTTCCTACCTTCTATAGAGAGAGAGAGAGAGAGATCGTATTCGAGTAGGTATCAATAGTCCCTGTAGTTTTTTTATGTGTTTCTTTAAAAGTAACGATTACTAAGGAACGAATACAAAGTAACGATTACTGGAAATAAATGTACCGAATATCACTGATTACTGAAATGTAACTAAAGTTGACATCACTGCAGCAAACCCATACCAGTTTTTGTTTATTTTAATTTTAAATATCATTGTTTTGTATGTTTTTAGCCAGTTTTGGGCGTTTTTATGGCTGCAACACATTAGGCCGAATTTAGCTGGTTTTCCGGCTATATTTAGCCCGAAATTAATTTTTAGCTGGCAACATTTCGATAACGCAGACATCCCAAGTTTCAATTCAATTCAAATTTAAATTTAAACTTTCGAAACGATTAGGGATTCACAATAAAAGGAATTCAGCATACTTTCGTCTTCTTGCTCACATGGGGACTACATCACCGGTTTCGTTTGATTGTGTACGTACAGCCACACGAATGCTGACACCTGAAATTGATAATTGTTTTTATATTTGTTTAATGCAGCTAGTGAATTGCTAGTGACCGTATAAGTTACTTGGTTAGCCAAGACTTACCTTCCTAAACAATTCAACTGTGAAACTGCGTAACAGGAGCCTGATCTAAAGAGATGTATCACAGCATCAGACGAAATCGGTGAATAACTTGCGCGCCTGTAGTTTCCTCAAAAAATTGTTTCGAATAAAAAAAAACTCTCTTAGCTCTTTATTGAAAACTCACAAATATCGTAAATAATGGTTAAAATCGGTTTTTCCTATTTTTATAGGTTCAGCTGCGAAGTAAGGGAGTAATGCAGATTGGATGGTGTTCTAATAAGTGCGAATTTAGTACAGACACTGGAGTGGGAGATACCAAAAATAGTTTCGGATTTGATGGAAGCAAACAGCAAATATGGCATGTGTATACAATGAAGTAAGTGCAGGAACAATATTTGCATCAATTCCATTTTTCATTACTACAACTACTAAAATTAGAAATAAATAGAAAAAAATAAAATCATTTTCCTCTTTTTTTTCCAGGTACGGCGAAAGTTGGCAATGTGGCGATATTATCGGCATTTGTCTCGATATGGATAAACGTGTGATTGAATTCTACAAAAATGGCGTATCCATGGGTGTCGCTTTTAATGAATTTGACAAAGGCCCAGGACTGGTTTTATATCCAGCCGTATCACTGGCATACAACGAATCGTTAGTAATGAATTTTGGCAATGTTCCATTTCAATATCCTGTCGACGGCTACGATCCAATACAAACCAGACCAACTACCCAACTCGAAATTGTTGAACAACTTTTGGGATATGTCATTAATTTGGCCACGATAATTTCACGTCAGCGTATACATCATGGCAAAAAGGAGAATAAAATCACCAAAAGATCATTGTATATGTTGATTGCGGCAAATCTGATTGAAAAATTGTCAGCAAGTTTGCTGAATCATTATGTGATTGCCGATACGTTTTTTATGTATGTGAAGAATTTGTGTGTGTTGAGGTAATTCAATTAATTTTTTGAATATAATCAGTAAAACAACAACAGTAATTTGTTATTTATAGAAGTGAAGCCGACAAGGACACGGTAATTCTTCCGGGAAGTCCTGAGAGTACGCTGGGGACGCTACTGACATTGTTGTGGACGTATTTGGAGAAGAGCGATATACGATTTTTGTTGAAGACATTTCTAAACATACTGGAAAATATGTTTAGACAAACACCACGAGATTTTGAATATGAGCAACAAAGACGAGTGGTTGTTGTTTTGACATGCATTTGTAATCATCCTCAAACGAGGAAGTTTTATATTGAAAATTCCTTTTTCAAGGAGAACTGGTAAGTTTGTGTTTTTATTTTAATTACCAATTAAATTATAATTTGATTGAGAATGGATACCGAGCTGACATTCTCGATATGCGACAATCGCTTTCTTTTGTTAGTATCGTCTTATGGATACATGCTAATTGCTGTCGCCTATCACCTTCTTGCAGAATGTCAGCTCTGGTTTCAAATATTTCTAATTGTATTTACTTTTCTGTTTCAGTTTACCACTGTTCTTATATTTGAAACCACCCGAGTACTCTGTAATGATGAATCTTTTGCCAGATCAGTGTGTTTGGACTAAAGGTAAAATATGAGTCTTTAAAATTATTGCGATAGCATTTTTTGCTAATAGTAACCTAAATTTACATAAAACCTACTAAATACCAGACATGTAAGATTATTTGATTTATGAAGATTTCTTGAATGAATTTTCAATTTTAACAGGCATAGGAGGATCTCAAGAAAATTACTTGGCTGTGTGTGAAAAAATCGAAGCATCGGTAAAAATGCTATACAACCTACAAAAGAATTTGTTATATGTGATTCTGGACAACAATGATGGCACCATGATGGAGGGATCGAGTCGGAAAATATTTTTGTCTAAACTAAGAAAATATGTTATGGAGAATAGCTTGGAACACAGGGTAAATATTAATTAAAAATTCCACATGCAGGATTTTGAATTGCATTGATCCAAACTGCTTTTGTTAAGCCGGATGCAAATATTTACTGAAAATTTTAATTTATCTTTTCCAGGCTTTCTTCTTTCTCCACTCCAACATTACGCCACCAATTGAAAGTCCGGTGGCATTATCATTTCTTTGCATACTGGCCGATACAATAAAAGATTTATATGAACGTGAACTCAGCGGAGAACAAGTCCTTGTGGATCCGGTTTATTTTATAGATGGTTTCTTCAAATATTATCATTTTGATAGAATCGGTGGTGTCTTGTCGCATCTACGGAAGTTGTATAGAACAGAAATTGTTGCAAGGCTTGGTGAGAGTCATGATGCCATGTATAATGTGGATACTACGGATTTAAGTCGAAACGAGAATAGTGATGTTTGTAAGTTTATTCGTTTTTTTGTTGTTGCGTGTATTCATGTAACATATTGTCTGACATCCATTTTCTGCAAAGATTCTGCCATGTATCTCATATCTGGAAATTTAAACACATTTTCGATTGCGGGTCGAGCGCATGGGTAACGTTATCATCTTCTTGTCTAAATACTAACATGTGTAGTTAAATATCAAGCTTTTTGTATTTTTGCTTTAAAAATGCTTGATGTGAATTGCTTTTCTTTCGTTCAGAGCGTCTTCGTTGGTTGACTTCCACACAACAGTCAAGTCTCAGTCAGCAGTGAATATGTGGACTTTGTAGGATTATCAGTCGTGAAATATATATAAAAATGTACCGCTGACTGTGAGTTGACTCCTCTGTGTGGAACATTATTTCACTCTGCATGAAAATATTCAGAATAAGTTTCCATACAAATTTCGCTCTGGATAGCTCTGCTCTTAAAGAAAGAAATGCGACTACGTGTGTGCCTTCCTCGCCGGTTGAATGATAATATGAATGAAATTCACCATTTTTGCAGTATTGGCATAGAAAGACGAGAGGAAATGCACATTATTCCAGTAACTCCAGGCAATACAAATGTTGGACGATCATTGAGTGAACTTCTGGATTTAGCTATAATTTATTACTACGCGGTTGGCCATAAGCATGTAGTCAAGGTAGGTCTCTTTATTTTTCTCTAATTGCCATTGTCATTGTTATTTGACTAATTTTTGCATTTAGGTTGCTTCTGTACGTGATGAAATCGCCAGACTCAACGATATTCTTCTTGAAACGGCTATTCAAAAACGTACTGTTGACGAAGAGCTAAAAAATCTCAATTTAGAATCACCACAATCGGAAGTTTTGAATACACTTAATGGAAAATTGGGTCAGAGGATTGAAGTTCTAAAGGTATTAAGTATAAACCCGAACTATTTGTTTGCATGTTAGTACATATTTTGTTTTAATCCACACAGAAACGCTCTTTGGAATTGGCTCGAAAGCAGGCTTGGTACAGAGCAGTTGCATTGGGAAATCATAGACGAGCTACGTTGAGTTGGCTGCTGGAAGCTGTATTGAGTTCATTGAAGGTAAATATTTTGTAGTTAAATTTCTTCAATAACGGTAAATTTTCTTCTTTCAGAAAGCATCGGGTCAGGGAGTTCTATTCGCTTTTTTGCCCGAAGTCTATTTAAACGTGCTTCCTGTTTTATTGGACACTGTATTGGACTTTAGCAAACACGAGCTGCTTATTCAAAATGATCTGACAGGTAATATAAAGCTGCATATATTCCTTTCGTGTCTTTGATACAGACTAGAACTATTATAAATTATATAATATAATTATAATTTTCCATATAAACTTATTGGCGTGGATTCATCCAGGCCAGTATTTTTATGCAAATTTGTGATATTCTGTTTCATATGTTCCGGTACAAATAACCGGCACAAGTACACAACGGAAAAATTTCGGTGTAAAAATTACGATTAACTCACAACCGTTGCTGTACTTACTTGCGAAATTCGGTTTCAGGCATATTATCAGCCATATTACAGGCCCCCCTCCTTTCCTCGTCACGCCGACCTAGAGAAAAAATAATATCTCACGAGGCTACCACAATCATGCCCTAAAATTACGTCGTATTCTTCCTTTTAATTAGTGACATCTTCGTGAAGAGAATTGAGAAAGAATATTAGCCGATATGATATTCTGGAATACATGTGGTGAACCTTGGGAAGGCAATGTTCTGTTGATACTAAACAGGGAGCCCCAACGTTCTCAATGTTCTCCTCTGTGGCTCAGTCAAGGAGATTGATCCCCCTGGTCAAACATATTTATTATACTAAGTTATACAAATTTTGTCATTTGCTAATAAATGGGTACATTTCGTAACAATATCTACGGTGCAATTCACAGACGGATTTCGGAACTAACTCTTTTTACAGTATTTTCAATTGCATACATGTTACTGCCCTGGATAGGTATGTGACAATTCCTAGCGTATACTGGCGTACTCGAGATTTGAATTTCTTCAAGCGTTGTTTTCAAAATAGTGCGACTACCACAAGAACAGATCAGGTAGAATTTACTAAGAAACTTTCGCAATTGCCAAAAAGCAGCATTGTGTGATATCTAGTGATACAATAGGGTTTTAATTGATTATTATTATGCAGGACTAACTTGATTGAACAATACTTTATTTCTCGAATAAAATCATAAACATCTCGTTCACTCATTCACCGGATAATCTTTCCGTATTACTTCACGGAGGGGGCCTCAACGTATTTACGTCCTGCTTCCTCGCTTTGCAAAACATTATTGTATGATGCAGACAAACCACTTACTTAGGTCTATTTTTACCACATCCATCTCCAGTACGGAAACGATTGTTATTGAAGACGAATCTTCAATTTTAAGTTCAACCCACAACCTTCCAGGAACTTCGCCAAACCTATTACTCCAGAATATCAGCTAAACAAGTAGAATTGAAACAATTTCATCCCCTTCAAGCGACAGATTTTTTTTTTTATTTCGTCAGCATTTTTATTCGGTAGATAAAAACAAAATGGTGATGACTATTTCTTAAATTTATATTTATTTATATCCCCTTAATTTAATGCATTTCCCCTGTCATGAAAAAATATCCTAACCACTGATCCGTTTTCTTGGAAATTACATGTCAGAAGAAAATGAGAATCGAAATATGTAGCCCATCAAACCTTCAATATAAATGACTCAAATTATGAGTTAAATGGACGAACGAACGCAATTTGACTAGGTGGATTGTGGATAATACATTCGCCAGCATTCGCGTATATTTGATAATGATGCATGAAAGTACATAATTCGAAGCCCATTGGGCCGTTAAGTCCTCAAATTCTTAGGAAAATCATATCAAGCTATCCGACAGCAATTCGCAGGGCCGCATTTACCCTATGTAGCGCCCCTGGGCAGTAGTCGAGTTGCCGCCCTCCGTCACTAAGTACTGAAAGTCGCCTTCATGTTAAGTGTACAATTTTTTTTTTAACATAACGCCGGAAACCGCTTTATATGAAGTAGCAGCATAAGCAACTCCTAAGACTGTCACATGATGGGAAATAATGTGATACGACATTGCTGAGAATGTTGATCTCCGAGCAATTTCCCGATTTACGGGCATATCGACTCGGAGAGTGCCAAAAATTGACATTAGTCGGGAAATCGCTCGGAGATCAACATTCTTAAAAATGTAGTATTTGTGTATGATTGTGTACCCACACTGAATGGGGACCGGGACGGCAGCGGAGGCCCCCATGGCTGTTTCGTGAGATGCGGAAGCTGCGTCCCAACACGCATATCTCGTTATTAAATAATTCGATTCTTTAGAGGGCAATATAAAGCTTAATGGCGGTTCAAATATGATCGAGACAAATGCTATGACACGTTTATTTATTATAGAAAAAAAATACAAAAATTTACAGTTTTTCTAGGTAGGTACTCCCCCTCACTAGTTGCAAATATTTTCCACCTCTCCGGAAGCTTTTTGATGCCGGTATCGAAAAATTCCTTGGATAATTCGGACATCCATCTGCGCACAAACTCCAATGCCTCATCGTCGGTGTTGAATTTTTTACCTCAGAGGTCCAAACATATGGTAATCGTAGGGGGAGTGCTCCAGTACCTCCCACCCCAATTTCGATATTGTATCGAGCGTAAGACTCGCGGTATGACGACGCGCGTAATTCTGGAGAAATTCAACAGTTTGAGAATCCATCGCACCATTATTCTGCGATATTGAAGGTGTTCGTAGATGGGAGACTCTACACTACCAATGATAGTGCCGAGTTCAGCCGAATTGTCTCGAACATTCATCCTACGTTCTTCCGAAATGAGTTGTTCTACGCGGCGAATGTTGTCTGGTGTGATGCTGGTTGGCAGTCGAAAATCATGCGGCTCATTCTCGACGGTTTCACAGCCATCGTTGACCGCTTTGGCCCATTTAAACACAGCAGTCCTACTCAGGCACTCACTACCGAACGGGTTGTGCAAACGCAGACAAATTTCCGTATTCTTAACGCCTTCCCTCGCTAAAAAACGAATGACAATACGTTGCGCAATGGCGGTCGGCACTTGATGTTCACTCATGGTCGTAGTACGAGCGTAAAATATCCCTTTGCGACGAAAACTATGCCACTCTGTTCGTAAGGGACCCAGTTATCATATACTCAAGCCACGACCTTCAAAACATACATGCGCGCCGACATGTCGAACGTAGTGCCAATGCAATTTTCCGTACAGGACAATCATGCGATCTCAGTTGCTGAATTTTTTACATAAGCCTGTGGTCGTTCTTCATGCTGTGGTTGTGGCGGTCATTCTCCATCTAAAGTAGCAATGGTTTAATTTTCACTATTTTGTGTTGTTTCTTGGGGACTGTAAGACTGTCAATTTCAGATTTGCCCGATAAATTGCCTAATGTATGTGCTGTACGGGCGGCAGATTGATTGCCCAATCGATCGGCCCAGAAATCGTCAGGTTTGTGGCGCCCTTTAGTCACAACTATTCAATATTTAATGAAACCAGTCCAAAATTGCAGTTTCCGGCAGGAGGAGGTGAAAGTGTCCGGTTTTCTTTGTTCCGAGTGTTTGTTACTTCTCCCACGCGCTTCTCAAAGCTGTAGTAGTGAACTGGCAGGCTGAAGCCTAAAGCGGCATTTTAAACGCTACGTGCACAGATAAAAAATAATAGTTCATTGATCAGACTTTATTCCAATTTCAGAAGTGTTAATTCGTTAGCCAGCCATTTAGAAACAATTTGGGAGTCAAGGATCAATCGATTAATCGTTAGGGCGGCAAAAGTCGAAACGCCTACTGACGTCAGATATGTAAGTAAGGATGAAAGTTTCAGAAAAATGCCGCCCTTCAAAATATGCCGCCCCGGGCAGTTGCCCAGGTTGCCCATGTGGGAAATCTGGCCCTGGTAATTCGGCTTGCTTTTTCGGACAAGCGCCATGATGTTCCTTTCCAAATCCAAATACTAATTTCAGACCCATATACCTATAAAGGGTGTCCGGAGGAAGATAATAGTATCCGCTTCGAAAAAATATTTACGAATCTGTCACGCATTTTTAGAGTTATATGTGATCAAAAGAAATTAGAAAATGCAAACCTAACTGATTTTTTGGTTTGTTCTGCTATCCGTTCTCATAGGGAGAACTTTTGTGTTTCCGATATTTTCCGCTATGTGTCAGCTGTATGGCGGACGGTAAGATAAGTGTTGCTAGTGTCGATAAGAAGAACAAGAAAATTCTTTTTGCGAGAGCTGATAGCGTAATGTTCCAAATTTAAAAATACTTAACTGATTTTTAAAAATATCTTTTCGTAGCGTATTCATTAGTAGTCGAAGAATGTGCGATTTACGTAGTCCTGAAGGCATAAAGCAAATAAAAACTGTTGAAATGGAATGCCCTTTGATATGATACCCTACATCTGTCTATCTTATAGAACCTTTTCCTCTTATTTTTATTCTAGTGAAATAAGTTCACGCTCTGTGGCTCACTTGCTTGAGTCGCACTCCGGAGATCGAACCTCGGCGTGGTGCGAAATTTTCGTACATGTGTGGATAGGAAATATATAGTACTTGCAAAATTATATACACGAAATGATATGCAATGTAACGTTGACTCGAAATTGCCTATAAACGGCTGAGTTAGCGCACCATGGCCCCACATGGGGCTATACGGTACTGAGAAGAGAACAAATAAGTTTTAGATTCCTACGACTATACCGATTTTAAGACAACAAAATATAAACGAGAGGTATTTTTTTGTTTTCAATGTGCTAATTTGACCGGAATACTGACCAAACATTTTTTCACACTTCTTGATTAATTAAAAATGTTAAATCAACAATTTTCTAAAATTCAGCTGTTTAAAGCTGAAACTGATCTCTTATACCGAAACACAAGCACATTATTATATGCTGCATCTCTAGTGCGATTCGTAATATTCGAAATCGGTATTGCAGACGAACTTTTAAGTTCACCCCACAACCTTCCAGGATCGATTGTAGAGCGTATTCTGCGTATTCATAATCATTAAGCAATTCTAAAAACTTTTCAGTTCTTCCTAAGATGCGCAGTCGCCGGGCGGGATTAAACTCCCGCGTATCATTCAGGAGTCTATAGTCCAACTTCGATTAAGTAGGCTTACCAGCATGAAGCTGGAGATTATGAAAACTCTACATCTGATGTGCAATATTTGATTTAATAATAATCCTCACCACTGATCCCCAAAAGTGCGATTTCGGCTGTAACCTTCGAACACGGATAGGTACAACCTTGCATCTTGGAGGAAATGAGCGTTACGTAGCTCTAAAAGTGTGTCAAATTTCCGAAATTTCGGTCGATTCCGAATTATTTAAAATTTATCATTGGAAAACATGAAAGTGCGATTATCTCGCTTGATAGCCTTTAAACTTTCATCAAAAATTTATGAGCAGCACGGTGCTCTACCAGTTATCTAAATTACACATTTTTTCGCTTACAAATTTCCGACTTATGGACAATTTTGAATTAGAAAATTAGGCCGTTTGCTGAGTTTCGTTGTCGTTGTAGTAGCGAGTCAAGAGATAATTTTTCTCTTTAAACGAGACAGTCCGTAACAATAGGTCTGTCTGGGAAGATTTACAACGTAAAACCGACTGTCGTAGGAGCATTATTGAGACAACATAAGCACGGCAATTAAAAAAAAGTGTTGTCTCTGTCCACTTAGCTACCGAACGCCCAAAGTTTGGTAAAAAGGAAGCACTTAAAAAAATCAGTTTACTCTATGGAGTCGCGCCCCAAGAAAAACAACTTGCCATACACTAGCGGGATTTTAAAACAGCGGGGTTTTCAGTGGGCGGGATTGTGAGGTGGCAGGGTTTTATAATAGCGGGATTTTGTAATGTCGGGAAAATGAAAAGCGGGATTTTTGTAAAAAGCGGGACTATGAATGGGCGGTATTTTGTTTTTCATGATTATGTAGGTATCTCCTGCAAAACTGCTTCTGGTTCTCTCCACACATCATACAAACTCGTTTCTTCAGTTCAAATATTTAGCGGTTTTCGGCACTACAATGATACATTGCGTTGGATGCCGTGGATTGAAGTGCCCTTGCACGCATTGGTACACATGGGTACCGCCTAATTGCAAAAAAGTGGAATTCCCAATACCCTATCTTGGATAGATGAAAATGGTTGTTAACAGCACTAGATTTATACATTTTAAAACATTTTAATTTTTTGGAAAATGGGAAAAAGGAAAATAATGATTGTAGTTACATCGGGATTGATTATGGTCCACTTTGATATTGATTGTGGTGTGTGATAAAACCCATTTCTCTTACATCATCCGTGTATGTTACTCTGCGGGCTGATGGGTTGTAAAGATATTTTTTAACAATTTAATTTCATTTTAGATGCACAACACGTCATACAGGAAGCCGCAGAATTCCTGGCAAAACATTCCGCAGATACACGTGTAGTACTAGCAGCATGTAAAGATTCCCTACTACAAGCACTTGGTTCGCTGATTTGTCACGAGGCTGGAATTAAAGGACTGGAACAAATATCCGAAGAAAGGTATTAGTATAGTATCATCTATCATAACTTCATACTCGTCAAATACATTTTTAAATTCATACAGTCAAATTGCTCTCGTCCATTCTCTTTTGCGTCCCTATGAAAATCGAGCTTGGGGACAAAGCAATTGGCTTCTTTTACGTTTTTGGCTTGGCGACGGATTCGCTTACAAAGAAGCACGAAGTGCCAATGTTTGGCAAGGTGGAAATAAAGTTTTTTCGTTAGGACTGTACCGAAGCAGATCGAAAAATGAAACACATACCGGACTTTTACATCACGTTGCACCCGCGTATCCTTCGAAACATTTTCAGGTAATCGATGAGTTATGTTTATAAAACTGAATGAGCATTTAATATTAAAGGTCGATCCAGAGTCATTTACCATACAAGTTAACCGATTGTCAACTGACAATATAACAACTTGTAGGGAAAATAACTGTGACTGATGACTAAAAAGTGTGGATCGACCTTTAAGCAGATGTTTGATCATATAAAATTAAACAAATCCTTTCACAGAACTTGGTCGGTCGATTACTGGTTGAAAACGAACCGTTTTCCACGCTATTTTTAAATTCGGTACTTTCTCAATTGAATTGGGCATTTTCGGAGTTTATTCTATTATTGCAAGAGGTAAAAATTTAAACTCAAAATTTCATAGTTGCATCCGTGTGTAACATAAATTTCTATTTTCGATTGATTAGATCCAAAACTCATCAAACCGACAAGAAACGGATGTTGTATTCGAACCGCGTCAATTGAAAATATGTTCAATGTGCTTCGAATTGACCGTTTCGCTAATGAGAACGCTAGAGATGATCATATCCGTCGCTCCGACAATTTTCCATGATCCCCGGCGACAAAACAGTGAGCTGATTTTGAATCGAACTTGTCAGCTAGTTAGTCAGGTTCTGTCTCGTGTAACCGTGCCGCCTGGTTGTTTTCAATATGTTGTCGATTTGTGTTTGCCGGATTTAAGTACGGTGACACATTTTCCAATTGTCACTGCTGCTCTGGGTATTCTTTTGGCTTTGTTTAAGTCGGAGATAGAAAATGATTCGTCACCAGTTAAGGTAAGTATTAGGGATTCGGAGCTCCAATTAGTTAATTGGTTTCAACATTTGATTGTAGGTGTCTCGGATCTCAAGATCAATATTGACGGATCCTAGTTTTCAAATAGCCAATATCGAGTTTGCCGTATCTGAAAGAGAAACAGCAGTTTTAGCACAAAATGAAGTCCCGCGTGGTAATTTTGATCCGAAAATGAGGGCACACATTGATCCGCTCACAAATGATGTGCGGGTTGCGGCACCAACCACTTCGAAACGTTTGCGAGCCGAACCACCGATAATAACGTTTTTGTTGAGTGATTGTACGTTTGTTATTGATATACGAAAATTTTACCTATTGGTTTCAAACCTTTTTTTGCATTTTTATATTAAACACAATCATCACCCGATTCTGCAACAGAGTGAGTTTTTGTTCGGTGATGTGAAAATTGTAGAGCTCATTTATGTCATTTAACAAAACGCAGGTATTTGCGGGTGCTGAATGATTTGCTGATTTACATCAGTGAATGCTGTAGTCGTAAATATGTTCCCCTATTTTCAGCGAACATAACTCCTCTGTAGCGGAATCTATCACTATCGTTGATGTTTTTTCCCCCTATTGCAAACTTAAATTTTTTGTCGTTTTTCATAGATCCTGATCACGTAGACGAAAATGAAATAGCAAAAGTGAAAAAACTTATTGACCGATTACGCTTGATGCAATCAGTAATGTCAGATATAACACTGCCTTCGGAGGATTCACTTTGTCCGATTTGTTGTGCTAAGCCGGTGTCCGTTATTTTTTCTCCATGCAAACATCAATCGTGCAGGTAAGCTTCTTAAAAAAAAGGCATTAAAAGGTAGATTGACAAATTTGTTCCTATTGTAGCAACTGCATTCTGCAACATCTACTCAACAGCAGAGTATGCTTCTACTGTAAATCATTCATAAATACAGTGACACATTTCGATGGAAATATAATTTTCAATAAACCACCGCCACCGGATATTCCGTCGTAAAATATTCACGAAATTTCCATTTGTTTAAATTTAATTAGTAGTAATAATTTTAAAATTGCGGTCGTCTAGTCTACATTACCCCAGCAAACAATTTCTATCGTCCGCGATACGAATTCAATTCGCCTGATAGAAAACATTTCTCGAATTTCATATCGTTTTCGGATTAAAGGCGTCACTCCCTTCGTGAAGGAATAGTGACCGATATTAATTCGCCAGGATGATAATTTGGCGATAATAGACTAATACATAGAAAAAGTGAAATTTTTTTTTATTTTTCCCTTTTTTCTATTTTTTTTCTTCTATTTCATCCTTAACTTTTTTTTACCTTATTTTAACTGTACCTTTTTACACTTTGCTTATACTGGGAATCGAACCGGGCACCTATCGTTTCGTAGTCCTACGTCCTACACCTGAGCTATCTAAGATTACAAATTATGGGAATAAATTAGTCGTTTTATATTTTGACAATTTCGTAATTTGCTCGTTGGGAAGAATTACGATTTTATCATCCTTGCAATAATGAGAAGATTTTTCGTTAATAGGAGTCACATTCCTGACATATTGATGACGATAAAGCGATTTTTCGTCGGGGAGACAAGCTTACGATAAATTTTTCATTTGAATGATATCGTTTTCGTATCATTTTTGTGATTTTTCGAATAAAACGATAAAATTGTTTGCTGGGACTTATATAATATTTAATAAATACATATGTGTACAGCGACGTGCATTCATAATAAGCAATTCCAAACTGCTTGACTAGGAAAAACTTCGGATTCATTATCACCGACATCACCAAATATCATTTTTGACAACATTTTCTCCTCCTGACGATATATTCCGAAAACCCCGCGAAGTATGTATGTACATGCAAAAACTAAAACGAACACCAGTGCGGCATGGTGTTCGTTTTAGTTAATCGAACCAAACTTGTTTGCAGCATGTGTACGGACTTGGCGAATGTATCTATCATATCATAATAAATTCATGTACACGTACATGATGCAGTGAGCAGAGCAACATGTTGATTCCAGATGCTTGAGTCGGTTCATATGATGGGCGAATATTTTTTGTTTGTTTTATGTGCGAATTTATATGAGCGCACTCAAGCAGAATTGGTGTTGATTGACTTACATGTTGCGTGTGGATTGAATATGGATAGTAGATGTTAAATGCATGTTGAGAGGAAAATATAAACTTCAGTTACATTTTCCAGAAGAAATCAGTTGACTACAGGTGACTTTTTGTGGAATTTAAAAAAATGTTCAACTTTGTGTGTTTTTTGGGAAAAGTTTGTAGTTTTCTCTTCAAATTATGTCAGAGTTGTGCTGTGCGGCAGATTTTTTAATAACATCGGAATTTTCGACCCTTTTATTCGCTAAGAAAGGAGGATCGTTCAATCTGGGTGGTCAAAATTTAAAATTCATTTTGAATGTAAACAAAAAAGCGTTACACGGAAATTTAATTTTGAAACAAATGAAAAGTACATTTGGCTTACCGGAAGTTGTAAATTAAATAAATTATTTTGTTGGCCGTGTCTTTTGTTCGCGAACGAGAAATCTGTTTGGAATAAATCCGGACTTAGCATTTAAATATTTAACGGGTTCAGCTGTAAAGCACGCTAGTTCGGAAACACATCTTCAGTCGTTAATTAAGTTAGATTTCTTCGGATCGCAAAGAATAGAGCTTATGCTAAATTACCAGGCGGCATTATTGATTAGCTTACATAACGAAAAAGTTGACCGTAATCGGAATATTTTGAAACGTTTAATCGATACAGTGATTCATCTCGCAGAGCAAGAGCTTCCTTTATCGGATTCTATGATATAAGTGCCAACCGTAAGGCAATAACTTCTCATATTTTCAAAGGATTTTAAATTATGTCGGTAATAAGCAAAATGCACAATGCTACGATGGCGCAGCAGTAATGAGTTATCAAATCCGCGGAGTTCAATCTCTAACTCGCGACAGATATGAGCCCGCATTGATCGTTCCATTCACTAAATTTGGTTTTGTCTAAAAATTCCAGAAATTAAGCTTTTTTTTGCGTGCATAAACGAGATAGCTACTTTTTTCAGTGCATCCACTTAAAGGGCAGATCTTTTTTCATCTATAGTTAAGCGCCGATTACCACTTGTTTCCAAAACGCGTTGGCATTATCATTTTCGAATTATTAACGTTATATTTGAAGACTAGGATGATATTATAATAGTTTTTGATACGATTTTAAATAATTCCGAAAACTGGGATGGCATTTCCTTGACCTCTTCCGATACGTACACATCAAAATTTACAGAATTAGATTTTCATTTTTTCAGAAATATTCTCCAAAACCGATGTTTAATTTAATATAATTCAGAGTAAAGCTATAAATATTTCATATGCAAGCCAAACAATTATTGGATTTGAGAACTGGCTTGAAAAAGACTTTTCTCGGAAGTTTGAAAATTTATGCATATTCGAAAGTAGCAGAAGAATATGAGCCACCGCCGCAAAAATCTAGAAATTCAAAAGGTCCGATACAAAATTTGCGAAGGATATTTAGAGAGATTGTATACGTCATTCTCGGGCAAATTCGAGAGAGATTTAATTCATTCAAAAATCTTTCATTCTTAGAATTACTCGAACCAAATTATTTTTCCAAATTTAAATCAAATTTTCCAGAAAAAACTTTGACTCGCTTATTGAGATTCACAATTAATTTTTTGATAGAATAAAGCTAAAAATTAACTTAAAGTAATTTTTTCGTCAGAAGAGTTTAGAAAGGCAAATGTGAATCAAATTCTAGAATATTTACAAAATCGGCCTTAAGTCGCGAATAGTTTTAAACAAGTATATATTCGAGCAAAATTATTAACAATATTTCCAGTCACTGTGGCTTCTGCCGAGAGGTCTTTTTAACTTTATAACGTATCCATACATTTTTAAGAATCACCAATCCAAGGAAAGGTTTTCAGATCTTGTTTTGATTGCTGCCGAAAAGGATATTCTCATACAAATGCGAAGAGAATTTTTTTTATAAAGTAATTAAAGCTTTTTTGGATAAAGAGAGGCGTGAAGAGTTAGAAATGCTTTATTTTTTTATTCCTGATTTCTTCTATAAGGCATAAAGCCGCTTGCTATAAACGCTTTTGCAACTGTGTTTATTGTATTATTCAGTTCATTTTTATTTATGTGAAATTGGCTTTGGAATGATCAACTGCTTGACTATGAGGAATTTTCACTGCACGTCACTGATGTGTACATGCATAACAAATTTTAGTCCTTTGCGTTTTTATGATTTTTTTTTTTAAATAAATATGTAATTAAATTGCAAAAATGTTTGCTATTATTTTTATTTTAAAAGTAAATAAAAAGAACGTGCCTTCAGATATTTTTCGAGAAAAGGGCGTTGTACGCGTTATCGTTAAAACATGATAATTCTTGAAGTCACAAGTACTTAGGTTAAGACAATAAGAATTTTTCTTTTCTGCAATCCAGCCAGTTTATTATACATTTACATCCGACGTTTCGGTCTTAGACCATTATCAAGGATCAAATGAAAGGTTTTTATTATCAAAACTACTATGTTCTTACTTATTGTTCTAAGCTACGCAATGTGGGAATATTATCTAGTTAAGATGTCGGATGTAAATGTATAATAAACTGGCTGGATTGCAGAAAAGAAAAATTCTTATTGTCTTAATTCATGGATAACCAGCGAACAATAACTAATACAACAAGTACTTAGGGTGCCTTTTATATTTCGGGATGGGACAACTAGTGTAGCAGGTCTGGGAATATTTTGAAAAACAATAAAGCGATTTTCGATGATTCTCTAATCCCGAAATATAAGAGACACCCCTTATAATTTGCTTCTTGAAACTGGTAGGATTTTCAAGGTCATAGAAGTATTGTTTCCCGACTTCGTGGTAAGTTCCCGCATATAAAAGCGAGCGCGTCTCACATTTTCATTTCTTCCAGGGACGCATTTCACATCGATTGCGAGACAGAGTTATAAATTTGAAAGCATACGAAGCGTGCTTCATCGTATTCAGCGATGTACGTTGATATGGTTCTCGCGCGGAAGCTATGACTGTGAATCGAAGTACTTCCATTCGCAATATAAGTAGCACCGCATGGTAAAGTAAGTCAGAACCATGTGTTCCAGTTTAACCAATATAAGAACTCCTACCGATCTTCTGAATCTACAGCCATTGACCAACGC
The DNA here is from genome assembly GCA_949715475.1 of Microchrysa polita. NCBI lineage: Eukaryota > Metazoa > Arthropoda > Insecta > Diptera > Stratiomyidae > Microchrysa > Microchrysa polita. The sequence continues at coordinate 10,340,836 of OX454420.1, forward strand.
CACGAAATGTTTTATTTTGAGCTGCAAATGATCTTATCATGACTTCCACAAGAAGAGAAACATAAACTACTGACAAGTGGAGTCAAAGCATTAGAACTTTTGTCAAATAGCAGATAAACAGAGGACAGGGGTAAGTTGCTGTTTATTTTTTTTGTTTTAATATTCGCCTTCGAATTTCGTCTTAAGATAAGGTGACCAGAAGTACTGCATTTTGATCTGCCATACAACAGGTCCTGGTTCTGATCATACCGTTTCACAAATAAACTTTGCCTTACGCTTCATTGAAAGTCTCGGTCGGTCCTTTTTTGTCAGACAATCCGAAGCATACGTTAGAGCTGAGGGTGTCCAACAACCGGACATTAAGCTTTTGTTTTACTCGCGAATCAAATAAATTTTGACTGTTTTCTATTCAGTAGGGTGCACGGAATCTAAAACTCATTTTACTAAGAAAAATTTTGACCGGAAAGGTCCTAAAAAGGACAAAAAAGGACACTAATTAATCCTTGCGGGGTGTCACATCAAAGGGAACGCCGATTACATTACATATCCGGTGTTTGTTTCCTGTTTCAAGGTCCCTCAACGGAATAAATCGCGTTTGAATGGAAAATTTTCGTGTTTCCCGTAACTTATCATCTGTATCTTTCCAAAACGATAATTCCGCGAATAATTCAAGTTGTCACTACTTTTTTCATTTTTTAGAATTAGCTGAAGAATCTACCATTAAATTTGTTAAGAAAAAAATTGTTTGGAAAGCTCTGAAAAGGGACATAAAAGGAAACAGGAAATAAACACCAGATATGTAATGCACTCGACTTCCCCTTTGAAATGATACCCCGCATGCCGATCAATTTTTTTTTAGCAAAATTAGTTTTAGACTACTGGGATGCCACTGATTTAAAAACAACAAAAATTAGACTTACTGCCGGTGAACCGGCACCCGCAGGTTTTTTTTCAACACTCCGTTTTTTTTTCAGTACTACTTTTTATACCCTTCGCTCATAGAGTGAAAGGGTATATTAACTTTGTCATGAAGTTTGTAACGCATTGAAGGAAGCATCTCCGACCATATAAAAAGTATACATATATGATCAGCATGACTTGGGGAGTCGATTGGGCGATGTCCGTCTGTCAGTCTGTCTGTCTGTCTGTCTGTTGCGACGCGTTTTACTCGGCCAATTTAAAAGCTATTAAGCTGAAATGCACAAATACTTTTTTTTTGCTGCAGGCAGTTTGTATGTTTGAATCGGTAAAATCGGACAATGGGGTCATGGGGCTGCCATACAAACCCAACTCACCAAATTAGGTTCTTCTAAGAAAAACTTTTTTATTTGTGTACCAATTCCAACCAAATTTCACACAAATGTGTTTCTATTGATGACACAAAACATACGTAAGATTGGATCAAATCGGACTATAGGGTCATGGGGCTGCCATACAAATGTAACTCCCCAAATTAGGTTCTGCTAAGAAACACTTTTTTATTTATGCATCAATTTCAAACAAATTCCACACGAATGTATTTCTATGGATGACACAAAACATATGTAAGAATAGATCAAATCGGACTATGGGGTCATGGGGCTGTCATACAAACGGGTTCTATACAAAATCCACAAAGTCAAAATCCACAAGTCAAAATCCAAAAGTCATAATCCATAAAGACAAAATCCATAAAGACAAAATCCATAAAGTCAAAATCCACAAAGTCAAAATCCATCAAGACAAAATCCATAAATTTTTGTATGAAGAGAGCCATAATGCTTATTGCGTGGGCACTAGACAATTACCAAACCCCGGAGCATATGCGCTTTACCTGAAGACACGGAGAAGGATGCACCCGGAGCATATGCGCCTTAGGTGTCTCTGTCTGGGTTCTATACAAAATCCACAAAGTCAAAATCCACAAGTCAAAATCCAAAAGTCATAATCCATAAAGACAAAATCCATAAAGTCAAAATCCACAAAGTCAAAATCCATCAAGACAAAATCCATAAATTTTTGTATGAAGAGAGCCATAATGCTTATTGCGTGGGCACTAGACAATTACCAAACCCCGGAGCATATGCGGTTTACCTGAGACACGGAGAAGGATGTACCCGGAGCATATGCGCCTTTAGGTGTCTCTGTCTTTACCTGAAGCGCTTATGGTCTGGTGCATTCCTCTCCGTGTCATCGGCTAATTCGTATTTGCCACGGATGTTACCTTGTCATCGCTCTTTTTGTGAAAGTCATCGAAAATCGTGACTTGTCACGCAAAATCGTAATTTTCAGCACTCCTGATGACTTAATCAAAGATTTGATTTCAGTTTCAGAAACTACATAAAATTTCACAAAAACTGAAGTTTTTCCTGTTGCCAACATTATCGGCACTTTCAAGATACAGTTACTCAAACTTAACAGAAATTTTAAAATAGATTTTTCATCGAAAATTCAAACAGTAATTGCATAACGGTGCTTTATACGTACAACTCTGCATAGTTGATAAAAGTTGCTTCAACATGTTGGCTTTCCAACGGTATATCACTTTTCTTATTTACATTGCAGAATTTTAGGTAATCACGCATTGAATGGTAAAAATCATGGCTTCAGTGGAATCGTTAACAATTTTCCCTTGACTCGAAGAAAGACATACAAAGGCAATTATAATTCGGGATAGAATCTCGCTACATTATTTTGACCAGAACTGTAAGATATTTGAAATTTGGTACATTGTTTGGCAAATGCAACGGTACTTATAACGGTTAAAATTTAATATTTGCTATTTATGGCAGATAGACGGGTGCCCGCTCATAATGCGAGACCTATCAAAGAATATTTGGAAAACGAATTTTCCGGAAAGTGGATTGGCAGATTTGGGACAGCTGCGTGGCCTGCGAGAAGTCCCGACCTTACTCCCCTAGATTTTTATTTATGGCGTAACTTAAAAAGCAATGTCTATTCCGAGCCGATTACCTCCCGGGCCCGGGAACAGCTGCTGCAGCGAATTAATGATGCCCCCTCCTGAAATCCTTCGGGACGTTTCTTCCATGCGCCGAAGATGTCGAGTCTGCATACAAAATAGAGGAGGACAATTTCAACAGCAATATTCCAATTCATCAAACAGAACCATTTAATCATTAGTTCATATTTTTAGTTTATTGGTTCTTTCTCATATTCAAAACTTAATTTTCATTTTTATTTAACAAACTTTCAAAATTGCGATAGTAAAATATAAAAAATAAATGAATAAAATTTCAGTTTAAATAATCCGATAAGAAAATAATAACCTTGTTTTTTTATATCCAATATGTGTAATTGTAAAATCCCGCAATGTAAATATGAAAAGTGATATACCGTTGGAAAGCCAACATGTTGAAGCAACTTTTATAAACTTTGCAGAGTTGGACGTATAAAGCACCGTTATGAAATTACTGTTTGAATTTTCGATGCAATATCTATTTTAAAATTTCTATTAAGTTTGAGTAACTGTATCTTGAAAGTGCCGATAATGTTGGCAACAGGAAAAACTTCAGTTTTTGTGAAATTTTATGTAGTTTCTGAAACTGAAATCAAATCTTGGATTAAGTCATCAGAAGTGCTGTAAACTACGATTTTGCGTGACAAGACACGATTTTTGATGACTTTTACAAAAAGAGCAATAACAAGGTAACGGTAAAAAAATTCCGAATGTATTGGTAATTTTCTTGCTGAAACAAGTTGCGCTATCAACCCTTACAGTATTGACCACCCAATGCGGGACACCCTGTATACGCCCGAACTAACGTGTGGTCTCGGCGATGACACGATCCAAGATAGAGCTGCCTGTAGAAATATGCTGAGATATTATCGCCAAAACGGGCGATGTGCCTACACTGCAGGTCGAGCAACGCGAAACCATGGAGCGGTATAAAGAACGAGGCAAGGAAGAAGTTTTTTCAACCATGAGCCGTTTTGTTCCACGTTTTTTACTACCTGTTTAGTATCGGCAGCACCTGTTCAGTACCGGTTTTTTTTTTCAGGTCTTTTTTCAGATGTCTAGTACCGAATAAAGTGATACTGATACTGGGTTCTTTTGTACAAAATTTTAGCACAGTTTTTCTTAATTAAAGCCACGAATCGTCTTTCATCTGTTTGAAGACTTCATTCATTCTGAAAGTTACCCAGGTTTTCTCAGGGAAATCCTAGTCCAATCGGCGTAGTAACACTAAGGCAATTTAAGACCGCTGATTCGGAATTTAACGCCAAAAAACTAAAAACAATTTTTTTGGTTGCCTGCCCTAGAATTATTATTCGGTTTTCTCGAGAAATACTCATCGAATCGGCGCGGTAGAAACACTGAGGTCATTTTCGGTCTTCATTCCGCTGATGGTAATCGGGAAGCCAAATTTAAAATCAACGACCCAAATTACCTTAAGACTCCGTCACACACAATGCTTCTGGTTCCCCCGCGCACACTGTATTACGCTATATTTCATTATTATACACGTCGGGTTGAACTCGCCATTTGACAGAAAGCAGTGCGTTTTGCGATCCGTTGTAAAATAATAAAAGAATTGCGTCATAACGAATACGTGTGACAGATCGCCGCGATTGGACGTGGACGCAGATAGCATTGTATATGTATGCCTTTAGTACTTTTGCCGCGCCGATTCAACGTGTATTTCTCCTAGAAAATGGGGGTACCATTCTGGGGCGGGCAACACCAATTTTTTTCTCGTTTTTTACCTCAAATTTGCTGATTCCAAATTTGAGGTAAAAAACGAGAAAAACCCAAATTATTTTAGTGTTTTTTTGCCACACCGATTGGAAGAGTATTTCCCTGGAAAAACAGGAGTACCATTCTGGGGCGCGGCAAACCCAAACATTTTATTCTGTTTTTGACTCAAATTCGGAATCAACGTGTGTTTTTTGGCACGCCGTCTGGACGAGTACATATTTCTCTAAGAAAATCGGAGCACCTTTCTGAATGAATGAAGTCTTCGAGCAGATGAAAAACGAATCGGGGCTTAAATAAAAAAAAAAAAAACTGGAAAAAACATGCTAAAATGCGGTGCAAAAGAACCTCAAACTCAATTCATTCGGTATTAAATATGTAAGTGCTAAGAAAACCTAAAAACGAGACCGAGGCTAATTTCGGGCGCGGCCGAAATTTGGATACCCTTCACTCCCCACGGGCTTCAAGTTTTTCCGGGCGTGGCTTGTGTTTAATCCCCCCCCTGCGTTCTTTTCCTTCCGTTTTTACATAAGTTCCGTGGCGCCGATAAAACAATATTTGTGTGGGGTTTGGTTGGAGTAAGTGGGCAAATAAATATATTTAATCAGAAAATTTTATTGGGCGATGCGGGAGCATAGTACGATTCCATTTGCTTTACCTTTTTTGTTGCTTTGATAAAGACACATTAATTCAAAGTTTTGTGAAATTGGTACAAAAAATGTTTCTTAGAAGAACCAAAAAAGGGGGAGGCGAGTTGCATGGTGGATTCATTCTTACATATGTTTTGAGTCGTCAAGAGAAACAAATTTGTGTGGAATTTGGTTGAAATTGGCGCACAAATAAAAAAGGTTTTCTTAGAAGAACCTAATTTGGGGAGTTAGGTTTTTATGGCAGCCCCATGATTCCATGGTCCAATTAATCCATTCTTACATGGGTTTTGTGTTGTCAATAAAGACACATTTGTGTGAAATTTGGTTGAAATAGGTGCACAAATCAAAAAGTTTTTCATAGAAGAACTTAATTTGGGAGGTTAGGTTTGTATGGCAGCCCCATGACTCCTTGGTCCGATTTGATCCATTCTTACATATCTTTTGTGTTATCAACAGAAACACATTTGTGTGCAATTTCGTTGAAATTTGTGCACAAATAAAAAAGTTTTTCTTAGAAGAAGTTAATTTGGGGGATTAGGTTTGTATGGCACCCCCATGACCCCATGGTCCGATTTGATCCATTCTTACATATCTTTTGTGTTATCAATAGGAACGCATTTGTGTGAAATTTGGTTGAAATTGGTGCACACATAAAAAAGTTTTTCTTAGAAGAACCTGATTTGGGGGCTTAGGTTTGTATGGCAGCCCCATAACCCCATGGTCCGATTTTAGCGATTCAAACATACAAACTGCCTGCAACCAAAAGAAGCATGTGTGCAAAATTTCAGCTCGATAGCTTTTAAACTGGTCGAGTAAAACGCGTAGCAACAGACGGACAGACGGACAGACGGACAGACAGACAGACGGACATCGCCCAATCGACTCAGCTAGTCATGCTGATCATATATGTATATACATATTTTATATGGTCGGAGATGCTTTCTTCTATGCGTTACAAACTTCATGACAAAGTTAATATACCCTTTACTCTACGAGTGAAGGGTATAAAAACGATACTGAACCGATGCTAAAAAACCTGAAAAAGACGGTATTGCACAGAAACCGGAAAAAGACCGGTACTGAACAGGAGCAAAAAAACAGTACTGAACAGGTGCTGAAAAAAACTGATAAAGACTGGGTTTGAACAGGTGCTGAAAAAACTAGTACTGAATGAAAAAAAATCCGGTACTGAACAGGTGCTAAAAACCTGAAAAAAAAAACAATGTTGAAAAAACCGGGACCGGCCCATGGTTGAAAAAAAGGGATATTGGAACTTCAACGTTAAGATATATTGGTGTTGATTAAACACCGGGCTTAAGCCGGTGTAGCTATATTAGGAACAGCCCTATTTGGCTGTGCAGCATAATCTTCGTCTTTATCTCATTACATCGCTCCATGGGCTCGTATTCCTCGGCATGTGATACATGCGTGTTTTACCGGAATTTACCATAGTTTTTATTTTAATTTTTATATTTTCTAGTGTTTACTCTGACCGTTGACTAGCTGCAGGACTGGCCATAACACTCTGGTCGTCCTGAGCCAAATCGAAGATGATGTTCCCCTACTCCGTTACTAATACACAAACAAAAAGTATCTGATCTTGATTGGCTGAATGTTATTACCTTACGTTAGATCAGTAGTTTCCATGAATTACATTTCTGCGAAAGATGAGTGCTAGCGTTTTATGCAAAAATTGGGAGCTGCTGTCACTGGCAGTTAGTTGTTTCTTGATCACCTTAGAGCCTGCGGAACTCTAATCTTCTCTCATGATCATGTTTCTAGCATTCATTAAAAACTCACAGGAAATGTTTTTTTATTTATTTGTGGGTTCTTCTTCTCTGTACCGTAACCCCTTTTGGTGCGTGCACTCAGCCGTTTATAGGCTACTTCGAGTCAACGTTACATTGCGTATAGGAGGGGTGTATATAATGTTGCAAGTACTATATATTTCGTGGACCACGCCTAGATTCGATCTCCGGATCTCTAGATTACTAGCATCGTAGAGTGCGACTCAACCAAGTGAGCTACAGAGCGTAACGTATTTGTTGGTTACGCATATCTTAATGAATATATGTATTTCCCACCATTTCTTTAAATTTGAAACAGAACTGATATTTTGCAAATTTTTGTCAGCTGTGTAACTGCTTTTCACTAGCCAAACATTTAAAATATCACCCATCTGACGATTTCTGTGAGTCTCTTAACTTTGCGTCAGTTATGTTAATTATTGGCAGTCTTCGGAGTGCTCAGTTGGCAGCCTAGACCTTAGAAATTTAATGTCGCGGAACCCTAGCGTTCTATGGAATCCCGCTTGGCAAGCACTGCGTTAGACGATAATTTTGTACACGCGGTGCATCGTATTTCTATAAATAATGCTTCCGCCGGTTTTCTATGCGGGAAACTCCAATCCTCATCCATGATAAACACCAATTCAAACTTCTTGTGACCTTTTCAGTGATCTCTTTTTCGAGTGGTGGTCCTTGGTTCACTTGGTTCCTTGAGAGTGGTGGCCGTGGGCGACCGCCCAGTTCGCTCACTCCTAGGGCCGGCGCTGACTAGTTTGCTAAAGCCTTGACTAAGTCATTTCAAATCGATTCAGCGTTGAACCGAAAATTGAAAAATCTATGACAAAACCTTGTTGGTCAAGACGTGTTGGTCTCCAATGCAAAAAAAAATCGAAGGAACATGAGATTGTGTCTTAGCATGGTGACTACCTACATACATTTAGAAACTTGATATGCTGTCTGAAATTATAACAACCGCTGGCAACGTTTCCCCTTTCAATTGTTGTGTGAGCTGGCTACTCACTCACTCGTTGACTAATAAAAAAAAAACGAATGTGAAAAAAATAACCCCAAGATACATTTTACTAAAATATTCTATGTTTCTGCTATTCCTTCAAATATTCTCTTACAAAGAAAACTTTACAAAATTTGACATGCATTTGAATGGATCTTTTGTCGTCCGTTTTGATGATGACCAAATCCCGGGCAACACTGATGCTCCTGTCCGTGAAGAAAACTTTGACTATTGGACATTCTACTGTGCTGAGCATTCGATTGTGTGCGATTGTTTAGGCTGAAACAAACAATCTTTGTGTAATTTTCAATATGCCAACATTTATGCGAATTTACCTATTGTGATTGAATAACGATCCATCCGAAAGTGAGTTTGGAAGCGGTGGCAAACTAAACGGACACATGTCCGGTATTTCGGCTTCGTTGATTTCCTCAACCATTTTGTCTAATTTTTCAATGGCTTTTGATTGCTTTGCAGCAAGCAATGCTTTCCTACTGGCCTTAGCACTGGCGGCGTTGTTTGTGGTGGTGGTCGTCGAAAGATTATTGTCAAAAGTGATTAATTTGGGTTCAGACCTGAAACATGCAGACAATTCATGAAATATTCACATATTTCGTATTTTAAGAGATTTACCTTATTTTATTGGCTACTTCATTTTTAAACTTCTCCTGCGAACATGGCGCCGATGGCGGCGGCGATTGTTGCTCCAAAACTGCAATTTCCTCATCCGTGTATTGTCCTGGTCGTATTGATCGCGGTTTAGACGGTGCCGTGCCTATCCTGAATGGCGGCGTTGGACTCACCCCGGGCGATGATGGTGTCGAAGGCATGTACATATTATTTGTTATATTACTTCGATTCAGTTGTAAGTCTTCCAGGAAATCTTCAGTATCACTAATAAGAGATCCGAAAACATCACTCGGACTCTGCATGAAAGCATGGCCGGTGGAATTTGAACGAGATTCGCGCCCTCTGATACTACCACTCAGATTACGAACAGGCGAATTGGCAATACTACGTCGGGCCACATCACGAAACGTAATAGGCGAATATATTCGCCGCTCCTCGGGCGATGTGGACAGTATGCTTTGAATTGATTTCTGCTTTTTCGACAGACTTGCAATGCTCAATCGTCTCGGTTCCAGACCGTCTCCACTCGGAATAATAGGCTTGGGCACTTCCAATGCACTGGTTGGTCGAATTGGTTGTATCGGTTGTCGATTTTCGCGTTCATCCAGCCAATAGGTTTTCATTGTTCCTTTGCCTTTCACCTCGATTTCTCCTCGTTCGCCGACACGATAGTGTGGACCCAACAGTTCTGCCGTTGATTCGGATATATGAATTTTCATAGCCTCACTTGTTGATTCCATGCGTGATGCTGTGTTCACAGAGTCACCGAATAGACAGTATCGTGGCATTTTCAGACCAACAATCCCGGCAACTACTGCCCCCGAATGGATTCCCACTCTTATGCGAAGATGATTACCAGTCGATGGATCTTTTAGATCTTTTATAGCTTCCACCATATCCAAAGCCATGTCGCATACTTTTTCAGCGTGATTGACATCTTTTTCGGGAGCACCGGCAACCACCATATAAGCATCACCGATTGTTTCCACTTTGTACACATTGTTTCGTTCCGTGAGCGTATCGAAAATTGAATACATATAATTGAGTAAGGATACAACCTCCATTGGGGTGATTCGACTACAAATTTCGGTGAATGTTACAACGTCCGAGAATAGGATGGAGACGCTATCGAACATCTGTAAATCGAAAAAAAAAATTAAATCGTTAACCAACAACACGACTCAGGCTGAAAAAGTACATACCTCACATGTATCGATAGGATTCTCTCCTCGTCTCAGACGATCTGCCACTTGTTTTGGTATCATCTGATATAAAAGTTCGTCTGTTCTACGCATTTCTTCGTCCAATTTTCTCATTGATTCTTCCAGCTTTTTTGATTTTTGTTGTTCCTGGTCTAAGGCTAATTTAAGTTCAACGGATTGTTGTGTTCCAGCAAGCATAAGGTCTCTGTTGAAGATGGCAAACATTAAAATATCGGCTCGAGTGCCGTAAAAAATATAAATTTTGAGACATTACCTGCTAAAATCATGCATTGAAAGATCATTTATGTAAAGACCCGTATTGATAAGAGACGTTAGATCCGGCATTACAGGTGTACCGAGAAACATAATCATTCGCCAGTTTTCCATATAAATCATTTGACCTAAAAAAAATTATGTGAAACACAATATCCAAAATTTGAATTTAAAGAAATTACCCTTTAGCCGTAAATTTTTATCAGAATCGGAATCCTCGTCGTCCAGCATTAACTCTTTTTTCTTATTGAGATCCTGTCGTTCCGGGACTGGTTCGACGGTTACTAATTCAAAAATATTATTTGTCCTGTTTAAAATCTGCAAAGAAAAAATTAGGATGAAAATGCAAAACTGGTAAAAACAGTGTTAGGTCTTATACCGTTTGAAATTTGAAGGCAATCAACGGCCGTACCAAGTCGAACCAATTCGTTATTTTCTTTCCTACCAGTTCGGGTAGAATCACCATTAGGGAATTACCTATACTTCTCACAACCATATCGGATCTGAAAAGAGCAATTGAAAGAGTTGATTAAAACACCAAATTAACTTAAAGATGGAAAATTGTATTCAAGACAAATAGATAATTATCTCGGTAGAGCGTGCTGTTGATCACAACACCGATATACCGGCCAACAAGATCAAGACAATGTCGCTAGCATATCTCAAGGCTTAGGTTCAAGTTTTTTTTTAATTAAAAACTTAAACCCAATGAGAACGTGATTAACACAGTAGCCTCCTTTTGTAACCCGTTTATTAGAAAAGTAATTAAAAAAATTTACTGTTACAAGTGTGATTAACACAATTAGAGAGACTTTTCTTTGGGCTTTCATTTTTTACTCTTAACTTCACTAATGTTATTGTCGTTGCTGATATTTGTTTGGAAAGTTAAATAAGTTGGCCTTTATTAGTTCTCACTTTGGTTCCTGTTAACCCCTTGTGGGGCATAGGGCATATACTACGCCTTCTTTCCACCTCGCTCTGTGCAATCGTTTCTAGAACTGACGTTCTAGAAACGATTGCGTGTTTCTTAGTCGTCCGACACGGCGTCTTGCATTGGCTCATTGGCGTTGTGGGTTCCAATCTAGGGCATGTTTACCAATATCTGTTGGCTCTCTTCGGAGGGTATGACCTATCCATTGCCACTTTCGCCTTTTGACAGAAATGCCCATGCAATCCAGGCATGTGACATTAAGGAGATCACCATTCGAAATAATCTCCGGCCAGCGGATTTGTAGGATTCGCCGTAGACACTGGTTTACGAAAGTTTGCAGCTTAGTTGTTATCTAAATGGTTACCTTCCAAGTTGAACAGCGGTAAAGAAGCATAGATTTTACAATTGCATTGAATATTCGGATTTTGGTGCGCCTGGAAATGTTATTTTTCCAGAAGGGGTCAAAGTGAAGATGGCTGCCCTAGCCATTGCACATCAGCGTCCACGCCGCCATCTGCCGTGACTATGCTTCCGAGGTAGTAGAACTGCCTGGCCCGAAGCACAAATTCCTCTTTGTCCCCCTGGATCAGAGCTGAAGCAGCATCGGCCATTTGAGCTACATCCTCCTATTTATTTGATAGAAGACAAATATCATCAGCATAGTCCAGGTGTTGCAGGTGATCAAACATTTTCCATTTGATAGCTTTCATTTGGTTTTGGAGCGCGTTCACTAGTATATCCTTAATGGCTATGAGGAAAATAATAGGTGACAAAATTCAGCTTTGTCTCACTCCACTGTGCACCTCAAAAGGAGCTGAAAGCTTACTCTTGTGCAAAACGTGACATTGGGCTCCCTGATAATATTCCTTGATGATAGAAATTATTTTATCTGGTATACCTCTCCTACGAAGAGCTCTCTAGATATACTCTCGATCACCACTATCGAACGCCTTCTCGAAATGAATAAACATGAGGAGTAATGGGGATCTCCATTCGGCGGATTGCTCAATAATAATTCCGAGAGTCTTTATATAATCGCTACTGCCGATAAAGATGCATTTGCAGGCCCAAAGCAGTTGCTTAGGACCTCAAGAGTGTTCTTTGTATCTCTGAAGCTGCTGTTCTTCGGTAACAAGCAGAGACCCCTCTTTATCTTTCACAGGATGGTCAGTAGTGAACGATTTGTCAATTAGGGGCTTAATTAGCTTGAATAGGGTACCAGTTTCACCACGGTAAGACGGATGATGCTGCCTTCTTCGGTAAAGCGTTGATGTAAGTACGCTCGTCACGCCTCACACTTGTCTGCACGTCTTTTTGTAATGAACGGTATTCAGCTCTGTGTTGACTGATGAGTCGTAGTGTTGATTTGTTCCTTAACTCTCTTGCGTGCTGAGATAAGAGACCAAGTAGCGTCACTGATAAATGGTCTCCTTCCATGATCCAAACGTCCTATACGATTGCTTCGCCACACGAAATGAAAGAATTCTTTGTAGCATTCCATCTCTCTTCAATTGTGGAATTGCAATAGCTTGTTGGTGCAAGAAAGTAGATTATGCACGTCTAATGGACGTTTTTTCTAGCTTTTGCGGTTTTCTGTTCTGCCATCCATAGTAGGCCAAGTTGTTAAATGGCAGGGCTTTTGCTTGAACAAGTTGTCGAGAGTTAAAAAAATTCACAAACATTTTTCCATTATTGTTCCTTTCGCCAAGTCCATGATTGCCCATAAGATGTTCTAAGCCTTTGTTATCAGTGCCGACTTTGGCGTTGAGATCCCCCTTAATAATTTAATGTCACCTCTGCGAGCCCTATCAAAGGTGTCGCCTAATCGCTGATAAAAAAAATCGTCCTTTGCAGATTGATTTGTAGGTTCAGTCGATGCGTAGCTCTGAATAATTGTGCTGTTATGTACTCTGGATTTTAATCTAGCAATAATAATACGATCGGAAATAGGTTTCCTGTCGATTAGCGATCGCCCCCGAACCGAGCCATTTTATTTGGCTCAGTCCTAGTATAGCGATATTGTATGCGGTCATTTCCTGTTCGACTTCTGTGAGCCCACATCGTCCGAACATTCCAAAAACCGATCGTGGTCCGTTGTTTATGGCCAAAAGTCGTTGCCGTTGAATCAGTCCGAGGTATCCGAGGCTCGTTTAATGTTTCGAGTGTAAGGTAAATTTCAGGTATGCGGGATACTAGCCTACATACAAAATCATAATCCTGAAAAATAAGGTAATAGGCGTATCCTTTGCTATGCTATGAACGCTGCTTCGTAATGAATATGCTATGAACCACAAGAGTGTATAACAGCCATAGTATATACTTCTATACGGTGACCATATGTTCCCCTTTTTGGGCGGTTCCTGCCTTGATTTTTCCAATGAATAAGGCTTTCTCACTCCAAATACAAAATAGCCGGAGTCACAAATTTAGAGAACCCTGTTCAATTCCTGGCGCGGTAATACTTTCTACCTTCAGGGGGTGTTTTGTCTTTGTTCGAGCTTAGTTCACAGTGTAAGTGTACCGTTCAAATTTACTTTGTGAGTTCACTCCACCATCTAGGCCGGTGAATTCCAAACTTTAGGGCGCGCCCCACAGTGCGTCGAATGTATGGAGTGGGTGGTCAAAAATCAATATCTTAAGAACGCGTTTACCGATTTTTATGAAATTTGGTGGATGTGTTTAGCTAGTTAGGTTCTCAATTCTGTATAAAATTCAAGATGAATAAATGATGGATTTTCGAGATATTGATAAAAATGTGAGGAAGATAAATGGTATAAAGATAGGCTATAATATAAAAAATCGTAACTTGGTAACCGGTTAACCAATTTTCTTGAAACTTGGCTATTATTTAAAGTAAAGAATAAACATTTGTTGGAAAAAAAATTATTATCCGGGAACAACTGAGCTCTGAGATATTTGAGAGAGAAATCTATGAACTTTACCCATTTTTGGGGGCTTTATAAAATGCCTAATATCTTTCAAGTACCTAAACTTAAACTTAATATTTTGTCACTCTGACATTGCTCAAGTTTCACTATTTAAAATATATAAATTTCAAAGAAACGAAGTTTTGCGATTTGGAGATATAGTGGTTCAAAAAATTAAATAATTCATAGTGATACGCATCCTCCGAAGTCGTGTTTCGATAAAACATTTTTTTTTCGTTTTTTATTTTTTTATTTTATAGAATAACAATAATATTAACAAAATACATGCTTATAATTTATTCTGACTCATCGTTGCTTTCCAAATCCAGCAAACTTACATCAAAATTGGCAATGGGAAGTATAATCTAATTGGTTTATGTATGAATTGACTTCTGCGTCTATATAATGTTGTTTCTTAAATTTTGGAGTCCGCAGGGACGCTAGGAAAGGGTCCGGGGTTAAGAGGAGCATTCGCATTAAATCCTTATTGGAACTGGTTCTGGAAAACTTACAAGTGTGAGACAATCGATTCCTTGTAACTTACTTATGCAGTGCCTCCTAGGCATCCTCAGATAAATTTCCAATTGGCAAATGGAAAGAATCAATTACCTCAATTTCGTGCACTAGAACCTTGAGCAAACTACTGAATTCTAAATATAACCCTTTGGTGTGACCTATAAGGTCCCCATTTTTTTCTTTATTGATGCTTTAACCACTCGTCAGTACCCTTAAAATTATCGAAACATTTTAATAAATTTGGCTGAATAAAAATACAAATTACATTAAAAAAGCAAAAATAATTGTAGCTACTCTAAATCTTTCGATGCGTATTTTTTAAATCTCACTTTGAAAGTTTGTTCGTATTTTATAGATTTTTAACGATTTTTTCAATTAATAACAATTTATTATTATATTATAAATATTTTTTACATGATATGGTTTACACTGGACTTCAGAAATCAAATTCCATGGAAAACCATATGCATTATGTATTTATATTTATATTTTTTAGGTATTTTTGAATTAATTGAATTTTTGATTTAATTAATTAATTAAAATTATTTATAATATTTTTTTTGTTCGTGCTTGAAATTTATTATCTCCTCAATCGCAAAAGTGTGTAAAAGCTTAATATTATGGTAAAATTATCACTTTTAGTGACTTTAGAAATAGCCCAGTTGCCATTTTTCAAGGAACTAGTTCAGTAAAAATGCCAATTGCGTAAAAAAAGGCAAAAAAAGGCAAACCAATACTAGTTTAAATCAAAGTAAACACTTGTATCTTTCGGAAAATATCAACCCCCCAAAACGTTTTGTGACGTTTTTTTTTAATCTCAATTTTTTTTTTCATATTTTAATGTTTTTTTTACATTTTTTGGTCAATTAAAAGATTTTTAGAAAAAAAAATTATCTAAATTATAATTATTACTTATATATCGCTGTAACAATGAATTTATGTATTTTTATCCTCTGGCCGAGAGACCGCTGAAACCATTCTAGGCTCGTGCTGAAATAATTTTCTTTTGATTTCTCTTTATTTATCAGAACACCTTCAGATTATGGAAGGTCCAATAATACCAATTCCTTACTTATCGACGTATCGCTGAGCCAAAAAAAGCCGTAAACATCTAAATCCACACCAAAAATAAGTCTGGTTGCTATTTTGGCTACAGCCGAACTTCCGACGGAAATCATGTTGCGTACTTTTCGACAATGTCCAAAAGATCCAATACTTGGCCTTCACTAACAAACAATTGTACTTTTTCAATGCAGGATTGGGATATGATTGAATCATTTTCTGAGCATTG
This sequence comes from Microchrysa polita, assembly GCA_949715475.1. Lineage (NCBI taxonomy): Eukaryota > Metazoa > Arthropoda > Insecta > Diptera > Stratiomyidae > Microchrysa > Microchrysa polita. The sequence continues at coordinate 10,356,748 of OX454420.1, forward strand.
GACTTGGTCATAATTTTAATAAAAAAAAAATCTAGACTTCTGTCTAAGATCAGTGTGTGATTGCTCAAATTTATGGCGAATCATGTCTTCGTATTTTGACAGCTTTCAGAAGTTATAAACAAGATAAATCAATTAACCGAAGAAAGCAAATAAGTAAATTCCTCAACTTAGCACGTAGTGAATTATTCTAATGGCGGAAATATAAAAATGTCCACATTCATTATCGGTTGTTGGCCAAAACTTCCCGGGTGGCGCCAGTCTCAGTAAACTTCGCAAAGGGCGGCGCGCACTGAAAAAAAATTGGGAACCACTGATCTAGGCCCTTAATGGGATTCATCACCAATCACATTTTGTTCTATTCGAGAGGGACCCTTAGTTTTGATCTGATTGAACTAGTTTTTGGTGGAGGGTGTCATGTCGTGACTTCACTAAATTTCACCCCTCCCTTGGGAGGAGTAATGAATTTGTCGTTTCTAAAAGTTCTAAAAACAGGGGAATTATGCCCTTGGTCGGATTGCATCCATTTTTGGCCGAAGTCAATTCGGTTTTGTTAGGAACATATCTCAAAAAAAAATCCTGGCCCAACTTATATTTCTTTTGGAGTTATACTAAAAATGGTAAATGTCAAAAAAGGCAAAACCCTAATTTTATTTGGTTCCAAGGGTGTATCATATCATTGCAAAGGTAATTCTATGTAGTTTGTGCTCCGTGCTCAGAATATTTTGCTGTTACTTTAACGGTTTTCGATATAACTAGCACAAACTGAAAATTAACCCACTCTTCCCGTCTTAATTCGAGAAGCATACACCCTAAGGGTGACTGTCAGATTATTGAAATACATACGAGTATTGAGCAAGTTCTCCGGATACACTATGTACATATGTATTTTGTGACATATATACCACAAATCAGTTGGTTCGCAATTTTTCCCGATTTAACTCGACTTTATTAATTAAAACATGATCTATGACAAAATTGTGCCTCTCAACTTATAGTCCTCAAGCATTTTTTTAATCGTCTTTTAAAATTATCATATTGTCCGATTTATAGCATACCTTACGAACAAACGAAATATCGTTGTATCTTCTAAAAATAGTTTGTCCCTCTTTATTACAAAATCATCTGGTCACCCTAGGCAACCATAGGGAATGATTTTTACCAAATTATACCCTATACCCATAAGATGGTATAGGGTATATTGTTTTTGTTACGCCGATATTATGTAACACCTCAAAGGAGCCACCGGAGGTATGGCAAAGTATATATATAAATGATCAGGGTCGGTCCCTGAATCGAATAAGCCATGTCTGTCTGTCTGTCTGTCTGTCTGTCCGTGTGTCTGTCTGTTAGCACGATAACTCCCGAAATAATGAAGCTAGCGGTTTGAAATTTTGGTCAAATGTTTGTTTTGCTAAAATCTTGGACGGTGTTGAAAATGGGCCAAATCGAACCACGGGTTCCCCTACCTCCCATACAAACTACCCCTCCTTGATATTTTAATTCGGCCATAACTTTCGGTAGAATATCGCTATCGACTTGAAATTTTGACCAATGTCTCATTCTGACATATAATTTGAGTTGATGGAAAGTGGAGTAGGTCCGACTACCCCTACCCCTACTTCCCCTACAAAGTTATATTCAGCCAAATCTTTTGATATAATGTCACGAAAAACTTCAAATTAGTATCAAATGGTAGCCGTTGGATGTCTTGACAAGGTAATAAAGATGTGTCAGGTCCGACCCATCTACCCCTCCCTCCCCAACAAAAAATATGAAATTGAATATTTTGGGTTTTGCGTGCCTTCTAGGTCTGTACATGGGTATAGGGTATACACTCATCGTGCTATTCGCACGATTAGAACTCGGTCTCGTTTTGTTTTAATTTTCTTAAAATGATATAAATTATCTTGTTTTAATTGACTTACCCAAAAACGATACAAAATGGAAAAATCTCGAATAGGACGTGTGCACTTATTGGCAAATGTTTCTCTTCTCTGGTCATGGCCAGTGAGGCCAATGTAAAAGCTCTATTGTCAAAAGTCAGTTGAAAGGTAACATGAACCGTATCAAAAAGTATTTCCTCTCTTACTAATTCGATATGCATTTCCTTTTGATAAAAATGTCGTGCCACCTGTTTAAAAGAATAAAACATAGAAAAACACCATAAGTTAGTATACGAATAAACCCACACTTTTTTAAAAGAATTTTTGTTTTAATTACTTATATTTTCCTCAAAAGTAAAGTTTAAAAAAATATAATTATTCATCTTACTTACTTCACGTATTTGTCCCATCGTATAATAAACGAATCCTCTTCGTTTCGATCGATAGTGTAGTGTAAGTCCTTGCTTTGTTTCATTCTCACATATAAAAGATGGTGCACGCATTCTGGGATAAGAAAATTTCAAATACTCGTGTAGATTATCCAATCCGTTTAGAAAATCACGCATATGACGTCCTAACACGGAAAGGACTCGATCATAACCATATTGTCCTACAAAGTTGACAAAGTAGACACCCATTTGATCCATAAATTCTCTTTCACTGACTCCGAGGACCTGTGCAAAAGAAAATGTAGGATGCGTGAATTTTTTGATAGTTAAACAATTTTTTTTTAAATAGTTTGCTATAATTGTAGTTTTTCTTACTTGTTGAGATTTCTTTGCCAACTTATTGAGCAAGTTCTCCGGATATACTTGATGTACGCTAAAAACTGGAGCATCGATGCCAACCTGGCGTCGAATCTCATCCCACTTATCTTCGCCATAATTAGCTTTAACATATTCCGATAAATTTTCGAGCAACAGGCCATACATTCTTTAATTTCTGAAAACGGAAAGTTTTATTTTTATTTAATATTTTAAAGAAATTTTTATTAGAAATAGTTATATGTGTATTATTTTATTCCCCGATTAAAAAATATATTTTCACAAAAAGAAAGTTAACTGTTAAGAAAGCTGATGTCGTAGGTAGGGAACAAAGTACATATATGTATCAAGTGCAGCTAAGAATAGAGAGATTATATCACACACATTTATTTGCACTCCAAACCAGCAAATAAAACCAAATTATTTACTTTTTAGTAGTATAAGTTCAAAAGGCTGTTTTTTATTTACTTAAACATTTCACTTTTAATTTGGTTTCTAATTTTAACTTTGACAATTATTGCCATACTCTTTATGGATCCATTCTTTTTGCAAACAGTTTTGTCGTCTTAACGTCACACCGATTTAACCATTACTATCTTCAACCAAGAGAACATAATAAATCTAAAGATTAATATGATAATTACATACCGATTGTGCGACGTACTATTATTGTCATTAAGTATACTTTTTATGAATCGAATAAGGAGTTAAGTAATGGTTCCAAATCGGAACATCAGTTGAATATTAATTACTCACTTTCGAACCGTTTTCATTCAATAATGTATCGGAAATATAAGTATTGTAGTTATCTAGCACTGAAATCAATTCCGTATACTTTTGAAAATAACAGAAATTTAAAACCGAAAAATATTGAACATATGAAAATAGAAGTGCACTGAGAACCTCCAACAGGACAATCATGATATGATTATAAATTTAATTGAAATAATTTAAAATTGGAAAAATTTAAAATTATTTAGTCTTTCGTTATTAACAATGCACCGTTATTATGTTATAGAAATGACAAATAGCATTACGTTTTTGTTAAGAATATATTTTTTTTAAGTTCTAACACATTTATCCAATTTAAGACAATAAATTTAAACCGTTCGAACATACTTTTGATGAAACCGACCGCTTTAATTCACCCAAGTCCCCATAAGTGACTGTCTTGAAATCTAATTGAAGTGCAACGTCAAGCCTCAACGATTCAGGTCGTTAATTTTAATTTTGGACTTGATAATAGATTGATGATCATTTAAATATTGAAAATATCATCAAAGTATCGTCGCGAATTAGACTGATTTCAAAAGACTAAAATCGACATTTCAAGATAAATAATATTGTCAATATATAGATCTAGAAGGCAAAGGGGGATCAAGGGTAAACGAGGTGATTTTTCCATGCGTTTCATGAGCGAAAAAAAAATGGCAATTGGGCGATGAAGCACAAACGAGGTCGATTTTCCTAATATTGCTTGTAAAGGGGAGATCAAGGACCGATGTAGGGCATGTTTCCGCACACATTTTGCACACAAATTTCAGAGTTGTAGCTCTCTGCGATCAGAAGTGATGGACGTTCAAAATCGAAAAGGGGAGACCGAGGGCAAACGGGGTTACTTTTTATTGTGACCCATAAACGAAAAATTGTAAAAAGGGTCTGAGCGCAAAAGGGGTCGATTTTCCAATTGTTTTTTTTTTTGTAAAGGAATGATGGTGATTAAGTAGCCGATGTTTCGGTGCACATTTTGTTGCGAATTTCAGAATCCTAGCTGTCTGCGTAACAGCCGTTCAAAGTCTACCAAGAATCCGAGGGCAAGAAGGGTACATTTTTCATGCAACTTATATGACCAAGCGCAAAACGGGACTATTTAAAAAAAAAACGAGATCGAGGCTAATTTCGCGCGCAGCCGAAATTTCATTACTCGTCATATTTTAATGGAACTTAAGCTTCTTTTGTGTTAATAATTTCTACCGCAGCCCTATGACATGTTCCGATTCCATCTGTTCCTAGATCTGTTGAGACTAAACTAGAAACAAGCTTGGATGAAGTTTGGTTAGGTTGCCAGTTTTGCACCCAGCGCACTTAGACCAGAATTTGGTCCATGTGATACCACCGTGAGAATCATGCCTCTACTAACGGCTTATGCTAGGAACCAGCCGGGGACGTAGCCAGAATTTTGTTTCGGAAGGGGTCCAACGTTATCAGGTCTTTAGCTTGAAATTTAAAATAAAGTCAGTCAAAGAATTGTCTAACTAGTTTTTAGGGAAAATTGTGCGTATGGCATGATTGAATTTAAGTTCGTCAGGTCAATTTAACCAGGCTGGATAATATATGATTCAAAATTCTTCCCGATGATTTTGAATTGGATTATCTAATGAAAATGTGAAATTTCTTCTTACAAACTGCATGGAATCTATCTGATTAATCTAGAACTCAGTATATATTTTTGACCCCATTCCGCAATAATTCAATAGCAACCCTTAAGGCCGTGTAGCAGATGGTTCAGAGCTGAATTGAATTAGTGGACGTTTTCTAATTCCATAGCAACCCTTAAGACCGCCTAGCAGAAGGTTCAGAGCTGAATTGAATGAGTGGACTTTTTCTATTCATGTTAGAATCCCCACAGACCATCCGATCGATCGGCCAGATTTTTTAATTGCGAGATAAATCGGAAGGTGTATGCGACCATCGGATTAAATTTTTTTGATTTGACGTGTGGAACGTATTGCCAATGCAATTTTCCGTACAAGCTGTCATGACAATCATAATATGTTCTCAGTTGCTGATTTTTTGACATAAACCTGTGGTCGTTCTTCATGCTGTGGTTGTGGCGGTCATTCTCCATCAAAGTAGCAATGGATGTCCATCTTCCATCGCCAAAAACGGTATAGTTTTCGCTATTTTGTGTTGTGTCTTGTGGACCGTGAGACTATCAATTTCAGATTGCCCGATAAATTGCCTAATGTATGTGCTGTACGGGCGGCAGGTCGATTGTTGGCAATCGATAGCCCAATCGATCGGCCGAGAAAACGTCAGGTTTGTGGCGCCCTTAAGCAACACTCGAATATAATTATTGAAAAAATTTCGGGAGGGGTCCGGACCGCATGGACCCCTCCCCTGGCTACGCCCCTGGAGCCAGCCCGTGCTAAATACAGTAAAACACGGTTATAACGCTATTGAAGGGACCAGCCGAAATGCGCGGTATATACGTGAAAGCGCTATAAAAATATTTAGAATGAAACATATGCTTCGCCGATAGTTTTGCTTAAAAACTTTAATAATCCGTTGGTCAAGGGGTTCCAGACTAGTGCAATTCGGTGGCAGAAATATCACTTTGGCGTTGCTCAAAAAATCGAAGTTAGGAGGATGTGCAGGGCAGTGATCAATGAAAAGAGCTATGTGTCGATTTTGTCTTGCCATTTTCCGGTCTAACTTACCCAGCCATTCTACGAATAAGCCACTTGTCATCCACGCCCGGTTTTGATTTTTGTATTCACAGGGAAAATACTGAATACCCTTAAAGCAGCGAGGCTTTTGCGACTTTCCGATCACAAAGGGTTCCAACTTGTCACTTCCATCTGCATTTGTGACTCGGCTGTAGAATTTATACACGGAGAAAACATACGAAGGTGTCAAGAACGCAAGCTATCGATAAATCCGAGCCTACTTCGTCTAGAGGTTATTATATCTGAGAACGGAGAGCCACAAAAAAAAACACAAGAAAACGAATTGTTAACATCGGCCGCAACGGGTTCTATACAAAATCCACAAAATCAAAATCCATAAGTCAAAGTCCAAAAGTCATAATCCATAAAGACAAAATCCATAAAGACAAAATCCATAAAGTCAAAATCCACAAAGACATAATCCATAAAATTTTGTATGAAGAGAGCCATAATGCTTATTGCGTGCGCTCCGATTCGGTGATGTCAGTGCGGGTTTTTTTTTTACAAAAATAATCATGAAATGGTCCAAAACGTTAATTTCCAGTGGCGGAGCTTGAGAAAGTTTTTTTAAGTTAAAGACCAGAGGTGATGCGGGGAGATTGGAATTTTCGTTTCCTGGAAAGTGATTAAGATACTGCATATTTGAAGCGTTTAATCATTGATCAGCAAAAAATCTGGTCCGGACACCTGGAATATTAGTTTTATACTTAAATACCACAAATTTAGCCAAACAAAAAACAAACGATTCAAAATATGTAGTCATTCCATGCAGAACAGGGGGAACTAAATATTGAAACTTTTTTGGCTATAAAAACACTGAATTTTTCCAAGGAACCTTTAAAAAAAAAAAAACTAAAGTTTTAGATTGATTTTCAGAAAAGTCGCTTAGCTAAGACAATTACCAAGCCCCGGAACATATGCTCTCTACCTGAAGACACGGAGAAGGATGCATATGCGCTTTAGCTGTCTTTACCTGAAGCGCTTATGGTCCGGGTGCATTCCTCTCTGTGTCATCGGCTAAATCAATCGTTTTCCGTGTCTTCAACTAAAGCGCATATGCTCCGGGATTTGGTAATTGTCTAGTTAACGTAATAACGTACATAAATATTCTCAATAGTCAATTGTGATAAGCAAACTGATGTAAATTCTTGCTTCTACTGTGAATATGAATTTTATGTATTCTGACTGTGTAGACTTTAAATTTATGGATTTTGTCTTTTTGGATTTTGTCTTTTTAGATTTTGTATTTTTGGATTTTGTATAGAGCCCGCCGCAACCTGGTGTTTGGCACTCGGCACTTTTTCAAATGGATCCTTCAATTCATTACGTAAAAAATCAAGGTTTCTAGTTAAAATTTAATTGTGAATGAACACAGTTATGGCGAATAATTCCTGATTATTTGTCAACTTGGCGAAGTTAGTAACAAAAGAAAATCCTATAAGAATGGAAAAATTAAGACTTCATTATAATCATTATGCAGGGTGTTTGGTACATCGTTTGCCAAATTAAAATGGCGGTTAGGTGGGGTCATTTTATATCGCTTCACACCCTTTAAAAATTCTTGGGCCCACGTGTATTTTTTTTTTTGCCGTTTTTGTTATTTTTGAAAAGTCTTCATGATTCACTCGTTTAAACTTAAATAAAACAAAAATTAAGTGGTAGAGATATGCAGTGTTTAGTTCATAATGATGTGTAACGTAGCACGGCATTATGAAAGTCAAAATTACTAACATGTAACCCGTTATTTTTTTTATTGATCCTCAAATGTTTTGCAACATGTAAAAATTTAGTCTAAGATCAACTTTGAATTGCAATAAAAAAAACTAAAAAGGAGCACACTCTTGAGATTGAATTTAAAAAATCTGCGTTCTATCCTCTTTCTAATGATGCACAATAATCCCATAAGACCTTTATTAAACATAGTTTTTTCCCAATTTTTGTAACAGATGTAACATTAAACTATCGACATGCAGGTTAAAAGAACACATTTCTTTTTCAAATTTTTTATTTAATTAACATTTTTTTATTACAGATCAACAAAACAAAAATAAAAAAAACACTAAACAAACTTAACCAAAGACAGTATAAGAATTACAAATGCGTAATAGCCACCAGCAGGGGCGAACCCAGGAATTTATTTCGGGGGGTGATTTGTATTTGCAAAGTGGCTCATGAAATCCAACGCTTCAAATGTTCTTAGACCTTAGGCTTAGGCTGCCCATATACTGTCCAATCGATTGACCAATCGATCTAACGCCCGTATAGCACATACACTATGCAATTGATCGCGCAATCTGACATGACAATCTCGCGGTTTACACGAGACAACGCAAAATAGCGAAAATTATATATTTTGTGGCGATGGAAGATCCATCGCTTGTTACTTTCGATGAAGAATGGGCCTGTCTAGACACTCAATTTTCGTTCGTCTGCGTCATTTTGACAATTGAAACTTGGGAGGTCTGCACTTTTTAAGAAAGGTATTAATTCTTGAACGCGATTGCAAATGTTGAATATGTCAACAACTCACCATCTATTCATACTATTAACGAAAGAATTGATCATTAATCTGTCCTGAACAAATGCGCGACACACATCATCGATATAATGAACAGATGTGGATAGAATGAAGCATTCATCTCTTCTGATTACTTGACGCGATCAGTTCAATGTTTAAAGTGAAAACAGAGCTGAAGACGATAGGAAAGACAAAAGCGCGCAAGTGTGGATATAGCCAATGACCACCACAACCACAACATGAAGAATGACCACTGGTTTATGTCAATAAATCAGCAACTGCAATCACATGATTATCACGACAGATTGTATGAAAAATTGCATGGCAATACATTATGTCCCACACGTCCAATAAAAAAAATGGATGTTCACATACACCTTCCAATTTATCGGGCAATCAAAAAATTGCTTCAATCGGTTGGAAGGTCTGTGGGCACTCTAAAACGATAGTCTGACGTCGGGCATAGTGAAAATCATCACTTAGGTATTTGAATTTATCAATAAAGATATTTTGTGTGAATTTTATTCATACCTATAATTTTCATTTTAAAATTTCGGGGGGTGTTTCATCCCCCAAATCCCCCCCTTGGGTTCGCCCCTGGCCACCAGTCAGTCAATTCAAGACTAAACTCTAAGGTCGAATCTGATTCACCGGCCCCACCGCTCAATAACCCACGAAAGAGAGAGACAGCTGCACTTATTGCTGTGTAAGAGGGAGATTTTTTCAAGAACATGTGAAAAAATAAAGGGTATCTCAAAGGAAATACAGCGTCAATGTTTGGACATTGTTAATTGACCTATTGCGTCCGCTACAAACAATCGGGAAAAAATTAAGTCTATGAAGGGTTTTTTTCGGATTGTTTTACATCATTAGAAAGAGGATAGAACACAAATTTTTTAAATTCAATTTTAAGAATGTGGTCCTTTTTAGTTTTTTTTTTATTGCAATTCAAAGTTGATTTTAGGCTAAATTTTTACATGTTGCAAAACATTTGAGGTTCAATAATATAAAAATAACGGGTTACATGTTAGTAATTTTGACTTTCATAATGCCGTGCTACGTTACACATCATTATGCACTAAACACTGATACTCTCTACCACTTAATTTTTGTTTTATTTAAGTTTAAACGAGTGGTTCGAGTCATAAAGATTTTTCAAAAATAACAAAAAAGGCAACAACAAAAAAATACACGTGGGCCCAATAATTTTTTAAAGAGTGTGAAGAGATAGAAAATGACCCCACCTAACCGCTATTTTAATTTGGCAAACGATGTACCAAACACCCTGTATTATGTAGTTGCAAGGCAATGTTTTTGCCCAGGCGTTCTCAGCACCTCCTGATGAACGGTGCCCCGGGCGACTAAATCTTTGATCCTAGGTTGAGTGACGGTATTGATCGATCACCCAACATCCCACAAGGGGAATAACAAGAAATCGGAGAAAATATGAATTTATCTTTTTAGTAGAAATTATCGCTTAGCTACTTCCTTTAATTCGCCTTATTAGTTGATCTAAGTATGTAATCCTTCTTGGCCTAATCCGAGTTATATTTGAATGTTCTTATGAAATTTAGACAACAGGTGGCGATTTTTTTTTCTTTCAAGTCAATTTCACTTTATGACCTTGCATTCTTTGCAACTGAGTTGTACCTATATAAAATACGAAGTCGTAATGTTAATGTTTCTCAGTGGGGACCTAATACACGGTCGGATCTTTATTAAAATGTACTTGAAGAATTATGTACTTTCGAGTAAGTGTGTTAGGTGTTATGCTCATACACTATTATTCTATAAATATATTAAGACAAAAAAGCTCTAAGAATATTGTTAATTGTCTCTTATGTGAATTTCTCTGTGTTCGGATTATCTTCTAATAAATAGTTTATTTTAAGGGCAAAGCTCGCTGTTGTTTATAATACATTCAACATAAATAATGTTATTTTAATACTCTTCGCTATAACGTAACAAAATGTATCAAATCCGTAATACTCGCGTAATATATATTATTCTATACACTGCCCATTATACAAATCCACAGAAATATTTTTGGATTGACATTGAATACATTTACCATTTCGCTTGCGATTAGCATGTCTCCCGCTACTTTCTGCTACTGATGTTTGAACCACTCCTGGCTGGGGAAATGGCCTCTAACAAATGACGCTTGATTTATTGAACTAGAAAATTTATGACCTCAATGTATCCGAAAATAGTCTTTTTTAACATTAAAGAATTGTGTGTATACACAGAACGGAAGATGAGCGAATCCATTGCGCACATCCTGCTTACATACTATGACTATTCCGTCGCGCCCACTCTCAACCATTTCGCGATCGCAGGCACGATATAAACTAAACAACACATTCATTGCGATTTAAAAAATATTAATCAATTTTCTATTTTCGGATCAATATTGTGGGAAGACTATCTCAGAAGAAGAAATCTGTTTTGCCCAGTGAGGCTCGGTAAGTGTTCGCCCGGCAACCTATAGGTATGTGTAAATATACTAACACACGTAAAACTTTCAGGGGAGACGAACACTTTATTTTCTGGACCTTGAATAAATTCTTATACATAAATCCATGATGACTGTTTTACTTGTAATTTTTAAGTTTTTTAGTAATTCAGGGGTACTTCACCTTCGGCCATATATAAAATTTGATATGTGAAGGTCGTACGTCGCACTATGATTTTTTGAGTATGGTCATACATATGTACATAATGCACAGAATTCGCAAAATAAACTTCAAATTTATGTAGGCATGTGCACAATTTCTTCGCTTCGAAGGAAAAATATTATCTAGGCAGGTACACAGTGAGATAACATATTATATGCGATTGAGAAAATATGTTATCATCTCAAAATATGTACACATGTAACATACAGTAGCTTAAAATATTTGGCAATTGCAATATCAGAAATTTTTGCCATTTCTGTGTTCTGGCGTAGTGGCCAATATGGATGCTCACTCTCAACTCAACTGCAGTAAAGCCACCTTAGTTTTAAACTTTACTCTTAATTTAAAACGAACGGGAAAACGTACACTTTTCAGTACCATATAGCCCCATGTGGGACCATGGTGCATTAACTCAGCCGTTTATAGGCAATTTCGAGTCAAAGTTACATTGCATATCATTTCGGAGTGTATACAGGGTGTCCGGAAACTGCCGCATAAACGCACCGGATTGTGATTCCTCATGTGATTTCCAGCAAAAAAGTTGTATGAACATACCCCCTCAGCTTAACCCTTTAGCTGCCACAGGCAGGAAAAATAATTTTCTTGCACAACTTAAAGCCTAATATCTCCAAAGCTAGACCAGCTAGAATAGTGAAATAAAATGATTATTACAGCCAACAAATTTACCTATAAAATAAAAGTAACCACACTCAAATCGGATAAGAGGTTCGGTTTTTACAGAGCTTCAAAGTCAAATTTGTGTAATTTGACCCAAAAAGAATCTTTTTTTCCATCTCAATTTGCTCCAACTTCTGCCAAGGTGAGGTGCTTGTACGATTCTTTTAAAAATTGGCGCATAGTCTTACAATCATATCTTTCTTACATCATTTTAATCTAGCTCGACTACTTCCCGAATAAAAAAATTATGAAAGCCAGAAGGAAAAATTCAATATCAATTTCCATTAAGTGGAAACGAAACCGAAGTTTACAAATGAAATAAAAAGTTGAAAGTTGTGTTTTGAAGATGCAAAGTCCTTGAGAGGCTTTGAAGAGTCCACAATTGATAAAAGGATTTACTGAGTAAGATTTGCGTAAATTGTACGTCTGTGATGCTAGCCCCCGCCCCACTTCCCAAGTTATGCGCTACTCAAGTGCTACTTAAAAACAGAAATTGGAGATTTATGTATGTGCTAATTTCGTCCTCCAATTGAACATTATCTCTTCTTTTGACCAGCATTAAGGATTATATTTTATCTTTCTATGCATGATCCCTTGTTTAGGGGGATCCACCTAATTTTTAAATAGAGGACGAAATTATAGAACGTAATCTTATTATTGAGTTTATATGCGGAACGTCGCACCTTAATTTCCGGAAGTAAGGTCTAAAACTTTATTTTAGTCTATTGAATTGGAGGAGAGCACGTCCCCTGAAAAATTTAAACCTACGGAGAAAATTATATTAATTGAGAAATAATGAGTCGTATAAACACTAAACACATAAAAGCTATTAAAACAAACTCTCCTGTGAGAAATGTCATACCCATGCAGAAGTTTTGAAAACTTCTATAAACCTTTGTCGGCAATTTGACTTCAATTTGCCCAAATCTCCTCGTGGATGGATCCCCTTAGTTGGCTCCAATTGCATTGATTCAACTAGCATTTAAAGGACAAATTTCGAACAAAGTAGTTTGGGTTTCATCAAGATGAGATGAGGGACGGAATCACAGTACATATTACCAGAGCCGCAGTAGCAGTACTCCCTTTTTTTCGGACATGCTAAATAAGGACTTGGCTTGATTCCCCCGATTTAGCTTTCTTTATAAAAATTCTCAATATTGACTTCCTCAAGATATAAACATTTTGTCAACATCAGCCCGGAATTTTTTTAGTGGGTGTCGGAGGGTATGTCATTCTCATTAAACTATATGACACCAAAAATATTTTTAGAAAAAGGATTAGAAATTTGAGAAAGGTAAATCCAGAGGTACCTCTGTCCTTTTAACGTTAAATGGCGTCTACATGAGTATTAGTCTTGAATACATCACATGACCTTTGTCACAACAATTTATCCCTTGCAGAAGAAATGTTTTTAAATACATTAACTTTCCAAAGAAAACTTCACGTGAGGTATTCTTTATTCTAACGGTAAAACATGGCGGACAGCAAAAACTCTATAAAGTATACATTTAAACCCAGAAGTCATGTAGTGATGAAACACGGACAATATCGGCTTTTTGGCGGCTAAATATTTTCTTGAATTAGTTTAGTTGGGCAACATGATCGGAAACATAGGTGGTTAGGATCCGAGATAGCCGAGACCACCAGACTGAAATCTTTCTTAAAATTGCGATTGAGACCAGGCGCCAACTGAACACCACCAACACGCACATTTGTAGTACATACTGAACTTTTTATACGTAGAGCATGCATTCTTTATGAGATAGTACAGCAGTAAGAAAAAAATGTATCCTTGATCAACCGCCAGCCAGAGGGAGGGAGGATTAAGCGCCACTCCCTGCCCTGCCTCCCCAATCTCCTGGGCTACGTCTATGATTCTCAAGATGTCGCATTTATGAAAATAAACCACGCACGTCCCACACTGAAGAAATCCAGCAAATTGGAGTTTATCGGCTGCGCAGTCTGCAAGGATGTTATGGGAAACTACTCATCTACTTCAACGACGTACATATTACCTACTGTTAATCTGCCTGGTATATCACCTAAAGGGCGGCAATTTGTCCTCTTGCCCGGGGCGGCGTAAGTGCTAGAGCGGGCACTGCAATGGTTTCAGGTCTTTGAAAAATATTTAGACTCCAGTCGGGACTAATGAAGCAAACGTCATACCGTTATGAAAACTAGACACTATGTGCCAACTTTTAAAATTACTTGCCGGAGGGTTCAGGTGCATTTTTTTAAAAGTACATACAGTAATTTGAACTTAGACGAAACAATGATTTTTGATCTCTCTGTTCTACAAAGAAGGTCACATCTCTCTCAATACAAAACAGTTATTTTTTTCAGGTTGGGGTGTAGGTAATAGAGTATTTTTTGTTTTTTTTTTTGCCTCACAGAAACTTTTGTCCCGGGACTTGGCTTCTCGGCATCACTTTACTTACTATGCGTACGTAAGTGATTAATCAATCAATCGAGTGTAAACTCTAGCAGATCGTAAAAAAAACTGAAAACAAAATATATTAATAAGGAAATTTATCAAAATAACTTCTTTTAAACATTAGTTTATTAATACAATTAAAATTAACTAAGTCCTTCAAACTATTATAAAGAATAAATGACCTTGTAATTGGTTCATTAAGCCATAGTTTACTCTATGATAGGGCTGAACAAGAAGGTTGTTCCGCCGTAAATTGTGAGGAATATTTCTGACTTGAAAGTTATTTAATATATCTTCACAAACAATATGTGAGCAAAACAGGTCTCTTATAAACATAGCGTTTACAAATGTTCTTCTATAATCTAAGGCTTGTAAACCCAGTAAGGAACAGCGAGTTTTATAATCTGGCTTGAAACTCCAGCCAATTTGATAAATGGCAAACCGTGTAAAATTGTGTTGAATTCTTTCTATGCGCTCGATATGCACCTTATAGAACGGATTCCACACAATAGAACAATACTCCAGGTGCGAACGAACGGAAGCTGTATACAATATTTTTAAAGTAAAGGGATCATTAAATTCGCGCGCGTTACGTTAACAAATCCTAACATACTATTCGCTTTTGAAATAATGTAATCAATGTGTTGTCGAAATGAAAGCTCATGGTCGAAAATTACACCAAGATCTGATATTTCGGGAACCCTTGCAAGAACACTACCTGTTAAGGAGTACTCAAAGAAGATCGGAGTTTTCAATTTATATATGCTAAGTACTTTACATTTACTAACATTTAAATTTAAATTATTATCGCGACACCGAAATTGCAGCTTTTCTAAATCGGATTGCAACCCAAGGCAGTCATCAAGGTTGCGTATTTTCATAGCGATTTTCATATCATCGGTATACTGCCATACGCGCACGAATTTAAAATTTTGGATGATATCGTTTACGAAAACTAAAAAGAAAAGTTGTCCCAAATAGCTTCCTTGCGGGACCCCTGAAGAACACTATAGCAGAGCGGGATGTACAGCCATTTAACTTAACCAACTGAGTCCTATCCAGCTAAGAAACTTCGATATTGCAGATAATTTAGCTATGGGTCTATAGTTATCAATAAGATGCTTCGGACCCTTTTTGTGAACAGGCGTTATGTATGAAACTATCCATTCATCAAGAAAAACACCTGAAGACAAGGACAAATTAAAAATAATATAAAAAGGACGACATAACGATTGCATGCAATTCTTCAAAAATATATTAGGAATGCCATCAGGTCCGGCCTGAATGCTAACATCAAGATCACGCATAGCATTCAATAGGTCATCCTCAGAAATCTCAAGAGCACTCGTAAGGTCCTCCTGAGCTATCCGAGGGACCAATGCACTCTGGCTTCCATTGATGTTAGCATTCATTTCTGATGAAACGGAATCTGGCACTTCGTAAACTGAACTGAAAAATCTAGCAAATCCATCACAAGCCGATTGAACATTTTTGTAAAAATTGCCATTGAATTCTAAATTTTTTGGTATTCCCGTATTCTTACGCTTGCTGTTTATAAAATTCCAAAATGTCTTACTGTCATTCTTTATATTATTTTCAGCTCTCGCAATATAATGTTTGTAAAGATTTTTATTCATTAGTTCATACTCTCTTCTCAATCTAAAGAAATTTTCTTTATTGGCAAGAGAGGATGACTTCTTGTATAATTTATGGGCCCTATTTTTTGCTCTCTTAAGTTTGAACAATTCTTTGGTAGCCCAAGGATTTTTTTGCTTTTATTTTGTTCTTTTTTAAAGGAACGTACTTGCGAATAGATTTCAATAAAATTGATTTAAAAATTGCGTAACTTTCAATAAGATTACTATTCGATATAACTGGAGCCCAATCCATATTAAAAAATGTTGAATTTGCTTTTTCAAATTGAGCTTTTTGAAAATCTCTAGTAGGAATAACTTCGGTCTCTTCTTCAATGTAATCATAAAAAACAAACTCAAGAAGAAGAGCACTGTGATGCATTGAATTGGGCTGTTGCAGCGCCAAAAGAAAATTTGAGAAATATTAAGATTTGCAGTTACAGTGGATGAAAAATGACAGCAAGGTCTGGGTTTTTTCGATTTTCCATATAAAATTCGTATGAGAAATGTCATGGAAGCTATAAAATTAAGTCACCATAGAAAATATTTTGGTCCCGAAAAAAAGTCGCATATCCAGTGTATTATCAACGCCATCTAAATACATCAAGGCCGTAACTCAGCTGTGTCGTTTGCCTAAATTGTGGAAAGTCACGAAGAAACAACAACAAGCATATGACGTAATTAAAAGGAACAACAAAACAGTGCAAATTTAGTAGGCGATTTTTCTACATTGCGGCCTTAATATCTAGACGGCGCACAAATTAAAAAATTGATACTATCTTAAAGCTTTTGTGAATGACTTATCGCATCTACAAAAAATTTCGGACCGATATCTGTCACAGTAAGAAATCAGCGGCTCTCAAAGTGTAGACAATTGATTTTGCCGTTTAAGCACATTTTTCCATAATCAAGTTTCAATGAAAACGCTGACGATAAATTCCCATAAAACTTTGCTTTATGATTTTATTTTCAATTTTTAGGTTATAATAAATATGTTAGCATAAAACTAGGGGGCTTCGCCCCCTGCTCGCTTCGCCCGCCAACCCCCGAGGCCGAGGCTAATTTCGGGCGCGGCCGAAATTTGGATACCCTTCGCTTGGGCTAAAAGTTTTTTCGGGCGTACCTATGACTTGTATTTAATCCCCCTCCTCATTCTTTTTCTTCCGTCTTGACTTGGGCTTGGTTGAAATAAGTGGGCAAATAAAAATATTTATTCGGAAATTTTATTGGGGTTGCGGGAGCATGACCCCACAGTACGATTCCATTCGTTTTTAACTCTTTTGTTGCTTTGGTAAAGACATATTAATTCAAGGTTTTGTGAAATTGGTGCAACAATTGTTTCTTAGAAGAACCAAAATGGGGGTTGGGTTTGTATGGCCACCCCATGACCCCATGGTCAAATTTGATCAATTCTTAGATATGCTTTGAGTCATCAAGAGAAACACGTTTGTGTGTAATATTGTTGAAATTGGTGCACAAATAAAAAAGGTTTTCTTAGAAGAACCTAATTTGGGGGGTTGGATTTGTATGACAGCCCCATGACCCCATGCTCCGATTTTATCCATTCTTACATATGTTTTGTGACAACAATAGAAATACATTTGTGTGAAATTTGGTTGAAATTAGTGAACAAGTAAAAATGTTTTTCTTAGAAGAACCTAATTTGGGGGGTAAGGTTTGTATGGCAGCCCCATGACCCCATGGTCCGATTTGATCCATTCTTGCATATATTTTGTGTTATCTATGGAAACACATTTGTGGGAAATTTGGTTGAAATTGGTACACAAATAAAAAAGTTTTTCTTAGAAGAACTGAAATTGGGGAGCTAGGTTTGTATGGCAGCCCCATGACCCAGTGATCCAATATGGGTGAATCAAACATACAAACAGCCTGCAACAATAAGAAGCACGTGTGAAAAATTTCAGCTCCGTAGCTTTTATAGTGGCCGAGAAAAACGCACTGCAACAGACGGACAGACGGACAGACAGACAGACAGACGGACATCGCCCAATCGATTCATCTCGTCATGCTGATCATATATGTATACTTTTTATATGGTCGGAGATGCTTCCTTCAATGCGTTACAAACTTCATGACAAAGTTAATATACCCTTTCACTCCTATGAGCGAAGGGTATAAAAAAAGTAAAAAAAAAATTTGGAAAAAAATAAAATTTAATTTTAATTATTGAAGGTCAAATTGACCCAAACTGGATTTTCACATTGAGTTTTAACAACTACCTCCAAGCGCCTCCAAGGGTCTGTTTATGCTACATTATTTCCGAAAGTCTCAAGATTACTAATATGTAAGAATCATAACCCCATAGAACCCCAGGCTACTTTTATAGCCGATTTTGTTATGTCATGTTGGCTGTTTTAGGCAGGATTTTTTAATTCTACTATAAAATATGTTGGGTCCCTTTGAACCGGAGATAGCCGTTGTTTTCATCCTATTGAACTAGTTTTTTGTATAGAGTATAAAGGGACTCTTTCTTGGCGTTCAGCCAAAATTAACCCCTTCCCCCCAGGGAGGAGCTATGGACGTGTCGGTTTGAAAAGTTCTAATAGGCGAATCAGGCGTGTCCTTGGTCAGAGCAACTCAATTTTTGGCAAAAGTCAACTTCATTTTATTAAGAATCTTTCCCTAAATTATCCTGGCTCAAGTAGCATTTCTTTTAAAGTTAAAGTAACAAATGTAAATGTCAAAAAATGATAATATCCCATTTCATTTTTTGGTCTAGGGTATAATTTATCAAATTAAGTCAATTGTATTATATGACGTTGCAAAGGTAATTTTGTGTAGTTTCATGTGTCCTCGAACCATTTTGCTGTAACTTTTACAGTTTTTGAAATAATTAAGAAAAACTGAAAAATGATCCCCCTCCCCCCATAAAATCGAAATAACTTCAAAACGGCTGATCCTATCTGCGTGAAACATATTCCATTCGATTTAGAATGGCCAAATACATTAAAATTGACATGTTTTTATAATTGTTTCCAAAATTCGGGTTTTTCGCCCCACTGTGCGGCGGCGGCGCGGCGGTGGTATTATGCGGTTACATATTTGCATTTCCTTGAAAGTAACCATATTTCATATTTTGTAAACAAAATTGAAAATTACGATGTTTTGGAGAGCACACCACGTGTGATGTTATAACCCGTTGCGTCACAGGTACGTCCAGTGGACGTATACTCGGCATATAAAACGCTATAACTCAAAAGCCTTATCCACCCCGACTGTCTGGTTTTCTTCTATTCGTTCACCAATTTGTATCTGATAATGGGGTAAAGAATATTTTTCGATCAGCATTACCCCCTGGCGTGAGTAACTGTGTTTCGCAAACCATATACGTCTATCAGACGTAGCCTGTGATCCGCACTACTTTTTTTCTGTTCGTCTAAGATTCTTCTTACTCGGAGTAGCATTTTTTTAACTTATTGTAACAAATATTAAAAAGCACTAATGAATGCGATTTTCTGGAAATTCTTGTTGTAACTGTATAAAACAACAACAACAACCAGGAATTCAAATGGTGAAGGATTTTTACTCTTTGTAATATAATTATTATTGCATAATATAATTATTATTGCGTATTTTTTTGTAAACAGATGCTAAAGTATTTTTGTATTTCAAAGTTATTGAACATAAAAATTATAATATAAAAAAAATGAGTTTTGTGTTCTAAACATTTTTTTTTGTCTGAAATATTTATATACGTAGTAATAGTTCTTTTTTTGTGAAGATATTATTTAAAAAATAGCCAAAAACGCATTATATGTAATTAATTAATTAAAAATTAAGAACGGATTTTTTTATATTATAACTACGTTTTTCTTTTTATGTTTTACTTTGCTAAAATAATGAAAAGACAATGATTAATCATTTACTAAACCAAAACACTGAAAAAAGCAAAGGCAAAATAAGAAAATAATATAATTTCCCTCACACCGAGAAAAATAACGTCCCTTAAAATTAACTCGATATCCTTTTGAAATCGAGTTACATTCCTATTAAATATAATACTTTCCTTTTAAATATATATCGCTTCAATTCAAATTCAGTCTTTTTAAATTAATGGGAAATCCTTTAAATCCAAATTTTCAATAGGAAATCATTTTAAATTAATGGGAAATCCTTTAAATCCAAATTTTCAATAGGAAACCTTTTTAAATTAATGGGGAATCCTTTAAATCCAAATTTCCAATAGGATTTTTTTTTTGTTTACACTCGCAGTTGGTCGGCAGTGTGGTAGAGCGATGTCACAATGTATGGTGTAAATTATAAACGTCGTCCCGTATAGTCTGTGTGGTGTAGTAGTTAGGGGCGTTAGTCTTCAAATCATAGGATCGCGGGATCGAATCCCACTGTAGGCAGGTAATTTATTATGCATTTTAGAGCGTAAAGAGGTAAATGAAATGTCGCCAACACCTATAGCGAGGTCTGTTATACAAAACTCATTTATGAGTAATTTTCACAGGGAAAGAACACCCTGTGAAAATTACTCCTTTTGGTGTAATTTAAAGTATTCTTTTGAGTTCATGCATTTAAAACAAAGAGTCCATCCTTTTAAATTAAAAGGAAATTTTTTCGATTTGTGGTTGTGGTCTGATTAAATTGACACTGTATCACTTTAATTTAAAGTGATTATAGATAGACTTTCAAAAGGAATACCTTATTAGTTCGAAGGGAAATCTGTTTGAATTAACAAGTCTATGAAATAAAGGGATTATACAATGATTCAAAGGGAAACAAATATAAAGCAAAATCATATTTGAATCTCTTTGAATCATATGCGTATTTTTTGAATTTACAGGATTTTTTTTCTCAGTGCATATACGTCTGTCAGACGTACCTGTAATCACAACTGATTTTTATAGCCTGTGACGCAACGGGATTAATTGAGATCTAAATGTCAAAACTAATATACCGCTTGAAGTTGAAATGAAAAAAAAAAATCAGTTTTGAAATATCTCTAAAGTTGGGATATCTGGAGCACGTTCCATTTATATACGATCTGAGTAAAAATAGTTACTCGCATTCACTTTCCGTCTCACTTTCTCACACTGCTCACAATTCTGACAGTAGTCAGAGATGACTACAGCCACCGCCATCTTGAAATAGCATAGCCGCAACTTAGCTGTACAATGCCGTCATAGTTTAGCTCTTAAATTTTGGATTTACATGAACAAACAACAACAACAAGCATATGACGTCATTAAAAACAACCCACTCCTTGAGTGCGTTCCAGAATTTAAATTTCGGATAACGTTTTTTCTAGCAATTTTAAACAGTATCTATCAATAACGGTAGAAGCCGTTTTTTTGAAGATACTGAAAGCTTGCACACTTTTTTCATAGCCAAAGAAAAATACGATATTTGATCGGCAAAACTCATGTAATGTACCTATCTCTGAATTTTTCCAGAACTGTTGGTGACGGTCCTCTCTGGGTTTTGGAAACTCTCAGCATATTTCTACAGGCAGCTCTACCTTGGATCGTGTCATCGCCGAGTCCAATGCGTTGTTGTTGCTTGTTGCTATAACTAGGTTCTTGCGTTACTAGAAATAAGGCTAGCAACTTCTGGGTAGGCTAATCCTATCATTACACTTATTGCCTTCGAGGGATATTCATATAGTGCCAAACTATTTATCAAGAAAACCTTCAGTATTTGTGCACCCGCTCCAGTATCGGATAAAAACAAGGATTATAGCACATAGTCTGCGTTTTCCCCATAGATACCTTGAGGGGTCATTTACAGTGAAAGGAGATTTTTTTGGCTCATCACAATACTTGTGGGAGAAAGAAACGAAATGCGCCAATGCTTTGTTTACCCATTCATTCCTTGATAATAAGGATGATTAACTCACCCGAAAACTTGAACAGCTGAGCGCATTCGTGAAATTGATTGACCTTGACACTTAATCCCAAATTAGGTAATAGCCGATTCACATTATGGACAAGATTTACTAAATCTGGGATTTAATTTGTCAAATTTGTGTAAAGTACCATATTGTACTGCGATTTGAATAATGCAAGTACAATATACGATACATTTTTAATTTAATGACATATGATTCGATCTAGTAGACGGTGTCGGTTTACATAAATTAGGTGGTTTTAATAAATCTTGTCCATAATGTGAATCGGCTATTAGACAACAAGTTGTCTAAAACATTTTCGGCTTTCCTCGAGTAAACCAACCTATTTCAGTGCACATTCACTAATTCTACTTCATTAAATTTGTATTTCATCCATTCATGGCTATATACGAGTGTATATAAATAAATTACAATTTCTTTCAAAAAATTATACATACACTACACATCATCATATTGAATTTTTGCACCACTGAC
Organism: Microchrysa polita; assembly: GCA_949715475.1. Lineage (NCBI taxonomy): Eukaryota > Metazoa > Arthropoda > Insecta > Diptera > Stratiomyidae > Microchrysa > Microchrysa polita. Next base: position 10,379,138 of record OX454420.1, read on the forward strand.
TTTCAAACTATAGAAACACGAAAAATGGCAGAGATTGAATCGCGTTTTCTTTTGTGTGTATGTTTGAACAACCGAAATGTATGAAAATTCTGAAAATCTCAAAATAGATTTTTCGTATGTTTTCAGCTCTTTCTATATTCTTCACGATATATTACGAACTTGTCTAGTGTAGGTGTAGCGCATAGTGAGCTTAATGCAAAATTTTCTGTTGCGCGATATTCCTGAGACGATCTTTCGACCGGGAACACCTTTCTACGGGAATTTCTTTCGATCCGGTTGGCAGTTTGAAAAAATTCTTTGTTGAAGATAGATCGTTATTTACAAATGTAAGGAAACAGAAGAAAAATAATATTTTAACAAACTTAATACAATAGTTCCAAAAAATATTACAAAATAAAAGTTGTATAATACACGAATATGGTTGATGTTTTGTGTGATTTTTGTTGAAGAAAAATTGTTTTAGTGTTTTCGTGTATCTTTAAAAAAATATTCAATAGGTTTTATCATTGTGTAATTAATTAAAGAAAAATTACGTGCGCCCATTGTTTGCAAAAAAAATAAAGTGAATTAGTGGCCTGAATTCTCAAAGCAAAATGTGTTTTAAAAATAGAAATCTATTGAATATGAGCCATTCTTCCTCCTGTTGGTTGAAGATTTTCAAAAAAATGTCATTGAAACATTCGAGACTCAACTCTTTCATTTCATTATGGTTTACAGCGAACGAGACAGGAATCGAAAAAAAATCAAGATGTTCAAGAACCATTTGGAAATGATTGGGCGGAATGAAACCCCCAGCAAGAAAGCTAAATTCTGGCAATCGTATGTGAGATCCTTGAAAGGTAAAATCAATTTTTGCCATACCGTTATATAAAGTATATGTTTGTGAAATATTCGGTGTTTTATAACGTACAGGATCCGATGACATTCGCGCCCATGACACACCAAAAATCCGATCATGGAGGCCATGGAGTGCCTACGTAGACACCCCACCAAATTTCCGTAGCATCTATGCTAAACCAGAAACACCAGCTGAACGAATTGCATCGAGTGGCTACCGTTATCTTCCAGTGCACCGGGACACTTATGGCTACTCTCCGCGAGCCATCTATGATCATCATTATAGCCGAACAAGTAAGTTAATTGAATTGATTTAATTAATTTTTAAAAAATACCCTCACACTTTACAAACATATTCATCATATACGATAGGACTTTAAATATATTGTACGAATGATGCGATGAGCCTGCTCACTTATTTTGCAATTTTCATTCGAACCGAACTAATCGTCTCTGACCAAAATTAGCTTGATGGCCAAGGCAGCTTCTTTAACACAAAAAAAAAAAGATTTACCTCTTGCTTTGAAAATCATGCAAAAATAGAAACATTTTCTTTAACACACATTTATCTAGTCGCGAAGCTTTTCTCATCAATGCATAGCTCCTTTAGACTCTATAGATCATTATACAAATTCTAAGCTTTTTTTTTATTTTATTTGTTGAGAGATAGATTATTTTTAAACATCTTGAAACTGTAGATTTTCTTCAAAAATTTTTAGTTGTTGTTGTATTTAGTGGTAGTGGCATGAAAATCATTACGTTTGGTCGATTTTCCAACCTCCCTCCCACTTTTTGCAACACAAGGCACAAGGCTGACATCGCTGATCATCGCGCTTCGTTTGGCAAAATATGTGGGGGATATGACTAAAATAGATTGAGCAATTACGTCATTTCGACCAGCAGATATAATACTCGCGTTGCGCACGATTTTCAACAAATACATATTAAAACGAATTTATGGTATTCGCGCGGCTGTACGCGCGGATGTGTTTATGATTGCGAGGATCGAGTAACATCATACGAGTATATTAACACACAGAAAAAAAAGGATTTTGAATGTATGGGTAACAAATACACAGACAATGAATGAAAGTATTTTGACGAACATCAGATCCAGTAGAGATGATTTTGAAAATAAACAGCGAAAGTTCTGAGAATATACTATCTAAATAAATAAAAAGTTGAGGTCGAATTTATTGGCAACAAAGTCCATTTTATTTGGGCAATGTGTATGAATTTTTATTGGATAATTGATATACCAAATGAAACACATAAAAAATTAAATTTACGATTTTTTTTGGGTAGGGTGCCGATAGTTTACTTGTGAAAACTTTGTAAACAATCAGAGCAGGGCGCCCACCGAAACTTGACCTTAACATTAGACTTGGAAAAAATGAATTTATTCAAAATTTATGGTCAAACTCCCCCAGTCTTGCAATTAGAATTTGAAAGTATTTGAGTTACTTTCAATATACATAAGCTTTGATTACTAGAGAAATAAATTGAATTAATCAATATTCGTGAAATCCTTGCATGTAATATGTGCAAAAAACATTTAATATAATCGAAAATTGTGCAAAATTAAGGATCTACGTGACACCTGTTCTAAACGATTTCGGATATTTTTATTTTTTACTCGGATTATTCTGAATTTGTGTCCTTGGCCCAAAAATGTCAGATGCAATTTTGTACAATTATTTCACATTATAATGTACTCTCTCACAATAAACAAAAATATTAAGCAGTTATAAAATAAATAAGTGACGTGACAGTCCAACATTGAAGCTAGGTCGTAAATATATTAGTCACCTACCATTCACATGCGATTGATGGGTTTTTGTGTTGAGATCAACAGCACACTCTGCATCTGAAATCATAGTCTATCAGTATTTGAACCAACGACCTGCGCTTCGAAGTCGAGACTACCATACCAGACTATACACAAAGTTATGGTAAAATTATATTAGCCTCAATATGATTAGCTGATTTTTGCCGTCACATAAGATGCAAACATGCGTCATCCATTAATACTTCGACGTTAAACATTTTTATCGTGTTGTTCTTTGGCCGTGATCGTTCTAGAACAGTACTTCCCAACCGGTGGGGCGCCCCCCCCCCCTAGTGGGGCGTGACGGTCGGCAAAGGGGGGCGTGGGCTCAACTCGAGTATTGATGTGATCAATTATATTACAACGGCCATGAGCTGGTAAAATGCTTCATTTCATCTACAAAATTTCTGAATCGCAGATATGATTAATTAAACCACAATAAAATATGTCCAAAGTCTATTTGATGATGATCGCTGAAATTTTTTTTCGGAATAGAGGGAAAAACCAGGAGTGCACAACCTAGTAAACTTGAATGAAATTGAAATGATGCTTCATAAAATATATCCAATGGCTTCAATTTTGCTTGTTAACGCACCGGTGAACTAAAAAAATGGATCTCGCCAGGAAAAAATGAGTTTTGGTCTAAAACCGGATTTTCGGTCAACATTTTCAATTTTCAATTCAATTCTTGACCCAATGTAGTAGGGATGTAGCCCTCCGGCAATGCCCAACTCGGCTGTATAATGGCCGCTACGTCTGCTGCGTTCTCTTCACTTCGTACCAGTCAAATTCACATCTTGCCATAGTGCGACGTTTTATGTTTTAGCCTAGAACTGAGTGTTTTATAGTTTGTGTGAAATCAATTCAATATTCAAATGAGCTAAATGAAAGCATTGACGCTGCTCATAAGCTCAAGCCAATGAATAAGGAAATCTAAAAAGGAAATGCAAATAACCGCAAAATACACTAGATATGCGAGTTTTTTTCGGGACCAAAATATTTTCTATGGTAACTAGATTTTGTAACTTCGATGACATTTCTCATACGAATTTTATATGGAAAATCATGCACAGATTAATGCTGTAACTTCGTAGAAGGGGCGTCGGAAAAATGGGGGCAATGAATACGAAATTTCAAAATGAATAGATGCTTAAAATTAATTGTTTAGCAACGTTCCTGTTGCATAATTGTATACCAACAGCATCAAAATTTACATTATTGCGAAAAGCACATTTAAATGGGATTGCAAAACGTTGCGTGGTATAAATTTGTTTAAATAAAAAAATTTAAATAGTGTGTATTCCAGTGCATTGCGGTTTAATAACCAATGAAAAAGCCAAAAATTATTAAACCATATCAGCCCCAAACACTTAATTTCCTACGCCACTGCTAGCTATAAAAAAATCAAATTGTCCCCTTTATTTTCAGATATTGCGTTTCCTTCTTTTTCTTCTTCATTGGCTCAAGCTGATCTGGTTAGTCCAAAATCTTTGTGAGATTTTTCCAAACGATGGCAAATTTTCTCTCATTATTTGTCGACGTGGCGATTTTTTAACAAAAGATAAAAAAGGGGCTAAAAAATGCCTACTTCCGTTTTTGAGCTAAATTTTCTTTGGGAGGCGCCAGATTCTGCTAGCCTTGCAAGGGGGGCATGCACTGAAAAAGGTTGGGAACCCCTGTTCTAGAAAACTATGCGACTACACACGGTCGTGAAAACACACAGTCGTGAAAACGCTATGCTCGTCAAGGAGTTAGGGCAAAACAAGAGAAGAAACTCCAATGGCAGCATCAAAAGATAAATCATACATACTACCATGCCTTGATGCAGTTATGTCGAACCATAGAATCACCTCCGTTGTCATATATCCCATGCAGGACTGCCTTTCGGTTTTATTTCGCAAGAAGGGCTCGGTCATTTAGCCATGGGCAGACGAGAGCTTCTCACCTCGTTATTTATACCACCCCGTGGCGTCGCGTCACTCGTCCTGCGGTGTAGGATGCAGACTGCACTCTATCTCTGAATTGCCTCCTGGACAGAGAGACATTAGGTGTGTTTTTTTGGCTATCCCGTGTAGGTTTTGGGTAACGAAACTCCATATAAAAAAAATGCCAGCTGACCCACCTGTCATTTTCGTTACCCAATCCTACACGGGATGTAGTAAAAAACGAACCTATTGTTGTGGCTTGTTAGTTCATATTGGCAATTAGAGCACCTTGAATTTGTCACGAAAATATTTTTTTCGGGTTCTGAGAAATTGTTTGCACGGACTTTTGTCTAGGCCTCTCCAACTAAACGGTGCATCAGGCTATTGTGTGGCAAATGTTAATGAACGCTACTGCATGGTGACATAATTTACTCTGAAATTAATGTAGGACTTAATTTTTTTTTCAGCCAGGAGCGGGCATGTCAATTCAACTGCGTCAGAGTTGACGAGACCTTTTTATAATGGTACCATGACCAGCTGAATTAAAGTTCATCTGAGCTGACTTAAATACTATTTATAACAGGCCTGTCTAAAGAAATGGATCAAGGCCACTCGGTAGTCTGTCACTAGTAGGGAATTTTTACCAAGGATTTGTTAGTCTTCATTTAAGATTTATTAGAACCAATTATGTTGTGGCACAAAAAAAAACTAACGATGGATACGATTGATGTGTTCAGTACTTTGGTGACTAAGAAACTACATTTCAAATTTTTGGGCAAACTTTTTGCTGTAAAAGTATTCCTCTCCCCTGTACTTATGGCGTGGTTGTGGTGGAAACTCTAGACACCCAGTAGGTTATTTGTAAGCGTGTCCCTTATAGCAGCGGAATCTACGATGCTATGGATTTTCCTGAGGAAAGCAAGTGGTGATACCGTACAGTAGTGCAACCAGGATCTTGTCATGGATGGGACTAAGACCATCCGTATTGTCTAACATTGAGCCATTGCTTTTTTTGTGCTGTTTTTAGGTCCCATTGCAATCAGAAGAAGTCATTACACTTTGTCGTGTTCCTGATTCTCACGGAGCTTCAGGACCTGGTAAATGCTAAAACAAAATAGTGCGGCTTAAGAAAGGAAGGACGCAACTGATTGTGCGCGATAACCGATTTCGTAATCGTCGCTCCATAGAATACCATGAGGGCGGATTGGTTTCTCTCATATCGACTTAGATTTTGGTTGGTCCTTTTCATTGCTTGATAGCGTCCTGGAATAAGTGATTATACATATGTTGCCGGTACACAAAGAGTGACATCGCGGTGGATCTTTTCTGTAGATTGGCTGAAGTTGGGCTAATATTTTTCTCCTCCGAGCGTTCTATTTTGCGTAGGGGCGTAGGAACCTTTCCAGCCAAGGCAGACTCTACAGCCTGTTCTTTGGTGGCACCTTCGGCAATGGCCTTTCCATATCCCTCCCCCTTAACCCATGGCAAAAATTAGTGTACCTTTTTACTGCGTATATTGGGCAGTGCATTCAACAATTTTGCATCAAACATTTCTTTTTGTTTTGGATGTTTGGGTTTGGAGCTATTTTGAACCAATTGTACTATACTATTTATGGGTGTTGGCAAAAACCGATGTCGAATGTATGAATCCACAAAACTTTATACTCAATATTGAAGACTAATCAGCGAACTTCCACAAAAGCTTTTGGCTTCAAGAAATTATCGGTTGTCATTTCATTACAACTCCGTAAAAAAATAATGTTTGAAGTTCGGAAACGGAAAACACTAAGGAAAGTAAATCTGAAACATTGATCATCTTCCATCCCAAAAACTAATTTTTGCAGGCTTTGTAATGGACGAGTTTCATAGGAGTTTCAAAATAAAAAAAAAATAATCTTCAAATCAATTGTTTAAGTTAAATTTGTTGCAAGCTTGTAATTTTACTGCTATAGATTTAAATAAATAAATAACAGGCGCGACAATCCAACATTGGACTAAGGCCGCAGGATGTGTTAGTGACATCCTATTTCCAAGATCTTATCTGCTTTTTGTTGAGGTAATGAGATCAGCATCACGCTCAGCAGTGTTATTTATCCCCATAAATGGGTACTCGTTTAACATCTGAGTGAGATCATAGTCCGTCACAAGCTCGTGAGTTCGAAAAACACCATGGAACACGGTGAGATTCGAACTCATGACCCTGTGCACCGAAGGTGCGCGCACTAACCGCTAGACCAGCCAGACTACATAGATAGACTATAGATTTAAAGGTTACATTTAAAAACCATGCTTTTCACCTTTAAAGGGTGTTCCAGCGAAATTTCAAATTAAAAAAAAAAATTACTTTTGCGATCAACCAGTTCGAAGTACCGTTATTAGATTGATAAACAAAAATGAAATTTCTCTTATTTTTTTAAATCTTTTATAATTGCAACCGAAAAAGTAAAACTGAGGTCGAATTTTACCCAAAAATTTCGGGACACCATAGGAAGCATCATACGCATCATTATACTTAGACAGTGTTCCACACAAGAACCTGACAATTTTCAAAATGTTCTATAAAATCGATATTCGTAGACTACACTCCTGTAAAAAAAAATGAATGGTGCACGTTTTTAACGCCAAACTTTTGGAGGGTTTGGCATAAAATTTGTTATAGGGTGTCATATTGTGCTGAGTGTTTCAGGTGGCGGAAAATGTGACATGAATATTTGAACCACGAAGCGAAAAGCTTGAGCTCAAACAAAGTGTGAATTAAAAAGAAAATTGAGATTTTCCGCACAACCGTGATCTATCTAAAGGTAAGCTACGAAGCTAAACGCCTTAGTTCTGCTATGAATCATTCCAATTGTAGAGATTAGTAGGAGCGGCATAATGTGAAATTGCGCCTCTGGGCTATTACCTGGTTGAACAAAAATTAGGTAGCACGGTGAAGTTGAAATGAAAACCCTGAGCTGGCACTGAATAATTGCTGCTGAGTTTTATAACCTTCTATCTCTTGAATTCTGAAGATAATTATTGGGTCCAGATTTTTGGCTTTCAGCATCGGGTTTCAGGTTCGAATCCAACTGTAGACTACAAAAACTTGTCTAGTATTTCGAAAATTTATCCTTGTACCGAAATTCCATCCCGTTGAAATGGGGAAACACAAATCGGTAAAACGTGCTATTGATCAGAAAATGCAACTCATGTCGAGGCCTAGCTTTAAAATCATATTTCACTCTCTGGCCCTTCTCCCCTGTATCCGTCTTGCGCTCTTGCAATCAAATATACAGCAACATTCAATATTTTGTCATTAAGTGGAAGGATCTTTTTTTTTTTAGTTTTTTAAAGAAGAATATTTTTTATATAAAAAAAATCGACTATTTTTTAATTTTCTACTTTTGGGCTCTCTATCGAACTCTTACTTGAAAAATAACTGGCGCGACAGTCCAACATTGAACTAAGTCCGCAGATGTGTTAGTGGCATCCAAGTTCCAAGATCTAAACTGCTTTTTTTTGAGGTGCTGAGATCGACAGCACGCTCTTCAGGAGTGTTATTTATTCCCATAAATGGGTAGGGGGAGTCCGGGAGAGTTGACCATATGGGAGACTTGAACCAGTTGAGTTTATTCCTTGGAATCTAACGACTAGAGGTTGATTTTTGTTTGTATTCTAGGCCGCATCTGAATACCATATCCAAATGTCGGACACTTGTCTGTTTCGGAAAATAAACGGAAAAATATATTTTTCATGACAAAAAGTCAAAAATTAATTTTTCAAATAATTCTATTTTTTTTAATCGATAAAAAGTCAATACATTTGTTTTAGTGCACTGCAGACATCTTCTTAATTAAGTATTTAATCAGAATATAACGAGTTTTCCTACTTTGGTGAGTCGTAGTCCAGCTCAGAGCATTTTTACCCAAAAGAGCGCCAACCGGGAGACTTGAACCATTAAGAAACTGACAGATGGTTCAAGTCTCCCGCCCTTAAAATATATGTAATTTCAGCTAATTTTTGGAAAATGTTTCGAAAATTTATTCAGGAGTATACATTCAGGTGCGGAACCCCTTTAACTTAAAAACCTTTCTTAGCCTTGTGGAAATGACGTCCGGGTGGACATAAATTAACATAAAACAAGGGGGCTTCGCCCCTGCTCGCTACGCTCGCCAACCCCCAGGGGCCGAGGCTAATTTCGGGCGCGGCCGAAATTTGGATATCCTTCGATCTCCTTGGGCTATAAGTTTTTCCGGGCGTACCTATGACTTGTATTTAATCCCCCTCCTCATTCTTTTTCTGCCGTCTTGACAAAAGTTTTGGGCTTGGTTGAAATAAGTGGGCAAATAAAAATATTTACTCGGAAAATTTTATTTTATTTTATTTTACAGTACGATTCCATTGGTTTTTAACTTTTTAGTTGCTTTGGTAAAGACACATTAATTCAAGGTTTTGTGAAATTGGTGCAAAAATGTTTATTAGAAGAACCAAAATGGGGGTTGGGTGTGTATGGCCACCCCATGACCCCATGGTCAGATTTGATCGATTCTTAGATATGTTTTGTGTCATCAAGAGAAACACGTTTGTGTTGAAATTGGTGCACAAATAAAACATTTTTTCTTAGAAGAACCTAATTTGGGGGTTAGATTTGTATGGCAGCCCCATGACATCATTATCCGATTTAATCTATTATTAGATATGTTAAGTGTCATCAAAAGGAAAACATTTGTGTGGAATTTGGTTGAAATCGGTGCACAAATAAAAAAGTTTTTCATAGAAGAACCTAATTTGGGGGGTTAGATTTGTATGGCAGCCCCATGACCCCATGGTCCGATTTGATCGATTCTCACGTATGTTGTGTGTCATCAATAGAATTACATTTGTGTGGAATTTGGTTGAAATCGGTGCACAAATAAAACATTTTTTCCTAGAAGAACCTAATTTGGGGGGTTATATTTGTATGGCAGCCCCATGACCCCATTATCCGATTTGATCCATTCTTAGATATGTTAAGTGTCATCAAAAGAAACACATTTGTGTGGAATTTGGTTGAAATTGGTGCACAAATAAAACATTTTTTCTTAGAAGAACCTAATTTGGGGGGTTAGATTTGTATGGCAGCCCCATGACATCATTATCCGATTTGATCTATTCTTAGATATGTTAAGTGTCATCAAAAGAAAAACATTTGTGTGAAATTTGGTTGAAATCGATGCACAAACAAAAAAGTTTTTCTCAGAAGAACCTAATTTGGGGGTTTGGGTTTGTATGGCAGCCCCATGACCCCATGGTCCGATTTGATCGATTCTCACGTATGTTGTGTGTCATCAATAGAATTACATTTGTGTGGAATTTGGTTGAAATCGGTGCACAAATAAAAAAGTTTTTCATAGAAGAACCTAATTTGGGGGGTTAGGTTTGTATGGCAGCCGCATGACCCCATTGTCCGATTTTACCGATTCAAACATACAAACTGCCTGCAGCGAAAAGAAGCATTTGTGCAAAATTTCAGCTTCATAGCTTTTAAATTGGCCGAGTAAAACGCGTAGCAACAGACGGACAGACAGACAGACGGACATCGCCCAATCGACTCCCCATGTCATGCTGATGATCATATATGTATACTTTTTATATGGTCGGAGATGCTTCCTTCAATGCGTTACAAACTTCATGACAAAGTTAATATACCCTTCGTTGACTCTACGAGCGAAGGGTATAAAAATCACATAATTTATACTAGGATTCAATTGAACGCTCTTAGTCCAGTCACAAGCCAAAAAGAACACGATTACGTTTTTTTCGTAATATATGATGAGAACGATAAAACTTTTTCACATGTCCGTCAAAAATATTACATTTTTGGCAATTTCAAATGTATGGTCATGTCGCCCTCTATGGTGGCCCAACTCTCCCGCCAGTTGGGGAGACATTTTGAGGATTGTGAATAAGGAGATCTGTGCCATACACTATGGATTTTTATCAATAAATACCAATCAAATTTTAAAGGTAACATCACGCACTATGTAATAAATAAATAAATGGCATCAATTTATCCAATGGATAACTTTTTATCCGCGATGAAGCAAAAACTCTCCCGGACTCCCCCTACTCGTTTTCACATCTGAGTGAGATCATAGTCTGTCACGTGAGTTCGAAAAGCACCATAAACTGAATTGGTTTACGGTGAGACTCGAGCCCATGGCTCTGTGCACCGAAAGTATGCGCACTTGCCACACAACACACACTAGACTACATATCCTTCCTCAATCAAAATTTACAATACAATTCCTTGTACAGAAGTCACTATAATAATAAATGAACGAAATGAAAAACCATTAGATAAACATACTAAAAAGCACTTGTTAGTATTTCTGCAAAGTTTTGTATATATTGGCTTTAAATGTTCATATGTTGAAGATAATATGAAGTTCTCTTCGAACAAAGGGATAAGCGTACATGCACTTGACCTTGATTTGCTCAATTAGAGTCTTAGTTCTTCCACCACAACAGAGAAGAAGTGTAGCAGCATCACTTTCGCAAAAACACTCAAACACACTCTCTACACACACTCAATTCAACTTACTATGGATGTGTTTTATATCTATACAGACAAAAAAAGAAAAAGTTGTTAAGCGAAATTATTTTATTTTCAGCATAAATATCATCCTAGCATGAATATAAAAGAACAAAAAACAAGAAAGAATAAAACACAGGCCGTCACTTAGCTCTCTACTCTCGTACTAACTGAATTATATATGTATAATCAACGATCAACTCAAATGAATTTCTATAAAAAAAATTAAACAATTTATATTACTACAATCGAATACTGACAGTATAATAAAGATGCACGCATGCCTATATAAAACACAGCATAATAATAGTCAGTCAATAAATATTTTTTTTTCTTTAATGTGCCAGCCTTATATCGATAGACGAGAAGGAAAACATAATAATATTAATTTATGCTTTTATTTAAACTAATAACAATGTTATATATGTGAATCTATACGCAATAATAATTTTGTAATAACCTTAAGATCTAACTGACCGCCGAAACTTAACACAAAAAAAGGAACAAAAGAAACGATTTCGTCCGCGCTTCGAAACTATGTATGAATTGTAAAAGTTACGATATTATTTTCAATAAAGATATTTTTTCGGAATAAAGGATTTTTCAAGTGACACTATTATTGTAAAAGAACATTTTTTTTGCAAGAGTAGAAAGTATAGGTATGTCGGGCACTTCATATGACTTTTACTATCCAGGTACATATTTCTTAATTTTAATATTTTTTTTTGCATTGCATGCGCATTTTGAAATCATCATCAATATCATTGAATTCTGCTTTTTTGCTTCATTGTGCAAGACTATCGATTAGAAATAAATGTATGTCTCATCATTTATCTACATATGTATTTATTTTCATTAAAACTAATGTCTTTCTTCAAATCGTCCTTTTATCGTTAACTTTGATTTTCAAAAAACCAAATCATTATTGTGTGTATGGGCTTATAAATATAGTTGAAAGATTTTATTGTGAAAAAATAGTTTCAATAAAAAAGTAATTGAATCCTATTTAACTTTTCCAGTTCCTCTTGCAAATTACGATGTTGAAAAGGCCTGGAACGACCATCTCAAACGAATGGCAGATATCGAACGCAGGTATGACCGACTATCTGATATTAAAAATTAGTCATATTTAGACAAAAGAAATTATTATAAAAAAAATATTTATAATTTTTCAGGTATCCTTCCCGTTACGGACTATACTTGAAAGATTGGCCAAATGCAGTTGTCCCACTGGAATATGAGCCAGAAGATAAGCCTCTTTTCTCTGGTAAGGAAGTCTAAGAAAGAAACATTAACCATGGATCCAAAAGCACATAAATATATATATATAATACATATATTAAAAACTGACATCATATATAAATGCAAAAAGGATTTCTGTCTCGTAAAATATTCATAGTTTTAAAACTTAATATACATAATAACTAATATATAGAGAAAATACCAAAAACAAAGAAGAGAAATAACGAAAGAATTTACGATAGAAAAGTGTAGTGAAGAAGAAATTTTAGGGCAAACAAAAATTTAGATTTCTTCAAAACCATCGACCTTAACAAGAAAACAAAACAAACTTATGATCAAATTGGCCAGCAACAAAAGAATTTTTTCAAATCCAACCAATCAAAAAATTTGTTTTGAGGCGTGGACTTTTTTCTATAAAAAAACAACATTTAGAACAACAATTGGGCTTTTTTCTCCACGACCTCTTAATCAAATTAACAATTCAATTTAACAACAAAAGCGTGGTGCTATTATAACATCAACACAATCCACAATATATATGTAAAAAAAAATCAATCAAGTTCTTTTTGTTGATCCAGCTATTTGCATAACGAAATTATTTTTACTGCAAATAAAAAAGCTAAGCTTGTATTTTTTATTGTTATTATTTATTTCTTATGTCGATACAACGTAATAATTAATATTGATAAAAACAGCTTAGGGTTCATCATCCTCACAATATGTCATCATCTGTCATCACGCAAACACATGCACGTAACATTATTTCAAACGAAATGAAGAGCTCAACTGTTATTGTTTTTTAATAAACAAGCTTTACTGAGCTTTTGAACACATTTCTTTGACATCATATCGTGTTTTTATGGACTTTATGTTTTTTTTGTCTCAAAAATGCAAGCTTGCTTTTGAAATTTTGCTATCGAAATTCGATTTATTTTTTAAAAATCTATTTATTTAAATTCCGTTTTGAATTTCGCATTTATTTTTACGATAAACTATGAATACATACATTACACATAACAAATAAAATATTGTCGACAATATTTTACTAGCCAGTATTCTCTAGGCGAAAATTACAAGAGTAGAGAGATGAATAATTATATCTACATACATATATACATATAGAGCTAACGAACCAAACGGTATAGTTGTACTTATCATTAGAAGTAAATATGTATACAAAATACCAAAAGAAAATAATGGAAACTTACTATATAATAATTTTCAACTTATACCCATATTTCTTGTTCTTTATAATTAATTAATTTATTTATTCCCAAAAAAAAGAATTTCTTTTGTTTTAAATAAAACGAAATATTTTTAAATAAAAACAAAGAGGCGTTTCTTTTAATTTTTGTTTTTTGAATAAAGGGTACTCCTCTTCCAAACTAAAGATATCCACATTATAATAAACTCCCAGTAGTAGTAACAAATTATTTTTAGTAACCAAAAGCATGCTAGTAGAATTACTAGATGATACATTTTTTTTTTATTCAAAGCAATGCCACCAACATTAACAGATTTCATTATTTTTTTTTGTTGACGTTATTTTTTCATTTCGTTTGTTTTGATGTATTGAGACATAAAAAAATGTGTTTTTTGTTAAGATGTTCATGTTTAAGTGTGCAATGCATTATTTTTATAATCTTCCGTTTGGATGACTTTAATTTCAATTAATCTGATTAAAGATGTTGTCCAATTTCAATGCAGGCTAAGATTCGATGTCGATAGCGTCACGATAACCGATCCGCAGTTTGAGATTCTTACCTAATTTCAAGGAAATCTTAAGTTCAATTTCGACAAGAAAGCTTGATTTTTTAAACATATAAAACATTTGAAAATAATTGATTGGAAAAATTAATATAGGATAGATTTGATTGTTTTTTTTTTTGTAAAAAGAGACGTGATTCTCTTTCTCTGTATGTTGAGAGTTGTGGTTTTAAGTTTAACTTACTGAATGCTTCTGCAGTTAGTAATGATAAGATGCATGTGCCAAGCAGGATGTTTTTCTTTAAATTGGTGAATCATAATACGTATACTCCTATATGTTTCCTATTTATCCTATATTTGTAATACTTTTTCTTCTTTCCCTGTTCGGTTTTCCTCTCCAATATTTCCAATGGATTCCTAATATTATTAATAATTCCTAAATATCCACTTTTCCAATGTACATATTGGCTACATGAAAAATTATGTCACAAAACAGACTAGATAAAAGTAGCTACATAGAAATGTATCACTGAATTACTGGGTGTGATCCGTATTTTTTGTACCATTTTCCTCTAAATTGGGAGAGTTCTGGGTTCAAGTCTTTCTCAGGCATATTTTGATTCTGACAAAAAATAGCATCTTGTTTCATCCTTTGTGGAAGATTATAGTAAACATATTCAAAATAACTCGACAACGTCAACTATCTGTTCTGTTTTTTTTTTGTGAATTAAAAATACATACCTATGAGAATATGAGTCAATTCATTAATTTCAGAGATGTTTCGAACCGGTCAAGAAGCTTCGCCATTAGGATCTGACGCATTAAAAATTATGTATACTTAAAATCCCTACAAAAAAATTGGTAAAATCGAAAGGTCTTCTAGTTGATTTACTCTTGTCAATGTATAGTCCCAATCCTGGGATTGGTTACATCGCCTGTCGGCCAGAATAGTGACATAAATCAATTTTTTTATTTTTGAGATTATGGGACTAACAGAGATAGTGTTATCCTTATCCTTTGCCCTTTAAAAATCACTCTGAAATATTTTGCCTAGTTTTTGCTAGCGATCAACATGTCACAATATTCATGCTGCTATGTAGGAACACAAGAAGAGAATGCAAGAATACGCCGCATGCGGCTCACCTCGTAAATATGTGCGGCCCGCGACCAGTACAAAGAAACACAATGTGTATCAGCCAAAGGCGTACGCAGAAAAATATTTCGGGAGGGGTTTTAGGCAAGAGAATCCGTTGGCCAATGAGCCAAGCGAGTGGATATATTACAGTTGCTGAACGCGACCAAATTACGAATTTCAAACGAAAATGTCAAATGGAAATTTTAAGGTCAGAAAAAATTATATCTGTGTTCTAATTATTATCTGCAATTTACAGCAGAGGTCTAAGTATATATGTATGTATAATTGCAAACTCTATTTTTATTTAATTGAATTTCTGTTGGAATTTTTATTTTGGTAATGTTTGCTTACTAAGCATTTTTAAGCTATGAATAATTAGATTTCTTCTCCCTCTTGCCTATTATTTTGTCAAAGGTCCGCAGGACTTAAATGCAAGATAACTGTTGCTATCAGTATCAATCTGAAGTTAGTATGGAACAAAGTGAAACATTCAATTCGAGTTGTCCTTTCTCCTTTCTCCGTTAATCAAATATAAATAATTTACCAACTTCTGAATAGCAGAAAAACATGTTTACGGTGGCCCTTTTTTGTGCAGGAAAATACTACTTCCTCAAATTGTTTTGTCCCGAAGAACCTTATAGTTATCTGCCTCGGTTATATTATAACGCGAATTCGTATCTTTTAGCTTATGGAAAAAGAATATCTTATCTTTTTATTTAAAAAAAAGTTGGCCAAGCTTCAAAGGACCGGAAATCGGTATACGGTATTTGGTGAGAAAAACATTTAGACAAAAAATTTTCTGAACATAACAATTCCAGTCCAAGTACCCGATTTTTTGCCTTTTAGCTTATTAACACATTCACTGTCTGACCACGTCTTGCATCCGAATATATGTATATCAAGAGACGCGAGAGCGTCTCGCCCGCCAAAGGAAAAAGAAAAACGAAAGCGAACAAGTCTATGATTACCGGAGACAACTTGCTTTTTTGTTTGATCAGGCTACAGCCTTCCAGGCAACAGCCCCCAAAAAATTTTGTTTACCAAAATATTCCACATATCCTGTTCTAGTGCCTTTCCAAATAAAATCTTCGATCGGCACAATAACGGGTGAGATATATGCAATAAACGGTGAAATTTTCACCCTCACAGACTTAAGCGAGTAACCCAATTTCAGAATGAAGACTACAGTTGCAGAAAGACTTGCTTCTACTGTCTCTCTTCGTGATGGGATTTTTATGAAATTTGGAACGAATGATACTCTGGTGGTCCTTCTAAAGAATCAATGTCTTCCATTTAGATAAGTGGATGGAATAACGGTAAATTAATAGGTAAAGTTAACAAAAGATTTCCAACAATTGCGTCTATCGGCTCATCGCATTGACCATTTTTTAAAACACACTGCGGCATTGGGACATTTGGATATTGGGACACCGGGAGACTGGGAGACTAGGATCTTGGGGTAGTGGGATATTAGGAAATTGGGACTTTAGGGTCTTGGGACATTAGGACATTGGGGCATTAGGCACAATGGGGAAACAGGGACGTGGGGACATCGTCATATTGGGGCATTGGGACATCGGGATATTGGGGCATTGGGACATCAGGATATTGGGATATTGGGACAATGGGACATTGGGACACTGGGACATTAGGACACTGGGATATTAGGACATTGGGACATTATGACCTTGTGACAATCGGACATTGGGACATTGGGACACTGGTACATAGGGGCATTGGACCACTGAGACATCGGAATGTTGTGACATTGGGACATCGGGATATTCGCACATAGGGGCACTGGGATATAAGAACATGTGAACATTAGGGTCTTGGGTCATTAGGACATTGGGATATTAGGACATCAACACATTAGGACATTGGGACATTAGGTACAATGGGGAAACTGGGACGTGGGGACATTGGGGCACTGGGACATCGGGATATTAGTACATTGGGACATTGTAACATTGGGATATTGGCACATTGGGATATTGGGACATTGGGATACTGGGACATTAGGGCACTGAGATACAGAGACATTGGGGCACTGGGATATCAGGACATTAGGCTATTGGGACCTTGGGACACTTGGTATACTGCGACATTGGGACACTGACCACTGGTACATTAGGACATTGGGCCATTGGGATATTATCACATTAGGATACTGGGACATTTGGGACATTGGGGTACTGGGATATTAGGAAATTGGGGCATTAGGACCTTGGGACATTAGGACAGTTAGACATTGGGATATTAGGACATTAGGTGGGAGACTGGGACATTGGGATATTCCGATACTGGGACATTGGGACACTAGGGTAGTGGGACATTCGGACATTAAACCATTGGGGCACTGTGATATTTGCACATTGGGACAATAGGACCTAAATTGGGACACTGGGACATCAGGATATTGGGACATTGGCACATTAGGATATTAGGACATTGAGACACTGGGATATTAGAACATTGGGACATGAGGACACTGTGACAATGGACCTTAGGGCATTAGGACATTGGAACATTGGGACACTGTGACATTGGGACAATGTGACATTGGGACACTGGGTCAGGGGGGCATTAAGACAGATCAGCAACAGAACGTTAACAAAGCGTTGGCAAGGCAACAACAGAGCGTTAGCAGATCGTTAACAGAGTGTTAACAGAGTGTTAACAGAAAATTAACAGTGCCTTAACAGATCGTTAACAGAACGTAAATCGAGTAATAAAAGAAAGGTAACAGACCGTTTACAGAGCGTTAGCCGAATGATTAAAGAGAATTAAGAGAACATTAACAGAACGTTAACAGAGCATTAACGAAAAGATAATAGAGTGTTAAGAGAACGTTAATAGAGCATTAACAGAGTTAACAAAAAATTAACAGATTACTAACAGAATGTTAGCAGAGCCATAACACAAAGATAGCACAAATATATTTTGCACAAAATACATATTAACAAACTATACCCATTTCATCCCAAAATTATTTTAAAAAAAGCTCAGCAACAGCCATTTGTGGCGTGTTTGCAATTGCGTTTGCAGTATCTATTTATTTTAAAGAAGACCCTGTGAATATAACTTATGATATTAAATTTATGGGATATGCTGAACAAAAACCTATTGAAACTTTTCCCAAAACAAAAATATTAGTTGGCTATAAGTATGCAAAAATATATGATATCTGACCAAAAACAATAGAGTTGTAAAAGTCAAAGAAAAATTCATCTGCCGCAAAAAGAATACATATCACTCCAATCCGCTGCTCATATCTAATTTTGTTTGCTGGATGTACTTTTGTTTTAGGTGTAAATGCTGGAGAAGTTTAAATGTACAGGACTACTTCTTAAAGTAATTTGGAGGGAGCCGTCAAAGTGGCAGTGAATAAAATGTTAAAGCTCCCACCAAATTATTTTAAGAAGTAGTCCTGTACATTTAAACTTCTCCAGCATTTACACCTAAAACAAAAGTACATCCAGCAAACAAAATTAGATATGAGCAGCGGATTGGAGTGATATGTATTCTTTTTGCGGCAGATGAATTTTTCTTTGGCGGGGTAACTTTTACAACTCTGTTGTTTTTGGTCAGATAAATATGTACATGACTTAAATAGTCACATATGACTCATAGACGTGAACGGGAAGGAAGACTATGTGCTCAAGTGTGCGTGTTAAGCTTTATGGGTGCATTCGTTTGTTTCACACCACATCAAAAACAAATTTTCGTTTATTTTCAGCCAGGAAGTTAATTTATGTCAGCCGAACAATTTTGGCTACCAATGTTGTTTTGGCCGGTGCTACAATGTTTTGACCAACTGTTCAAACAAGTACAATTTTTTTTTTCGCTTGCAGATCAGATTCCAAAAAAAATGCACTTGTTATGATTGTCTACCCGCACTAAATGTGAAGCGGGACGGCAGCGGAGGGCCCCACTGCTGTTTCGTGGGATGCGGAGGCTGTGTCCCAAAAATTCATAGTTGTTTACTGTTTACTGTTCAAAATTTGGCAGAAATCAATTCACAAATAGTGGTTAACGATCCAAATTTTGAAGTTCTAAATTTAATTGAAGAACATTTTCAAAAGATGGCATTTTGGAAGGATATAATCTCGATATCGTTATTGACTCAGATATATAGTTATATTTTAAAAGTAATATTCTGTTATTAGTTTTCGAAAAAAATTACAGGTGTTTTCGAAATGTTTATCCTGCGGGCGCTCAAACCTGAAGGCAGTTAGGTCAGGTCAGGTTTTGAGTTTGACACCACTGATCTTAGTTGTTTTCTATCGTAAAAGTGTCATTGTGCATAAAAAAAAAAACATTTTTTTTCTATCGAATCCAGAAATCGTATCATGATTTTTGTCAATATTTCCGCCTAAGGTGAATACTACACCTACACAGAAAAGTTTTGACTCGAACATCACTTGTTACCAAATCTATTAATTACCGAGGAATATTTTTTTATTTTCTTTCAATTAATTAAAAACTAAGATTGTTTACAAGAATCTTCTTTACGAATGGTTGCAATTATTCGCGCATAGTTAACCCGTTTTTTACACTTATAAAACTTGTCAAATTTTATTTTGTGCTCCTATAAAAAATTATAGTTTTTGGTTGTGTAACTATTCTTGCCGACAGGCGCATGTAATTATGAGAATGAAACATCATACGCTGCGGGAGACATAATATGTATATTCACCAAGATGCGAAATGCAACTTTTCTAGAACTATGCAGCCGATAAAAATCTGCAGAATGTACTATAGCAATAGAAGGATATAAAACATATATATGTCAAATCAAAATTGTTCACCTAAACTTCTCCAGGATAAGACTACCAAACTCTGTCGTCTGTTGAACAATTCAAAACATCTGGGACTAATGCACCTATAGACGAGGAATAAAGGAGTAGGTCACAGAGCTCACATGCATCCGTGCCTTTGTGGATCGGCGATAAAAATTTGAATACTCAAATTGGCTGCAGATTAGAAGACGACGAACTTGGCGCTTCAGTAAATAAATTCTATAAATTAAAGTCAATCTTAATCGTATGGGTGTTAAACTGAACTGAACTGGATGTTGGGGTAATTTGGCCAGGCAGTGGCGATCCTACGTAGGAGATTGTTGATGGAATAATAAGCACAAGTCATTACAAGCGTTAACAACAGAAAATTGGTACCGCAGTTTTAACAGACGAAAACTAAGGAAGAGAACCTTTTCGACCATCAGCATACAAGAAATCTCCGAAGAAATCTAATCAGAAGGGAATAAGATCAAGGGACTCAGCACCATATGGATGACATCCTGATGTTTTCTTTCAAATAAAATAAAAACTAAAATTGATTATGGCCCAGATCTGATCAGCGGAGAAGTAGGACAACTGGAACTACTATGGTGTTTTTCAATGTTTGTAAACTGGCTTAGTGCGCTTACGGAGCACAGGGGTTCATGTCACACCGTAAGCGAATTCAGTTTATCCAGTACCCGATTAACCACGTGGCAGAAGGTGGTAAAAGCCACGGACCCCGCGTTTCAAGCAGCCCCGCATTTTTCTCAAACAAAAATGATAACAACCAAGATGTCAACGAAATTCTAAAAGCCAGTTCCCTCTAAATTGTTATAACACGTTATCGTTGAACAATTTACGTCAGGGTGTTTCAAAATTATAGCAAGGTTACCATTGCATGAAAATACAGAAATATTTCTTTTTAATTCATGATGGCAATCCCGTAAACCTACGTCCACAGTGTTTCAGATTCACATTATAGCAGGACATAAGAGTTTTGAAGTTTATGTTGAGAAATGTATTTGCACACATCCATAGAATTTAGAAATTATATACAATTAAATCTCTCATTCATAGTGGCGTACCGCTTTAAACGTTATGAAAAGTGGGGGCGAAATTACCTGTTTAAAAAATTATTCAACATTCTTTCACAAAAATGTTAGTTTTTCATTGCAAGAATTCCAAGATTTTTTATTTTAATTAGTAAAACCGAGTAAATGTAGAAGGTGTTAACGTAAATTTGGCCTTCTGGTATGCGCTACGTTAGTATCTTTATTATGGGCCTTTTTTAGCTAGATGTTTGGTTGTAGCCTTTTATCAACCTGAATAATTTCAATCGAAAGCTATATTAATGGGCAACACTTTTAAAATTAAATATGTATTTTCCCTTATTTGATCACTTAGGTATCGGAAAATGTTGAATTTTTAAATTTGCAAAGGTCGTTCAAAAAGAGACAATTTGTCTACAAAAATGTATGGTTTAACTAATTAAAATAAAGATCTTGGCAAACTTACACGAGTCATTGAAAAACATTTTTGTGAATCAATTTCAAAACAGATAATTTTGCCCCTATTTTTCATAATGCCTTGAGAGGTACGCCACTGTGCAAGAGGGATATAATTTTCATTTCCAGATGACTATAATAAAACCGAAATATTAATTTTAGAACCACTTTATTAGTTTTGTAAACCGAAGTTCCATGGGCCTCGCGCTCAACTTTTTCCACGGACCCCGCACTTGCTTAATCCGGCACTGAGTTTAACATGTTTTTGAACTCACCATGTCGGACTTTCTCACTCAGATGTTAAACGAGCACCCATTTATGGGGATAAATAACTGTGATGAGCGTGGAAGCCACAGTTTCTAACACCGCATAACTCGTTTAGCTTTACTCCTGATTAGAAGGATTTTTGAAATTTATCATGTGCATCATCATAATTGCCTTCACGAAAAAAGTATCTTAATTAATTGTTCAACAAAAAAAGTTAATTTTGATTTAGTTACGGGAAAAAATTATGCAGTTACGAGATTCTTCCGCGGAACACCACTGATACTTTCACGGATGACCTTCGGTCTGCGGTCCACCGGGTTGGAAAACAGCGCACTAGATGCATTAAAATGGTTCAAAAGGTAAGTGCAATTGTACTATCTATCTATAGGAACATAGCAAGAATAATGAAGAGCTTTAATCGTGCCCCTGACTACCGAACTAAAAAGATAGATTGGCTGAATTCAAATTGTACGAAAACGACCGGACGGGTAAACTTGAAAGACAAGAACCATCGTTCGTACAATCTGAATTGCACAATGCTTGTCTGCTGGCCACTACAAAAGCTCTCGCCGTCCGTTTATTAGCACAAACACCCGGCGAGAGCTTTTGTAGTGGCCAGCAGACAAGCATTGTGCAATTCAGATTGTACGAACGATGGTTCTTGTCTTGCAAGTTTACCCGTCCGGTCGTTTTCGTACAATTTGAATTCAGCCATTATGTTGTTCTTACCGATTATTCAGCAATCGATCATAATACCGTACTAAATCTCAATGATCCTGTAAGATACATCCAACCTAGATTTCGTATGAAATTAAACTCAACTGTCGTTTGATACGCCCTAATAGAAGGTATAGTTAAAATAGATATTAAATTTGAGTAAAAACGTGTGAAACGTACTTTTAATGACTGGTTATCTGCCATTATTGGTTATTTGTAACGGCTATTTTTTCATAACCAGTGGCGTATTGTACGGTGTTCCATGTGTTCTTTGGAACAGTATGGCCCGTACACTGGCAATATTTGATACGCATTAAGGATAATAATCGGAACAATTGTATAGTCTCTTTTCTAGTTTTATTATTTATTTACAATCAATACTGCAAAATATTTAAAAAAAATATGCCCTTAATGGAAGCCATAACTGTAAAAAAAAAAACACTTTTACATGCTCATTACATTGACAGGGACGATAAACGAAACGATGGTGATTTTTGGAACCTTAGTCAAATCTCGGGCAAATATACTATGTTGCATAAATCCTGAAAATTTTAATTTCACTTACATCTCTTTTTTTTTTAATCTACGTCAGTATCTATTAACTGTATCGAACCAAAATAGCAATTTCATGAATTTTTATTAACTGTATAAACAGGGTTATTGCTTAAGTCGACCTATTCCCTGCAACACGTTATAATAGGGTCAAAATGCAACAAAAGGAGGCCATAAATGTTAGGCCGGTTTTCAAGGGTCACTGAGATATATGAATTTTTAGGTTTTTTTTAAATAACCTAGAATTTTGCCATTTAAAGTAAGAATTTAAAAAAACTACTAAGGTAATGGGCTTAAACTTATTTTTGGATTTTAGTCAACACTATAGCAAACATTTTTTAATCATACAAATATTTGAAATAATTGAAACAGCTAGCTGCAAGTTGTTCGGGGACGATCATTTCGTTTGATAAAAAATCAAATAAATATCATTAAATTCAAAATGCATCGTACGAGTACGTATAATGTACTGCTTTATTTCATTTTTTATCAAACGAAATGATCGTCCCCGAACAAGTTACAGCTAGCTGTTTCAATTATTTCAAATATTTGTATTGACATTGACACCTTTTTGGAAAGCTGACAACACGCGTATATTTTTCCAATGGTCTGCAGACTCCATGTCATATAATTTTTTTTTTTAGTAATACTACATTAAAAAATATCTTTAAAAAAATTAAAGAAAATATTTTTTTATTTAAAATTAAAAATTTCGAATTGTGATGAGTTTTTGAAATTTTAAATGATTAAGAAATGTTTGCTATAGTGTTGACTAAAATCCAAAAATAAGTTTAAGCCCATTACCTTAGTAGTTTTTTTTTATTGTTACTTTAAATGGCAAAATTCTAGGTTATTTAAAAAAAACCTAAAAATGCATATATCTCAGTGACCATTGAAAATCGGCCTAACATTAATGGCCTCATTTTGTTGCATTTTGACCCTATTATAACGTGTTGCAGGCAATAGGTCGACTTAACCAATAACCCTGTATACTGTGCAAGAGCCCCCACTTCGCTTTTTATCTACGCTACTGCTCTAACTAGAAAGAAGTTCGTACATATCAACAGCAATAAATATGTTTAAAAATTTCTTAATAAAAAAAGAATTACGAAACTAATTACATACATACTGTGTAATGGTTTTATCCGTCCTGTTTTTGGTAGGACATTCCTGTTTTTTTTTTTACCTTAACCTGCTGTCCTGCCAGAACTTCGAAAGCACTTCTGCTTTTGTTCTCTACCAAATGACGAAATTTTTTTATGAAAACTACATACAAATGACAGAAGTTTACAAATAAAAAAAAATTTAGACTACCATCCAGAGCCTTCATTCAGAAAGGTGATCTGATAGGCGACCAAGTCGCTTTTTTATATTGTGTAAGTACCCGCTCCCACCGGAAGCGATGCGATGCGTTGAGAGGCGAATAGCTTCCCATTACAAGAAAATTTTTTTTTTCGAGAAAACAGGACTACTTTTTTTAATCTCAAATTTGGAGTCAGCGACTCAAAATTACCTTAGTGTTTCTGCTACGCCGAATGAACGACCGCAGCGTTGCCAACTGGAAATTTAGAAAACGGCTAAATTTAGCCGCAAAACCGGCTATATTTTTTTTCAAAAACGGCTAAAAATCCGGCAAAATAAATTTCAGCCAGAAAAACGGCCAAAAAATCGGCTAAATCAGATAAAATAATCACATTACGAAAAAATATAGTAAAAACTGTTTTTAACAATTTTTTTTATTTCTTTTCTTGAGTACTACCCGTAAACTATGCTTTAGACAGATTTCTTAGTTTTATTACATATATGCTCCAATCGCTGGCATTACAGCCAAAATTTAGTTTGTTCGGAGCTAGATATAGGTCAACTAGTCAAAATTGTTGTATACAGGTACAATTTCTCGGTCAAGTCCATAACCACATTAGGTTCGAAATTGTTGAACATAAATTTCGTAAAAGGAACGTCCAATGCTAAACTATGGGCAAGGGCAACCGCATTTATGTATTGTTATGTTCTAAATCGCGCCTGAATATTTTGATATCTACCCAAATTTTATTTTCCACAGTTACGATAGTAACTATGGCAAATAGTTGATTGTTGACGTTCCGCAAATACGAATGTGATGCTCCAAAGATACGAAATTGATGTTCCAAAATTATGAGCTTGACCGGGAAATGGTATAGATTTTTGATAAATTTGTTGCTACAAACCCAACAACAAAATGTAATGCGTCTACGAAAATGTGTAGGTTCTATGAATCGTCAGACGTTGTGCAAGAAGCTTGCCCTAAACTACAAAAATTAAATTTAAGCCCTTAGTTTTTGTGCTGAAGAAGGGGGTAAGTTGTCCCCGAAATATTCACACTTAAATATAATTTTTGTAGTTTACTGGGCAAGCTATTTGCACAACGTTAGTGTTGAACACTACAAAGTTCCGGCGATATTATCAATATCTATGAATCGTGTTAAGAGATTTTCACCCTTGTACTTAATCTGGCATGACTACGTTATCTGTGGTAAAGAATTGACACTTTGAAAAATGGAAAAATGTTCGGGTACCCCCATGCTTCAAGACTTGCTCAGCAAATAATTTTATTTAAGGAACTGTCTTCCATTTTGCAAATTATTTAGCATATTCGTGGTTAGTAAATTGCATGCTTAGACTAGGTACTAACATCGTCAGTTTACGTGAAACCCATTATAACCTAAATTTATTGAAAAAAAGGCAAATCTCCGCAGCAAATTTTTGCCAGGAGACATAAATGCAAGTTTTCCTCTCGGTGGACATAGTAGGTACTTACCCTAATACACGACAATAAGTGTATGTAGAAATAATTTCACAGGCGAGTAATTTATTAGCGTATTTTAGCTGTGAAAGTAGAAAAATTTATTCTAGTTTCAAAACAAAAAAAAAAATCATAAAATAATTTTAGCCGGAAAAACGGCCGAAGAAAATCAATTCCGGCTAAAAATCGGGCCGGCCGGAATTATAAATTTCTTTCGGCTAAACAGCACGGTTTCCGGCTAAATTTGGCCGGAAAACGGCTAAATTGGCAACACTGAAGGACGAATATTTCCGGAGAAATCCGGGGGTACACTCTGGTGTGAACACCTCTTTCACCTATCAATCGATAAAGCATTCTTGATCAATACTGTAATACCTAGGGAACTGGGAACATTATTATTCCCCTTGAAAGCATGATGATATTTTAGAAATGCAGATGCCTAAAGGAGGTATTACACTATCAAATAAAGTTTGACCAATGACGCAAAAAGTTTGTGCCACTAGTGTAATAGCAAAATAAATGACCAAAAATGTGTTTGACCAAAAATGAATGACTATCGTGGTCATTCATTTCGGGTCAAACATATGACCTTAGTGTAATAACAAAACACATCTTTGGTCAGATTTATTTTGCAGTTTTTGGTCATACGGTCATTCCAAAATTAGCAATTTCTTGTGTGACCCATGGTGGTCAAACGAAATGTTTCGATTGGGTGCATTTAATGATCCATATAAAAAATAACGACAATTTTATACTTTTTTGCAAACTGTGGGATATTGGAAAATTCAAAATTTTAATTTAATCCGTGGAATTACATCGAAGAAAATGTTTTTAATAAACTTTCAGTAATAGCTTCGACTGGAACAATCTGCGTGTTCAGGACACAATTCTAGTTTGGCGATCTCATCTCTATCAAAAAATGTTGGTAGATGCACGCCATTTCAATCATTTTCTCGATTTCTTCTGGTTCTAAAAGTTTCTTTTTTTCCTCAACAACTTGGAACCTCTTGGCCATAGTCTCAACAATAAATTAAATTGCAACTAGTAATTAGTAATCCACGATTTATAAATTAATTTATCTCTTTTTCCGGTGGAAACACAGTACATATTTCCCATTAAAAAATGTGGAAAAAATTGAAAGGACGAAAAATATTTATTTATTTGTAAATTTAGGTTTACCATAAGGCAACTGTTAGATATTGTATCTTATTACCAGATATTGGCAGATACCAGATTAGGCAACTGTTAGATATTGTATCTTATTACCAGATATTGGCAATAAATCGAGAACGG
The DNA here is from genome assembly GCA_949715475.1 of Microchrysa polita. Lineage (NCBI taxonomy): Eukaryota > Metazoa > Arthropoda > Insecta > Diptera > Stratiomyidae > Microchrysa > Microchrysa polita. The sequence goes on from OX454420.1 coordinate 10,406,265, forward strand.
AAATATGAAAGTATCGCTGTCGCTCTTAAAGTCACGATAAAAACGCTCCCGTGCTTCAATAATTTCGTTCAGGGTGGCAGTTTGATTTTTTACATGGTCCAACGGACTCACAATAAATGACTTGAAACTAGTGTCGATCCTACATATGGGTTTGGTGGTTCCAACCCCCTCCTAAATTTGGTGATGATATTTGGACGAGAAATCGGCTTAAAATAAAACACGCACCGTAACTTCAAAAGCACAATGTCCAAGTTTCGAGCCCGGCATACAAGTAATCTGTAGCAACTTAACAGTAAGCAAGAGCAAGGGATATAACAATACATGGATGATAGCAAGATGTTTCTCTATTTCTTCTTTCACGAAAATTATCAGGTAATTACTTTCAGAATTTTATTATGAACCCAGGCTGATAATTGGAAAAAGATTGATTGTAGGGACTCTCAGGTTAGAAGTAGGACAACTAAAACTACTCCCCGGTGTTTCTCATTTTTTCCACTAGCTTGAGACTAAGATCCGCAGTTAATTTTGAATTTGTCTTTCCGCAATTTTAGATGAGACGGGAGAAAGAACCTGATCAGTGACTAGAAGACCCCAAGGGTGGTCTATGTACTATGAAGCTTTGCAGCGCTTTTAATGCTTTCTTTACAACCGTATAGAGCGGTGAAGTTGCTTAGTAAACAAATATTACAGAAAAAATCTCCAATACAAATTGAACTAAAAGAATATCGAATACTAATTTCGAGGATCACGTAATACGAAACACTTGATTTTTACCTTTACCAATAAGTCGCTAGTATGTAAGTTTAGTAAAACCTTCGCTTTATCGATCAAAAACAAATATTTTTTTTTAGAAATAAAAGAGGACCATATTATTCAAGCTACAAACGAGAAGGCGGAGAACATTTTTGGAGGTTCAAAAATCTGATGGTCCCTATAACTCTAACGATAATTTCCCAGTGTTCTTAAACTCAGTGATTTGAATGCACTGAGCAGTTATAAAATATGAGCACCGCCAATCTTATTCCGAAACCCCCTTTCGAAATATTTTCTTGAGTACACCCCTGCATGAAACACACAGAAAATTTCTAGAAAGAGCTAGCTGCTAATCTAATTTTCCCTAAGTTCTCCGTACACTCCTTTTTTGAATCTAACTTTCGTTTCATTCTCCGTGGTCACTTTTCGTTTTCTTAAATGTTAAATCGCAAGAGGCAAGATTACGCCTTCAAGCAAAATTAAACTGATTTACTAAAGAAACATTTATTCAAATTAACCTTTGCAAATTCGATAAAGAAATGAAACAATGCACAATAACCACTCTAAATACATATTGGAGCTAAGTTACCTTTAGTCATTTTTTTCTGAAACGGTCATACTAGTGTGATAGGTAAATTTACTTCGGCCAAACAACTGACTTGAAACCTGACTGACTACGTCATTGGCCAAACCAGTTGGTCATTTGTTTGTCCCGTAGTGTAATAGGTCTCGAAAAACACTTTTGGTCATTGCAAAAGTTGGACAAATTTTGTGTGACCCACTGGACATACTTTATTTGATAGTGTAATACCACCTTAAGGCTGATGACCAAGTAATTGTCAAAGAAGCGAGGTCATTAAATAAAATTCCCCTCTGATGAAACTGCACTGAAACTAGCTTTTGAGTTTGCAAAAAAATACACACTTATTGTTGGAAAATTTGAATGGTATGCAAATATTGCGGAGGAGAACACAAATGTTTCAGGTTGTCTTTCTTTCTCTTCTGTTTTCATTCTATCATTGTCCTGCCAAACAACAAGTTTTAGTGCATTTGTCCTGCTTTTTCCGAAAATAATATACGAGCCAGGGACGTAGCTAGGGGAGGGGTCCATGGGGTCCGGACCCCTCCCGAAATGCTTTCGTAAATAATGAAAATGTCGGTGGTGATAATATGGAATTTAAAATAAAATAACAAATAAAAATGTCATTACCCATTCGCTTAAATGGCAATCGATGTAATAATTGAATCGATTTTTAGTTTAAAGTCGTAATACTGAAAATCGATACTAACTGATGTACGTCCCATTTTCGATTTATATTATATGTATCACTAATTAATGAAGTCCCTAGAAGAGACCCCGGGAGCACTCTTGGTACTTTGTGTTAAAAATTAATACATACTTACTCAGACAAAACTTGGCGCTGCAGAGATGCTGAGTGTTACAACGAAATTATTGCGGAAAGTACTTTAGTCTGAGCCTGCTAAAAAGCGCCTGAATGTTACTAAGAAATAGCCGAATGCGATAAATTATTACTCTCTCTAGCCGGCGCTTAAGACTAGCCTTTACGGCTCCTGCATAGAAAAATAATTAAAAATTCCATTGACCAGACTGGTGCTGATTAATTTAAATTTTGGCGAAGCCAATTGAGCTGTTGGTGCCCTCGAAATGCCAGTCGCGGTTCTTGGGCTTAAAATGCTTTATCGCCGCTCTACGATGTTTGAAAGCACAGCGATAGGTAAAAGTTGGATTTCCGTCGTGGTAGTGGTAGTCTAATAAGTGCAGATGGGAGATCACCCTAAACCACTCGTCATAGTCTGCATTTAGTGACCTATGAAATATTGACGGTGGCATATTATGATCCAATCGACGTGCTGCGCCACTGAAGAAGTCACGTGTGTGGATCGGTTTCTAGCAAACAGCGTATGAAATATTTAATCCAAATGGACAAAACATGAAACCGCAATCGATGATTCACGTTAGGCGTCTTTTTATTTTAAATTCTGACAATTTACCCTAGTCAAAGCACCCCAAGAGTAGGCATAATATTCCCAAAAAGATGCTATCTAGATATTAGAGAAAATTGTTCATTTGGATCTCTTAGCAAAACCTCGAAAAAATTGTTTCCTTTATTTTGAATGTAACACCTTCATCACCAGATACTGGATAATTTTAGTTAAAAATATTTTTTTTTTCTCTAACGCTAAGCCTGGAAAGATAATAATGTATGGACCTGTAATGGCTGTGGAAATTGAAGGGACTACCGCCTTTTCAGACTGCTAACTTAATTTAATCTACCAACACAGAGCAACTTATCGATATTTTGAGGGAAATAAATGTTTCCAACAAATTTGTAACAAAAAAATCGCATTTCGACTAAATTAAAGAAAAAAATAATTAAATGAGAAAAATTGGTATGCTGGCAATATTTGGACCCCTCCCGAATGAAAATCCTGACTACGTCCCTGATACGAGCGATATGTATGGCAGAAAATGGTTATCAATTTCGAGTGATTTGTGTTATTAAAAATTACCGTTATTTCCCTACAGTTACATACCAAATGAACGAAGAATGAGATGTCGGAATATTTATGTCGGCGATAATATGTACATCCTTTAGGTTTAGGCATGTGAAAATTAAGAACAGAGCAAAATAATTCTCCTGCAATTTTTTTTTTATACAGACGAGAGTTTACATAGTAGAACTTTCTTTTAAACATTATGTATTATATTCATAGAACATCAACAGTGAATTAATATAGATTTTAGTTGACTTATTAATGGCCTAAAAATGAAATATGTAGGTACAATTTTAACAAATGGAACGGATACTTGCAAATTATAATTATTATTAATTAATATTTTTTTTCTGTAATTAAAACTAATTTATATTACTACAACTCTAAATATCAATCGAAAAAATTTTTTGACAATGTATAAATATTTTAAAATGCCGTTAATATATACAATCCTTATTGCATTTATTTTAAATCGATTAAATTAAATTAATTAAATTAAATGTCAATTTAAATTATATAATAATTATACATATACATATTTAAAACTAGAAACCTATAACTAGGATAACATAACCGCTTTATCTCTTTCAGAATCTGCACGAGCAAGCAGCGTGCCACCACGACGACCACTAAGCCGTGCCCGTAGCACTTCACCATTTTATCCACGTGCCTCATCCGTTGAGCCCGATTCGCACTTTAGTAAGTCTGATTCCGATACACCTATGCTCCCACCAAGTCATTTACGTGCCAGCTCGTTGGATCGGCTTGGTGCCCTGGAACTTGAACTTCTCTTTGATAGGCCTGCTAGGTCCATTGATTTGAATCGTTCGCATTCCCCTACTCCAGTTAAACCAGGCCGTTGGGCACCGCGACATCCCGAAGTCGCCTACGACTCCGACGGTAATATTTCGTTCAAAACAAAAACACAATAATTTAGTTCGCTGTATTCGTACCTCAATACTCATGTACTTTATGTACAGGCAGCGTTCAAATGTCTTGTAATTAAATCTGTTCATGAAAAACTGTGTTCCTTGGAAAGGGTAAACACCTACTCTCAAATTGTTTTGTAATTTCAGCTCCTCCAAAAATGCATACCATTCGAGGAAGCTGTTACAAATTCTTTTCAATTTAAATTTCCATATACATACTAACTTCTTCTCCAGACAATTTTGATTTCCTTTTTTAAACAAAAACACTACAAGGACATACTACCACTTATATACGTTTTAAGTCGTGTTGTCTTCAAATAGCTTCTATTTGGATATTCGTATTAGACCAAGCCAAAAACAAAACACTCCAACCTGGTTCTATTGTTCTGTTGGGAAAAGTTTGAATCAACTACGATCTATCCTTTTCAAAACTGTGACTAAAATTATGTAAATTAAAAACACTTTTTTCGTACAAGAGAGATACAGATTTATACATAATGGACACGCAGAAAAGTTAATACGCATATGGCTTGTCCTTTCAAACACATACATTATACAGAATTCAAGCAGATATGACCTAGACCTTGAACAAACATATTTTTAGGAAATATAATACTCTTCTTGTCTATCCTATAACTTTTGAATAATTCTATATTTCTTTAAACAGTACGCAGAGTTTACTCTTTAAAAAAAATATATTTGCATAATGTATTCGTGTGTTGCATTTCTACCATATCGTCAAATTTTTATGCATGCAACTTTTCGTTACAATTCTGACTGTATTTCTGTTCTGTTCTGTGATGTAAAAATATACTAATTTTGAAATTAAACAATAATACTGAATATTTTCACAGGATTGCCAATCTATCATGGTGGTTTCAGGCGAAACAACTTTGACAGCTTGATGAACCCAAGCCCTAATATGCCAATGTCGGCAATTACCCGCGATCCATGGTGGTGGGATTTGGAAGATTTGAGGCCATATCGCGCAAATTACCGTGCTCTTCCTCAATACTTGAGGGACTCATACTTGTCGCCTGTTAAACGGATGTATTTGTGGAATAAGCATCCAATTAGGCCATTTGGTAAGTTTTATGGGGATTTTTAATAGGTATCTTTTCATGCGTGAACCAACTGTTGGGAGACAAATTTTCAAAAATTAAAATTTTTTTAGTAAAATGTAAACCCAATTTCGTTAATTAAATGAATTTTGTGCAATATCATAAATAGCAGTAAAATTTGGAAAAAAAAAATATTTAAATTGTCTAAAACACCGGCCTGTTTTCAACAGTTGGTTCATTAACAACTCACTTTAATCAAATTGAATGAAATTAACTTTAATCCATGAAAATTAAAATATTTAATGCACAAACTATATGCAGAAAACGAAGAACTAATCTAAAATCACCAAACGATTCTTGAGCATCATACGAACGGAACTACTAAGTATTTAAATTTCTTTCGCACTAACCTCCTATTTCTATATGGTAAGCTTTCTAATTGCCTTTTCTGAGCCTAACTCAAACATAGAAGTATTATTTAACATATTTTTAATATTCGCTAGTCACTTAGTATTTCTAATTCATTCTTGTACTTCCATAGACTTTCAGTGTTTTAAAGGTCGATCCACACTTTTCAGTCGTCATTCACTGTCATTTTCCACACAGATGTCTGTTATTTGGTTGATTGACAATCTGTTAACTTGTATGGAAAATGACTGTGACTGATGACTGATCTTAAATGAATGATTAACTGACAGTTTTAAGTGCACAGTTAAACTGAATTCACTGTTTAAGTGAAAAAGTCAGTTGAGACGTCAATGTCTATGGAAGTACACAATTGAATCTCCTATTTTCATTAATATTAACAAATAATAGAAGAAAAAATTTTTAACTTAATTTTTTTAACCCTTTTTTTAGCCCATGTATACTAGGTCAGATCTGAACCAGATAAAACGAAACTGATTGATACAACAAGGCATATATACAACGAACAAATAAACGAACAAGTTATACAAACAAACAAAAATGAAAAATATGAATAAATTTACAAAAAAAAATGATTTTATCTTTTCGGTTACTTTTCTGTTACAATTGCGACAACGATTATACACGCGTCTTTTGTGATTATATTTGTTTCAAATAAATTTATGTTATAAATGTATTACCAGATCTTCGGTATAATAAAAACGAAAACTTAAATTTGTGTAGTTTCTTTAACGAGAACAAAATTTGTTACGTTCAAAGGAAAAAAATATTATTGTGGGGACTAAAATTGGCTGTTGCCAGTGGCGTAACGCACGGTGTTCCATGTGTTCATTGGAACGCGAGACCCCAAGGCAAAAGGGCCCCCAACGGCCAAGAACCATATTTGCTCAAAAATGAATGCTCATTAATCAAGCGCACAAAAACGTAGATTCCGCCTTAAGATAAAATTAAAAGTTATGATGGCTTTTATACAAACACGTTCCAAGTTCCGATTTTCAAAATCAAAATCCATTTCTAATTGACAAATTTCAAAATCATGTTCACGAATATCCAAAACACGATTGCGAATTTTTTATTACCGAATTTCCCGATCAATTTGACGAATTTCTAAATCATGTTAACGTATTTTCATTTCAAATACATCAAATCATGTAGACTAATTTTCATTTTTAATTTCCTTGTAGTCTGGCTGGTCTAGCGGTTAGTGCGCGCACCTTCGGTGCACAGGGTCATGAGTTCGAATCTCACCGTGGATCATGGTGTTTTTCGAACTCACGAGCTTGTGACGGACTATGATCTCACTCAGATGTTAAACGAGTACCCATTTATGGGGATAAATAACACTGCTGAGCGTGATGCTGATCTCATTACCTCAACAAAAAGCAGATAAGATCTTGGAAATAGGATGTCACTAACACATCCTGCGGCCTTATCCAATGCTGGATTGTCGCGCCTGTTAAATTTCCTTGCCGTATTAGCGAATTTCCAAACTAATTTCCGTTACAAATTGGCGAATTGCAAAAACATCTTGCCAAATTTCCAATTCAAATAGACGAAATTTTATGCTAAATTGACGAAATTTTATGTCGAATTTACGAATTGAATTTCAAAGTTATGTTGATGAATTTCCGTTTCAAATTGATGAATTGCCATTTCTAAATTGTGAATGACCTGTCTAATTAACACATTTTTTAAATCATTTTGACGAATTTCCGCAGAGCAAATCGACGAATTTCCATTTCAAATAAATTACAGTCGAACTTCCCTAAACGGACACTTCTAATAACCGGACATTTCTTATAAACGGACACTTTTATTTTCCCCAACGTTTTTTTTTCACATATTTTGCAAGGAAAACACCTTCTGATAACCGGACACTCTCATAACCGGACACGGACAGTACTTCCATACCCATTCTGAACAAGTGAGTCTCTAATAAACGGACAGTTGCAAGAAAAAAGCACAAATTCCTACATTGCAGAATTGTATTTAGTGTAAAGAGTCTGGTGATTACCAGAAAATGGGTCTTATCGTATTAGCAAGACCCAATGTACGGGAAATGTAAAAATATATATCAACGACTGCAGTTCTTTCTTATCTCTCGGTTGGTGCTCGCAACTTTTGTAGAAATTGCATAAATTCAATTTTTGGTGCGGCGTTTAGTCGTGCAATTCTCTATTCTATTTAAATAAATTAAATTTAAACAATTTTGCAAATTGAAGAAAAATTGCAATTCACATAACAATTCAGAAGAAATATAAGTGTGCACGCTCTCGGAAAGAATCCGACGACGTGGAATCGAATAAATCTTTATTAAAAATAAAAGTTAATTTGAAAAAGTGGAAAGAGAGTGGGAATCAAATGACAAAAAATTATACCCGAATCCGTCGGGACTACAAATTTTTATCGCGGTTTTTGAATGGATTTGCAGATTGTAGTGAAAGTCGATTTTATAAAATGTTATACCTTCGTAAAAATATTCTCATAAGCGGACACTTCCAATAAGCGGACAAAATCTATAAACCTAGTACAACCTAGTAATTAACCTTCTACACCGTCTACGCTTACTATTGACTTATATTCAGAATTAATTAAAATATATCATTCGTAATAAAATATTTTAATTAATTCTGAATATAAGTCAATAGTAAGCGTAGAAGGTGTAGAAGGTTAATTACTAGGTTTATATAATTGTAAATCCAATAGGACACCCCTGAGCACAAAACTTTCAAAGAAAAAGTGTGAACTACATATGTATTTAAAATGCATAAATGCAAAGAAAATTAAATAATTTTGAAATAATCCCAAAACTTAATACCACCTTTCTCCCTATTCCCCATGTTGCGGACCACCTACCGGTCAGAACTTTTCACTCATAATCAGAGGTCCATCCCCAGACAGAATTCAGAAATTCATTGTCTTCGCCACTCGATGACCTTATATCGGTTATATTATTTCTTTGGCTAAAACCCATGAGTTAAACGGCCAACGACGACCGTTTAACTGTTCGTCAATTTCCTCAAACGGAGTTTAGCTAAATCGACAACAGTCAGTTAAACCATGAATTTTCATTCGCCTCATTTCATTTAAAGTAGTGATGTGAATTTCGACTCATTTCACTGAGCCGACACATCACCTCTGACTCTTTTCACTGAGTCGTTCATTAAAACTCGTTCAATGACTCATTTCGTTCATAGTGCTAGATGGACATGCTACTACTCATTACAGTTCATACGAATCGATCACATCATTCTCACTCAGCACAACAGAATGTATCTGATAGTTGGAAAACTCGATGATGCACACTGAGCAGAGCAGTGAGCACTCACTCAGCACAACAGAATGTATCTGAGTAAGAGTAACAAACAACTCAGTGCTCGGTCGGTCGGTACTCGATGATGCACACTGAGCAGTGAGCACATCAGTTTAGTGTGTCAGAGTAAAAATCAGCTCAGTGCTCCGTAGAGTGCCACACCGTCACATTGAGCATTGTTCAATGAAAATCGTTGAATTTGACTGGATAAATGTTAGTGTTGGCGGTTGCTATTCTACAAATCGGTAAATTATAGATTTTAAGTATTTTATATATTTTTTAACTGAACGAATCAGTAGCAACGCTGCTGAGCCGACTCATTTGCTCAGTTTGCTGAGTCGTTCAAAATGAACGACTCACTCATGTGCTACACATCACTAATTTAAAGTGATGCCCACACCGGCGCGAATTTTTCCGCGGCGTCAAAATTGTAACACACTGCGTTGTATGGAGATGCCCACACCAACGCGAATATTCGCCAGTTTTGCAGTATTTTTTCCTGTTCGAATATTTGCTACCTAATGCCATTTTATAAAAATAATTGGTGGACAGGTGCAGTGTAGTACAACTTGATGTTGGTGTACCCGAAAAAGATGTAGATTTGGAATAAGTTGTTTAGGAATTGACCGAGCATTTAAGTTTTGAATGTTTTATGGTATAGGTGGATGAGTAAAAGAAGTAACCTTTTTGGAAACATGAATTCCAAGGAAGGAAGGTTTTTACCCACCTTGATCGTTTCGTTGGACTCAAGGATTCCAAAGATATCGACGGATTATCGAAGTAGTACGAAGTTGATTGTGAAATTGCTGTGGCCAACATCCGCGTTGACCGTTATCTCTGACCACCCTGTGCACTGACCGCAAAAATAAAGAGGATCCGATGACCCTTTCGGCAATTTTATGGTGAGTCTAGCGCCACCTCGGTCGATCCGCCACACCAAAGGATTGCAGAGATATCGACGGATTGCCGAAAGAATACAAGGTCAATCGTTTCATTCATGAATAGTATACGATAGGAAATAAGGATCCTGGTGGTTCGGTACTTGCGTTTGTCCCTAAGTAGTTACATACACGCTTGAATATTCTATTGAATTGAATATTTACTTTGCATAGTTACGCCATATTTTGCTTGGTTACGCCATCGTAAGGAATCACGTAAGGATTCTACTAAAAATTATTATGCAATTTCATACGATGGCGTAACCAAGCAAAATATGGCGTAACTGTGCAAAGTAAACATTCAGTTCAATAGAGTATTCAAGCTTGTATGTAACTACGCATTTTGCGTAACCCATGGTAAGTAAACAGATACATCTATTCAATTCAAAACAGCCACAAAACAATGTTCAAGCTTTGTGCCTTTTCTATACGATAAGACTAACCATTCGACGGGCACAAGATAAGATGTAAGAGCTTTCGTTTAGGCGATAGTCAATTCAAACAAAACTTTTTTTAGGGTACGGTTTAACAAGGTTGTACTGCACTGCATATTTCCATCAATTTGCGCATGTCAATGATTTTATCCTTAGAATAAGTATAGACATGGAGAGGGAAAATGTCGAATTTCACGTTGATTGCTTCCGCTTACGCTTTAACATAATAAGTAAAGACGCTGCGACATTTTGATGTAGCGCACGAAAATTGCAGAATGATTATAAATGTTATAATAATTGTATTTGGTCAGTTCTTGCAGTTATTCTCTATCATGTCTAAGTTCCTTCCTTACATAAATCTAATACCTTTTCTAAGGCAACAACATGATATCAGATGTGAGTGACAGTACCCAGCGAATTATTCGCGCCGCGCCGGTGTGGGCACCCAAAAATGTGCCGCGATCGCTTCGCTCGCACCTTATCATTCTTAGCACCAGCACTGCGTCGCAAATGTTAGCGAATTCTGGAAAGCGCAACAGACATGGTGAGGTCTGGAGGAAGCTTGCCCTTCGCTTCCTCTACAGGATTTTAGTTAACTTAAGGACGAGCCAGAGGTCTAAATTTCACGAAATGCTATCCATTGGCTCACCGTACGCTGCACTCGCACCTCGCCTTATCCTGTTTCGCTACAGCACTACGTCGCAAACCGGAATAGCGCGACACACAGAGCGAGGTCTGAGCGGAGTGAGGGGCGAGGTACAGGGGCTGAGTATTTTTTGTGTGGACGAGTCAGAGAACTAAATCCTACGAATTGCCTTACATTAACTGCACCTCGCCTTATTCACTTGCTACCAGCACTGGTCGCAAGGATGTTGGCGAATTATGAAAAGCGCGACAGACAGAGTGAGTTCTGAGCGAAGCCAAGGGCGACTCCCAGGATCTGAGAAAATGTATGGACGAGCCGGAGATCTAAATCCAAAAAATTGCCTTCCATTAGCTCACCGCTCGCTGCGCTTGCACTTCGCCATATCCTATTTCGCAACAGAACTGCGTCGCAAAAATTTTGGCGAATTCTCTAATGCACGACTGACATTGCGAAGGGTGAGCCACCGAATTGAAGTAAACCAAAGGACGAGCCAGAGGTCTAAATCTGATCTAAACCCGGTTGCAATATTTCTCGAAGACAGTATGCATTTCTCCATGGTTACGTTTGTGATGCCATGCCCTTGGACTTTTAACGCCGTTTTTAATGAATTCTAAGGATATTTGGTAAAATTTTTTATCTAAAAGCAATGCTGAGTCTTTTCTTTTGTATGCATTTTCCTATAGAGGTTGATAAAGGAATCGGATGGAGTACAATGGCTGATTTTTCCTTATTGAAATCTCATCTTTTCACGGCTGTAATCTCTGACCCTTGGCAGCTGGAGCCTTGAAATGTTGACAAAATATGGGCAGTGCGGTGCCCTACAAGTTTTCCAAAATTCAAAATTCCGTCCAATTTTCAAGTTATGGACAATTTTTGATTAAAAAACACATAAGTGCGATTTGGGCAGCTAAAGCTTCCGAATACAGATAGATGGACCGTGAAATTTGGAGAAAATTCGCCAAGTAGATCTACAGATCTACAAGTTTTCAAATTCCAGTGAGATCGGGAAGGGTTCTCCAGTTATCGAAATTGGACGATTGTCAAACGTAAAAGTGCGATTATCTCGCTAAATATCGAAAGGGGTCAAACTCTACACCTTAAAAGCAGAATTGACTGATCACAGGCCTCATCGAGGAGATTATTATGTAGTGAACTAGGTTTCATTGTGTGGCATGGGGATCTGTACATTTTGATGTACGGCAGTTCCAAATGCTGTACTGTACAGCAAAATGTTGTGCATCCGGTCAGCTTAATTGACATTTTTGGACAAAAATAAACTTTTTTTTGTGGAAAAAGTCTAAATTAGAACATTTCGCATTTATGCATTTATGTATTCGCATAAATGCGGGTTTTCGCCGAAATTCGCATCTATTTCGTAAAAACGAAATTTCCGTATCTCTAATTATAATTGGTGAATTTACAAATGTAGTCGGCAAATTTTACTTTTCGCCCCCCCCCCCCCTAACAAATGTTTGCTCGGTATGTCCCTGTATGCAAGTTTTTCGCTAGGTGAACTCAGTACATACCTTTAGCCAGGAATTTCAATTATCTTTTGTTTTATAAATTAATTTTGTCAATTCGTTAGTAATATTTTAAAATTTTAGGTCAGACGTGGAGGAAGGACTACTAAAAAACTTACATAATCTTAGAATCATTTTTTTTTTCAGATAAGGCAACTGTTTTTCAATGTTGTGTGTAATGTGTTGGTAATTTAGCAATATCGTGGTACCATATTAAAACAGCAACAGCATATTCTTTAATTTGCAAAATAATGTCTTTCACTTCCTTTCGATTTGACTTTTACTTTGTTCACCCCCACACAAAAGTGACCAATCATAATTACCACTCAATAATAAATACTCGTAATTTATGCCTATTAAAATGTCTAAGTGTTCGTATGTATGTAATGTGACACCCAAAAGTCTCTTACCTTTTAGAAATTAACACACTGATTTATTATTGTATACGGAGAAATGATTTGGTAGACGCCTTGAAAGCTGATGTTCAGGTTTTGTCTTCAGATCATGACCTTCTCGTCAATTTGACTAAACACACAGACACACACTTTTAAATTAGATTTAATTTAATTTAATTGTAAAATATGTATTTCACTTTCACAAAAGATGGTACACACTTGTAGAATAAAATTACGTATAAACAAAAATCATCTTTATTACGAACTTTTTTTTGTAGTATTTAAATCCACTCTAATGCTTCAGTGTTACAGTGTAACATATTCTAATTCTGATAACATATTTAGTATCCCTACAAGCAGATAAAACAACAGATTACGATACCGCACACGTCCCAACTAACTCCCGAAACAAACGTTCTGCGCCACAGACAGACGAGAGGCTACTGCTTTCCGATCGTTTTCAATTAATTAATATTCACTATTATTTTCGTGACAATATATACCAATATTGCGATTACCTTAATTGGACTTCCATAAAACATAATTCAATCGCGAACTCACCGCAAACTATATACTACACTACTATTAGCCTAGAGCCAGACGCCAGCACAAGAAGAGAGTAACTAAAAGACTATACGCGAATCTTCTTCCATATTTTGCGATGTCCTTGGAGGAAGGAAGATATACCGAGTGTAATCTGCAATTGTCACTCGCAGTATTGAAGTTGAAATTGTTGCACGGAAAGCGCAGGTCCGCAATAAATTTATGTGTGTCTTTTCAAGAGGCAAAAAGTGGAGAATATGTATAGATAGCCCATTGATAGCAACACATAGCTCAATGTTTATATCAGCTGATACATAGTTTAATGTGGGCATTTCAGTGTAATTAAAACGCGAAGGAACTTCAAATTTAATTGAAGAGTCTAGTCCTAGTCTGATATGAAAAGGTTTAAAGGACTATTTGGAATAGACGAAATGATGATTTCAAAAATATGTGCATGGGATGCCATGTCCTATTGGGTAATAAGAAAAGTTGTATGTATACAATATCTACAAAATATGTTAGACTTGATTATTCTCTTTAAGTAATGGAAGCCGTTTTGTAACTTCACGGTAAACTTTTAATACAAACATGAATTTAATGAGAGAGGGACCCTCACACAGGATTTGTTCTCTGGTGTTTCTTATAAGGCTGAATAGTACAAACACGGCGCTAAATAACCTGTTGCAGTGTCTTTGTTAGCATTCAGGATAATATCCACGAGGGAAGAAATTAAAATTTAATTTATATCTAAAAGTCTAGTAAATTATTTAAAATAATTTTTTTTTCCTTTTGGTTGTTAGATGATTTGGACTGTCTTCAAACAAATAGAGCTCTTTTGAAAGGAGTGATCTAAGGGACCTCAAAAAAATAATTACTCAGTATTAAACACATTTCAATTTTTTTTAAACAGATAACCTAGGCTATAAGGGGATATAGTATACGGAGATTATAATGCAATATTGTTCGTAAATATCATTAAAAGCAGGTGATAAACCTATAGACCTTGAACCATTGCTTGCAAACGACCGACTATTTCTCCTTGACCCCATATCCTTAAAATCAATTGACGGCAATATTTGATAATTAATCGTTTTTTGATTATTACAGGAATTTAGAACTAAGCGCTAACCTGGTTTCCCATTACCATTATGAACCGAATAGGAAAGGGTAGTTCCGAACGCTGCAAATACATATACACTTGCCAGAAAAAGTCTCCGTACACAATGTAAGGAAAACTGCATATTACGGAACCATTATTACGGAAAGTAAAACCTTAAATTGCAATTTGTCATCTAAAATGTTTATTTAGTTTGTTAGCTAATATTTCTACTCATTATTTTACTGAAACTCGGTTGTGAACAAAATTTTCTAGAACAAAAACTAAAAAACTTCACAAAAACGAAACGAAAAAGTAGACGACCATATTTTTTACAATTATTTAGTTTTTTTCACAGAATTTCGAAGAATTCACTAGCTTGATGGGTAACATTTTCGGAGGAGGTCCTCCATGCTTCGATGTAACATGGACTGGATAAATTTGGCCGAGCTCTGGCCTGTTATTTTGCCCCTTTGGTCGAGAATGGCGCTTTGAAGCATCCCCTTGTAAGTTATGATGTGCTGACGGTACCTGGGCACCTTCAATTTCTCAAAATGCTCAGTAGGATTAAGCTCTTGGATAGCATATGCAACTTACGTTTTATTTTAGAGAGCGATAGAAGTGTCACAATTAAGCAAGTCCAAGGGATCATTATTTTGTTTGAACAAAGAAGTCTTGCAAAGCCCCTCTGTTAAACGCCGTGTCTCCTTTTGGTTTTCAGAATGCGTAAGGAGACGTATTCATTCATTGTTAACTCTGTAAGAATAAGTACGCCTACTTCCTGCGCCAACATTTACTCCCCGATCATCATGACCACCTTTGCCACGTTAGGCAGTTGGTACAAGATTTACTTTATCGATGGTATAGACCTCTCCACCCTGCATAGTAATGGAAAATTACTTAATTTCGGCAAAGAGTAGGTTTTGTATATTTTTACAATAAGGTAAGAAAATTTAAAGTGGCGGCAAATCGGCTCTGTCCTTCATAAGAAAAATCAGGCATTAACTGCCTAAGATGACAAAGGTGGACATGATGACTACCGGGTGTACGTTGGCGGAGGGAGTAGGAGTACTCATTTTTACAGAGTCAATAATGGATCAATACGTCTCTTTAAGCATTCTAAAAACCAAAAGGACACACGGCGTTTAACAGAGGGGGCTCGCAAGGCTTCTTGGTTCACACAAAATAATGATCCCTTGCACTTGCCTTTAATTTTGACGCTTCTATCGCTCTCTAAAATAAAACGTAAGTTGCATATGCTATAAAAATTCCGAGAGCTTTCCTACTGAGCATTTTCAGTTCAATTCGACTTAAAAAAAAAAAACATTTTAAACTAAATTCTTTTTTAAAGTAAACCTCTCGAGTTTTAATATTCCACCCGATTCTGGTTTTGGATTTAATTATTTTAGTTTTGGATTTAAACTTTTATTTTATTAAAACCTAAACGGAATGTATTAAATTCAAATATAATGCAAAGTTTTTTATTTAAACTATTCAGTTTTAGTTAGGTGTAAACGATCGAAAAGTTTAAAAATTAAACTTTTTTGTATTGGAACTATATACAATCAAAAAAGGTTTAAAAAATAGACTAAATTTCCGACCGTGTAGTGAATTCTTCGAAATTCTGTAAAAAAAAACTAAATAATTGTAAAAAATATGGTCGTGTACGGAGATTTTTTCGTTTCGTTTTTGTGAACTTTTTTAGTTTTTGTTCTAGAAAATTTTGTTCACAACCGAGTTTCAGTAAAATAATGAGTAGAAATATTAGTTAACAAACTAAATAAACATTTTAGATAACAAATTTCAATCTAAGGTTTTCATTTCTCAGTGGTTTAGTAATATGCAGTTTTCCTTACATTGTGTACGGAGACTTTTTCTGGCAAGTGTATACGATATTACAAAAGAAAAATGCCAATATAAGTATGTACTTGTATACTCGTACTTAGGGTCGAGCAAAAAAAATGTAAATAAATTGAATAAGAAAAACAAAATTGGTTAAAAAACTATTTGTTTAAAAAATGACAATTGAGTACATAGTTACTTGTTGTTTTTTTTAATTGATTTCATATTTTGAAAATAACCCCATCAATTGAAAAATCTAAGGGCGCTATTACACAGTCATATATTGGTAATATACACTCCCAATCAATAGGATAGTTCCACTTGAAAAATGGCTGTATCTCGGTAAGTGATAACGGTATTTTCTTCAAACTAGGTGACAATATTTGCAGTAGCCTGCCTGTTCTTTGAATAATAGAATGTCTCAAATCCGGAGTCCCGTTAGGATTTTCTTATGAGAATTCTTAAAAACAGTACAAATGGTGAGCTTCAGTGTTCTTAAACTATCGTCTAACGGTATAGATCTTCCTCGTCATTCATTCCCACACTTTTTTGATGATATTTAGATCTAGGAAGTATGAAGGTCTTTCCATAACCTTGATTAGTTGGTCTTCAAATCAATCTTTTATCAGCCTTGCTTCATAATTAGAGTCATTATCTTGTTGAAATCTTATAGGAATGGCATGGAAAATGCCGGAAGTTTTAGGCAATACATTAGGAAGAATATCTTTAAAAGCCTGTGTACTCTGAGTACCCCTAATTTAAAAAAGCTCAGTAGTTCCATACCAAGATATTCAACCGCAATGGAGAAACTGTATGGATTGGACAAACGCGTTATTTTTACTGACGGAAAAGATTAAATCTCGTCGGTTCAGATGGATTTAGGTATTATTTCCACGATTTGAGCAAGAAGGAATTAATTTTGTAAACGCACTCAGAGTAAGAAATGTCGAAGTATGGGGTAGAATGTCTCTGTGTGGAATTATTGATCTTGTGGAAATTAGCGGTATTCACAACGTCCAGGCATACAAGAATATTCTCGGTAATATAGTTCTTAAAATTACCGACATTTTCCATTCAACTTCTTTGAGATTTTAACAAGATAATGGCGTCAGTCATGGAGCAAGACTGATAAAAGATTGGTTTCAAGACCAACTAATCAAGGTTTGGGAAAGACCTCAATACTTCCTAGATCTAAATGTGTGGGGATGAATGACAACGAAGATCTGTACCGTTAGACAATAGTTTAAGAACGCTGAAGCTCTTCTGCGAACGTTTAGAGGAGTTTGGGGCGAAATTAATTTAATTAACCGTTAAAACCTATACGATTCTATCCCAGATTAATTTTTTCAGCTCTAATTACTTAAATAAAGTTCTACTTATTACCAGCTAAATTTTTCAAAGCAAAATTATCCTTTCGTACCGTTATTTGAGGTTTTATTTCCACTGGAACTATCCTATTGACTTCACAATTTTTACTGTTTTTAAGAATTCTCGTAAGAAAATCCTAACGGGACTCCGGATTTGAGACATTCTGTTATGCAAAGAACAAGCAGGCTACTGAAAATATTGTCACAAAGTTTGAAGAAAATACCGTTATCACTTACCGAAATACAGCCATTTTACAAGTGAAACTATCCTATTGATTGGGAGTGTATATTATAATAGATATTATCATATCCTTAAGCCTACTCGATTTCGTTTAGTGCATGTCTAAAAATTTATACTGAATGAATCGAGTAGGCTTACGCATATGACATACATATTATAATATAAATATGACTGTGTAATGGAGCCCTAACGTTTCTTCTGTAACTATATGCCCGTCGTTGTTTTACAAATTTTTGTCAACCCCTACATTTATTCAATTCTTTCTCAATATTCTACAATATTCTCTCTACAACACAACCTATACGTACAATTTCAAATATTTTATATAATGTTGCGTGATAATGGGTAAATGGCCAAAAAACTATAAGGATATTGAAATTGTAATTAATCTATGGATTTCCTTTAATTAACTCGTTTTGCTCGCACAATACAGCACGCAATCACTTGTGTGTCATTCATTTATTGCGATTGAAGGTTGTTCGGCGAATCCTGCTCTCATATTTGTCTATTAAGAAAGTAGGGCACATTTACCTCAGTTGATGAAGACATACAATTTTCAGTTGAATAAGAGTCAATAAATTTTCTAACATGTGTATCTTATTTTTGACATTAAATATCTACCGAGAACTTGAGGTTTGTATACATTTTTTATAATATTCTTTACAGCAGCAGTGAGTTTTCAGTGAAAAACATAAGACTTCCACTGCAAAAATATTTATAGAAAATTTTGGCGATGTCTAATATCAATAATAATTTAACGAGCCAATTAGAAAGGAACGTTTCGATGAATTATACACAGCACCCGCTTTAACAAAACCAGGTCTTCACCCAGGGCGCCAAATTTTCGGGCGGCTTTTTAGCTAGCACTTGAAAACAAATATGCAAAAAGCCGAAGGGAAAAATGTAATACAAATTTGGATTTAGTGTGGAAATTAAATCATAGATAATACAGATGAAATAAAAGGGACGAAATAAAATGCCACAAGGCAGAAGACAGACTGAACATGTTTATCAAAAGTATTATTAGTTTATCTTTTGAATATTGCGTTTTAAAGATGCAATGTCCGAGTACACTATTGATACGCGGAAAACTCATTTATTATACCAAAGTGCTTGGGTTTTAAATTTTACGTCTGTGATGCTAGCACCCGCCTACTTCTAAAGTGAGACAATCCGCTCTGTTATGTGCCAATTACCTACTTTAAAAAAGGAACTCTTCGCAGAGTTATGTACTGCCTATGGCCAATGGCATCATTTTCATCATTAATTTTTATACCCTTCGCTCGTAGAGTCCGTTTGTCTTTCTGTCTGTCCGTCTGTTGCAGCGCGTAAAAGACTTAGAAGAAAGTTAACCAGGTTTACTTTAGGTACGCCCAGGGCCGGCACTAGGGGTGGGCGAACTGGGAGGTCGCCCAGGGCCACCACATTTAAGGGGCCACCACTCTCAAGGGACTTTTACTTTCAAGGGGCCACCACTCGGAAAAATGATCACTCAAAAAGGGCCTCCACGCGAAAGATATGTACTCGAACTAGATTAGTTCTAAAGTTAACATAAAGTGAAATTACGATAATGTAATTTTACTGATAAAAAATTTCTTATAACATGCATAGGGATAAGCCATTCATCCCTCTCTCTCTCTTTTTCCAAACATTTTGCAATATCTGCTCTCTAACGTCACCATTGATGTTTTTGATGTTTGTTAAAAAATTCCAGTGACGGTAGCATGGTATGGAAGAAGTTTGATTTTTAGAACTTATCGAATAAATTTACCAATATCCAAGCCTGTACCTTACAAAATAAGCCTGAGATTATACCATGAAAAGCCGGTAGGTAGTGACACAAGAGGCCTTTACTGGTATAATAAGGGAAGAAAAAGGAAGAATAAACCTAGATCAAATTTTTCGAATTACGGTATTCGAATCATTGAATTTTTGCTCTCTTATCAGACCACATCGAAGGCTGAGCATTGCTGCCATGCAAAAATCTTAAAATCCAGATTAGTGACTGGAAATCTCATACTTTTTCTTTACAAGACGTGACACCTTTAGGTTACAAGAAGTTTGAATTGGTGTTTATCATGAATAACATAACCGCACGCACGTTATCGACGTCAGACCCATAAATGAGGATTGGAGTTTTCTGCACCGCGTGTACAAAATTATCGTCTAACGCAGTGCTTCCCAAACAGGGTTTCGTAGAATACTAGGGTTCCGCTACAACTTCTCAAATATAGGAAATGAGTAATGTAGAAATTACTTTTGATAGAAAAATTCAAGGAATGAATAGAAAAACTCCACAAAATGTTGTAGTATTAAAATTCTAAGGTTTAGGCTGCCAACTAAGCACTCCGGTAAATGCCAATAATTAACATAACTTACGCAAAGTTATGAAATTCCTTAAAACCGTCAGATGGATGATATTTTGAATGTTTGGCAAATGAAAAGCCGTTTAACAGCTGACAAAAATTTGCAAAATGTCAGTTTTGTTTCCAATTGGAAGAAATGGTTGGAAACATTTTCATTACATAAAAAATTTGTCTGCGATTTTTTAATGAATACTAGAAATATGATCATGAGAGAACATTAGAATTCCGCGGGCTGTGAGGTGATTAAAAAACAGCTAACTGCCATAGTGACAGGAGCTCCCAATATTTGCGTAAAACTCTAAAGAGTTTTTATCAAGCACTCGTCAGTCGCAGAAACCACTGATCTAACGTAAGGGGAAACATTCAGCCAATCAAGATCAGATGCATTTTGATTGTGTATTAGTAAGGGGGTAGGGGCCACCATCATCTATTTGGCCCAGGGCCACCAGAGTGCTAAGGCCGGCCCTGGGTACGCCCATTCTAATGGTCTGAGCTCCAACGAAGGTTTGTCTCCAGCTCATGAGAGCAGGGCACTCGAAAATAACGTACGAGGGTGATTTCTCGTCTCAGTGACCGGTTATGAGGCCTGTCACTACCCTGAGCTTCTTTTGCTGAGGCTTAGGACTTCGGCACTGCTGGTTTGCCAGTTGGTTCCCAGTATACGATTGCTGTGTCTGAGCCCTTCGGCAAGTCTCCATCGATTTTGGAATTTTTCTTCAGTCCACTGTTTCCTGTTGCAAAAGTGTTAGCAGTGGATTTGCTAATTCCGATTGCAGGGTCGGGACCAGTGAAGGGTAGTTCGAAACCCTCTTGCAAGGGCATCCGCTTTTTCGTTGCCTTCGATCCCCTTATGTCCTTTTACCCATTTCAAGGTTTCGTTATTTCGGGTAGCTAGGTTCATTGAGGTTCTGTTGGCATTCCCAAACCAATTTTGGTTGTTTTGAGACATGCAATAGGCTTTATGGCAACTTGGCTGTCGCAGAGAATATAGATGGTCTTGTTTGTACTCTCCCCTGCTGCAAAGTTTATGGCTATAAGTTCTGCCTGGAAGACAGTTGTGTAATGACCTAGGGGTTTGGAGATACTACAGTTTTTGGTTTTAGTATTAACTCCTGTCCCTGTTCCTTCATCTGTCTTCGAAAGATCTGTGAACCACACTACATATATGTTTTGTTAGATGGTTGTCGTTCTATTTACTCCAGTCTTCCCTGACTATAGAGGATATTGGAGTCGAAGGTATACTTGGCCGGGGTATAATCGTTCCAATGATTTCTGTAATCCGACAGTGTCCTTTAGTGGTGTCCACATGTACGATGATTGTAGTCTGTACGCTGCCAGTCTTGCCTCTTCTGTGATTGTAAGATCTAGTGGTGGCAGGTCAAGTAGTTTCTCTAGAGTTAAAGTTGGTGCACTGCACATGGCGCCTGTTATGCTTGCGCAGGCCAGTCTTTATACTGATGCCAACTTCGCTGCAGCTGTTTTTTGTTTGATGTTAGTCCACCAGACAATCGAGCCATAGGTCAGACGGGGTTTGAACACTGCTTTGTAAATTCAGTAAATCATTTGTGGTTTTAACCCTCACGTTTTCCCTATTGCTCTTTTAGTTGCATATAGTATCTGTTTACCTTTTTTGATCGTGTTTTGCAGCTGTTTGTTCCACGTGAGTCTGTTGTCAAGGGTGACTCCCAGATATTTTACTTCAGTGGTGAACTGCAATTGTTGATTAAATAAGGTTGGAGCATTTAGCCCATCCAAATTGTGTCTGCGACTGAAGGTTATTTGTGCTGTTTTGGCGGGATTGACCGATAGGCCTACCCTTCTGCACCAATCCTTCACTTGAGTTACAGCTTGTTGCATGAGTTCTGAAAGAACCCCTGGAAATTTTCCCCTTATTAGGATGCTGTGCTATTTAGCTGGACCAGTAAGCTGTCGACTACAAGGTTTCATAGGAGGGGTGATAGGATACCCCCTTGTGGGCATCCTTTGAGGACAGCCGTATACATGGTTTCACCGAATAAGTTTGCATGTACTTGTCGTCCTTAAAGCACAGATTTAATCCACCGACGGTGTGGGTGTGTTGGACTCCATGACTCAAGGCGCCATGTACAAGAGATTCAAAGAAAGTATTTTCTATGTCCAGGAAGGCCGCGAGCCCTATCTCTTTGCTTTCTAGTGTGGTCTCAATCTTTCCAACTAAATGGTGTAGTACTGATTCACACGATTTCCCTGTCTGACTTTGCATTCACGCACCACCTTTGCCGCTAACTTGCGTATGCCTTCTGGTGGAAGAAAATATAAGTAGAGTCCGCTCACTTGTGGGGGAATGCACTCTATGACTCCCCCGTGTGTGTTTCCAAAATATTGAATTGTCTCGGAGTGTCAAAAATACTATGAAAGAAAGACTACATATCAAAAATAGTATTCCCTTAGGCCGCACATACACGATGAATCTATGGATTCGAATCGAACGAAACTTCATATAAAAAAAAAATGATAGGTGGGCAAGTAGCATGATAATCGAGACAAGCAATAACACTGTAATACTCAAATTGAAGTGAACCGCTATAAAACATACAATGGAAAAACACGATTGTTCGTCAATAAAATAAATTTTATTTATGATAAACATTATCTTATTTTCACTATTTTATTTATACATATAAAAATATTAAAAAAAAATTAGGAAAGCTACTTCAATTAGGTAGGATAAATGTTACTCAATTAAATTCCATTTGACGGACTCGGTAGACTAAACCTGTACATTACAATTTTTTTTCCTACAGGCCACGACAAACAATAATTTTGTTTTACAACAGAGATTGCAATTAAAGGCGAAATAAAACAATTATAACATTAACAATTCACAGTTTCCTTCATGTTAAGGTAAATATACTTTTTTTCCGTTTATTAGAACTAAATATATTAAATATATATATATAACAAAGTAAGACTTTAAATCTCTCATAAGTCATTGAAAAAAAAATTGAATAGTTCGACTATTTCATGCATTGACTGACGATTCGACTGAATCGATTGGCATTGGACCACCATTCTGTATTGATTCCGGCTTAAAATCTTCATCTTCATCGTCTTCGTGTTGTTCGAGTGTTTCGAGTTTTTGATTTTTAAGGCGTAACTCGAAAACTTCACTAATAGCCTCGCGAAAGCACAGGAAATTATAGTCAATGATACCCTGTCGACTGAAGTTATCTTCCCGGAGGATACAGACGAGTGCTAAGAATTTATTCACTTCGCGTAGATATAAGATTGTACTGTTGTTGAGTTTGATAAGACTGGAACTTTGGCAATCGAACGCTGTTTCTTCGGAACTGTAAAGATACAGTTAATGGTATTAGTAAATATGTGTCAGTAATTCAATCAGCAGCAATTTATGTAAGTATGTAATAGAAGCATACTATTGAGCTTTACCAACGGATAACAGAACACTGCACTCTGGCATTTACTATACTAGATTCTCAGTTTTGGGTTTGGATGTTGAACACACGATTTTCCACTTAAAACTACGGTAAACATGTACATTAGGCATTTGTTTAATGCAGAACAATTGTAGAATACGCGAAACTATTAACTCTAATAATTTTCTATGCAGTAGAAATAATAAAATGGTATAAAATTGCAATGATATAAATACCTGTATATGCTCGAAAGATCTATCACAACATCGATCATATCGCAACACAACTCATAGCTTTGCATGTCAACCGGAGTACAATCTGTAGCAATGTATATTTTGGATACAACGTCGAATAAAAACGCCTTTTCAATGCCTGAATTCTGAAAAGGACAAAAATGATAAAAAAAATCATTTCTTCTCTCAAAACTTATCACTAAAATAAAATAAAAATTATGCACAATTCCGAATGAATGAGCTCATTCGTTATGTATATAAATTCAATTCCATTAACGA
The DNA here is from genome assembly GCA_949715475.1 of Microchrysa polita. NCBI lineage: Eukaryota > Metazoa > Arthropoda > Insecta > Diptera > Stratiomyidae > Microchrysa > Microchrysa polita. The sequence continues at coordinate 10,430,580 of OX454420.1, forward strand.
CTTACCGATATCAGAATATTTAGGAGATTTTCAAGTGTTGGTAACTGTGGAATAAGTTTTTGGACGACTTTAGAAAACGCTTCGAAAATTGAGTGATCATAGATCGATGTCAAATGAAAACTTAAATGTATTTGATTGAGACCAGCATCGGCTAAATCATCGGTGGCACGTTGGTGTATGTCTCGTTGTGATTCCATTTTCGAATCGTCACTTATACCATCCACCTGAAATGGACAAATTGATAATTCATGAAATAGATACGTATTTAAGCAAGCTTAGTCTAATTTATGCCCTTCATCACTTGATTTTCAATTAATTTGTCAGATACTACAGTTCTAAATGCAAGTCAGTTATATCCCCTGGACTATGAAGAAAAGCTCTACCCAATGTTTGCTAGCAGCGGGTTTTTGTGATACCCCGGCATTTGTACAGAAAATGGGATGATATATTCATCCTATCCATATTCCTAGTTATAAGGGATGCACAACATTGCCCCCGGATATCTTCAAGTAATTTTGTCAGAGTCTTAAACGCTTTCTCAGTTGTAGGCTATTAGCGAGGGAGGGGTTCGGTGGCGGTGCGACATTTTCATAGATGCTAGGCTGACTAGAAATTGACTTCACCCTATTCAGCTTTCAAGCTAAGTGGTCAATACTGCATTCAGGCTCAGTGAACCCAAGCCATGGGTTGAGTGATTGCGGTGAGTAAACTATGGGCTCGTAACACCAAGTGACGCTGTTTTCGGTACCTGGTTATATTCATATATGTATGTATGTAACTGCGGCAACAAACCAGCTGTCGAGCTGGCGCGTATACAGGGTGTCCGGAAACTGCCGCATAAACGCACCGGATTGTGATTCCTCATGTGATTTCCATCAAAAAAGTTGTACGGAACATACCCCCCAGCTTAACCCTTTAGCTGCCACAGGCATTTGAAGATTTTTGAAAAAATCATTTTCTTGCACGACTTAAAGCTCAATATCTCCAAAGCCAGCCCAGATACAATAGTGAAACGAAATGATTGTTACAGCCAACAAATTTACCTATAAAATAAAACTAACCACACTAAAATCCGATAAGAGATTTGGTTTTTACAGAGCTTCACAGCCAAATTTGTGTGATTTGACCCAAAAACAATCTATTTTCTCATCGCAATTTTCTCCAACTTCTGCCAAGGAGAGGTTCTGGTACGATTCTCTTAATCATATCTTTCTTACATCATTTTATTCTAGTTCCATTATTTGTAACAGTTTTTATACGTTAAGTGTAGAAAACTAGGGGTAATTTTAGCTCGAATTCAATACAATTCAATTCACACTTCTCCTAAAGATCTGCAATTGGTAAAATCTATTGAAAGTATGTCGTAATCGAGCCAAAATTAACCCTAGTTTTTTGCACTTAAGACATTAAAACTGTTAGAAATCACGAAGCTAGAATAAAATGATGTAGAAAAGAAATGATCGTTAGACCAGTTTTTAAAAGAATCGTACTAACCCCTCTTTTTGGCAGAATTTGGAGAATATTGAGATGGAAAAACATATTGTTTTTGAGTCAAATCACAAAAATTTGACTTTGAAGTTCTGTAAAAACCAAATCTCTTATCTGATTTTAGTGCCGTTAGTTTTATTTTTTAGGTAAATTTGTTGGCTGTAGTAAACATCTTATTTTGCTATTCTAGCTAGTCTAGCTTTTGAGATATTGAAATTTTATAAATAATTTGCTTTTTTAATTTATTCTAGTTAGATGTACAGGTTCGTCTTAATCCAAAGCACCTGATCGCAACCTCAACTCAAATTTTAATGTGATTCCGCCTTCAAGAATTGGGACTACGGAAAATTTTGCTTGAAGCATACACTCATTCACTCTGAATGGCGTGGCAGCCTTTAGTTCAATTAGGAGTATAAATCATCTTTGGCTTTACTTTAAACATTATGCCTGAAGCCATATTAAATGATATAAATACGCGAGTACTTGGCTGCCAGCTCCTGTTTTCAAGTCTCTGAAATTGCCCCAGACTTGAAGAAAAAAAAATATCGGCGTACAGAAGGCTGCGCTCGCAATACGAGGGTTTTTTAGAATTTTGATGCATAGTGAATATTTTTTGTATGTATATTTTATAAGCAATTGTGCACAACATTAATGAAATGCTTCCTGTAAATATATTTTTTGGATTGGTCTAAATAAACGCGTTCCAGTATGTTCCACCTTTAATTAGACCAATCCAAAAATAGATTTACTATTTACCCAGTTTGTATAAAAGTACTCCAAGCAAATCTACAGGCGGGCAAATTTTACAAATTTACTGTAATTTACTTTTCCTTAGCAAAAGTCAACAGTCTTAATATTTAACGTATACCATGGCCATACTGACCAATCTTTATGCAAAGTTTTATATCGATCCCTATAACGGTTTAGAAAAACGGAGGTCGGAAAGCAAGTTTAACAAGTTTAAATTTTAACTGATATGAGATGTACTCGTTTAGATCTTTGATTTAATTACCCATACGTCAATCTCCGATAAAAACTAAAAAAGTCTACTTTTTTCAAACGTTCGGGACACCCAGTTATCTTGTTCCTACCAACTTCTAAGGTATTTGATCCAAAGACTGTAACCATTCTACACATTCCTACCCAATTTCATGACAATCGGTTGAGCCGTTCGCGAGATATTTAGTGAACAGGCGGACGGACGGACGGACGGACAAAAACGATTTCACAAGGGTTTTGTGAAGAAAAAAATTTCTAAAAAACTATAAAAAAAAACGAAAAATATTTTGGATGATAGCGATCCTTTGACAAAAAAAAAGTTGAAAACGCCCCCAAGCTCAAGTAATTCATCCAACCACACATTTTCGTGTGTTCAATTACTTCTTAAATTTATCCCCACATAAAAGCAAGGATTTGGTTTCGGGAGAGGTCTAAGTCTCGATATTAGAAATGCTGCATTGGCTATCAATTTTTTGAGTTTCTATCGGGTGAATAGGTTTAACTAAATTTTTAAGAGTTTTTACTCTTAAATTCTCGAATCTGCAATTTTTTGTTCATAGAAAAACCGGAAATTCCATCGAAAATAAAAAATTATTTAAAATAGTTGAAATCAGGAAAATCTAGAACTTTTTAGGCTCCGAATGTTTTTTGCTGAATAACATCAATAAGAGCTTTCCCAACTCGTTCTCGTTATCTTTATCACCGAAAACAAATTAGGTCAAGGTGTGCTCAATATTTACCGTAAGCTTTTTGGAGTTTCAGTCATTCCTAAAACACTTTTGGGAGATGCACGGAACACCTGGATTCCTTCCCTGGGAAGCAACATAAAAATTTTTCAAGCAAACAAAACACGCTTACTGGTAAAAAATATGAAATTTTCAATTTTTCACATACGCCCGCTAACGTTTTGCCTACATTTCCTTTGTGAGGTGACAACTGCTACCTTCAAGCTTATCTAGTGGCGGAGGGCGGCAACATTGTTACTGCCCAGGGGCGCCAGAAAGGCTAAATCCGGCCCTGCTGATTGGTTGTTGATCTACGTCTAAACCCTGCTTGATATTCGCCAATGATTTATTCTGCGTACGGATAAATTCTCTTTTTAAGAATATAAAATCTTATGTCGTACAGACTAATGAGATGCCCTTCTGTAATTCTTACGTTTAAGCTTCAACATCATTATATGAAATTTTGGCACGATTTCGGTATCTGCGGCGCCAAATCGAATATCTGGAGAACCGTTACGATTTCGCAAAAAAGGATTGCAGATTCGGTCGTTTCAGGCCAATTTTAATGAAATGACATCATCAAAATTTGGCGCCGCAGATACTGAAATCTCCCCAAACATTTTTGACTCGTGTTCAACCATCGAGTCAGAAACGAAATATTGTTGCAATTGCTTATTGTAGTATTTATCGCTATTGGCTTTTTATCATTCAATCACCCCGCGCTTACGACACGCCCTTCTGCAAGCACTTATATGCTTATTGCATTCATGAATATGCATATTTACTTTACCTTATGTATGAACACCTCAAACTTAATACGCGGGTTGATTTTATACGCCTTTATGACCGTATTCTTAAACTTTGTCAGTGCATCGTTGTAGTCATCCTTAGCATCAATCACAAACACCAACGCCCCGCATCCACCAAAAATCATATCTGAATCGAACGTTGGATCGATGAAATCAATTTGACCAGGAAAATCCCAAATTTGAAACTGGACAAAGCTACTATTGTTGATATCGTCTTTGACAATCTTACTCGTCGACTCCAAGAAGAGCGTCTCATTTGGCGACATTTTATGGAAAACGACTTTCTGAATTGAACTCTTGCCGGATCGTCGCAATCCCATCAATAGAATGCGTGGCTTCGATTCGGATCCGCTTTGACTATCGGTCTCATGATCGAAATGTCCATAGCCGAAATCTTTGGGAAACGAGTCCGTGTGATAGTCCATTTGCTCTTCCTCATCTTGGTAGCTCTGCAGAGTGGGAACGTATGGTGCGAGGTTAATTGGGGGAGATTATTGGGTAAATATGAAAATGCATCAAATTAAATTACCATTGCGATGTTTGTTATCTGCGTTTTCCCACGAGAGTCAAAAGTGTATCACCCACCAGTCGCACAAAGTAGAGAAACAATAAAGTGTAATCAGCTGATAGAAAGTGTCATGTGTCATCAAGAAGAGGGATTGTCATAAGAATTCGTTTTAAACATGGCAGCACTAGTAAAACAACCGAAAATGGAACCTGCAATCAGCTGTTCATTTATTTGATTAAGGCCAGTGTACACATTTACATACTATGTGGTACACATACAGTGGCGGCTCTTCAGGTGAAGTAGGTGAAGAGCCCCTTCACTACAAAATATAATTAAAAATTTCCTCTAATACATACTATTATTGTAAAAATATTAAAAAGTAGCTTCTAACAATAAACAACTCCTCAATAAATCATCAATGAAAAACCATAATCAAAATGTACATAAAATGCATATTTTGTATATCACAAACCGACATTTTTCTACTTCAAATTCTGTGCCCTTGCACAGCAAAATTTCTCCTATCCATAGAATGATTAACAAGTGAAGAGGTAATCGTGTCACAGCTCCACCTCTTCACTTCAGATACACGATTCTACTGCAACAATGTATTCAGCACGAAATGTGTACACTGGATTTTCTTAGCAAGTGAATAGCTTTTTGGCTGGTATGTACCTCATCTTCACTTCCGTATCGTATGAGGTGATTCTTTGCGATTTCTCTTGTGTTTAGTTGATGCAGAATTTTATTTGTGGATAATTTGGAAATTTATAAATTGTTTTGGAGGTACAAATTTGTTCGGTAGAGTTATGCAATTCAATGAAATGACAAAGATAGTATTTTGCCTTTGTAAAACAAAATGTTTGAGAATATCATTTACATTTTATCGATCCTTGTTTTTAATGGTCACTTCACCTACTTTTGGAGCCACGAGCCGCCACTGTATACATAGTATGATATTTCTGGAGATACCAAACTCCGGATCAATGTAAAATCCGTGCTTTTATATGGGTGTTCCACTTGGAAGGTGACGAAATGATATCACAAGCAAACTACAAACTTTCGTGAATCAGTGCCTTCGACGCATCCAACAAATTCGCTGGCCTGAGGTAATCTCTAACGACGACCTCCTCCAAAATACTGGCCAAAATATAATAGGCATCGACATCAAAAGGCGGAAGTGGCAGTGGATAGGTCACACACTTCGAAGAGCCTAAAAACATTGCAAGACAGGCTCTAGATTGAAATCCTCAGGGAACTGATGCAAGGCGTCGCGTGGGAAGACCCAAAAATACATGGAGAAGATCTGTTGAGGGAAAATCTGTAGGCAAATCGTGGGACGAGCTAAAGGCGATGGCTGCTAATGAAGGAGGCTTGGTGTTTTTGTATGATTGTACTTTCATAGTAGGCCATGAAATTATATGACAATTGAAAAATAAAATGAAACTTGTCATATTGCCTAGTGGTACTTCAAGCGTTCTTATTTTCCTCGTTTCGTTTTATTATAATTTCCATGGTCAAATCACGCGATTAATCATTGACATTTAGAATTAGGTTTATTCCACACGAGTGTGGTTCGCGTCAAGTGTTTTTCCGGGGTGTTTGTGAAGTGTGACGCGAGAAAATCCATTCCAAGATATCACGACACATTCGATGGTTGTTGGCTGATGCTAAGGTGCCCCATCGTCTTCTTTTCGTCTTTTGCGGTGACAACAAGAAATCGGTAGGAAAGACGTTGTGCGTAGGTGAGCACACTGAGCTTGTACTTGTTTGTATTGTGGGTAGTACTAATGTATGTACATAATATTGTGTGAGATCATATTTACGGCGGACTAGGGTGTGGTGTCTTCCCTCTCCTCGTTGAGTTAATGTTTGAAGAGGTTGTGGTGTCTCCCCTCTTCGTGTTGTGTGTTTGAGAGGTTGTGGTGTTCCCCTCTCTGAAATGTGAGTAGAGGCGCGGTGCTCCGCTCCGGAGTTGATCCCCCTCTGTAATAGCTAGGAGGTTGTGGTTTCCCCCTCCGCATTCTATCATAGAATACCGAATGAGAATGCTTTCACCAGAAGTTGTGTGCCTTAGGTAGAAAGGCTTTACTTCTGGATATAGAAGAATGATGATGGTAGTGAAGTGGGATTGAACCAAGGAGAAGCAGCCGAATCAACCGATACATCCATCCTGCGTCTACCTCGCATTGCCGTTTGAGTACCTGAGCCAGAATCAACCGATACAACGAGAAACCCATGACCGATGCAGAGACGACGACGCCGACTAGTGGTTCTCCTTCACTCTCCTCTTCTTCCTGTTTGTTGGCCGGGCCAACATAGTTACTGAAATATGTATTATTCGTTTTACGTTTCAAATGACTTAATATATTCAATACATGTAACTGCAGGCTCATTGGTTGTCTTTTTCACATTACAGATGGTATCAGGCGATATAGATAAGGTGAGTATCGTATTTTATGCATACAAATGTCCAGTACGCCATGTTTATTAAAAAAAATTAATTATATATCAAAATAAAGTTTTAGTCTCTTAAACTAATAGGCAGAGGTGGAAAAGAGGCGTAGTCAATGCTCTATGCCCCACTAGGAGTTAAAAGGAACCAGAGAGAGAGAGAGAGAGTACATATTTAAGAATCAAGACAAATCAATGAATAATTTATCATTGAGACAAATACAAATAATATGCATGGATTTCACTTGAACTGAGTATGTTAGTACCTACTTGTGTAGTGTAAATGCAGTTTCGAGATCGGAACATTTGTTGTAGTTCCAATTTTATGATACGTTTTGAATCAGGCTTGTGCAGCATACAGTATGGCCTGCGAAAGATTTCGGCAATATCATAGTTATAGGCCCGCAAATTATCAACATTTTGTACTACGGCCGTAGTACTAGGATATATTTACTTTTTTCTTCTTCCTTGCCTCGTTATTCATACCGCTCCATGGTGTCGCGTCGCTCGGCCTGCGGTGTAGGCACATATCACCCGTTTGTGCGGTAATGTCTCAGCCTATTCTACAGGCTTCTCTAAAAGCATATGTTCTAAGAAATAGAAAACTAAAAAATTTCTCCACTAACGAAAATGCCGGCCAATCGGGAAAAATTTGAGCTAATGCTTTTTTTTGTACTTTCACTAGAAGAAATCCGTTCAGAATCATGGAAATCTGCAATAGATCTAATTTATCTAAACAATTTTATTTACATCGCTCTTATTTTATTTCAATCAAAATATATATTAACAACGTAATAACACAGTACTAGGAAAGGAATTGCAATAAAATTACCTTTTGTCATAATCTACACCCAAAATTGCACGTGCCTAAAAAAAAAGATAAAATAAAACAATTATTTTTGTTCTTTATATAAAATGTAGCATCACATACAGTTTTGAAGACGGACGTCAATCCTTTTTGCATATTTTGCGTTACGCCTTCAGATTGGTTCAAAATATCCTGTACATAAGTAGCCTCTTCCATGCGATTTCTCAAAAATCGCCAGGTTTCCTGATGACAAGGTGATGAATCTTGCAACAGGAACACTTCCGTCATCTTGTAGATGGTGGCAAGACCGATCCTTCGCATGTACCATTTGAACTAAAATATGGGAAAATAGATAAATTCATACAGTAATAAGATGCTCTATCAAATTTGTCATGTTAAAAAAAAATTAACTTTGTAAAAAATTAACAAGGGTTTTTTCAAAGGTTGTTTTGTTTTGCTCCCTACTTAGCTTAAGACCACACGAAGCGTGCGAATACATTTTTGGATTTCAAATTTTGTCAAATTCATACATTTTGATAGAACGAAAATCCAAAAATCCATTCCAAAAAATGGATTCGGATTGATCGGCATAATGTAGCCAGAAACTCAGTTCGGTTTTGTATTTTGTCAAATTTGGGCCAAAGATTAATTCTTTTTTTAATTAAATTCCCTGAATCGCAAAATGCTTTTTAACATCATTGAACTTACATCGACCGATCTATCTCCCGAATAATACCAAATATCGTCAACCAGCGTCAACATTTGTGCCAACGATGTCTGTACATTTTGTGGCATAGACATCATGGCCAACGCCTGCGGCCAATACGGAATATACGGCTCGAGCATTTGTAGACGAAATTGTGTTGCATTTATTATAAATTCAGCCGTATTTTCCACTTTTTGCTCCCAATTATTTGTTTGCTTTTTTAAGTACGCCAACAGCTCATCGTTACATTTCCCCGAAAAGTAATGAATCAATTCAATTCCACCGCCCGGAAACAAACCATGAGCTCCGGACGGATAGCTAACAGCTTCGGCTCCAAGCGCCAGGGATTTTTTTGTCCATCCATGTGCAGGTACAAATTGTAGTGATGCTTCGAGTATTTTTCCTCGTATGAGACGCTCAGCGTGTGCGGATTCATCTTCTTTGGTGGGTTCGTCGTCTTTTTTGTCGAAATTCGATTCTTTTTCTTCCTCGCGGGCACGGAAATCGTTGATACTGTCCGACGATTCGTCATTTTTACGTGCTTTGATACATGAGGTTGTTATGTATCTTTGTAGGTTTGTACTTGAAATTTGTTCAATCGTATTATTTCCTTTTATAAAGGAAGAAACTTTAAAGCTTTGTGATCGTTTTATTTTACTTTCAATAATTGGAGGAGATGGGATGCCGCCAATTGTTTGTGGTTGCAATACTGAAAAATATCTGCAGCAATCTGGAAAAGAAACAAAATTATTCTCGAGGTTTAACATTTTTTTTTAAATAATAATCTTTGAGTATAAGTATGGAGAAGAAATGCCCATCTATTCCCATGGTAGATTGGCGATGGAATTGCTATACATGCGCAACTCCAAACACACTGCGTCGCATCACCCGCACGATCCACAATCCTAAATAAAGATCGTTTAAAGCCGTAAACATGAGAATGTTTACGTTATTGCGCAAAATTTCCCGAACTGCAAATTCACTAGGCGATGACATAAGCCCAGGAATCTGATTTGATCCTGCGATGAAAATCGAGCTGTTGTTGTCAGCACGGCAATTCTGGTTGTTGTCACTATTATTAGGTGTGTTTTTTTGGTTATCCCGTGCAGGTTTGGGTAACGAAACTCCATATAAAAAAAATGACAGCTGAACGACCTGTCATTTTTTTATATGAAGTTTCGTTACCCAAACCTGCACGGGATAACCAAAAAAACACACCTATTGTAAGAGCGGCGCAACCAGGGGAAAAAGAAATGCATTCGATGTCCTAAATTGTATGCATCCTGGCTTCCTGTTCAACTGCAGAAAAAACGCGGCTTTGAAGGTTGAGATGCGCTGGTGCAACCAAACAATAAAAAATGTGGTTAACGTTGTGAGGGCTGTGCTTCCACAAGCAGCATGTGTTGTATCTATCCGAGTTAGATAATAATTTAGCCTTGTGCAGTTCTTGTGGGTCTGGGCTTATTTAACCACATCAGAAGAAAGGGCTTGTGGTTGGATGCCTAAAGGTTTGTGTTGCCAGAGAAGAATCATGGGATGATCGCTCAATGATTGAAGTTGAATAACCGGTTCTCACCACTATATATTTTCCATGCAGACATGTTGTTTTAAGTGATAGTGGATACTATCAATTACAAAAATATTCAAAAAGGGTTCATAATTGGTTGATAAAATACGATCGCTGAGCGATCATCGCATGAGTCGTCTCTGGCTCATTGGTAGAGATGACACACTATCTCTGAGTTGCCGGAGCGTGGATTCGCACTGTGACCATGGCTGTTTGTGTTGTCTATAAAAACGCTCCTACGGCAGCCGGTTCTTCGATGTAAATCGTCCCGGAGCTACCCGTTGTTACACCGACCAAGAGCAGCCAAAACCCTCTTCGATTCAAGTGAAAAAACATGTCTTAAGCCGCTACAACAGCAATAACAAGATGAATGGTGCATCCGGTACAATAAGCAGTTGTATCAGCTGCATAATGAGCTACAAGTATCGATTACAATCGACGGGATATGTAGAAAGAATGAACGACACTCGTAATGCCGAAGAAGGTGATGGACGCGCAACGAGCCAGATTGCGTGTACGATTGCGAGCAGAATGGGAGCAATTAGATTCTATGGTTCTCCAAAGATGTGCTGTTTGCCAGATTTAGGAAATGATGCGGCCTGTCTTCCAATGCTCTGGGATGATAAAGGATGATAGAGGCCGTAGAGGTTGTCGAGGTGTGCAATACCGTCAGGAGTTCTAAGCTTTTTTAATGACAAGGATGACTTCTTGGGTGGTGACTTGAAAAGTCTACTCTACCGTGGTGTTACAGATAGCTCTCGTAACTTTGCGCTTTAAGGTCGATCCATACTCGCTATGCAAAGGGGAGTGAAGGTATGGTCGGTTTTATTGATGATATAGCATTTGTCGTCGCCGCACTAGTCAGTCATCTACGGGACTATACCGTCAGGGGAGTGCCTGAGCTTTCGCTCTTACCTCCCGGTCCTTCAAACATTTTGGACCTTCGGCGTTATGATCAAATGTGGATTTCTTTCATCCGGTGAATGCACTCACTTTCAGAAACCCAACCCCGGGGTCGCAACTCTGGCCGGTTGACTTGCTTAACAACCTCCAAACATCTCGAGTCTAACGCCTTGACGGGCAGAGACCATGGTCCCCTGGACAAACCCATCCCCGAGGTACACTATTCGCTAAAGAGTTCAGAATAACAGTTGTGATCCTCCTCACGCAAAATTCAGACGTGCATATCCCAGGCTCGTATGACCTGTGACTACTCGTCTGCTTTTCACATTCAGGCGGCCCTTTCAGTATATTAGTCAGCAATTTGATTCAGGCCGTGTGGTCATCAATCCACAAACTAGTTCGATATAGGCGCGTAGGCATTTTCCACCAAGGCCATTCTCCCTTACTAGCCCCTTTGAGACTCGGGTTATGCGAAGCCGCCAGCTCCGAAGCGCACACGATTACTTATAGTGAAACCTCCCCACCAAGGAATCACCGCATCGTGCTCGGCCTGTATGACTAACCTTCCGCAAGAGAATGGGAGAAAATCAACCATGCAAAGAGCCACCCGACATGACTCGGGAGTACATGAGTGTCATCGGCCGTACGTCTTCGTAAAGATCCACGCCATGGCGTATCAACCAGATCTGTGTCCTCCTACACGGAAGCTCTGTGTCACAAGGACCCAGATTCCTCTGCGGGGTGTCGTCGACCCGGAGCTGGTCGAAATGTACGCAAGCGAAGCGATTACAACCATTATGCTTGAAGTACATTTGACGCGTCAGCATCGGCATCAGCAGAAACATTTCAATTTAGAACACACGCATTTGCCTTTGATGACTCACATTGACAGCAGAAGCAGAAAAAATGCTCCGCGTCCAATCTATTTCTATTTCTATATTATTAGTCTGTGGCTGGAAACCGTCGTACTGGAGCTCGCCGAGCAAAAAACTAAAGTAATCCTAATTAGCAAGTGTTCTCTCCAAATCAGAGTCGGAGAGTGTGTCATAACCTCTAAGCAAGCCGTTAGGTATTTCGAGGTTATGATTGACTCGCGAGTTGCGACTATTCTATGGAGAGAACTTGAAATATATAGGGGATAAGGCGGCCATCGCAACGACTTCTCTAACTAGTGTGATGCCAAACATAGGTGGTCCTAGAACAAGTAGAAGGCTGCTATTGTCGAGAGTGGTAACTTCAATTATATTATAATATATGCCTCACCAGTTTGGGCACTACGGTTCGCTGTAACGCAAACACCTTAAACGCGGCCTATCGTCGAGAGTGTGTTATGCGTACCGAACCACATCACATGCAGTCGCCCTAAATAAATAAATAAATAAATAAATACGGTAGCTGATCCTGGTGGATGAGATCAGCAGGCTGTACAGCGGTCGCCAAGGCGTAACACTGGAGATGCACGCGGTGCGAAGAAGCATTCAAAGGGTTGATTTTATGAGAAGATGGCAGGTGCGATGGTATGAGGCCTCTACTGGCCGATGGACACATGTCCTTATCTAGACATAGCCATGTGAGTTAACCGAAAACACGGTGATACTGCAATCAAGAAATAACTGAGATTTAGTAAGCAAGGCAATTTGTGCCGTTCGCATGGAGCTACAAAGGGAGGTAGATGTAATTCTGGCGGTGTAAAGTAATACTGAAAGGCGGTCGCGAAGAGTGTAACGGCCACGAAAGAGGTGTTTAGTTTTAGACGGTAAGAACTCGACCTAACTGCATGCTGGCGGTCTCTGCTACACGACATGCAATGTCTATGCAAGAAAAAAAAATCGATCGACACTTTTCAGTCATCAGCAGCAGTCATTTTTCATACAAATGGACAAATTGTCAGTTTTTTGATGACTGAAAAGTTTGGATCGACCTTGGGAGGGTGTTTGACGTATTTAAATAGGTTTGTGCATTTTCGGTCGAACTCGATTTTCCCTTCTGGGGTCCTTTACTTTTTTAACGATCTCCGAATTTAGATCACCAATGCAGAGATCGTTTGGGTCCGCACATCGTAACTCATCACTTGTCTTTACAATTTTTCCCGATGAAGAGAAATTAGGTGTAATGATGATCACATCCGAGGTTCGTTTAAATTTTTTGAGTGTAAATTAGCTTCAGTATACAATTTTCAAGCCCACATACCCTACAAAACAATACAATACAGAGAAACAAATTAGATAAAGTCCATACAAAATTTATTATCTTATAACTTCTCTTTTCTAACATCCAAACATTCATTGACACGCGCCAATAAACTATCCATCAAGTCAAGAGTAAGCAGCGCACTATCCAATACCTTCAATTTATGCATTTTATCAATTCGCGGCACACCCGAACCGTCTTCCATTGCAATATCAATTTCTTGTGGTAACTCCACCGCATCATCGGAAGCCGCAACATTTTTCTGTTCCACTTTAAAATGTGCTCGTGACAGATCGATTGCAGTACGCAACGGTCCCAAATACCCTTTGCAAATATCCTCCAAAAAATCAGCAAATCCACTAACATTGTTCTTATCACGAATCGCCAGATATCGTATAATATTTAATGTGGCCAAAATAAATTCCGAATTCTCTATGATGTCTGTTTCGACATGTTGTGGCAATTTGCAGAGTGTTTTGAGAAAGAAATTTTTAAAATCGAACGAATGGAAATACGTTGGAAGGGCACGGCAGCAGTCAAGGCTTGCGGCGAGAAGATTCTTATAGAGACCGATCAGATATCCTTTCAGTCCGATGTGTTGAGTTGTTGGTATAAGATTGTGCAGTAATTGAAGTTGTCCCGGCGCTTCGAAATGCTCGATATATTTGGTTAGTAGTCCGAGTCCTTGTTTGCGATTTCTCTCGACTTTCGAGTAGACTATGACCTTGGAGATGGACGTGCAAAAGTATCGATGAATATTCAGATCCAACGAACTGCTGCTAATTGTTCGTGATTTGAGATTATCAATTGCTTTAAGGCCGAGCAGAATGCCTTTGTATTGCAGTGCCGGCTCGTTACAATTCAGCAGAATATTCTCGAGATAAAGACACATTTCGAACGTGTAGAGCGGGTGATAGACCTTTGGTATATCTTCGGCTATCTTTTCGTCTGATAGGATTATATAGAAAAGCACAGCCACAGAGACGTTTGGAAGTTTTTCTTCGATCATGAATATGTCGCGAGGAGCATTTTCATACACGCCCTCCGAGTCTGGACGATTTTTGCGCGTCCAACGCACTCTGTGCTCAACGTATGGCAGCAAAATGTACGGATCGCCCAGCAGATAACAAACAAATATGCTAAACTTTCGCGCACAATGCAGGGAGTTGATATTCGATATTGATTCCGGATGGTTGGCTAAGTCCAGTAAGGCCAGCGGTGCACCGATCATTTGTAGTGCAAAGCACGCGAGGATGTTACGTCGGGTGCGTGTGACATTTCTGAAGATTGGCGGCTTCTCATTCGTCGCCTTCTCCTCCTGTAACGTTTCCTCTACCAGCGACTTGAGAAACATCGTCACGGTCATATAGTTGAACAGCACTCGTTCGACAGACGGATCTTGTTCCAGCAATTTTTCCTCTTTCTCGTCGTAGCCTTGTGTCAATCTATCCGGTACGGTCAATTCCGTGATGTATCCATGTATCGAGTTCAGGCTCCATTCCAGACCATTGATACGATTCTTCTGTTGCCGGCGCAGCGCTATTAGAAGCACTTTCAGCGCCGACATGAACACCTGATCCGAATGTGAAGTTTCGATTATCTCCAGCAATTCGAGCAGGACTTCTTCCGGCGAACACACTGTAGCGATGTATTTGAGAAATTCCTCACAGAAGCTGTACAGATCCAGCTGAGTGTTGTAGTTCTCGTCCGAAAGATGTGCTAGACATGCCTGCACCGCGTCCGAACATCGCAAATTCAAACGATCTTTGTACTCGCCACTTTGAAGTGATGCAAGGGCTTGCCGGTAGTTTTGTGTCGCGATAAGCTGATCGAATATTGGCGCGAATTCATTTTTAGTAGTCATCGTGGACAGGCAGTATTGGTAGACGGTAGAAAAATAATAAAAGTAGCAGCCAGCCCAGCAGACCGAATGTCAGGACTAAATCATCTGTTCACTGTCATACCGACAGATGACAACCCACACACACAATTGGCCCGCAAAGATCTTTTCTCTACTCGCACTTGTCCTACTTTCTACGTACAAATTTGGAACCATAATTGAAATTGGACTTACTTGTTGCTCCAGCAATTTTGTACAAGTACGTGAATCGTTTAGAGCCGATGACACTCGCCATGGTTTGAATCGGTTGTTTTCTTCCTTTCCTTTCTTCCAATTGGCAAGAGAGTGCGTTCGTTCGTTATACTGACAAACAAAAAATTTCACAACATACCGAACAGTTGCATTTTGCTAGAGGGAAGAAATTCGTTGCCAAAGATTAGAAGTGAAAAAGATGTCACACTGGAGCATGGACGAATTAGAAATTAATTCATCCGAGCACTGGAGTCTGTAGTCCCTGCAAACCGTGTATGAGCGGCCTAAAGGTCCATCTAGACGTGTCGCCAAATGGCGACACGTGCAGCCAAATGGCTGTTCTCATTCCATCCAAACGTGTCGCCATTTGGCTATGCGTCCAGTTTTGATATTCAATATGGCAACTCAACCAACCGCTTGTCAAATTCAAAGTGACAATTTTGCAACTTTTCTTCGTTCTTTTGTGTAAATTGAATAATTCTTGAATGGCCGTGTAATAATTCAAACGCGCAGAGTCCGATTTTGATAATTAAATTTAAAAAAATCACCAAAATGAAATTTTGGTTATGTCATTTTTTGGCTGCTCGTGTGGATGCTAAGTAGTAGCCAAATGGCTGTACGCGATGCCAGTTTTTGGACGCGTCGCCATTTGGCGACACGTCTAGAGGGACCTTTAGATCGCACACACCACACACGGAGAATCTATGAATCAAAAGAAACTCCATATAAAACAAATGACACTTAATAACCGCGAAAATAACTTAATCGAAAACCTAAAGCAGAAACAAGTTTATTATTTAAAAGCTGACAAGGGCAATAATATCGTAGTCTTAGATAAAGCCGAGGCTTGTTCTGCTATCCGTTCTCATAGGAAGAACTTTAGCGTTTCCGATATTTTCCGCTATGTGTCCGCTATATGGCGGATGGTAAGATAAGTATCGCCAGTGTCGATAAGAAGAACAAGAAAATTCTTCTTACGAGAGCTGATAGCGTAATAGGGGGTGGCACTCCATACAATTTTTTTGTAGAAAGGGATGCACGATTTCCAATCGCACACATTTGGAAAATATTTTAAACGCAAAATTCCATTAGACAGAGTAGGACGGAGCTAATGCAAAATCAGCTGAGTATCCCATCTTTGGGTATGTATTGGTAACTTTTCTCGCTTTTTTAGATTTATTGGTGTGACATTTCGCAAATTTAGGGCTGCCAACATCCAGAAATAGCATAATTTTCGGGTTGCCCTACTCAATATTGACAGTAAAACGAACACTGAACTGAATTCTTTCATCCAGTTGGCGCAACGATAATAGAAATATACTAAGATCAGGCACTCCTTATAAGTGACTCTGCAGCCCATCTTTCTGAATGTGTTGAATTTCTTCTATCCGTGCACATTAAAATTGGGAGAAATTGCGAAACAGAAACACATATATAACCGTTTATATGATGGGTGTAAAAATGAAAGAGAAGAAAAACGAAATTGAACGCAAATTGGATGAAAGAATTCAGTTCAGTGTTCATTTTACTGTCAATATTGAGTAGGGCAACCCGAAAATTATGCTATTTCTGGATGTTGGCAGCCCTAAATTTGCGAAATGTCACACCAACACATCTAAAAAAGCGAGAAAAGTTACCAATACATACCCAAAGATGGGATACTCAGCTGATTTTGCATTAGTTCCGTCCTGTTCTGTCTAATGGAATTTTGCGTTTAAAATATTTTCCAAATGTGTGCGATTGGAAATCGTCCATCCCTTTCTACAAGAAATTTGTATGGAGTGCCACCCCCTTGGTTGGCGTTCAGTTTCGTTTTTCTTCTCTTTCATTTTTACACCCATCATATAAACGGTTATATATGAGTCTCTGTTTCGCAATTTCTCCCAACTTTAATGTGCACGGATAGAAGAAATTCAACACATTCAGAAAGATGGGCTATAGAGTCACTTATAAGGAGTGCCTGATCTTGGTATATTTCTATTATCGTTGGCGTAATGTTCCAAAGCCGATTACGACAGAGCAGTGATTGATAAACTCGGGAGTGGACACTTCTTTGAATTGAGAAAAGATCCATAGCAAAGTTTTTTCGGGATTGAATGCATAATTTCCAAACTATTAACACCTCTGGACGATCAAAATACACACTTTTTTATCAAATTGGATAAAAAACTACCAAGAAAAAGATGAAAAGAGAAAGCGACTTTAATTCATACATTTTTAGATAAACCCCACGATTGCTCTTTTTATGATACGCCTATGAGTCTCTATTAAATAAACAAATCGCACGCATGCGCACATGAAATGGCATGTTACCGACGTCAAGCTTCGTGCCATCTTCGTGGGTTTTCGAAGCCGGGCTAATTTACAGTTGATATACATATACACTACAAAATTGGACCCACATCCCTGCAAAACCACTTTCGGGTAACTATCAAGTTAATTATCGGGTAACGCTACCGGTAATCTTTCAGTTAAAATGAATAGAGCGTCGGGAAAAAGTTCACCTATATACTTTTCACAATAGCCCATGTGTGTGATTTCTTATCTCTGTTCTTCGTTAGCAAACGAACAATACACTGTCCCTTTCTTTTCGTGGAGTAGTCTCGATAATATATAGGTAGAATACCCAATTTAGTTCCTAATTATTACTGGTAAAACGCCCGATGGGAATCAGGTAATTTATCACATGAATTACCTGGACCATTACTGGTAGAATATCGGTTTTGATACTGAAAAAATACTTGGATAAAATTAGGTAAAAACCTGGCAAAATACAGAATTTGATACTGAATTATCACTAGTGCTGGTACCAGGTAACTTAACCACATCAATTATCTAAACTTACTGGTAGCTTACTCGTATTGATACTTGAATACTACTGGTATAATACGAGGACACATTCAGTCAAAATATTGGTACAATACCAATTTTGAATATCAAAAAATAATGCATTCATTTAGTTAAATGCTGATAAAATATGATGCATTAGATCAAAGTCTGCATTGTTCTTTAGAACAGACAAAACAAAAACTAACAAAATCTGCAATAAACAAGTTTTATTTTAGATGGATATTTTTCGTTTTTTAACATAATATTTATGTATATTATAAAAGTGGTATGATATTACCCTCATTTGAAAAGTCTGTACATTCAAGCGGAGGCGTCAAAAGTAGCGGTATCTGCGGTTCCTTCTGAAGTAGCATGTTCTGCAAAATAAGAATTATAAATGCGTTTCGGCTATCCATTTTTTTTTAATCGTTTGATTTTATAAATAAGTAAATCTTTGTTTTCACATTTTATACCTTCATAATTGCAATTTTCCATTGTAGCGAAGCTCTTTTTAACCAAGCTTGATTGATACGTAACACCGTGTTGGAAATGGCAAAAAAATCTTCAATATTCACTAAACGAAGCAACCACTCGATATTCTACTATTAAGTATACCGCAATAGTTTTCAGGTATTGATACGGTTATAACTACCAAAATAATCACAGTATATAAAACGCTACATATGTACTCGGTAGGCGTACGGTTAACAATACCACAACAATACTTAATTTTTTGCTCGTACATAATTTAATGTTCTTTACTTGTGTTTGTGACTACACAAAAAAATTGCTTCTGTGTTCGTAGTTTCGGTAGCGATTTCTTGCAGGGATGTGAATAAGCGTTTGTATGAAGTAAGCCGTTCCATTTCTACTTATTCCGAGTTGGGGACAGATGACACGATAGTCAGCTGTTATCGATTTGGGAAATTTTGATCCGATTTCATTCGACTTGGACAGGATCAATTTCCGCTTCAGTCGAATAGGGCTAAAGATCGAGAAGTGCATCTGCTGTGCATGTGCAAGTTTGTTTTCGTTTTTATTTTGTGTATTTAGTGATTTTATTGTCGTAAACAATGATATAATTATGTTTCACAACTAGTTCGTACATAGACTGAGTACTATTTACCGGAAACAAAGCAAATACATATATATTTGAATGGATCGCTTAGTGCCAATTGGCAACTAAATGTCCGTCATTTTATCTCGTGGACAAATCAGGAGATCGGGGAAAACTAGCATCGCGATCGGTCAACCATAAGCAATATTTTAACACCATAACTTTCTGAATTTGAGAAAAATGACGCACCCAGCTGTGTTTTTAATAACGATCGGCGTTGCTGTAGGTGTTGCACTGTTCGCATTTTTTGCAAATGCAAACTTTCAACACGAGCATCGAAGCAGAGATAAAAGCGATGATGAAAGCGATGATGATTATTTGTAAGCATTTGGCATCGAGGATATCTAGCAGTATTTACTTCACAGTATATTGTTGTGAACATTTTTATTTTTAGAGACGACCGGCGACAGTGCACAATCTGTCAGGAGGAAATATGTTCAAGTTCAGCTGAAGTGTATTTGGATTGCGGTCATACTTTTCACAGAAGTTGCATTCGAAAGTGGTTTAGCATCAAAAAACAATGCCCAAATTGCTGTCGAGCACAGCAAAGTCCCATCTGAGCGATTTTCACGGCTCTGGGCCCGATAGTTTCCGATTTTTTCTCCTAGTGATATAAGTATGTACGCAGAAATGATATTTTGAATTAAAAAAAACGTTGTGATTTAAGCGATAATAATTACTTAAAAGATAAATAAAATGAGATAATCTCCTCTCCTAATATGGCCCTTACTAATGTCGTCAAATTTGGCATCATCCATATGCGTGTCGCGCTCCGTTGAGAAAGATCGTTTGCATAAAAATCAAGTAGTAATCCCAACCAATTGGCCTAGTACCTACTGTGAAATTTCAGCAATTTACTTCAAAATCTCCAAGTTGCTATCTACCAACTTGGAAAAATACATAGTGATGCTAAGTAAGGACGATTTATCTTGTACGCCTGGATCCTTTTCTTCCAATAGCCGCAACTATAAAATAAAATGGATGCTAAAATCACTATTTTGCTTTTAAAAAATAAAATTGCATTCATTTTCATAGCCAAATGATTAATTTTCATAGCCAAATACGTATGGTAACAAATAGTATTTACTACTTTTACGCATACGACCCAATCGGTCCTTATAGTCGGGTAGCTTTATCTCATTGGCCTTTGGCAATTTATTGGTTTCGTGGCATAAGACATATCACAAAAATCAGTTCGTATGAAGTCGGCATATACCAATCATAAATGCGCATTTAGGGGAATTACCGAAAACTGTAAAGCGAAATGTGCTGAATCTAGTTATTAGTCATGATTTCCCATAGGGTTACCAGATAAATTCAGTTGAAATCCAGAACTGCCAGAACGCTGTTCGAGGCCGCACACAGACGGCGAGTCCGAATCCAATAAAATGGATTCGAATTAAATTTATTGGATTTTTGTTCTGTCAAAATGGATTCGTATTGGCCGTGTGTATGTGTGTGCGGCCTAATAGACAGCGATGATGCTGAAAGTAGGTACTAACATCGTCAGTTCACGTGGATAATCCATGCAAATACTGTCAAAATTATGATGATCGTGAAATCGAATTCGCTTGGTGGTACTCACTTCACATGAAAGTCTCCACACCGGTTTTTGACATTTCGCCAGCGAAAATAATGCAGTTTTACTTTATTTCACAGTGAAAAGATGTCATCGACAATCGACCAGAACGCGAGTGAACATTTATCTTAAATTGAGTGAATAAAAACCAAGTCTCCACGGCACCATTTCCACGGGAGACATAGAGCGCTTAAGGTCCATCTAGACGTGCAGCCAAATGGCTGTTGTCATTCCATCCAAACGTGTCGCCATTTGGCTATGCGTCCAGTTTTGATATTCAATATGGCAACTCAACCAACCGCTTTGACAACCGCTTGTCAAATTCAAAGTGACAATTTTGCAGCTTTTCTTCGTTCTTTTGTGTGAAATTGAATAATTCTTGAATGGCCGTGTAATAATTCAAACGCGCAGAGTCCGATTTTGATAATTAAATTTAAAAAAATCACCAAAATGAAATTTTCGTTATGTCATTTTTTGGCTGCTCGTGTGGATGCTAAGTAGCAGCCAAATGGCTGTACGCGATGCCAGTTTTTGGACGCGCAGCCATTTGGCGACACGTCTAGAGGGACCTTATTATATTCCGGCTCTTAATTTACACTATCTTAAAGCATTTTTGGAGATATGTAGTACCTTTTCCATAGGGTAAATATACCGTCCTAGTCTAGTTCGCGAATTTTCTTTCTTCTTCTTCTTTTTATTCGAATTGGTTGTGGAATGTGCAGATGTTTAGAAATGGTTTATCTGACATTTCCATTATTTGGACAATATTATGATTGGAATTTGTTAATCTCGCGTATTTTCTAACCAGGAATTTCATATAAACTTTGTAGCGAAACGAAAATCGAAAACGATATCATTCCAGTAACAAGACGACTTCGCTCTTCCCGGATAAATTTCAGAGACAGTCGCTTGTCTAGGCATTATGGATTGGCAAGCACCTCGCCATATGTTGCGAGCGGGACTAAATTTAGTTTCGATTAGTTAGTGCAGCCCGTATATGCCGTCCAAAAATAATTTAAATTTGTCTA
Organism: Microchrysa polita; assembly: GCA_949715475.1. Taxonomy (NCBI): domain Eukaryota; kingdom Metazoa; phylum Arthropoda; class Insecta; order Diptera; family Stratiomyidae; genus Microchrysa; species Microchrysa polita. The sequence continues at coordinate 10,452,382 of OX454420.1, forward strand.
AAACTTTTTATCTTTGCTGCGGTATATAAGCGGTCAATCATTCAATCTCATTCAATCTGCGTGCTATCGACATGACATTTAACAGCTGTTTTGCAGCACAAATGAAATTTCAACTCGCGTAAGTGCAGCAATTGTTGTTTACATCCTAGGATTTTCGGTCTAGCTTTGCTAAACATTTAAAATTAGCATGAAAGGCGGTACATTTCGCAACACCCAATGGGATCCGTGTCTGCTTATCTCACAGATAATTGCAATGCAATCGCTGCTGTATGTGAGTCTTGGCATCTCAATGTGTTTTATGGAAATGATTGTTGGCGATGGAACAAATCATACACTGAATCATCTTTTTCATTATCACGTAAGTATTTGTGTTAATTGCATTATGCTAGTTCCTATTTTAGAATTACTGTGATAGTGATGGAAGATGGAAACTCCCATTGATGGAACCTCCCTCCAGTGAATTATTTTATCAGACAAGGTAACCTGCACCCATAAGATCTATTGTGTCCCTTTCAAGTCCCTCCAGCGGAGCCAGGTCGTTTTTACTTCTTCACTTATGTCCCTTCTTTTTCCTTCACCTACTATATTACTCCATGGCGTTGTGTTGCTCCGTCTGTGGTGTTGGCACGTTGCTCATTAAGGCGGTAATTTCTGAACTGATTTCTACATGCATCGCCGCGACTAATACGTTGTTCTTACTTCTTGTTGATATCCTCTTGATTTCTTCTTTCTATTTTGTATATTCACGAGTATTTTCCTTTGTTTTTTTTTCAGGAAATTCATATATCTGACATTGAAGGTCGACTTGTGATATGTGCCTTCATTATAAATTCATTGGTTGGATCGTTTGCACTCTGGTTTATTGTGAAACGAACAAAGATGTGCTTGGATTTTAGGTAAGGTCTTAATCTTAATAAATATTAAACGTGAACAGAACACAATTGGAAAACTTTCATGTTCAAGTGACAGAAATTGTTCTAAGCCGGCATTCTATAATGTAGACGATATAGTCACACGCCCATTGTCAGCATGAGTTAGCATGCTGACAAGATTGCTACGAATCGCCTAATATCAACTACTTTTGATAGTTAGCCATTCCAGGTCAATTATCTGGACAGATTTAGTGCTAGACGATACCCAAAAAGTGAAAGTGGCAATCGTCTATTGCCTTATAGAATGCCAGCCATGAATAAATTTATCCGAACCAAGATTAAAAAGTTATCCCGCCATGTCCTGTTCTGCAAGGCATAAGATTGTTTTTTTTATGACACTCAATAAATAATTTTCCACTTCTCTTTTCCAGTTGCACATTTTACTTCATCCATTTGATTGCCTGTTGGTGGTACAACTCAGCATTTCCATCATATTTCTCGTGGTGGTCACTCAATGCAATCTGTGTAACGTTAATGTGTGTTGGTGGCGAGTTTTTATGTCTTAAAACTGAACTAAAAGAGATTCCAGTTGGCTATGCGGCGCTGAATCAAAAGGCCGATGTTTAATTTTTAGGACTATGTTTTATTTTTTTTATATGTATTTAATTTGAATAGATAATGTTATTTTCCTAATAAATTAATGTAAATATTAAATTTTATAAGTGGATTTTTTTTTATTTTTTACCTTAATAGAATAGTGTGTACATGTATCTAATAGATCTCATAAAAATCGCACTTGAATATAACCCAAGCGATCAGGACAGATATTTGACGATTCAATTCCATTGGCTGGGTTTATGATACAAAGCCGTAGTAACTCCATTCATTAATAAAATGACGGAGTGGTTTCAAAACAACACCAACTGCACCGAGCACAGTCCAACACAAATGTGGAAAAATTTCGCTGAAATGTCAGTAGGTGAGGCGGAAAAGGCACTTGGAGTTTCGAAAGGTCCACTCCACACGAAGAAAGAAACATGGTGGTGGAACACCGAAACTAAGGATGCAGTGCAAGCCAAATCGAACGCATTTAAGGCATGGACGAAATGTGAGTCAAGCAGTGAAACCGAACGGGTTCAACTTCGCGAAAATTATATGCAATGCCGGAAAAACGTGAAGCGCTTGGTAGCTCAAGCAAAGGCGAAGGCAGCTGAGAAATTCTACCAAGAATTAGAAACTCAGACTGCGACCGAAGGACCGTCTTTGCGCGAGAGACCAAAGCACGACGCCAGGATATTTAGGGTCGCAGCCCAAAGGAGAAGGAACGCTCGGGAAATACAGGCGCCAAAGTACGTGGAGGACTCGCAAGGAATGTTGCTGTTTGACGATACGGCGATTTGTAGCAGGATGCGAGAGTATTTTGTCGAACTTCTAAATGAAGAATTTCCTCGAGCAGCTTTTCGAGATGTTGAGCCGAATACCGCAAATATTGAAGATATCTCAGAGGAAGAGGTGATGGAGGCGATGCATCAGATGAAACGCGGAAAGGCAGTCGGACCGGACAAAATCCCCGCGGAATTTTGGTTGAAAATGGAAAATGTCGGGCTTAGTTGGCTCACAGTTCTCTTCAACAAAATCAAAGGTGGGCAACCGATGCCTGATGTTTTCAGGGAAAGTTTTCTTCTTCCTTTCTATAAGAACAAGGGAGACTCACGCAAACTCAACAACTATAGGGCTATAAAGTTAACACCTCATACACTGAAGATCTACGAGCGAGTTGTCTGCAACCGATTGAGAAAGATTGTGCGGTTGAATGACAATCAATGCGGCTTTGTTGAAGGTCGATCTACAGTCGATGCGATTCAGTGCATTCGTATTGCGATGGAAAAGTATAGAGCAGCACGAAAGGACTTGCACTTTGTGTTCATCGATTTGGAAAAGGCATTCGATAGAGTACCTCGTGATCTGATATGGTTGGCCTTGAGAGCACTTAATGTCCCTGAGGCATACGTCAGGATGATACGAGACATGTATGATGGAGCTACGACTAAGGTTAGATGCACAGCCGGTGAATCAGAAGAATTTCCGGTGAATGTCGGATTACACCAGGGCAGTGTATTGAGTCCGTTGCTCTTCAACATCATCATGTGCTACTTATTAACACGTATATCCGACGGCCTAGAAATATCTCTTCTTTTTGCCGATGATATAGTCCTCAGTAGCCCAAACATCGTTGCCTTGCAAGCTGCACTTACAAAATGGTGTGACATTCTGGAGGAGCATGGACTGAGGGTAAGTATAACAAAGACTGAGTTCTTATACTGCCCATTCTCAGACCCAGATGCACCGATACCAGATATGTACGTCAAAGGAGAGCAGCTTAAGTCTTGTACCAAGTTCAAGTACCTTGGCTCGATGGTGAACAACGGAGCTACATGCGATGATGACATCAAACATCGCACAAAGGTTGGGTGGATGAGGTGGCGAGAAAACTCTGGAGTTTTCTGCGATAAGAAAATGCCACTGAAGCTAAAGGGCAAGTTGTACAAAACGGTTGTACGTCCCGCACTCATGTATGGATCAGAATGCTGGACCATGTATGAAGGTTACGCGAAACAAATGACAGCGACTGAAATGAAAATGTTACGCATGTCAGCTGGTGTAACGAAAAGGGACCACATCAAGAGTACCTACATCCGAGGCAGCTTGTCCATAGACCAACCAATCACCGAAAAGCTCGAAGACCGACAAATGGATTGGTATTGCCATGTTCAACGGCGTCCGCCTGAGAACCCCGCAAAGAAAGCGATATCAATGGAAGTTCCCCTTGATGGACCCAAGGCCAGAGGCAGACCGAAGAACACCTGGATGTGTCAAATGAAAAAGCAACAACAACGCATTGGTCTCGGCGATGACACGATCCAAGATAGAGCTGCCTGTAGAAATATGCTGAGATATTATCGCCAAAACGGGCGATGTGCCTACACCGCGGGTCGAGCAACGCGAAGCCATGGAGCGGTATAAAGAACGAGGCAAGGAAGAAGAAGATGATACAAAGCCGTTCCGTCTATTCCGCGAACTGTTGTCCATTCTGTTCTGTAAACGCCGAGACTATAGGAGAAACGTTCGAATTAAAGATCCAATAACGAATTTTTAAGGCTACGTAATGCACAATGTTTGAACAATTATCGCATGAACAAGAAGACGATCAACGCAAGAGGAGTGAACTGAGCGAAAAAGTGTGCACGAATAACATGACAACAACTGGAAGCCTAACGTCGAGTAGGTTCTCAAAACTAGAGGACGACGATAGAAACAAATGTTCAGGATCTCGCCATTTTGAAGATGATGGTGAGTATTGATGCGGACTGCCGCTCTAAAAAAGCACATACGTGAGTCCATGGATTAAAAAGCTGCTAAATAAGGATCAGGTTTTAATACATTGAAAGCCTTGGATTCGTGTATGTGTTCTTTAGACAGTGGCGGCTCGCCCATATGTACACATGTGCACGTGCACCCCATGATAAAACAACCATATCAACAAATAATGTGTTAAATGTCTTCGCTAAATAAAACACTTCAGAAAACAGAACAAACCGTCCGACGCAAGATACTCTAAGCGTACACGTACATTCATATACGATATGCCCAAGCCACGCATTGAATCTATATCACGTCCAGCGACCAACATCTAGCACCCACGGTGGTGGTGCACAGTCATATAAACTGGTGCACTCGCTCCAAAATCAGACATGTGACGGGTTCCCGGGGCGAAGGGATAGCGCAAAATTTACACTAGCATTTGTGCACAAAAAGATTGTGCACAGCACACCACTTAGTGTTGAACCGAATTGATTTGCATTTCGGGTGAGTATTTTCAATGAAAGAATATAAAAATGAGAAGCGATTTTACGTTTAACTTTAGGAATTGTTTGACAAGAAGTTTTCTAAGGACAAAAAATTAAAGCTAAATGTTCTGGGGATTGCATTGTCTGAACTTTATGATGGAAAAGCAATTTGTGGAAAAATTCAATGCCAATTAAATGATAAAAAATAAATTTTGGTGTGCTGTTGATTCGTAAAATTTTATGGTTTTTCTTGACTGTTATGTGAAAATCGAAGTAATTATTTAGTTATAAAATCTATGGACTATATACTTTGACATTAAAATAAAATAATTTTAATTCAAAATACATTTTGATGTCGTATGTATTTAGTTTTCTTTTTTGTGAACCCCCAGTATTATTGTATACGAGCCGCTATCTATTATGATTCTATGATTCTAAACATTTGGTGAACAATTAATTTAGTATTTAAAAAGAAAAAAATTCACAGCATCTTTGGGTTTCATATTTAATAGCACGTTCTGGTCAGGCTTTTCACTTCAGAAAATAAATCGCACTATATGTGGCGCTCTTTAAGCAGAAACCGCAGTGTTTGGTTATTTTCCGCAGTAGATCTAAACATTTTTTTAGAAAAAATGTGGATCTTAACATTTTACTTATAAGCATTACCGTCCTTTCAGGGACGTAGCCAGTGGTCCGGACCTTTCCCAAAATGACTTTAATTGGCGTTGAAACATAATTTCCCAAAGTGCTTCCAATTTATTCCTTCCTAGAATGCTGTTGACCTTAGCTTGTAGGTATCCAAGCTGGCAGTTTGAGAAATTGTGTCATCTGGACGAAGGTAGACTCAACCGCGAATACATAATAAGCAAATTTGGAAAACGTAAAAATCTGGTGACCCAAGATTGAGATAGTCCTTCATAATACATAGAAACATCGGCAAATTTCGTAAGACTTCATACAGGCTCCAAAATTTGAAATAAAATATTTTCCCTGTATGAATGAAGTCGCCTTTCTCTTAGTTGAAATAGATTGGCTGCGTCAGCATCGGCAGAGGCATCGGCATCAGCAGAAAAATTTCAATTTAAATCACACGCATTTGCCTTTGATGACCCACATTGACAGCAGAAGCAGAAAAAATGCTTCTGCCACTGCTGCTGCTGTCAATGTGGGTCATCAAAGGCAAATGCGTGTGTTTTAAATTGAAATTTTTAGGCTGATGCCGATGCCTCTGCCGATGCTGATGCTGACGCGGTAAATGTATTTCAACCATCAGAGTCGTGCGAATGTGTGTAGCTACACGGGACAACATCGCGAGAACCAAACCGGTTTTTATATGAAAATTGAACCTTTCCTTGCCTTGCTCCTCACGAATCTCTTCTAAAAAAAACGGTTTTCATCTTGTTCTTGTTCCGCATGTAGACAGGCCCAATAGAAGACAAAAGCGGCACGACGCGGATATCGAATACCCCCCAGCAACCTTTCTATAGCTCTTGGCTATATTGTTTGTAATGCTTTAATTTTTTAGGTAAGGTAAATTTATACATATGCACAATGCAAGCCCTCGGATAACTGGTGCTAAACATTTTTTATCATCTGTCCAAAATTTGGCGCAAATCATGTAATTGTGGTTACTTGAAGATCAATCATATTTTCACGTTTTCGCTCCTTTCGTTTTAATTGTTTAATGTTCTTAAAGTACATTTTCGAAAGGGGGATAATATCGAAGCCGCTATAGTGATCCAGACTCTCTGCTATATTTTAAAAGTAATATTCTCTAATACACTTTCGTAATACGATTATATAAAAGTTTTTGAAATTTTCGTCCTGCGGCCCACTAAAACTTGAGGAGAGTCTCATTTGGCCCGCGCCAGGTTTTGGGTTTGACACCCCTGGTCTAGGGTATAATTTTCCAAGAAAAGTTGGAGTTGTAGTATTATATATCATTGCAATTAAATGTAGTTTATTTCGTTCTTAGGACATTTTGCGATCAGACTAATAGTTTTCCATATATTTTCGAAAAACAACAATTTCCCCTCTTCGTCATCCTCTCCCTCCTTAACGTTACGCTCAAATTAGTTTACACTAATTTTTTAGCGCGTATAGAGGGGAGAGCGTGCAACAATTTGGCATCAAAACTTTCTTTTTTTTTTATGTTTGTTTCTAGAGCTAATTGCACTATATGTACTATTAAAGACGAATTTTTAAATATATATCCGTCAAGATAGGCTACCTTTTTTTCTACGAGGCCTATGGGAGCATGGGGCTAGAACAATCACATTTTAAACGAAGACTTGTTTGGAGGTGCTACTCATGTGGTCTCTGAACATTTTTGAAATCATTGAGAACGGTAAAATTAATGAGGACAATACAATACAGAAAGTTAATGATGAGACCTTGGGATGATTTACAAACGCAAACCTTGTCCAAAAAAAAAACTTTAAAAGACTTGACGGCCAGTTTTTTTCTGTAGGCGCCAAACAGACGGCGAAACTCAAAATTATACCTACAGGAAATATAAATCCGAGCAGAAATTTCACCGGTATTAGACGCTTATTCCAGATACGCAGTCCTAGGAGATGCACGAAAGGTATACCGTTCCCACACTAACGATCTAATAGTTAACTTAGTCGGCCGCTAGCATGAACTGTACTCGCCATCATGCACAGTCAGTACTGTACTTCGATACCTCGATTCTATGCTCCCACCAACCAGACTGCTCGACAAAATTCAGTTTTTAAGGGAATGTACAAATGCTTAACAGGTAAAAATTGGGGTATTGTGAGAATGATCAGCACATCTGATTGACACGATAGTCATACAGTACTCCCCGGTTATAAGCAACCCAGATAAAAACAACACCCGTTTTTAATCAATTCGGAAAGACCCTGAAAAGTTTCTCATATAAGGCTTCATACATTTGTCCCCGGATAAAGTCAACCCGGTTATAAACAAAACCCAGTTATACTCAACGAAAAATTAACTCACAGAACGATATTTCCATAGGAAACCATCCGGATAAAAGCAATTAACAACTATGTAGTATCGGCACAGTATCGGTTCGGTAATTTTTCTTTTTTTTTTTCTTTGCAAGAAATGAATTGCCATTATTTCATAAAATTTTGGATTAAAGCTTTGTTACTTGGTTCCAAGAGTTAAAAACTTGAATTTATATCTTTTGTGAATAATGCGCCGAAGATATGGCTCGAGCTTAAGCGGACCGACTTCATTGGAAAAAGCGAAAATTTATAGTGCTATGTGCTGCAGCCTGATCCTATGAAATTCCTATAGGAATACAAAGTGCAGAACGTTTCTTACCGTCCACATTAAACTCACCAATGGCAAATGGTCATAGTTATCGCAACCTGTCGCCAGGGAGGGGTCCATGGAGTCCGGACCCCTCCCGAAATGTGTTCAATTATCCCTGAAATTTTAGTGATCACATATATTCCTATATTGTTCCGTAAAATATCCCAAATGATAGCAAAGGTTTTTTTTTCTTGGTACACAATTACTCTTGAGACAAAAAACTCTTAAACACAACCTTTAAATATAAATTGCGCCTAATCTATTAAACCTGTTAAATGTTTTGTGTCGAAAATTTGTATTCTCTCCATTTTGTTTATTGGAAATATTTGCGAACTTCCTCCTCGTTTTCATGTAAGCTTGGAGCTTTAAACTTTCCGCTGCGCAGGTCCTGAACATTACTACAAAAATATTAAATGCGGTAAATTATTCTTTGAACAGAGCTTCTGTTATTATTAAGAAAATAATTTATTTATTTGGCAAATATCAATCCTGTTTATAAAGTCTATATAATGCCCGCATCATACCTCGCACCATCTGACTAGTCCTTGGATAACATTATTTTGGTTTTTTAATTAAAAAATTAAATTAGCTTTGTGAGTATTCGCTCTTTTGGGTGAAGTGAAGGATAGGACGGTAGCTGGATTAAGCGGAAACTCAGTTCTCTCCTGAGTTTACCGCGGAGCTGATTTGAGAGCGGTATATTTCCGCCTTACTCTTACTGAAAAATGCAAGATATTGGATTGGATTTAAGGCCTTGGCGGAAGAATCCAGTAATAGAAATTAAAATCTAAACCAAACATTGAATTACAATATTTCTGGGACATTGAATTACAATATTTCCTGAAATAAAATCCTGTTTATGTCCTTGCCTGTCCGGGGTGAATATCAGTCTTTTTCACTTAAAATTAAATATCAATCAAATTATTTTCGCTCACACACGGCAAGAAACAATATGATTAAAAAATGAACAGCAATTATATGGGAACACACGTGAAAATCTAAAAATCCATCAAAAATCCAAAGACATCCACACTGTTTTGTGGCGTTTATTTGCGAAATACTTGCATTAGCGTTTAATTAAGGGTGGCAAAATGTATCATCAAATAACAAAATTCTTGGAAAGAGTACGTTTTTGCAAAATTTATATAACAATTCGCAAAATAAAATTGTTCACGGAAGAGATCAATTTGATTTGTACGCTGTTGAAACAAAGAACCAGGCTTTTAACAAAAATGAATAAAATAATTAATAGAAGAATAAATCGAAATGATAAGAATTGTCATTCAAAAATGTACTGAGAAAAGAATTCGCTGCAAAATATTGAACATCGACGAGGTGTTATACCCGGATATAGGAAACTTTTTTGTTTATAGAAGGGAACCCACATATAAACATATTTTTGCTTATAACCGGGGCCCCGGATAATAGCAAATCCGGTTATAGTCAACGATTTCGCTTGCCCACTTACGGTTGACTATAACCGGGGTCTACTGTACTTATGTCACGAACGTTATATCTATAACATCCGTGAACCGAGTATGGCAATATTTTTTCTAAAAAATCTTCAGCAAGTGAATCAAATTGAGAAAAATATGAATCAACAAAAATTGTATCCCAGGACGATACATTTCACCATGGCGACACACGCGACAGAACCTTAATCAAGGAACCTCGAAAAACGAATAGAATATTTCATAAATGCAAAATACCTGTTTTATAATTTATATTTGGATTCGATATATATATTTATTTCGCTACTACACAAAATCAAGCATCCATTTTATCTTATTTGTTTAATTGTCATATAAGTATGTATACGTTTAATTCCATTTATTGTAAACCAAATTCTATCAATAACTAATTAAATTAATTTAAATTTATAAATAAAAAATACGTGTGTTTGCGTTGTATCTAAGTCAATTCATCGCAAAAGGCATTTTATCAAGGATATTGCATACACAGATAAGCTCTTAAAAGTAAATATATTTCATTCAATTACTGTAGCAATATTGTTGTTATTTTCTGATCAATTTCTATACGATCACACATTTCTATCAAATTATAAATCGCAGATTTGGAATGAAAATATAAGTATCAACTACAATTATTGAAATAATCACAATGTGTGCACCGTACACTTTTCAAAAGAAAGAAAACAAAAAAATTTTTATCCTAATTTTCGAGTTCATGCATAACGCATCTCCGATATTGATGTCCTATACTCGGGGGGAAAATCGATCGATCAGAGAAATGAGAACCGTCGTACTCCCCTTGAAACTAAGAGAGAACTCACACGAGGAAAATAAACTCTTTGCGAACTAAACGTCATGCTGAATTTTTTTCACCTGTGAGGAGACCCTAACTAATCACTAGAAACACACTCGCTGTGTCCCTTTATGTTAACTTAAAGAAATTACAATTTAAATACGCTATAAAGAAAATTTTAAGTATCGCATCTAGAGTGTAGGAAATATCAATTAAATGTGCTAAGGTGGTAATCATGACATATGTATAGGAAACTGAAGGCCTTAAAACCGAATATCGAGTACACATTGTTTGATTATGAGATGACGCATTTAGGAAAATTTATGTATGTGCTATGTATTGGTATAATGTTGAGCTAAAATATAAAGTTGTTCTGCATTTTTTTTGCTGTTTAGTTTTTTTCATTTTCCGGAATAGTTGCCAACGGTTTGGACGGCGAATATGATGATGTACTAGGTTGCGCTGTCGTCGTCACTGTCGGTACGCCTGGCGGCCCGTCAATGTCCAAATATAAATCAACATCAGCCACCGGTTCGCGCCAATAATTGAAATTTGAGTACTCCACGGAACCTTCGTCGTCTTTGATTGGAGGAAAGAGTTGATCGACAATGTATGTCATGCTGCAGTATCTGTAATAATAAAAAAGAAAGTACAATTAGGACGATATTAAATATAAAGTACATACGAGACAAAATGTTTTATTCTAAATATGGATAAAAAAAACCTGAGCTTGTAGTACACGGATACTGTTGCATCAAAGGAGAACTTTCTTTTTGCTTTGTGTGAATTTGAAAGACTCCAATTAAGTCAATACTAAAAATAACTGACGCCTCTACTAAACACGATTTTGTAAGCAAACATATCGCAGCAAACTCGCGCGGAATTGGAGGCAATCATTCCTCGTACTGAACACGAGTTCATAAATACGCTATCCGTATACGGTGGGTTTCGTAGCCAATCTTGTCAGTTTAAGGCCAACAAAGTTGTATAGAAATAAATGGTCTGCCAATCTGATGTGCGGCATTGCGTTTCGATCTAGATCTGTAATCTTTGGAGATAAGTAAGAGTACGGAAGAAAACAGTAACACGCAAAAGTTGAGCGATCGATATGGTTGAGTTAGGAAGCTTAATCAGACGAATAATATAAATTTGTCCTTCCCACAGGAATACACCGGAAGAGCAGCTCGGTATATCATTGACGAATCAAAAATCTTACTCTCAATTGGAGGCCACGCCTAAAATGACATGGGGATAATCTTGGTGCATGATTGGATTGCTTGAGTGGCCCGATAGACAACAACCGATCAGATAGATATGGATAATAATTTAGGTTTTTTTTTATAAAATTGTTGCAATGATTTTGATGGAATCGGACCATGGGGTCATGGGACAGTCATACAAACCAAAACCCCCAAATTAAGTTCTTCTAAGAAAAACTTTTTTTTTTGTGCAATAATACCAACCAAACCTTACACAAATGTATTTCTATTGATGCCAAAAAACATAACATTTAAACACGGAAGGAATCGGACCATGGGGTCATACAATCCCAGACCCTCAATTTGATTCTTAGCCAAAATCGTTTTTTTTTTTCTTTCTGCACAAATTCCAATCAAACCTTACGTATAAATGTGTCTCTATCCAAACCAAAAACATATATGTATAATCTTATTGATCGGTTTCACCGCTGTTTGTAGCTTATTTTGAATTTGTATTAATCAAAAACACTTTTTCCTTACTACAATTTATTTTTCTTTTTGCAAATATATATTTCGAATGCAACTTGCATTCTTCTTCAGTGCGAGTGTTTCCTGTATGTATAAACAAATAGAATCCGCCCATTAAAACTAAGATTTTTTTTTATTTGTGCACCAATCCTAACCAAACCCCATACAAATTTTGTTCTATCGACGTCGCGTAACATATGTAAAAACGAAATGAACCTGATAGGAGGTTTATGAAGCTGCCGCAAAAACCACACAACCAAAAATCAAGTTACAAGAATTATTAAGGAACGGACGGAATCGAATCAAAAGTCATAGGGTCGCCGAAGAAACTATTAATCCGAAAGAAAGTGAAGAGTATCCAAATTTTGGCCGCACCCGAAATTAGCCTCGGTCTCGTTTTTTTTTTTAAATGTGTTTTCTGAAAAACTTAAACTTAAAAACTTAAAAATAAACGTCAAGGTAGTGTATAAAATAAATCTTATAGTGCAGCAGTAGATCATACTAAATTCATAGTAGTTACAATTGAAATACCCGAAAATTCCGACTAGTTGAGCATCTAACAGAGAACAAAGAAAATGTTGAGTGTAATGCAGAATTTAATAAGACTAAGCGATCGGTTCTGCCTAAAGAATTTAACCCGTAGGATAAATTTATTGTTTTACTTCGCATTGTATATTTTTTTGTAGGCTTTTAGCTAATTTTTTGTCTGTTTCTTTTTTCTCTGACTCCGCCCTATTTATAGCGTTTTTTTTATTTATAAAGACGGTTTCCGACAAAATTTTCCCCTTTTTCTCTAGGCAGAGTGCAACAGGGAGCTTGTCTTGATGTATCGAATGCGGGGCAGCATGTCCAGTCCTTGAAAGTATGTATAACAGAACGTTGCAGTACTGCTTCAGCAACTACGTAAACCATCAAAGTAATAGATGCGACAAATTGATTTTTTAATCTAGTCGATGAAGCTAGTCGAATGGAGAACATCGGACTTTATAGGCCTCGGATCATTGGGGGATTTCTTCAGTACAATGATTCATTAGCTGCATTTCATTCAGATGAGCTTGTCAGGATTGGTGATGCGTTCGATGCCTTGTTTGTATTCCGTTAGGAGTTGATAAGAATGTAATCTCTTCCCTGTCTGTTTTTAGGGTTTTTTAGATTTAAAAAAAAAAACCCTTATGAAATCGATTTTGTCCGTCTGTTCACTAAATAACTCCCGAACGGCTTAACCGATCGTCATGAAATTTGGTAGGAATGTGTAGAATGTTAACAGTCTTTGGCACGAAATACTTAAAAGTTGGTCGGACAAAAATAGCAGGGTGTCCCGGACATTTGAAAATTTGTTCACTAAATAACTCGCGAACGGCCTAACGGATCTTCATGAAATTTAGTAGGAATGTGTAGTATGGTAATAGCCTTTGGCATGAAATACTTAAAAATGGTATGGCAAAGATAACAGGGTGTCCCGGGCATTTACAAATTTGTTCACTAAATAACTCGCGAACGGCTTAACCGATCGTCATGTTTTTTGGTAGGAATGTGTAGAATAGTAACAGTCTTTAGCACGAAATACTTAGAAGCTGGTAGGGCAAAGATAACAGGGTGTCCCAGAGATTTAAAAATTTGTTCACTAACCGATCGTAATGAAATTTAATAGGAATGCGTAGAATTGTAACAGTCTTCAGCACGAAATACTTATACGTTGGTAGGACAAAGCTAACAGGGTGTCCCGGAGATTTGAAAAAGTCGACTTTTTTAGTTTTTATCGGACATGGACGTATGGGTACTCAAATCAAAGAACTCGATCGGTACATTTCATATCAATCGCTTTTTTTCCAGTTTGCAGTAATCGTAACGGAGTTACAGCTAATAAATCCAGTTAATATGTGTAGCCATGAAACATAGTACATAGTGAGCCTTTCATTCTGGGACGCGTTTATTTAGACCAATCCAAAAATAGATTTACGAGAAGCATTTCATTAATATTGTGCATAATTCTTATTTAATACATATAAAATATATGTGCAAAATTATTCATTATGTATGTATCCAAAATCTAAAAAACCCTCGTATTGCGGGCGCAGCCCTCTGTACGCCGGTATTTTTACTGTTAAGTAGTATAAGACAAATTCATAGCTTTTATAGCTCTATTTTGTTTAGAGCTAGTTGAGGATAAACGCTACAAAAAACCCCGCGGGTGCTTATGCTGTGTAAAATGGCAAAAGGGAAATACAGCGTAATGAGTAAATTCTACGGATAAGCCAATATTTTATTGGCGATATTAAGAGGGTTTCGATATAAATTGTGAAAACAGTAACGGTGAGAAGCGAAATGCATTTTAAGAATAACTTCTTTAACGACCGTAATACCGTAATCGGTAAATTATAGAAAATATTATGAAGGTGCAAACAGCTCAACAACCGGAAATCTTTTCATAGCTCAGTTTGACTCTCTGTAGTACTTGTATATTTTGTTAGATGCAGCAAAAATTTCAAATTTGTCATAAGGTGTTTTCCTTTGTTTAAAGTGACAAGAACCATACATTTTGTCATATACTACTTTCAAATTCAAACATTATTATACTGTAAGGACGATAGCGACTTACATCCAAATGGTAACTTTAGTGGTTTTCTTGTCCAACCGACGGCTCATGAAAACCCCTAACTTTCTCTGAAATTTTCTATTCGAGTAAATTATATTCCGCGTCCGCGGGAATATTGTAACGATGTCAACTTACTAAAGGAGCCATTAGCCGATTTTGTTTTGTTTGCTACAATTTCTTAAAAAAAGAGTCAAAAATCTGTGAAATATGGTATTGGTTATACGTCATTTGCATCTACAATTAAAAAAAAAAAAAAACAAAAAATATTCCATTGTTGTTGACAATCACTATATTATGTACACTTTTATGAATCCATTTATTTAAATATACACAAATGCACCCTGTAAAAGAGAACATGCATACCGATGACAGACAATTTTCCTAACGAGAACGATTCACTGTAGAGTTATACCCACCGATGTTAAAACATACATTTGTGACAAGTTTTGTTGATTTTGAAAGAAAAATTTAAAATTCCCACAGAAAATTCAACACAATCAAATAATATATTTTGACAAAAAATAAATATAATAACTATACAAAAAAATAAAACATACCTAATACAAATGCATCACTTTTTTATTAGTATATCTACACATTGCTACGATTCATCCAATCGTACACAATACACTAATTAAATTATAATTATCTATCTATCATCTAGTATAATCTCTTATGGCTCTAAAAAAATAAATTCGCCTTTTGTCATCTCTCCACACATATTTAAGGTACTTTCTATCACAAAACTTTTTCTCTCTTATATAAACAACCATGGTTTTTGCATTGCATTCAAGTATTTCAGATATGTATAAATGGACATATCTCTACTTCTAGATATGTACGTATAAATGTACATATCTCTACTTCTATGTACGAGTATATCTAAATTTAATTAAATCATTCAATTAAATTATTATCTATTTATTATCCGTCTCGTCATCAGTCGGACTGAATTGTAACTCTTCGTCGATATCATCGTAATCACGGTCATCGTGCCCATCACTAGATGCTGTATCTGACAAGTAGTCATCATCATCAGACTTAAGTGGAGGGAAAATTTCATTTACAACAACTGTTTGACCCGAATAACTAGAAAAAAATTATAGAGATATTTTTGTTTTCATTCAATTTGTTCGTTCATTTTTTTTTTTTTTATGGTCGACAAATGTTTAGTTGATTGATTTTATTTGTTTGTTTGTTGTGTATGCGTACGATTAATGTGATGATGACAAGATGATAGATGAATTCTAAATATCAATTTGTTAAATTTTGAATGTTCGGAATGAGAATAATTTTTTTTAAATTTAGTTACACATTCATGCGAGGAGAGAACAAAAAATGAAATGTACCTAATGTTAATTTCGAAAAATTTTAATTTACCAGTCCCATACTACAACACTAACCAAATACTAAATCTACTCTAATCTAAAACAAAACAATCTCTAAAACTTGTATACCAATATGACACTGAGATTTGTCCAGTAAATATGAATATAGGAACCAGATTACTAACGATAAAACTCTAAAATGCCAATAAACATATGCCTGAAAATTAACAGTCTTTCTAATATAGTATTTCCCCAATTGAATAAATCCTTATCCCAAATGAAAAAATCCTTGTGTGTGAATTAAATTAGTTCATTTAGGGGTGTTTTAAGAAGTTGTTTCTTGCATTGAATTATGAGGTGTAGTTGATGTTATTGAGGATATGAATAAAATCGGCTTCGTGGGGTTGGCTAATGCAATTGCCGTGGTTGGCCATTTTTGAAATTTTCTAACGTAAAGTTCCTTGTGGTTGGCTGGTTTTTGATCTTCATCACATGAAATTTGGTAGGAATGTAGAATGGTAACAGTCTTTGGCACGAAATACTTAGAAGTTGGTGGGGACAAGGATAACAGGGTGTCCCGGAGATTACAAAATTTGTTCACTAAATAAGTCGCGAACGGCTGAACCGATCGCCGTGAAATTTGGTAGAATGGTAACAGTCTTTGGCACGAAATACTTAGAAGTTGGTAGGGCAAAGATAACAGGGTGCCCCGAAGATTTGAATTCGAAGTCGATTTTTTTAGTTTTTATCGGACATGGACGCATGATTAGTCAAATCGAAGAACTAGTACAAACAAAGTACATTTCATTTCAATTGCTTGTTTTCAGTTTAAAGTAACGGTAACGGAGTTATGGGGGTTTGAAGCTAAGCTTTCTTTTTCAATTCATTTTTTCTAAACCGTTAGATATGAAACTTTGCACAAAAATAGGTTATGTGCTAAATACTAAAACTGTTGATATTTGTTCAGAAAAAGTAAATAGCAGTAAATTTGCAAAATTTATATTTGTGCGTGAAAATTGATCCAAAAATTGATTTACTACGTATCATGGCTACACATATTAACTATGTATATTTATTAAAAAAAGAACTTATGTGAAATGGGCCCGTTGCCCACACAAAGCTTCTTATAAGTTTTCAAAAAGTAGACTTTTAAAGCTATTCAGGGACACTTTGACTTTGGTACTACTAACTTCATAGGTGTTTGCGACAAACGCTATTATCATTCTATGTATTCCCACCAAATTTCATGTTCATTGTTACAAGATATGCAGTAAACAAATGCTTGAGACGCTGCCCTGGTATTGTGAAACGCCTTCGCTAAATATTTGATTCGCTATAATTCCGGTTAAGATAAAGTCATTCGAATTATCATTTTCAGGTATGTATATTCCTTATGTATTTTTCTAAAAACACTCATCATAATTTTCAAATCTGCAGACCTGGGCTACACACGCACAAATAGAAATTTTGAAAATTTACTGCTAGTTGCTTTTTCATAACAAATATCAATAGTCTTAGTATTTAGCACATATAAGCTCATGCTAACCTATTTTTGTGCAAAGTTTCATATCGGAACCTATAACGGTTTAGCAAAAATGAATTGAAAAAGAAACCTTAGCTTCAAACCCCCATAACACCGTTACTTTAAACTGAAAACAAGCATCTGCAATGAAATGTACTCGAGTTTGATTGACTAACCATGCGTCCATGTCCGATAAAAACTAAAAAAATCGACTTCGACTTCAAATCTTCGGGACACCCTGTTATCTTTGCCCTACCAACTTCTAAGTATTTCGTGCCAAAGACTGTTACCATTCTATCAAATTTCATGGCGATCGGTTCAGCCGTTCGCGACTTATTTAGTGAACAATTTTTTTTAATCTCCGGGACACCCTGTTATCCTTGTCCTACCAACTTCTAAGTATTTCGTGCCAAAGACTGTTACCATTCTACATTCCTACCAAATTTCATGTGATGAAGATCAAAAGCAGGCCAACCACAAGGAACTTTACGTTAGAAAATTTCAAAAATGGCCAACCACGGCAATTGCATTAGTCAACCCCACGAAGCCGATTCTATTCATATCCTCAATAACATCAACTTCACCTCATAATTCAATGAAACAACTTAAAACACCCCTAAATGAATTTTATTTTAATTCACACACAAGGATTTTTTCATTTGGGATAAGGATTTTTTCTTCTGGGATAAGGATTTTTTCATTTGGGATATGGATTTTTTCATTTGGGATAAGGATTTTCTCATTTGGGATATGGATTTTTTCATTTGGAATACGGATTTTTTCATTTGAGATAAGGATGTTTTCAATTGGGAAATACTATATAAATTTCAATTGTGGGGCATAGCGTCTACTACACCTACTCGCCATCACATACGGTTTCTAGGCATGTATCGTATTTGACCAATCCACTGCCACTTTCGCCTGCGAGTGGATTCGTCGATAGGTATTTGACCCGTGCGCCGACCGAGATCTTCATTCAAAATTTTTTCATACCAAAAAAATTCTTAAGATTTGACGAAGACAATTAACGAAAGTATGCAGCTTTTTGGTAACTTCATCGGAATTTTCCCAAGTGCTGCTCCCGTATAAGAGCACTGAAAGTATCAGGGAGCGAAACAGCCCCAGTTTGGTTCTTAACACTGAGATAACTGCTTTGCCAGAGTTTGGACAACATGCCGAAAGAGTACTTGGCATGGTTAATGCGGCGAATGTCGTCCTGATCAGTGCCACCATCAGCAACAACAATGCTACCTAAATATGTAGGCAAATTCGTCTACCTGTTCTACAAGTTGTCCATTGATACTTATGAGGAGAGTGGGGTTCCCAGTCAGGCTAAGGATTTTGGTGTTGCTGATATTAACCGAACCGAAATACAGAGCAATTTCGCTCAGATCCATGATCTTATGCGAGAGTAAGCAAATGTCGTCAGCATAGTCCAAATGTTGTAAGTGAGATTTCAGAGTCCATTGAATGCCACGGTTACGTTCTTCAGGCAAAGCTACATGGAGCACATTACCAATCATTAAAAGGAACAGAATGGATGCAACTCTACCGGAAACAATGAACTTCGAAACCCTGCCGACACCTTACCTTAATGGAGTACACGACATTTCGCACCGACGTATGTTGCCCTAATAATAGCCACTATTTTCTCTGGGACACCCCTCTTGCGTAAGGCCGTCCAGATACATTCTTGGTTCACAATGTTGAAAGCTTTCTCAAAATCAACAAAGAACATGTGCAGCGGAGATCTATATTCGACGCATTGCTCGATTATAATTCGTAAGCGTGGTCAATGCAAGAAAAACAAGATTGAAACCCAGACTGCTCTGCACCGATTTTGCTTTCTAAGTGGATCTTGATTCTCTCCAAGATTATGCTAGCTATTATTGCGGCAACAGCAGGAAGCACACAATACCCCTCCAATTTATTGCATGTAAGACTGCCTTTTCAACTGATCGGCGATATGGATAAGCCTTCCATCACTATCTTTCACCGGGTGTTGATAGGAGCTACGACCACCTTTACAATCCTTGATGACACTACGGTATTTAAATCATTATTTCGTGCAGCTTCCTCTGCCGTAGCAAGAACACAGTTGGCATACACTCTTTTGTCAACCTAAGCTCTTTCCGTTCGACAATCCGCTACCATTTTACGTCCGAAATGCAAGGCTTTGGCCGGGCGGCTGGATTAGGGCCAAGGGCGCTCTCAGCACTCTCCAGGTACGCATTCTCTATGGCATCCCAGTGAGCATTTAAGTCATCAACCGGGCGACTAATAATCACAACTGTTTTCCGTGTGACGAATAATCAAAACTGTTTTCCGTGCGAGGTGATCGTTAAATTGTTCTTACGGTGTCAGGATGGAGCATCTCGACAAGATTGCACAGAAGCAATCCGCAAACGAACATTTGGAACCATCTATGGGACGCAGATATGGGTTTCTTTCCATACGTGCGTCAGCACCTCTCTTATTACGAACATCCAGAAGGCAACTTCGAAATCTGCTAAAAATGGCAAAATGGTCGATTTCATTCTCGGTTCGGTGCCGTTCAACAGACGTCCAGTTGATCTTATGACAATTCTTATGCTAAAACATAGTTCCACCGATGATTATGGTCAAACATAGTTCCACCTATCACCACTACAATCTCGCCTTAAATGTTTTACACTGGATGATGTTGTTCGTAAAAACAGTCCGTTGCTTCGATGCAGGTTCAGTTGGAGCGTAACATTGAATTATTGTAACGTTTCTCATTTTAGTACGGAGCCTGGCGGTAAAAATTCTATCAGAAAGTGGTTCCCAACTAATCAGACTGCTATGAGCTGCTCTGGTTAATAGGAGCCCAACGGATGATCCCCGAGCACCGCCAGAAACTTTTCCGGAATACAATAACACCGTGCTACGTGTAGGAGAAAAATATTCCCCACTATTCCACCATCTAATTTCGCTCAGCCCCAAGATAATGAGTTTCTATCGTCTAAACTCACTCTCCATTTGAAGAAATCAGAGTACGAGTACGCTGGGTACGATACCGAAGCTCCTTAACATTTGTTTGACACTGCCCAAAATTGTGACTATTTTAAAGTTTTTCTTAATTAGTAAAAAAAAGAAATCGTGGCACTTTAATTTTTTCATTTTTGTTATAGTTTAATTTTTTTTTTGAAACACAACTCCGAAGAAAATATGCCAGTTGTGCCAGGATATTTTAGAAAAATATTTTTTAAGTTGACTCTTGGCAAAAACGTCAGTAACCTGATGTGCGAGGGTGTCCGAAAAGATTTTTTTTTTTTGTTGGGTCGATGTGAACTTTATGTACATATTATATTGGCACAATGTGACTCCATGCCTCTCGGAAATTTTCGAATCGAATGGAACCACGATCCTCTCGGCATATTCGACTATAAACGAGGCTAATTTCGGGCGCGGCCGAAATTTGGATACCCTTCGCTCCCCTCGGGCTAAAAGTTTTTTCGGGCGTACCTATGACTTGTATTTAATCCCCCCATTCTTTTCCTTCTGTCTTCACAAAAGTTCCGTTGCGTTGACAACACAATATTTGTGGAATTTGGTTGGAATAAGTGGGCAAATAAAAATATTTACTCAGGAAATTTTATTGGGGGATGCAGGAGCATGGCCCCATAGTACGATTACATTTGTTTTGACCTGTTTAGTTGCTCTGATAAAGACATTAATTCAAGGTTTTGTGAAATTGGTGTAAAAAAATTTTCTTAGAAGAACCAAAATGGGGGGGTGGAGTTTGTATGACAGCCCCATGACCCCATTGTCCGATTTGATCCATTCTAACATATGTTTTGTGTCATCAAGAGAAATACATTTATGTGAAATTTGGTTGAATTTGGTGCTCGAATAAAAAAGTTTTTCTTAGAAGAACCTTATTTGGGGGGTTAGGTTTGTATGGCAGCCCCATGACCCCATGGTCCGATGTGATCCGTTCTTGTATATATTTTGTATCATCAATAGAAACACATTTGTGTGAAATTTGGTTGAAATTGGTGCACAAATAAAAAAGTTTTTCTTAGAAGAACCTTATTTGGGGAGTTAGGTTTGTATGGCAGCCCCATGACCCCATAGTCCGATTTGATTTTTTCTTGCATATATTTTGTATCACCAGTGGAAACACATTTGTATGAAATTTAGTTGAAATTGGTGCACAAATAAAAAAGTTTTTCTTAGAAGAACTTAAATTGGGGGGCTAGGTTTGTATGGCAGCCCTATGACCCAGTACCCAGTGATCCAATTTTGCTGAATCAAACATACAAACAGCCTGCAACAATAAGAAGCTCGTGTGCAAAATTTCAGCTTGCTAGCTTCAATACCCGCCGAGTAAAACGCGTCGCAACAGACAGACAGACAGACAGACAGACGGACATCGCCCAATCGACTCCCCAGGTCATGCTGATCATATATGTATACTTTTTGTATGGTCGGAGATGCTTCCTTCAATGCGTTACAAACTTCATGACAAAGTTAATATACCCTTTTCGCTTAATAAGCGAAGGGTATAAAAATACGTTCAGTATTGCATTTTCTTATTTAGAGCTATAAAATCAAAAATGGAGCAGTGAGATATTTTTATTTTTTTAGCCTTAGCAAAATATGTTCTTTCACCAATTTCTTGGTATTTTTTTTTTGTTGCAAATGTATCATCTGCCACAGGAAAGTCATCAATCGTTGTGGATTTAAGATTGATCCACACTTTTCAGTCTCCGTCACAGTCAGTCAGTCAGTCAGTCAATCAATTAACTGACAATCTGTCAACTTGTATGGAAAATGACTGTGACTGCGACTAATAAACTCAAAGATGTGGTTGATTTCAGTCTGGTGCGTTAAATCCCTTTATGGATCGCAGAAAATCACAATTTTTTAGTTAATTAAACACAATTTTATTATAAAACAAAACGGAGATTTAATCAATTAAAAAATTGTTTATTATAAATGCATTTCGGGTCAATTTATGACTCATCATCAGCATACGCGTTTTAATGTGTGTTTAATTAACTAAAAAATTGTGATTTTCTGCGATCCATAAAGGGATTTAACGCACCAGACTGAAATCAATTAACATGATCGCAGACGTGGTTAATAAGTGTGAGATAAATACACGTAATCCTCAAAGTTGTGGATCGATCTTAAGGTAAGATATTAACTTTCGCCGACCATACATATCTCGCATCCCCATTAATCGCAGTTGCCCCAATTCGTATTTCGATGTAACGGTAAATATTAAACACACATCACCACATAGTCTATGATTTATGAATTGTGTATTGGGTATACGAGCTTTACCGATCGATTTAATTGAGTTAGCATCACGAGGGAATGTATGGGAAATACACGTTTATTTGGGTCGATATAGCATGCAAAATGGAAAGTGTATATAAAATGTAGTAAGTATGTACTTACGATGATTGGAATGTTTGTGTCAACTCATGTTTCAACTCGCCCTTAGTGTTAATTGTAAATATTCTCATGATTGGAATTCCTACGGCACGATATGCCCAAACATCCTGTGGGAAAAATTATTAAGAATTAACATTAAGACTTCAAAAAAAGACGAATTTTCAAACTCACGTTAATCCTATTTCCATAGCCAGCATAGAATGGATTTTCCGGAAAGAGAGCTTGAATATCACTTAAACAGGCAATTTTAAATTGTTCCGGTTTGCGTTCGATCACCTCCCGATGAAAGGCTGAAATCAACGATGTGGGATTCAAAAGCAACGGCCCGTCGGGCAATTTAACATCTCCCTGACGAATGGAACGCAGATATTCACGTGTTGCACGCGACTGTCCAATTGCACGTGCCGACAAATACAAAAGTCGATAGCCGTTTTCTTCGATTTTCGAAAAGAGTGGTGCAACACCAATTTGTGCCCAATCTTTTCCCACCATGGGGAGAATATGACCCAACACGTCGGATTTAGTGATGGTTCCGTCAATGTCGGATATGACAACTTTATCGCTATGTTTCCAGCGGAATAGATAGCATTTGCAACGTGTCGTGCCCTGGTAGGCGGTGGTGACACTAAATTCGACTTCGTTCATGCCTGGTTTTAGGCTTAGACTTTTCTGTGTAAAGAGAGATGAGTTTGTATAAATATATGATAAATGGTATAAAAAAATAAATACGTACGATTTGTTCAGAGCTCAGGCGTAGAGTTTTTCGATATTTTTCATTTTTCACAATGCTCGTATTCGACAACATGCTTTTATTCTCTTCGACGATTGTATTGTCGGCGCTATCGATCATGCTATCCATTTGTGATTCGATGTTTTCCTTTAGCGAGTCAATAGGTGTGTCATCCGGTGAACTGGATGGAGATGTTTGTGTTCCCACTGCACTTTGATCAGCATCTGTAGAAAAAAATGAATAGGAGGAAATTTAGGTTTTTTTATAACTTAGAAAAAAACACGATTTGCGTTCACGATGAAAACATTTTCTATTATCCGATAGTTTTGGAGCGCAATTCATATTCTCAAAAATCAAGTTCTTGGAAATCTACCTCTTCAATCACTATTTTCTTTATGTGAGGTTTCACAAAAATTCTGTGAATTGTAAAAAGGTAATTTTAGCGACTGGATTTTTTCTTTCGTCAGATCCTGCGTTTTTTTATCGAGGTGGGGAAATCTTCGGAAGATACTGCTGATGCAGTCACCTATACTTCGCCGTATTGGCGTTCAACCCATTTTGCAATATCAGGGATGAGAGAGTGAGTCCATCTACCGGTTACAGCTTTGTCCCACCGCAGTTGCCACTGTCTCATGCTTTCCTGTCTTTCCAACCTTTTTTGCCTTTCCAAGTCCGCTGGCGAGCGCCATACAACCTGCTTGTCTCCTCAACCAGAATTCCTATTGGGATCATTCCAGCAACAACGTAAGAAGCTTAGTGGAAAGTTGTTCGGTACACAGAGCACACTCTCAATGCGCACCTACGGTAAATTGAGCTTAATTTCTGGTTGTTTCCATACATTAGTATGGAAGTAACAACCTTGGCCAGCAAGAATCTCCGGCTTGCTCTTGGACAGCCGGCAGAATCCTTGCTAAAACCACGGTGGCTACCGCCGCTTTTTCACATACAAACTTCAAATGCTCTCCAAAGTTCAGTATCGAATCTATCATAAACCCCAAATATCTAATGGCATTTTTGGGGTTATGGTTTTGCTTCCTACTCGGATTTTTAGAGAGCACCTTTTCCTGTGCTTACTGATAAGAACAGCCTTTGTTTTTGTTCGAGGCCAACCCTCCATAGCCAGAGCTTTATTGTTGTAATCACTTCGTTGGCGTAGACTTCGACGCACTCCAGCCTCTTTGCCACCACCACAACTGCAATGTCGTCGGCAAAGCCAACCATAGTCACCCCTCTAAGCATGGAAAGTTCCAGAATGCCGTTGTACATTATTATCCATAGCAGCGGGCCAATCACTGAACCCTGTGGATCTCCCGCTGTGACCCGATACTCCGAAGGATATGATTTGAGAGGTAGCTCCTGATTATAGCTGCTAGGTAGGCTCTTTGTAAAACAGCATGAATGGAGAACCATTTTGCAGAATTAAAAGCGTTCTGGACGTCGAGCGTTACCATGTGCCTTTTTGAAGTGATTTTTTGCCAAATTGGCGATCAATTCAATTGCATTCACAGTAGACCTTGCCCGTCTAAAACGGGCAGGCGGCCTTTTTCTTCCACCACCGATAACACTCTGTTAAAGATAATTCTTTTAAACAGTTTTCCCCAGTTCGAGCAGGCAGATTGGGCGATATGAGCTCGGCTTTCCAGCCGGTTTATATGGTTTGGGAAGGACCATCAACGATTGCCGCTTCCATGATACTGGAAAGGCATCTTCTGCGAAGCAAGTTTCGAAAACTTCCACGAACTTTTGAGGGGCAACACGGCACGGCAGCCTTCAACGCTTTATTAGGGATCCCATCCCATCCCTTGAAGCAGCTTCGCCAAGTTCCTCGTCTGTTATAGCAGGAATGTGAACCATTTGCTCTGACGAACCTTGCCCCACGGACATCCACTCATGTCGAGGGAACAGGATCGAGACAATATTTTGGAGTAGCGTTGGGTACTTTTTTGTGGCGATTTTCGCTCCATCTTCTTCATCACCACCTTGTACGCCATTCCCCACGGGTTCATGTCTATGTCATCGCAGAGTTTTTTAGAACATTTTTTTTTGCTTTTTTTTAATGGCGAGCATTTTATACGATTCTAATAGGACATCATGGACGCTTCTTTGAATTGCCCTTTATAGACGTCGGGCTTTCAGATCCGCCCGAGCCCCGCAATTTCCTTAGACCACCAGTAGTTCTCATTTCTTTGACTTAATGCATTCTTCCGTGGCATAGATGCGTCGCAGGCCATCATCAGCTGGTTTGTGATCTGTACTGACATGCTTTCCACAGAAGCTTTGACTGGATCACGTTGAAGCAGGACTTCGTTGAAGGGAGCCTCGTAAAACTTCTTTGCGGACCATCCAATGGTCAGTGCTGGGATCTTTGTCCGATATAATCTGTTTGCTACGGCGCAAAATTGTTTGGTGTTCGCTATAAGTATAGACCTCACTGACGTGCCACTCCGTCAACGGGACCAAAGAAATGCTAACAAATGTGAGAAATTTCCTCTCCTAAAGGTATTACCACACCCTGAGTTCATTAGAACAACATCCTGTTGTGAAAACGAGTCAATCCGGCTCCCCCTTTCTGTGGCCCACGCGTTGAAGTCCCACGCAATTAACACGGGGCCATTAGAACAACATCCTGTTGTGAAAACGAGTCAATCCGGCTACCCCATTCTGTGGCCCACGCGTTGAAGTCCCACGCAATTAACACGGGGCCATTCGTACTCGCGTCGTGCACCAATACATCCAGAAATTGATCGAATTCGATGTCATTCCATCGTGGTGGAGCGTAACAGCTGGTAATGTGTATGTCGTTGACCTTTGCTCTTATAACTCCACTTAGTTCTCCGGACATTCCTTGCTGGAAGGAGAAGTTTCCACACGTCCAGAGGCTACTTGGTCCTCCTTATGTGCGAATCAAATTGCTCCCCTTCCCAAGGTTTTTTAGTGATTACATTATTATTATTGCGACATCGCTAGCTTTCTCATTCACCGTTTGCAGCAGAAGATCCTGTATTGCTTTGCAATGGTTGATATTGAGACTCAGTTATAAGAATCTCAATGGCGATTTGCTTCAGCGCTTCCCGATACAGAGGACACTTGACTCCTCCGGTTTGATGGTTCCAATTCTCCTTATCAGCTTCCTGGCATAACATACAATTAGGATCGCTATCACAGAACGCCGTTTTTTCCCACATTTAAAACACACTTTCCATCTATCATGCTTGCTACTGCAGTCTTTCGCAAAGTGTCCAAATGCGAAAAACTTATAGCATCTCCTAGGGATGAATAAGGGTCTTAAGCGATAGTTTGTCCAATGAACCTCCTTCTAGAATTTAGTTGGTCTCATACGTTGACTGCGATATGTGTGCCACCGTACGCCATCCTTAGTGACTTCACCGCTTCAACCTGGTTCAGGTTCATTTCCTTTCTTCTTCTTCCTTGCCTCGTTCTTTATACCGCTCCATGGTTTCGCGTTGCTCGACCTGCGGTGTAGGCACTGGAGGTTCATTTTCAGTAGTTTACAAAACGCTCTTGTACCAAAACAGTATTTTTTGCCGAAATGAAATCATCTCCCAAAACAGTTGTTTGTTAACTTACCTTTAGCGATACTATCCTTTGGGTCTGGTGTCTTTTCACCGCCACCGCCTCGTCCCCAATACCATCGCCAATATCGACGTTTCGGCTCCGGTTCCAAATTCGGTTCAATGGCTTCGTCTATAATTCCACTCTTGTTGGCTTCATTATCTTCGTCCGAATGCGACGTCAACTTTGGAAGATTACTCATTAATTGTTCTATTGCATTCTGTATGTATGAAATGAAAGTGGTTGGAAACCGTGCACACAATTATTGGTGGATGTTAGTAACAAAAATAAAAACACAGAAAAAATGTTATTATTTACAAAAAAAGGACGTTAAACACTTACATCAGACAGGGGCTTTTGGAATGTTATCATTGTCATGACAATGGGACATGCAGCTGACCAACTGTAGTATTTACCATTCAATCGTACCACCAAGTTTGGTGAGGCGAATAATTCTGGATTTTGACAAACCTAGAAATGGAGTGAACATTATAATGGCGACCGTGAATTGTACGATTCATAACAATGGTTTAACGAACAGTCAACATAAGTTAGAAATTTTGAATGCGTCTTATGAAACTAAATGATGACGGTGCGCGAAATCCATCTATTAAAAATCCACCCGTTTAAAATCCAGTTGCTTTTTTTCTGTTGATGGATTTTAAGCGGCTGGATTTACTGTGTGTGGATTTTTCTCTTTGGTGGATTTTACAATCTATCCAGCATTTCGTCTTCAAAACTTACGTCTGCATATTTTACTAGATGTTTGTTGAACTCAGCGTCTGTTGGTCCACCTTTCTCCAAGTTTCCGCACAATGATAATGAAATAAAGTCCAAGCTTCTGTAAAATAAAAAGTTATCTTGCAATTGCTACTTATTTTTAATTGCGCACACTTACTTATCAGACATCTTGCCATCATCATAGTCCGAATCAAGACTTTTCGGACCTTCCATCGAGCTTGGACTATGTGGCAATGACGTGCCATTTCCACTTTCGCGATCATCTTCATTCATCTTTTTCGTACTGTCCTTATGAATCGAGGGAAAATACAACGATGCCATTTCAGGATCAGCATCTAAATCAGACAAGTAGACACCTTCAGTTGCATTCTTTCTCAATTTATTATTCCTCTTCATAAAGCTAAACATTCCGCTTAACATGGATTGACGTTGAGCCTCGGGCGCATCCTGTGGCTCTTCCATTTGTGTAGTTGGCAACTCACCCCATTTCCACGAGGCCGAGTTTGTCATGACGTCGTCACCCTGATGATTTTTCTCACGTAACGAAATCTCCAATTCACTGTCACTCTGAATCGGCGTCGACGGTCGGGATCCGCGTGCATTGCATCCCGACGCCACCTCCGTGTCACTAAAGAAATGTATGTCCAAATCTCGTATGCGATTAGTAATGTTGTTGTCCTTATCAATAATATTAGCACATTGTGTATCACAAGTAAGAGCCTCGTCGGGCTTGTTGTTGTCTGAAGCGGTTGCCTTCAAGGAGGTGCTTTCATTTTTCGTAGGCGATTCGTCGGTCGATGAACCATTGTTTGATAAGGATATTCCGTCTGGTTCTGTTTCAATCGGCTCCAAGTGTACACTACCCAAGGAACTACTCGACGAACTTTTGCGTTGAGCATTTTTCTTTTTCATCAACGACTTCTTTCGTCGCTTCTTTTTCGATTTGGACTCCTCCTTACTGGCAGTATTACTAATGCTAAGTTCTTCTTTGGTTTTATTTTCAGTCTCGGCTGCAATGCCTGTATCCTTTGGCTTCTCTGCAATGTCAGTTGTTGTCAGTTTAGACTCGAGTTGCGCGGGCTTTTCTTCGACATTTTTATTGGGAACGTCTGGCGAAGGGAAAAGTTCGTCCTCATGCTCGGCCCATTCCTGTCGAATCTTTTGTGTTGTATACTCTTTTTTAGTTTCGGTTAAATTTCTACGTTCTAGTTTTTCAGTATGCCTTTAAAAAAAATTGGTTAAATACGTCAAATTATAACGGTAAGTTTTAGTGTGATTAATATAGAAAGTTAGGCCTACTGCAAATTGGTCACACGCGAGACGCACGCCTAACAGCCCTTATACACCTGCAACTTGGTTGCCAACCTAAGTTGGCAACACGCAAATAAACCGGAAAATAAGTGATTTGTAGGCATGTTGCAGGTTGCAGTACCAGGTGGCAAGAACGTGAATGGCGTGGTTTGCGGAATGTTGCAAGTGTGTAGTAAGGTACCTGCAACCTAGGTTGGCAACCAAGTTGCAGATGTATAAGGCCTGTAACCCATGTTCTCTGCCGTCACAAGACCGCACATTGTTGCGTATGAGAGCGGCTAAGCATTTGCATGAAATTCTATTTTCAAATTTGCAGCTACTGGTGTTGGAGCTGAGTTGTATACCGTGCTTTCGCGTGCGCTTAATTTGCGGCAAGTCAAATAGATTAGTCAATTATCATTCCCATATGAATCATAATTCGATTTAATTCATTCCCTCAAATCATAATTGACAAATGATAATTCCACTACGCAGCAATCTACAAAATATTGTTCAAATACATACCTTCTATGGCCAAAGTCCGATATTTGATTTTCAAATTTTTTACTATTCTCTTCGCTGGCAAGCTCTTTTGACAGATCAATGGAATTACGCCGGGGAATTGGCAGTGGCAGATCAACATCGTCGCTGGGCTTTTCGAATGGCTTTTCATTCAGTTGTTCCTGGTACTTCTTCTCAAAATCTCCAATTGGAATGGGAGATGTAGCCAAATTTTCGGGAATTTCTTCATCATCTTCGGGACATTCTTCCACAAAGAAAGCTTCACCCGATTCTCCTAATTTCATATGAATATCTACAGGATCGCCATTGATTTCAATGTCCACCTGGAAAATGTATAAGAAAAATTAATTGTGGCAACAATAAGTTTGATGTGAAGGGTCTGACACGAAATCCAGCCAAGTCCAAATACACTCGTCGGGCCGACAGCCTCCTATTCAAAATCCACACGTTTTAATTTCAAACGAAAATTTACTTTGAAGAAATTAGGAAATAAAAAGAAGAAAAGAAAATTTCCGCGTTAGTAATTTAAAAGATGGACTGTGACGGTCTAGATTTTGAACGGAGGGATTTTGATCAACTGGATTTGTTTCAGTTGGATTTCATACCAGAACCTTCATTTAAAATTGAATCTCTTGTATTTAGAAACATTTTTCCCCTGGAGAAGGATAAATCGAAAAACCAAAAAAAAAAATTTACTTACCACTTTTTCACGACTTCTCAGCACACCCAATTTTCCGAAACGTACATGAAATGGTGAACACAAAAATTCACCATCCGCCTGCTCGACAACAATCACATCAATTGCACCGGTCAACGTAGCTCCATTGATTTCACTATAAAATTCTTTGAAATTACTAAACACACGAACCAGACTGTTCATATTGCTCTTTCGACTATTCAAGCCTTATATCTCACACTTCTTTACGGGGTTTATAATATTCACTTATTTTCAACACACTTTCTTCTTTGACCTTGTCACTATATGTATAAAGTTGCACCAAGATATTTTACTATTGTTTAGATAGACGATTTACATTTACGACATAAATGGACAGCGAATAGTACAAATCATTGATAGTTTTTTCACCATTATATAAATTTACATTATAGCTGTCGTGAAGGGTAATTTCAACAGTTTGTATTGGGGCAAAATATGATAAGATTGGCTTTTACCGTCCAGCAGTAAAATATATGCTTTCGTTAAAAATAGTTCAGATGTTGGAGTTGATATTGATCCGTGTCACGAGAACGAATCTGAAAAACAGAAAAAAAAATAAAATGAATATTGTGCTAGTAATTAAATCAATTTATTTAACAAAACACATAACAGAGAGGACAATTTTGTTAGAAACTTAGGTCTTTCTCACGCGCGAGATTCTTAAGTCAATGTCACCCCTAGGTGACATGGAGACTATAGATATAGAACACCCGGTTCAATGAAACACAACTAACTAAACTTAAATTTCACGTTATCAGATAAGAAACTGTAGAAAAGACTATTTTTCAAATCCGCGCCGGTTGGTTGGTAAAAGTGGCGGCCTAGGCAGAGGCTAGCCAAAGCCCAATTAGCGCATAAAGCGCCGTTTTGAAACCACAAACTCCATGAAGTTTAACTAGTGTATATGATGAAGGTTAGGTAATGAATTTATGAGTGGGGTGGTGTCTTGAACCAGCCAGTGTTATTTAGGAAGTACAGCAGCTCCTCTAATTTCACATTAGCTGCATCCTCCAAGCCTCCCAGAAAAGCCATACCGAGCGTCCTATACCGGGTTCTGGCAAGTCCCGGCCATTCACACAGAAAGTGACACAGGGTCGCCCTCTCATTTACATTACCGCACCTGCGGCAATGCGCGTTGTAGGGGATGCCCAGCCTGGCAGCGTGTAGCCCTATTGGCCAGTGCCCCGTGATAACAGCAGTATGCTTGGCAATATCTCTACGCGGTTTAGTCAGAATCTCAGACGTTCTTTTCCAGTCGTAGGAGGGCCACATCTTCCTTGATATAACGCAAGTCCTCAGATTTCGCCAGTTGGACTTAGCAGCCCTTATATAGTGGGTGGATATCTTACTCTTAACAGCTGCCATCGGGACGAAAACACGCTCCGCATTAGAGCTATCAAGAGTGGCACCCATTTTGGCTAGTTCGTCAGCCATCTCGTTACCCTCTATGTTCCTGTGTCCGGGTACCCAGAGTAGGGTGATTCTTTGTCGTGTGCCAAGGCTGGTTAATGCTTCCTCACATACTTCAACAACCTTGCAGGTCGTCTTCACCGATTGTAAAGCCATGATAGCCGCCTGACTATCTGAGCAGATAGCGATATTCTGGTTGTTTTGTATGTCCCTGAGAGCATGACAGGCCTTCATGATTGCAAGCATTTCTGCTTGAAAAATGCTGGCATGATCAGGAAGACGGTAATATTCAGAGATACTTAATGATCTGCAGAAGATTCCAGCACCCACGCCACAATCCATTTTAGACCCGTCGGTGAAGAGTATGATGTCAAAATTCTTGACCACCTCACTTTCTTTCCATTCACCTCTAGTTGGGAATCTGACATCAAAGTTCTTCCCAAAGCTTAGTTTGGGCACTTTGAGATCCGTTACAGCGTTGCGTACGTCTTGTGGTAGTTGGTTTAGAATATTGCTGTGGCCGTATGGCCTAGCACTCCAGTAGCTTAACGCTTTGAGTCTGACTGTACTACATGCTGCCAGTTGGTTGATAAACAGATCGATGGGTAGGAGATGCAGGATGACATTCAGTGCATCCCTCGGGCATGTTCGCATGCCCCCTGTGATGCTAAGGCAAGCCGATCTCTGCACTCTACCGAGTTTTGTTACATTGTAGCCTTTACTGAGCGCTGGCCACCAGACGAGTGACCCATATGTTAGGATGGGTCGCACCACCGCCGTGTATACCCAGAGTACCATGTTTGGCGCTATTAAAGGAGGTTTTTTTGAGATGCTTAAAAATGTTACTCATGTCACGTGACACTAATGCTTACAGAACATTTATATAGAAAGAAATATTGTCGGTTCATTACCAAAGTACGCCAGTTTCTTCAATTTTACCCATTTTGGGGGAGTTGCAAATATTTCTCATGTAAGATTCACCGTTACTTCAGCCTTCCGTAAAAATTATAATTAATCAAAAGATAAAATTATTTTTGGGATAACCTTGCCGCCAAAACCATTGCATTTATTTTAATATGTATATGAATTTTAATAGAAGTAGCGTTTTAATCTGGTTGAAAATGTACGCGCATCTGTGCAGACATCGATTATCTAAATTGGATGAATAAACAGACGTGTTAAATGTTTTTTTTTTTAACAGTTTAATCAGTCAATATTTGTCACAGTGAAAGTGAACAACTGCTTTATTTTTTCAAAAGAACCTTGCACATCTCCTTGTTAGAAAATATGGTCATATCTCATAACTTCTTGAATATACACGACTACCTAAATATTTATGGAATGTTTAAGGGCTACAGCGAGCCCGAGTACGCTGATTAGCCCAATCCTGAGCGTGCAGGCTAACCAGCATAAAGCCATCATAGCCTACGTTAGTGGCCAGGTTAGGCAAGGCCTGGATTTATAGGGGTAGGGTGGTGGTTACACCCCGAGTAGGCTTGAATAAAGCTTTAAACGCTAAATTCTTTTTAGATATTATTATTTGCAATAGTAAATTTTAACTAAATTTCCGTTTTCATGGAATATGCACAAACTGAACAAAATCTTGAACCAATTGTTTGATATACAATAAAAACAAGCGGTACAAAAAGGTGTGAGCTGCTGTGCATCTATATGGATTCGATTTATGGTTCATCTTAGTTGTCCATAGTGATCTCGAGGGACAGGCAAGTGGCTGCTGCGATAGTTTTCCTTGAAAGGGACAATCTGAAATATCTAGGACCATTCGTCAGACTTTGCGCTATGTTGCGTTGGTAACTTCAAATAGAGCGAAACCGTATTCTTCTTCCTTGTCTCGTTACTTGTACCGCTCCACGGCGCGGCGTCGCGTCGCTCAGCTTGCGATGTAGACACATCACCCGTTCTGGATCGTGTCATCGCCGAGACCAAAGCGTTGCTTTGCTGTTGCTTTTTCATTTGAAACATCCACGTATTCTTCGGTCTGCTTTTGGCCATGGTTCCATCAAGTGGAACTTAATTATAATTACCGATACTGTGAGTATTGTGTATGGAAATGTTTTTTTATTATTTTCCCATACATATATCAAAGCGCAAGTTTACTCCAAAAAAGTGTTACGCACACATATGCTCCCAACATTTCAGTCCAAAATTATGGAATTTACGGGGGCCTAATTAAGCCTAAACCCGAGCCGGATGGGGGTACATGAGCTAGTGTATTGGGTTCAGAGCAGGGGGTATCTCTATCCATGGGTCCACCTTTCCACTATATTTCAGACATAAATTCACAAAATAGAAACTTGCACTGAACTCTGCTTGGGTGCCAGACAAACACCTGGTCTTCCTATAGGCCACTCTCTAGTGCAGGGGTGTCAAACCTACCCTGGGCCAAATATCACTATCTGCAAACCTGAACGGGTCGCACGATACACATTTCAAAAATGCCCTTAGAAAATTAGTTTTAAAATTTCATCACAGAATATTACTTAGAATATGAGTATAAAGGTACGTGTTCGTAGAGACAATTCATGTGATGATCGCTCAGCAATCGTAGTTTTGCATCCAATTTCGAGCCGTATTTAAATATTTTTTGAATGGTTCTACTTTCCTAGTATCGACTATGGACTAAAGGAACATGTCTGAATAGAAAATATACCCATATAGTGCTCAAACCCGGTGGTTTAACTTCGATCGCTAAGCGATTATCCCACGAGTCGTCTCTACGAACACAAACCTTAAATCTGAATCACTAACGACCACAGGATTATATCATTTAGAAAAATTTCAAAATGTTCTTCAAACAAATGTAACTTTAGACAAGTATGTAGTGAAAACGCCAAAATTTGGTTAACCGTGAATTAATTTCCGCCAAATTTTGCTAATCAGAGCATTGTAGCATCGGTCATCCAGAAACACCGAGGTAATCCAAATCAACCTTGGGAGCCAAACTTGTTAGATACACTTGACATAAATTAATTTTGGACAGAAAGGTGGCTAAAAATGGGCAGACATTTGTTTGTGATGTGGTCTGAAACAAAGGCATGCACTAGTGAAGCTTATTTAGGCTGAAAGGCGAAAAATCGGGTATTATGCTAAAATTGTTATGTTTACGATAGTTCACATCCATGTGATCTCCTCATCAAATACATAATTTTTGTGTCTTTAAAGCTTAGCCTTCTTTTTAAATAAATGTATTTAATTAGAATGCAACCGTACAAAAACAAAATTATCAGGCAAAGTCAACAACTTCTTTCTTAACCGAATTTCGGGACAATTTGACGCATGGGTTTAAAATTTTTCTACACAAGCCAGCAGCAAATTGTTTGTAGAAATGAGAGCAAGATTTCTCAAATACATAATTTAACCTCGCATAAGCCACAGACTTCTTGACGTAAATTCTTACACTTTAGTTCAACACCTACAAATGTTTACGCTTTTGTGTTTCTTCAACCTAGCCGACGGGCGCACAAAACTGGTAGGTGGGCCGGATGCGGACCGCGGGCCGTAAGTTTGACACGACTACTGCTCTAGTGTATTGTTATTATGTGAATTAAGATTGCAAAATGTGATGAAGAAGATTTTTTTTTGTTACTTATGTTTCTTTGGGTTGCTGAGTCGACCAACATTCTGTTGCGGAACAGTGCCAAAATCGTGAACATTTTCGGAGTTTTTTGGCTTATAACCTTGAAACTGTACATTTATGCGAAAACTGAACATGTTAGAGAACACTCATGATTGAGGGACCAACGCGTTCAGCGGCATCGCTATAATTGATATAATTTCTTTTGTTATGTTTTTTGCGATTTTTACCCTATTCCGCAAATGAAATTTTGGTTTTGGATTCGTGCTCAGCACCCCAAGAAACATAAGAAACAAAAAATAATCTCTACCACATTTTACAATCTCATGTACTAGGTTTTTCACCTCCATACTACACTACCTGCCTGAGATACAACCATAGCACAATAGGCCAGTCAATTACCGATTTTAGGTCGCAAAAAATTGCTCGGCTCTGGTTTTTTGGGATATTGTAGGGATAGATACCAGAAGTGTACCACTAAGTTTGCAACTTCGAAAAACCTGTGCTAACCCCGTGACCCTCAAAAAACCTCAAAATTTTCGGACTTTTTTCATATTTTTGTTTGTAATTTCTAAAAGGTGCTTCCTACAAGTAAGTCGTCCACTGCACTTTTAAAGCTAAGAAAATCTTCTTTAATTTGAGTGTAACCCCAGCTTTGTAGATGCAAAGGATCCCAAGATACAGCTCTTTAAAAAATGTGCTTTTTTTGTAAAAAAGTCCGAAATTGTATTTTAGGAGGTTTGTATGACAGCCCTATGACGTAATGTTCCGATTCCATCCATTCCTAGATATGTTTTGAGGCTTTACTAGGAACACATTTGGGTGAGGTTTGGTTAAGATTGGTTCATAAAGAAAAAAGTTTTTCTTAGAAGAACCTGATTATCAGGGGTTGGTTTGTATTTTGTTCCGATTTCATCCGTTTCTAGATATGTTTTGAAGCTTTACTAAAAACACATTTGGGGGAAGGGTGGTTAAGATTGGTCCATAAAAAAAAAGTTTTTCTTAGAAGAACCTAATTTCCAGAGGTTGGTTTGTATGACAGCCCTATAACGTAGTGTTCCGATTTCATCCGGTCCTAGATATTTTTTTAGGCTTAACCAGCAACATACTTGGGTGAAGTTTGGTTAATATTGGTACGTAAAGAAAAAAGTTTTTCTTAGAAGAACCTAATTTTCAGGGGCAGCCCTATGACCCCATGGTCTGATTCCATTCGTTCCGACATATATACAGCTAAGGAACTGGTTTATAACTTCATGTCACATGACTTTCTCTGTAAAATACGCATTTAAGCCGATATTCAGCTCGGAACATGACTGAAATTACAATTTCGAACTTTTTTTCAAAAAACAATGTTTGTATCTTGGAATCCTTTGCGCCTACAAAGCTGGGGTTACTCTCAAATTAAAGAAGATTTTCTTAGCTTTAACAGTGCAGTGGACAACTTACTTGTAGGAAGCACCTTTTAGAAATTACAAACAAAAATATGAAAAAAGTCCGAAAATTTTGAGGTTTTTTGAGGGTGATGGGGTTAGCACAGGTTTTTCGAAGTTGCAAACTTGGTGGTAAACTTCTGGTATCTATCCTAACAATATCCCAAAAAAACAGAGCCGAGCATTTTTTGCGACCTAACGCCTTATTTTTCGGTTTATTGACTGACCTACAATAGGAATCAGACACGACACAAGCTGTCGATTCTGATTTAAAAAATACGAAGAAATTTGAACCCACGTCCTTTGTGAGTGCGAAGGTTCAGCTGAACGCGCGCAGTTGAATCCACCTCGCAGTGGCCTATTCAGACACAGACGACATTGATTCGGCCTCAGCAGCCAACTGAACCACTTTCTAAGTGCGATTACCCTTGATCGCCAGGCACAGTTCCGCCCTCCGTTGAACAGGACTCATTGCTTCAGTGCTGCGAATTCACACCCTTCACGATCTAATCAAACGTGGTTGCCGGGTGTATAAGACTGGGTACAGTAGAAGCGCTCCCAATTACATATTTCCTATTGAAAATAATATTCGAATAATAAGGAGAATGTCTAGGTATAAGGTATGTAAAAATGGGGAAACGCCGGTAAATCAGAATTTCTCTGAAAGTTTGACTGTATGTACCTACATAATGCAAATTATTATTTCATTATTGGCAAGTTATGCACATCATACATACATGTATACTGCTCAAAACAAAATAAGGGCCACTAATGTCCGTTGACTTTAACAACGTCTTTTGGCGAATTTTTAGTGTGATAATTAATTTCAAAAATGCCATTTTGTACCTGAATGTGATGTGAGTTATCACAGTATGATTCGTCAACATTAGCTTAAACAGTTCTTTTGGTGTCACGAGTCATACATTTGGTAGTTTTGTTTATATCTCATTTTGATTTGGAGTTAGTTTTCGCCAAGTTCTTTAACTGCAACATTAGGTGTTGCACTTTTAAAGATAAGGAGAATCTGTAAAATACAAAATGCCAGCAATTCGGCGCCATTTAAATTTAAATGCTTCGTCCACAGCCTTGGAAATGTTGGAGGAAAGTCGTTCGCAACGTTCTATGGCGCTGTAATTAGGGTATTCGCGAAGAGTCATTCAAAATCTTTGGAACCGTTACCAGGAGACTTGAAGTGTCTTCCGGCATCATGGTTCAGGCCGAGTTCGAATAACCACCCCCGCAGAAGACCGATATGTGAGACTTTGTGCGCGGCGTGATCGTACTATTAGTGCTCGTGGAATACAAAGCAGGCTATTAAGGACGACTGGGATCATTGTTAACCCTCAAACAATCAGAAATCGTTTGGAAGAAGAGCAACAACGGTCAAGGAAACGTGTTACCAGAACACAACTGACCAGGACGCTTCGTACGAATCGTTTAAGATTTGCTCGTCGACATAACCAATGGGACATGCAACAATGGCGCAAGGTGCTCTTCTCAGATGAGTGCAAAGTAAATTTTTTTAGTGACGACCGACGCATAAGAGTCTGGCGGAGAACCGGAGAAGCATTTTTGGATCCTTGCATTAATCAAATTGAGAGGCAAGGCGGTCCCATTGTGATGGTCTGGGCCGGGATTAGCTTGCAAGGCAAAACTGACCTTGTTATCCTAAATAACGGGACAATTACGTCCGAAAGTTATATTGAAAGGATTGTTAGGCCACATATCATTCCTTTTCCACAA
Source organism: Microchrysa polita (assembly GCA_949715475.1). NCBI lineage: Eukaryota > Metazoa > Arthropoda > Insecta > Diptera > Stratiomyidae > Microchrysa > Microchrysa polita. Next base: position 10,491,025 of record OX454420.1, read on the forward strand.
CAGGCGTTGGATGGTTTTATCCTCATCCAGGATAATGCACGACCACATACTGCCAGGGCGACAATGTCTGTTTTCGAGGAGGCTAATATTGAGGTCATGGAGTGGCCTGCAACAATCCGGACCTAAATCCGATAGAACATCTTTGGGATCAATTAAAATGCCGGATGCGGACCGCTGAAGAGGACATACACAATCAGCAACAGCTGATTCAAAAGCTAAAAATGTGTTGGGACGAGATAACAAAAGAAAGCGTCAATCGGCTTATTGAAAGCGTTCCGTCCAGGCTTCGAGACTGCATATCAAAAAGTGGAGGTACTCGATACTAAAAAAAACAAAGAATCAATTTTTTTTTTACAGATTAGACATACAAATTAAATGTTATTGTTACGATTACATGACCGCAAAAAGTAAGCAATCCGGAAAAATGCTAAAAAAAAAAGTGTAACTTTTGGTCAAAATTCAATAACTCATTATATTTAATGAAAAACATATTGATTTATTAAATTAGACCAACAAAACTATGATTTTCCTTTTCCACAGAAAAATAATCAGAAAATTATTAGTGGCCCTTATTTTGTTTTGAGCAGTACATACATATATGTATTTGTTCGCTGTAAAACAAAAGAAAATTTGTCTTTTGCCTTGCCCTCCCCTCATTTAAGTTCTATTCGCAATTTGCTGCTTAGTTTCAACAATATTGTTTGTTAATCTATCTTCACTTAGCTGTTTTTGAATACACACAACTTTCACTGACTCATTGTATTTATGTGTGTACGCGAGGTACTATCGTATTGTTGTCTTATTGTCACTCATATCTTCTAGTCTTTACTTCTTAAAATATAAACACGACATAGTCTTAAAGCAAATCGCGAATGAATTTAAATTTATGCGCGAGCGCGTTTCTTCTATGTACATATCTACTTCCTACATTCTTGCATACGAAAAAAAAATTGGAATCATTTGCCAACTGATATTTATAGACCTTGCTTGGATAGAGTTTATGAGACATATGGCTTTCTAAAATAAAATTTAAGAATATTGCATGCTTTTACCAGCATACAGGAAAAAAATGGGCGACAAACATGTGCCCAGTGCTCGCATGGGTAGGAACTTTTATCTTTATCTAATATCGGTTATTATTTGTCAGTTATATGATGCGAGAAGCTACTGCTGTACAGATTAAGAAAGATTAAGTGATATGCAAATTTATGATTTGATATTTTTGTAGTAAACATATTCATTATAGAGGAACTTTAACCTTGTTCATTTAGGAAGGTTGTTTCGTATGTACATACTCGTAGACCGTAGTAAACATAGACCTTAAAGAGTTCATTTTTCCATTCATGAATGTTTGTCCTTGAGGTTGTTTTTCACTTTGTGAAGAGCCGGAAACAAATCGAAACTAATGTATGTATATACCTAAGAATTCAGAGTATATATCTGCATACATAAATCTTTTCTCTGTCCACTTTAATTGACAACAACGTGAGTGCGAGTTTTACTGAAAGATACACTGCGTTTCACTTGAATAGCACATTCCGTTTTTTCAATGTACATAATTTGCATATATGTATTCAATATTCTTATGACTTTGCTAGTAGTTTTTTTGTATACTTCGTGTGGGCTCCCCGAAAGAAAAATTGTGCTCCCGAAATTTACCGTTACCTTTTTTCACCAATTTGCTTCAAAAGAGAGCAGATTTTTTGTTTCACTAGAATAGCACAGTTGGGTTTAAGCTTCACATACGGGGTGCACGTGGTCACAATATCACAATCTAATAGTCGTTTTGAGTATTTTAAATACGATTCGTTGATTTTAAAAAATTTTGGGTCGTGGTAAAGCTTTAACAAGCGAAGAACAAGTTAAAATAAAAACCTACAGGGATTGTGACCTTTCAGTGAATAAAATATCGAAAAAACTGGAAAAAGCAGAAACGTGATTTACAATTTTATTAAAAATGGTGAAAATTATGAAAAAAATATGAAAGGTCGAGTAAGCAGTGTACTCTCTAATGCAGATAAGCGATCTATTTTGCGTGAAGCATCGAATTCGCATTTGGAAGGGCCCGACGGATATAACTGTTATTTTTATGATTTAAGGAAGGAGACTCACCAGTTGGATCGTTTGCACAGTCGAGTTGGCGGCGTTATGGTTTGGGGAGCCATATCCTACTACGGCACTTGTGAACTCCAATTCTTAGACACCACTATGAATGCTAAGTCGTATCAAGGTGTTTTAGAAAAGGCTTTAGCGACATTCTCTTTGGACCATTGCCGTGAACATTCCAACACCAAAACACACTGCCCGTGCCGTAAAGTAGTTTATCGAGTCCAAAAGTGTTACTCTTTTGAACTGGCCACCATACTCGCCGGATCTAAACATAATAGAAAATGTTTGGGGATGGCTGGTCAGAAAAGTTTATGAGTCTGGTAAACAGTTTTCAACAAAGACTGGACTAATTGAAGCCATTCAGCAATCATGGGCTACAATATCCCTTGCTTACATCAAAATGTTGTACGATTCTTTGCCTAATAGGATCTAGGAGGTTATTTCAAACGGGGGAGGCTCAACCCATTACTAAAATTGCTGATTTTAATTCAAATTGATCTCAACTTGCATTCTGAACAATAATAAGTTATCCTCACTGCATAAAAAGTTAATTAAAATAAGTTTTATAAAAAGTGTGCTATTCAAGCGAAACAGAATTTATGTGTTTTTTCATTGGTGTTTTCTATTTTTTTTTCTAAGATTACATGTTGGAAAAATTCGAATTCTTTTTATTTCAAATTAAAACTAATTAATCAAACACAACACAACACAAGTTACAACTCATGCCGGCCCAACGTATAACGCAAGGGAGTCATTTTTTCTCTTTCCGGCTCTTGAGGAAGAGATATTTACAATTCTTAGTAGCTTAAAATCCTCAGTAGCTCCTGGCTCGGACGGAATTCAGGCTGATATATTACAAAAAAATGCGGAACTTCTTGTTAAACCACTTACATATGTTTTTAACTTATGTGTTTTTCAGGGATATTTTCCTCATCAGCTGAAACACGCTATAGTGATACCAATTCACAAAGCCAGCGACAAGTCCGATCTAAACAACTATCGACCGATCTCTTTGCTCCCAAGTCTCTCAAAAATTTTTGAAAAACTCATCAAAGTTAGATTGGTAAAATTTTTAGAAGATAAACATATTTTATCTGAAGCACAACATGGTTTTAGAAGTTCTCGAAGTACTGAAGATGCCATCTACTCTGTTACTAAAAACATTCAACAAGCTAGACAAGGGATTAAAGTGTCTAGGTGTGTTCCTCGATCTGCAAAAGGCATTTGATACGGTCGATCACAATATTTTACTAGACAAAATGTACGATATTGGGATAAGAGGAATTCCACACAAGCTCTTTCGCTGCTATATTGAAAGAAGAACACAAGTAGTACGTATAAATGATGCTACAAGCAGTGCATTAAACATTGGCATTGGAGTCCTTCAAGGCACTGTCCTAGGACCAATCCTATTTCTTATATATATTAATGGCCTACTTGATTTAAATTTAACAAATTGTTCTCTTCATGCCTTTGCAGACGACACGGTTGCACTTTTTTGGGGTGAAAATTGGATGAATGCAGTATCGTTCGCCAATGAAGGCATAAAACAAATTCATGATTGGTTAAGTTTGAATCTTTTAAGTCTGAATGTCAGCAAAACATTAGTGGTTCCATTTTCCATTAATTCAGCGGGGGTTCCGATGGATCCTATTGATATTAAAATGCATGAACACCGTTGCATAGGAACCAACTGTATAACTGTCCTTCACTTCCAATTAGAAACAGCACCAAATATCTGGGTATAGTTATAGATAGGCATTTGCGTTGGGACGAACAAATTTCCTTTTTATGCTCTCGTCTGAGGAAAACCATTTATAAATTTGTAGAGCTAAGAAGAATTCTAACGCCAAATAGGATCTCTCTCTCTCTCTTCATTACCGTAACTCCTAGTGGAGCATGGTGCGTTGATGACTACCGTGTGTAGTCATCAACGTTACAAAGACAACTGAATTCGGAGTGTGATACGGTTGTCAGCCATACCACTTCCTAGTCGCATTGTTAGTTTATTATTCTACGATAAGAATATATCTTATCATCTTCTTCTGAATAATAAACTTGCGACGAGTCGTGCCGAGTTTGGAAACTCGTTTCTCTATGTGTGTCTATTTCACAGAGTGGCGACCGAACGATCACGGCCACAGAGCACGCCACATAGGATACGTATGGTTTTTCTAGCATTAATCCAGGCGGTAATAGAGTACGGTATTCTCAGCTGGGGGGGGGGGAGTGGCTACAAGCATCTTGAAACCACTTGTGATTCAACATAAAAAAATAATTAAAATATGCTTGAAAAAACCAATCAGGTATCCGTCCATCCTTTTGTGTAAGGAAATTCGTATATTAAACATAAAACAAAGTTTCAGATACAAAGTCTTAAAATATGTACGCACCCGGCCGTTTGAATTTCCTCCAGAAAGGAGTATACATTTTGAAACGCGTAGACGAGCAAAGAGAATACTTTTTGAGCCAAAATACACAACGAGTATGGCAGCTAATCACATTTTTTATTCAGGGCCCAGATTGCACAATATTCTCCCCAGAAATATCCTCGATATTGTAAATTTCAAAAGATTTTCAAAAGAATTAAGAAATTATCTCTTGGAGAACCAATAATGAATTAACACTTTTTTGTTCTGTTGGCATTAATTTTAGAATTGATTTGATAGCACAACTTATCATTATTTGGGAATCATCTAGTTATCTTTTTAGTGTAAGCAAATAACTTTGAGCATGAATATTGATCTATCTGACATGAATTAATTATTATTTATATTTTGTTAAACTAGATTCTTAGCCCCACAACACGAGCTTAGCTCATCGTGAGGCTACCAACATTAAGTAAATAAGAAATTATTATTATATAACGACAAACGATCGAAAACTATATTGTATTATTGATGTATGTATTAGTTGGAAATAAATTGAAATTGAATTGAAATGACAAATAAAAAATACAAAATATCTGTTGTCTTCATTTTTTTAAAAGATATTAAGAAAATAAATTTGATGTATAGAGTGTGCTATTCAAGTGAAACGCAGTGTATATCGCGAGCAAAGTAGCAGCAACACAATATCAAACAGGGTGGTAGGCCGGATTAATCGCAATGGCTTCTCTGGGCTGGCACGCTCAGTGGCTCAGTAGATAGCGAATATGCGTAGCGAAAACTTTGATTAGAACAACCTTGAGATCTAATCACAAAACACGCGCCAAAAAATTGGTTTTTATCTTACCAAAGTAGAGTCCATAAATTATCGTAAAAAAAAATATTAAAAATCACCTCATCGACTTTGTTCGCGAATTATTTGTTGGAACAATTTTTGTTTGTTTCAATTCATAATACTCCAATCAATAGAGACGAAATAATAGGGGTTAGCGTGCAAAAATTGGGGACTTCTCAAATTTTTGAAAAGTTATAAAGACAGGTGGGGTAAGTTAAAATCCAAGTTCGCGTCACTTTTCCCCCCGCCTGTTTGGCCTGTAACTTCTTTACAGTCCATTTGAGCACAAAATCTGCCAGGACAATTTTGTAGAGGCCAAAATTTCCTACAAATTTAATCGAAGATGTTGTAATCTACAATCAAAATTAACAGTTATAGCGCCAAGAAAATGGAGAAAATATCAAAAATCATGCCAATTTCAAATTCACAAAAACGCATTGTATACCAATAACTTATAGCCTCTTCTCCTCTGCATTTTAGTATAGAGTCCTCGAAGTATGTTTTGAAATTTGTTAGTAATGATTTTTGGAATTTTTAGCATATTCTTTGCGCTACAATTCTGCCAATTTTGATTGTAGAGTAAAACTTGTCAAATGAAATTTATAGGAAATTCTGTGCTCTACAAGATTGTCTCGGCACATTTCGTGCTCAAATGGACTGGGAAGGAGTTATAGACCGCAAACTGATAAAAGAGCCGATTTTAGATGGTTTTTTGAAGATAGCGGCGGGAGCACAGGGGGGAAAGTGACGCAAACTTGGATTTTAACTTACCCCACCTGTCTTTATAACTTTTCAAAAATTTGAGAAGTCCCCAATTTTTGCAAGGTTAAATCTCCCCGTTGATTGGAGTATAAATCAACCTTGTTGAATTGAACAGTTAAGCGAATAAATGAACTAATATAAGTGTGGGCATTCAATTTGCACAGTGTGGTTGTCCATCACTTTTTGCATTATAGGAATGTGAAACCGTGAAACAAACATAAAAATGAAGATGATTACCACAAAAAGGCACCGCAGCAGCTCGGACAAAGAAGAAACCGCACAGCACACCAGAGAACACCTTGGAGGAAGAGCACTGTTAAAATTATATTTTGGTTTTTCGTTTTTCGGTGGGGGGTGACTAAAACGAGTTTCACAAACTGAACCTTGCACTTTTCTTTTTTTTTTCAATATTTACATGGTACTTTTTCAATGTTGAGAAAACGATTAATTTCAGCTTTCAGGTAAGACAGATCACCAACACCGCAGAATTGAACTTTTTTTCTATCTTTTATAAGCGTGAAGGTGGTGACAATGCCGCACAATGATGGGACATTTCTTCATAACAGATTTACATCACAGCAATTTCACATTAGCTCGGAACACGCGAGTAGTAGAGCACAATGTATAGCCACACCACGTAATAATACTTGTATGTACACTATCTGCAGGCTGCAGCACACAACAGATAATTTTTCAATCAATTTAGTCTCAGTACTAACTGAAAGATCTGATTTTAAATCTAGTTAAGTCCGACGCACGCTCGAAACCGTAGGTAGGTAGGTAGCACAAGCAAGCAAGCACGTATAGCACTTCGGTCGGACCCGCAAGTTATCTTTATCTTAACAAGTTGACTTTCTTCAATAAACTGACTGAGTGTCGCTTCGTGCAGCGGGCTCGAACCAGCTCTACTCTACATTGCTTCATCAAGAAGCAGCTGTTGAAGCAGCATATTATACGAGTAGAAGAAAAAAACCGATGGTACTACGTATCTGAGCCTACTACAAATACAGAAAAAGCTTCGCCGATTCGCGGCTAAATGCCGAAGCGGTAAAATATCATCAAGGCCTTTGGAATAACGCGCGATACAAACGCGATATGGCGCGATATGCGATACACATTTACGTAAAACGCGACTATACATACATTCAATATTCCAAAGAGTGTATGACAAAAACAATCCGCATTTATCGCACATCGTGGTGCTTGCAGCTGAATCATTGGGGATTGGACATTGGCCTGACAATAAAAAAAATCACAAGTTGGTTCAAAGTTTGCTACGAGGCTGACTAGCTTGGAGCTCAGCTAATCCCAAGGTTTTGTATGGTGTCTGATGCGCGACAATGTAAAGAAAATTCTTTCTAATCCACTATTGTTTTGACTGACGTCAATTTAGTAGTCGATAAACCAATTAATCGTATTTTATAAGAATTTAGCAGACATCCAATTACTCGTAATTCCATGTCAGCAGTTAGTTACACAATAATTAAAAATAGGAAAGATTAGCAACAGTCAACATCAACACACATCGGAACTATTCAGGGTTCACAGAATTATTGTGAGTGCAGCATTAAAATGCATAGACGCAATGCAATACAAAACCGCTAAACTAAACTGGCAGTGGCAGTTTTACTAATTAATTACAAAAGACAAGTAGTGGTCAAGAAAGCGGCTTTTTTTTTGGGGTCGAACACGACCATTGTGTTCGTGGCGTTGGTGACAAGCAATATATACAAGCGGAAGTACAATGACTTGATAACTCAAACAAAGAAAATTTGTTTTAAAATGTAACACATGATTAATAATAATTTAGATGGAAGCATTTGGAGGTAAATCCACGTAAAAGCTGATAATTTAACTGTAATTTTGAGTCATGGGAATATGGGCGTAGCTGCTCAAATAGAGGCAGTTAGGCTGAGAACTGAGCTAGGATTAGAATAGTGCAGTACTATTTCTTTATAAGAGGCTTATCACGCCAAGCTTCCTTTTTGTTAATCGCTATCAAATAACTTAGTAGCCACTATGTCCAACTATGTTGAGTAACTGCAGCACTTTGCAGATATACGATGTTCTGAAAACCCTGAGCAATTAAATAGAGTATTCGGTGGCTCAGTGGTAGACATGATTCTCTATCTCTGCATTGCCGGCAGGGCCGGATTTCCCACATGGGCAACTGCCGGGGGCGGACAATTTTGAGAAGCGGCGTATTGCTAGCCTTTCACATTCACAAATAATGTGCTAAGCCGTTTCGTAGTCAGACTCACAGAAGCGACAGGTAAGATGTTCATTCAGACGGGAATGCCTCGTGATGGGCCCACAAATTATCCTGACCCTATTTCTGCTCAGTTTCGTTAGACTCAAGGTGTGTCTGGGTAGGTAGCCACGAAAGCAGCAGACACGGGTGAGGTGGAAACTCCACCGACTGTGGGAAAGTCTGATGAAGAGGAGCCCAACGCCGCCGTGGCCGAGGTTCCCGACCAAGCAGACGTAGAGATGCCCGAAGACGACGAGCCATTGCCTCTAGAGTCGATGGAAGCTGAGGTCACCCTCACAGCAGGAGACGATGTATCCGATGAGGAGTTCAGCTCGTAACGCAGGGATTGGCGTGGTGCAATGCAACCTGCACCATGCCATTCGAGCCTCGGATACTATATCAGCGCGGTTCTCTAGCGAGGGGCTCGGCCTTGCCCTTATCCAAGAACCGTGGCAACACGAAGGAATCGTCAAAGGACTACAAGTAAGTAATGCGGATGTGGTTTACGACAGATGCTCTAGCCGACCTAGAGCTTGTATTATGATTACCAAGCGCATTGATTACATTTGCCTTTCAGAATTTACCAATAGTGACATGGTGGCCATCGGGATCAACCCCGCTAGAGAGAGCAGCCACAATCTCGTGGTTGTTTCGGCATACCTAGCGGGGGGCAAGGAAGTGCCGGCGATGGAATTCCAGCGGCTTGCTTTTCATTGTCAAGCGTACGGTAAGGAGTTATTGATTGGATGCGATGCGAATGCCCATCACATGCTCTGGGCTAGCTCAGACACTAACCGAAGGGGTGAGTACTTACTTGATATTATTACCTCACTAGAACTTGACATCGTCAATAGGGGTTGTCAGCCCACTTTTGTCACCAGAGCAAGGAAGGAAGTCCTTGACATAACTCTGTGTAGCGATTCGATTACGGACAGCATCAGCAACTGGCATGTGTCGGACGAACCGTCTTTGTCCGACCACATGCACATTCGTTTTAATATAACCTCCTCGGACCCTATGTCCATCGAGCGGAGGGTCCCTCAGCTCACTGACTGGCCTGGATATTCTGAAACACTCAGGGAGCACCTGCAGCACATAGACAGGAAGGCCCCTGGGTGGATGAGCTTAGAAACGCTAGTCGACGATTCTACCAAGGCAATTGTATCTTCCTATGAATCGTTCCACCCTGACAGAATATAATAAGACGATTAGGGAAGCGAAACGGCGTAGCTGGATGACCTTCTGCGACAATGTCAACAGTACCACAAAAGCGGCTAGGCTGCATAAGGTGCTGGCGAAAAATGGGGCTAATGCGATCAGCACACTCAAAAGGCCGAATGGCACAATCACTGTAAACTCGAGTGACACAGGTATACTGCTCCTGGAAACTCATTTCCCAGGATGCAGATTAAACCAGACCACACTGCCGTACTTCCAATAGGTCCAACCAGTCCGATTGGAGGGCAGCACGGGCTATATTTACTTATGATAAGGTTGGATGGGCGATTGGGACCTTTGATCCCTTCAAATCGCCTAGTATGGATGGCATCTTTCCAGCGCTATTACAGAAGGCGCAGGAAGAGTTGATCCCATTCCTATTCAATATATATAGAAGTAGTTACGCGTTAGGTTATATCCCAAAAGCTTGGAGATCAGTGAAGCACGACAGTCACTTTTAGCCATGATCAACTAGGATGGTTACAAGGTAGCAATACCCTCTGCCTACCTTCGGACTACCTAGTCAAGACATTACGCTTCAACGCGTCCTTTAAATCAGCAATCTGGGCGAGGGAAAGTTGGACGGATATGTTCAGGTCCCTTCACCCCGACACTATCAGCTTTTACACAGATGGATCTAAAACTGAGACAGGCTCTGGAGCGGGCATCAGTGGTCCAGGTGTAAGCTACTCAGTACCTATGGGGAAATTAGCGTCTGTGTTCCAGGCGGAAGTACATGCAATAGAAATTTGCGCCAGAGAATGCCAGAACAAAGGATATGTCAACAGAAAGATAGCGATCTTTACCGACAGTCAGGCGGCTATCAAAGCTCTTACAAAACATACCTTTACTTCAAAACTAGTGTGGCTATGTCAGGAAATACTTCAATCTGTAGGATCTCGCAATGATCTTACACTCCTATGGGTTCCCGGACACTCTGGAATAGAAGGGAATGAGCTCGCGGACGAACTCGGTAGGGTAGCCACTGCTAGCCCCTTCTGCGGCCCGGAACCCTTCTGCGGTATTCCACTGTGTCTATGCAGAAACGAAATCACTGAGTGGGAAAAGACGACAGCCACCGTATGCTGGGAGGCCCTTCCAGGACTATGGCAGTCGAAGCTTTTTGTAGCAACCTACTCTAAGAAACGCACTCTGGAGTTAGTTAAGCTCAGCAGGAACAGGGTCAGAATCATAAGTGGCCTCCTTACAGGCCACTCCCGTCTGAACGGGCATTTAAGAACCATGCGCTTAGTCGCAGTGAAAGACTGGCGATGCGACGGGAGGAATGCTTCGGCATAACTTTCCTTCTCACAGAGGACATCGCCTCCCTTAGCATGGGACAAATTAATCGATTTATCGACAGATGTCGCTTAGATAAATTTATCTAACCTGTAGCGTGGGCAATGGCACAATAGACCACTGGTCGCAGTGCTTATGGCAAATATGCTGATGCCCCCATTTAATCTAATCTAATCTAAAGTAGCCTTACGTCTTTTACACTTATCTTGTTTCTACATGTGCAGGGTATATACCCCTTCCGCTGTTCCGCTAGTTCGGTTCCCCTCAATGACCGAGTGCCCAGGTCCTAAAAAAAAGCATTAGACTGTTTCACTGTGGGTCTGTTTCCTGGGTGTTTATTATAACAAAGATAAATAAGTTGGTGCTGAAACATTATATGTACATACTCGTATCTGGTTTTAATCGTTGGGAGTTTACAAACTCGTCCTGTTTTGTCGTCATATCCCTCTGGCTGATACATCTAAATGTCATCATCGAGCTCTCCATGCAGAAAATCAGTTTTAATGTAAATCTGGCGGAGCTTGAGCTTCATTGAGGCCGCAAAGGATAAAATGGAGCGTATAGAATCAAATCTAACAACTCGGCTGATGGTTTCGTTATAATCAACACCAGCTTTTTGTGTGAAACCTCGAGCTAAGAGCCGCGCCTTACAGCGCATGATTGATTCGTCTGGATTTTCTTTGAGTTTGTAGACCCACTTGTCGACTATCGCATGATCCTTGGGTCTACCTATAGAAACAAGTTTCAAAGTTTGGTTCTTCTCGAGCGCCTTGAATTCTTTATTCATAGCTCTTCTCCAGTCATCGCTGCTCCTGCCAGTGGTTGCTTCTTGGAAGTTAGCTAGCTCTACTAAAATTGACGGTTGAGAAGTAAATCTGTATCTGCATACCTTGCTGGCGGCTTGATAGTGTCTCGATTTTTGAGTCACATGCTGGGTCTGGCCTGTTGATCGACTCTAGTCATGCCGGGTTTATGATGCTTTGTCTTTGCTTTGAGTGTTGTCAATTCGGCAACTTCTCTGTTCCCGAGTTCAAGGCCATTGCAAGATCATTGCTTTGCGAGGTGTTTATCTGCCTCTTCGAGAAAAGTTTTAATCTCTATTCACCATACCGAAATTGAGTAGACTGACAACTCTGAACCGATTCCTTCAACGATTTTAACCGGTTCGAAATAGGCAAAAATTGACCAAGTACACCCTAACAAATACAATTTTGATAAGATTTGGTGCATTCACCCGATTGAATTTATGTTCATATGTTAGATCATGATTCGCTGTCTTTGACGAGTGCCAGTCAGCCCAGTCCAAACCGATTTTTACTGATAAAAATTAGGCAAAAAATCACCTAGTACACCATACAAAATATAAGCTAGATAAAAGACATCGCAGAATCAGCACCACCACGACGATGACAACATCACTAGTGATATTTATAGCTCCAACTCCGACACTTTATGACGAAAATTGAACTTTTAAATAAGCACAAACACTGGAAGATTTATTTGTTTAAACATTTGCAACGTCCTGAAAGTCCATTATAATCAGAGACATGACAAAATGTAGTTACTTCTATAGAAAACACCTATTTGATCAAATATAAAATTCCAATGTTCCAATAGTGATTCAAATTAGGATTTCATGAAAACAAGAGATATAACGTGCTGATTACAAGAAGCGTTTTTAAAACGCAAAGACTTTTTTTTATGTCGATGTCAAGGCTTTAGGGGATATAGGGATATAGGGATCGAGAGGGGGACAACACAAACATCCATGGTCACAGTGGGACTCGAACCCACGCTCCGGCACGGCCCTACCCCAGTGGTCGGCAAAGTAAGTCTCGCGAGTCCGTTTAATACGGTTTAATTGTTTAAAGGAAAGAGATTTCAAAATATCCCCATTCTTTGCTTAAACTAATCGTCAGTAGTGAAGGTATAACGGTGTTTTAGATTATCTACTGTAGCTAAAGCTCTGTAATTTGTATTACTGTCCGTTCAAAAAATAATAATTTTAGGGCAACAGTCCCGTTCTATTTTTGCCAACATTTCCGAACAAAAACTCACCGCTGTGGAATCTGGCCAGTGAACTTTATCAAGTGCATGCCGTTGTTTGCTGATTAAGTAGCAATTTCTTTGTTAAAAATGAATGCTTCTAGATTGGCTAGGTTTTGGCCCCTAGGAAAATTTAGAAATCTCTGCAGTCATTTTTTACAGTCTTCAATGTAGAGAACCTCAGAGCATTTATAAGTTGAAGTCAAATAAAAAAAAAAAAAAAACAAAGTTCTTGGAATTTTTCTTTATATACAGGGTTGGCCACGTATCCATAGGCGTCTGAAATGGTATTAAACCGTTTTTTCCTTCTTTATGTACTATCAACTAGCTTTATTCTTTAAACATTCCCAGAAAAATGTTCTAAATAACGCGCAAAAGTTTGTTAGAACAGCACGTATAACTTCAAGCGAACCACGTGCATTCAACCTGTTTGAATGGAGTGTTATTACCATAAAATGAGTGCGATAATGTGATAATATGTTTCTCAATTTCTCAGTCCATCTCATTGATTAAAAATCATATGAAACAAATAATAAGTGACCTTAATTTGATGATTTTCGTGGTCCGTTGATTTAATGTGCAGATAGTTTGCCGAACTTTTGCGCGTGGTACGGCGAACGGCGAACCGGTGAGTACCGTTGTTTCAAATGTTTGCGGAATTAGGTCCCAGAAGATGCTATTTTTTTAAGTCATTAAGTCCGTGGGCAGGCTTTGATATAAATAAAATAAGTTTTAGAATCACTGGTCTGCATCAATAACAAAACTGCAAATCATGTGTTATTCCGTGTTTGATAAAAACAACATTGTACTAAAATGGATTTTAACTGTCAATTAAAAAATGGTAGGCATCATCAAAGTAAACAGTCGAACGAAAAATACCAGTAATACCAAACCAGTAATTATTTTGCATTACATTTCGAGTACATAAATTTGTATTAATCATCATTGTGACTTGTTATTCGAAGATAAATACATGCTTATGTACTATCATTATTATTTACCGTTTTTCTTTTGCATTTATCTAACTCTAATTCTAATACAACAAAAATAACAAAACATGTAATAAATTTTCAATGCATATTTCACGTCACTTGTTTGTTGTTTATGGTGAAGATTATTATTTTATGAAAAACAACTAAAAACAACATTCTATTGTATCTATTTATGTATACATAGTTATCTACTTATATTTACTGTTTACTGTACATATATGGTTTTCACACAAAGTTAATGGTGTGGATTTCGAAAATATGGTGTGTTCGACAAGCCTCTTGTTCCAGCCAATGGCCGTTGAGATAGGAAATCGTCCGATACAGTCGCACGGTCTCTAGCCCGACATGTGTTAATGTTACAGTATTACTATGACGCCAGCGAAATACAAGAATTTCTTGTTGACGATATTCAGGCGATCTAGCTCAAAAGTACGAAAGGCAAATACGCAATCTTGCACTCCTACATATACAGACAGATACAACTCATTGGTGGATAGATAGTTGCAGGTTGCACTATCTGTTAGTGGAGTTGCGTTGTTTGCATCAGTTTGCATTTGCATATTAAATTCCACAATGGAATAAATAAAACATGTTGTTTTGTTTTTTACATCTTTACTATATGTTTACGATTTTACTTTGTGTAATATAATAATGGTGGGTGTTAAGAAACTTTCAAGATGTTTGTTTTGTTGGTGCGGCAACGACACGACGACACTTCAAACCCGGAAGATTGTTTCACACATTTTTATCTTGACACGAAATGGTTTTGTTTTGATATCTACATAATTTGTTAATGATCTGCGTTCTACGATCTACACTACGTGAAAGCAACCTCGACAGAAATTCTATGTTTCCGACGATATGAATTGATGGTAGAACATGCTTTTCGAAAAATAAAGAAATAGCTGGCGCGACAGATTGACATTGAACCTGGGCCGCAGATGAATTATAGCGACATCGACATCCCAGTTGCATATGATCTTGACGATTTTTGTAGAGGTATACAGATTGTCAGCACGCACTGCTGAGTTATTTATTGCCATTAATATGGGCACTAATCTGATCCTTTTCCGTCACATGGCGGAACCCGCATACGAAACCGTAGTGTGCCTACACCGGATTTTGAACACACGACCTTGTGCTTCTAAGTCTGACCATTACATATGAACCAAATTACATTTTGAAATATGTTCTGTTACAAAAACTTCGGTAGTTTCCCGATTTTTTATATCCATAAAAAGAAATTGCAGCGGCCGGGATAAATATAATGCATATCAGCATCCCTAGGAAATACAGAATGGATGCGAACTAATAGTTGCAGAGATACGAAAAGAGATAATGCGTTTGAACTTCTAACCAAACTAGATCGATGGCAGCAAAACATAGTTTTACAACCAAACATTAATGCAATATGCGCGGAATCTTTACAAAAATCGCTTGTGTTCACGACTAAGCTCAATCTCCTCGGTAGTATAGTGGTCAGTATCCCCGCCTGTCACGCGGGAGACCGGGGTTCGATTCCCCGCCGGGGAGCCACGTTCCTACTGCGACCGGGTCTACGAACCGGAACGACCCATGCTCCAGCATGGCCAAGAGTCGCAACGACCCCCTTCGACGCAAGAAGGGGATGGAAACTTCGTGTCATTCATTCAACACCATTTTTTCCCTCGGGGAGCAGTCCTGGCCGGCCCAGCTGCTCCGAACACTACTAATACGTGCCGGCATTGAATCAAATCCAGGTCCATGGATGTGCTCTGTGTGCGGTAACAGGATTTGGACCAATGATCCACCGTCGGTCGAATGTACATGCTGTGGAGAATGGGTTCACCTAAAGAACTGCTCAGGACTTACCCATTACATTCAACGAGGTCCAACCTACACAGCGAGTCGATGCAGAAATCGTGGGCGACGCTCTTCATCCAACCAGCAGCCGCCTTCCCAACTATCAACACCTTCCACACTTCAAACCCTGTACGCACAGTTCAACCTACGCCTAATTTGACCCCAGCTCCACGTACCATCGATGTCAACTACACCAACACTAAAATCGTCCAACTAAACTGTAATGGACTCCAACATAAAATCGTCGAACTTACTGATTTCATGGACACCATATACAGATTGCTGTGGTACAAGAAACCAAACTAAACTCCAACCATTCGCTCAGCTCTTACGGGAACTATAACGTCATCAGACACGACCGAGAAAGCAATGCCGGAGGAGGTTTGGCTTTCCTCATTCACAACAATCTACCGTACAGCATCGTTGACATCACTTCCGCCGACAACACAATGAAACATATTGACTTTGAAATCTTCAACATTTACATTCCACCCGTCTCCAGCTGTCCCGCCAATTACAAAGCCAATATTAACCCTCTACTAAACGGCCAGTATCGTCTTCTGCTTGGTGATTTCAACGCACATCATAGTCTTTGGCACTCTAACCTCTACAACGACACCAGAGGTAACATCATCGCCGATCAGCTGGACGCATCAGATTTCTGTCCAATAAACGACGACAAACCGACTCGTATCGCTGGATCCTGCACAAGCTCACCAGATATTTCCATCGCTAGCCCTGGACTTATCAACGACATCACATGGGAGCCAATTCTCACGATGTACTCTGATCGCCTTCCAATCATACTAACGCTGGATATGCCGTCGAAACTCGTCCACCCCGACAAGAAAACGTACACAAACTTTAAAAAAGCTAACTGGGATGGCTTTAAAAGGTACACAAGCGAAGCTTTTGCTAGTCTTACACCCCCCCCCCCCAAGTAATGTACGTATGGCCGAAAAACAACTCAGACGGATAATTCTCACTGCAGCTAAGAGATTCATTCCAGCCGGCCGCATTCCCAGCCTAAAACCTAATTTTCCAACATCCGCGGCTAAATTAGCTAAAACGAGGGATCAGCTAAGAAGTGCAGACCCCAGTGATCCACGCATTGGTAACATTAACGATATCATCGTCAAACAGGTCTATGACCACAGGAGAAATATATGGCACTCACACCTTCGAAAACTGAATACCACCACAGGTGTGAACAAACTATGGAGCACCGTAAGAAACTTATCTAATCCCACCAAAACTCAAGGGAGGGTCGCTATGAAGTTTGGAAATTCTACCGTGAGCAACGACAAAAAATGCGCCAATCTGTTTAACAAACAGTTCGTCGAACACCCACCCAAGGATAGACTCAAGCGCAAAATTACACGAGCCATCCATAACACCAAGGTAGACGAATATCTTCAAACCACCACCACTGAAGTAGCCAATGCCATAAAAAACGCCAAAAACTCAAAGGCGCTTGGACCGGACGGTATAGAAATGATAATGCTCAAACACCTCGACACACCGGCCCTAGAGTATATCACTGCCACGATGAACCTTTCACTTAGAACATTCATCATACCAGAGATTTGGAAGAGAGGCCGCATTATTCCTATACTCAAACCTGGCAAACAAGACTCCTTAGGAGAATCCTACCGCCCGATTACGCTTTTATCTCCTGTGGCAAAAATACTTGAAGCGTTGATACACAAAACTCTTACGACACACATACAACTCGCCAATCATCAACACGGCTTTAGGAAAATGCACAGCACCACCACTGCATTAGACCGAATCATGTCTAAGGTCTTAAATGGAATGAACCAACCAAAGCCGTTTAAGCGCACCATCCTAGTGGCTTTGGATCTGTCGAAAGCGTTCGATATGGTGAATCACTCGCTCCTACTGACAGACCTCCAAAACTCATCCACACCGTCGTATGTAGTTAAATGGATAGAAATGGGAAATCTAAACTAAGACGGATCAAACAGGGAGTACCACAGGGCGGAGTTCTTTCCCCCACTTTGTTCAACCTCTACATGTCAGGGCTTCCCACCCCACCTGAAGGAATCGACATAATATCCTATGCTGATGATTGTACCATCCTGACATCCGGCAACGATATTTCAGACATGTGCGACCGTATCAACGGCTACTTAGAAGAGCTCAACACCTTCTTCATTAGCAAGAACCTGAAGCTATCAGCACCCAAATCCTCGGCCACCCTCTTTACCACGTACAACCAGGAATACAACCTACGGCTAGACATTAGTGTAAACGACACCGAAGTCCCCAATGTCCGTCACCCCAAAATCCTCGGCGTCACAATTGACAATCACGGCATTTTCAATAGCCACGCCGACAATATATGTGACAAATTGAAGAGTAGGAACAAGATCCTAAAATCTCTCGCTGGCAGCAAATGGGGAACTGATAAAGAGACATTACTCACCACTTACAAAGCCATCGGTCGTTCAGTGGTAAACTACGCCGCACCCATATGGACAAACAATCTCTGCAACACTCGATGGAAACGGATTCAAACGTGCCAGAATGCAGCTATGCGTACAATCACTGGATGTGTACGCATGACATCACAAGATCACCAAGAAACTAAGCTGCTTAATCTAAAAACTCATAATGAGCTACTCGCAAAGCAATATCTTGTTGGTTGCTATCGTAGTCAACACCCGAATTTCGATCTTATGGACAAAACCCCACCTCCACGTCATGTTAGACGTACATTAAGGGACAAGGAAAGGGAAGAAGAGATTCAAAAGAGTTCCCCTCGATAACACCAACAACTACAAGGCGGCTCTAAAGCAGTTGCATACTAGCGAGGTAACAATAGCCACGAATGATCTGTCATTAAACCGTGTCCTTCGAGCTCGACCACCAGATATCTCCAATGACGAACTACAGCTACCTAGAGCCACACGTACCACCTTGGCTCAGCTTCGATCTGGATGGTGCTCCACACTAAATTCATATTGGACCCGTATCGACAGCACCATTGCAGACACTTGTCCAGCATATGGGGCCAGCCCACACAACGTGGACCACCTTTTCAATTGTAATGCCGCACCAACGCATCTAACACCCATTGCGCTTTGGGAAAAACCCATTGAGGTGGCAACCTTCTTAGGCCACGAACTTGAGGAGAGAATGCTAACCATTTACGAATGACACTAGTTCCCCCCCCCCCCCCCCTTACTTGCGCCGCTACAACAACAACAACTAAGCTCAATTCGAATTTACAAGCTCAGATCTTTTCTGTGATCAATATGTCGACCTCTTTTCGGTCCTCTAACAATTCCTGTTCGATCTCACAAGGCTTTTTTTCAAACTAAGATAAGACGTTTTTCAATTGATGGCAGCCACACGACCCATTTTAAATCTAACACACCACTCCTTCAAATCTTCTTTAAACTCTCAAAACAGCAGACTGGCTATTTCTATTTCAATATGAGGCTGTTTTTATTCAATTCATATTTTTGTCGAAGTCGCATAGATACTTACGCAATAACTACGCGCTTGAGGAATGAGATTATATTTTGTCTCAGTGGTAATAATCAATCATGCCATCTATTTTTTGTTCTATTCTTACGTCAAAGCCGGCATTATCAATGCGGTTATAGAAAAATGACGAGTTTCCAATGGAAGTATGATTGCATTTGGCGTCATTAGTTTTATCGATCAAAATATTATTAAAAAAAAATCATATAGTAAAACCTCCCAGTGTTGATCACTCTATATGACGACCGCGTCTTTAAATTGACCATAATTTTGCGCCCTTGAACCTTTAACATAACGTTAAATCGAGCCTCCGGTTAACCACACACTTTCTATTTTGACCGTAAATTGTCTGCCTAATGTGGCGAACCTTTAGAGGTTCTACTGTATGAGAAAAGGTTAAAAAACTGGCAAAACTTTTTCCAGTTAGTAATGTAAACACATAAAATGAAATTTATACATTTATGGGTGTCTCTAGGAAAAGTGTATGTCATGCAAGAATATTTATTTCTCCTACCAAAATGCAACCGAACGTCCAGATCATAAAGCATCATGCTCCGCCACGTCATTTTTTTAAATCTTTGGATAACAAAAGGAAACAATCATGAAATGGGTTATCATTAATTAGGATAAATTGTGGAAAAATCCAGTAACTAACATCAATCCTGAGAAAGCGCACGTGTAAATCGTTACACATTAAAAAGAACAAGATTTGTCAACTCAAAGCATATTCACTTAGACCAGCCGCAAATATCTGCGGACCACTTATACTGAAAATGGATCATGGTGGACCACCATTTTAATAAAAAAAAAATCGGTTTCGATTTTTTTGGCAAGTGGCAGGGTTTTATCCCAAGTTTTGTTATTTCCTATTCAAAAAACCACTGAGACTATAGAAATCCTCCGCATTCCTAGTGTTGAATCAATTTGGGTTAAACTTACACCTTCTGTAATACAACACGTCATCGTGGAGTTTTCGCCGCGATCACTTTATTTCATTATTATATCCTTCAAATAAAATCCGAGATGAACACGCGATTTGACAGAATGCAGTGCTATCTATGATCGGTTGTAACAAATACAAATTTCTTGCCACAATGAATGTATGCGACAGATCGCTACGAACCCGTGCGATACATTGAATTACATTAAGGTGACCAGACTCCCCAAGGCCCACATACTTGCAGAATTCGGTTTTGTGACAAATCCATACCATGGCACGGCAATTTCATTATTTACGCTTGATACTGGCACTTAGGTTTCCATACGAAAGGAGCTCAATGTGAAGATCTACGTATGGCTGTGCAGCTAACTGCAGCATTTTTCATGAACTTTCAACTTCCAAAAAAACTATGTTCACGATTTTAGCGAATTATCGACGATTTACTCAGTTATGACTTTTTGGGCAGTATTTTTACAGAAACCGTAATATCAGCCAGAAATCTTTCTCCGATTGCTGTTACTCATTGTGACTCAGATTATTCGGATTTAGTCGTATTTAGTATTAAAATATAAGTGTTACTTTGCGGTCCTCCAAATTATGAATTCGAAGCTGGTGCACAGGAAAACGAAGCTCCACGTGTATAAAACCATCATCCGACCTGTGCTATGCTATGGCTGCGAGGCATGGACCCTAACCCAAAACTCTGAACACCTGATGGACACATTCGAGCGAAAGGTTCTTCGAAGAATCTTCGGGGCCGTTCGTGAACGAGGTGACTGGCGCATCCGGTACAACCTTGAGTTGTATCAGCTGTATGATGAACTACAGGTTTCGAAGATCGTGAAATTGCAGCGATTGCAATGGGCGGGACATGTACAAAGGATGAACGACGATCCCATGCCCAAAAAGGTGATGAACGCGCAACGAGTGGACGGAGCCAGTTTGCGTGGACGACCGAGAGCCCGATGGGAGCATTCTGTATGTGATGACGCCCACCAGATGCTAGGCTTTCGGAACGGTCGCGTGACCGCGACAATTGGAGGTTTTCAATCCAGGCGGCCAAGGCCCGACGTCGTCGGGCTATCGTGCCATAAAGAAGAAGAAGTCGTATTTTAAAACCATTTTCCGAAAAAAAAAAACAAACCAGATATATACATATATCAATTAAATTATGTATTGGCAATGTTACATATGTATAAGGAATTATAAAAAAGTTATTGGCTTTCTTATTTTGGAAATCGCTGGATCGCAGGATTTGCAAACAAATTTTCCCTTGAAATAAAATTGTAGAGACGCTCTAAAAGGACAAACAGGCACTAATGAAACGTTAATTGAAATTCAGAGGCATGTAAGCAGTAAAGTATAATACCAAAATCATAGCTCTTGAAAAATACCTTTACTATGACAAAATGTGGCGTATAGAAAGGTGTTAATTGTGACCCAGTTGATAATATTTGCCTCGAGCCCCAAAGACCTAAAACTGACCCTGCTTAGGCGGGTGGTGGTTTTCCAGGCCTTAAATTAAAATTCATTAATTATTATTGCTCTTTTAATTAAAATGGAGTGGAGTCCAAGAAGAACCTCCAGAGCGGTGGAAGGGTGTCTAATCCTGGTTGCGAAATTTCAGGAGGAGAGCATGCAGTTCCCTCTGGTTACTTTAGTGGTGTCATACCGGTCCCCTGAGATTGTAATGCAATTTTGACGTATTCGAACTTTATCTAAAAACCCTTGCAGAGTCCTTTCTTTAGTATGCATTTTCCTATAGAGGTTGATAGGGAAATCGGATGAAGTACAGTGGCTGATTTTCCATCGTTTTGTGATAGGAAAAATAAATAAAAACCGCATCTTTCGACGGCTGTAACTTTAGAACCTTGAAATGTTTCCCAAATATGGACAGTGCAATTCTCTACAAGTCTGCCGGATAGGGAGGACCTTCACACTTGAAGGAAATGTGCGCTAAGTAGGTCTACAAGTCAGCCAGATTTCAGAAATTTCGGTCGGTTTCGAGTTATCGAAAATGACAAAGTGTTATTATTTCTCTTAATACCTAATATCGATCGGTTTAAATCGCACCTTTTGACGGCTGTAACTTCCGGAACCTTGATAGCTATAGCTTTGAAACTTTCACCAAGTGTTTCCGAGTGATGGACAATTTTCAATTAGAAAACTCAAAATTGTACGATAAATTGGGCAGCCGTAACTTCCAAACGCGGGTAGGTAAGATCATGTAATTTGGAGGTAATGTGAGCGCCAAGTAGCTAGATGTAAGTGTGCCAAATTTCAGAAAGATCTATTGAAATGAACTTATTATGTAGTGAATTAAGTTTCATTGTGTGGGATAAGGAATGCTGTACATTTTGCTGTACATTTCTCAATGCTTAAATTACATTATACGCGAATGCAGATCGCATCGTGCCTGCGTGGGTCTTTAGACTGGTAAATAAGTAAACGACATTGAAGAATTATATAACCTTTAAAATAGGCATGTCAAACTCGGAACCCGCGGGCCGCATGCGGTAGGTTATTTTATTGTAATTACATGGGGTTACATTAACACCATGTTTATTACTGTAACCCCATGCAGTTACACTAAACCAGTGGTTCCCAACTCGCAAATGACTGCGGAACACTTTGCTTGAACATGAATCACTACGGGCCACCATATTTTTTAATAAAGAGAATTTCGTGATTTTTTCGTAAGATTTTAGACTTTTCTATTATTTTTTTAACGACAAAACAGTGGACACCTTATGAAAAAAATGGTTGGAAACATCAGAAGAAAACACCAGATTCCTCCTCAGTGACCGCCACGTATTGAAATAATTTTAAGCAGACTCTAATTAGGCTTTGTCGAAACATACTCGAAAAAGTTCGTCCGAACCACGCGCAACAGTTCAGTCGAACCACGCTCAAAAGATCAACGAACGGTCCTGCGGGTTGAATTCACTGAACCACGCAAATGACGATAAAATTCGATTCCTCTGTTTTTCTTTTGTGTGGTACGGCGAACACCGCGCTAAGTTGGGCCGGCTTTAGAAAAACTGAAAACCGGCAATGTAAGATTTCATCGAGTAACTTAGTACCGACTTTTGTCCATTTTTTTATGAGCACTCTTATACCTTCGACAAAATGAATATGGGTGAAGAGTTTACCGTAGTAACTATACCAAAATTAAAGTATAGGCACAGGCAGTAATATCGGCAGTTCTTTAGGTTCTTCGGAACAGGACAGACACACCTAACATTGAGAGTTAAACGCATCTAACTTTGTCCGATAATAATTCATTGGATACGGTTTTACCGGATTCATTTTAACTTTTTTAACGAAGGATTGAGGTGGTTGATTACTCTAACATGGTTTGTCTTCAAATGATACTGGCAAAATTTGGACACTGAGCTGCGACTGTGCCAATTAATCTAAGAAGTGAAAACAATTAGGTACAGACAATAGTGTCACATTATGCGAGGAAAAATCCACTGCTTCCCGAAAATCACCGGTACAATGTAGACTGAGACTACCGAGTTTTTTGCAACTTATATTAAGGTCTGTACATCGCATTTTCAGATCGACCATATACCTAGTAGCGAAAGTATTCAGTTCTTTATTTATACTATAAAATTTTTCAAAGCTCATGCCTATTATTTCAATTAATCACGATTAAAACTACTTTTTGAGAAGTATGTAGTCCCCATAGTATCTTGCGGACCACTTACGGGTCT
The DNA here is from genome assembly GCA_949715475.1 of Microchrysa polita. Classification (NCBI taxonomy): domain Eukaryota; kingdom Metazoa; phylum Arthropoda; class Insecta; order Diptera; family Stratiomyidae; genus Microchrysa; species Microchrysa polita. The sequence continues at coordinate 10,514,938 of OX454420.1, forward strand.
CTCACGGACCACCTTCGGTCCGCGGACCACCTGTTGGGAAACAATGCACTAAACTAACCTACACCGGAGTAGAAAAAAACTCCTATAAATAAAAACGGCAGAAATTGAACTTAAGCCTTAACTTAACTTTGACTCAAATTTCGGTACCTTAGGCAAATTAACTGCATAATTATCTGCTGTTGTTCCGGAATTCGGATTTTTTTAATGTTTGCGTTTGGGGAGCATGTTTTTTTTACTACCGCAAAAATCCCTGTCCAACAAATGTTTGTGTTTTTGCCACCTTTCTTACCGAGGTTCATTCATATTTTTTATCTCTCTGAAAATTGGTTTTAATTTTAATTTGTTTATTTACAGAAAATATAATTGTTTTAGAAGAAATTATGCAAATTCTCCCGCGGACCACCTATGGGTTTCTCGCGGATCACATGTTGGAAAACTGTGACTTAGACAGAAGGTCAAATTGGCGTGTTTACATCAACAAGAAGCAAGACCGGCCCAATCATTGGAAAAACAATGCAAAAAGTCCACCGCAACGTTTATAATTTGATAATGCAATCATAATCCAAAAACAAAAATAAAAACAATTTTGGAAGAAGCACTTTAGAATGGGAGCGCGTTGACGCGGGAGAATAAATGTTAATGATTGGTAAAAAGGAGGATTGTTGGACCCCAGTTATATTTATTAGCAGCTGGTCACTGCTTATAACAATTTCAGACTGAAATACGTAGCAGAGCTAGAAATTCGTCCTAATCAGTCAGCAAACATTTTTTCAGATCTCTTGAGATCAAACTACGCATGGTCTTCATGTTCAATTGACTTGTGCAAGTGAAGCGCATATTTGTTATTACGACGCGACGTCCAAATAACTTTGATATGCACCCTCCGGGTCTTACTCGTATCTGACTTGTACTAAAAATGATCACCTTTTTTTTTCATTTATCGACTAATTATTCGAGACATCAATGCTCTGAAATTCCTTTGATCGGATCAGTTCTTAATCGATTTTTTCATCGATGTTTTGCATGTATAAAACTGAAACCAAAACAGTGCAATATGAATAGCCGAAAATGGTTGCATTCAGCGAACGAAATTCACTGGAAAAATACTGGAAATGCTACAAGAATTACTAGCCACCGACCTCTTCCTCCGCTGAAAAGCCATCATGCGAAATGAGAATCTAATTGGAAGAGCAGTTTTCTGCTACATTTTTCGTTTGCTGAATGCACTCAGTCAGTGCATTCAGCGAGCACATATTGGAAAGAGCTACTGGAAAGTGTTCTCTCCCCGTGTCCCACTCACCCGCTAATCGGTCCACATGCGATGTATCGAAAATTTCCCCTATTTAGCGTTGAATTGGAATGCTACATTTAGATGTGTAGCTGCTACTTGGACTGCTCGATCAACTGTCACGCACAGCTGCTCGACCATCAATACTGGAAATTGTTTATTCACAGTTCAGCATAAAAATGTCATTTCTGAGCCAGGTTTTAGTGAACGTTATAATATTGTGCGATGAGAGTACGTATTTTGAAAGGAAAGTTGCAGTTTTAGGTTTTTTGAATTTTGAATTGCCGCAATGTCTGCGGATGTATCAGCTGGTTAGAGAGAACTGACATTTTATGTAGCAAGTCCATTCAGCGAACACAAACTTAGCAGTTTTCCAATTTCTTGTGGTGGGGATATGTAGCACATCACAATATGTGCTCGCTGAATGCACTCAGTGAGTGCATTCAGCGAGCACATATTGGAAAGAGCTACTGGAAAGTGTTCTCTCCCCGCGTCCCACTCACCCGCAAATCGGTCCACATGCGATGTATCGAAAATTTCCCCTATATAGCGTTGAATTGGAATGCTACATTTAGATGTGTAGCAGCTACTTGGACTGCTCGATCAACTGTCACGCACAGCTGCTCGACCATCAATACTGTAAATTGTTTATTCACAGTTCAGCTGAAAAAAATGTCATTTCTGAGCCAGGTTTTAGTGAACGTTATAAATTGTGCGATGAGAGTACGTATTTTGAAAGGAAAGTTGCAGTTATGTTTTTTGAATTTTGAATTGCCGCAATGAGTGCATTCAGCGAGCACATATTGTGATGTGCTACATATCCCCACCACAAGAAATTGGAAAACTGCTAAATTTGTGTTCGCTGAATGGACTTGCTACATGAAATGTCAGTTCTCTCTTACCAGCTGATACATCCGCCTGACCACACGAATTCAAAAAACCTAAAGCTGCAACTTTCCTTTCAAAATACGTACTCTCATCGCACAATACATTTGTTTCAGCTGAAATGTGAATAAACAATTTACAGTATTGACGGTCGAAGCCAGTCGAGGAGCTGTGCGTGACAGTTGATCGAGCAGTCCAAGTAGCAGCTACACATCTAAATGTAGCATTCCAATTCAACGCTATATAGGTGAAATTTTCGATACATCGCATGTGGACCGATTAGCGGGTGAGTGGGACGCGGGGAGAGAACACTTTCCAGTAGCTCTTTCCAATATGTGCTCGCTGAATGCACTCAATGAGTGCATTCAGCGAGCACATATTGGGATATGCTACATATCCCCACCACAAGAAATTGGAAAACTGCTAAGTTTGTGTTCGCTGAATGGACTTGCTACACGACATGTCAGTTCTCTCTAATCAGCTGATACATCCGCAGACATTGCGGCAATCAATCACTCTCATCGCACAATATTATAAAACGTTCACTAAAACCTGGTTCAGAAATGACATTTTTCAGCTGAACTGTGAATAAACAATTTCCAGTATTGATGGTCGAGCAGCTGTGCGTGACAGTTGATCGAGCAGTCCAAGTAGCAGCTACACATCTAAATGTAGCATTCCAATTCAACGCTATATAGGGGAAATTTTCGATACATCGCATGTGGACCGATTAGCGGGTGAGTGGACGCGGGGAGAGAACACTTTCCAGTAGCTCTTTCCAATATGTGCTCGCTGAATGCACTCATTGTCTGCGGATGTATCAGCTGGTTAGAGAGAACTGACATTTCATGTAGCAAGTCCATTCAGCGAACACAAACTTAGCAGTTTTCCAATTTTTTGTGGTGGGGATATGTAGCACATCACAATATGTGCTCGCTGAATGCACTCACTAATGCTAATGCGAACAATTCATGATGAAATAGAGAGAATTATCAAATTTGTCACGCCAGAATAGAGTGAAATACATACATCTTCTGGGAGCGCTCTCTGATGTTGGCAGTACTGTTGTATGGAAGCGTTTCAATCATTCATCAATGCATATCTTCGTCGGATCTTAAGAATTAAGACGTATTGATCCGCAAGCGCGAAAGAGGCAGTAGATTGATCACACGTTGTGAAAGGACTGTAGCTGCATTCCTGGTCACGTTATGCGAATAAAGTTCTTTTCTAAAGGAGTCAGATAAGGGGGTTGCTCTCAAACTACATGGCGATCAGATTTGTGGATGAAGATGAAGCGTGAGTGAACATTAAGAAACCTCTGAGGTCAAATACGAGGAACAGCCAGAAAACCGCATTCGATTGCGGTTGTTGTAAATCCGCAATGCCCACAAGGGATTAAGGCAACTAAGAAGCACCTATGTACATACTATACATCACAATGTCATTTCTGGGTACTGAGTTGGTTAAATAATTATTACTATATTATTACCATGCAACCACCATTGTGCGAGGGTTACTTTCCGGATTTCCGGATGAGAACACATCACAGACGGCACGACATGAAAAATCACTTACTTCGGGTTATGGACACTTGGAACATATGCAAGGGGTCACCGAGACATTATTTAGACAAATCCCAGACACTTCTAACGTAAACGATCTACACAACAAAACAAGAAGAAACTCTTCGGAACGGGGTAGGGCCCAAAATAACATTCAAGGCCCAGACATTTTGCGCAAGGTCAATACAATCGGATGATCCTGTAGTCTGCGGGAAGTCATTCTTCCGAACGATATGTGACTAATACCCAGACGGCGTGTCCGCATAGTTGCTATTGACATCATTGCCGATGCTTGTGCATATGACTGTGACCAGAATACGGAAAACGCGAAATTCACATGAGCACATTTCAGCGTACCGGCTCCTCAAATGCGAACTACACGACCGTAAATCAATTAATCTAACCCTATGGACCTATGGCAATGGGCCATGCGTTTATTGATTTTACGTCGTGACGACCGGATTACGATTTTTTTCGTAGGGAATTCTCCCCCAGCCTTATAGCACATTTGGGAAGAGCGATAGAAAATCTGAAATTACACGACTTACCGGCTTTCGATGACTCGTGCTCTGCCAGAAATAGCTTGCGGAAAGACGACAAAATCCAATTTGCACTAACCACTGACACCTTGGACACACGGATATATGAAAAAGTAATGAGAATTTTCTAATCCAACAGTTCTGCACTACACACACTCTGATTTCACGTCACGATTTCACAGTACTCTGGGCCTGATGAACCAAAACCAGGAAGAAAGAAGACGACCAGTCAGTCAGCTGTTCGAGTGACATGTGGAATGCACATGCGTTGTTTTATGTGCTTTCCAGCATTTCCAGATGCTCAGTGGCGTCCGCAATTTGCTCAAAATTAGATGGAAAAGAACGAAATAAAAAAAGCTGAATTGGAGGTAATAAAAAATTGTTACACATTATGCACTAAAAATGAAATATGAGCCGCCTATTTTGAAAGTGGCATAAGTCCACTTTTTATGGAAATTGAGTTAATGATGGCATTATCATGTCTTTGGCGGTTTCTTTCTATGACAAAAAAATCAAACAAATATTTCAAAAATGTTTTCATAGTCACAAATTCTGCTACTTAACAACAACTTCAAAGTGTTTATTTTGAAACTGGCGTAAGTCCATCCGTGTGACTTACTCCACTTTCAAAATTAACATGCTTGGGGGAACAATAAATTATCTTCTGATCAGAAAATATTTTAGAAATGTATCTTTTGTAAATTGATTTTAATATGCTTGTAAAAATTTAAGTATATTTTGCAGTAAAATTAAATTTGATTTTTTTTTAATTTAATATCAGAAGAAAATGGAAATATGAAAGAAAATGTCTTGAAATATAGTGATTAACCCTTCAAACTTTCAATTAAAATGACTGAAATTATGAGTTGAGTGAATTAATTGTTTGGAAGCATTATACGAGAAATATGTCTTTAATAAAAAAAAATATTTCTGCCCGCTCCGATTTCGTCCATTTTTTCGGCTATTGAAAATCACAATTTGGCTAATATTTGATAATGAGGTGTTGAAGAAATTCGAAGCATATTGGGCCGTTAAGTCCTCAAATGCCTAAAAAAATGATATCAGACTATCCGACTTTACAGCAATGGCTTGGCTTGGTTTTTTCGACAATCGCCATGATGTTTCTTTCTTTTGTTTCCCTGAAGTGCAATCCGAATATGAATTTCAGACGCTATACAGGGTTCCTGCTCTGAGAAAATTTTGAATCTTTACATGCGATCAAAAGAAATGCTAAACTTGCTGATATTTTTAATGCAATCTAACTGTAAATCATAATATTAAAAAAAATTGTTTTTACAATAAAACTGTTTTGGTTTTGTGATAAATGTAACCTTATCTTTGTGGAACCGAGTTTTCAAACTAATTCTTTTGCCAAATATGTAACTACTATAAAATTTTTAAAGTTCGAGTTTGAATGAGAAAAGAAGTCACTTGACCAAGTGTGAACTTAACGGACTTCTAGCCACCTATAGTTACATTTTGAGCGTTGGAACTATTTTCGAAAAAAAATATATTCCCACTAAAAATAGTAATACTAAAGTAAATTTGATACCGTTGTGGAATATAGACAACATTTAATAAAATAAATAAAAAAAAAATTTTTGAGCAATGTTTTTTAGAGTTATTTAAACTTTAAAATGAGTTTGATTTCTCGGCTCAACAAAGAAGGTCGCATTTTTGTTCAAATCAAAACGATTATTAATTTTTGTCAATATAAAACTTGAGAAATATCAGACCGCACAGCAGGTTAATGGGCCTGTCTAGACACTTTCAATTTTCGTTCGTCTTCGTAATTTCTCCAATTGAAACTTTCCTTTGATTGCATATAATTGTAAAAATATTTTATTATTGTTAGTCTTTCCATTAGTAACGATTATCTTTTTGATTTTGTATTTATAATTTTGTAGTCTCTTTATTTTCAGTCAGAGCCTTTCGCCCAACTATCTTCAGTTCTATTTAAGTTGCTAATTATAAGATTTTTTTCTTCATCTCTATGACCTAGGTTATATTGTTATATAGAATAGAAAAAGTGCGAAAAGGAACACAGAAATAAAAAAAAAAACAATATTTTTTGGTACTTAGCAACTAAAATAGACCTGAAGATGCCCAGTTGGGTTAAAAGTTTTCACCGAAAGTAAAGAGACTATTAAATTACACACTGCCAGAAGTGTCAATGTGAAAATGTGATGTCAAGTAGCGTGACACACACTGTATACCTACTGAATAGCAATTGAAAGTGTAGGCGATTAACATCTTCCTGAAGGCTTAAAACAAATAAAAACTGGAGAACTGGAATATCCTTGACACCCCTTTTAATAGGATACCCTACATGTCTATCTTCAGTTTAGTCTAAATTTTTGTCTTTTTTGCCATTGATCTTTTCTCCATCAATATTTTTTCTAGTAAAATGAGTTTTAGCTTCCTACGGCTATGCCTATTTCAAGACAACAAAATATAAACGAAGTGTATTTTTTGTTTTTAATGTGCTAATTCGACTGGACTACTGAACATTTTCTTACACTTCATGATTATTAAAAAATGTGAAATTAATGATTTTTAAAATATTCGGCTGTTTGAAGCTGAAACTGATCCATTATAGCGGGAAAAATAGGCTATTTTTATGAAATTGTCGGTTATATCAAGTTTACCGAATGAAAAATCCGTTATTTTTTATGGTTATGCAAAATGTTTAGCATGGATAAAAAATTTAAAATCCGAAGAATATAAATACAATTTAATTAAATCAAACGAAGCTACCCAGATTTTTAAATTGATTGAAACGCAAACCTTTAAATACAGGGTGGCTGATGAAAGCTGCTACCAAAATAAATCATAATAAATTTATTTCTGTTTGAGTAATCTGCTTTATTTCTTTCTTTTGCTATACATTGATGTTTAAAATTTAAGATTATGGAGGATTGGGACATCGAAAAAAGAATTTGGATAGCGCCCCGCTTTCCCGCGTTGGAGTCCGTAATACGCGTGCAAAGGGAATATAGGCGCACATTCGGTGGCACACTTCCTAGCAGATGGACAATAATGAGGCTCATGAATAACTTTGCCGAACGTGGGACAGTCGAAAGAAGGCCTTATTATCGGGATCACAGTGTGGTGTGCAGTTTCATCAAAGTGCATTGTCGGCACATACTTTTTTGAAGAAAACGATGTTACTCTGTTACGGTCACTGGAGACCGTTACTTAAAGATGTTGAGAGAGTTCTTCTATCCAGAACTATGGCGAAAGAAAGTTCTGTTCAACTCCGTACGGTTTTCACAAGATGGTGCAACTGCACACATAGCCAGGCCAGTTACGACAGAATTGCAACAAAAAATCCCCAATAAGCTGATTTCAACTCCACATTCTGTTGGCCCGCAAGGTCTCCTGACCTTACTGCATCTGATTTTTTCTTATGGGGTTATTGCAAACAAGAAGCTTACAAGACAAAACCAACAAATTTGAACGATTTAAAACTATCAATTCGAACGATAATTGAAGCCATTTCCGCTGCTACCCAACAGGCAGTAATTAACAACTTTTTGATCGTACATGCATCACTGAGCGTGGAGGCCATTTAAATTCAATAATATTCAAAACCAATTAAAATAACTTAATAAAAATGTTTATTTTGGAAATGAATAAAGAATATATTTGAGTTTCATAATGTACCAATATTCATCAGCCACCCTGTATCTCGATTCATGAAGAGTTGGACTTACGCCACTTTCAAAATAAGCGCTCCATATATTGGTATAAGCGAAAGAGCAGTGTTTAAAAAAAAAAAGTCCGTTAAAAGGAAGTTCGTTGTGTTTCATACAAAATGGAGAAAATATTTCCTTTCCTCCCCATAGGGAGAATATCTCACAATTTTGTTAGAAGATGTTGTGACTCAGGTGACTCATGTGCACTAAACACTTTCAGAAAGCATCGCGATCTCTTATCTTGAGACTGGTCACATATTCAATTCAAAAATAGAATTTACGTTAAATCTTCTGGGGAAGATATGTGGTGACCTTGAGAAAGCGAGGGTTTTAACAGGACACATAAGAGCATTAAGTTCTCAATGGAATCGAAGAAAAAGAGAATACTATTCCTAGATTAAAAAAAAAATACATCAGAAAGGTATTGCCCCTTTGTTGCAATAGATGAACTGATACACCTTGAACCGAAGAATTTTGAGACAGTTTTCAGCATTGTGTCAATGTTACGGAAGTTTGGAGTAGAGATCGAGTTGAAACTCCAGGGTATGCTGTACGACATAACCGACATACCATACCAAATGCTGTACGTCTGGTCAACCTATACTAAGGTGACCAGACTCCTGAAGGCCCAATGGTGTATACATTGCGGAATTCGGCTTTCAGGCATACCCTAAATCATACTATTGCTCCCCCCCCCCTATTCACGCCGATTTGGAGAAATCATAATATGTCACGATCACGAGGGTACCATCATCATGCATAACTCTTCTTCCTTGCCTCGTTCTTTATACCGCTCCATGGTTCCGCGTTGCTCGACCTGCGGTGTAGGCACATCGCCCGTTTTGGCGATAATTTCTCAGCATATTTCTACAGGCAGCTCTATCTTGGATCGTGTCATCGCCGAGACCAATGCGTTGTTGTTGCTTTTTCATTTGACACATCCAGGTGTTCTTTGGTCTGCCTCTGGCCTTGGGTCCATCAAGTGGAACTTCCATTGATATCGCTCTCTTTGCGGGGTTCTCAGGCGGACGCCTTTGAACATGGCAATACCAATCCATTCGTCGGTCTTCGAGCTTTTCGGTGATTGGTTGGTCTATGGACAAGCTGCCTCGGATGTAGCTACTCCTGATGTGGTCCCTTTTGGTTACACCAACTGACATGCGTAACATTTTCATTTCAGTCGCTGTCATTTCTTTCGCGTAACCTTCATACATGGTCCAGCATTCTGATCCATACATGAGTGCGGGACGTACAACCGTTTTGTACAACTTGCCCTTTAGCTTCAGTGGCATTTTCTTATCGCAGAAAACTCCAGAGTTTTCTCGCCACCTCATCCACCCAACCTTTGTGCGATGTTTGATGTCATCATCGCATGTAGCTCCGCTGTTCACCATCGAGCCAAGGTACTTGAACTTGGTACAAGACTTAAGCTGCTCTCCTTTGACGTACATTTCTGGTATCGGTGCATTTGGGTCTGAGAATTGGCAGCATAAGAACTCAGTCTTTGTTATACTTACCCTCAGTCCATGCTCCTCCAGAATGTCACACCATTTTGTAAGCGCAGCTTGCAAGGCAACGATGTTTGGGCTACTGAGGACTATATCATCAGCAAAAAGAAGAGATATTTCTAGGCCGTCGGAGACGTGTTAATAAGTAGTACATGATGATGTTGAAGAGCAACGGACTCAATACACTGCCCTGGTGTACTCCGACATTCACCGGAAATTCTTCTGATTCACCGGCTGTGCATCTAACCTTAGTCGTAGCTCCATCATACAAGTCTCGTATCATCCTGACGTATGCCTCGGGGACATTAAGTGCTCTCAAGGCCAACCATATCAGATCACGAGGTACTCTATCGAATGCCTTCTCCAAATCGATGAACACAAAATACAAGTCCTTTCGTGCTGCTCTATACTTTTCCATCGCAATACGAATGCACTGAATCGCATCGACTGTAGATCGACCTTCAACAAAGCCGCATTGATTGTCATTCAACCGCACAATCTTTCTCAATCGGTTGCAGACAACTCGCTCGTAGATCTTCAGTGTATGAGGTGTTAACTTTATAGCCCTATAGTTGTTGAGTTTGCGTGAGTCTCCCTTGTTCTTATAGAAAGGAAGAAGAAAACTTTCCCTGAAAGCATCAGGCATCGGTTGCCCACCTTTGATTTTGTTGAAGAGAACTGTGAGCCAACTAAGCCCGACATTTTCCATTTTCAACCAAAATTCCGCGGGGATTTTGTCCGGGCCGACTGCCTTTCCGCGTTTCATCTGATGCATTGCCTCCATCACCTCTTCCTCTGAGATATCTTCAATATTTGTGGTATTTGGCTCAACATCTTGAAAAGCTGCCCGAGGAAATTCTTCATTTAGAAGTTCGACAAAATACTCTTGCATCCTGCTACAAATTGCCGTATCGTCAATCAGCAACATTCCTTGCGAGTCCTCCACGTACTTTGGCGCCTGTATTTCCCGAGCGTTCCTTCTCCTTTGGGCTGCGACCCTAAATAAAACATAAAAAAAAACATAAAATAACCATATATTCTCCTTCCTTTCATAAATGATATCTTCGTAAATTGAGGAAGTCGATATTCTGGGAAATATGTGATGTACCTTGGGAAAACCACGTTCTGTTCAGGACCCATAAAAAGTCCAAAAGTTCTCAGTGTTCTCATTGATAAAACATAAATGATACCTACTCAATGCTTTTTCAATTTTTGTATTTCAGTGTTCGAAACTGCAGTCTCAGCAGGATTGTGCGGATGATGATGACTCTTTCTCGGTCAGGAACAAGAATCATGTAGTCGTTTATTTGAAGTACGGAAATGTTTGTGCCGTGCTAGGAGTGGAACCCATATTTTCACGATTTTTTATAGATGGTGGAGCAGTAAAAAAACGTGATAACGGGGGAGGGCGGCGCAGACAATTATTAAGCGTTTGGCGGCTTTCCTGGCACACCTACGTAGTGGAGTGTGGCCTATCCTGGTTACGATGTTTCTGGAGGAGACTATGCATTCCTCCATGGTTATCATGGTTATATATATTATAGTGATGCCATGCCGGTCCCCTAAGATGTTAGCGCCGTTTTATTGGATTTTATGGCCATATTGTGGGAAAAAAAACTTTATCTGGAAATCTTTGAAGAGTCCTGTTTCTGTATTCATGTTCATATAAATGTTAAAAGTGGAATCGGATGGAGTACAGTGATTTTTCCATCGTTTTGTGAAAAAATTATCATTTTTAGTCTAGTACAAATAGCTCAAAACCTAAACATCCAAAAAGAAAAGAAATTTTTGATGCCAAATTGTTGAATACACTGCCTAATATACGCAGTAAAAAGTTACACTAATTTGCGCCATGGGTTAAGGGGGGAGGGGGTGGCAAAGGGGTGAAAATTCAGTTTCTTGCAAATATCTGGAAAACTATGAGTCTGACCTTAAAATGTCCTGAGGACGAAATAAACTACATAAAATTACCTTTGTAATGATATATAACAGTCTAGAGATTTTCTCAGAAAATTATACCTTAGACCCAAAAGTATTATAGTGAATTTACATTTTTTGAGTTTTACATTTCGCACTGTAACTCTTGATAGAATATACCTACCGTCATAAGATCTTGTCCATATATTGATAACAAAATGTATTTGATATGTACCAAAAATTGGAGTGCTCCAATCATTAACGTCCTTCTCACTCCTCCTAACATTTTTCAAAAAGGCATGCCTGTAGCTTCTTTGTAAATTGAGCCAGGCAGATCAAATTTGATGGGGTGCCTATTCTAAGCTTCATTATCCTCCCCACCAAAAATTATTACCATCGGATCAAAACTAAGGGTACCCCCCATACAAAGTGAAAGAAAATCCTAAGAAATTTCACGTTTTTCCACTTCTAAATTCTATGTAAAATACAAGAAAAAAATTAATCTCTTAGAACGTCATTATAACAGTTGATTGTAGTCTTGTGAATGTATATTCAAAAGGTTGTACCATGGCGTACGCTACAAGTATCAAAAACTTGGGTTTGAAGGTCAGTGATACCAGTTCTAAGACTATTTGCGAATATTTCGAGTAATGTGTACTAGCAACCTTCAAACTCGATTTTTTGTACTTCTAAGGCACGCTCTGTTACAAACTTTCGGATATACATTCAGAAGACTACAATTAACTGTTATTAGGACGTTCTCAGAGATAATTTTTTTTTCTATTTTAGGTAGAATTTAGAAGTGAAAAAATGTAAAATTTGTTAGAAATTTGGGTCACTTTGTATGGGGGGTACCCTTAGTTTTGATCGGATGCTAATAATTTTTAGTAAGGAGCATAATGGGGCTTAGACTAGACACCCCACCAAATTTGATCTGCCTTGCTTAATTTGAAATGGAGCTACAGGCATGCCTTTTTGAAAAATGCTAGGCGGAGTGAGGGGGGCGTCAATGGGCGGCGCACTTCAATTTTTGGTGCAAATCAAGCAAGTTTTGTTAACAATATATGGGCAAGATCTTATGATCCTAAATCTATTTTATCAAGAGTTACAATGCAAAATGTAAAACTAAAAAAATGTAAATTCACTATAATACTTTTGGGTCTAGGGTATAATTTTCTGAGAAAATCTATAGACTGTTATATATCATTGCAAAGCTAATTTTATGTAGTTTATTTCGTCCTCAGGACATTTTAAGGTCAGACTCATAGTTTTCCAGATATTTGCAAGAAACTGAATTTTCACCCCTTTGCAACCCCCTCCCCCCTTAACCCATGGCGCAAATTAGTGTAACTTTTTACCGCGTATATTAGGCAGTGTATTTAACAATTTGGCATCAAAAATTTCTTTTCTTTTTGGATGTTTAGGTTTGGGGCTATTTTGAACCAATTGTACTGGACTATTTTTATTTCACGGCTGTAATTTGTAAATTTCTGACCCTTGGCAACTATAGAGGCAGTTTGGCGCTCTATACAAATCTGCCAAATTTCAAAATTTTCCTCTCCGATTTATGGACAATTTTCGATTAGAAAACACAAAAGTGCGGATAGGCAGGACCTAGAAATGTGAGTAGCTCTACCATAAAGTAACTAATTGGAATAGAGATGGAACTCCATATAACATTAAAATCTACTGAAAAACATTTTACCTTTGAATGTGTGCTGTAAGTAACGTGTACATACAGGATATCTTCGTGTATATACACCGTTACTTACAGCACACACTCAAAGGTAAAATGCTTTCCAGTAGATTTTAATGTTATATGGAGTTCCATCTCTATTCCAATTACTTACTTTATGGCTCTACAAAACAAACTACAAAATATCAATTCGGAAAGATCGGTCAAAGTGCTTCCTTATCGAAAATGAACGATTACCAAACATAAAAGCGCGATTATCTTGCTAAATATAAATCGTACACGATTCTAAAGGTCGCTATAAAGCTCTTTTTTGTGGAGAAAGCTCATTTTTTAGGTTCCACTACCAAATTCGGTAGAGAAAATCAGCTTTCTCCACAGAAATGAGTTTTGATTGTTCAATTAATCGCACTGTCTATAGCGACCTTAAGTTTACACCTTAAATTGCATCTTTCGACGGTTATAACTTCTGAACCTTAACAGCTAGCATTGAAATTTTCACCAAATATGAGCAGTGCGGTGCTCCACAAACTTGCCAAATTTCAGCAAGTACCTCTATACCTAAAGTTTAAATAATGTATGAGCCCTTTGGTTCATGGTAACCATGATGGCGTATCTTTTTTCCCGATGACAATTGGTGGGGCTATAGCACAAGCAGTTCCGACTGTTCCGCAAAACATGTTTGCCGTTCTGATCGCCTATGCTAACCGATATTTTGCAAATCAGGGTTTCTTCTGCTATCCGTTCTCATAAGAAAAACTTTTGAGATTTTATATGATTAAGCAGAGCAACACAATCATCACCACACAAACTTTTGAGATATTTTCTGCTATATGGCGGATGGTAAGGTAAGAGTCGCTAGTGTCGATAAGAAGACAAAAAACATTCTTCTTTCGAGAGCTGTTAGCGTAGTCCGTAATGTTCCAGCAGACAATATCGGGAACACAAAGTTCTCCTTATGAGAACGGGTAGCCAGAACAAGTCACCTCCATAGACCTATGCACATTTCCCAACTGGCAAATTTAGGGTCCATGACAAAAAGTCCACCATATACGAATCGTGCAAGCCATTCAGCAAGAAAGACTTTCCAGTGAGAACAACGAGCACTGTCGACCATCTGGGAGTCACACTAGATGAAACCCTACTCTGAACTGAGCATCTCAGAGTACCCTCTGGAAAAGAAATCCAGGACCTTTAGATCGGCAGAATAAAGATGGTAAACAATGAGAGCACAACCATGTTGTTGTAGCGGTGCAGAAGGGTGTGCGTCGCTGTGCATGTCTGTGGATGTGCTCTAAGTTTCGTCGTCGTTCTCACCTATTGTCTCAAGCGACAAGAACGTAGCAGCTGCAATAGGGTTGTCCCATAATTCCCTCGGAGTGAGGTTAGTGGGTGCAGCGGGGCATCGAAACGGGTGTTTCACATCGTGAGGCGCACCACCGCAGCTCGGACAAATGTTCTGGATGTCCGGCTCTATTTGAGATAGGTACGAATTGAGGCGTGAACAAAAACCCGATCTAAGCTGGGCTAGTGTTACTCTTGCAGGTCTCGGGAGCCTAGTCTCGGGAGCAATAATAATTCGTGTTCCAAATTGTCAATATTTTCACGCGATTACAGTCCCGGCTTCTATCGACACAGCTATCGTGCGCAATCATCAACGGGTTCGGGGAATGGACAAAATAATTGAGTGAAACGGAAAAAGTGGATGTGGACCTGACGGGGTAGGTAATGATAAAATCGTAACTATGAAAATATTGGAATAGGCAAATTATTATCCTTGCTGTGCTTGCTTATGTCATTGCAGAAATGTGATGGCCAAGAGTAGAGAGCTGAGACAATCAAAAACCACTTGGCATTCAAAGAGGATCGGCATTCAGGGAGTCTCGCTAGGTCTGTTATGCCAAGGCGTGAGGGGTTGAGTTTCACTGTAATACCGTTCGATTCAAAAGAAAAAAAAAATTGTTTGAATCGATTCTACAATAACTACAATGTTGGCAATGAGCCCGGACCAGTGATTCTGTCCAGTGTACACACGTTTAACACACAACAAAACTGCATTGTGTTGCGGCATAGCATACGCACGATACGAATGACACGTCTATGCTCGTTTGATCTTACGAAAGTAATTATGAGTAGTGCGATAATTCCCAATAGCATAATTATATCTCTCTTATGTCACCACAATTAAAAAATGGAACACTGTCGCTAAATACTTTGTTGTCCCAGGACACGGATACGAGAGGCGAAACAACAAGGATACACAGATTTCTACACCACTAAAAGTCGCCAGACCAAGCACACAGCAGAAATAAAAGACTGTCAAGGTGATAACAGACACGGTAAAAGAACATTTGTCTGCAGAATAGCACATTTTTCATTTCTTTATTTTTTTAATCAATAAATCTTCACTGTTCTTGAAGCAAATGGCAATGTGCCAATAGGACATCCCAGCTATAAGTTCATACCGCAGACGAAACCAAAACAAACAAAGTAATGTACAAGAAAACCACCGAAATATTTATAATTATTTCATAATTGTTTTTATTAATACATGTGTGTTTTTGTTTTTCTTTTTACCTATGTATGACATAAGAAATATTAACGAAATATTCTGTTTTTATTCCCTTTATATGATTATTATACTCGTAATATGGGGTTTGATCATTCGTGTGTTTATCTTATGAATAATACGTGGAATTTGAAGTTGAATAATGTTTCTTAATATATATATAAAACGACCCCCGACACTTTTACATTACACAATCTTCGTTTATCTTTTTAATTATTGTTATAATTTTTTATTATTTGCTGCCCTATAAATACGTAATATTTAAAATATTTTAAAATGAAAAAATGATTGCACAAAAGTTTTTTTTTTTTTTTTGAAAATAAAGAAAAAAAAAATATAGAAAGCAATAATACAAAAAGAGAATGATGAAGTCTGAGAGAAATGGTCAAATATATAAATATACAAAAGATTTTTCGATTTTCAAACCATTTCCAATACTATAAATTTGCAGTTGCAAATGACAAAATGGAATAATTTTAATTTAAAAACTAGAAAACATAATAAAATGCAATTTTATATATATATGAGTAAATGGCTATCATGTGTCTTTTGCATTATGAATTTCTAGAATATTTCTTTTTGTTTACGTTGCTACGAAAAGGGTTCATAACGCTTAGTGTGGCAAGGCTATACGTCGACTGTGTCGTCTTTACTGTATTGTGCTTCTCGGTAAATTGTATTGCGAAAGGATGATCGTTGTAGGCCTTCAACTAACGTCTCCTAGAAAAAGAGAATAAGAAAAACAAACAAAAAAAATTATTAACACGAAAATATCAACATGTACATGAAAGAAATTTCTTTATGCTTATTGTTAGGCTTCATTCATTCGTTCAAGCTCGAGACATTAAAATGTTTATACGAGTATGGGACGGGTGAAAACCGTGACGGCGAGCCGTGTTTTGATGGCTGGCGAGATGTGTTTTCACGATTCGCGAATTCACTGCTCGAGGTGCAAATGCTTCGCAGATCGCAAGTACGAGCCGTCACGGCTTCCCATATAAGCCAATGCATTTTGATATCTCGATCTTGCGAAACGGCGCGAAAACGGCTCGCAAGCTCCAGCCATACAAATGCATTGGCTTATATGGGAAGCTCACGACGAGCGAGAGCTGTGCCGCTGTCAAAACACAACTAGCGAGATGTGTTTCCATATATCGTGCACCACAACCAGTGCTGTCGTTTTGAAATTTTCTAGGGTAGCGGAATTAAAGAATTGATGGTATCGGGTAGCAATATATTTAGCTAAAATATAAGGAAGCATTTTGAGTGCATCTAGTGCAGACTTTCAAGTTAATTCACGGAGTACACGATCTAATGGACCTATACAGAATCTCCGGGAACTGCCGCATAAACGCACCGGAATATGATTCCTCGTGTGATTCTCAGCAAAAAAGTTGTACATATATAGTTGAACATAACCCTAATTCTTAACCCTTTAGAAATTTTTGTTATTTGGCCAATATATTTTGCCATCTAAATTTTCTCCAACTTCTGCCAAGGTGAGGTGCTTCTGTGATTCTTTTAAAAATTGGCGCATAGTCTTACGGTCATATCTTTCTTCGATCATTTTATTCTAGCTCCATTATTTCTAGCAGATTCAAGCATTTTTAATGCAGAAAACTAGGGTTAATTTTGGCTCGATTTTGACATAATTTTAATAAATTTTACCAAATTGCAGAATCTTAGGGGCAGTTTGAATTGAATTAAGTTGAACTCGAGCTAAAATTAACCCCATTTTTCTGCACTTAAGGCATTAAAACTGTTAGAAATAATAGAGCTAGAATAAAATGATTAAAAAAGATATGATCGTATGACGTATGAATCATATTCTGGTGCGTTTATGTTGCAGTTTCCGGACACCTTGTATAGGGTTAACTTTTTGTTATATGTACTTTTATGTTGTCACCAGAACGTAAGTAACATGCCCTGGATTCGAACAAAACCTCGTCAATTGAAAAATTGAACAATAATTCCTTGTAATAAAAGTAAATTATTTTTCTTTCTCATGTATGGCGTTAACAATCATTCAAATTTATTGCCTTTCTCTAAATGCAGTGGCGGATTTCCCAGTAGGTGGAATAGACTACAGCCTAGGGCGGCAGATTTTCCGGAGGCGACAAACATGTAGAAAATATTATTTCAAGTTATACCTATTTCAGAGCTTCAAAACTATAGGGAAAAATATTATTTAGCGGTATAGAAAAATAATTAGATAAATCTAAATAGATAATAGCAGCTCCTAAATCTTAAAGAGAAGCTTGATGCTTTAAGAATTATTCAGTTTTTTTGTCAGTTCGAAACAACGCGGACAAAAATTGAAGTTGAAAATCGAGAATGGAAAACGTTTAAAAATTACATAAATCTGAAAAAATGAAATAAATGAAAATCATGGATCTGATCAGCTAGAAATCCATAGAAGTAAAGGGTGATTTTTTGGGAACTTTTTTTTGGCAGCTCACGCGGGTTTCATGTCTTATGTTACTGTCAAACATGTTCAGTGTGGTCTATAATTTGACAATGAATCGACTTACAAACGAGCAACGCTTGCAGATTATTGAAATTTTATTATCAAAAGTCATGCTCGGTTAAGAAAGTACATCGTGCACTTCTTCCATTTTATGGTCAGTTCGGGCAAACTTTCTGAAGCGCTACCGTGCGTTGATTATGAACTTTTTTTGCCCAAAATGGAAGAGCTGGTCTTGACTGACATGTGGTTTCAACAAGACGGTGCCACATGCCACACAGCACCTGAAACCCTGGCCCAATTGAGAGTCGAGTTCGGTGAACAGTTTATTTCACGTTAGGTACTTGTCAATTGGTCGCCTGGATCGTGCGATTTAACGCCCTTAAGGTTTGTGTTCGTAGAGACGACTCATGGGATCATCGCTTAGCGATCGTAGTTTTGCATACAATTTCGAGCCGTATTTAAATACTTTTTGAATGGCTCTACTTTCCTAGTATCGACTATGGTCTAAAGCAGTGGCTCCCAATCTTTTTCAGCTCGCGCCCCCCTTGCGAGATCTGCTGATCCTGGCGCCCGCCGAGAAAATATTGGCCAAAAACCAGCAATAGATCCAAAAAATTGCCATGGGGAAGGAATGCTTTTAATTTTGGACATAAGTCGCAATTTAAATTGTTTGAACTTGAACATTTGATTGTTAGTGCAGCCCATATTTTGGAACTACTGGAATTTTTAGAAAGCATAATTTAACTTTCATGATTTTCACATCCTGAATTTCGTCGTCAGTTCGGCCGTCATTATGGCTTTAGTGATCGAGCAGCAAAATTGATATCAATATTACTGGAGCGACCATAATCCGTAATTTTTTTTATCAAAAATCATGCAAGGACTTTGGCTGATGCGGTACATATCAGCCATATCAAACGATTTTTTTGTTTCGATCTAATATTCTCAGCAGTGTTTATCAAATGGCTAGTAGCAGCGAAATACTATTTTTGCCATTTGGCAACGCTCTGCAGCTTCCGAATAGCTCTGGCGTAATTCATTAATGGGAAGCAAACTATAATTTATTGATGGAATCAAGATTAGAGTTGTACCCGCGCCCCCCTTCCCTGATCGTCACGCCTCCCTAGGGGGGCGCGCCCCCCAGTTTGGGAATCACTGGTCTAAAGGAACATGTCTGTATAGAAAATATACCCATATAATGCTCAAAACCGGTGGTTTCACTTCGATCGCTGAGCGATGATACCATGAGTCGTCTCTACGAACACAAACCTTTAGACAATTTTGTCTAAAGGTGTCTATAGCGACAAGCCCGCAACTGCTAACGCACTGGAAGCCAATATTGATGAATTTATTCGTGAGATACCGGCCGATATGTTGGACCCAGCGTATGAACCATATGAGGCGCAGCCGCGGTCAACATTTACATGAAATCATCTTTATACATTAATTTATATAGATCGTTCTATCGACTCAAATAAAGATTGCATACATTTTTCTGAATTTTATGTGTTTTTTATTTAAATCAAATCCGAAAGCTCTTAAAAAATCACCCTTTATTTTTTGGGGTACTTAGGCCGCACATACACGAATTCCCGGAATCCAACGAAACTCCATAAAAAAATGACAGCTGCGGAAGTTGTCATTCATTCTTTTGTATGAAAGGGATTCTGCATTCGCTTATTTCAGAATTTAAATTTATTCAAAATTCATGAAAAAATTTAAAATGTTTTTTTTTTATAAATTTAACAAAATAATTTTTTGGGTTCCTAAGGTCACCCACACACGAAGCGTCTGAATCTATTTTTTTGATTCTTCGCTCTGTGATATTCAACGAGCCAGATCAAAGTACCGATTAAATTAATTTATTGGCAAAATTTTCAAGAAAAACCAATGTTGAAATTTACCTATACTTTTAATACCTGTATCTTCGAAGCGCATTTAATATTTGAAACCCAAGAGAGAACGGGTTATGCGAAATTTCATGAAGTGAAAAGTTTGGTTTAAGTGAATAGGGAGGTCGACAGTTTTATTTTATTGCCATAAATTTGACAAGTTTTCAAATTTTTACGTCACGGATAACGGTAAAAGTTATATGCATTTCGCTCTGTGAAATAGCAATTAGCGGGCATTTTTCTAATGGAAGCAATATGATCATTCCATTATCTGATCGTATCTGTAATTTGTTTCCTTGAAGCCACTGTCGATAAATTCTTGTCATTGTTTATCATATGCTCTGCATCACATTTTTCACAGAAACATCAAGAGAGGACTTCATGATTAACACACTTTGATTCGTCAAATTCCGAGTTGACAAAATGAAGACCATCGATTTAACGAAAATAAGCACAGTTTTTATGTTGCTTCCTGTATAAAATCATATTGGTTTTTATTGAATCCAATTGTTTCATTTATGGAACTGACTCCTCTTTTTTGTCGTACCCGCTAAAAATAATGGTGCTGAGGTTAGTTCATAAGGAAATTTTTCTAAATGAATACTACAATCTAATTGTCTTCTGTAGAGTATCAAAACTGAAGTATGAGTAGCAGAGTAGCAGAGCTGATAAAATAGTATCAAAATAATACTAAAGTATCAAGTTCGACAGCACTGACCACAACCCGCACATTCACGGCTCGCGAGCTGTTTTGACAGTGGCACGGCTCTCGTTTGCTCTCGCTCGTCGTGAGCTCCCCATATAAGGCAATGCATTTTGATACATCGAGTTTGCGAGCCGTACGTACATTGTTTGAATGAAGTCTTAGTGTATCGAGCAGAGTCCGATGGTTGGACTTGCTCTAGATATAGAGTAAAGCCTAAAACCAGCTCAGTAGCGAATTGCAGATCATTCGCCGTTATCGTTTGATTTTGCGCTTTTTGTGCATCTTATTAGGCACTTTCGCATTTGCACCATCAAAACTCAGTTTTTAAAATCAGAAATGGCTCTACATAAAGACTATAACCACAAATTATAAGAAACTAGATTTAAAAAAAGCTCGAATAATACTTAAACCTTAACAATTCGAAATGTAACCAACAAAATTTAAATCTTTCATTGAATACTATTTTGTATTTAAATTAAGCATTTAAAAAGGAACTTGTGCATGACTAAACAATAATATTAAAAGACAAATCACAACTAACCTATGCTTACAGTATAAACAAATAAATAAAAGAAATAAAAATAATTCAAACCTCTAATACTCTTTTTATATTCTCTTTACCGACAATCCTTTGAACAACTTCCGTTTTTGTTTCGTAGCTTCCAATCTTTTCGGATATACTCGATGTGGAAGTGGTCATCACAGAGGATGATGTAGTGGAAGACGAGTTAAGTGTCGTTGTTGTTGTTGTGGATGATGATGAAACACTATTTGTGTGAACATTACTAGTGGAATTGCTTGATGGAAGATTCTTGCGTGGCAAGGCTTTAGGCTTGATCAACTCTTTTTAGGACAATTTCAGTGCAACCATACGTGTAGGCGCGGAGATGAACATAACATATCAACCAATATAAAATAGAATAAGATAAAAAAAGGAAAATATAAAAATATGATAACATGCCATGCAGTAAAAGTAGTAAATATTTCTTTAATGATTCATAAAAGTGACCAACTACGTTCAAATAAATAGAAAAAAAATAAACTAACAAATCCGCCACAAAAAGATAAAATTTCGAAATATGAGTTTATCAATACATACCCGTTCGATTTAGGCCTGCAGCAAGCTCTTTTACAGATTTCTTTTCAAGTGCAGCGCCTGAAATCGACAGAACAATAAATTTATTTTTCTTGTCCAAAATAGTATGTACATATATGTACACAAAGCGCAAAAAAATAAACAGTTATTTACCAGGTGTTATTCCAACAATGCTTCCACCTGAAGATAATGCCGTTCCTGGACTTATGCCTACGATTGAACCGCTATGCGTTTGACTGAAGGGAACTACATCGACATCTGTAAATAAAAATAATTTAATCATTAATAAAGATAATAGAAAAATATTTGGTGGATTGTCGCCTTTCACAAGGTCGAACCGAAAAGTTTCCGTACGCATAGTGTCGGTTACTCGTACATATTAATCCATAATTTAAGCTTAAAGCACACTTGTAGCATGGTCGTTTACACTGGCTATAGAATGCTTTAAGCTTATTTATTGGATAAAATGTATGAGTAACCGGTCCATAGACGAATAATCAACAGAAGTTTAAGGGTCTCCCTTTCACTCTATGAGCGAAAGGTATAAAAAAGCAAAAAGATATTTAGTATGTATTAGGCATAAGTTGAAATGTATCTGTATGTGTAGCTATAAGTAAGAGCGAAAAGAGTATCTCTGTACAGTAAGCGATAAACATTTGTAGAATAAAGTACTGTAAGTGTGAACTGTGTGTTTCATTACCAAAATATTAGGCCAGTCAATAAACCGAAATATAAGGCGTTAGGTCGCAAAAAATAGCTCGGCTCTGTTTTTTTGGGATATTGCTAGGATAGATACCAGTAGTGTACCACCAAGTTTGCAACTTCGAAAAACCTGTGCTAGCCCCGTGACCCTTAAAAAACCTCAAAATTTTTGGACTTTTTTCATATTTTGGTTTGTAATTTTTAAAAGGGGCTTCCTACAAGAAAGTCGTCCACTGCACTTTTAAAGCTAACAAAATCTTCTTTAATTTGAGTGCAACCACTGCTTTGTAGGTACAAAGGATCCCAATATACAGCATTTTAAAAGATGTTTTTTTTTTAAGTCCGAAATTGTAATACGACGTACTCTATGACGTGTTCCAATTCTATCTGTTTCTGGATATTTTGAGGCTAATCCAGGAACACAGTTGGATGAATTTTGGTTAAGATTCAAAAAGAAAAAAAGTTTTTCTTACAAGAACCTAATATTTAGGGGTTGGTTTGTATGACAGCCCTATGACGTGATGTTCCGATTCCATCTATTCCTAGATATGTTTTGAGGCTTCACTAGGAACACATTTGGGTGAGGTTTAGTTAAGATCGGTTCAGAAAGAAAAAAGTTTTTCTTAGAAGAACCTAATTTCCAGAGGTTGGTTTGTATGACCGCCCTATGACGTAGTGTTCCGATTTCATCCGTTCCTAGATATTTTTTGAGGCTTAACCAGGAACACACTTGGGTGAAGTTTGGTTAATATTGGTACATAAAGAAAACAAATTTTCTTGAAAGAACCTTATTTTCCCCATGTCCGATTCCATTCGTTCTGACATATATACAGCTAAGTAACTGGTTTATAACTTCGTGTCACATGACTTTCTCCGTATAATGCGCATTTAAGCCGATATTTAGTTCGGAAGATGACTAAAATTACAATTTCGAACTTTTACACAAAAACAATGTTTAAAGTGTTGTATCTTGGGATCCTGTGCACCTTCAAAGCTGGATGTGGACTCAAATGAAAGAAGGTTTTGTTAGCTTGAAAAATCCAGTAGATGACTTTCTTGTAGGAAGCACCTTTTGGAAATTACAAACCAAAATATGAAAAAAAGTCCGAAAATTTTGAGGTTTTTTGAGGGTCACGGGGTTAGCACAGGTTTTTCGAAGTTGCAAACTTAGTGGTACACTTCTGGTATCTACCCTAACAATATCCCAAAAACCAGAGCCGAGCTATTTTTTGTGACCTAAAATCATAAAATGACTGGCCTATTTCTACAAATGTCATAAACAGATTCACAAAATTCGGGCTGAACCCGAAGGGGGTTCGTAGCACTGAAGCCGATGGGGTCTATTGTATTATCAAAATATAGTAGGCGAAGGTAATTGACGTACGTTATACAGTCGACATTGTCGAGTGGTATCGTGGTATCGAGATTGTCTTAAAATAATAGAGAGTTTTAGCAAGTCGTATGGAATAAAACCACATAATTTGACATTCCATATAAAAATTCGCTTGCTTACCGTATACGGAACAAAATATTTTAATTTTGCATATCCTAAGTAGGCATAGGTGTAAAAAACGACAAATTATTTCGCCAATTTCGACTGTTTCCAGAGAATCAAATATACGGAAATACACCTATGCCTACTTGGGACATGCAAAATTAAGATA
Organism: Microchrysa polita; assembly: GCA_949715475.1. NCBI lineage: Eukaryota > Metazoa > Arthropoda > Insecta > Diptera > Stratiomyidae > Microchrysa > Microchrysa polita. The sequence continues at coordinate 10,539,124 of OX454420.1, forward strand.
TTTCGTTTCGTATACGGTAAGCAAGCGCATTTTTATATGGAATGTCAAATTATGTCGTTTTATTCCATACGACTTGCTAAAACTCTCTATTTTATGTACGGAACGCGCGCGAAATTTTGTACGAATTTAAATTACGTAGACGAGAATCAGAGAGAGAGAGAGAGTTCACGAGAATTCACGATTATTGTACGGTGTGAACCTTATGGCTTTCTAAGGGCCCACCACGTAGCCTCTCTCTTCTCTCTTCATTACCGTAACTCCTAGTGGAGCATAGTGCCTTGATGACTACCGTTTGTAGTCATCAAAGTTACAAAGACAACTGAATTCGGAGTGTGATACGGTTGTCAGCCATACCACTTCCTAGTCGCATTGTTAGTTTATTATTCTACGATACGAATATTTCTTAATAAACTTGCGACGAGTCGTGCCGAGTTTGGAAACTCGTTTCTCTATGAGTGTCTATTTCACAGAGTGGCGACCGAACGATCACGGCCACGTAGAAGATGGGCATCGTGAAGAAAACTGGACGCCGGTAGTCGTCACGATGCAGATGATAACAAGAGCCACCAGAAACTGTTTGTTATATTGGGATCCTGACTCGGATAAAACTCTAACTGCTCGGTTCCGGATCAGAGTCGTAAATGTCACATAATACAATATTACACGCTACAGAACCTGACAATGGTGTGCCAAAGAATGCCCCTTTTATGAAAATGTATACAACGTTTAAAATGAAATGCCTAACATGGCATTATTGTTATAATGAGAGAGCTAAACTCACGGTTTTGGAAATCATAACGACCGGTAAAAGATTTGTAGAGTTCTGCAACTTTCAGAGTATCATCATTACAGTAGTACAGTAGCAGTTCATACAATGTTACATCACAAGAAGCATCATAAAGTTACTTGAACCTCTGTTGATTGGCCAGAATACAGAATCAGACTGACGACTATTTTCCAAGTAGTAAACGATTTAAAAATTGCGTTTTGGACGTGCGTAATAAGAAGGAAGCCGATATTGGTTTAAGGAGAGACGATTATCTTATGGACTTAGGAGACCATCCGCAAACAAAGTCAATTTTTGGGAAAATAAAATGATAAAACCAGATTTAAGGAGCCAATGTCAAAGCCGAACCAAGGAGAAAACATAATCGCAAAGAGAGACTAAGCGCAAAACGGGGTCAATGTTCCTATAAAAGGTTTATCAAAAGAGGAACAAGGGGCAGATAAGCACATTGGGGCACATATTTTGCTAACATTTTTAAAGTCCTAGCTGTTGGCGTTCAGAAGTTACAGCCATTCGAAGCCGATTCCCGAAGACGGCCAACGGGGCCAATTTTTCATACGACCTAGGAAATCCTACAAGAGAAGGGGATACGTACCAAGCAAAGGTCAATTTTCGGGAAAAAATAAGAAGGAAACAAAGAGCATTGGTAGAGCATTCTACGGCGACCATTTTGCTGAAATGTTTAGAGTCCTGGCTGTCAGCTTTCAGAAGTTACAGCCGCTCAAAGTCGACCCAAGAAGAAAAAAAATCGCATTCGTGAGAAATTTGGCCAATTTCTTTAGAACTCGTATGAGATACAAATTTACCATAAAAAAATTGTAGTTAACTTTTCCGTTATAGAGATTTTCATAAAGCCTCTTTGAAAACACAATTTGACCCCCCTGGCGCCGTTATAATAGCTCGAATCGATAGGCCTCCATAGCTTGAAACTTTCCTTCAAATCGCAAGAGCGACAAGTTGGTCTTACACCCACTTTCAGTAAGAGTTACCGTTATTGAGATTTAAGAAAATACTGTTGCAGGTGTTCGGTGCTCTGTGGTGCCACTAGCGGTGTCGTGTTTAGAACCTAAAATAAGGCTCATTTTAAACATTCAGCTTTCACCTACTTTTCCCAAGTTCAACTTTTGACAGAATACTATATTTATAGCCAATATCTATGCAAATAGATGAAGGAACACTTCATATCGCAGTTTTTATGTCACTAAAAGAATATGCTATTTTGTATCTCTCGGATACAGTGCGAGGTCCCTGATTCTAAGAAAATTTTTTTGCCGATATTTAGGGATGGGCCGCTATTCCAGTAGAAGTGACCACCAACCGAGTATTTGGCTGTCATTGTGACTACCTGTTCCCGAAAAAAATGCTTATTCCTAGCAGTCACAGCTATCACATTTATTTGTTTTCCATTACAAATTTTCCATCAGTAAAAGCCATTCACTGTGGTTCACAGTGACAGACAGTCATAGCCAGTAACTGTTGGTCACAGGGACACAACCAGTCACTGTTAGTCATAGTAACAGCCCAGTTACTGTTGGTCCTAGTAACAGCCCAGTGACTGTTGGTCCTAGTAACAGGCAGCCACAGTTGATCAGACACAGTGAATGGGTCACTTTTGAAAATTACCCTTTTGTATTTTGACAGTTAGTCCTGACTCCCCAGTGCACTGCACAGCTAAAAGGCCAACAACCCATTAAAGAATTTTGTGAAGTCTGGCGATACCACACTGATGTCGCTCCGTCGAAAGATTGCAGAGATATCGACGGAAAATAATAAGATAAAATAATAAAAAGTCGACTGTGAAATTCTGGCTGACAAGCACAAATAAGTACATACTACACATTGTACATAGTTCAGACCGCATTTGGAGTTTTAAAATGAATTTTGATTCAAAGTGGTCTCAAATAGGATTTTAAGAGGTAATTTACATGGTCGTTTGTGGGAAACGGCCGGAGTAAGTAGTGCAAAGCCATTACCACTTACATATTTTTATTGGTATTATTTCAACTTACCCGCATCGATACTCTCCGGCGTGATTTTATTTGATTCAGAATTATAATCTCCAGATTTTGGCTCGTTTCCAACTATAGACCATGGTCGTGGTTTTTGCAGAACGATCGGGGTTTTTATTATACCATTTCCGGTCTTATAAATAACGGTATCACCACCACCCAAATGACTTTTAATCGATTCACTGCTTGGCGATCGCATTCGATCTTGATCTCTATTTGGCATTTGTAAGTGATCCACTCCGCGATCATGTTGATCCTCTGTTCGCATTTTTATAAGTGGCGATTTGCGCCCGACTAGCGGTGAATACTTTTCTAGATTATCTGTAGATCGGGATCTTGTAGTCCATGAAACGCCTGTAGGAGAAATGAATAAATCTCAATTTAGCTTGCATCGTTAAAAAAAACGACTGAAAACAATTAAACAACATTTTATAATACAATAACCAAAATGCTTCTGAATTCCACAATAGAAGATTTTAAGTATACCTTTCAGCAACGGCGAACTTCGATCCAACTTTATATGCTTCCGCTCCTCTAAAATTGGCGTTGTTTCCTCCGACGTTAAACTATTAAATCGTCCATTATCATCACGACTCATAGTCGGACTATCGACAAAACTCAATGAACTGCATTCCTCGGAAGTGGGCGAAACCAAGGGCGTCAAAGTCGTCGGCGTTACCGACCCGGGTCTGAAAAATTGCTCCAGACCCTCGCCAATTTCTTTTGTTACCGGATCCGCAAATACATTTCGCGATGGTGCACGAGTTTTAGCGCGTTTGGGGCGACCCTTAACTAAATGTTGCAATTGGAATGATGCACTTGGCAGTTCAGTTATAGAATCACAGCATTCATCGTCACGTTTATCGTGCGATGCATTCGAACTACGGCGGGAAGACGGCGATTCAAGAAGATCGGGAATGTGTCCTAAGCTCAGATTTTCCACAACCGATTGGGGTCGTACTTTGCGAGCGATGGAGCGTCGTTTTGACGGTAGCAAGGGTGTGGCCTGTCAAGGAGATAGATGTGATTTTTAAAGTAATTTCATGAAAATCTGGAAATTATCCATTTTCAGTATATAGTGACAGTGTTACAAGTTCTACGTATTGTTTTCGGAAGGATTAGATTTGAGTCGGATATATAGTTTGATATCTACAATTTTATAATCCAATTTTGAGGAATTTACTTACAAGGTTTAGATACTCCAATTTCTGTAACAAACGGATGATGAGCATGATTGAAAGACACAAAACATATGGGTAAATGACTTTTCTGGATATTTGGTATGAATAAAGCTCAAGAAGCAAATAGCGTTAATTGCAAAATAAAATGAAACATGCATAAAACGAAATGATAATGAATTGATGAAAAATAAAAGCATATATAATGTGTAATATGGAAAAGAGTCTTCTTAGACAAAAAAAAAATGTTTGTCCGAGCTGGAAAATCATGAAGGAAAATTCGATCAATATTTGTCTATGTGAACGAATGGCTTATTTTGTCCAACAGCAAATGAAACATAAAGTTATCAAAAATAAAACTTTCAGAGAGTTATAATTTGGATAGCACCCGACCCTACACACCTATAGCGAGGTAAAAGTAGTTATAGTTATTTTGAAGAGGGGAGGGATCAATTGATAATGCACTAATCACAATGTTTTACCTGTTGTTACAAACATTTTTTTTTTTAACTTTACCTATGTAGCTATTACGGTTATCAGAAAGAGAAAACTTACGTTCCACAAAAAAAACTATGGCTTTTCGAATGGAAAAATAGAAAATTCTTAGTGAGAAACTCAAAAATTCAGAAAAATTTTTCTTAGGGCATGCAATAGCCTTTTTTATTGTACCTCACGTGTATAGTTTTGGGTAAAGATATTCCATACAAAACCTAACAGCTTACCCCGGTCTAATTTTTATTATAAATATGAAGTTTCGTCTACCGAGATGTACAACGAGACCGAGGCTAATTTCGGGCGCTGCCGAAATTTGGGTACCCTTCACTCTCCCCGGGCTAAAAGTTTTTTCGGGCGTACCTACGACTTGTATTTAATCTCCCCCCCCCCATTCTTTTCCTTCTGTCATCACAACAGTTCCGATGCGTCGGCAAAACAATATTTGTGTGGGGTTTGGTTGGGGGCAAATAAAAATATTTACTCAGACAATTTTTTTGGGGGACGCGGGAGCATAGCCCCATAGTACGATTCCACTTGTTTGGACTTTTTAGTTGCATTGATAAAGACACATTAATTCAAGGTTTGGTGAAATTGGTGTAAAAATGTTTCTTATAAGAACCAAAATGAAGGGGTTGGCTGAATTCAAATTGTAAGACGAAACCGGACGGGTAAACTTGCAAGACAAGAACCATCGTTCTTACAATCTGAAATGCATAATGCTTGTCTGCTGGCCACTACAAAAGCTCTCGCCGTCCGTTTGTTTGTGCTAATACCCGTCCGGTTTCGTCTTACAATTTTAATTCAGCCGTTGGGTTTGTATGGCAGCCCCATGACCTCATGATCCAACCTTACAGATGTTTTGTGTGAGATTTTGTTAATTTTGGTGCCCAAATAAAAATGTTTACTTAGAAGAGCCTAATTTGGGGGAGGGGGGGTGGATTTGTATGGCAGCCCTATGACCCCATTGTCCGATTTGATCCATTCTTACATATGTTTTGTGTCATCAAGAGAAACACATTTGTGTGAAATTTGGTTGGAATTGGTGCAAAAATAAAAAAGGTTTTCTTAGAAGAACCTAATTTGGGGGATTAGGTTTGTATGGCAGCCCAATGACCCCATGGTCCGATTCGTTCCATTCTTACATATAGTTTGTGTCATCAATAGAAACACATTTGTGTGAAATTTGGTTGAAATTGGTACACAAATAAAAAAGTTTTTCTTAGAAGAACCTAATTTGGGGAGTTGGGTTTGTATGGCAGCCCATGACCCCATTGACCGATTTTACTGATTCTAACATACAAACTGCCTGCAGCAAAAAGAAGCATTTGTGCAAAATTTCAGCTTCATAGCTTTTAAATTGCCCGAGTAAAACGCGTCGCAACAGACAGACAGACTGACATCGCCCAATCGACTTCCCAAGTCATGCTGATCATATAAATGTATGCTTTTTATATGGTCGGAGATGCTTCCTTCAATGCGTTACAAACTTCATGACAAAGTTAATATACCCTTTCACTATATGAGCGAAGGGTATAATAAAACCAGCCGTATGTGCATAAATTTTCTCCTGCAACTAAAGACAACTTTATAATTGAAGGCAAGCTACGAAGCGGATCAATGCACGCAATAGATAAATGAAATAAATTTTATTATACAAAACGAATATGTAATACATGAACGCGTTGGACTTTTAAAATATACATTAGCAACTATAAATACATATAATAAACAAAACAATAAGAAATCCTTAAATATGCTTCATATACACAGAACTAAAACTTACAGTTGGCGAATCGAGACCCAACTTTGGTAGATTCAATCGATATCCGGGCGATATTAGTCCATCACCCGAGTCCTAGAAAAAAAAAACAATAAAAAGAAGTATTTTTTAAATTTGAATTTAAATTTAATTAACGTTATCGACTTTAAAAAAAATACTGATGTAGATCCTGCCTGCATGCATTGGATGTATTATGACAGTGCGGTCGAGCAGGGACGTAGCCAGGTTTCGGGAGGAGTCCAAATTTTTAACTGAGAAAACAGCCAAAAACCACATTTTGATCAAAGGTCCTAAAGTTGAACTCTGGAGATTTGCACATGTAAGTTGTTTTTTTTTTCATTAACGGTTGTTTTTCTGTAAGTTTTCATGATCATGAGTCACATCGTCACCCCCAGCGTCCTTTAAAGTTTTAGCTCTCCGCTTTCAAAGAGGGGACCGCACAAAAAAAAAATGATGAAGAAAGGATGGTCCCAAATACCTATGTAGAGCATGCTGCAACCCACATTTGCTGAAATTCCAAATCATGGCTATCAAAACTTTTCAGCATTCTTCAGAGTATTGGTGTTCGGTTTGGGCTTTGTCAAAGGAGTAAGGGGTACCAGGGAAATTTAAGGTTGATTATTTAAGTCCGTACTTCCTCTTTTCATAATTTACGAATGTCATGATTTCTTCCGGGCAGGGAAGAAATATACTTTAAGCATGTGTTGGAATGGCCGCTAGCGATTGAAATTGGCTTTCTACTCCAAAATGCCCTATTTCAATCTCACTACAGGCAATCGTTATCCTGCTGGCGGCCGATTTGATTGAGGTTTTTATTACGTCATGGCTTGTTCTGTATAGATAGTCTTGGTCAAAACCCATGCATTGTACTCCAGTGCAACTAAAGTATTGTTGGTTGCGTTCTGCAAATATTTCTTAGCACCACTCTGCACCTCTGCAGCGGAAAGCTCAAAGCTCCATAGAGCTTAGGAAGTTTGGAAAATATTTACAATTATTTATGAAGAAAAATATATTCTGAATGAGTATTATTTTTTTACGAAAAAATGTTAATATAGTTTCGGGGATTTGGCCCCTACTAGCTGCAGTAGATACCGTTTATAACGACATTGGCTATAAAGACGCCTCGGCTATAACGACGGAAATTCCAGGTCCCGAGATCTAAGAGGCTCGTTCGGTACAATTTTTGATGGATATAGCGACCACGGCTATAACAACTGATCGGTTATAACGACTGAATTTTTCCGACTCGAGAGGCAAAATGATCGGATATAACAACGAACGCTCGTCACATGTCATTTTTTTATGCGAAATGATTGCTTTTTCGGCATGCAAAGATCAAGTTTGAGTTGAACATTAAATTCAGTCTGAAAATTAACTCATCCGTATGTAAAGAAAAGTTCCAAAATTTTTGTTTTTGGAAGGCCGGAATGACACGACATCGCATCGCAAACACTACTGAAGGTTGTTAAAACGTCGTAAGAAATCGAAAATTCATGTTACGAAATGTTATTTGCAATAAAACAATCAACACAGTAGAGGATTTGACACAAATCCCCTCTTGAAAAACAGCACGCCAAAAAATTGTGCCCGTATTCATTACATCGTTTTCGGAATCTGCCCTAAAACTTTATTTAGCGGATCCACATCAATTCGCTTCCAACGATCGTTCAAGATATGGGAGCACTTATTATTCTACACAATAAGCGCCTCGAAATTAGTATTCTGCGAATTGCTTTGCGACAGGGACATATCGAGACACAAGATTCGACGACGTCCCAGTCGGCTTCCTGATTTACTAGCTTCTGGCTTTCTTATAAGCCTTTGAAATCAAGAATTTATTAAAAGAAGTTGCCGTAAATTACTCCAAAAGCTTAATGATGAAAAAGTACAAAATTCTTTGGCATTCTTAAAAAAAACGTTCTGAATCTTGAATTTCTTTAATTTTTACAACATTTTAAGAACCGTCTGGTTCCCGTGTGCAACCCTGTAGAGACTACAACAAATACAGGTCCTGCTTCAGGTTTTATTGACGAAAAAATCAAATTTTAATTGAGAGTTTGTTGATTTGTTTAAAAGATTAACGATGATGTAAGGAAAGGACCTTGCCAAGATGCCCATGGGGCGGAGCCAATACTTCTATAACCGGGCAGGTTAGGCAAAGACGATAGGGCTCCTCAACGAGCGAGCAGCGGCATGCGCTTGCTGTAGCTCAATAGCGGGAGAATCGGCCGGGGTCTTTGTCGCTCGTTGCGCCTGTCCTTTTACAAAAAGGGATATCGCATGCCTGAAATAGACGATACATACAAGGGGGTTAAAATGGGGAAAACTAACGCGAATTAAAGCCAGCACTAGTGCCATCTTTTGGATGCTCTGTAGACCCGGATGGCGTCGGATCTCGCCCGTACTAAACCCACACAATTGCAAAATTAAACCCGTCCTGAGACGCCCGGGGTCAATCAAGGAAATGTAGTTCGCCTCCCTTTTCGATCAAAATTCTCCCCTGGAATGGGAGGGGGGGGGGGTTGTTTATGTCGGGAGACTATTCATTTAAGGTCACTTTTTACACTCAATTGTAGGGCACAAATTACAAATTGGAGACGGGCAAATATCACGAAATATGAACATGCATATGCCAGACAAAACTTATCACAAAAAACTTAGCTGTCCGTCCTGGCTGCCGACTCAGGGAGTGTTTTTCCTCCCTTCAGGGCTCAAATATAATTTTTTTTTGTCCGCCAACAGCCAAAATCCCGCGTTTCACCGTCGTGACATCTCGCACCCAACTCGCCGAAGTTGGTGGCTTGATCAGTCGGCCCAGCTGTTCCGCGAGATTCCGACACATAGATGTCTGCTTTCGAATTTGGCGAGATTTTTACGAATATCAATCATTTGAAATAATTCAAATTATTGATATTTTTTTATTCATTTCATTTCATTTTGCTGTAATTCCTTGATTTTCCTGTATTTCTTATTTCCGAGAAATAATTTAAACAAAATTCAGAAGCAATTCCATTCATTTTTGTGTCACACAAGGACGTATACCCTTGTCGTATACCACCGTAAGTTCGTGGTCTGAAACGGGTTTTGACTTTACATTGCAATGACCGCTTATTACGACGACAGGACGCTCTAAAAAATATGATCGTATATAACGACAGTGGCCGTTATAAACGATATGAGCGGATATAACGACGATCGGCTATAACGACGTAAAATAGTCGGTCCCTTCGATGTCGTTATAAACGATATCTACTGTAATCAACTAACGACTGAATGTATAAGTTTAATGTATTTAATGGGAAATATAACATCTGTGCATTCAAAAAAACGAGAAAAGTGCTACTCAATTGTATACTCATTTCGCACATAGATAGGAGAAAAGGTTCGGTGAATTTTATCTATTGAATGCGCTCTTTGAGTTTATGACTTTTTCGGAAAAAAAAATAATTTCATTAGCCCTATTCGACTCACTGGATCATTTCCAGATTTATTGGAAATCCCATACAAAATGATAATCCTGGAAGTTGATCCAGGGTATGAGTTGGCAGTGGCGGCTCGTGAAGTACAGAGCCGGGTGGGCAGATTTACCATCAGGAAATAATACTATACATGCATATCCACTGTTTTTTAATGCGTTAAAATTGTGCTCTTTGTTAGTCTGTCCATTTTAATGTTTTTAAGCTTGTTGTATTTACGTATGTATTAGGTGAATCGTTTAGAGTTTTTTCTTACAAATCAGTTATGCTCAATCGCACCATGAAAATGCATACAGATAGCTAGTAGCTACAGTTCGGAATCCTATATTACATCAATTTTTTTGGCAGAGAACGGTCGCAATGTGGAAAAATAATCCAGCATTTACCTTTCAAAGGGACCAGCAATAGTCGCGACAATATTTCAATAAAATTATATTCAATAAGTAAATATTAAGCACTGCTCCTTTTAATGGTAATTCAAATTTGGATACCTCTTTCTTTTTTATTCATTTGAGGCTAGAAAAGGCAACCCAAACGGATCACCTAATATATGATTAATTGTAATGATATAAAAAATTATGATGAGACATTATGTCCGAAAGTTTTTTACTTAAAATTATTTTTTCTAAAGCAATGTCAACATTCTTTCGCACAATAACAGGACATACCTACAAATCTTCCTGAATAAATAATTTATCAAAGACAATTCCTGTAAATTAGGAAGTTAGTTATACATACTTTCAAGCTGCTATGTATTTCTACAATTATGCAAATGAAATGCACTGCCCAGCACGAGCTAGCGGGGAGGGTTTAGATCCCTCTTGCCATGGGGAGGAAAAAGGTGTGAGGAATAGAAGTGGGAATTTTTTTCTATATCATGCACGTGCAACAACAAAACAACAAAAAAATATCATTTTTTTAAGTACATACAAACTAAATTTAAAACTTCCAGATCATATAGAGGAGAAAATATAAATAGGTACATATTAGATCAAATAAATAAGATTTTAATATTAATCCCATCACCAAAATAAATATTTTATAATAGTAATTAATAACACTAAAATGTAGGGAATCAGAGAAAAGCGATTAGTGTTTTCTAAAAACATACGTAACAAATAAAAAATAAAAAACGGCCGTTGATAACGTAATCATGCACTACTGCTACAAGTACGAGTATAACCAACGCCGTCTAGATATTAAGGCCCCAATGTAGACTCTTAAACGTCAAATTAAGAGCTGAAATTGCATTGCATTGTTATTGTTTTAATGACGTCATATGCTTGTTATTGTTGTTTGTTCGTGTAAATAAAAAATTTAAGAGCTAAACTATGACGTCATCGTACAGCTGAGTTGCGGCTATGATATATCTAGATGGCGTTGGTATAACGCCTCCAAACCACTTAAAAAAATGAAGAAAATCTGACAAAAACACACGCACAAATTAAATACTCTACAATGCACCATGCACAATTTAAATGCGAAACGGCCTTATTATTGTATCCATGCACCACGCGCTATGCTACGAGTATCTAACTATACTAGAACAGCGCCACGGGACACGCGCTCGCGAACGTTGCACAAGTTCATGGATAGTGTAGTATTGGGCATGCCCTTTAGTGAAGTTCAGATACTTTCAATGCGCATGCGTTGAGCGTATAAGAAGATACATCGTGACTCTGGGTTAGGTACGATATCCCGAAGTTCAAATTCCCGCTTTTCAAAATCCCGACTTTCATAATCCCGCCACTTTAATATCCCGCCACTTTAAAATCCCGCTCGATTAAAATCCCGCCTAATCATAAGCCCGCCAACTTAATATCCCGCCATTTCAAAATCCCGAAATTTGAATTCCCGCTTTTCAAAATCCCGTTTTTTAATATCCCGTCATTGAAGGTAAGTATTCTTTCATAAATCGCGCGCGCGATTTATGAAAGAATACTTACCTTCAATGACGGTACTATACATTTACCGCTAACATGTTTTTGCAACAAGGCAGATTTGTCAGTAAATGATAGTTAGTTAGTATTTACTTATCAGTGAACTGTGATCAGTGAGATTGAACATAATATCGCAGTTAAAATACGTATAAAGTGAGTTCCAGCAAGCCATTTTACAATTAGATGTGAAAAAACGAAAATAACTATTATTTTCACAGGATATCATGAGTGGAAATATTAATGTCGAAGTCGTGAAAAATAATAAAGGTGGTGACAATCCTGTGGTGGACGGGTTTCATTACCATCTTGAACGGAAACAAAAGGAAACATTTCGATGGGTTTGTGCCAAGAGAAAGTCACTTATTTGCGAAGCGAGAGTGCAAACAAAATTATCTGCTGAAAAACATATCATCTTGAAAAACCCTACAGCTCATAGACATGAATTAATAAATTTGTACAATACTGAACATTTTATTTGTCGACAATTGAAATAAATTTTTTGACGGGATTTTGACGGGATTTTTTTTATTATACATTAGCGGGATTTTGATATAGCGGGATTTTAAGATGGCGGGATTTTGAGATGGCGGGATTTTGAGAAGGCGGGATTTTGAAGAGTCGGGATTTTTAATGGGCGGGAAATTGAAATGGCGGGATTTTGTAGGACGGGAATTTTCAGAAAAAAGCGGGATTTTAAACAGGCGGGATTTTGTTTTTCGGGAAAACGTAGCTATCCCCGTGACTCTATGTGCTATGGAATAGCTATAGAATTGATTGATGGTACATGTGGGCAGAAAGGCATTCTGCCCATAGGTTGAGTTGAGATGATGATGTTGATGTGATGAGCAGATACATGAACGAAGTATGAATGGGCGCAATGCAATGTACATAATGGTTGGTGATTCACGCGTGCGCTTCTTATAATTATTCAATTGATATCAATATGAGCTTTCGCTTATGTAGAGGAGAGGAGAGGAGATTTTTATATTGGCAATTTAATCGTGATTAAGTACTAATGAATGGCTATTGTCATTTGAAGGAAAGTTACGTTACGTTAAGTTAGATATGCATGTAGGTACCGAAGTGAATCAATTATGTTCTAAGAAATAATTTTTATTTTATTTTTATTTTTAGCTAGCATTTTGTAGGGTGGGCAGTGCCCTACCTGCCCACTTAGACCGGCCGCCCCTGTGAGTTGGATAATCTACCAAAGTAATCCCCTAGATGTCTCCGCGAACAATTTCCCTAAAATTTCCCGTATGTCATGCGATGGGAAACTCATCCTCACCGCTGCTAACGGTGAGAGGACTGTCAAAAATTCTGTATCGGGCAGACGAAGCGATTAGTGACGACCAGATTCAACTAGCAAATCCGAGAGGCCGAAAATGTCAGACGTCATACAGGTAGAATTAAACGAGCATCAGTCACTGCGCACATAGTCGAGTGGACCATACCATTAACATCAGCAACGTGGAGGTGTTACGAAGCATCTTGAAAGCCTATACCCTGGACGAGTGAGAGAGTCTGAAAATAGAGTCCTAATAATCTTCTAAACACAAATCAAGGAAATTACCCATCCAAACTAATTAAAATCGCCGCGAAATATCGTAACAGGTAGGGCAAACAAGAATCATAAACTGCCCTTAAAAGTGCAAGCTTATGATCCTGATGTGCACCACACAGAGTCAAAACCTTTAATCGTTCCATTTCATAAGCTCCTCGGAGTTAGAAAAAAACAGACCGAGGCTAATTACGGGCGCGACCGAAATTTGGATACCCTTTGCTCTCCTCGGGCTAACATTTTTTTCGGTCGTATCTACGACTTGTATTTAATCCCCTCCTCCCTCCCATTCTTTTCTTTCCGTCTTCACATAAGTTCCGTTGCGTCGACAAAACAATATTTGTGTGGGGTTTGGTTGGAATAAGTGGGCATTTGTTTTGATTTTTTTTGTTGCTTTGATAAAAACACATTAATTCAATGCGTTGCAAACTTCAGGACAAAGTTAATATACCCTTTCACTCTATGAGCGAAGGGTATAAAAACGAGACAATGAAGCATCTGGTATTATGTACTCCAACACCTTCTAAACAGATTTTGATCGCACTTTACACACACACACACTTTGCAAACTTAATTCACAGTAAATAAATCCGGACGAAAAGTTCCCGAGCAGCTCTGAACATAAACAATAAACTCCACAAAAGAAAACAATCTTTGGTTTGTCTTTGAACGTTGGACTGGAGCTCGCTGAGCAAAAAAACACTAGTAGTCGTAATCAGTAAGCGTAGAAAAAAACTGTTCTCTCAAAACTAGGGTCGGGGTGTGTGTGAGTGTGGGAGTTATGATCGATAGTCTCGCTAAGCTTTGGATCGCACATGAAGTAAGTATGCGATAAAGCGGCAACCGAGAAAATGATACCAAACATTGGTGGTGCTAGAACAAGCAGGAGACTTCTGCTGTCCTATTGGCAACCGATGCAGGAAGGTTGTGTTTGTCGGTGTATATGTGTGGATCCGAGATATGTGTTTTTTCGTCCTATTGGGAGCAATACATCTTGGCGCGGCTGGTTGCAATTTTACTAATACGCACCGGCGTTGAAACATATCCAGCCCCGAAATTGAACGAGTACCTCAATGACTGTAACTTTAATGTCCTGTACAATCCTAGGAAAGGAAAGGGCAGGGGCAAGTCTGAGGGGTTCAACTGTTAAACTAGAAGACGGTTTCGCAGCCGAACTGTTGACACTCCAGTGTACACAGCGGACCAGGTTAAGAAAGTCATTGAAAATGCTAAAAACTCAAAGGCTCTCGAACCAAATGGCATTTCATTGGCCATGTTGAAGCTTTCCGACCTTCCGGCCAATGAGTATCTTACGGCTGCCTTTAACTTGTCGATCTCCGCGGTTGCGATCCCTGAAATCTGGAAAACAGGACGAATCGTTCCCTGTCTCAAGCCCAGGAAGATCGCTTCACCTTGAGAATATGATGACATCAGCTCATCACGCTGCAGCAGTGTGCGAAAAGATGCACAGTAGTAACAACATTCTTAAAGCACTGGCCGGTAGCACCTGGGGCAAAGATAAAGAAACTATGCTAGCCATTTATTATTACATCAGGAGACACAATTGATGCCAATCACCTACCTTCTTGTTGGTCGTACTGTAAGGATTACCCCAACCACAATCTTATGGACCGAATTCCTACACCACGACATGTTAGGTAAGCGGGACCCTGGAATGATGCTATTGGTTATCCTGATGGATGAGATTGGCACTCTACAGCGACCGCCAGGGCGTGACACCGGACACGCAGACGGGACGGAGAAATACGAAGGCCCAAATGGCCGAGAACACCTTCTTGGCGAAGGACCGATGCGATGAGGCCTCAATTGGCCTCTTATCTATGTGGATCAGGCGAAAACACGGGGAGGTGAATTTTTATATGAGCCAGTTTTTGATGGGGCATGGCGGATATCGGCAATATTTGCATCGCCAGAGTGCTACAGTTTCAATGGAATCGCGGAAAAAGCTAAACATGTTATCTCAGAGTATGTATGTAGACGTTTCGTCATCAGCATCACAGAAACGACCACTCGCGTGGATAACAATGCGCATAAAATTCGGCTTAAACGAAGGCTAGTTTATACATCGGCCATTCAATCGGGAGTGACCCGTGACGAGCCCATAAATTATCCAGACCCTGTTTCTACCAATTTTCGTTAGATCCGTTGTACGTTTTAGTAATTTAGTCGGAAAAATTGTACTTTCATTTCCTGGTAATCAATCTCAGTGCCCAGTTTCCTGCATCGATCGCTGACGTTTCCTGGCATCCAAAACCAATCGGATTGAAATACCGTTGCTGTAGCGCTTGATACATTTTCATTATTTGTTAATAAATCTTTGCATTGACATAAATAATTAAATTTTTAACGACCGAATCACGTGCTCATATATATATTCTACTAAATCCAGAGATTGCGTACGCCGTCCCCTATTTACCCGGAAGTTTTTCATCTGAATGAAACAATATTTTTATCCTTGTTTCTTTTTAATCAAGCGGAGTTGTCTCGAAAATCATGATTACAGCCTTGCACACAACTGCGCTCATATCTGTCTACTCCCAGCTGTTTTCATTTAATATTATTCTTTGTTTATCACTGGTGTTAGTCTATTTATGTTATTTTCAATTCTTCACATTATAGCCAGCCTTTTTTTCGTTGAAAATTCCTTTATTCTGTTCTGATAACAACGTTTCGCCCCAACTGGGCATCTTCAGGTCTATTTTGGAAATTGTCTTCTTTTGATTTGTGTTTTAATTCTTGTAAATTTAGTTTTTTCACTTCTTCTGCGTGTGTTCTAGTTTCGCGCTATTTTATATTTCAATTTTGACATTTATGACAATGACATTAATTTGTCTAATTTTGTACTATTTTTTTCCATAAAAATCTACTACTACATTGTTTTTTGGATATTTTCCTGGTTATTAATGACTAAAATTATGGAACATTTTTTGAAAGTTAAGTTTTTAGAGTTTTCAATATTTTTCCATATTTTTGGGTATTTAATTCTAATTCTGTTCTTGAATTAAGTGATCTATCATAGTATTGGTTTATGTAAAGAGCTTCTTTTATCCTAAGTTTATTCTCATTATTATCTCTGTCAATAATTTTAGCGTTCTTAAAATCTATTATATGTTGGCCTTCGAATTGATGTTTGACGATTTTTGTGTGTTGATTGTTAATCATTTTGCTATGACTTTGATGTTCTTTCATTCTTGTTTCTAGATGTCTCGTGGTCGAACCATAATATGCCTTATAATTTCCATTGTCTTTGCATGTTTTACATTGAATTTCATATACTATTCCTTTCTTTTTTTCTTTTTGTATTTTATCCTTTTTGTTAGTATATATAATATCTTTTAGCTTATTCATTGGTTTTAAAGTTGTTATTATTTCCACTTGTCGATTATTATTATTGATATTATTTGGTCTTGTATTTTTTAAGACTTTAGAAATATAATAGATTTTAAGAACGCTAAAATTATTGACAGAGATAATAATGAGAATAAACTTAGGATAAAAGAAGCTCTTTACATAAACCAATACTATGATAGATCACTTAATTCAAGAACAGAATTAGAATTAAATACCCAAAAATATGGAAAAATATTGAAAACTCTAAAAACTTAACTTTCAAAAAATGTTCCATAATTTTAGTCATTAATAACCAGGAAAATATCCAAAAAACAATGTAGTAGTAGATTTTTATGGAAAAAAATAGTACAAAATTAGACAAATTAATGTCATTGTCATAAATGTCAAAATTGAAATATAAAATAGCGCGAAACTAGAACACACGCAGAAGAAGTGAAAAAACTAAATTTACAAGAATTAAAACACAAATCAAAAGAAGACAATTTCCAAAATAGACCTGAAGATGCCCAGTTGGGGCGAAACGTTGTTATCAGAACAGAATAAAGGAATTTTCAACGGAAAAAAAGGCTGGCTATAATGTGAAGAATTGAAAATAACATAAAGTTTTCATTTAATGTTTGATTGCATTTATCATGGCCGTATGAAGATCCACCGCAACTTATTTAAGCACTCAATAAATGAATATTGACATTGTCATATGAACTAACCCACTTTTTTATGTGTGCACGATGTACATATTATACGAATGACTTCAACACTTACCTGACTGGACTGACTTCGAACAATATCGGGCGTTTGCGGTTCATCTAAAACCGATGGCGAATCGGAAATTCCCAAGCCACGTTTATATCGGGTCAAAGCATCAACCACTTCATCTGTTGCACGATCTGAAATCGCAGCCGCTGCAGATTGTTCAATTTCACTGGAACGAAAAAAGTAAATAAAACACAAAAACATTAAACCTGCACTCAATTCAAACTTTTTATCACTCTAGCCAAATTTACTTTCTTACTAATAACTGGTCAGCAGCAGATTGATGTTTCTCTTGATCAGTCGTACAACAACAACAGCATGCCCAGCATTTGCTGAGTAGTGATTTGTTTAAATTAAACATAAATGCAACACAATTGTTCTAACCGAATAAAATATAACTTATGGAACCGCACACGTACCGAAGAGATGGAACTTCATAATATTCTTAATTTATTTAGTGCTAGCACCGCAAAAATGACATCACGTAATCTTATCAGTGCTGTTTGCGCTTATCAGAGACTATCGGTTATGTGACGAGGCGCGTACTAAACAGATGCATAATGTTAAGCAATAGAGGCATTTGCACAGTATTATTCACTATGTACTGTTTTATTTAAGCGACCGTTTAGACGTGAATATTCAGAGAGACAAAAACTGAATGGAAAATATGCTACAGGCGAAACAATGAATGAAATGAAAGTGCTAATCAACGAATTCTTCAATGATTCATTTATGACGAAATGTGCACGGTAGAATGTGTGACAGAAAGTAAAACAAAAACATAGAACAATGCAAATCTGAAGTGAAAATAATAAAAAAAAATGTGTCCACTCGATACTAGTGACAAATATAAATTGATTCGACTTTCTTTGAGAAGCAAGGAAACACTTATGTTATAATTGTACAGGAAAACAGTTTCAAATGATAAAACAACAAAACTATTCGCCGATTAAAAATAGCATATCCATTTGGTACAAACAACAAAGAAACAAGTACGATCCATTTCCACCATATCATAATTGTGCTTGTGGACGGACAATGAATACTCAGATTTGTAGCACTCTCATGTTAGTTCATGTGCAGAAAACTAAATGAATGAATCATTTACATATGCCCATAATGTACGAGAAACACATCCAACACTATATCAATGCATGTATACTTACTTTATTCTATTCATAATCTCGCTGCCGGCATTGTTGACTAGGCACGACTGCACAAACTCATCAGAAATTAATAAACGCTCGTGCAATACTTTTCTCAAGTCGTTAATCACATTCTGATTGCCTAATACTTTCGGACATTGCTCCACACCCGTCCGAATCATCGTCTCGATGGCATCATCCAAATAGTCATGTATCGATTGACTCAAATCCGAAGCCACTTTCGATAGTTTTATCTCAATCGGATGCGGATCACATCGAACAGATTCTTGCAATTTTGGCATCAATTGCTTACAATTCTCCGCATCATCAATAAGTCGCTGAACAGCCGACGAATCGCTACCGCGTGCCAGTGACATTGTCTCTTGTGTCTCGCCCACCAGCTTATCGACAAGCTGATGTGTTGACGACAGCATGAAACCATGTTGAAGACGAAATCCTTGACCGTTTGTGCGTTTCAATCCGGATCCGTTACGTAGCAGCAGTTCTTGCATACGTCGCATGACTGTGTCCGTCTTCTCCGGATGGCTCTTTAGACAGGGAGCGATATCGAAAATGGGAAATGGAATGTGTCGTACGGAAAAATTATTCTCCATTGCATAGACAATATCAGCATAACCTTGAAGCGTAATATTGTTGCGATCCAGAAAAATTATTCGTAATTTATTGTTGATTTGAAGCGCTTTAGCTAACAGCCGCGCTCCGACGTCGCCCATGAAATTTCCGCTTATATCTGGGGGAGAGAAAGGCAATTTTTATTTTATTAATCGTGTTAAAAATTAATGAAAAAAAAAATAGATAATGTAACGTTACTAGTGTGTGATATGATTTGAGATTATTGTGATATGTATTTGCTGTTCCAAACTTAAAAAGCTGTGTAGTGTGAAATTGAGCAAAGGTTAAAAAGAAAGATTCGGAAAAGCGTCCCATCACACGACAGGATTATCCTATATTATGCTCGGTGCAGTTGTTGTGACGTCATCACGGAACGCTATTATGGCATCATGGCCAGCCTCAGAAGATTAAGTACATTTAATACGTGTGGCCCGCAAACATAAACGCTCTCGAGAGGTGTCAGTACTAGTGGCAGCAACATTGAAATGCACCCTGTGGCACATTTTTTTTAAAATTAAATTTTCTTAGAGAAATGCCCAATGAAGAATGCTTCTCCGGCCGACGATTGACCTTACTTCTTTATTAAAACACATACTTATAACTTGATACCAGTCCCCATTTTCCAGGCACCTTTTTTTATCTTTTACCGCTTTCTTCTACTATTGTAAAATAATATGTACATACACACTTGTTAAAATGAATACGCACCCGGTCCATGACGATGTAACAACAACATATGAACATATTCGAATTTAAAATGAAACGACCGTTTAGCGCCAATAGCGCTAAACTAATTTGATAAAAAAAAGGCGTTGGCGTTGTGTTGCCTGTGTATATTTTTTTATCCAATTACCACAATTCATCTCAGAGCAGTTGCTCTCAATTCTAATTCTAATCCTTTCCCTCCATCGGACCATCATGGCTAATGGTCGTATCCGTCCTGTTTCTTTGGCAAGGCAGTCCTGCTTTTTTGACCATAACCTGCCGTCCTGCCAAAACCTCGGAAAGTTTTGCTTTTGTGCGGTTTTTTTCCTGTTTTTGAACAGCGTATTGGATTGGCATCTCATCAAATGACGAATATATTTAATGAAAAATACATTTAAATTTTATAGAAATTTACAAATAAATTGTATGAGTGAACCTTCATTCAGTAGGATGATAGGCGACTAAATCGGCCTAAGTCCACCAAGAGAGGGGATCGCAAGGAATTATTGCTCCTCAAGCGCCCTAAGACATTATCTGCACACATTCTCAATAAATCTGTCTTTCAAATATTACAGCTTAAAACAGAACAGCTATATGTATAACAATTTTTCGGCATAATGTTCACCGCAGATTCATATACCCATACGCGACCACGATAGCCAAATGATTGCTCTTTACTAAGTCCTGGTGCATTCTTGATAAATACAGTGGATATCGCTTATAACGACATCGGTTATAGCGATTTATCGGCTATAACGACGGAGTTCCCGTGTCTCAAAATTCATGAAGCCCCTGCAGTGTAATTTTTGATGGATATAGCGACCGATCGGTTATAACGACGGAAGTTTCAAGGCCAAAGAGGCCGTGTGTGCGTAATGATACTTTTTCGTGCAAAGATGGACTGTAAATAGAATTTAAAATGCACAATATCCCTCATCTGTAAAAAAGTCACAAGGAGTCCTGTCGTCCCATATTGCATTCACCTTTTTCCTAGCATTCCAATTTGGCTGCAAAGCTTTGCCTATGACGAAGTTATTTGTACAGGGTTGCAAGCGGGAACCTGATGGCTTTTGAAACATTGTAAAAAATCGAAAATTCATGCCACAAAAATTGTTTTGTCGCTAGAACACTTAGCATAATACATATGTATTTGGATCCTAGACATCTTTTACATCACATCACTTTTGTAGAAATCTAAACTCTTTGCATCAGATCAACTTCAATTGGGTACCGACGGACTACCAGGTAGGATAGTGGAGAGTAGTTAGCATTTTGTTCCTTTCAGTTGGTAAGATGGGCGATGGGAATGGGCGATTGAGCACCTTCCCATCAATATTTATCGAAATGCAACTTGCCTTTCGCACAACACACCATTTCATTGCCAGAAAAAAATTTCAAAAAATATCCAGATTTGTCCACGCCTCAGTCGGTGCTCCAATTTAATCAGCACTCATACTATATTTGAAATCACGCAATTGTGAAAATAAACCACACACGGTTAAAACGACAACTCTTCTGTGAAGAGACCGTGCAAATTAAAGTTGATCTGCTGTGAACAATGGAAGGAAGCTGCCGACAACGACGCAAGTTTAGTGATGAAAACGGCATAAAATTTTTTTACAAGGAATGTGTCTAAAATGCTCCATTGTGCTGAGTGTTTTAGTGCAAATAAAATGGTGTGGTATGAATTTAGGATTTCTTACAACGTTTTAAAAACCGTTAGGTTCGCATTTGCCACCCTGTAAAAACTAAAGCAAAATGCGCTGCATTGGGAGCTGACAACGTTTCAGTTCGTCGTCAAGGCTTTAGGGGATAACCCTTTAATGAAAGGAAGGGAAATTAGGGTAAGGGATCAAGAGGGGGACAACACAAACATCCATGTTCACAGTGGGATTCGCACTCACGCTCCGGCAACTCAGAGATAGAGTGACATCTCTAGCACTGAACCACCGAATGACCCAACAGCTGCCGTTTCATCGATGTCATCCGTATGAAAAAGGTTTCCAGAATTAGGTTGGTAATATCCGGTTCTTTTCGTTGACATGTTACGCAAAGACAGAGAAAAGCACAGGAGATTATTTCTGATCCGCAAAATGGCAGTTAGGGAATCAGAACGGCAAACATGTTTGCGGAACATACGCAACTGTTATGTTTCGTAACCTCACCCATTGTAGGCAGATTCCCTTAAAGGCATGAAGACCTTATTTCTTTTCCTTCTTTGTGTCCTGCTTTTTTACTAGCATTGTCCTGCCAAACGACGATTTTTAGTGAATTTGTCCTGCTTTTTACGTTTAAAAATATACGAGCGTTAATCATGGCTCTTGCCAGGGAGGTATGGTGGACATCTCTTGGCCGAAAAAAATGAATGTTGCCCGCCACAGAAAAATTGACTTGCACCTCTCTGCGGAGTATCAACGCGATTCAAATTTACCCCCTCCCTTCCCCCCGGGGAGGAGCAATGGACGTGTCGGCTTAGAAAGTTATAATAGGCGAATCAGGCGTGTCCTTTGTCGGAGCAACTCATTTTTTGGCAAAAGTCAACTTTATTTTATTAAGAATATTTCGCTAAATTAACCTGGCTTAACTAGCATTTCTTTCGGAGTTAAAGTAAAAAATGTAAATGTCCAAAGATGATAATATCCTATTTTATTTTTTGGTCTAGGGCAGACGTGTTAAACTCGCGGCCCGCGGGCCACCTCGCAGTTCTGTGCGGCCCGCGGCCATGTCGAAGCAGCACAATGTGTATCAACACAAAAATGGTGAAATTAGTAAGGTGAACAAATTCAGCCGTTGAGCTCAAGTCTACAAAAATTGCTAAGACTCTTCAGTGGATTATGAAAGATTATTTTAGGACCTTTTCTCCACATACTATTTAGAATTTGAGGCCGGTTATTTGATTTTACCCGCTCATTTTTTTTGTACAGGACAATACTAAGTCTCTTCATGGAAATTTCAACCTAATAATACTTTTCAAGCTGTATTTGTGCATGAGTTTCTTTAAATCCATATCACAAACAACTTTTTGTCTCTTTTAGCCACCTTTCTGCTGAAATTAATTTAATCTGACTCTTTTGCCTCCCAATGTTAATTCGGGCGACCTGGATGACTGACTGGTGCTAAAAAATGTTTATCATCTGTTCAAAATTTGGCGCATATCATGTAATTCACAAAAATTAATTCCTGCGGCCCACCTAAACCTGAGGAGAGTCTTATTTGACCCGGGCCAGGTTTTGAGTTTGACAACCCTGGTCTAGGGTATAATTTATCAAAATAAGTCAATTGTATTATATGTCGTTGCAAAGGTAATTTTGTGTAGTTTCATGTCTCCTCGAACCATTTTGCTGTAACTTTTACCGTTTTTGAAATAATTAAGAAAAACTGAAAAATGATCCCCTCTCCCCCCTTAAAATAGAAATAACTGATCCTATATGCGTGAAACCTATTCCATTCGATTTAGAATGGCCAAAAACATTTGTCGTGCTCTGTGGCCGTGATCGTTCGGTCGCCACTCTGTGAAATAGACACTCATAGAGAAACGAATTTCCAAACTCGGCACGACTCGTCGCAAGTTTATTATTCAGAAGAAGATGATAAGAAATATTCTTATCGTAGAATAATAAACAAACAATGCGACTAGGAAGTGGTATGGCTGACAACCGTATCACACTCCGAATTCAGTTGTCTTTGTAACGTTGATGACTACACACGGTAGTCATCAACGCACAATGCTCCACTAGGAGTTACGGTATCAAGAGAGAAAAACATTAAGATTGACTTGTTTTTATAATTGTTTCCAAAATTCGGGTTTTTCGCCCCACTGTGTGCCGCGCCAGGCCGAGCCAAAAATAGGTTCCATAGCCAAATGATTACCTTTTATGCGTGTCCAAGGGGCATATTCAACGCTAAGCAAGTTGACCATAAATTGCAGTGGCATTTTCATTATTTGATGATTGAAATCTAGGGACGCGGAAGCGTCCCGCCCGCCAAAGAAAGATGAGAAAATTTGAACAAATGCAAAGTGAGAAGCGACCAAGACTATGTTTACACGACGGAACAAGTACGGGTTTTCGGACCTCTGTAGCTCGGACTCTGGTTGGCCCTGAGTGTTCAAATTTGGTAGGCGTTGTCACTCGCGCCGTGCTATGAAGTGTAGCAGTGTAGCAAATTTTATGAAGATACGATGAAAAATACCGGAGTTATAAGAGTTTGAAAATCGCATTTTTTTCGAAAATCTTGTTCTCGTTGTTCTTGTTGTTCATTGACAGGGCTACAGCCTTGGAGAGAGAATATCGGGATCCGCTCTCTTTTCCCATAGATAGAGTATGTCGCGAGGGTGTGCATAGGCTATCATTTGCTCCGATCCGTGTAGTAGATAAAAAGATACAGCCAAAAATGTGAAACTGGATAGAGTTTCTGGCTTGTCTTTTTATATGTTTCAAAGGAAATATTTTGCAAAAGTCGGGAATGGGTTCGAAAAATGCTTGGAATAGAATCGTATAGTATTGTGATTTGGTAGAATCGTTTAGAACAATCCCTTGTATATGTGCTCCAAAGTTTTCAAGGGTAGAGCGTCTGGAAGAGTATGGGCAAGAGGTAAAAGTTCATGTTTTGGTTCGTTTTATATACGAGCACGTATACATTCGATATTAATATAATATTGCATGAGCATATAGTGCGGTGCATACGTTGCGTTCTTTCTTGTAAGTACCACTCGGTTTGATCCTGCTGTGGTGGTGGAACCTGGATGTAAGGACATTCTTGCGTTTGCAGTAACCCTTTGGTAGTCCCAATTTGAATTAGTTTCCGCCAAACCAGCGCGGGAGCGGTACGCGTTACACACAACACACACACACCACCCGAATTGGCAAAATCAGCGTGGTTTACCACGGCGAAAATTATTTCATAGATTCTGACGGGTACCGCACCGCGTAGGTTTGGTGAACACTATTAACTAATTCAATCACTTTTGGATATGCATATCCTTGAGACAAGATGCGAGTATTTTGGCGGGATTGTATTTATATCAATCCTTTTTGCGGCTAACGACTTTTTCTTTGGCGGAAACCTTTTACAACAGAGTTGTTTTTGTGAGATTTTCTTTTCGTTTCAGAGGCATCGAATTTTCTTGCACACTGTATTTTGTATCGTTTCAACACACTTGTGTGAGCTTTGGATTATATTGGTCCATAACGAAATTTTCTTAGAAGAATCAACTTTTAGGAGTAGGGTTTCTATGCAATTTTGTGTTCAAAGTAGATGAGTTTAGTTTAGCCGAAAATTGGCATCCGCAATTCCTCTAAAACGGCTGGAAAGTGGCTAAATTTTAGTTTATGCTCAGATCAGGGTTCGGCAAACTCCGCGATCCGCAAGCACATTTTTGTAAATTTTTATAAAGCGCGTCAAAATTACAACAAAAATTACATTGAAAATAAAAAAAATCAAATCATTCCAAAAATCTCCGGGCTAACCATAATGTCACCTATTGTGGTCAGAAAGCTTGGTAAATTTGCTTGCAAAAAGAGCTTTCATTGGATTTCCAATCGCTGTTTTATTCACCGCGATGTGAAATCGTGTATAAAAAAGGCTAAGGATTTCTTCGGTTTGACTTCTTTCTTGCGGCTACGACCCACTTATATTTCCGTGATTTGTAGCATTTTTTATTAAACATTTTGTTATTTTGTGTGTTTGTTAAGCGTAAGCATGAAAGTCGAATTTATTATTGCCTTGCAACTTATTTTTCCAGCTCCCTTTCACCATTTTACCAGAATTACTTACGAAGTGCCGAAATAACGAATATCAGCAGGGAATAGCATTCAAATTGCTTTAATCAGAGTGACTAGGACACACGGAGAGGAGCTGCTAACAAATGACGATGTAACCAAAGATATCAGGTTATACTCCCTAAGATTCAGTTGGGATATTCCAATAATTATACATGCACAACACATATCGCTATACATTAGCCAAATAATAATGCATGCATACTCACCTAATTTCTGCAAACTTTGATTGCTTCCTAAGGCATTTATAAAATCATGTATGTCAGTTTTCAGCTTATTATCCGACAAAACTAGCTCCGTTAGCGGAAAATCATCCTTTTGTATCAAATTGACTAATGCATCCATTACCGTTGGTATGTGTTTCAATTTCATACCCGTCAAACTGCGACTCATGTGCAGACAACGTATTGAGGGGTTTTTCGAAATGGCAGTTAGAACTGAAGCTAATTCGGCATCCAAATCTGCACAAGACAAATAGAAATTAAAAATGTAGATTCTTAAGATTTAAAAAAAAATTAATTTTGTAACACTCACTATTGTCTCCTATATCCAAACTCTGCAATACACGTACGCCATGTATACAAGACTCCAACACATGAGCCCCTTGAGCACCTAATGAGTTACAACTTAAATCTAAATATAAACCCGCCGTTGATTCGTTACAGGCCAGACCAAGTAGTAAGTTTCTGAAAAAGGAAAAATGAGATATTGAATAGTATGTATTTACAGATGGAGACCATAGTCGTTGCGCAAAAAAAAACTGTGCGACTGTCTTTGTTAAATCGAGTCGCCTGGTCTTTGGGTCGTGAAGATTTTACGTTTTACTCTGTTTTACCCCGTTTAAGGGAAGACTACTTATTCTCTATGCACTTACTTTAATGCTTCCATTGGCAGCTTACAACCAGCAATGTTCAAATGCTTTAAACTCAGAGTGCTCGTAAAAAATTGTTTAAACGATGGAGGTATTTCTTTTCCCTTTTTTGTACTAAACGAATTATTCGAAACATTTAAATGTGCAAGATGTGTAGAACAGCCACGTAAGAGAGCACCAAATAACTGTAAAAAAATAGAAATAATTATTTTTAATAGGGGGCAATAAGCGCGTTTTTCTTTAGTCAAGACAGGATACGCGCTTATCATTTCAATCGAATACTTACATTCTCCAACGTTGTATCAGTCGACGACAAATTTAAATGTTCTAAAACATTTGGTTGCGCCAGAAAATTATGTAAGTTCTAAAAAGAGCAGACAATTCCAATTATTTCTTTTATGAGGGTTTAAAATATTATCCATGCATACCGTTATGTCATCTTTTAAGCTATTTCCACTTAAATCTAGGTATGTCAATGAACTAGAAATGCTCTGATTTAACGAAAGGGAATGTGACATTTGATTAACGCCTTTCGACGTAAGACCACAGTGCGAAAGTGCCAATTTGCATAGACCTTTCGAGACCTTTGCTATTGGTCCAGCAAGATGAATTGCGCCTGGGAAAAATGAAACACAATGTTAGTTTTCCCATTTAATGCATGAGACACGTATATGTAAGTTTATACCTTTATCCTCAATTATATTATGACTTAAATCGATAGTTCGAAGCACGGGGTTATTATTAGTAATCACAGATACAGCCAACTTATGTAGAAAATCAGACCTATTTTAACGATAAAGGAAATGTCATTTTATGCGTTTGTTTGATCTTAAATATCAGCCGCGTTTGATTGGCTCGAGAACAGGCTAGGGTAGTGTATTTTTTATACAAAGTTGACAGGGAGGAAACTCTTTGAATTCTTCACCAACCTCTCATGTTATCGAACCAATGAAATGCAGTAATAATGTTTATTATAATGTAAGGAATACGTTACCTTAAACCTAATGCTTCTAAATGCACTTCCTCCAACCACATGGAACGTTTCAGTATGTGTAATATTCGTTCTAACGTTTCGTGTGATAGTCGCATATGTGCTGCCTTTAGACCGCGAAAAAATGTATTATACTCTAGTGCCGAAACGATTGCGACAAGATCCCTATAAAAATAATGAAAACATAAGACAATTATCCAGATACAGCATTTTTGGCCGGGGAAACACTCACTTAGGCTCTAAATGATCAAAATCCCTTAGATTGAGTAATCGTGTGTCATGTGAAAGATAAATGGTGTCAATGTCCCACGCAACTTCCTCTCTATGAAAAACAAAAAGGATTTAATTAATTTGGATGAATTCAAAGTTGTAATTGTAACAGAAAGACTTCAATTACTGTACCTGTACGGCACTCCATGGTAATCACACATGCAAGCATATTGTGTACTAAATCCTCCGCATGGTCCCACATTACGTGGATCGGATGGTCTCAATTCATCTGAGAATATGGGCTCCCGTTCTACCGGTTGAATATCAATCTACATAAACGCAAAAGATGAAAAAGAAAGCATCAAGCCTCAAGATTATGTTACATAAAACGAAACAAAAACGCAGAAAGTGAAATAACATCCATCCATTATCATCATATGATGCGAGCCCAAAAAAATGTAAATATTTTGTAATTGATAATAATAAACACATCGAATCTGTGCAAGTGGCTAGCTTGCCCTCTGTTCAATTGATATGGATGGTGCTACAGCACTATCTTACGTTCCACTTCAAATTATAAAGAAAAATATTCAATTAGTAACAAAAATGATTCTCACCTTTCTAATTATATATTTGAGCGGTACGGTAGGAAATATCTGCTTAATAGCAGATGCCAAATCTGTGAGTATAACATCAGCATTCTAAACAAGTGTAAAACAAAATAAAAATAATGTTTTCTCTTCTAATTAGATTTGAATGTAATTTTTTTCTTGTCAACTTACTGAGCTAAAATTTCCAGCATCACCGGTCGTTGCAAACGTATATGTCCTGTCATTTGTTACAATTGAAAAGTGTGTGGGTCGTTTACTCTCAACAGCTTGAATGTCAAGATAATGGAAGTGACTTTCGATCTGTAATAACAATACGATAATTACCACTGAATTGAATTATTTGCTTTCGTAAAAAGTTACCTTAGTGGGTACTTTGGCTATAAGGAGGTAGATTCGAACCGGTGTAAATACCTGTAAAGAAGAAAAAATATATTTTTGTTGGGAACTAGTTAGAGAGCCTGACGACTTTAAAAACGTTTTAAATAAATTGAAAATGTATGCCTCAATTTTTTAGTCACTAAAACAATTACGACAAATGCGGAATTTAGATAACACCCTTTTAAAAAGATCATGGTTCATCACTCAACTTTTAAGTATAGTTGTTTTCGGTAATACTCTTTCTCTTTCCGGGAAGCTACAGTCAAACCTGTTAATCGGACCACTCTATAATCGGACCACCTTCTAATTGGACCACCCTTGGCCAATTTTATTTGGTTTTTCATACAAAATAACCTTTATAAACGTACCACCTCTTAATCGGACCATGGACCACGATCGGAGACTCCAATTGGATATATCAATACTAGATGTACCTCCACAATCGGACCAACCACTGGATAAATCTCCAATATCGGACCAAAACTTCAAATTGATTACTTATTTGAGCAGTACGAGGAAAATTCACCAAACGGACCAACAGACAGGCAACGTCGCATGACATTTTGTTGACTAAAAAAAATCTTAGAAATTTCGTTACTACATTCACTTCAGTTCCGATTAGAGACAATTCTGGAGTTTCTGCGACAAAAAGATGCAAGTGAAGTTAAAGGGAGGATTGATTGAGCCAGTAACCATGACTTTAATTATAGAAATCCTTTGTAAAATATTGAATAATTTTCAAAATTTCGGTGGAACTGAGTGTGGGGACAATTTATAATAAGGAAGCTGGTTAAAAAATTTTTTTTAAAAATTATTTTCTCAATTTTTTTTGTACTTTTCTGGCATCCTTTAGTAATCGGACCACCTGCTAATCGGACCAAATTTGATCGGTCCCATCAGTGGTCCGATTAGACAGGTTTGACTGTATTTGCAAACGACTGGTATTGAGACTATCGCAGTGTATACTGTGAACTCGTTTTGCTGCTTCTTCGAATTTTTTTCAGTCAATGCAATATGGCTTTACGCGGAGAAACAGATGCTTCTTCTTCCTTGCCTCGTTCTTTATACCGCTCCATGGCTTCGCGTTGCTCGACCCGCGGTGTAGGCACATCGCCCGTTTTGGCGATAATATCTCAGCATATTTCTACAGGCAGCTCTATCTTGGATCGTGTCATCGCCGAGACCAATGCGTTGTTATTGCTTTTTCATTTGACACATCCAGGTGTTCTCGGTCTGCCTCTGGCCTTGGGTCCATCAAGTGGAACTTCCATTGATATCGCTTTCTTTGTTGGGTTCTCAGGCGGACGCCGTTGAATATGGCAATACCAATCCATTTGTCGGTCTTCGAGCTTTTCGGTGATTGGTTGGTCTATGGACAAGCTGCCTCGGATGTAGCTACTCTTGATGTGGTCCCTTTTCGTTACACCAACTGACATGCGTAACATTTTCATTTCAGTCGCTGTCATTTCTTTCGCGTAACCTTCATACATGGTCCAGCATTCTGATCCATACATGAGTGCGGGACGTACAACCGTTTTGTACAACTTGCCCTTTAGCTTCAGTGGCATTTTCTTATCGCAGAAAACTCCAGAATTTTCTCGCCACGTCATCCACCCAACCTTTGTGGGATGTTTGATGTCATCATCGCATGTAGCTCCGTTGTTCACCATCGAGCCAAGCTACTTGAACTTGGTACAAGACTTAAGCTGCTCTCCTTTGACGTACATTTCTGGTATCGGTACATCTGGGTCTGAGAATGGGCAGCATAAGAACTCAGTCTTTATTATACTTACCCTCAGTCCATGCTCCTCCAGAATGCCACACCATTTTGTAAGTGCAGCTTGCAAGGCAACGATGTTTGGGCTACTGAGGACTATATCATCGGCGAAAAGAAGAGATATCTCTAGGCCGTCGGAGATACGTGTTAATAAGTAGCACATGATGATGTTGAAGATCAACGGACTCAATACACTGCCCTGGTGTACTCCGACATTCACCGGAAATTCTTCTGATTCACCGGCTGTGCATCTAACCTTAGTCGTAGCTCCATCATACATGTCTCGTATCATCCTGTCATATGCCTCAGGGACATTAAGTGCTCTCAAGGCCAACCATATCAGATCACGAATGCCTTTTCCAAATCGATGAACACAAAGTGCAAGTCTTTTCGTGCTGCTCTATACTTTTCCATTGCAATACGAATGCACTGAATCGCATCGACTGTAGATCGACCTTCAACAAAGCCGCATTTTTGTTTGTCATTCAACCGCACAATCTTTCTCAATCGGTTGCAGACAACTCGCTCGTAGATGTTCAGTGTATGAGGTGTTAACTTTATAGCCCTATAGTTGTTGAGTTTGCGTGAGTCTCCCTTGTTCTTATAGAAAGGAAGAAGAAAACTTTCCCTGAAAGCATCAGGCATCGGTTGCCCACCTTTGATTTTGTTGAAGAGAACTGTGAGCCAACTAAGCCCGACATTTTCCATTTTCAACCAAAATTCCGCGGGGATTTTGTCCGGTCCGACTGCCTTTCCGCGTTTCATCTGATGCATTGCCTCCATCACCTCTTCCTCTGAGATAGGTTAGGTTAGGTTAGGTAGTGGGGCCGCCAGAAGTGAGACCAGCGCACTTAGACCAGTGATAGGTCCATTGTGATACCGCCTATGAGAGCCTTAAAAAAAAATTCAAAAATTTGTTTGGAACCAGCGTGTGCTGGCAATATATTTGTTGATCTGTATTGGACTTACATCTCTGAGATCATCCATATCGTAAAAAGTACCTACTACTAAGAAACCTTAAACGTTTCTCAGCCAAAGCCGAGCATTCACAGAGAAGATGATGCACACTCTCCTCTTCCTCTTCATCCTCACAGCTTCTGCAGTAGTCGTTGTGAGGAATTTTGAGTCTCCTGGCGAGCTCCCCTATAGGACAATGCCCCGTTATAACCCCAACTACACTGCTAATATGCATCCGGTCCAATGACAATAGCTTGGTAGAGCGGATAAAATCTAATTTTGTCCAGATCATCTTCGTTGTAGTACAAGTATTACCATTGATCCATCTTGCGTTGGTTCGGCGCTCAGAATCTGCTGAAATTGCCAATTTGCAGTTGATAATTGGTGGTTTGATGCTTCCGCGGGCGACTTCAACTCTATCAGCTGAAGCACTAGCTAGATGGTCCGCACAGCAGTTGCCTGCAAATCCACAGTGACCCGGTATCCAGCATAGT
Source organism: Microchrysa polita (assembly GCA_949715475.1). Taxonomy (NCBI): domain Eukaryota; kingdom Metazoa; phylum Arthropoda; class Insecta; order Diptera; family Stratiomyidae; genus Microchrysa; species Microchrysa polita. Next base: position 10,571,027 of record OX454420.1, read on the forward strand.
GTTATATTAAAAAAGCGACCCATCTCTTTAAGAACAAGCCGGCACTTTTCAACAGTTCTTGATGTGGTCAGTACCGACTCAAGTGATCGAATAGCAGCCTGACTATCAGTATACAGAGTGACGTCCCTTTCAGTTACGACGTGACTACCCAACCAAATTAGCGATTCCATAATCGCAGAGACTTCCGCTTGGAGGACACTACAGAAATCAGGAAGACGAAGAGACAAACGTATGTCCAGTTGTTCAGAGTAAATTCCAATACCAACTCCTGCGTTGGTCTTTGAACCATCAGTGTAAATATAGATAGCTCCACTTGCCGGGGGCGTATTATAACCCCATTGATCTCTCGACGGAGTCAAGGTATTGTAGTTCTTACCAAATGAATACTTAGGGACAGTGTAATCAGTCTCCAAAGGTAGCGTAAAGTTACCCAATATCGTTGAGTGGCCATAATCTAGTGCTCTCCATAGGCCAGTTTCCCGTAAGCGTAGGGCCGTGTTTGCGGCAAGTCGTTGTCCAAAGAGGTCCAATGGGAGCAGACCCAGCAGCATATCTAATCCGGCTGAAGGGGTGGTGCGAAAGGCTCCTGTTATGACAAGACAAGCCAATCTTTGTACTTTGACAAGCAAATTATAATAGGTGGTTTTGCTAAGTGCCGTCCACCATACACTAACTCCGTATAGTAAGACTGGCCTGACAATAGTTGTATACAACCAAAACACAACTTTTGGTTGTAAGCCCCAGGTTTTTCCGATAGCCTTCCTGCAAGAGTATAGTGCAATGGTGGCCTTGTTCACTCTCTCTTCAATGTTGGGTTTCCATCTTAGATTCTTGTCCAAGATAACACCAAGAAATTTTGCCTTGTCAGCAATCACAAGTTGGGAGTCCCCTAGCAAAGGGGGATTAATAATAGGAATCGTTCGCTTTCTTGTAAAAAGGACAACATCCGTTTTGGCTGGATTGATTCCAACCCCACTGAGACTGAGTTCCTCTGAGATATCTTTAATATTTGTGGTGTTCGGCTCAACATCTCGAAAAGCTGCTCGAGGAAATTCTTCATTTAGAAGTTCGTCAAAATACTCTCGCATCCTGCTACAAATTGCCGTATCGTCAATCAGCAACATTCCTTGCGCGTCCTCCACGTACTTTGGCGCCTGTATTTCTCGAGCGTTCCTTCTCCTTTGGGCTGCGACCCTAAATATCCTGGCGTCCTGCTTAGGTCTCTCGCGCAAAGACGGTCCTTCGGTCGCAGTCTGAGTTTCTAATTCCTGGTAGAATTTCTCAGCTGCCTTCGCCTTTGCTTGAGCTACCAAGCGCTTTATGTTTTTCCGGCATTGCAGATAATTTTCGCGAAGTTGAACCCGTTCGGTTTCACTGCTTGACTCACATTTCGTCCATGCCTTAAATGCGTTCAATTTGGCTTGCACTGCTTCCTTAGTTTCGGTGTTCCACCACCATGTTTCCTTCTTCGTGTGGAGTGGACCTTTCGAAACTCCAAGTGCCTTTTCCGCCTCACCTACTGACATGTCAGCGAAACTATTCCACATTTGCGTTGGACTGCGCTCGGTGCAGTTGGTGTTGTTTTGAAACCACTCCGTCATTTTATCAATGAATGGAGTCACTACAGGTTCAAAGTTGACGTTTGTGAGATTGTGCCACTTGATTTTTTCGACTGGCTTGGGAGTTCTTCTATTTCTTGCTCCTCCTGCTTTCAAAATAAATTCTGACAGGAGCAAACGATGTTGGCTGACGACAGATTCACCCAAGATCACCTTGCAGTCTTTTACCCACCTTCTCATAAAATAGAAGCAGAGGTGGTAATCGATCTGCGTTAAGTGTTTCCTATCTCCGTGTCCACTACTGTAGGTGATCAGGTGCCTCTCGTTTTTCACAAACCATTATATTTAGGATGACCAAACCATGCGATCTGCACATGGTCAGTATAGCTTCACCTTCGTCATTTCTGACCGTTGAAGGGCTACCCTTTCCACCATGGCAATCATCGTAATCATAATTTGATTCACCCACATGGCCATTTAAATCTCCTCCCAAGAATATATCGGAGAAACAGATGCATTCCGATGAATATTGAAGGGACGACGGCGTAACTCTCACTGTAATGAAGGCTTACGAGTATACGCTTCATATGCATACACACAATGGTCGACTGGTCCATCTCAAAGCCTAAGCGCTTTTAACCAAGAAAAAGAGTGCCAAGCGCGCTACTATCCTTCCTGGATGACCGGCCGGCGTCGGTACCAAATGGAAATTGAAGTGGATCTGCCGGAAAGATATTCCGAAATTGACTCCACAAGTTTAGTAATGAAAATAAACACCATTCCTTGGCATACATTTTTTTAAAGGATCTCATCTAAATTCCGCAACTGTTCTGAGCGCTTTAGTGGCAGCAAAAATGTGTAGCATGAATATCGCATTTTTTACGTGCCGGTAGTAATATGCGCCATCCTATAGTAATTTTTAACGATATTGTATCTTGTTGGCAGTTAGTCTTACACTATAACAAAAACTTACCAAAACACGATTTTCTGTTTTGTCGCCTTTTGTCTCCAATTTAACCATATATTTGACCAGTACTTTTGTGTGGCGACCCAAAACGGATTTAACATTATCTGAAAAAAAGAAAGGAAAACAGACGTTATTATATCCACAGCTTTTTACCAAAAATTGTATGAAGTAGCATAGGTGCCTAGCAATTGTCTCTATTTCTATTTTGAAATATTGAACAATACAAAATAGTCTAAGAAAATTGGACCAAAATATGGCCATCGAACGGCAAAAATCCTGAATCAGAAATTTTTTTTTATTATGACTGGGGATGGTCCCGAGATGATGGCATAGAAAGTCCCAGCCGATCGGGGATCCGCAATCTTAAAAAAAGGGGGGAAAGGGGGTCATTTTTTCGTTTTTTTTGCGATTATTTCAAAAACGGCAAGAGATACACAAAAATGATCTGAATTGAAAAAAACTACATAAAATTATGTATGCAATGATATATAACACATTAGAGTTTAATTTTATATTTTGGCGCTAGCCTAACAAAATAAATTAGAATATTTTTATTTTAGACCTTTGCTAAAAGCTCCATAATTTTGAAAGAATGCTAGTTTAGCCGTAATGTATATGTATAAGTATTCACAATAAGTTCAAGATAATTTTAAGGTAAACATTGAGTCGCTGCGGTCAAGGGCCTCCATTACCCCCCCCCCCCCCCCATTTAAATTTGTCAAAACGGCATGTCCATAACCCCCCCCCCCCCCCCAAATTGGAGCAGAGTGCTAAATTTTGGTTTGTTGCGATTGGAGGTCATAGTCACCCCACCCACCAAAAATCAGCTCATTCGGATAAAAACTAAGGGTACCTCCCATACAAAGCGACCCAAGACAACTTTGTTCTAGTACGTAGAACAAACTCCTGATGGGTCACTATGTATGGGAGATACACAGAGAAAAAAAATTAGAATGGTTATCTAATGAAATAGTCGAATTCATCTAAAGTTCGCGTTGATTTTCAGCTTATGATTCTATGTAGTTGAAACAGTTACGAAGATATGGATAATTTTTCTATTCGTCACTAGTTGAAACATCTACTATATTTGCAAATTCAATTAATTCATTTGTAAAGACAGCTATTCATTATCTATAAATTGTTAAATGTTGGATAGCTAAATTGTGTTGAAGAAAAAAGAACGATTGTTTGTAGTTAAATTTTATATTTGAATAGTTCAATCAACAACTTTTGTGGAAGAATTTACTAAACTTTTCCTTCTAATCTTGCGTGGTTAAATGAACGAATTTAATAGTATTTTCAGCTACGACGATTAGAGAAATCAGCTATTTCTTTGGTAAAACTATCTAAATTTAAGTCAACTACTTCACTTTAGATAAAAAGTCTAAACCATTTTTTTCAGTGTACCCTTAGTTTTTATCCGAATGAGCTGATTTTTGGTGGATGGGGTCACTATGACCTCCAATCCCAACGAACCAAAATTTAGCACTCTGCTCCAATTTTATGGAGAGTTATGGATGTGCCGTTTTGAAAAATTTAAATGGGGGTATAACGGGGGTCCTTCACCGCAGCGACTCAATGTTTAAAATGATCTTGAATTTATTGTGAATACTTATACAAAATTTTACGGCTGAACTAGAATTCTTTCAAAAGTTATGGAGCTTTTAAAAAATGCCCAAAATGAAAATATTCTAATTTATGTTCTAGTCTAACGCCGAAATATTCAATTAAACTCTAATGTGTTATATGTATATCATTGCAAAGATAATTTTATGTAGTTTTTTTCGTCCTCAGATAATTCTTCTGTATCTCTTACCGTTTTTGAAATAATCGCAAAAAACCGAAAAAATGCCCCCCGTTCCCCCCTTTTTTTAAGGTTGCGGACCTCCGACCGGTTGGGACTTTTAATGCTTTAATCTATGGACCATTCCCAACCATAATCCAAAAGCAAAGCTTACAAATTAAATACATAAGAGCTGAATTAGCTTAGATATAAAAAAAAATACTTAAGGTGACCAGATCCTGGAATGAATAATTCTGTACAACAAACCAAGCTACATGGAATTAGCTTGTGTTTTGTAAGGAAGGGGAAGGAGTATTAAAGTAGTAGGTGCTTTAATATCATTTCAAGCAGCTAAATAACTCAATTCAAGGCCCATGCTCCCATGCATGAACAATCTACTTTTGTGACACGAATGCAAATTGTAAACACATGAGGATGATAGGACACAATCCAGTGATGTTATTTGGGTGGAAATCAGAGAAAAAAAACTATTTTGCAGAAGCAGGATCCGAAATCACCTTAACCGAATGTCTTGAATAAGAGATATGAAGTTCGAATGGTATTTTCTGCTAGTTCGTTTTTGACATAATTCGATTAAATTTTATCGGTTCACCGTTCGCATCAATTATATCAGCTCTTCGCCAAATACTGTCTGAAGATAATATGATAAAAATGCATATTTCTCTGAATTATTTGCAGGCTCTGCAAAGTTAAAACAAAGCAAAGCTGACGATTCAAGCGTTCGCTTGAAATTCGAATTCCTTTCAACTTTATGTGGCTCGTCCTGATATATTTCGAATACATACTATTGACTTACCGCTCGCGGTTAGATGCATGGTAAAAAGCTTTTTGAAATTTCGAAGGATGGTCTGTCTGATGTTTAGAGCGTCTGCCAAGGGAAGGCATAAATGACATAACCTGCATTGGAACAACCTACATTTAACCTACTCTACGCTTGCCTTTGCAGGTTTTTGTCAAATTTTGCGAAGCAAATGCTGTTAAACAAGCTAAACTCGTATAATCTTAGGTGGTTCTCTTGCTTGCCTATTTGGAGCGCCGCTGAAAGACTGACTTATTTTGCATCAATTCTAAACTGCTTCACAGGGAAAACAAGTAGAAAAATATTAGCTTTCATAAATTTCTTAGTTCTTTCATAAATTTCTTAACATTGATTTTATTTTGTTGTTAACCTTATTCAAGCTCCCCGCCAAATAGCGTTGAAAAAAATTTGCTCCACCACCATCATTGAGACAAGATGCGAGTATTTTGGCGGGAATGTATTTATATCAATCCTTTTTGCGGCTGATGACTTTTTCTTTGGCGGGAACCTTTTACAACACAGTTGTTTTTGTGAAATATCATATCTTTTTGTTTTCGATTTACAAAATTCGTAAATATATTATGAAGACGGTATTCATTGCCCTATTGTCACGGATTTGTTTGAGAACAATAATTATAAGAATGATAAACCCCTTGCTAACCTGTCTCCCTGGTCCCCTTGGTAACCTTGCTCGCCTTGGTAATCTTAGTAACCATAGTACACTTGACTACTTTGGTGATCTTGCAAACCCTTAGTAACCTTGGTAACCCCGATGGCCTTGGTAGCCCTAGTAACCTCGCTAACCTTGGTATCTTTATACATAACATTAAACTTAATGATAACCCTAACTTTGACCATAACCCTGGCCTATACCTAAACCTCAAACTCAGACTCAACCTTAACCCAAACCCTATCCTTACATTTAACCCTAATAATAACGTTAACTGCGATGTAACAATAACTTTAACCCTATCCGTTACCCTAAACTTGATTTTGACTTTAACACCTTAGCCCTAAATTGAGTCTAAACCTTTACTTCATCTCTATCACATTCATCCTAATCTTAAATCTTAATTTTTAATGTAACCATTAAGCCTCACTGGGTACTCAATATGTGATTCAAATCACATCCATATTTCCTAAGTTCCACATTGCGCCTAAGAAACATAGAGAAAGACATGTACATGTGAAAATATCCTTTTATCCCTCATCAAAGATCCCGAAAACCTGTTGAGTTCTGACGAGCATTGCTTTTACAACAATAAAGTGGTTTCATGACCAAGAATCAGGGATAGCTATGAAATTCACTATATAACTAACAGTACCTTTTTGCCTACCACAACAGGATCAAACCGGGTGGAATTACAAGAATAAATCTACATGCCAAATTTTGTTCAAATTAACTCATCAGAATTCCTTGAAAAATCGATTTTTCATATGCCATCATCACGTAACTCTGGTTTGAACACAACAGAATACACCGTCTTGACAAAACCGATTTGGTGTCCCAGCGCCATATTTAAGCTTCCACCAAACCAGCGCAGAACGGTAGCGGTACGTGTCAGAATGTATGAAATAGTTTCCGCCGCGGTACACCACGGAGTACTTGTCAATTCTTGTGGTGTGTGTGTTGTGTGTACCGCGTAGCGCTACCGCGCTGATTTGGTGGAAGCTTTAGGATCATCGGGATGAATGAAACAGTGCGTATGCTCATCCAATATTAAACTAATATGTACGTACTCGTATATATGAGACGAACCAAAACAGGAACTTTGACCCGCCCCCTCTCTTGCAGACGATCTAAAACTGAAAATTTTAGATACAAAAGATTGTTCGGTCCTACCAATTATACTATACTATACGATTCTTTTCTAGGCTTTTTTCGGGCCTATCCCCGACTTTTGCAAAATGCTTCCTTTAAAACATATAAAAAGATTTAAGCGAGAAACTCTATGTATTTTTTCACATTTTCCGCTGTATCTTTTTTTCTACTTCACGGATCGAAGCAAACGATAGCCTATGCACACCTTCACGACAGACTCTATCAATGGGAAAAGAGACCAAATCCCGAAATGCCCTCTGCAAGGCTGTAGCCCTGTCAATGAACGACAAGAACAACAAGAACAACGAGAACGACGAGAACAAGATTTTTGAAAAAATGCGATTTTCAAACTCTTATATCTCCGGTGTTTCTTATCGTATCATCTTGAAATTTTCTACACTTCGTAAGACGGCGCGAGCGACAACGCTTACCGAATTTGAAAACTCAGGACCAACCAGGGTCCGAGCTACAGAGGTCCGAAAACCCGTACTTGTTCCGTCGTGTAAACATAGTCTTAGTCGCTCCTCACTTTTTATTTGTTCAAATTTCTTCGTTTTTCTTTGGCGTGCGGGACGCTCCCGCGTCCCTAGATTGTGCTGGAGTATAAAGGTGCTCCGTGGCCGTGTAGTGCAGTCAAAATATCCCAATTCAGGCCTCCAAATAGAAAAAAATAGAGTAAGGCTAATTTTTGTTGTTTTTGAATCAGTGTGTTCCCAGGAATCTACAACTGATTTTGCTAAAAAAAATTTTGATCGGAAAGGTCCCAAAAAGGACAAAAAAGGATACTCTTTAATCCTTGACCGGAGGTCGGCATGCAGGGTATCATATCAAAGGCGACGTCGAGTACATTACATATCCGGTGTTTGTTTCCTGTTTCAAGGACCTTCAAAGGAATAAAATGAGCTTAAATGGAAAATTTTCGAGTTTCCCGTGTTTCTTTCCAAAGCCATAACTACGAGAATAATTCAAGTTGTCCCCACTTTTATCACTTTTCAGAAGCTATAGTAGCTGGAGATTCTACCATTAAATTTGCTATGAAAAAAGTTTATCGAGAAGCTCTGAAAAAGGACATAAAAGGACACTAATTTCACACCTTGATCGAACGTGGGCATGTGGGGTGTTATATCAAAGAGGACGTCGAGTGCATTGCATATCCGGTGCTTGTTTCCTGTCTCAAGGACACTAAATGGAATAAGTCGGGCTTAAATGGAAAATTACGGCTTTAGAAAGATACAGATACGGGAAAGACAAACATTTTTAAGTTGAGTCCAATTTTCTCCTTTGAGGGTCCTTGCAACAAGTAACAAATGCCGGATATGGAATGTACTTGACATCCTCTTTCATATGACACCCCACATGCCCACGTGCGACTAAGGTGTGCAATTAGTATCCTTTAATGTGCTTTTTCAGAGCTTTCCGATCAACTTTTTTCTTAGCAAATTTAATGGTAGAATCTTCAGCTATTATAGATTTTGAAAAGTGATAAAAGTAGTGACAACTTGAATTATTATCGTAGTTATGGCTTTGGAAAGATACACGGGAAACGCGAAAATTTTCCATTTAAGCTCGATTTATTCCGTTGAGGGTCCTTGAAACAGGAAAAAACAACGGATATATAATGTACTCGACGTCCCCTTTCATATGATACCCCGCATGGCCACCTCCGGTCAAGGATTAAAGAGTATCCTTTTTTATCCTTTTTGGGACCTTTCCGATCAAAATTGTTTTTAGCAAAATCAGTGGTAGATTCCTGGGAGCCCACTGATTCAAAAACAACAAAAATTAGCCTTACTCTCTTTTTTTCTATTTGAAATGCTAATATGACTGCACTAGTGATCGTTCGGTCGCCACTCTGTGAAATAGACACTCATAGAGAAACGAGTTTCCGAACTCGGCACGACTCGCCGCAAGTTTATTATTCAGAAGAAGACGATAAGAAATATTCTTATCGTAGTATAATAAACTAACAATGCGACTAGGAAGTGGTACGGCTGACAACCATATCACACTCCGAATTCAGTTGGCTTTGTAACGTTGATGACTACACACGGTAGTCATCAACGCACCATGCTCCACTAGGAGTTACGGTAATCAAGAGAGATAAAGATGTATTCTGGAGTAGTTTTACATAACTTCCTTATACACATTGCCCACCCGATAAACTTCAATTAGCCGAATCTCTTTGCGGACGAATCTCTTCATTATGACTTCAGTGTGCGTGGCTTATTTTAATAAATGCGTCATCTCGAGAATTGATAGATAGATAGAGAATAATGTCAGAGCTGGTTAATTCGGGGGAACCTAGCCAAATACTTCTGTTATCATGTCCCGAAACAAATTAGTTGACTGTTATTGCGGCTCTGGCAATGTGTACTGTCGTCCCATCCCTCATCTTGCGGAATCTCAAACTACCCTAAAATTGCCTTTTCAATGGTAGATGAAATGAATGCATCCCTCCGCGAGGAGATCAGGCAAATTGATGTTAATTACTGGCGAAGGTGGATGGAAGTTATCAAAAACATCGAAAAAAAATATTTTCTCACAACAATTTTTTTTTCAAACGCTTTGATGTGCTCGTTGTTTATGCGACTCCTTATTTCTAATTTCATATGAATTTCTCCGGTGGTTCAATATTTTTTAATAGGACCTGCTCTCCTAATCAAAAATGTTAAAACTTCATGTTCCAAAAATCAAATTGCAGCATATCGCATATAAGTGCAATAATAAAATTACGTGCTATAATTTCGCCCTCTATTTGAAAATAAGGCAAGAACTAGGGAAGATCCAAGCAGGTCCTTGATTTTGGCGAAGGGAAAGAGCAACTAAATGCTTAATTGCATATCATTCTGCACTAAACGAAATCAAGTAGGCTTAAGCATATAATAATATCTATTATGAAATATATGACTATGTAATGGAGGCCTAATGCTATAATCAGAGCGTTAGGTTGTAGATAGGGAAATCCGGGAAATCCTCTTTAGACTATAGTTTTGAGCATCAGAACATCGGGGGCTAGTACCCCAGCACTTTCACTACAAATTTGTGAGTAGAATACCGGCCTTGTTGTTGCTATCTAAAGACGCAACTGGATAGTGGGAACCCCCGAAATTGTACCACTACTTTCCGCTGTAAAAAAAATACATAGAAAGTCATGCCCTATTTTCTCGACTGTACATACATATTCGCTGTTTTTATGCACAAACATTTACGATTCGTGCTATGTACTAATACACTCATATGACTAATTGAAAACATAGAAAAAATTTGTGGTATCATTCAGATAAGATTCTCAATAATGTCTGATAAAGCTATAAAAAGCCGAACAAGCTGAATTCAATTTTTTATGTATGTAAACATTTCATCATAGCTTTATGAATCAATGAGAAATTTTATGTGAACAATTTTCATTTTGGTATAATATCCTTGAGTATTAAAAAAATTGTTTTTAACCTTTCGGCAGTTTGGCAAGAAACTGCCTATGGAAACCATTAAACATTTTTTATATCGCAAATTCTTGGGGAAATAAGCTACATATATGTACGCTCATTTCAGAAGCTTTATCAGAAATAATCAGTGCCGATACATCAATTTCCGATTAATTAATTGCTTACTTGCGTTCACATGTTTTTGCTGACTTGCAAATGCATTTTAAAATATACACACGGGGAAAATAAGTTAAAAACGCTGAACTTTGGAACTGACTAAATAAATGGACAAAAGACTTAGAATCTCCTCACACGGAGAAACGAGGACTTGATTGAGCCTATGACAAGACTCGATTGTGTAATCAAAAACTAAAAATCCTAGCAGTATTTAGTCCTTGAATATCCGAGACTGTAATCTCTCTCAATCTGGCCTCCTAGTCTGCGAGTTGTCTAACTTTACGGTCACTTAGGCTAAATTACCTCCAAGCAAGGACAAACTTAGTTAAAACTTAATATGAAGAGTATAGTCGACGCAACCCATTGGTTAGGCGATGATATTGCCAAATCGGATCGCCTAACTTTTGAGTCTCCTATATTTTAGTCTTCCCGAGTGAGGAGAGCTAAAATTGCTAAGATGTGTTACTGATTCATCTTTTATCCCATTTATGAATAATTCACACAAACATTTATATTAAAGCTCCTCGGTTTCGTGTTTCCCTATTCACACCAAATACATTGTAAATATTTGAATTATTATACACACACACTGTAAAAAATGAATGATATAACCTGAATCTCCTTCTTCGCCTAATTGGATTTGAATTATTGCAGCAATATACTCGTCAATGTATTTCATCATTTCGTCGGTATACATTTTGATAAGAATATTTCCAAATTGAAAACGTCCAATAAATTTTCACTAAATTAGTCACAAATTATTGCCGGTATCCTGCGCGAATAACACAATCGTCTACGAAAATATTTTCGCGACATTTCCGCGCAATATTTAAAAAGTTACTAAATGAAACTAAGACGAAACGTAGTGGGGTTGTTATAGTTAATATCTTATCAGAGAATTGAGGCATAGGCATTCATTCGTACATTTGTGTTTTTTTATTTCGATAACATCCCAGTAGAAAAATTGTTGATTATTCCTATTTCAGAGCTTTGAGGACGAAGAGATAATTTTATTGATTCAGCCACAGGAATGCTAACTGACTAATACGTTTCCTGGACAGGTTAAAACGTTGCGTTTTTTCAACATGGAATATTGTATAATTTCTACTTGATGACAAGGGACTGAAAAAAGTACAACAGAAGCAAGGGAAGGATTGAACAACTAACAAAAACTTTAGACTTGACCAATGACCAATAACGACGTTTTAAACTTAGCAAAATGTGATGTCACTAATTAATCAGTTATTTGCTGTTTCATAGCAACAAAGGTTTTTATGGAATTGGATACATTTATAAAGTTGTATCTACACTGGCTGCCAATTGGCAATGTCAAATAGCAGTTGTCATCGCATCTACACAGACTGCCTCTTATCCTAGGTGCAGATGTGAATGGAACTTAACTTCTTTGGTTCAGCAAAGTACGCTGATACAGCGCTGCGTAACCGCGGAATTAGAGAGGACCTGATTGGACTGATAGCCTTTTGTCAAATTGTATGTCCGTCCCGTCTTAAGTGTATACGTTCCAATCGCCCAGAGGTTGTAGTAATATTGGCATTATGTGTGCGCTATCATACTGATCTGCCCGACTATAGTGCCGCCCACCGGCGGGCTATTTTTTATATCGAGTAGTGCGATCTTTGAGCAGGTATTAATAGAAGAAGAGGGCGAAAGTCACGAATTCCATACAAAGTGGCAGCTCAAAAATGTGCCGAGAATCTAATACATGGGAGAGCAAGCATCTAACAGTAAAGTAGTAATTGTGTCAAAAATTCGTGCGCGCTTGGTTGAATTCTTCTTCTTCTTCATTCTCTTTGTCTTTAAAAGTGGGTTGTCAAAGCATGGAACTTTGTTTGAATCGAGATGTACTGTTACTCTACTTGTGTCAAATCGCTTTGCTTCAACAGAGTTGTTATTGTATTTTTCTCTCCCATGAATTTGCGCTTTCGGCACACTTTTTAAGCGATGTTTCCTCTCCTTCTATTAATACCTGCTCGAAGAGTGCGATATGATGGTAAAGTACAAAGCTCATTGGCAACGCTTTGTCAGTGCGTCTTCCAACGATCCTGGGGGTAACACCTATAGGGTCTGTCGGGAAAGAAGGCGGCCTACGCGTACGCGGTCCTGGAAGAAATCTGTGAGTGTACTCCCTGACAGCTTAATTCCTGAGTCTAGAGTCTGGCGAGACTGCATTGCTAAGTTGAGCTGCAGGAAGTCGCCTGGGTTGGATGCGATGACAGACGGGATGTGCAAGCATATTTGGCATATCGTCCCATAATATCTGAAGTGTCTCTTCGCAAATTGCTTCCGAACACGTCTTTTCCCGACAAGTTGGAGGTCTGCATGGTTGTACCGCTGAAGAATCCTGACAAAGATAAGTCCAATCCTCAATCATATCAGGGCATTCTTTGAAAGGGATTCTTGCCAGCAGGATGGAGGAAGGACTGTCGGTCAGATGTCTGACAGTCAGTATGGTTTTCGTGCTGGCACATGTACTGATGATGCGTGGCTCTTCAACAGATGATAGTCAGTATCCCGCAGTGTGTCTCAACACGTCCTTGCGCTCTTTAATGAGTTCAAGGGTGCTTTTGATAAGTATGAGGGAGAGGATGAACTTTAGCTTCCACTTCATATTGTCACCATATATATCAGTAGCTCTTATGGACAATGCCCTTACCACTGGTAACATCTAACCAACAACATGAGCAATGGTACAATAGACCAGTGGTTCCCAAACATTTTGAATACGCGGAACCCCTGAGATCGTCGAATTCGTTCGCGGAACCCCAAAAATGGGTCGTTAAGACAAGACGAGTTGATAGACAAGACAAAACGTTCATCGTAATTATACAAGGAAAAAATGTGTTATTAGAAAAAAGTATCAATATTTAGTTGAAGTACGCTGTTATTAAAAAAATGGAGCAATTTACTGTGAAACATGTGCCTGTTGATTTTTAACATATTTCAGTGAAATTAGGCCGAATATATGACAGAACCACACGTATATACTCCTCAAAGTTCCTGAGGCTGTCACTTTTTGATGTTTTTATATTGAGCATAGTTGAAAATCTGATTTCACATAAATATGAAGTTGAAAACAATAGCAGGATATTTACACCTTTTTTTTTGACAAAACAGGGTATCTTTCCTTGACGGATATCGAAAATTCTTCAGTCGAACATTCTGCAAATTTTAATCTTAAACCTCAATCAGAGGAAAGCGACGTTAATTCTTCTTCTTCCGGCAAGGTGAAATTTGAAATATTGCATGCCACAAAGAGATTTCTTATCCAATCAAACTGCTGTGTGTTTAACAAGGGGAAATATTTTTCAACCGTTTTAGGTTTCCAAATGCTCGACTATTAGATTTTGGATTTTATCACTTGCGGTATTGAGGGATGGAAACATTTCCAGGTTTCCGTCTGCAATATGCCTTTCATGGCACTTATTTTATCAGTATACGTCAAAATATTTTCGTCCTTACCTTGAATTGACCGACGTGAATAAATAAAAAATGTCTGTGAAATATGCCAAACTGGAGCGCTAACTTTCACCCCGAAAGGTATGCTATGAAACTCTCTAACAGAACGAGCAAGTAAACTATGTACAACGGTTTTTCTATAGTGTGTCGGTGTACTATTACGTCTATCATGTATTTATTCACAAATTCCTTAAAACTGCCAAATCCAGTTAATGCGAAAACTGATGGCAATAATTTCAGAATTTGTTTGTGTTTACAGTATGATTGAAATTTTCATATTTTCACAATTTTTTCGCGGAACCCCTGGGCTGGTCTCGCGGATCCCCAGGGTTCCGCGGAACCCCCTTTGGGAAGCATTGCAATAGACCACCGGTCGCAGTACCTTGGGCAACTTTGTTGCCCATGCCCCCCACAAATTTAAATCTAATCTGCCCCCTAGTTCTTAGTTATCCCCGAGAGTGTCTCTGAGAAATCCCGGCTTCATTTGGTAGCTAGATACGCTAAGTAAGGTCGTGATGCCAGTTGTTTGACAACAATTTAAATATTTAGCCCAAGAAAAAGCATTCATGCGTCGTCTTATCATCAGCATGCGACAATGACGAGCATTTTCAAGTGAACGGGTTCGCAAATCCGCTCTGTGGCTCATTTGCTTGAGTCGCACTCTATGATGCTAGTAATCTAGAGGTGTGGAGATCGAATATCGGCGTGGCCCGAAAATTTCCGTACATGTGCGGATAGGAAATATATAGTGCTTCCAAAGGAATGATATGCAATGTAACGTTGACTCGAAATTGCCTATAAACGGCTGAGTTAACGCACCATGGCCCCACATGGGGCTTTACGGTACTGAGAAGAAGGGTTCGCAGAATTTGAATTTGCGCCCGCAATACGAGGGTTTTTTTTTAGATTTGGGATACATACATAGTGAATAATTTCGCACATAATATTTTATAGGTAATAAATAAGAATTAAGTATGCACAATACATATTAATGAAATGCTTCTTGTAAATCTATTTTTGGATTGGTCTAAATAAAAGCGTTCCAGAATGAAAGGCGTTAGTTAATTAGACCAATTCAAAAATAGATTTACTATGTATCATGGCTACACATATTAACTGAATTTATTAGCTGTAACTCCGTTACCATTACTCCAAACTGCAACTGATATGAAATGTACCCATCGAGTTCTTTGATGTAAGTACCCACACATCCATGTCCTAAAAAAACTAAAAAAGTCGACTTTTTCAAATCTCCGGGACACCCTGTTAGCTTTGTCCTACCAACGTCTTAGTATTTCGTGCTAAAGACTGTTACCATTCTACACATTCCTAACAAATTTCATTACGATCGGTTAAGCCGTTCGCGAGTTATTTAGTGACATTCCTGCGGGGGAAATCCAGAGATTGGCCTTCCACTGCAGAACCAACGGTAAAGGCCTGTTGCTAGGCTGTGACGCCAACGCCCACCATACACTCTGGGGTAGCACGGACACTAACAGAAGAGGTGAGTACCTACTTGAACTAATTACTTCACTTGACCTATGTATTCTCAACCGAGGATGTCAGCCTACATTTGTAACCAGAGTAAGGCAAGAAGTACTTGACCTTACTCTGTGTAATAACTCAATAGCGGAACGAATTCGTTCCTGGCATGTGTCGGATGAGCCCTCCTTATCTGATCACATGCACATACGCTTTGACTTAAGCTTTGCGGTTGCTGCAGGAATCGAGCGAAGAGTTCCTCAAAACACTAACTGGCCGGGATATACCGAGTCGTTGGGGGAGCATCTGCAGCAAATCGACAAAAGGGTCACAGGGTGGTTGAGTCTAGAAAGACTCGTGGACGAGACCACCAGGGCAATTCTGTCCTCCTATGAAGAAAACTGCCCCGTGCGGGTCTTCAAAGAAAATAAGTGTGTTCCGTGGTGGAATCATGAGATAGCTTGCCTCAGGAAAAAAGTGAGGAAGCTGTTCAACAGGGCCAAGCGCAACGGGGACTGGGCTCTGTATAGATCCACCCTCACGGAATACAACAAAAAGATCAGGGACGCTAAAAGGCAAAGTTGGGCTAACTTTTGCGACAGCGTCAACAATACCACCAAAGCAGCTAGACTGCACAAAATTATGGCAAAAAATGGTTGCAGCACTATTAGCACTCTGAAGGGTGCAAATGGGGACATAACGAGGGATGCCGAAAGCACAGGCATGCTGCTTTTAGCAACCCATTTCCCCAGCTGCAGACTGGACTATAACGTGAATGATGGTCACAGTTGCATGAATCCGCCTAATAGGGCAAACAGATCTGCCTGGGCAGCAGCAAAAGATATCTTCACGTAAGGCAGGGTTAGGTGGGCAATTGGGACATTCGATCTATTTAAGTCGCCCAGCATGGATGGAATCTTTCCGGCGCTCCTACAAAGAGGCCAAAGCGAGCTGATACCATTCATGGTTAGTATCTATAGAAGTAGTTATGCTTTGGGATATATTCCGACATACTGGAGATCAGTTAGGGTAGTCTTCATCCCCAAAGTGGGTAAAAGACCGGCGGACGATCCTAAGTCGTACCGCCCCATCAGCCTTACATCCTTTCTCATGAAAGCTATGGAAAAGATACTGGACTCTCACATCAGAGGCACACTTCTTAAGACACGGCCGCTGCACCCAAAACAATACGCCTACCAACCGGGTAAATCCACGGAATCGGCACTTCAGAGCTTGGTAGAAGAGATCGAGGTAGCCATGTCCAATAAGGGAACAGCACTATGTGCATTCCTTGACATAGAAGGCGCCTTCGATAACACCTCCTTAAAATCCATAGAAACGGCACTACGAGCCAAAGGAGCCGACAATACGATCATTACCTGGGTGCAGCGTATGCTTTCGTCAAGAATTATTTTTACTAGTATAGGCAGTACTACCCTTTCTGCTTTAGCCACTCGTGGCTGCCCCCAAGGAGGGGTACTATCCCCCCTCCTGTGGTGTCTGGTAGTTGATGGATTGATCTGGAGACTTAGCTCAGCTAGGTTCTCCACACAGGGGTATGCGGTTAAGGGCAAATTCGAGGAGGTCCTACCGGATGTCCTGCAGAGTGCTCTGCATATAGTCCAGGAGTGGTGCACAGCAAACGGGCTGCGCGTCAATCCAACATAGGCCGCCGTGATACCATTCAGTAAGAAAGGGAATCTCCAAACACTGGAGTGTCCCTCCATGTATAATGCACGGCTAACAATGCCGGAAACTGTCAAGTACTTGGGGGTCACACTTGACAAGAAACTGCTATGGAAAAAACATCTTAGTCTGGTAGCAGCGAAAGCAGTTAAAGCCTTGTGGATCAGCAGAAGCTATGCGGGGAAGGCATGGGGTATTAAGCCTTACATAGTTCTGTGGATCTAGAAGACAATTGTTAGACCTATTGTGGAATATGGGGCGGTCGTGTGGTGGAGAAGAGCAACCACCATAGACGGAAGACGGTGTCTCGAGAAAGTTCAGAGGCTGGCCTGTCTTGCTGTCCTTGGGGCCTTCTTTTCGAGCCCCACTTTTGCCCTGGAGGTCCTGCTAAACTTGCCACCTCTCCACATACACATCGAGGCAGTGGCAAGATTAGCTGTCATTAGGCTCGTAGCATGTGATGCGGCGTCTCCACTGAACTCAGTTCAACAAGGATGGTTAAGTAACAACAGATTACTGGATATGCCATCAGACCATCTGGTCAAAACTCTCCGTTTTGACCCTTCTTATAGTGCAGAGATATGAGAAAGGGTGGACTGGACTGACATATTCAGATCACTCCACCCTAGCACCATCAAATTTTACACGGACGGCTCCAAGACCGATACAGGATTTAGAGCTGGAATAACTGGCCCGAACACTAATATCTTTATTCCTATGGGAATACATCCGACCGTGTTTCAGGCGGAAATGCACGCAATCGAAGTGTGTGCAAGATTATGCCTTGACAAAGGTTACACCAACAGGAAAATAGCAATATTCACTGACAGCCAAGCAGCAATAAAAGCGCTGACGAGCTGTACTGTCACATCTAAGCTCGTGTGGGTTTGTCAGGAAATCCTCCAGCAGGTGGGCATTCTCAACAATCTCACCCTTTTCTGGGTTCCTGGGCACTCGGGGTTTTACGGCAAAGAGAAGGCCGACGAGCTCGCAAGAAGAGCATCTACCACTCCCTTCTATGGCCCAGAACCTTACTTGGGTTACCACTCTGTATCTGCAGAAATGTGACTAGTGAGTGGGAAAAAGCCAAAGCCACCACACACTGGGAAGCTCTTCCAGGGCTTAGGCAGTCAAAACTCTTTGTCGCTAACTACTCACCCAATCGTACCCTTGGTCTGATGAAATTGAGCAGAAACAGGGTTAGGATCATATGCGGGCTCCTTACGGGGCATTGCCGTTTAAACGGTCATTTAAAGCGCTTGCGCATTGTTACCGACGCCAGCTGTCGCTTCTGTGAGGCTGACGACGAAACTGCTTCTCACATCCTATGTGAATGTGAGAGGCTAGCTAGGCGCCGATTGGAGTATTTCGGTATCGCTTTTCCCTTGGAAGAGGATATCGCCACTATCAATATGGCCCAGCTGAATCGATTTATCGAAGGCAGTCGATTAGATGAGTTCATCTAATCCATAGTAGGGGCAATGGTACAATAGACCACCGGTCGCAGTGCCTAGGGCAACTCTTGTTGCCTGTGCCCTCAGTAAATCTAATCTATTTAGTGAACAAATTTTCAAATGCCCGGGACACCCTGTTATCTTTGCCATACCAACTTTTAAGTATTTCGTGCCAAAGACTGTTACCATTCTACACATTCCTACCAAATTTCATGACGCTCGGCTAAGCCGTTCGCGAGTTATTTAGTGAACAGACGGACGGACAGACGGACGGACAAAATCGATTTCATAAGGGTTTTTTGAAAAATCTAAAAAACCCTAAAAATGACGGGAAACTGCCAATCAGCACTACCAATGGGCAGACATTGATAAATTGTAAATGAAAAATCCCGGCGACAGTGGCTGATTGATATCTTCTTCTTTATGGCACGATAGCCCGACGTCGGGTCTCGTCCGCCTGTATGGTTGACCTCAAATTGTCGCGGTCACGCGACCTTGTCCTGCAGTTCTGGAAGCCCAACATCTGATGGGCGTCCTTACCTACTGATTGCTCCCATCGAGCTCTCGGTTGTCCACGTAATCTAGCTCCGTCCACTCGTTGCGCGTTTATCACCTTTATGCGATCGTCGTTCATCCTCTGTACATGGCTGATTAATATGTATCCCCGCAATTCCCAGGAATCTTGGTATACCTTCATCCATTTGTTCAAGTTGAACCCAACAAATACTAAATTGAATTGTGTTTGTTAGTTCTTAGTGGAAAATCGTCTATTCACCGACTTCGATTGATTCTGGGAGTTCTGTGTATGTCTTTCAGGTGCCCCCTTAGGTGCCAGAACTTAGGGTTAATGTCTCTTGCGGCTAATGACTTACTAGCAAGTGTATATAATTTGGCAGTAGGTTTGGGAAGTCAGCCACATAAGGTAACAGGGAGGCGCATATTAACCAATGCGGGTTGCAATCGATGAGATACCTGAAGAGATGCCTATAATTGTGCAGAATCCGTCGAAACCGGTAATATTAGACAAAGCTCTAATCTGAATATCGATAAGAAAAAATACAATCTTAATCTTAGCCAATTGTTGTAGTTGTTATCTGGTAAACACAATCGCTGCATAATCATTTCGCGGAAATCTGCCATTAGTAGATTAGATAAGATGCGTCTTAATTGGCGTCTACTTCTGAACGTGTGTAACGCGTAAAAAAAATCTTTCCAGCTCTGTTTGGATAATGACTACACCCCAATGAAAACAAAGTGCATCACTTTGCAATTTGAACGTCAATTATGACTAATTACTCGTAAAAACTACAATTGCGGCACGCCTAAATTCAATGTGCTAAATGGGGGCTGGGCGGCTGCCATCGGATGTCTGTCAACAATTCAATCTAAAACGCCGCCTAAGGCCACACTCACTGCTCGCGGGGTGGCTCTTTGACACTCGCTATATTCTTGTAAACACCCAAAGCCAGCCCGCATCCAATGTTTTCACATCACTTACCGTTCAAATCTTTCGTAAGCTGTGATCTCGTCGACATTTTGACCGTTCCGACACCCGGTTATTCCCTTCTCGATGAAAAATCACACTTTTCTCCAGGAAAAAAGATTGGCCGATGACGACGGGTAGCACTCGAGATTCTTCTCACCCTGTTTCCCTGCGGACAACGAGCTGCCGAGTCGTCGTCCCGTCCGTACTGTCTGTACGGATGACACCAAAAACACCCAGACAGCACACAAAACACGAAAATATACACTTCACACTCACTTCAGCAGCTTCTTGGCACTTCACACTCGCCACAAACAAGACAAATCACTCATCCACTTTTATTGCAAGGTGCACACACTTTTCTCACCGCAATCTCATTGTCGATTTCGTGCGAACAATTTCGCGAAATTTGTCAGATTTTCGGACATTTTTGCGCGATTAAAATGATGAAAACTCAAGAAATTCAGCCACAGCGATACAACGGCAACCGTCAGGGCGAGGAAAATCGGAAAACTCAAAACTGCATCCACGCACACTTATGTACAGTACGAGAGAGAGAGAGAATTTCCAGCGATTTTCTCTGATTTTTTGTATACGCAACGCACGGCCACAGATCAGATATACATAGATCAGGAACTTAGAACAAAATAATTTTGCCAGAGGGAAACCACTACAAATAAATAATGTGAGACGAATAGAATTTCCATTAAACTGCCCATTGTATTGAGAAAGACAGCTATAGCTAATTTTTGTTTACCAGAGAGTCATAAAGTTTTACTTTTAAGTGTATGCGTGGTCGAAAACATTAATTGCAGTCGTGTGCGTTAACTTTTTCAATGAATTGCATTAGTGTGTAAATTTTCGTCGACATTTAGAGTTGCCGTGTAATATCAATTCCCTGACCGCAAATGGATTATCGTCAACACATAACATCAAATCATACTTCTTTACGTACAATAAATCGATTCACAATTTAAGAATCTTTTTCAATATAACTACCACTCTAAATAACACTTTTCAATTAACATTTTTAATAATTTGCGCACTACGCTATTGTACATACCGAAATGGTAACACCGAAAACGAAACGAAAATGACACAAGCCCCGCCCCGGTGCCATTTTCGTTTAAAAACAATGGATGCTTGGTGTTACCATTTTTAGATTATTATTTTATTATTTAGAGTGGTTGTTATATAGAAAAGCGTTCTTAAATTGTCGATAATCGTTTTATTGTACGTAAAATAGTATGATTTGATGTTATGTGTTGAAGACAATCCATTTGTGGTCAGGAAAATGATATTACACGGCAACTCTAATGTAGACGAAAATTTACACGACCATTTCGTGAACAATACGACATTTTGCATGCATTTTTTTATGTTCACTTGCGTGAAGATCCACTTGGAGACGAAAAATGTTGATAGTTTGTGTTTTTTACATAATTTTCTATAATACGTTAATATAACGAATATGATCTTCATCCTCAATAAACAAATATGAAGTGCTTGTTCACGGGGCATTTCCAGTTTTAGATGGAGACTCCACCCATCTCGACCCAGTACTGAAAACGGTCAATTTGTATGCCTGTAGCGGGAGAGTGGAGGTGGACTATTTAGGAGGAGTTTTTTTTTTTTTACATTTAAGAAAGAGATCGAATCGTTAAGCTAGTTAGTCTATTCATTCTTATGGATTTAAATGATGCTAAGGGGAAGGCTTCGATTATTCAGTATCTTCCTGTATGTACACGTTACTTACAGTACACACTCAAAGGTAAAATGTTTTCCAGCCGATTTTAATTTTGTATGGAGTTCCAACTCTATTCCTACTCTATGGCACGGCCGCGCTGATTAGTCACGCGCATATAGGAATGGAAAGAAATGGAGCAGCCGGCATTTGAAGAATGAAGCCTGTAATCAGCTGTTAAACAGCAGAATATGTTCTGTCAAACAGACTAGCACGAATCGCCAGTGAGGTCGTGTGGAGAAGTTCAATAAATCAAATTAATTTATAACACTCGGCCATAATCAGTATAAAGACTACAAATGGTTATCAGTTGCTTCTATAGAAATGTTAAGTCTAGCGACGTTTTTTTCGTATCGCGTGTAAATCTGACTCGAAAAAAACGATCGCGGGTAACATCCCGGTTAAGACCAAACAGCTGACATTTGACACTTTTTGCGCATCTTTGACTCACCTTTGTCAGCTTATTTTTTAGATGTGGTGGATTTTATCACAAAAGATGATTATTTCTTTGCAAAATCTTTTCTCCTGATGAGAAAAACTCTCACATTTGGTTTGAAAAAACAAATTCCCTCATATTTCCCCTATGCGTCCGCCATCTACATTTGAGCTCTATCCCGTGTAGGGTAGTTGCACGGGTTAACTTTACCTGGGTAAGTGTCATTTTTTTATATGAAGTTCTACCCAAACCTGCACGGGATAAACACAATAAAACGTACCTTCTCTATACAGAGTCCCATAAGTCAACGTCAAGCCAAAAGTGGATGATAGCGCACATGGTGCCCGCTTTTCTCACAATTATACGCAATGAGAAGAAAGTCGAAAAATTCACACCTTGTTTTAATTGTTCACGTACTGTACATGTAATGCTTGAAACAGATTAGACGCGTTGAATGCCGCCGAAGAAGGCAGCACGCATGCATTTTAAATAGCTGAAAAGTTTGCTGGTTCTGTTTCATAGCCAGGGCCGGATTTTTCATATGGGCAACCTGGGCATTTGCCTCGGACGGCAGATTTTGAGGGGCGGTAATTTTTGAAAATATCCCTTAGTATTAAATTCTGTGAAAGATGCATTTTGGAAACTTGATATTAGACAAAAAACCTTAAATTTCATCTTCCAATTTATTAAAGTTAGAAGTTCCGGTATATTACGCTTTCAGGTCCCCAAGGGAAATTTTCCTTGTTCTTCTTATCGACACTAGCGACACTTATCTTACCGTCCGCCATATAGCGGACACATAGCGGAAAATATCGGAAACATCAAAAATTTCCCTTGGGGACCTGAAAGCGTAATGTACCGTTGTGGCAGTCATTCTTCATCAAAGAAGCCATGGATGTCTATTTTCCATCGCCAAAAATGGCATAATTTTTGCTATTTTGTGTTGTGTCTTGTGGACCGCGTGAGAATTAATGGAACTAAAATGGATTTTCGTTCTGTCAAATGTCCACGAGCGGATTGGATTTTATTCGAATAAAATCCATGGATTCATTATAATGTATATGCGACAAAAATTGCAACACTCAAAATATCACAAAACCTCTGGAGGCCTGTAAAGTTCAGAATGAGTCAAAAACCGTCTATTCCCATTCAAAATTGAACTTTACATGCTTCCAGAGGTCTTTTGACGGGGAGATTTCAGTATCTTTGGCACCAAATTTTTGAAATGTCAAACTTTGATATTGAATATCTGGAGAACCGTTACGACTTCGCGAAAAAGGATTGAAAATTCGGTCGTTTCAGGCCAATATTAATGAAATGGCATCTTCGAAATTTGGCGCCGCAGTTACTGAAATCGTCCCAGCGAGCAACTTTAAAATTACTGGCCGGAAGATCCCGGTGCAAATTTTTTACAGTACACTTTTTGAACTTATGGTAGAAATATAATGGAAGCAGCAACATCAGCAGCGCAATGGATTTTAAATTTGTCAGCCATGCAATGATGTCCATTCTATTTCCAGCATTAGACGAAACGATGAATTTGACCTCTCACACATTTCTCTCAAAACAAAAAGTTATTTTTCGGGTTGGGGTTTAGGAGGTTTTCACACTTACGTCCAGATTACGTAATCTGTACAAATTACTAGTTGTCAAATTCCATACATTTTTAAACTCACAACACCGCAGATTACGGGGCATATGTACAACGGATGGACGATAATCGCATGCCAAAGAAAGTGATGAACGCACAACGAATTGACGGAGCGAGGTTGCGTGGACGACCGAGAGCTCGTTGGGAGAACTGCGTAGGTGAAGACGCGCAGGAGGACAAGGTCAAGTAACCGCGACAATTGGAGATCAACGATTCAGGCGGCCAAGGCCCGACGACTATTGTGCCACATTGACGGTGATGATGAGACATATCGCAGAAAAATAGATGGATCTTGTGCTACATCCCAAGGAGCTCCGCACCTTAAGCTTATTCCAATCGAAACGCATATCTTATATCTATGGGCATTCGGTAGATTAGTATGTAGAGAAGACGGATGGATGGATGGATGGACATGGCGCTGAGATAGGTTGGGCTGGTTGCGCCCAATACTGCAGCCTGCTGGCTTATTGTATTTCCCATCTAAGCGAGAACGTTTCAGGTTAAGAGCTCTGTTCTTCGTATGAGGCTTAGAAGAAAGCTAACCAGGTTTACTTTGGGTGCACCCATTGTGGTAGTTTGAGCCCCAAAGAAATTTTGTCTCCAGCTCATAAGAGCGGGGCATTCGAAAATAACGTGCGAGGCTGATTCCTCGTCTTCGTTGCAGAGGCGGCATAGTGGGTCTTGTGAGTAGATCCCTATTGTATGCAGATGTTTCCGTAGGGTACAATGACCGGTTATGAGGCCTGTCACTGCCCTGAGGTTCATTTTACTTAGACTGAGGGCTTCGGTGCAGTTGGTATGCCAGTTAGATTCCAGCATACGCTTGCTGTGCCTGAGCCCTTCAGCTAGTCTCCATCGATCTTGGAATTTATCCTCGGTCCATCGTCTAGCAACGGTTCTGGCAGTAGATTTATTAATTCCGATTGCAGGTTCAGGACCAGTTAAGGGTAGTTCGGAACCCTCTCTTGCAAGGGCGTCCGCTTTCTCATTTCTTTCGATCCCCTTATGTCCCTTCACCCATTTTAGAGTTACTTTGTTTCGGGTAGCTAGGTTTTTGAGATTTTGTTGACATTCCCAAACCAATTTAGAGGTTGTTTTGGGATTTGCAATGGCTTTTATAGCAGCTTGACTATCGGAGAGAATAAATATGGTCTTATTGGTATATCCCTTTCGAGTACTCTCCCCCGCTGCAAGGTTTATAGCTATAGGTTCTGCCTGGAACACAATTGTATATTGACCTAGGGGTTTGGAGATACTGTAGTTGTTGGTTTTTGTATAAACTCCTGCCCCTGTTCCTTCGTCTGTCTTCGACCCATCCGTGTACCACACGATGTGATTTGATAGATGGTTGTCGTTCCATTTACTCCAGTCTTCCCTAACCGTTGAGGTTTGGATATTGGAGTCGAAGGTGTACATGGCCGGGGTATAGTCGCTGCCCATATCTAGGATTGGGTTTGCAATAGTTTCTGTAATCGTACAGTGTCCTGCCCTTTGTGGTGTCCACATGTTCGATGATTGGAGTCTGTACGCTGCAAGTCTTGCCTCTTCTGTGATTGTGAGGTCCAGTGGTGGCAGGTCTAGTAGTTTCTCTAGAGTTAAAGTTGGTGTACTGCGCATGGCGCCGGTTATGCTTGCGCAGGACAGTCTCTGTACTGATCCCAACTTCGCTGCTGCTGTTTTTTGCTTGATTTTGGTCCACCAGACTATCGAGCCATAGGTCAGACGGGGTTTGACCACAGCTTCGTAGATCCAGTGTATCATTCGTGGTTTTAACCCCCACGTTTTCCCTATTGCTCTTTTTGTCGCATATAGGGTCTGTTTGCCTTTGGCAATTGTGTTTTGCAGCTGCTTGTTCCACGTGAGTTTGTTATCCAGGGTGATTCCCAGATATTTTACCTCCGTGGTAAACTGCAGTTGTTGGTTGAATAATGTTGGATCGCTGAGCTCTTCCAAGTTGTGTTTGCGACTGAAGGCTATTAGTTTTGTTTTGGCGGGATTGACCGATAGGCCTACCCCCCTACACCAATCCTCCACTTGGGTCAGAGCTTGTTGCATGAATTCAGAAAGAACTCCTGGAAATTTTCCCCTTATCAGGATACTGATGTCATCGGCGTATCCTAGGGTATAGAAGCCAGTGTTGTTTAGCTGGACCAGTAGGCTGTCCACTTCAAAGTTCCACAGGAGGGGTGAGAGTATACCCCCCTGTGGGTATCCTTTGAGGACAGCTGTATACATGGTTTCACCGAATAATTTTGCATTTACTTGTCGTCCCGTAAGGGGGAAGATAAAGGTTGAAAGGCTTCGGCTAATTCCTATATCTTCTTCAGTTGTGGCATAACTGCGGACCCTTAGCTATGCAGGAGGAGTTTCATAGGAAAAGGACTTCGGCCAATTCCTATGTCTCTCTACGGGGCGTTACTTTCCCGCATTATCCGAGTAACCGCTGCGCCTGAGTGCTGCATTAACATCTGCAGCGTCTCAGGTTACTTAACGTGATAGGTGACAGAAAACATTTAAGCCAACCACTAAAGCAGCATCTTCGAGGCATGCCCATGATGGCCTTTACTCAACGATTAAACCCTATCATGGTTTAGCGATGGGCCGACAACTCATCCTAAGAAAAACTTCAAGTCAAGAAACCTGAAACAAAAGCCTCGGATTGGACGGATACAAAACAACGACGACCCCGCAAACGAACAACTGATTACTCTTTCGGATCCTGGAATGTACGCTCCCTGAATAGACCGGGGGCCTTAAGGGCCCTCCTGGATCAGGTAGAACAATACAAGCTGAGCATAGTTGCAATCCAGGAAACTAAATGGCTCAAAAGCGAGATTAACGACCTCAATTCGCACACTATTTTTACGAGTGGTAAAGAGGCGGGCAACAAGGAGTTTGGAGTAGCTTTCATCGTGAATAAGCAGCTCAAGGACCACGTTATCGGCTTCAAACCCATCAACGAGCGGCTATGTGCGATCCGCATTAAGACCCGTTTCGCTAATCTCTGGCTCATTAATGCGCATGCCCCTACAGAAGTAAAAGAAGACGCGATTAAGGACGAGTTCTACAACGACCTAGAAACACTCTTCGACTCACTTCCATCAAACGACGTCAAGCTTCTGCTAGGAGACTTTAACGCCAAAGTCGGAAATGAAAGCTGGCATAGGGGAACTACTGGAGGTCATAGCCTCCACGACGAAAACAACAACAACGGTCAGCGACTTCGCGAGCGGCAGAAACCTGGTAATAAGCTCTACATGCTTCCCTCATCGACGAATCCACAAGCAGACCTGGAAGTCTCCAGATGAATACACCGTGAACCAGATCGACCACGTACTTATCAGCAAGAGATGGGCTTCTAATGTCCTAGATGTTCGATCCTATCGAGGAGCCAACTGCGACACCGATCACTATTTGGTGAAGACAACCTACAGGTGCAGAATCTCTTCGGTGCACCTAACGAGAATCAACCCTGCCAAGATCTTCGAGGTTGACAATTTGATTGATGATGCCACGGCGGCTGCGTATACAACAGCACTAGAGGAAAAACTGTCGCCCATGCTTGATGACATCAACAATTTAGGCATCTATGAGTTCTGGGAGGAGCTCAAAGACAGCATCAAGGGGGTCGCAGAAGAGGTCGTGGGCTATAAAGGCCGGCGCAGACGAGCAGACTGGTTCGACGACGAATGCAGGGCCTCGATTGAGGTAAAAAATGAAGCCTATCGCCAATACACACAACGCGCATCCCGAGCCAAGAAAGAAAGATATAACGAGCTTCGGCGAGTATCTAATAAGTTAATTAGACGTAAGAAACGCAAACATTTTGACGAGCAGTTACAGCAAATAAACCAAAGATTAGCCAGTAAGAACATTAGACAGGCGTACAAACTTATAAATAATGTTAAGAACGGATATCAACCCAGGACAAGCCTATGTAAGGACAAGGATGGTAACATCATCAGCGACATCGAAAGCGTCAACAAACGATGGGCCTCGCATTTTGAAGAGCTCCTCAATGCACCCTCAACATCCCCCGCGGAGCCAGCTCTTGAGCAGTTAGCCGAACCAGGCCCTCCCGTTCTACCCCCAATAGTAGAGGAGGTGAGTCTTGCTATACAGTCGCTTCAAAATAATAAAGCGCCCGGCGCTGACGAGATTCCAGCAGAACTGCTGAAGCATGGTGGAACGTGCCTGACCAACGCTATACATGTGCTACTGCTGAAAATATGGAACGACGAGGAAATCCCCGAAGATTGGCGCAAAAGCATAATCTGCCCAATCCACAAAAAGGGTGACAAGCTGAAGTGTGAGAATTACAGGGGCATATCATTAGTTTGTACGGCCTATAAGATATTATCTAAAATTCTTGAAAAGAGAATTAATCCGTACGCAGAACGAATCATTGGCGAGTATCAAGGCGGCTTCAGACCTGGTCGATCAACGACCGATCAGCTTTTCACAGTGAAGCTACTACTCCAAAAGTGCTGGGAATATAACATCGACGTATACCAAATCTTTGTCGACTTCAAGCAGGCATACGACAGTATCGATCGAAGTGTACTGTACAACATTATGCTGAATTTTGGTATACCGGCAAAGTTAGTGCGACTCACAAGGATGACGATGACTAATACCGTCTCGCAGGTCAGAGTGCAGAATCGACTCACTGACCTATTTGAAACTCGTACTGGACTCAAGCAGGGCGACGGGCTGGCGCCGACGCTCTTCAACCTTGCTTTGGAGTATGTAATTCGAGCCATGAATATGGACAGCAGCGGAACGCTTCTCATCAAGTCGACTCAATTAGTAGCGTACGCCGACGATATCAACATCATGTCTCGAAGGTTGGGTGATGCAGAAAGCCTTCTGCATAACCTCAATAACGCCGCAAAGGAAGTTGGACTACATATCAACGAAAGCAAAACAAAGGCCATGATGCAATCGAAAACAAGGACGCCAGCAAATTCAAGCATCACAGTGGGGGACCTTAATATCGAGTATGTAGACAACTTCAACTATCTGGGTTGTAACTTATCAAAGGACGCCAACGAAACCGACGAAATTAAGCGACGGATACAACTAGCCAATAAGACATATTTCTCGGTTCTCCCTATAATTAATTCGAAACTTGCGCACAGGAACACGAAGCTCCGCGTGTACAAAACGATCATCCGACCCGTGCTATGTTATGGCTGCGAAACATGGACCCTCACCCAAGCCTCCGAAATTTTGCTAGACCGATTCGAACGAAAGGTCCTTCGGCGAATTTTCGGGGCCGTTCGCGAGCGAAATCAATGGCGTATCCGATACAACCATGAGTTGTATCAATTGTACGATGAGCTGGAAGTAACGAGAATCGTGAAGCTTCAACGTTTGCAATGGGCGGGGCATGTACAACGGATGGACGATAATCGCATGCCAAAGAAAGTGATGAACGCACAACGAATTGACGGAGCGAGGTTGCGTGGACGACCGAGAGCTCGTTGGGAGAACTGCGTAGGTGAAGACGCCCACCAGCTGCTGGGCTTACGAAACTGGAGGACAAGGTCAAGTAACCCCGACTATTGGAGGTCAACGATTCAGGCGGCCAAGGCCCGCCGTCGGGCTATTGTGCCACATTGATGATGATGATGAGATATATCGCAGAAAAATAGATGCTTCTTGTGCTATAGCCCAAAGGTCTCCGCACCTTAAGCTTATTCCAATCACAACGCATAGAAATATCTTATATCTATGGGCATTCGGTAGATTAGTATGTAGAGAAGACACTCTATCCTTGAATTGCCGGAGCGTGGGCTCGAATCTCACTGCCACCATGGATGCTTGTGTTGCCTTTCAGATGCTTCTACGGTAGCCGGTTCTAAGATATGCTGTTCTACGTATCACTACCTGCATCAGGAAACCAGCATATTACATACGAAATCATCTTCTGCTTCCGCAAAAATATCTGGTCGGTTGTTATCCCGAGAGCGACACTGACCCAGCTTAGGTCAGGCTAGCATTTGCGCGTCAATTCCTACCTACCTCAAATAGACCCGGTCATCCGGAAAATATTTCCGAGCTGTGGTTGTGTGCATTATGTTGTGGACCAGCTATTTCAAGACCTACCCCGCAGGGGGTCTGGGTCCTTGTGACACTGGGACACAGATTTGGCGATACGCGATGGCGTGGATCTGTACGAACATCATCGGGCATTGATGATCCTGATGCTCTCAAGTCATGTAGGGTTCGGAAGGTATGTCATATAAGCCGAACATGACGCAGTGTCTTCTTGCTGAGGAGGAAACCGCCATTAGCTATCGTGTAAAGCCTCGAAGCCGGTGGGCTTGCATAACCCGAGGCTCTAGTTAGTAAGAATGGCCCTGGCAAAATACCAACGCGCCTATACCTAGCTAGTTTGTGGATTGATGACCACACTGTCCCGAGTCAAATTGCTGACTAGTATGCTGAAGCTGAAGGACCCATCCCATCCGGATGTGAAAAGCAGCGCTACCTATCGCTTTAAGCTGATGAGTAGTCACAGAGGTAAAAAGAACCTGGGATATGCACGTTTGAATTCAACGGGGGGTTAACTTTCAAGGGGGCCGGGGGGCTGCTATTGAAAAGTCTTTAGCAATTAGTGTACTTCGGAGATGGGTATGCCCAGGGGACCATCATGGTGTTGGACTCGAGGTGGCTGGAGGTTGTTACCCAAGTCAACCAGCTGGAGTTGCGTCCCCGGAGTTGGTTTTCCGAAGGTGAGTGCAGCACTGGACGAAGAAATCTGTCAATAAAATGCCGAAGGTCCAAACAGTCCGAAGGACCGGGAGGTAAGACCGTAAAACTTAGACGGGGGAGTCCCCGTAGATGAGACTATGTTTCAACGACTCGCTGAACCTATTACCCTCATCCCGAGGGAGAACGACGACGAAATCTGGAACATATGCCCATGCATCAGCGATTCACGCCTTTCTGCACCGCGACTACAACAATTATAGAGTAGAACGCCTTGGACTAAACGTTTAAAGGTGTGTTTCAGTTTAACTTAAATCATACCCGTCAATCGTCTTTGCTATGCTATTGGGTCTGTGCACCGGCTGACCATGGACGAAAGCCACACAGAGAGTAAGGCTCTCATCGCATATTGAGCACACGCGAACGGGCGTTCAACAACACAGTTCCAATGCGGCCAGCTGCAGAATTAAAGAAAATTCACGCAAATGTAGAGCCATACACACAGCCCGTTGTATGATTTTCAAATTCCAAGGATCAGTACAACACATTGCGCAGGAGGCGTAGATAAAGCTTGCGTGGTTGTGTGCTGTCAATTTGCGGTTGTCCTCTGGGTTCACATGGATTGGCGAACCCCCTTTAAACCTGAGCTGGCATTCTGTAAGGCGATAGGCGTATTTTTTGGTACCTCCTAAATAAATGAACGTAAAATTGCAACAGTTCGTCTATGAACTATGAACAACAGGATTAGCGTTAGACGATACCCCAAAAATGAAAGTGATGGTCGCCTATCGCCGTGCAGAATGCCAGCTCCGATTTTCTTTTAACATTGGAAAATCGTTCATGTCCTGGAAAGACTGACCAGTCAAATCGCTGGACAATTATGTTCTAGGAAATTGGATAAACTTCCCAAAAAGGGTAAATCGGCTATGCATGTTCATCAGCAAATAGTCAATTCGGTCATGTGTGCTAGTATATCCAAGTCTACCATTTAAGGTTGGATTACTCGGGATGATACCAGCAATATCAAAAATTCATGTGGCCTTAGCGCTACACTGAAAATTCGCATATCAATTAAACAACCAAATGATTACATCGAATTCTGGGTTTCACACGCAAGCAAATCCACTACTTTTTATTTTATTAACATAATAAGAGCGAAAAAAGATTTATAACATTTGTAGACAGTTTTTGTTTTTTTTGTAACTTTTCAATGACGACATAACGAAATGTTCCAATGTAGCGCTTGGGTAATTATTGGCTAGAATTAATACTTTGTTCTAAATCTATTCCCTCTTGAAGTTTCTGTGCATTTCCGGGACAATGCTGTACACGTATTGGAGGATTTCATTGATGACGGGCTCCTTGCGCGATTGCAGGGCACGATTCATTTCGTCCAACTTGACCCTGGTGTCAGCATCGATTTTAGCCGCGACACCCTCACGTGATCCCATATGCTGCAAGGAAACAGAAAAACCAAAAACATGAGTTTGATAACTACATCCACATTCCACGTAGTGGTCATCTCATCTTCGGAAATTTTATCCGCCCTGTTTGCAAGAAAGCTACTCACTTTGGCCTCGAATTCCTTGAATTGACGTTCACGTTCCTGACGGTACTTTTCAATTTCTTCGTTGGCCTCGTCTTTGGCTTGCTTCAATCGGCGGGCTTTGCCTGCGGGCAAATAACAAGAGAAAAAGACAATTTTTACAACGACCAAACCACCCGAGCTCCATAGTCATGTGATATGATGATGTTTCGTGCAATGAAAATTTGCGAAAATTCGGAAAACTCTTGAGACTTACGTTTGCGTGCCTCGGCGACCTTTTCGGCAGCCTTCTTTTCAGCCGCGAGCAGTTGTTGGATTCCCTGGGTCTGACTGGTCATCTTGAATTTAGTTGGAACTTGACGAAATTTTCACAATACACCAAAACACTACGTCTCAGACAAACCTTCGCGACTAAATGAAGTCCAATTGGAAAAATCGAATCAATTGTCATATGACACGGTACGAGAGTCGAGCGTGAAACGGTTCGAGACTCGGTGTCGATTTGTTAGAGATAAGAAGAGGAGTGGCCGTTCGAGGAAAATCGTTAGGTCTGGACTAGACGTAGTGATGTAAAGCGTTGTATGGATTTATCATAAAAATGCATTTTAATTATTTTTTAAGGACTCAAAACGATGTTTTATATAGAATTTATCGGGATGCTTAAAATAAAATATGATAAAAGGTTTACTACATATGCAAATATAAAGGTCCATCTAGACGTGTCGCCAAATGGCGACACGTGCAGCCAAATGGCTGTTGTCATTCCATCCAAACGTGTCGCCATTTGGCTATGCGTCCAGTTTTGATATTCAATATGGCAACTCAACCAACCGCTTGTCAATTTCAAAGTGACAATTTTGCAACTTTTCTTCGTTCTTTTGTGTGAAATTGAATAATTCTTGAATGGCCGTGTAATAATTCAAACGCACAGAGTCCGATTTTGATAATTAAATTTAAAAAAATCACCAAAATGAAATTTTGGTTATGTCATTTTTTGGCTGCTCGTGTGGATGCTAAGTAGCAGCCAAATGGCTGCACGCGATGCCAGTTTTTGGACGCGTCGCCATTTGGCGACACGTCTAGAGGGACCTTAAGTTATGATCACCATCGTGCAATCATGTGATTGATATGTGATTAAAAAAATATCGAGCCTAAAGTTGCATCTAGATTAGTCGCCAAATGGCGACACGTGCAGCCAAATGGCTGCTGTCATTCCATCCAAACTTGTCGCCATTTGGCTGTGCGTCCAGTTTTGATATTTAATATGGCCACTCAACCAACCGCTTGTCAAATTCAAAGTGACAATTTTTCTCTGTGCGTTTGTATTATTACACGGCCATTCAAGAATTATTCATTTTCACACAAAAGAACGAACAAAAGTTGGAAAATTGTCACTTTGAATTTGATAAGCAGTTGTCAAAGCGGTTGGTTGAGTTGCCATATTGAATATCAAAACTGGACGCACAGCCAAATGGCGACATGTTTGGATGGAATGACAATAGCCATTTGGCTGCACGTGTCGCCATTTGGCGACTAATCTAGATGGACCTTAATATAGAGACGGCGGTGATTTAACCCTGGAATACTAACATGACCATTTAGGGCGTTATTACTAACAACACGTAATTTTGACGTGTTCATATTTTCCTACAGTCGCTTTCCCAGTTTACATATTTTACCGAGCTTATCATCTTTCAGTGACACAGACAAAAATTATTTGACCAAAATATGCCCTCGGAAAATGCGCTTATATTACTAACAAGACGTATAAATTACATGCTATTTTCTATTGGTATTACTATTTACACGTCAAATAGGTAGTAGCATCTAGAACATTGCTAAGCTTACCGCCATAGACCACAGATAGGATGCTGCCACTCATATGGACATACAACAACTAACTGAGGAAAGCACTGCTGCAGTGAGTAGTCAACCAGACTCGTGGAACAGCTTATACACAGTATAATGTGAGAGAACACGTCAATTTTACGTATTGTTAGTAAATTAGGGTTAAGGCGGAAAGTATTGAACGCAGCGTACCAATAGGGGAAATAGGGTGGTACACAGGATCCTGGTGGGTTTTTAAACTTTGTAAAACATCGAAAATTAATGCTAATACAATTTTTCTTGCTACTAAAATAGTCGGCACAATTGAGGAAACAAATTCGATAAAATTTAGAACCGATGAATGGTTACTGTTATCGGAACTAAACTCTTGGAATCGTTGTTGAGCGCATTCAGCGAACGAAATTCACTGGGAAAAGACTGAAAACTCTACAAGAATTACCCGCCACCGAACCCTCTTTCTCTGAATACCTCATACGAAATGAGAATGCAATTGGAGTAAAAAAATGTCTGCTACATTTTTCGTTCGCTGAATGCAGCCAATAAATTCCTTCCACTTCCGACAGACTCCATCAACGGTTGCAACCTTCGAGTTTATTTTCAATGCATGATTTCCACAATCTCCTTTCAATAATAATAATTAAGTCAGAGTTGGTCAAGTCGGGAAATGACTGGGACTGGACTGGAACTATGAGTATGGCAGGGAGCAGTGTTTTCGGAGAGTTGCAATGGAATCTCTGGCAATGTGTACTGCGGTCCCATGAAATGCTTTTAATAAATGAATGTAATCCCACTTGCGATGTTCTAACCGGACGATCGACTGTACCGTACACCGGTGCTGCATAGCTAAGGATTGATATTGCCTATCGCTTCGTAAGTGACCAGCATGGTTTCTTTGTCCTTGCCCCAGGTCCCCAGTAGCTGCCGGCCAATGCCT
Organism: Microchrysa polita; assembly: GCA_949715475.1. Lineage (NCBI taxonomy): Eukaryota > Metazoa > Arthropoda > Insecta > Diptera > Stratiomyidae > Microchrysa > Microchrysa polita. The sequence continues at coordinate 10,606,038 of OX454420.1, forward strand.
TTAGGACGTTGTTCCTACTGTGCATTTGATCGACTACGTCCTCGACTTCATCATGATGTCTAAATAGACCCCAAGGATCGTTGGATTTGAAACAGTAGAAACAACGTCGTCATCATGCTTACCATTACAGATCGTAGGCTCCTCCGAAAATTCCTGCGTCCAGGTGGTGCCCACAGCGAAGAGTGAATGACCGTGTCCTGTCTCCTTGGTCAGCCTTGAAGGCTCAATGCAGAAGGGACGAGCAATCTCGATATGAGTATGCCGGGGAGCAATTTTAAGATAGTTGCAATAGCGGTGTGTACTCCTAACGATGCCAGTTTTGTTACGAGCTGCCAATTGGAGTCAGTGTGGATACAAATGCTGCAAAAGATAAACCCTAAACCAAGCCTCCGAAGCTTCTATTGGACAAATGCAATCGGGAGGTTAGCCAGTACTATCAAGAGCTTGAAGTATCGATACTACCACTGTAATTATAAGCTGTTGAAAAAAATTGAAAAATCGACTTCTCTTGTTTTTAATAAACTAATTTTATTAACAATTTACGACGGAATACACCTGGCATACTTCGATCCGCTATTTATACCAAATTTGCCAGGGATCAATTATAGCCAGGTGGCTTTGTTTTTAGCGATGCTTACATAATGGACGGGGCATGTACAACATGACAATTATATTAAATAACTTGCGCGACAGGCCAACATTGGACTAAGGCCGCAGAAGTGTTAGTGACATCCAATTTCCATTGAATTTATAGAACATGGAATACGCTTAGACCAATTAAAAAGGGTCCCAGCATCTGGGTAAACTTTTTTGTTCTAAATTCTACAGTGCAATGTCCAATCAATGAAAGTTCAATGGAACTATGTCATTTACTAGTCTAAATATCCGAGCTTTCAAATTGACAATTCTGGACTGTCAGTGAAATTTTTGAAATGTTTTTGGTTTTGGACGTAGTCGCGGCCCGCGTTTCGTCGTCGTTCTCGCCTATAAGGGATGAATAGACCTCGCGAGTGAAATTTTTGTCCACTGCGATTTTCGCAATGAAAATGCATAGTTAGTGTCGTGGAAAATGTATCAATTGCTGGGAAACTCCAAGGGCATCAATTCGAAAACGGTTCCGTATTTTTCACGGCCATTTATGTATTAGTTTTCGTTTCCCCGGTCATAAGATATTTTCAACGATGAAGTGAAACGTTTTCGGATGGTAGCTTCTGAAATTCCGATTCCCCAGAATTTGCCACATATTCCACGACAGTAAGTATACATTTTCATTGAGAAAATCGCAGTGGATAAAAATTTCTCTCGCCTATTCATCCCTATAGTCTCAAGCGACAAGAACGTATCAGCTGCAATAGTCCCATAACGCCCTCGGAGTGTGGATAGTGGGTGCAGCGGGGTATCGGAACAGGTGGTCCACATCGCGAGGCGCACCACCGTAGCCCGGACAAATGTTCTGAATGTCCATGTCTATTAGAGATAGGTAGAAATTGAGACACGAACAAAATTTCGACCTAAGCTGCGGGCTAGTGTCGCTCTTGTGGCTCTCGGGAGTTGTAAAACAAAACGGAAACAAATTCCGTCACGCCAAAACAGATTGCCCTACATGCCAAAATTGCTGTTGAGTAATCTCCTTCGGGAATTTGCGAGTCCTGTGCCTGAATCAAACTTTTTCACAATCGAAATTTTACATATCAACACAATGTCAGACCGCGTGACCGTCATCGCTAATTGCTCGACTTTTCACCGTAAAATTGCCCATAAAACCACTACTTTAACAGTGAATGCTAGAAATGACGCTAATATGACAAATGACATTAAATCTGACGAATTTCTGATAGTGACATTAAACAACTCGCTAACTAGTATACATTTGAAAATCTGGTCTAAATATTCAAAAAGTTTACCCAGATGTTGGAGCCACATTTTGATCACATTTTCATATTGTATGCGCATTCCATGTACTAGAAATTCAATGCCAATTTCCAAGATCTTAACTGCTTTTTTTGTTGAGGTGTTAATATTAACATCACGCTCAGCAGTGCCGAGTAAACCGAGTTCGTTCACGGTAAGACTCGAACCCACGACCCTGTGCACCGAAGGTGTGCGCACTAGCCACTACACCAACTAGACTACAATGACAATTACATGTCCGAGACAAATTGAGATTGCGAGGACGTCCGAGAGCTTGTTGGGAATGCGCAATACGTATGTATTCCGAAGGGGTTGGATACGATATCCCCAGTCACAAAATCCCTAAACCAAAATCCCCAAATCAAAATCCCCGTAATCAAAATCCCCGAAATTAAAATCCCCGAAATCAAAATCCCCAAACGAAATTCCCCATTCCCCATTTGAGGTGTGATCTAAGAACGACCGCGCGTTCTAAGATCACACCTCAAATGGGGAATGGGGAATTTCTTCAGGCTATTGTAGATGGTAAATGATAGATGTTAAATGGCAGATGATAAATGGTAGATGGTAGGTGGTTAATGGTAGACGGATGGTATCTTGTAAATGGTTGATGGCAGATGGTAAATGGTAGATTGTAAATTGCAAATGGTGGATGGTAAATAGCAAATAGTAGATGGTAAATGGTAGGTGATTTAGACTATTGTAATTGTAATAGTCCTCCTATGCAATAACAAAATCACCGTCGTGGACTGATATATGTATATGCTAATCAACGGCAAACTCTTTGAAGTGACACAGAACAAAATCAGATAATGTGCAGGCGAATCGGTTCTAACAATAAGCCAACCAAGTTTTCCGCGAATATTCGTTCGGATGAGGACATGTCTCGACGATGTTAAAGAAAACCTAATATGTTTAGAACGATATATGCAAACGTTTATTCAATATAATGTACTCGAACATTTTGTTTGTGCTAATCAAAAAAAAAGTTAGTATCGATTTACGACCCTCCTAGTGCCATTTACCATCTACCATTTAACACCTTCCATCTACCATCAACAATTTACAGTCTTTCATCAACCATTTACCATCTACCAGCCATCTACCATTTTTTACTACCATTCATCTACCAGCATATTTCGGGTGCTTGGGGATTCTATGATTGGGGATTTTGTATATGGGTATTATGATTATGGGGATTTTGAATATGGGGATTTTTCTACGTTTGGGGATTTTGTGATTGGGGATTTCGTATGGTTCCCATTCCGAAGAGCTAATTAGGCTTTCAAGATTGTAATTTTTAAGGATTGTCAAGCAATACGACTCCAAGAATGCGTTCCATCCTTTCCACCAAATGTTCGTGCATTCTCTTTTAAGGCAGACAATCATCAAAATGAAGTGCTTGTGGCAGAGTGAGTTTCTAGAGTTCATAGTAATTAGCACCGCACAAACGGGACCCTTACGATGAAGTTACATACCGAGCCGCCATTGCAGCGATCCACACTGAAGAAGTGAATCGGTCTATCGCGAGTTTAGGTGCGAATAGAGTCCTCTCAGAGCGCCCACCACCTATTTCGCCTGAGGAGATTAGGCTCCCGAGAGCCACTAGAGTAACACTAGCTCAACTTCGGTCGGGCTTTTGTTCACGCCTTAATTCGTACCTTTCTCGCATAAACCCGGACATCCAAAACATCTGTCCAAACTGCAATGGTACTCCTTATGATGTGGGCCATTTGTTTCAATGCCCCGCTGCGCCCACTGATCTTACCCCTATATCACTGTGGGAAAACCCTATCGCAGCAGCTATGTTTTTGTCCTTAGACCTCACGGACACAAACATTGACGAGCCATAAATCGTACCCACATAGATGCACAGAGGTTACACACCTTTCTGCACCGCTACAAGAAGAAGAAGCACCGCTTAAAAATCACTCAATTCACTAGAAGTGAAGGGTGGAAATAAACAAAACAAAAAACAAAAATTGAAATTGTTTAGTTCGATTTTATCGACATGAAGTCGTGTTGCTGATGATAGACGGAAAACGGTCGGTTTGTTGGCGCTAAAGTTCCTTCCTTCGCGGTTTGAAAATGACTCGAACCAGTCGCCTCGACTCGGGGACGTGGTTGAGTAGCAGAACGCTTCTGAGAAGTATCAGCAGCCGTGGAACTACTAGAGACCCTGTGTTTTCTGAATAATAATCGGTAGTATGCCATCTGGTCATTAGGATTTATAAGAGGAGAAGCTGTTGATTGCCCAGGTGATCTTTTCCTCAGTAATAATGGAGCAAACGAAGTCACTCTGCCGTTCACCTCCATTATGCAATCGTTGGTTCTGCTATTGAACCCAGGGAAATGCGTATTCATCCGAAGCTAGTTGGTAAAAGTGGTGGCTTAGGCAGAGGCTAGCCAAAAGTCCAATTAGCGCATAAACCGCCGTTTTGAAACCACAAACTCCGTGAAGTTGAACTTTTGTGGATATGATGAAGGTTAGATGATGAAATTTAGGAGTGGAGAGGTGCCTTGAACCAGCCAGTGTTATTTGGGAAGTACAGCAGCTCCCCTAATTTCACATTTCCTGCATCCTCCAAACTTCCCAGAAAAGCCCTACCGAGCGTCTTATACCGGGTTCTCACAAAACCCAGGCTTCTCTCTCATCTACATTTCCGCAGCTGCGGCAATGCGCGTTGTAGGGGATGCCCAGCCTGGCAGCGTGGTGCCCCATTCGCCAGTACCCCGTGATAATAGCAGTAAGCTTGGCAATATCTACGCGGTTTAGTCAGAATCTCAGATGTTATTTTCCAGTCGTAGGAGGGCCACATCTTCCTTGACATAACGCAAGTCCTCAGATTTTGTTATTTGGAATTAGCCGCCCTTATATGTATAGTGGGTTGAGACCTTACTCCTAACAGCTGCCATCGGGACGCAAACACATTCCGCATGAGAGCTGTCAAGAGTGGCACCCATTGTGGCTAGATCGTCAGCCACCTCGTTACCCTCTATGTTTCTGTGTCCGGGTGCCCAGAGTAGGGTGATTGTTTGTCGTGTCCCAAAGCTGGTTAACGCTTCCTCACATACTTCAACAACCTTGGAGCTTCACCGATTGCAATGCCACGATAGCAGCCTGACCATCTGAGCAAATGGCGATACTCTGGTTGTTTTGTATGTTCCTGAGAGCATGACAAGACAAACCTTCATGATTGCAGCAATTTGGCTTGGAAAAATGCTGGCATGATCAGGAAGATGGCAATATTCAGAGATACTTAGTGATCCACAGAAGATTCCGGCACCCACGCGACAATCCATTTTAGACCCATCGGTTAAAAATATGATGTCAAATTCCTTCCTTTCCACTCACCTTTAGTTGGGAATTTGGCATCAAAGTTCATCCCAAAGCTTACTGCTTTTTGATGTCAAATTGTGTTATGAGCTCAACCTTTTTGCCAAAACTCCTCCCGAAAGATTTTTCTGCGTACGCGCCTGCTGGGGGACGTGGTTGAGTAGCAGAAGGTTTCTGAGAAGTATCAGCTCAAAATAAACCTGTTCTCGTATTAACTCAATAATATTTTGAAATTGTTTGTATAAACGAAATTTTCAATTTTTTGTTATATTCATGCTAAGAATTTGATTGCCTTAAATCTATTTCCTTCGACCCTTCTTATGTTTACTCTTAAATCCTCTCCTCTCTTTCTTCGCTTGCTCCTTTTCACGTATCCTCTTCGCCTTGCTGGCCTTCTTCCTATCTGCCACTTTATCCAGTTTCGATTTAGTCTTAAACACCTTACTGCGCTTGATTTTCTTTGCAGCAGTTTGATTCGCTATTCGATTAAGATCTTTCTTGGACGTGATTTTATGTTGCATTTTTTGCAATTTACTCTGCGGTTGCGATTTTACCGGACGACTGGGCGTTGTACTCATCCCCGGAATCTCTTCTTTCGATTTCGAATCTTCATCTTCGCTGGCGTCGTCCTGATCCGAAGCGGCATCATTGCTGGCAGGATTGGGGGCTGCAAGATCTGTGGATATTTCGACAATTTTCACATTGACATCGTCGTTCTCGTACTCGTCCTTGTCCTCAATCAAATGCTGGACTTCCGGAATGGGCTCGTAGGATTTTTTCAAATGTTTAACACTATCCTTGACTTCCAGGCGGATGCGTTGACGTTCAATCTTGAGTAGAGCTTCCATCTCGTCTTTGGCACGTTTCTTTCGTTCATTTTTACGTTTGCGAAAGCCTGTGAGGAACTCCCTGAAAAAGAGGCAATTTAATGAAATTCTGTAAAGGGAATATAATCGTTAACTTACTTTCGACTTTTCGGATCAAATACAATTTCAACTTTACGTGCTTTCTTCTTTTTAGTCATGTTTAGAAAAACGCATGTGCTTTTTTTCAAACCCCAAAAATACACAAATACCGATTTGACA